>OZ014519.1:121449867-122904867 GCA_963966055.1 Lathyrus aphaca | reverse complement strand
AAGTTGGAGAATACGTTTAGAAAGCAATTTCGACAAAGCCAAATGAAGATATGGTTTTCTGACGTTTTCGACAGATTTGGATGACAATGTTGTTTTTGACGGATTCGACAACTTTTAAGAGATGTGTCGTTTCGGCACAAAGAAGAAGATTTGAAATTTGAAGATTGATACGTTTGGCAGTAGGACGCGTGGAAGAATTTTGTGGAAAGAAGACATGCCGAAAGCCAAGTGATAGTTTTAGGATTTGTCCGTTATTGGCAGTTATTTTGTTCATGTATAAATAGGTTTATTTTTGTCAGAATTGTGTGTGAAGAATCTTGTACAAAAGTTCCTATAAAATACTCAAAGTACTCGTGTGTGAGAAAAAACTCTTATTCTGGAAAATGTACGTGTACAACACCAATTTATCTTATCAAGTTTAATAAAATTCCAAGTTATTTACCATTCATTTACATTTACAAGTCATTTACTTGTTCTTTTCCATTTACTTTATGTATTATCAGAATTTACTTACTTTAAGTTTTCACCAAGAATCTTACTTTTGTACTTAGTCATATGAATCATACATAAAAGAACCAAATAAAAGTAAAATCACAAGATTGTTGGAGTTATAATTTCGACAAAATCGCACTTATGTCTTATGATTTGTATGGTTGATCCTGCAAGTAAACCAATTTAGTGTTAATTGGAAAACCAGAGATGGGTCGGGTCCAACAATCCAACCCAAGTCTCTCTTTGAAATAGGGATTCAACGGTTCATTATTGATTGGGCGGTCAGTTTTCATTTCCAAGGAAACCCTAGGCCAATAATATCTCTTTGAATACGTTTACCCTAGTGGGAGAGGGGACAAGTCATAAATTAACTTACATAACACATAAAAATAGAGTTTCTCACTTCACGTCAGTTAATTGATAACACTAAAATTCACCGTATTCCTGACTCCAATTTCGCATGCATTCTTAGCTTTTATTGTTATTTTGTTATGTTATTACTTTGTTTTTCTTTGTTTTCAGGTTTTCTATGTAATCGGGGCCTAAATAGAGAAAAGGAGCGAAAAAGGAGTGGAAACGGACGTAAACCAAGAAATTCAGCTTTTTACACTTACGGCATCCACCATGGCGGGCGCCATGGGGTCTGCCATGACGTGGCCACGTCTCAAGACCACTCCACAACTGCCAAGACCCACGATCCCCACTCTCTCATTCCCTATTAGTCTCATGGCGGGCGCCATGTGCCTGTGGCGGGCGCCACAAGGCAAAAACTTTTCCCTCCACTTTTTAGTGGAGGGGTGCATCCTGGTCTTTTCTTGCTTTTTGTTTCCTATAAATAGAGCCTTAGATTTTCGTTTTCAATCATCCAAACTTAGAATCTCTTAGGCATATATCAGTTTTAAAGCAGTTATCATTCCACATCGGGGTGTTACTGCAATCGAGTGATCGAGTATGTATACGTCTGTGTGATCGAGTTTTGGAGCACTCTGGGAGGAAGTTAATCCTGCCGCCATTTTAATTCCAGTTCGTATTTTATTTTTCCGCATTGCTTTACTTTCATTTATTATCCGCACTCGCACTTTATTTTATTTATTTCCTGCACTCGCTTTACTTTTATTTATTTCCCGCACTCGCTTTACTTTATTTATTTCTCGCACTCGCACTACTTTCGTTTATTTTCCGCACTCGCTTTAAATACCTTTATTTCCCGCACTCGCACTACTTTTATTTACTTTTCGCACTCGCACTAATTACTTTTATGAAAATTTATAAAAAGAACTTTTACTTTACCATGTCTAACTAAATCCATAAAGGTTAGAATGTAAGGATTGTAATTGAACCAGTAATCCGTACAATTGTTCGTGGAAACACTTAAGGGCTATTTTATCTTTCAATTTAAGTAATTGTTTTTAACTATTTCAAAAACAACCAAAAGCGCCTTGTCTAGTTCATTAGGATTTTTTAGATTAAAAAGAAAAGAGATTTTAAAACGATTTTCGGACGCGTTAAGAAGTTTAGAGTCTAGTTCGTGAGAACCTCTTTTTGCTAAGAAATCCAGGTTAAAGTACTTTTCAACTTAGTTAAGATACTATATTTCTTAAAAATAGGTTTCTTACTCTAACGCAGTACGCGACTTTTTATCCGTGACAATAGGAGGGGTTGATTAGAGGGTACAACTCGGTTCTGAATACGCGAAAGCGACAGTTCCTGTTAAATTAGTTATTTTCAAAGTGGAAAACATTGCCCATAAGTAGTTCTATTAACAAGTACCGGAATATCTATTGATTACGTGAATTACATTCGAGCCTGTCTTTATTAATTGTTTAAAATTACCATTTTATTTACCATTGTGCACTCCTTAAAACCCTTATATTCAGTTTCCTTAGATACACACCGTAACAACAGGTACGATAGATTGACACTTGGTCTCTGTGGATTTGACAATCTTTTATATTATTCTGACGTGTTCGTTACCCACCGGTCAATGCGAAAGACTCGCAGTGCCAGAAGTTTAGTAGACCCTCCAGCTGAACCTGAACGTTACGCTCGTGCACGTTTGTTTTTCCATAGGAATAGGAGAGCTATGGCTGAAGATCAAAACCGATGACCTCTTAAGGACTTCGCCCAACCATCAAACGAGGAACCTAGTTCCAGTATAGTAAACCCCACTATCTCAGCCAATAAGTTTGAACTTAAACCATCTCTGCTGCAATTAGTGCAACAGAGACAATTCGCAGGTCTTGCTACTGAGAACCCAAACCAACATTTAAAAAACTTTCTTCAATTAGCAGACACCTTTAAAACCAATGGAGCTCCTCCTGAGGCGATACGCTTAATATTATTTCCCTTTTCCCTCAGAGATAAAGCTTTATCATGGTTAGTTTCCCTTCCACCCAATTCCATAACAACTTGGGAAGACCTTAGAAAAGTTTTCCTTGCTAGATATTTTCCCCCAAGTAAGACCGCTCTTCTTCGAAACCTAATAACCAGATTTAACCAACACCAAGGAGTGTCGTTGTTCGAAACCTGGGAGAGATATAAAGAGCTATTAAGAGCATGCCCACATCATGGCTTAGAGAATTGGCTAATCATTCAAACCTTCTATAATGGACTTCATTATAACACTAAGATGACCATCGACGCTGCCGCTGGTGGCGCACTGATGAACAAACCTTACCCTGAAGCTAGTGCCCTTATCGAAGATATGGCCCAAAATCATCAATCATGGGGAGTAGAACGAGCGACAGTGGAAAAGAAGGAAGCCCAAGGAGGAATACATGAGCTAAGCTCTATGGACATGATGCAAGCTAAAATGGACGCGTTGGCCCTTAGGGTCGAACATATGTGTACAACTATGAATACTGTAGCCACAGTTTCGCCAAATTGTGAGATATGTGGGACGCAAGGACACCAATCCGCCGAATGCAATCTGTTAAATGAGACCAATCCTGAGCAAGTGAACTACACCCAAGGGAACCCATTTTCAAACACATATAACCCTGGATGGAGGAATCACCCAAACTTCTCCTACAAAAATAATAACCCTATCCAAAATACCGCACCTCCGAGACAACAAGGTTACCAAGCCCCAAGAACAAATCAACCTATGCAACCTGTACCACCAAGTCCGAGCCTTGAGAAAATTGTGGAAAATTTTATCACCGCTCAAACACAAAAAAACAAAGAGTTCATGAACCAAAACGTCCATGTTAACGAACTAATTAACCAGTTAGGAACCAAGGTTGATCAAATTATTACTCATAATAAGATGCTTGAAACCCAGATCTCTCAGGTAGCTTTAAACCAAGCCCCACAGACTACACCTGGAGGACAGTTCCCTGGACAACCTCAACAAAACCCGAAAGGGCAAGCAAATGTCATTACTCTACGAAGTGGAACCGCTTATAAGGAACCTTCTAACCCTAGATTAAGTGATCCCGAAACTTCTGAGAGAAATGAGGAGAAGGAACCAGAGGAATCTGAAAACCCGGAAGGTCAAGAAAAAGGAGAAGAACCTAAAAACAAAACCTATGTACCACCGCCGCCATACAAACCACCTATACCATACCCTCAAAGACTAAAGAAAACCCAAATCGATAATCAGTATCAAAAATTCGTTAAGGTTATAGAAAAACTTCACGTAGAAATCCCTTTTACAGAAGCCATCACCCAAATACCTTCTTACGCTAAGTTTCTCAAAGATATACTTACAAATAAACGTAGACTTGAAGATCCGAAACCCGTGGAATGTAATTCTATTTCCGAAAATAGGTTAGCAAAGAAAGATAAAGATCCCGGAATTTTTCCATTCCTTGTGTTTTGGGGAATCATGTCATCGAAAAAGCTTTTCTAGACTTAGGAGCTAGTGTGAGCTTAATGCCTTTAGCAGTTTGTGAGAGATTAAACTTAGGAGAATTACAACCTACTAAGATGTCACTTCAATTAGTCGATAGATCCATTAAATACCCTATAGGCATACTTGAAGACGTCCCTGTTAGGATAGGTCAGCTGTTTATACCTACTGATTTTGTTGTCATGGACATTAAAGAAGATGACGACATACCAATCCTCCTAGGTAGACCGTTCTTATCGACTGCTGGAGCCGTAATAGATGTTAAAAAAGGGAAACTAACCTTTGAGGTAGGTGATGAGAAGATAAAATTTATACTCTCGAAATTTCTTATGGCACCAGTAATAGGAGATGCTTGTCATGCCTTAGATATCATTGATGAATGCATTAGGGAATTAGAACAAGAAGAAGAAATTGAATCTATAAAATTGCCATCAACCCTTATTTGGGAAGATGACAGTTACAAAAAACCCTACATTGATGATAACCTTCACGAATGTTTATCTCTTACCCCAGATCCTATGCCTTGCCCTATAAAACCAACCGTAAAACTTAAGGAACTGCCTAAAACCCTGAGATATGAATTTCTCGATGAAGAAATGAACCGTCCAGTTATAGTCAGTGCTACCTTAGACCAAGAGGAAACCAACCAATTGTTAGATGTTTTACGAAGGTACCCCCAGCCTTAGGATATAAGATCTTAGATCTAAAAGGAATAAGCCCATCTGTATGCATGCATCGGATTCTGCTTGAAGAAGATTCAAAACCCTCCAGAGAACACCAACGAAGAATAAATCCTATGATGAGTGAAGTAGTTAAGACGAAAGTTCTTAAGTTACTAGAGACAGGTATAATATATCAGATCTCGGACAGTAAATGGGTGAGTCATGTGCATGTAGTACCTAAAAAGGGAGGCATCACAGTCGTGCAAAACGAGAAGGGTGAACCTGTAGCAAAAAGAACCGATGGAGGTTGGCGTATGTGCATAGATTATAGAAAATTAAATAAAGCAACTAGGAAGGACCATTTCCCATTACCATTCATAGACCAAATGTTGAAGCGCCTAGCCGTACACTCTTACTTTTGTTACCTAGATGGATATTTAGGATTCTTCCAAATACCTATTCACCCTGAAGATCAAGAAAAAACTACCTTTACATGCCCTGTTGGAACTTTTGCCTACAGAAGAATGCCTTTTGGACTCTGTAATGCCCCTGCCACTTTCCAACGCTGCATGATGTCTATCTTTGCAGACTATTTAGATGGAATCATGAAAGTATTTATGGACGACTTCTCAGTCTGTGGATCTGATTTCAAAAATTGTCTTATCAACCTTGAGAAAATCCTGGAAAGATGTGTGGAGGTAAACCTTGTGCTAAATTGGGAAAAATGTCATTTCATGGTCACCGAAGGGATTGTTTTAGGACATATAGTTTCCGAAAAAGGTATAGAGGTAGATAAAGCTAAAATAGAAGTCATAGAGAATCTAAAACCGCCGAAGACTATCAGGGAGATAAGAAGTTTTCTTGGACATGCCAGATTTTACCGACGTTTTATCAAGGACTTCTCCAAGATAACAAAGCCCTTAACTGGTCTTTTAATGAAAGATGCTGAATTCATCTTCGATGAAAAATGTACTAAAGCAATTAATCTTCTGAAGTAAGCTCTGATTTCAGCACCTATAATGAAACCCCCTGATAGGTCAGAACCGTTTGAGATAATGTGTGACGCTAATGACTATGTTGTTGGAGCTGTTCTAGGTCAGAGAAAAGATAAAAAGTTACACGTAATTTATTATGCCAGTAGAACCCTAGACGCTGCACAGCTTAACTACAGAACAACCGAAAATGAGCTCATAGCTGTAGTTTTCGCCATAGACAAATTTAGATCTTATCTAGTAGGAGCCAAAATTATAGTTTACACCGACCATGCTGCCATTCGTTACTTACTAAGTAAAAAGGATGACAAACCTAGGTTACTTCGATGGATTCTATTACTGCAAGAGTTTGATTTAGATATCCGTGACAAGAAAGGCACATATAATGTAGTAGCTGATCACCTTTCTAGGCTAGAATACCTGAAACTTGACTCAGTACCCATAAATAACGATTTTGCCTATGATAGACTGATAGCCCAACTAGAAACTATTGAAGATGATAACCCAGACCCACATGAGCATTCTCATAAATCCTTAGCTATAAGTAATGTACCTTGGTATGCAGACTTTGTTAATTACCTAGCCGCTGACATCATACCCCCTGATCTAAACTACCACCGAAAGAAGAAGTTCTACAGTGATGTGAGAAACTTCTATTGGGACGAACCATTTCTTTTCAAGAGAGGTAAAGATGGCATTTTCCGCCGTTGTGTTCCAGAAGAAGAGGTACATAATATAATTGAGCATTGTCACTCTGCACCTTATGGTGGACATGCAAGCACATCTAAGACCTACGCCGAGATTCTTCAAGCTGACCTGTTCTGGCCTACTATGTGGCGTGATGTTCATGCTTTCATTGTCAAGTGTGACAGATGCCAACGTACATGGAATATTTCAAGACATAATGAAATGCCTCTGAGAAATATCCAAGAAATAGAACTCTTCGACGTATGGGGTATAAACTTTATGGGACCGTTCCCACCATCTTTAGGAAATCAGTACATCTTAGTAGCTGTTGACTACGTGTCTAAATGGATTGAAGCTATCGCCGCACCCACGAATGACACCAGAGTAGTCATCAAATTATTCAAAAACTATATATTTCCCAGGTTTGGAACCCCCCGTTTAGTCATAAGTGATGGAGGATCACACTTCATATCGAGAATATTTGATAAACTTTTAAGCAAGTATGGAGTTAAGCATAGAGTAACAACCCCATACCACCCACAGACCAATGGACAAGTGGAAGTATCTAATAGGGAGATCAAACAAATTCTTGAGAAGACTGTCTCTATATCTAGAAAAGATTGGTTGCAGAAACTTCAAGAAGCATTATGGGCCTATAGAACCGCTTTCAAAACCCTTATAGGAACAACCCCTTATCAACTGGTCTATGGAAAATCATGTCACTTACCTTTTGAATTGGAGCATAAGGCCTATTGGGCCATCAAAACTTTAAATTTGGATTACTTGACTGCTGGTGAAAAACGTATCCTTGATATCAACAAATTAGAAGAGCTCAAACAATCTGCCTACGAAAATGCCATCATATACAAAGAAAGAACAAAAGCTTGACATGACACAAGAATCATAAGGAAATACTTCAAAATAAGCGATCATGTTCTCCTGTTCGATTCTAGGTTACGACTTTTTCCAGGGAAGCTTCGTTCGAGATGGACTGGCCCTTTCGAAGTATCTAAAATTCTAAGATCTGGTGCTATCGAAATCAAGAACCAAGCATGTAAACCGTTCATCGTCAATGGACAGAGGTTGAAGCCCTACGAAGGAGGTGACATCCCAACAACATACACCTACCATACTCTGAGTGATCCACCATATCCTTCAGATGATGTATAAAATCCGGTCGTCGAGCTAATGACGTTAAACAAGCGTTGCATGGGAGGCAACCCATGGTTTTCTTATTTACGTACTTTTTATTTATTTTTACTTTATTTTTATTTGTTTACTTTATTATTATGTCAGGACTAACGATTGAATGTTTTATGTGATTTCAGGACTTGTTTGCTAACCTTGTGCAGAATGCACAACCCCAATGACATGCCTGAGGCCTTTGAAGACGACGCACAGAGAGAGCGTTACTACGTCCACAGAGACGCCCTATGGCACCTACCAGGTACCCAGACCAAGATTGCATGGATGCCTTGTGGATAGAGCCAAGCGTCAGATTCTTATGCCATCAACTCCAGTGGGACCAGTTTGATGATATGAACAACACTTACAGGAACTTGACTCTAGAGTTCCTCAGCTCTTTTCATTATGATCCTTGGGCTGGACCCGATGGATATGCTGTTTTCAGGTTGTTCGGGATTGACTACTCCTTCTCTCACAAAGAGTTTGGTGATTTACTAGGTTTTCAGACTACTCTTGATGCTATTCCAGAGACACCGATGGGGTATTTTATGAGCAGAGAAGTGGAAAAGTTTTGGTCTAACATCTCAGGTGGAGGGAGCCAAGATCCTTCCACTCAATTTTCTCAGGTAATCCACAACCCTGCGTTAAGGTACTTCCAGATGATTCTAGCACATTCTTTCCTTGGTTTTCCAGATACAGAGACTCTGCTGAGTGAAGAGGAGATTTTCCTACTGTTTTGTGCGACTCAATCGCGCCCAGTTGCTTGTGGCAACTTTCTGTTGAAGGGCCTTGCTAGTGTTGCCAGATCATTTGTAGGCATTATACATGTCGGTGGGATTATTACACAGATTACTACTGCATTAGGTTTGTCTCGCAAATTATTGCACCTCAGGACCTTCTGCTGCTACACCACCCTGGATGTTGACTTTTGTCTTGACAGAGGACTGATGAGGAGGGCCTCTTTTGAGCCCAACACGTTTAGATTACTGATCGACGGCGAAGTGATACATTACTTTACATTACCAGACCCGCTGATGACCAGTGTCCATGATCCTGCTAATTGGAGTTATGCTTTAGAGGGTTATGGAGAGACTGTCGAAGAGCCGAAATCACCTCCCTTCGCTGAGTACACTCTTACACCTCTTTCTCCCCGAATCACTGTTATGTCTAACAATATGTCTTTGCAGTCGCCTGATCTACAAACTCAGATTTATGAGCTCCGCACGGAGACTACCCTGCTCAAGCAGGAAGTAGCGGACTTGGAATTACAGATTCAGGTATTTGATCTCACTCATGCCTCAGAGGCCGATGCTCTATATCATGAGATTGAAGAGCTTCGGAGGGAGATAGCTGAGATTCGTGGGTCAAACCAGGAAGAAAAGCCTACCACATGATTCGTTCTACACTGACGTTATTACCCTAGTATTTAATTTCTTTTTCATGCTTTATTTTATTTCTCGCATCTCCAGACATATTTTATATTATTGCATCTATTACATTTTCTTTTCATGTACTTTGAGTTTATCTTATATATTATTTTATGCACTAATGTCATTTTTTCTCTTTTCTTTTTATTTTATTTTATTTTTGTCGAGTATAGAAAAAAAATATATAAAGACAAAAATATTTTCATTTTTTCTTCATAAAAAATATGCAAGCTTCGTGCCTTAGAAGAGAGAAGAAAACGCTATCCGGACCCCCCGAAGACCGAAGGTGCAAGAGGGCCCAAAAGAGGAATTGAAAAAATCCAAGGCCCAGCAGAAATTGGCCTTATGGCGGGCGCCATGGACCCTGTGGCGGGCGCCACACCGTCCTTCATCAAAAACGGGGCTGATTCCCCATCTCCTCCATTTTTACACCTTCCAACCTCAAAAACCCATTTTTACAACTTCCGAAAACCCCATTGAACCCCACTAAAGCTCCCTCATTTCCAAAATATTCACCATCTATAAAACCTATCCAAAATCCATTTTCATTTTCATCCACCACAAACCATAAAAATCAAACCTTTATCATTTCTCTCATAAACCATTTTTCACCACTTTTCACTTCTCAAGGAGCAACAACAATGGAGTTCAATGGATATCTTCTTCGCGATGGAAGACCGAGTGATAGGCAAAGGAAAATTATTCAAAGACTTTAGAGTCGAGAAATTCTCTCGACTAGGAACGTCGATGATAACTGTCTTTATGCTTTGGGTCTGTATCATAGTGTTTTTCATTTATTAGATTTTTTAGGCTTGCATAATATTTTTGTTAATCAGGAACCTACCTATGAGAGGCTGACAGTTGAGTTTTTAAGTTCATTGATATACACTGTCAGTCCTAACACTGCTAGCACAGTCGGTACTGTTAATTTTAGACTGTTTGGAATTAAATACGAATACAGTACCGACGAACTAACAAGCTTGTTAGGAATCCCTCATAGGGAAGGTGCGATTTGTGAGGCACCTTTGGATACATAATGGTCGGCCGAAGTATTTTCCTTCTGGAAGAGGTTGTCAAGTACTTCAATAAATTCTTTTGAAGGAATACTTGCGTCGACCATCCATAACCCGACCATAAGAGTTTTCAGATATCTTTTGGCATGTACTATTTTTGGCCGGGAGAGTCCAAATAAGGTAAACGCTAGAGAACTCCTATTTTTGCAAGGATGCCTCACTAGTACCCATATCAATTCGGTCCCGTTTATGCTTGCACACATGACTTTAACTACTAATAAAACAAGACCGATTGTTTTTGGAGGACTTGTTACGTCTATTGCTCGGGCTCTTGACCTGAACAATGAGATAGCTACACTTGAACCACTACCTCCTCGCACAATTAATTTAAAATTTCTAAAAGACATGAAATTATGCCGAACAAGGAGAGAAGTTGGTTATGAGTTGATGGTTCATGGGGTAGCTATCCCATCTGTTGCTTTACCTTGCAGTAGACGTACTGATGTACGTAATGAAAGGAACTGGACCTATGATCTGAATGTTCCACCTGTTTTGGGTCCACTTCCTCCGAATATTCCTGATAGGGAGGCACATGACACTGATGAAGAATATGACCGGAGAGAGCAGTCTCCCATACCTCACATGTCCCCCCATCGTTCTTCACAGTCACACACCACACCATCTTCCTCTAACCCTGTTGCAGGTGCTGCTCCTGGATTCTATGTCACTGAGGAGATGTGGCGTGATATGACGGCTAGAGAGGAAAAGCGAGACAGCCTACTCTCTACCATTTCGCAACAACTGACGGACAACATGAGCTTCATGCAACAATTGCGATCGGTATCGGATCGTGCCTACAGTAACGTTTGTCGTGCCTTGAACGATATCACATCAGAGCAGGCCCGTCAGCGAGAAGTCAACCTCCGACACTACCAGCTTATGGAGGCCACTCAGGGTTCCATCCTAGGTAACCTTCGAGAGGTCCGGGGTGCCCAGGCTGCCTTATCGGCACGACTTGACCGGAGGGACCAACAGCGCAGTAGATCCCGTCGTTCCAGACCATCACAGCAGGACGGCGAGGGCACCGGTGCTCCTCCGCAGTAGTTTTTCAGGTTACCCTCCTTATCTTATTTCGAAACATTGGGGACAATGTTCGATTTAAGTGTGGGAGGGGATTTTATTGTTTTCTGTCATTTCCCTTTCTAGTTATTTATTTGCTTTCTGTTATTTCCCTTTTCAGTAAGTTATTTAGTTTAACTTTTCTTAGATAATGCATGAGTCTGACGAGTCACCAGTATAGTGTATTTTTAGTACATCCTCATTTTTTTCCCATTTCTTTAGCCTTACCAATTTTTTTTTAAAAGAAGACAATGTTGTTTCACATGTTTTTGGGGCTTTGAGATAGGTTTAGATTAGGATGTGGTGACTTAGGTCAACTTTTTGAAACATCAGTACCATTGTAGCACCATAGACCTCTTGAATATAGGAATCACTCATAAACCCCACACCATGGCCTTTATTATCATTCAAAAAATTGTCCTAAGTAGTTTATTCTAGCAGTCAGCTCCGGCCTAAACATGCTCTACGTAGGGGGTCGATGAACATAAGTGAATGATCCAGTGCTAATAAAAAAGAAAAAAGGCAAACTCTGGGATATGTGACCCTCACTAAGTCATTTAAACCGAAAAAAGAGAAGAAAAATTTTTTTGCCACAAAAGAAAAAAATTGCAGTCACCTATTGTTAGTTGGTTCAGAGGTATCTGGCACTGAACTTGGTAGGGAGGATTACGATTCGATCCCCCGCAACTACATTTAGGTGAAATAAAAACAGGTTTACACATGCTTATGTGCCAGAAACCTTATGTTATGGATCATAATCACTAACCGGTCACTCTACTATGAAGCATGTACGGATAACGGGCTTAATGTGATTGCGCCTGAATGAAAATGACCCAAAAAGATGAGAAGATAGGCCTAGGTATTGTGGGATGACATGGGGTGGTTAATATAGGATTGAAGTTTGTGTCTGTGTTATTATGGTACCCTTGGTTCACTTAGTTAGTACCTGTCACTGCATCCTGACTTGAACTTAGAAGCCCTTTAGCCCAAATCACGTGTCGACACCATTTTTCTTCTTGAGCTTTAATGTTTGCTTGAGGACAAGCAAAGGTCTAAGTGTGGGAGGATTTGATAACACTAAAATTCACCGTATTCCTGACTCCAATTTCGCATGCATTCTTAGATTTTATTGTTATTTTGTTATGTTATTACATTGTTTTTCTTTGTTTTCAGGTTTTCTATATAATCGGGGCCTAAATCGAGAAAAAGAGCGAAAAAGGAGTGGAAACGGACGTAAACCAAGAAATTCAGCTTTTTACACTTACGGCATCCACCATGGCGGGCGTCATGGGGTCTGCCATGACGTAGCCACGTCTCAAGACCACTCCACAACTGCCAAGACCCACGATCCCCACTCTCTCATTCCCTATTAGTCTCATGGCGGACGCCATGTGCCTGTGGCGGGCGCCACAAGGCAAAAACTTTTCCCTCCACTAAAAAAGTGGAGGGGGGCATCCTGGTCTTTTCTTGCTTTTTGTTTTCCTATAAATAGAGCCTTAGATTTTCGTTTTCAATCATCCAAACTTAGAATCTCTTAAGCATATATCAGTTTTAAAGCAGTTATCATTCCACATCGGGGTGTTACTGCAATCGAGTGATCGAGTCTGTATACGTCTGTGTGATCGAGTTTTGGAACACTCTGGGAGGAAGTTAATCTTGCCACCATTTTAATTCCAGTTCGTATTTTATTTTTCCGCATTGCTTTACTTTCATTTATTATCCGCACTCGCACTTTATTTTATTTATTTCATGCACTCGCTTTACTTTTATTTATTTTCCGCACTCGCTTTACTTTATTTATTTCTCGCACTCGCACTACTTTCGTTTATTTTCCGCACTCGCTTTAAATACCTTTATTTCCCGCACTCGCACTACTTTTATTTACTTTCCGCACTCGCACTAATTACTTTTATGAAAAATTATAAAAAGAACTTTTACTTTACCATGTCTAACTAAATCCATAAAGGTTAGAATGTAAGGATCGTAATTGAACCTGTAATCCGTACAATTGTTCGTGGAAACACTTAAGGGCTATTTTATCTTTCAATTTAAGTAATTGTTTTTAACTATTTCAAAAACAGCCAAAAGCGCTTTGTCTAGTTCATTAGGAGTTTTTAGATTAAAAAGAAAAGAGATTTTAAAACGATTTTCGGACGCGTTAAGAAGTTTAGAGTCTGGTTCGTGAGAACCTCTTTTTGCTAAGAAATTCAGGTTAAAGTACTTTTCAACTTAGTTAAGATACTATATTTCTTAAAAATAGGTTTACTACTCTAACGCAGTACACACCTTTTTATCCGTGACAATAGGAGGGGTTGATTAGAGGGTACAACTCAGTTCTGAATACGCGAAAGCGACAATTCCTGTTAAATTAGTTATTTTCAAAGTGGAAAACATTGCCCATAAGTAGTTCTATTAACAAGTACCGGAATATCTATTGATTACGTGAATTACATTCGAGCCTGTCTTTATTAATTATTTAAAATTACCATTTTATTTACCATTGCGCACTCCTTAAAACCCTTATATTCAGTTTCCTTAGATACACACCGTAACAACAGGTACGATAGATTGACACTTGGTCTCTGTGGATTCGACAATCTTTTATATTACTCTGACGTATTCGTACACTTGCGAAAAACACACATCATTAATCCTCTCTCACCACCATAAACACCATCGAGCAGGGTCTCTCACTGTCATGGGCAATCCCTAATCGTTATAAAACTACTAAGATCATTGGTCATCCCTATTAGCTTAAGGGTATCACACACTCTTGTACTTTTTAACAAGTATAATATAATTTATGAGATTCAATTCAAATAACTATTGATTCATGTCTGATTAGATTTGCATTATATAAATGAAATCAGATATGAAAGCCTTAACTAAATGGGACGACATGACACAGAAGCCATCGTCGACAACATCTCTGAAAATAAACATAGAACTGTTTCACATATCAAAAAGGTCATTTTACTAAGTTACACACTTTTATGAACACTCTTTGAGTTAGCGGCAAAATCCAAAGTTCATTCACTAATTATTTCTAGATATCTTTCAAAAGCAGCATAGACCTATTTATACATAAATTAACATTATTGGATTTCATATTCTTACTATATCACAACAAATTAATATAAAACGGGACTTTTATTATTACTGGATTGTAACTGCTTTGTTATTTTTATTGTTACTAGATAGTAACAAAACCCCTCACTTTAAAATTGCGGGTCAATGTTGGTTTGTTATGACACCTTAGTTCAAGTTTATCCATTGTTGTCTCTTGTTAAGATGTTTTCTTCTTGATGGGTTCTGTGTCAGACCAAATTTCCATCAATTATTAAACGGATCAGCATCTAACAATTAATTGACCGAATATATCACTACTTCCTTCCTCGAAATTGACCTTGTCCTTAATGTCAAGGATTTCATAAAGATCAACGAACGACGATAAATCCCCCATATAATATCTTCTAGTTGGCTATGAGACCATTGCAACAAGACTTGTTTATTAGGACAACTGTCTTTCTTGCAAATGCCACCAACCAAAATAGATATAGGATGCAATAAAGGACGATTGGCAGTACTTGCCTTTAGTAATGGATAAAACCTATCAACAATCAGGCCTTTGTAAGCTCGCAACATAGACACAGGGGTTGTGGGATGAATGCGGCTCCCAGGTGGTAGGGCCCAACCTATATGTTATTGTACCAATGCATTCTACCATTAGGAATGGTCCAAAGAACCTTCTACATATCTTGTAATTTAATCGAGCAACCACAATTGTTTTTCTATAACTTTGAAGTTTCATGAGCACCAAATCACCCACCTTAAATAGCATGTTAGCATGATTTTTGTTGGTTTATTGAGACGGTGTAGTGAATACCTTATGGTAGTAATTTCAGACTCGTAGTTTGATTGTGAAGCGGTCGTATCGATTTTTGGAAGAGAGATGGAAGAAGCCTAAAAAATCACTGGCTTTGAGAATGGTTCTCCATTGTATGAAGGTTCTCAAGCTTGGGTTGGAGCGAAACTCACCCACCAACCGAATCGGATAAGATATTCAGTATTCTCAAGATATAATATAATAAGATATTCAATCTCAAGTATATTATATTGAGGAAAATTGTCTAAACAACCCGTCTAAACTGAATAATCAAAACCCGTGTAAACTGATTTAACACAAACACAATTGAACCTTATGTTAACCCGCATGGTTTTCTTCAAATTGGAGTTTTTTTTTGTGATAATAAGGAGGGCCTAAGCCCAAAGAAACACTACAAACAACCAACAAAAAAAGCAGAAGAATCAGAAAAATCCTGCGCTAACACAATAACCAAACTAGCAGGCAAATCTTTATGAATCACCAAACTACCTTGCATATTTGTACCAGCAACAGCTAACAAATGGGCACAAATATTAGCTTCTCTAAATGTATGTTTTACAACCACCTTCTCCAAATTAGTCATCAACAGGCATATGTTTTCCACCAAGTTAGAAATTGTATGCCTATTCTTCGACCAAATCAAAATGCTCTCCATTGCAATCTTTGAATCCTAGTTTATTTCTATGAATGTCTAAATATTGATTTCCCACCTTAATATGGAATGTCTAAATATGATTTTATTTCCATACCAACATTTTTTACCTCAGGGAAATACACTAAATTAAAAAACATATATATTATAAAACAAATATTTTACCTAATAGTGTTAAAAACTACTAATTTAGCCAAATAAAAAAATAATCAATATTCAAAATAATAAATAATACATACTTATTTTGAAAAGTATTAAGTCATATTTTAAACTTTGTACTTGATCTTTATAATGGTACGAGCCTAAAAGGCCAAGTCCAAACAACATTTTGATCATGTTAGATTCATATTTGCACTAGATGAAACAAATTTAGTTGTCTAAATAATAGGAGACATTCGGCATAAAAGCATCAACCAAATGGAATGACATGGCACATCTTCCTATGGGTATGTTTGGATCGGTGGTATGGGATAGAATAAGATGAAGTGGAGTGATTTCATTGTTTGGATTTGTAAATAATTGATGGAATTGAATGGAACATGATGGAATCCATTCCATCCAAATCCTCATTTTTTGTTCCACCCCATGTAATGGAATGAGATATTTTTAATAAGATATCTAAACAATTGAGTGAAATTTATATTATATTTCACTCCGCTCCATTCTACGCTCCATTATGTTCCATCAATCAAAACATAGCCTAAGGTAAACACAACAGGATATAAGTTTAACAAGGTCAGACACACCTCTACCATTTCACATATTAAGGAACTTATTCGACTCAGAGACGCATTTCTACTTATCTTTGCTGTTAAATATTAAGTATGCAACTTTTACTTTGATATGACCTCAATGGTCATCTAAGTGAAGATATCAATGAATGTAAGTTCAAAACATCTCAGATACATTATAAATAGAGAGCTCCCCCTAAATATGATCATTCATTCTTAACCTTGCATATAGCCTTCTTACTCAAGTGTACCTTTGCAGCCATACCTGTAAAACCAGACGGATTGAATACCAAAATTCAGAAACATGCGTAAAGCATCAATCCAAAACAGACTGTTCAAATATAACATCTACATAACTGTATCTGCTAATAATTGCTAACATGTCCCTAACAATTTATCATAAGAACGTGCCACTGATACTTGAGCCCTTCCCTAAAAGCAGTATATTTATCCGGTATCAACAACTTAACTATCGGTAAAACTTGACTTAGTGACATTGATTTCACAACATAATAATCACATATCACATAATTTGCAAAACATTGTTTAATACAAATACTTTAAACTAGAAAAAAATACCTGAACAAGTTCACTCCATTCACTAAGGACTCGACTTAGTCCATCAACTTAACCTTACACCTCTTCACTTCCATGATCCTTAATAAATGATAATACTACCTAGGAAACGCCAGTCACCAATAGCATTCAGTTTAGCCTTTCTCCAAAAATGGACCTGAAACACCATAACACTTAAATCAATACCCAGAACTCATGCACCGGATGGTATGTATTAATTTAATTTCTACTATTATTATCATCAAAACATCAAACTATTCTTGGCATAAAAGGATCAAGAGCTATCACAAAACAAGGTATGCTAAATTATCCAAGACACACATTTACTATTTTTCAATCACCTTCAACTGAGGTACTTTCAAAATATCCGCACTTTCGGCTGCTGCAAGAAGGTTACGCAATTTCAAGAAGAATTATGTTCCGAATCCATGCACATCCATTAGATGTAGAACATAAATCTGACGACTAGGATTCACCACTCCGTGCCACAGTAACTTCTTTGCTAGCTCCCAGATTTGCACCCTTATTTGAAATTTTCAAAACCTTGGCGGGATTAGAGTATGTCACACCATCTGTTTCATGCCTCCTTTTTCAATTTGATGTAGTATTTGTCGCTGTGAATGGGAATAAAAAACCAAAAGCAAAATGAATCAGATCCAGAAAACTATTGAAGACATTTTACAACAAGAATCTAGTAGGAATAAACAATAAACCTACCATTTAGTTTCCCTCTGGAGATACGACCGGTGGTTTTCCTGTGAATGGTGCCATCAGAGTTCTTATTTTTAACATCCATCATGCCAACTCAAAATTCTAGAAAAAGAAAAAGTATCTTGCTGTGGCTAGCCATATTTTCTTCTTGTTTTGTACCTCGTACGAATTAATTCTTTCCTTGCAATCATCAATAGTTCTTTCAGTCTTTCAGTGCCTCCACAAAAATCTAAAGACATCAATTCCCTGGTCTGTAAATCCCTCAATAGCTCTTTGCTTTCAACGTGATAATTTCCGGCACAAAATGAATCAATAAGAACTATGTATATAGAGGTATTAGGCCAAAGATCTCTTAGTTTCATCTCTTCATAAAGTTTAAAAGCAGCTGGAACATCACCATTGGCACAAAGGCCAGATATAAGAACGTTGTATGCAGCAACATCAAGATTCACATGACACTGTTCCATTACACTCCTCAATTCCAATGCCTTGGCAGCATTAGCTTCTCTGAAATAGGTGTGCATTAATGTCGTGAAAGTAGCAACAGTTGGAATGATTCGCATCTCAAGCATGATATCAAGAACGTGAACAGCATTGTCAGTTTTCCTTGAACGTGCAAGCCCTCTAATTATAGCGCTCATAGCAACACCTTGGGAGCCAACCCCGAGTGTTTTCATCTCATCTTGCAGCTCCATTGCTCCTTTTATATTTCCCATTCTACACATGCCCTTAATTAACGAGATAAATTGTTTACATGTAGGAGCATAACTATTTTCCAACAAGGCATGCAAAATACAATGAGCTTCATCAAAAGCACAAATTCTAATAAATCCATTAAAAAGGGCATTGTATGTATCAACATTAGGAGTAACTCCTAACATACTCATTTGTTTTACCAGATCGAGTGCCGTTTTTACCTCATTCCGTTCACAAAACTTACTAACAAGCACGTTTAACGTAAAACAATCAACTTTGAAACCTTCAACTATTATCTTTCTTAGAAGTTTTACGGCGACATCTAATGATCCAGACTTAGAATATCCAAGAATAAGAGAGTGCCATGTTAACCTATCAGGCATACAACCATGTCCAATCATCTTATTGTAAAATTGAGAACATTTTGCCATGTCGTGCCTCTTTGAATATCCATGCAAGAGAATGTTGTAAGTAGCCAAGTTGAAGCTTAAACTTCTACTCCTCATTGTTGAAAGGACATCATTTACCTTCGACGTTTCTCCCTTCCGTGAGTATCGATCCAAGAGAACATTGAATGCAATAGTATCAGGGAGAACACCTTTGTTCAACATATCTTCAAAAATATATAGAGCAGCTTTTGAATGTCCTTCCTTAAGAAGACCATCAACTAAACTAGTGTACATAGCAGGATTTGGAGATAATAATCCTTTTTCAATTGCCCTTCCTGACAAAATAAGTGCAGGGACCATTTTACCCTTCCTGCATAGACCTGCAATAAGACTGGTGTACGTATAACCGTTAGGCACAAAATTATTCATAACCATCTCATCGAGAAGGGTAACTGCATTCGATAAATTTCCTGATCTTGATGTCAAAGTAAGCATCGTGTTGTAGAAAAGACTACCAATGGCATAAGGAATGTTACTAAGTCTATGCAGATATATTTTGGCTTCATTGATATGTCCGCCAAGAAGAAGTCCTTTCAATAGACCCTCATACGTGAACCGACTTGGTAAATGGCCTAGACTATTCATTTTATCATACACAGCGAACGATTTTAAAGCATCACCACAATTTCCGTAACTATCTATAATGCAATCGAAAGTAGCAGAGCCAGGATCAAGACCCATTCTACTCATGTGGTCCATAAAATACTCGGCTTCTTCGAGTCTTTTGGATCTACAAAAAGTGGCAACCAACACATTACATGTAAAGTGATCTGAAACATGACCACAGTGGTTCATAACTGCATAAGCATTTAACGCCTCGTTTAAGTTTCCCATCTTGCAGTAGTTGTAGATCAATGTTGAATACAAAGTGTTGTTTGGCACAAGTCCCGCTTTGTACATTTTACACATTATCTCCTTTGCATTATTTATCTTCCCCGCCCTAAGAAATCCATTAATGAGAACCGAAAATGTAACAACATCAGGATTGACAGAAACTTTTAGCATATCTTCCAGCAACTGTACAGCTTCTTCTAGCAGGCCGTTCTTACACAATCCATCGATCATTGTGGTATAACTAATATGATTAACTATAACACCATTCATCCTCATTCTCTCAAGAATACTGGAAACCAATCCAAATTCAGCATGCTTGGATACCCCATTTAAAAGTGCCCCGTATGTCACTTCATTAGGTCTCAACCCATGTGAAACCATCGCATCAAAAAGTCTCAAGGCTTCCTCAATATTGCCATTGCTACAGTGACCGGAAATCAAAGTATTGTACGTAATACTGTTTGGGGATAAGTTACACGACGACATCTCCTCAAAAACTTTTGTAGCAACTCCAATCTTCCCCTCCTTAACAAATCCATTAATAAGAGTATTATATGTGATCACATTAGGATACACCATACTCTTCCTCATCCTTTTCAATATTAAATAACCTTTTGCACTCCTACCTTTTCTGCACAAACTATCTATCAACATATTATACGTACAAACATCAGCCGAAATACCCTTAGATACCATGGAGTCAATAAGCTCAGAAGCTTCCTTATACCTTCCCTTCTTGCAATACCAAGTAAGCAAAGTATTGTAAGTAACCGCAGTTGGAAAATGCCCGGTTTCTTCCATTTTCCTCAAGAGAAATGCAGCGCTTTTAAACTTACCACGTCCACACAAAGCATTCAACAATATGTTGAATGTGGCAACATTAGGAGAAACCCCATTAGCAAGCATATCTTTGAAAAAAGACCAAAAGAAATCAACTTTCTGATCCTTTACCAATGAAGCCAACACCATGTTACAAGTGTAGACAGAAGGGTTGAACCCTTGAAAACCCATCAAGTGAAAAGTCTTGACAGCATCTCCAACCATGTTCTCCCTTAAACAAACCCTAATGAGTAGGTCAAAAACAGCAGGATTTGAATGACAAAAAGGGTATGTCTCCATCAAAGCAGCAAAAACATTGTTGAAACCAATAGGCATATGCAACATATGTTTCAAAGTTGTTTTGGCAAAAGTGTACATTCTAGCTCTAACAAGTATATGGGTAGTAGTGGAAATGATATGAGTAAAATGATTGATCTCCAAATTAGGTTGTTTGATAAGCCAATTGAGGAATTTCAAAGCTAAGATTCCATGAACAGGTCTAAGAGAACCTAATCTATAATTCATGCGATTAAGGGACTCCCAACGGTGTATAGTTAAGAATGTATAAATACTCTTGTCCATGTCAAATATTGATGATAAAGGTACAAACTTTATAGTGAAAATAAGAAACAAAAAGGGGGAAAAGGTGGGTTTGGAGAGAGTTACCTTGAATGATGAAAAATTGAAAGATGAATCATTTGTATGAGTATAAAGCCATTACCAGATAACTTGAACTACTTCAATTTTAGATTTTGAGCTTACGCAGTTACAACACACTTTAACTACTTGAATGTTATTTTGGTTTACATGACAACATTTTCAACGTTATATATATTAATCAATATGTAAGTCTTAAAAAAACTATTTTAAAAAATTATTTAATTTTATTGTTAAAAAATAAACTAATTTGATTTAGTTAAAGAAAAAAAAAAACTCAATTTAATATTCAAAAACAAATAAATTCACGCATTTATTTTTATATAAAAATAAGATCTAGTTTAAACTTTAGCAAAATACTCAAATTGGTCCTTTAACTTTATCTCGATGTCCATTTTATTTTCTTAATTCTAAAAAGTGTCAAAATAGTCCTTTAATTTTTTTTAAAGTGTCACTTTAGTCTGTTCCGTTCACACCGTTCCGTCCACACCGTTAGTCAAAATCAATTGAGTGATATAGTTGTCATAGACGTGGATGTCATGTGTAATTATGCATGCGTCACATGTATGTCAAGTAGAATTTATTTATTATTTATTATTTATTATTTATTATTTTATTATTTTTATTTTAAAAATATATATTTATTTTATAATAATAATAAATAATTATTATGAAATACCTTATTATTATTATTAAAAAAATTAAAAATAAGTAAAAATAAATAAAATGTTAAAAAAAAGTTAAGAAATTAAATTTAAAAAAAATCAAAATAAATTAAATTCCACTTGGCTTCCATATCGGCTGCCATGTTATGTAGACAAACAAACGTCCGTTATAGTCAAATGGACGAAAAGGACCATTATGACACTTTTAAAAAAATTAAGGGACTATTTTGACACTTTTAGAATTAAGGGACCAAAATGGACCCCGAGGTAAAGTTAAGGACCAAGTTGGATATTTTGCCTTAAATTGTTTATACTTGATTATTATAAGTGGGGTTGGCAAAACGGGTCTGGCCCGTTGGGCATGCCCGTTTTGCCCGCACTTTAGTGCGGGGCAAGCCAAGGGTTTGGGTCCTCACCTTCTAAAGTGTATGTCCCGCTCTGCCCCGTTTTCTTTACGGGCTTTTGCACACATGCACATTTATTTAAATTTTTGCATTTTTAGGCTTAAAAAGTGTAATGCCACAGACTTTCCCCGCTCCGCCCTCACTTTTTTGCGGAGCGAGTTTAGGTTTTAGGCTTGAATCCTCAAATTTGATCGCCCCACCTCGTCCCATTTTTGTGCGGGCTTTTGCGGGGCGGATCTAAACGGGGTGGGCATGCCTGTTTGTCACCCCTAATTATTAGAGTTTAATGGATGTGCATCGGTAGTGTAAAATAATTGTACACTGTCATTTAATAGAAAAACAATAATATGTTATTTCATTAAAAGAATTTTAAAATATAAGCGTGATGTGGCGGAATACATGGTTGACATGGTAAAAAATAATTTACATTGTCAGTGCATCACATATTTTCTCTTATTAAAATGACATGAGTTTAAGAGAATCTATTCAAATAACGATCGGTACATTTAGCAAGGAATTTGACGCAAGCATCGACATCTTTTGTGTCAAGATCGCTACCATCCTCTGGAGAATTCAGACCAAATATAGGATTATCGCTAAGTACATTTAAGTGATGGACAGATTAGTTAATCGTTAAAAGATTAGCATGAAAAATATCTAAAATATATGGGTGATTAAACCCAAATGCTGATGAGGAGTCTTTGTTGTCATACCCATTTACTACATTCACATGTACTAAGATCGTCTTTAAGAACGTGCAAGACGGGATACCACACAGGGGCCCAAATTTGTGAGGGTTAAACTATATCTAAATGAAGCCTCTATTTGTTTTTTCATAATTAAATTGTGATTAACCAACATAGGGCCTCCAAAATATTGAGACGTCTCTGACAGGTACATTCATTAAGTTGGTCATTACATGTGAAATGAGAGGTACAAAGCATGATTAAGGAAACATAAAGATAACTGAGAAAGGAAAAATGGGTCAAAGGGGTAAGAATATCTAGCAAGCTCGATGAACACGGTGGCTCAAGAGATACAAAAGCCAAACCAAGCTAGGTGACAATAAGGTCAAAAGGTCGCCAAAGTTTGTATGAGAAACAGACTTCTGAAATAGCAGTGAATTCCAAGGGATAATATGAAAGAAAAGTTTATTTAAAGTTATAATTGTCTTTATATAATAAAGCAAGGCATACCAATCAACAATTCAGGTTATAGGAAAATAAGTAGATGAAAAACAACACTCAGATCTTACCTTAGAAATACAATGACACTTAAATGCAATCGAACATTCCAGAGAAAGTGACATGCACTAGCCTGTAAATTTAGAGTCAAGTGTATCAATTCATGTTAAGTGATGCGGAGATAGGACTAACATTTAATGTGTCTATGTCCAACTCTTTTTTTTGCATCTGACTTCTAGAATTTTCCATGGTTATTGGTGATCAATCCAACATTATACGACTGACACAAATCCAAACAAAACTTCTCTCTAAACACATCCTAGCAAGCCTTAAGGACAATTGTTCTGGATCTGCCAAATGGCTCAATAAATAAGGCTCATTGATTGTTCCATAGCAAAGCATGTTAACTACTTGAACAAATTATATATACTTCCACATGCGTAAGACTTAAGGTACAAATATTGTTCATTGACTTAGGCGTTGGAGTGTTAACCTTATAGGTCCACCCCCACGATTAATTTCCCTTAAGGTACAAACATTTTTCATTGACTTTGTGTGTATATACGAGTGTGTGTGTGTGTGTGCATGTGTATGCGTGTGTGCAAGTGTGTGTGTGTGTGTGTGTGTGTGCGTGTTTGTGTATGTGTTGTGTGTGTGTGTGCAAGAGTGTATAAGTGCATGCGTGTGTATGTATATGTGTGAGTGTGTGTGTGTGTACATGTGTGTGTGTGAGAGAGAGAAAGAGAGAGAGAGAGAGAGAGAGAGAGAGAGAGAGAGAATGGGCGTGTGTATGTGTCTGTATGTGTTTGTGTGTATTTGTGTGTGTATGTGTATGTGTGATTTAAACACAAATAATTTGTCTAAACTGAATAGTCAAAACTTGTGTAAATCGATTTAGACACAAACACAATTGGAACTTATGTTATCCTTCTTGGTTTAGTTCAAAATGGTGTTTTAGATCTACATCTGCCATAAAATGATCGATTTCTCACCTTAATATGGAGCATATAAATATATTTATTTTTGTGGTATTTAGATCGAACTCTAGCCATGACAAGGTTAACTTCATGGTTCGACAGCAATCGGTATTCGAAGTTCGTTCTTGCATGCAGTAATATGTTAGATGGTTGTTTAAGTTAGAATGTTGAATTATGTCAGTTTGTTGGGCCAGTTATTTAGTATGTCAGTTGAAATCTAGGGTTTAATTTTCTTATAAATAGCATACTAGTTCTCACTTCTCCTTCAATCCCTGATAATCCTAATCAGAGGGAGAAAGTGGTTTGGTTGAGACTCAATTGTAAACATTGATCACTAATGTGTAATTGAATCAAGAATCCAATTTTTAACCACTTTGAATGTTCTTTCTCTTCTCTTTTCTTCTGTCTTTTCTTTTACTTTGTGGTTTTTTTGTTAATCAAGAAATCGATCATACTCTATTTTGTTGGGCATAGTTTCATAACAAATTGGTGTGGTAGGTGTAACGCTCCATTTTTAATATTTATTCGTCGGGTATTTTTGGTGCTTTGTTGGCCTTGTTTAAGGTGTTTGTATGGTTTTTTTGGTGTCGTGTCCTAGTGGGACGGGTAGAATTGTGGTGCATTGAGTACTATTGGGTGTGAAATAATAATAAGACCATTTAATCATTATTTTTATTATTATTATTTTTATTCAAATAATACTAGTAATGTTAAAATTATAATTATTATTATTATTTGGTTTAATTAAAATAAGGACGATTTAGTAAAATCTTATGGTGAGTGTTTTAGGGATAGATTAGACTAATCATAAAATTAGTGGGAATTAGTCGTGTTAGTTTGTGATGAATGAAGAAGGGCTAGGAAGAGGAAGAACACCTGGGGCACTCCCATAACCAGAATTCACAGGAAATTCGTCTGGATTCGAGGTAAAGGGAGAAAGGATTCTCATTAGGTGATTTAACATGATGGGGTAGTGATGGGTTCCTTTCCCTGTAGGAATTTTTGTTATTTTTTATTAATCTGTGATGAATACGTGAGTATATGTTTATTGTTGCGAATCTGTGATTATGCCTATCTAATTTTGTTGATTATTGGTGATATATTGTTGTGGTTGTTCTATTGTGTGCATACTTTGTGGGGATGTTAGTTGTTGCAGAAGTAAATGACGAATATGGATCTAGGAGACGTATAAAATTGAACCTAGTAATGATAGATGAAATAAGAACATGAATAGTGGTGTAAAAATGGTATAGAAACAATCATAGGTCTGATATGAAGTATGAAAATGAGTAGCATAGGAAACAGATCTGGAATAAAGAAGAAAATACAGAAAAATGGTTGGTTCTTCCCATACGCCTATGGTGTGCGTGAGAAAGGGGGCCTGGCACATAATAATGGGGTTTACGCGTATGAGGAGTGAAAATTAGGGCATTCTGCCCATTTGCGTAGCTTACGCGTGAAAGAACTGGGTTGATACGTGTAATAGGCCGCGTATAGAGGTACCATACGAGTAATGCCCAACGTAGGGGCTTGGAATACGCGTATGTTGTAGCGTAAGGGGTGCGTAGGAGTGGTCCATACGCGTATGGCCTGGCCCATTACGCATATGACCAGAGTGGTAGGGAAAATTCGGTCGTTTTGCTTTTTCTGTCCCGATTTCACATACGTTGTCGATTCTTTTGATATGAAGCATTGAGGTGGACCTTGAGACATATTTAATTGAGGATTAATATCAAAAAATTGATTAATGATGAAACTTAGGTGGATTTAACTAGTTGATTAATCGATTAAGTCGCGTGAGGTTAATATTGGTGATTTGTGTGGAATTATTGTTGTATAATGATCGGATGGATCATGTAAATGTATAATATGGTGGTTATACATGTTGTATGCATATTCATGGTCATGCATACATTGTTGTATTGTTGTTGGGATGAATCATTGTCGGATGGGCGTATGCAATTCATTTGTACTCTGTTATGGAGAATAGTGGGATAATGATTGTCGGATGGGCGTATGTGATTTATTCGTGTTCGATTGAATGAACAAAAATGGTACCACATGCATTGTGTCGTTGTTGAGTCACATTGCATAAATATTGATGTTTTCATTGTTGCATAATTATTGATGTGTTTTGTTGTATATATTGGTGTGAGTGAGAAACTACCCTTGATGTGTTTTATGCACTTTTATTATTTGAATTTATTTCTCACCCTTTGTTGTTTGTTGTTGTGTTTGTGCTTCTTTGGATGTACAGATAATCCAGGTACTTGAGAGTGCATGGAAGTGTGTTACTTGTTCAAGTCTTAGGATGCTCTGATACGTAACACGAGATGGGGATATTTTTGTTGTTTATTTACTTTTGTTACATATCTTTAAATCTTGTTGGAAATTTTATAAACCAGAGATATTGAGGATTTATTGGTGATTGATGGCATGTTGCCTATGTGGAACAAATTTTATTTTCGTGGTTTTAATAAAAGAATTTTGTTGGTTATTTTTGTTGATGTGGCATTCCACTTATAAAAACTCTAATTTCTCGTATTAAATCATTATTTTATAAATTGGAAAAAATGGGGTGTTACAATTGGTATCAGAGCAAGTCGGTCTAACCGAAGATGTATGTTGTATCAATATGGCAGGAAGGAATGATGATGCTACTATGCAAGCGATGGCACAAGTTGTTAAGAATATTGGTCCAACTATTGGTAATGTTGAGTTTCATGATCTGGATCAGTTCAGAAGTAACATGTCGCCTACTTATGAAAGGGGTATTCTGGATCCAGAGGTTGCACAAAAATGGGTGAAGGATGTGGAGAAGATCTTCAGAACCATGGGGTGCAATAATGATCAGAAGGTAAGGTTTGGTACTCATATGCTTGAGGGCGAAGCTGAAGTCTGGTGGGACAACAACCGCCAAAGATTGGAAGCTGCAGGTACTGTTGTTACTTGGGCTATGTTTAGAAAGGAAATTCTGGAGAAGTACTTTCTAGAGGACATCCGCAGTGCTAGAGAGGTTGAGTTTTTGGAGCTTAAACAGTGTAACATGATTGTGGCTAAGTATGCTGCCAAGTTTGAGGAGTTGGTACAATATTATGCATATTATAATACTGAAGATGCTATGACTTCTAAGTGTGTAAAGTTTGAGAATAGACTGAGTCCTGAGATCAAACTAGGCATTACTTGTCAGAAGATCGGGAACTATCCAGAGTTGGTTAGTAGGAGCAGGATTTTTGATAATGACAATAGAGCTCAGATTTCTCACTACAAATATGTGAATGATCGAAATAATAAGTCAATGTTTAGGGGTACTCCTTATAGTGCTACAACTGACAAGGGTAAGCAGAAATTTATCGTTGACAAGAAGCCAAGTGGGGGAGGGGTGAATCCCAATCCCGTGAAGTGTTTCAAATGTGGAAGCACAGGTCATCGTGCTAATACTTTCTAGAATGAAGTGAATAAATGCTTCAAGTGTGGGAGAACAAGTCATATGGTGGAAGAGTGCAGAGCTATTTTGCCCACTTGTTTCAATTATGGTGAACAGGGTCATATTAGTACGACTTGCCATAAATCGAAGAAGTTCCAAGGAGCTAGTGGGAAAGTGTTTGCTTTAGTGGGAGCCCGATCCACTAGTGAGGAGTGTTCCGTCAAAGGTACTTGTTTTATTAATGGTACTCCTTTGATTGCTATTATTGATACGGGTGAAACCCACTCGTTTATTTTTGTTGATTATGTGAAGAGGTTAGGAATTGTACCGTCTACTCTAGATCAGAGGATGACGATTGAGACTTCATCTATTGGTTCTATGGTTACATCATTAGTGTGTTTTAAATATTCGTTAACTATCTTTGATAGAGATTTCAACATGGATTTGATTTGCTTACCGCTTGGCAATCTGGATGTTATTTTGGGGATGAACTGGTTGGAATTCAACCGGGTTTATATTGACTGTTATAGGAAAAGGTTGTTATTTCTTACTCCTGAAGAGGAACCATTGGTTAATTATTTATCCGCTAAGGAGTTGAGGACATTGTTGGAAGATGAGGCTAAGATGTTTGCATTGTTCGCATCTTTATAATGTTAAAAGTAAAGTGTCAATTAGTGATTTACCGATTGTGAATGAATTTCCGGAAGTATTTGATGATATTACACAATTACCTCTGACAAGAGAAGTTGAATTTAGTATTGATTTAATTCCTGGTACAAGGTCTGTTTGTATGGCACTGTACATGATGTATGCTTTGGAGTTGGCTGAATTGAAATCTCAGATTGGAGAGTTGCTAGATAGGAAGTTTATTCGACCAAGTGTGTCGTCATGGGGAGCTCCAGTATTGTTGGTAAGGAAGAAAGATGGTAGTATGTGATTGTGCATTGATTATCGTCAGTTGAATAAAGTGACCATTAAGAATAAGTATTCGCTTCCGAGGATTGATGACTTAATGGATCAGCTAGTTGGTGCTTTTATTTTTAGTAAGATTGATCTGAGATCAGGTTACCATCAGATTAGAGTGAAAGAAGGTGATATTCATAAGACTGCCTTTAGAACTTGTTATGGACATTATGAATATGTTGTGATGCCTTTCGGAGTGTCTAATGCACCAGGTGTATTTATGGAGTATATGAACTGAATCTTCCATTCTTATTTGGATCAATTTATTGTGGTATTCATTGATGATATTCTTATTTATTCTAAGACTGAAGACGATCATAGAGAGCATTTAAGGATTGCATTGCAGGTGTTGAAAGATAATAAGTTGTTTGCAAAATTATCAAAGGGTGAGTTTTGGCTTAAGAATGTAAGTTTCTTGGTCATGTTATTTATGGTGATGGTATAGCGGTGGATCCTTCTATGGTAAGTGTTGTGTTGTAATGGGAACCTCCGAAGACAGTTACAGAGATTAGAAGTTTTTTGGGCTTAGCAGGTTATTATAGAATATTTATCCAAGGATTTTCTAATTTGGCTTTACCGTTGACTTAATTTACTAGGAAGAGTCAAGCGTTTATTTAGGATACATCTTGTGAGGAAAGTTTCGAAGAATTGAAAAAGAAATTGACTACAACACCGGTATTGGTTTTGCCAAGTCCCGGTGAACCTTTTATTGTGTATTGTGATACGTCCAAGATGGGACTAGGTGGGGTTTTGATGCAAGATGGTAAAGTAGTGGCTTATGCTTCGAGACAATTATGGGTGCATCAGAGGAATTATCCTACTCATGATCTTGAATTAATTGCAGTGGTTTTTGTGTTGAAGATTTGAAGGCATTATTTGTATGGATCAAGATTTGAGTTATTCAGTGACCACAAGAGTTTGAAGTATTTGTTTGACCAGAAAGAGTTGAATATGAGGCCGATGAGATGGTTAGAATTTCTGAAGGATTATGATTTTAATTTGAGCTACCATCCAAGTAAGGCTAATGTAGTAGCAGACGCGTTGAGCCGTAAGAAAATTCATATGTCAGCATTGATGGTGAAAGAGTTGGAATTAATTGAGCAGTTTAGATATTTAAGCATGGTTTGTGAAACGACACCTGAGAGTGTTAGGCTTGGTATGCTAAAGGTGAATAATGATTTTTTGGATGTGAATAAAGAGAATTTGAGACTGGACGTGAAGTTGGTAGACTTGATGCCTACAGGAGGCAATGATCCTGAAAGTTATTTCCAGGTAGATAATTCTGGTGTGTTGAGATTCCGGGGCAAAATTTGTGTGTCGAATAATGCGGAGTTGAAAAAGGCAATTTTAGAGGAAAGTCATCGGAGTATCTTGAGTTTTCGTCCGGGATCTACAAAGATGTATCAAGACTTGAAGAAGTTATTTCCGTGGTTTGGTATGAAAAGAGATATAACACATTTTGTGTATGCTTGTTTGGTGTGTCAGAAATCGAAAGTGGAGCATCAGAAGCCTTCGGGAATGATGTTGTCATACCCCAAATTTGTCCTACTTATATACCATTTTATTTTCGTCTAACTTTTATTCAAAAAAATCCAAAAATATATATTTCAGTTGGTTCAGTAAGTTGAGTCGGGGTTTTGTTTGAAACCATTAGGTCAAGTGTGTGCAGTGTTGGCTAAATTCGGTGTTTTGTGTGAAGGTCGTTTTATCTGATTATCACCTTCTTTTTTCAATGTTCACTATGTCAAACAAGACCTACGACAATGCTTTTTTTGGCCTTTAAAAGCGTTGTCTAAGCATGTGTTGTCGTAGGTAAAGACAACACTTTTATTTAAGGAAAAAGTGTTATCTAAAGGCCCATTTAGAAAGCGCATCTTACCTAAAAAGCGCTTTCTAAATGGGCCTTTAGACAACGCTTTATAAAGCGTTGTCTAATGTATAATTATAGCATTTTAATTAATTTTTGTATTTACCTTTAGACAACGCTTTTAAGGTAGGAAGCGTTGTCTAATGTATCCCTTTAAAAACGGTTTTTCCTTAAAAGCGCTGTCTAATATATAAATATAAAATTTTAATTAGTTTTTGTATATATCTTTAGACAACGCTTTTTGGGAAAAAGCGATGTCTAATGTGGACCTTTAGAATGCGTTTTTTTCCTTAAAAAACGTTGTCTAAAGTATGCGTATAAGATTTAAATAAAATTTTTTATACACCTTTAGAGAGTGCTTTTGTCTGAAAAAGGGCTCTCTTTTGTTCCCTTTTACACAGTGCTTTATAAAGCGCTTTCTAATGTTGTCCTATAATTTTAACTTTAGACTGCGCTTTTTCCAGAAAGCGTTGTCTTTTCTATACCTATAATTTAATTGGATTCTTAAGAAAAATTTAATTTTACCCTTTTTTTTTGCATAAACCTGTTATAATTCACATTTTCAGTCAGAATTCATACTAATCATAGACCATTTCCACTAAATCACATAATCCACAAATGATCATTTACATCTCAAAACTAATACCATTTCAATAATATACCACACTAATTCCATTTCAATCCAAAACTACTTATACAAATCAAGTCATTTACATTAATACCATTCACAAAACTGTACGTAAAATAAACCATTCACAAAACTATATATTCACATATAAGTCCACTTATCCAAAACCTAGAAGACCCTTCTTTCAATCATGTATTCGCACAATTCCTCCTTAATTTCATGCAATTTTGAGGGCGTGTAATGAGAAACATCGAATTCATCGAAGTACTACATAACAAAACAAAATATGCATTAGTTAGTTTAAAATAATAAATTATGACATATCCGATCAATATTAAATTAAATCCTAAGTTATAAATCCATGCATACCATGATAGGAACCTCTAATTGATTCATTTGAATGATTTCTCTCATAAACCTCAACACGTAATACCTGCAGTCTATGTCGTTTCTTTGTTAAGGACACTACACATAGACAAACAAATAAGAATTAATATAGAGTTATTTTGTGTTATCAATTAGCATCACTAATAAGCAACAATATGAAAATTAATATACCTGAACATGGACCCATGGAATAGTGTCCAATTTAGGCTGTGCTACTCGATGATCTCGTTGTGCTCGGTATATTAGTATTGATCTATAAAAGAAAAATGTAAATTTAGAACAATCATACTATAAATATACATATACACGTGAATATTTCGTCCAATATGACTTACTTATCAACCACTTCCTTCAGATCCGGATATGTTGTCCAATTATGCTCCAATGAATTCAGATAATAGACCACTTCTTTTTTTGGATTAATGGTAACCAACAACCATTGTCCACTGTAAAATATAACAAAAGTTTAAATGGATAATTTTTATGCAAAAGATACAAATATTAGAATGAAAATATTACTTGGGTCCAGTATTATATGGTAAAAAAAACAAAGCTTCATTCTCCTTTGTGGACATATATCTCTCAACCAATTGGTCTCTTACTGAATTTTTATTCAGTGAAATTGTCGGTGCATTGACACGGTGGCTAGCAATGAAATAGAATCTCTTTGAGAGTTTATTCCCGCACATCACTTTTTCATTCAAGAACCTTAAATAAAAAAATAATAAACATTAGACTATTTTCATTGAAATATGTAAATATATTGTTCACCTAAATAAATAATAGAGTATTGATCAGATTACCAAATGTAGTAATGAACAACAACGATGCCTAATTCAAGATGACAGAAAATCTGCTTCATCCTCTTTTCCAATAAACTCAATATAATCAGCAATACCAAAAACACCTTCGTCCACACATACTTGACGAATAGCATCTTGCATCACATCTGATGTTGACAAAATTGTTTTAAGGCACAACTGAAAGGGAGGAATACCTTTTCTTGTCGGCACAGACTTAACATGAGCTTTTTTCAGCTTGCTGGTGATCTGTTGTGAAGCTTGAGCAGGAACCTAAAAATCATATAAGTTAGGTAAAGTAGACAATCATGGAATTTTTGAATTTGGATAATAGAATAACACTTAAAATGTACGTGTCTTTGTGATGAAACAGACTCGTTTTTCCGCAAAACCCATTTATCCTTAGATGCGGGTTTTATAGGAGTCTAACATTACAATGTAAAAAAATGTACAAAATGGTTCATAATAATTTTCATAATGGTTCAAAATTGACATTTGAATACTAAGAGAGTTTCGTAATAGTTTTAAACATACCTCATCATCTACACAAATGAGGTCTAACGGCCATGAACAAACGAACCTATTGTTTCTCGCAACAATGTAGCCTCAGAAACCTCCTCAGGTATAGGTAGTACCGCATCCTTATCTAAAACAACATCAATCGACAATTTCAGATGACCATGAGGGAGCGGTTTAGTGTGCAGTAACTCTCCCACTTTGTTATGCACTTTTCCCTTGCCAACCAAGCAATAAGTCGGTAACGACAAATACAACTCACAAGATGAAATGCCCTGGAGCAATAATGAATGCATAACTATTAATGTGTATAAAATTCAATTTAAATAAATGTGTTAATTTAAATAAAATAAATATGAGCTAATTACCTCGGGATTTTTTTTACAATTGATACTATCTTTGTCACTAACAGCTTTCATCCCGGAACCGTGCTTTTCCGCCTCATATCTCTCTTTATCCTTTTGCAATTTGCGGACTTGCGCTTTTAGTTCCTCCAATGATTGAATGAATTCTTGGTTGCTTAGATTTTTTTCTTTGGTTGTTTATAGAAGTAAGATGGAGTCACACCATAACCTTTACCTCTCACCTGACCGGAATACTTAGGAACATTTAGTACTCGACTAAGAATGCTCCTATTATCCTCGTCACTGGTGGTGGTTAAGGATTGAGATAGAGTCTCCTGAAAATCATTAATGGGAATTAAAAATTACTTATATTTAAATAAAATTTCGATTAACTTAAAGACATAATGTTATACTTACACATTCGTCATAAACGTGTTGGACCTCTTCCCTAACATCTCCATCCTTGCCCACACGAGCTTCCTTCCATAAAACATGTTCCGGAAGTGATGATGCTTCACTTTTCGAATCTACTAACTGCACGTTGAGATAAATAATAAGTTCATCAATTATAACACAATAATACAATTCATAAAATCATACCATTTATATATACGTACCAATTTTTGTTTTAACCGTGCATATCCCAAACGCCCTTTTTTGTATGGATACACGAGTTTTTCTGCTCTTTGGCGATTCTTGGCACTCAAAGACTGGATAAACAAGTTTAAGTCATTTCAGAATAAACTAATGCAACAAGTATATAATACAATTAATAGACATGAAAAGATAACATTGCATTGAATTCTTTGGTTTTCCGTTTGGCTACAAAATTGGCCCATTCTTCCGGTGAAATCAAATTTTGCTGTTAATAAGGCTCTAAACCTTCTGTGTCTCCTTCCAGCCATTTGAAGACAATAATCCTTCCGACTTTCTTCAATATTAAAGGACCTCTATTTAAAAAAAACATACACATATAAACATAAAGTATGTTAGTATAAGTAAATTAAAGAATTAATCGTCAACAAAAATAAAATAACATCAATCATATCTAGAAAGAGGGACACCCAAAATGGATTTCCAAACTTTGGAATCAACCTTATAAACCAAATTTCCCATCCTAAACTCAAATTCATAGCCCTCAAATTTTCCCATAATGCCAGCATAAAACATACGAACCAAATCCTCATTATACTCAGTTCTTAATCCTAGGAAAGAATTTATGTCTTGATAGTCCATGAGTTCCACAATATAATCCAAGTGCAATTGACCAGCAGTAAGTCTAGAATAGACATATTGTGGAACAATTTTTCTATCCTTGAACTCCTCATTATATAAATCCCTAATTTCATCTCCAAGGAGTGATAGAGCACATACAGGTATAGACGAATGAAATATTGAGGCAGATCGGCTTGACCTTTTACCATCAACTTTTGTTGATGCCATGAGGATGTTGAAGAGATTGGAAAAGAGAATAGAAATTTTGGAAAAGAGAATAGGAGTTTTAGGGTTTTGGAGGAATTTTGGGAAGAATTGGAAGAAGAAGAATAGTAAATGATTTAAAATATAATTAAACCATTTGAAGATTTAAAATTTGAAATCCCCATAAAGTGGAGCAACTCCCCATGCGCACAGAGCAAGCTGTCACAAATTTTAAATTCATTGCGTCGACCTGCTCACTTAATGCGTCGACGCAATGGACATTAATTTCATATAAATTAAATTTTAAATACCTTAGACAGCGCTTTCCTTAGAAAGCGCTTTCTTAGGTTTTCTGATAATATATAATAATTTAATTAAATAAATAACCTTAGAGAGCGCTTTTTTGAAGAAAGCGTTGTCGAAGGTATTTAAAATATAATTTATATGTAATTAATGTCCATTGCATCGACGCATTAAGAGAGCAGGTCGACGCAATAAATTTCAAAATATAACCTATAAGAGCGCTTTTACAAAAACGCGTTGTCTTAGGTTTACTATATTTATTTATAACCTCAAGGGCGTGGGTTCGAACCCTCGTTTGCCATTTTTGATATTCTGAAAGTTCAATATATTTATTGACTTTAGAGAGCGCTTTTAAGAAAGCACTTTCTAATGTTTCCTTGTAGCAGTGCTTTTGAGAAAAACATTGTCTAAGGTGGCTTCAGTTTAGGACTTTTAACAGCGCTTTTATAAGCGCTCTCTAAAGGTTGGCTTTTAGAGCGCTTTTTTTAGCAAAATTTTTAAAATACCTATAACAACGCTTTCTCCAAAAAGTATAGTCTTTGTTACGCTACTACAGGCCAATTTTGGCGTAGTGGTTGTCATTTTTTATCCACATTTTCTAAAGCCTTTTTTAAACCGATGATAAAAAAAATCATAAATTTTTTTTATTATAACTTTTGCTATTATTATCATTATTATTATTTTTATCTTTTTTTATTGTTACTATTTTTATTTTTTATTATTATTAATTATTGTTATTATTATTATTATTATTATTATTATTTTCTTATTATTATTATTATTACTATTATTATTATTTTATTATAACTATTATTACTTTTATTTTATTTTTAAAAAGCTATTCCTATATTTCTATTATTATTTCTTAATTATTATTATTATTAGTTTATTACTATTATTATTATTATTTTTTATTATGTATACTACTATTGCTATGTTTATTATTATTGTTTTATTTACTGTTAATCTTCCAGCATCCCATTTGCACATATTATGCACATCCCACCACTCACAGCAACGTGTTTTTACTCTCAGCAAAACCAAGGACCCCACTTACAATTTTTTCTTCAGCAAAAAAATCAATTCCAAACGTAGCACAACAAACTCACAATCCCACTCACATATCCGCAACGCATAATGATTTTACAGCTTGAATATTCTTTCAACAAACTTTTCCCTCAAGTATCCCTTGTTTGCCCTCCACAATTCCACCTATAAAAACACCTTCAATCCTCTCTTATTACAAAGCTTGGACAACACACTGAAATTCTATAAAATCTAGTTCACAAGCTTCAACAAAAAAAAAACAAAAAAAAAACCTGCAATAAATTTTCATCCTCAACCTTCATACTCAAACTGAACCTCAATTATCACTCACCACCACCATCACATAAAACCAGAAAAATAAACATTACACAACCACGTTTTTCCTCATCTTCTCGCGACCCTCACCAACAAACTTCTCTGCAAATCATTAAACACAATCTTCCATGAACATAACTCATAAACCTCCAATCATAAACACCCTCAACCCCTTTTAATACACCGCGAAAATAAGACTAAACTGAAACTAAAAGAGATTCAGTGAGAGAGAGAGAGAGAAAGGAGAGATTAAGAGATTTGGAACACAAACCCAATCACCGCCACAAACCCATAAAATCGCAACAAATGAACCGATAGAAACCAAAAGCATATCTAAACCTGAGCGTGAACGAACGGAAACACGAGATCGGAAGGAGACGGTCGAGAGAGATCTGAGAGTGGTTTTGTTTGTTTGAAATCGAACTTGAAAGGGTGAAGATTCGTTGATTTGTGCCGTAACATGTTTTAGCAGGGGCCTATCTTTTTCGTTTCAGAATACTACCCCCTTTGGGTTTTTATGATGTTATGTTTTTTTGTTTAGTTTTGTTTATTTTTATTATTTTGACCTTGTGGTACAATGGGATTTATAAGCCCATTCTGATTTTCACTACCACGCTATCTGCACACGCCATTGTACACGAACCTCCCTCTCTTTTTTATGATTATTTTTATAAATGTTTTTTTTTTGCTGGCTTTTGGGCTCAGCCCAATCACCCTGCTATGCACACACCAAGCACACACGACACGCCCACTGTTTTTTTAATTAATTAATTTCTTTTATTTTTTTTTAGATTAGTTAAAATCTTTTCTATTGCTTTTTAACCTAATTTTATAGTTTTTTTATTTATTCCATTTGTATTTAATTTTCTATTTTTTGAGCCGATGATATAACAAAAGGCCATGATTATGTAGATTTCGATAAATTGTGACCAATATGAGGCTTATTTAGCTTATTTTATTTTATTTGGTCGATGAAGGTCTAAAAAACGAGATTACCATAAATCTTGGTTAAGGCGAAACCATTAATCGTTTACTTTAATTTATTTTTTGCATTTTAATACATAAATCTACGCTCCACTCCTCATAGAACGATTCTAACATTGAATCGGTGCTAAGGTAGTTAAAGAGCCACATTTCGACGTCTCTGATCAATTTTGAGCTCCAACGGCTCCGCATAGTTTAGGACACTTCACACACGCTTCCTCTTGTGCCAATACAATAAACCCTTTTATTTCGTGCAATCCCGTGTAGTTTATTTTGTATCCCTCTCCCATTTCATGTACGCACTTTATTTTTCTACTTTATTTATCACTTTGATCGCTAGGAGCACCTTTAGGGACTAGCTTAGATCTCGCCTTAGTTCGTGAACCCTTGGTCCAACGCCAAGTGGTTGCACTCACACACTTGCACTTTATTTTTCGGTTATGGTTTCGTATTAATAGGAGCACCCCTAGGGACTAGGAATCAGATCTACCTAACCTTGCGAGCTGAGCGCATTGTGCCTCGCAAACAAACACACAAATAAACCTCCATTTGCATTCACCCGTAACCTCAAAAAAACCAAAATAATTCTTCTAGATCCAAGCCCTTGATCCAACGTCAAGCGATCTTAGGAAATAAAAAACTTTAATAAAACAAGAAGAATTATACGCCATGAGCCTTAAGCGGTAGAAAGGAGGATAATGGGAATCCCGTTACTCACTCCGATTATTTCGGCACCGGATGTTTGGACGGATTGACCGGGATAATCACCTCTACCCATAGTCTTTAGTGCAATTCAAATCCTAAATACTTTCATGAAAGAAAGGTATAAAATCAACAACCAACCATAATGGGCCGAACTACGAGGCTCTGACTTTCCCATTGCACGAGGGAGTACGTAGGCACGAGGATCTCAATCCTTGTCGAGCACCTAGGATCAATCAAACTTATAATTAAACTCATTTCCCTTAGCAAGTAACTCATTAGGAATAAACTGTTGGTGTAAGCCCTAGAGGCCAATACTTTTTGGTACTTGTATCGGATTATTCGTTTAATAATAAAAGGCATTTCTTTATTATGTTTGTCTTTCAGAATAATAAAGTCCCTAGAATAGTTAGTCTGTTTAATGAAATGTTAAGTGTGACTTAATCATGAGATCCCATTAAACATAAAGACATTATTCTTAAAATATCCGTAGTCAAGCTTTATTGCAAAGTGGGATAACATTAAAGCATTGAGACTATTATGAAGATAGACTGATGATCACATCTCATGGATCATGGATAAAGGGTTATCAAGTCTTGACATAGGTATAAATATTAGGAGTAATATTTATACCGGATTGACCCGCTATGAGAATACTACATAGTATGTTATGCAAAGTGTCATAAGTTATTCTCATGGTGATAATGGTGTATTACCACCCTTCGACCTGAAACCACTATGGACCCTAGATGTAGAGTCGGGTGCTTTATTGCTGATCAAACATTATCCGTAACTGGATGATCATAAAGACAGTTGATGGGCACTCCACGAAGCATGTTGAGGGACATGAGTGTCCTAGATGGAATTTGCCAATCCTGCATAACAGGAGAAATGTCTAAGGGCCCAATATTGAACTGGACAAGGATGACACAGTGTATGCCTTGTGTTCAATATAGACATAGGGGCAAAAGGGTAATTGTACAAACATATATTATCACGAAAAAGGTTTTGTCAGATCACATGACATTTTCGTGACTTGGGTAGCAGTGATGTGTTGCTAGATACCGCTCACTGTTTATTATGTTAAATATATAATTTAATATAATTACCAACGTTACGAAATCCTACAGGGTCACACACATAAGGACAGTTTGATGAGAGATAGAGAAATCAAAGGAACACCGTAAGGTACGGTGCACTTAAGTGAAAAATAGAAATTCGGATAATATAATAATAATTATTGTTATTTTATAATGGTTATAAAATAATAATAAAATAAATATATTTATTATAATAATAGTTATTATAATAATATATAATATTATTATGGATCATGTGAATTGGGCTTTTAGCCCGCAGCCCACAAGAGAGTCTATAAAAGGAACCCTTGTGATGAAGCTTTTACTTGATGCAATTTCGTTTTTGATTCTCACTCAAATAATTCCGTTCGTAAGCAGCTAGCACTGTGACCGGAAGCTGTTCGTGTGGACTGAGTAGAGGCGTTGCACTTCATCAACGCTTGTGATCGCTGCATCAAAGATCTGAATCGCCACAAAGAGGTAACGATTCTATCACTGACCATGCTCATTCGTAAGGATCACTAAAGGAAAATTTTTGTTTTCCGCTGCGTTTAGATCGCAATTTTCCTTCATAAACATCCTTTCACGCGTGACAACTTAGATAGTTCCCATCGAGTACGATGGATGTAGGGGGTGCTATTACCTTCCCTTGCATAACCGACTTCAGAACCCAAGCAATGGTTGCGACGACCTTTGTCTTTATCCTCTCTTTAGACAGATTTTATCTATATCTTCCCTTTCCCTTATGGGAATAAATGAGAATTAGGTGGGGACTCTCATGTCTTCCCAATGCACGATCTTTTATCGCGAGATCGTATTTTTCGGGGTGCAATAACTGGCAACTCTGTTGGGGACTGGTTCACCCCTATGCAATTCAAGTCTAGTTTAGGTTGTTCCATACTTGTTTGGATGTATGCTTTATGTCTTACTTGCTTATTTTTTATCGCTTTCTTTATCGCATTCCATATTTTATATCTTGTGGCTCCTTGGTACTATGATTTGGATCGATACTTTGATTGCAAATTAAACTTGAGGGAAATGCTCTATACCCGAGCTTATGAGTACAAACAATTAAGAGAGGTTATGTAGTATGGGCTCCCGAGAGAAATGCTCTCGTGGACGGTCGATACGAAGACCTCGCTTGGAGTAGATTCTAGCGAGAATGCTGACGATCATCATATTTATGGCGCAGACGATCAGTGTTTTCATTAGGATTGTCGACTCTAAGGACCTTAGAACCTTGAACTATTTGGCCCAAACAAAGGGTTGATGGTCACGTAGTATGAGGCACCGAGAGGTTTTCTCTCACGTAGTTCTATACGAAGATCTTACTCAAAATAGACTTTCTCAATGGAGTTGATTGACTGTTGAAACACCGACACATCCAGCAAACAATTGAGACAAGTCTGTGACTCTAAGACATTTGTTTGAAACCTTATGTCGATGGTTGCATAGTATGGGTCACCGAGAGGCTTTCTCTCGCATAGCTCGATACGAAAACCTCACCCAAAATAGATTCATATGAGGGAGTCAATCAATCTTCATATTTATGGCGTGTCTAATGAACAACCATATGAATCAATAACTTTGGGGTTCCTTAAAAATTTAGAGCCTACCTGGTGAGTTCCTTTTGAGGAGAGCAATCAGAGTATCCTCCATCTGTACCTCAGGCTCATGAAATCTCGTGATTAAAGATCCTAGATTCTGACATTGCATATCATTTCATTTGCATTAATTTTTGCATCTTGCATTTCATTCCAAAGTTGAAAACTTATTTCATATTCCTCCATCTTCAGTAAATCAAATTGGTTTATCGACGCCTGTATCTGACTCGAGCTAATACTAGAAGAATTATGGATCAGATTCAACAAGATTAAGTTGTTATAAGAGAGGAGATAGACTATGTCAAAAGCAAGATTGACCAGATTTATGAGACTATACAAGCATTGGCCAGAATGGAGGAATGTCGTGAAGCCTCCGTAACAAGGGAAAATGTTCCTGTGCAAGAATCTGCCTCACACTCAATGCCTTCATTTCCAGTTCCAAATCTTTTGATTTATGGTTTGCCTCCAGGCTTCACTCCCGCGGTTGAAGATGTTATTTATCAACCAATGCCTACCTCTGGTGTTATTGTTGGTGTTATCCTGCAAGCTCAATCTATTCTAACTCAGATTCAGATTCCTCACACTGAAGAGGATCAATAAGTTGAATATGAGATGCATACTGATGTTCCAATCACAAATCCTCATGTTGTTCAAGAATCAGAAGCTATGAAGATGTGTCGTGAGTTAGCTGAAAAACTCATAATCATGGAAGGACACAACTCAACCTCTTTGAGTGCCTCATACATGTTCTTAGTCCTAGATGTTGTGATTCCCACTAAGTTCAATTTTACGGAATTCGAGAAATATAAGGGCCTTAATTGTCCCCATCTTCATTTGAGGATGTACTACAGAAAAATGGGAGCCCATGCCAAAGATGAAAAGCTCATGATCCATTGCATCCAAGACAACCTGTATGGAGCGTCTCTAGAATGGTACATGCAACTGGAACGCAACAATTGTGTGCACTTGGCTTGAATTATCTGATGCATTCACAAAGTAATATAAGTACAACACTGACTTAGCTCCGAACCGTACTCAACTCCAGAGTATGGCTCAAAAGGAGAACAAACCCTTCAAAGAGTACGCATAACACTGGAGGGAGCTAGCTTCCAGAGTGCATCCACCTTTGATTGACCGTGAATTGATTGATATCTTCATGGTTACCTTACAATGGAAATACAATGAAAAGCTGCTTAGCAGCGTGTGTCGCTTCCTAGATTTCCATCCTGGTACAAACGCGAAAGTGGCGCGGAAAAAGATAGAGTTACCAGCCAGGCATTTTTATCCCGAAGGAACGAGAATGGTAATGCTGCACAAACCGAAGAAAAGAAAAGGAAGGACAAAGATCCTGCGAACCAAAGAAACTGGGTTCGGGAGTCGGTCACGACCTGGGCAGCGGAACCCCCGGCTAAGTCTGCAAAGTGTGATCAATCGGCCGAAATTTAATTTAGTTTATTTAATTATCGGAATTTTAAACTAATAATAAAAGTGTGTTTATTATTATTTATTTGTGGTGATCAGTTATGGCCTTAGTTTATCCTTTATTATTGTTTTGGGATTTTTAAATACGGCCTGCGAGTCGTGCCTCTCTCTCAATCTCTTTATGTAACTTCTTTTCTCATCTCACTCCCTCGTATGTAAAACGAGTATTCTTATATGTAATGTAATATTATGTTATGAAGAAAAAGGAAGTATTCAATATTAAAGGAGGATAACCTTGGAGATCATGCTTGGAGAAGCTTAGATCGTTATTAGGTTAGCTTAGGTTCTCTCATTGGCTTGAGAGAACAATTGCGTTAGGGGCCATAATTGTATCTTTTTATATGTATGTTGATGCATGTAATTGTATGTTGATGCATGTGAGAGACGTTTTGCATGTTAAACCGGTGAGATCAAACTAATAACAAATTCCCTCAAAATTAAATATTAAGTTTATGCTTTCCAAATTTTAGCACTCATCAAGACTAGTATCGAGCATTGTAGGTTTCGCCTACGCGAGGTGCATGTTCTATATTAGTAAGGTGTGATGGGATAATTGTAATATCCAATTGCTAAAACAATGGGTCAAACTTAACTAAACAAATTATAATAAGATTATACATGTTTAGAAGCAAGAATTGGGAATGATTCATGTGATGGATCAGAATAAGGAGTTATTCACCCAATTGAAAATATTCGAGAGTTGTATGAGATACAATTGGAAGGAGTTCCTACCTAAATAACTTAGTTTTGTGTAATCAGCCTAACGCTGACTTAAAACAAAGTGAAACATGGATCTCGACCCACTAGAAAGTCTTCCAACGGGATTTTCCGAATCAAATGATGAGGGTCATTTGTTTTGAATAAAATAGTGGGAGCATATTTGATTAAAGGCCTAATTAAATATGTTGTTTTAATGATACTTATATTTTCATATTTCTCTTGTAGATTACCATGACAACAAACACATCGAACAATATTTTGCGATCCATCCTAGATAAGGAAAAATTGTCTGGGACAAATTTCCTGGATTGGCACCGTAATCTGAGGATTGTCCTCAAGCACGATAAGAAGCTGTATGTCTTGGAGACACCAGTTCCTGAGGAGGAACCTCCTAGTTCTGCATCAAAGGCAGAAAGAGATGCTTATAAGAAGCATTTCGATGATGCCAATGAAACCGCTTGCCTCATGCTTGCTACCATGAACTCTGAGTTGCAAAAGCAACACGAGAACATGTCTGCGTTCGATATGATCGGACATCTGAAAATGCTTTATCAAGAGCAAGCAAGAAATGAGAGGTTTCAGGTTTCAAAGTCCCTTTTTAACAGCAAGTTAGCTGAGGGAGCCCCTGTAAGTCCCCATGTACTCAAGATGATTGGGTATGTGGAGAACCTTGACAGATTAGGGTTTCCCCTTGGAAAAGAACTTGCAATTGATCTGATCTTGCAATCGTTGCCAGAGAGCTTCAGTCAGTTTGTCCTGAATTTCAATATGAATGACTTGGACAAAAGTCTTCCAGAACTGCTAGGCATGTTGAGAACTGCTGAGCAGAATATGAAGACAAAAGGGAAATCTATTCTGATGGTCAGTAATGGAAAGAAACAGAACAAGAGGCCCATCAAACAGGGTGGTAGAGGGAAAGGCAAGGAAGTTGCCAAACCCAAACCCACTCCTCCTGTTTTGAAGCCTAGTGGAGGAATAGCAAAGGAGGGCACTTGCTTCCATTGCGGTAAGACCGGACATTGGAAGAGAAATTGCCCAAAGTACCTGGAAGATAAGAAAAATGGAGTAGAGACTTCAAATTCAGGTATTTTTGTTATTGAAATTAATTTATCTACTTCTGCATCATGGGTATTAGATACTGGATGCGGTTCTCACATTTGTACTAATGTGCAGGGGCTAAAAAGGAGTAGAGATTTGGCAAAAGGTGAAGTTGACCTACGAGTTGGCAATGGAGCAAAGGTTGCTGCTTTAGCTGTAGGAACTTATGTTTTAACTTTACCTAGTGGTTTAATAATTCAGTTAGAGAACTGTTATTATGTACCTGCAATTAGCAGGAATATTATTTCCGTTTCTTGTTTGGACAAGTTTGGTTTTTCATTCATAATAAAGAACAATTGTTGCTCCATTTATTTGAATGATATATTCTATGCTACTGCAAAAATGAATAATGGACTATATGTCCTTGATCTTGAAATGCCAATTTATAACATTAATACTAAAAGGTTGAAACCTAATGAGTTGAATCCAACTTACCTTTGGCACTGTCGATTAGGCCACATAAATGAGAAACGCATTTCCAAACTCCATAAAGATGGACTCTTGGACTCTTTTGATTATGAATCATATGACACATGCAGATCTTGTTTAATTGGAAAGATGACAAAGTCCCCATTCACAGGAAAAGGTGAAAGGGCTAATGATCTTTTGGCACTCATACATACTGATGTATGTGGACCACTGAACATACCAGCCAGAGGAGGTTTTCAGTACTTCATCACTTTCACTGATGACTTCAGTAGATACGGATATGTGTATTTAATGAAACACAAATCTGAGTCCTTTGAAAAGTTCAAGGAATTCAAGAATGAAGTACAAAACCAACTAGGGAAGAATATTAAAGTTCTTCGATCAGATCGAGGCGGTGAATATTTAAGCCTAGAATTTGATGACCATCTAAAAGAGTATGGGATTCTATCCCAACTTACTCCTCCTGGAACACCACAATGGAATGGTGTATCTGAGAGAAGAAATCGAACCTTGTTAGACATGGTCCGATCCATGATGAGTCACGCCGATCTTCCAAACTCCTTTTGGGGACATGCATTATTAACAGCAGCTTACACACTTAACCGTGTTCCATCCAAAAAGGTTGATAAGACACCATATGAGATATGGAGTGGTAAGAAACCACATATGTCTTACATGAAGATTTGGGGTTGCGAAGTTTACGTCAAACGACAAATTTCAACCAAGCTTGAGCCCAAATCTGACAAATGCTTATTTGTGGGATATCCTAAAGAAACAAGAGGATATTACTTCTACAATCCTTCTGAGGGCAAAGTGTTTGTCGCTCGAACTGGAGTCTTTCTGGAAAGGGATTTTATTTCCAAAGGAAACAGTGGGAGGAAAATAGAGCTTGAAGAAATTCAAGAATCACAAAACATTGAAACACCTATGGAGGAACTAGAGCAGGAAACACAAGTAGTTGTGGAAGAGCAACCTGCTCAAGTAGAACAAGACCAGCGTAGGTCAAGCAGGACACGTCACCAACCTGAGAGATATGGATATCTCATAAGTGATCAGGGTGATGTATTACTCATGGATCAAGATGAGCCTGTGACCTACAAAGAGGCCATAACTGGTCCTGAGTCTGAGAAGTGGCTAGAAGCCATGAAATCTGAAATGGATTCCATGTACACAAACCAGGTTTGGACCTTGGTAGAACCTCCTATAGGAGTTAACCCTATAGGATGCAAGTGGGTCTTCAAGAAGAAGACTGACATGGATGGTAAGGTACATACCTATAAAGCAAGACTGGTTGCAAAAGGCTATAAACAAATTCATGGGGTTGACTATGATGAAAACTTTTCACCAGTTGCAATGCTTAAATCTGTTCGGATTTTACTTGCCATCGCTGCATATCATGATTATGAAATATGGCAGATGGATGTCAAAACTGCTTTCCTTAATGGGAATCTTCTTGAGGATGTGTACATGACACAACCTGAAGGATTTGACATACCACAAGATGCCCAAAAGATATGCAAGTTACAGCGATCAATCTATGGATTGAAGCAAGCTTCCAGAAGCTGGAATCTTCGTTTTGATGAAACCGTAAAACAATATGGATTCATCAAAAATGAAGATGAACCTTGTGTCTACAAGAAGGTTAGTGGGAGCATGATCGTGTTTCTGGTATTATATGTAGATGACATATTACTCATTGGAAACGATGTCCCTACCTTGCAACAAGTGAAGACTTGGTTAGGGAATTGTTTTTCTATGAAAGACCTAGGTGAAGCAGCCTATATATTAGGAATTAGGATCTATAGAGATAGATCACAAAAACTGCTTGGCCTAAGTCAGAGTACATACATAGATAAAGTGTTGAGACGCTTTAATATGCATGATTCCAAGAAAGGATTCATACCTATGCAACATGGTCTGTGTTTATCAAAAACACAATCCCCTTCAACTAAGGAAGAAAGGGATCGCATGAATAAGATTCCATATGCATCTGCAATAGGATCTATCATGTATGCCATGTTATGTACTCGACCAGATGTCTCGTATGCATTAAGTGCAACGAGTAGGTACCAATCTGATCCCGGTGATGCTCACTGGGTAGCTGTCAAGAATATCCTTAAGTACTTGAGAAGGACTAAGGATTCATTCTTGATATATGGAGGTCAGGAAGAGCTTGATGTAATTGGTTACACTGATGCTAGCTTCCAGACAGATAAGGATGATTTTAGATCACAATCTGGTTATGTGTTCTGTCTCAATGGTGGCGCTGTGAGCTGGAAAAGTTCAAAGCAGGAAACAGTTGCTGATTCTACAACTGAGGCCGAGTATATTGCTGCCTCAAATGCAGCAAAGGAAGCTGTTTGGATCAAGAAGTTCATTAGTGAACTTGGCATAGTCCCTAGCATTGTGGATCCCATTGGTTTATATTGTGATAACAATGGTGCTATCGCACAAGCTAAGGAGCCTAGATCTCACCAACGATCCAAACACATACTTAGGCGTTATCACCTCATTCGAGAGATAATCGATCGGGGAGATGTGAATATATGCAGAGTACCTACACTTGACAATATCGCTGACCCATTAACAAAGCCTCTTGCGCAACAGAAGCATGATGGTCATACTAGATCTATGGGTATTAAGGGTATGCCTAATTGGCTCTAGTGCTAGTGGGAGATTGTTGGTGTAAGCCCTAGAGGCCAATACTTTTTGGTACTTGTATCGGATTATTCGTTTAATAATAAAAGGCATTTCTTTATTATGTTTGTCTTTCAGAATAATAAAGTCCCTAGAATAGTTAGTCTGTTTAATGAAATGTTAAGTGTGACTTAATCATGAGATCCCATTAAACATAAAGACATTATTCTTAAAATATCCGTAGTCAAGCTTTATTGCAAAGTGGGATAACATTAAAGCATTGAGACTATTATGAAGATAGACTGATGATCACATCTCATGGATCATGGATAAAGGGTTATCAAGTCTTGACATAGGTATAAATATTAGGAGTAATATTTATACCGGATTGACCCGCTATGAGAATACTACATAGTATGTTATGCAAAGTGTCATAAGTTATTCTCATGGTGATAATGGTGTATTACCACCCTTCGACCTGAAACCACTATGGACCCTAGATGTAGAGTCGGGTGCTTTATTGCTGATCAAACATTATCCGTAACTGGATGATCATAAAGACAGTTGATGGGCACTCCACGAAGCATGCTGAGGGACATGAGTGTCCTAGATGGAATTTGCCAATCCTGCATAACAGGAGAAATGTCTAAGGGCCCAATATTGAACTGGACAAGGATGACACAGTGTATGCCTTGTGTTCAATATAGACATAGGGGCAAAAGGGTAATTGTACAAACATATATTATCACGAAAAAGGTTTTGTCAGATCACATGACATTTTCGTGACTTGGGTAGCAGTGATGTGTTGCTAGATACCGCTCACTGTTTATTATGTTAAATATATAATTTAATATAATTACCAACGTTACGAAATCCTACAGGGTCACACACATAAGGACAGTTTGATGAGAGATAGAGAAATCAAAGGAACACCGTAAGGTACGGTGCACTTAAGTGAAAAATAGAAATTCGGATAATATAATAATAATTATTGTTATTTTATAATGGTTATAAAATAATAATAAAATAAATATATTTATTATAATAATAGTTATTATAATAATATATAATATTATTATGGATCATGTGAATTGGGCTTTTAGCCCGCAGCCCACAAGAGAGTCTATAAAAGGAACCCTTGTGATGAAGCTTTTACTTGATGCAATTTCGTTTTTGATTCTCACTCAAATAATTCCGTTCGTAAGCAGCTAGAACTGTGACCGGAAGCTGTTCGTGTGGACTGAGTAGAGGCGTTGCACTTCATCAACGCTTGTGATCGCTGCATCAAAGATCTGAATCGCCACAAAGAGGTAACGATTCTATCACTGACCATGCTCATTCGTAAGGATCACTAAAGGAAAATTTTTGTTTTCCGCTGCGTTTAGATCGCAATTTTCCTTCATAAACATCCTTTCACGCGTGACAACTTAGATAGTTCCCATCGAGTACGATGGATGTAGGGGGTGCTATTACCTTCCCTTGCATAACCGACTTCAGAACCCAAGCAATGGTTGCGACGACCTTTGTCTTTATCCTCTCTTTAGACAGATTTTATCTATATCTTCCCTTTCCCTTATGGGAATAAATGAGAATTAGGTGGGGACTCTCATGTCTTCCCAATGCACGATCTTTTATCGCGAGATCGTATTTTTCGGGGTGCAATAACTGGCAACTCTGTTGGGGACTGGTTCACCCCTATACAATTCAAGTCTAGTTTAGGTTGTTCCATACTTGTTTGGATGTATGCTTTATGTCTTACTTGCTTATTTTTTATCGCTTTCTTTATCGCATTCCATATTTTATATCTTGTGGCTCCTTGGTACTATGATTTGGATCGATACTTTGATTGCAAATTAAACTTGAGGGAAATGCTCTATACCCGAGCTTATGAGTACAAACAATTAAGAGAGGTTATGTAGTATGGGCTCCCGAGAGAAATGCTCTCGTGGACGGTCGATACGAAGACCTCGCTTGGAGTAGATTCTAGCGAGAATGCTGACGATCATCATATTTATGGCGCAGACGATCAGTGTTTTCATTAGGATTGTCGACTCTAAGGACCTTAGAACCTTGAACTATTTGGCCCAAACAAAGGGTTGATGGTCACGTAGTATGAGGCACCGAGAGGTTTTCTCTCACGTAGTTCTATACGAAGATCTTACTCAAAATAGACTTTCTCAATGGAGTTGACTGACTGTTGAAACACCGACACATCCAGCAAACAATTGAGACAAGTCTGTGACTCTAAGACATTTGTTTGAAACCTTATGTCGATGGTTGCATAGTATGGGTCACCGAGAGGCTTTCTCTCGCATAGCTCGATACGAAAACCTCACCCAAAATAGATTCATATGAGGGAGTCAATCAATCTTCATATTTATGGCGTGTCTAATGAACAACCATATGAATCAATAACTTTGGGGTTCCTTAAAAATTTAGAGCCTACCTGGTGAGTTCCTTTTGAGGAGAGCAATCAGAGTATCCTCCATCTGTACCTCAGGCTCATGAAATCTCGTGATTAAAGATCCTAGATTCTGACATTGCATATCATTTCATTTGCATTAATTTTTGCATCTTGCATTTCATTCCAAAGTTGAAAACTTATTTCATATTCCTCCATCTTCAGTAAATCAAATTGGTTTATCGACGCCTGTATCTGACTCGAGCTAATACTAGAAGAATTATGGATCAGATTCAACAAGATTAAGTTGTTATAAGAGAGGAGATAGACTATGTCAAAAGCAAGATTGACCAGATTTATGAGACTATACAAGCATTGGCCAGAATGGAGGAATGTCGTGAAGCCTCCGTAACAAGGGAAAATGTTCCTGTGCAAGAATCTGCCTCACACTCAATGCCTTCATTTCCAGTTCCAAATCTTTTGATTTATGGTTTGCCTCCAGGCTTCACTCCCGCGGTTGAAGATGTTATTTATCAACCAATGCCTACCTCTGGTGTTATTGTTGGTGTTATCCTGCAAGCTCAATCTATTCTAACTCAGATTCAGATTCCTCACACTGAAGAGGATCAATAAGTTGAATATGAGATGCATACTGATGTTCCAATCACAAATCCTCATGTTGTTCAAGAATCAGAAGCTATGAAGATGTGTCGTGAGTTAGCTGAAAAACTCATAATCATGGAAGGACACAACTCAACCTCTTTGAGTGCCTCATACATGTTCTTAGTCCTAGAAGTTGTGATTCCCACTAAGTTCAATTTTACGGAATTCGAGAAATATAAGGGCCTTAATTGTCCCCATCTTCATTTGAGGATGTACTACAGAAAAATGGGAGCCCATGCCAAAGATGAAAAGCTCATGATCCATTGCATCCAAGACAACCTGTATGGAGCGTCTCTAGAATGGTACATGCAACTGGAACGCAACAATTGTGTGCACTTGGCTTGAATTATCTGATGCATTCACAAAGTAATACAAGTACAACACTGACTTAGCTCCGAACCGTACTCAACTCCAGAGTATGGCTCAAAAGGAGAACAAACCCTTCAAAGAGTACGCATAACACTGGAGGGAGCTAGCTTCCAGAGTGCATCCACCTTTGATTGACCGTGAATTGATTGATATCTTCATGGTTACCTTACAATGGAAATACAATGAAAAGCTGCTTAGCAGCGTGTGTCGCTTCCTAGATTTCCATCCTGGTACAAACGCGAAAGTGGCGCGGAAAAAGATAGAGTTACCAGCCAGGCATTTTTATCCCGAAGGAACGAGAATGGTAATGCTGCACAAACCGAAGAAAAGAAAAGGAAGGACAAAGATCCTGCGAACCAAAGAAACTGGGTTCGGGAGTCGGTCACGACCTGGGAAGGTATTAGCACCCCAGATCTTCTACTGTACCCGACGGGATCCACGCTTGCAAAGAAACTGTTTCAAAGGGTGAAGAAATGAAAGTTGTTGCAAAAGAAAGATTGAAATTGGATAAGAAAGAAAAGAAAGGGGGAAATGTAGGGAAAATAAAAGAGTGCTTGAATGGGCCATATCCCGCTGCCTACGTACCTAATCTGGACATGAGGATCAGAGACGTTGTAGTTCCCCTAACTAGGGAGGAAAATGGCTTGTGTTTTAAGGCTTGAACTGCATATGTCAATGGTCAGGTGTTGCAGGCTTGTTTGGTACGAGTGCGTATCCGTCTTGCAAAGTGACAAGTAGGAGCAATTTCTTACGTTATTGGTGAAGGTGATGAGAAAAGAAGTCTCGAAGGAGAGACGATTATTCTTTGTTTTAGTTTTTTAGAATTTTTTATGAGTGTGGCACAAGGAAGTGAAAGCAAATCCTTTTCTAAGGAATGTGTTCTTATTACCACATTCTTAGACAGAATGAGTAATAAGTTCACCAAGAATGAAGAAGACCCTCAAACTTGTTTCTAAAGATTAGGGTTTGAATTCTTTAACTTGTTTGGAATTATTAGGTGTTTTGTGAATTAAATGAAAAAGTGTTTTTTTATGGGTTTCTTTGGGAAAATAGTCTTATGATTGAACTTATGCATCATGCTAGACAAGATTGTACCACCACCAAGATGGGGTGAGTACAAGTGCCCCATGGAATAAGGCCATGTATCAAAGACTACTTCAACTTTTTATTAAAGTGCTTTTTTAGTTTTTTTTTGTATTAAGATGAGAAAAAGAAGAACCAAACGGGTCTTAAAGGCAAAAGAACTAAGGGGAAAGACTAATCCTATTGTTGTCATGCAAATATATCCTAGGTTAGTGAAGCTTACATATCCTAAAGAAAAAAAGGAAGGAAGAAAAAGAAAAGAAGAAATAAAACCAACTTACTTCCCCTAAAGAAATGAGTTAATCTCTAGAAGGGGAGAGAAAAGAAATAATGGCCTAAGCACATCTCAAAGACATATATCAAATCATAAAAATATAAGAGAAAGAGATTGGAAATGTGGATGCCATCCACACTTCTAACTTACCATTGCCCCTAGAAAGGTTAGAAAAAAATTCACAACATATATTCCAGCAAATTGGCCAAGTATTAGCATGCCAACAAATCCATATAATCAACATGTTTAAAGCTTCAAGAAAATAAAGTCACCAAACATGTCAAACATCGGAAATACGCGAATTCACGCGTCAAGGAAATGCAAAAATGCATCAACCAACATGCAAAACACTCTAAACAAGCATATAAAATAATAACACAATGATCCATGATAATCAAGAGAGGCATGACGAGCAAACAACCTCAAAACAACTCAGAAAATTTAACCTGCAACGGCCTTAACCGGTTAACCCCTGGGGTTAACCGGTTCACCGACCAAACCCTGCAGCAAAGAAGTCAACATTACAACGTGTTAACCGTTTAACCCGTAGCGTTAACCGGTTAACACTGTGCGTCCAACACCAAATTCTGCCGAAAAAAAGTCAGTTCCAAACACAACTTATTTCAAAAATCTCTAGAAGTTCCAACAATCAATTGTGCATGAAATTTACACCAAATTCAATCATTAATCAGGCACAAATAGATCCACCAATCATCACATAAATCAATTCACAAATAATTCAATAAACACAAACACATTATGGATCTACATCATAAACATGCAAATAAGTTAAAAGCAAAAGTAGATCTGAAATTAACCAACCTACAAAGCTGAGATTTGCTTTGGTGAGTGTTGTTCAAGCTGAAAATGATGAATCTAACAGAAAAATTCCAAAATCCAATGCTCTTCTTCACACACAATTCAAAAATAAATTTCAAGTTGATGAACTTAATACAAAATCTTGATCTAAAAGCACTTCCAAGCACTTAAACAGATCTGAACCAGTAGCAAAAACCAGAAATGAATGTATAGAAAGCAATGGATAAAGGTTTAGTTCTAAGATCAAAAAATTTCAATGCAAAATTTGATGATCTTCAAAGAAAAGGAACTTTGAGTGTTTGAAGGTTGGAAGAGAAATGAGAGAGAATTGTAAGAGGGCTCTGAAAATTCAGAAAATGAAAATGAGAATTATGAGAGTGTGTGTGTTGGTTTGGAGGGAAATGAAATAAATAACATCTAGATTTGGGGCCCAAAAATGTGGTTTGGAGTTAGCTTTGAAAGGTGATTGGGAATTAGCTTTGGGATTAGGCTTGGTAATCATTATAGATCCTTCTTCATTATTCCCAATTAATTTGAATGAGATAAAATCTTAAATGTGAGAAAAAGGAGCCAAAACAAGCATGTTAAATTGCTGTAAAAAATTCAAATTTCACAGTCGTTAACCGGTAAACCCATAGCGTTAACCGGTTAATGCAAACAAAATTTGAATTTTCCCTCCTTTTGGTGGGAAACTTCAGGAATGCATCTGCACCGTCCCTTCTAAGTTGATCTTGATTTTCATCCCTTTTAGGGCTTTGAGGAGGACCTTGAGCTTGTATAAGATGTGAGGAGACCTTGTGAGCTTCTTGAAAAATCACCTGGCTCTTGACTTGAATTGATTGGATTAATACCTGCCAGATGATTGATTATATGCCTTAATCTCGAAACTATGAATGCTTATGCCTCATTTTTCTATGCCAAATGCTAGGGTATGAAAGCTACATGTTATGCTTATGGCATGCAAAACGAGATGAAACACAGAGGGAAATTTGGGGTGTCACAGCTGCCCCTATTCAAGCAATTGTTAATCTGAAAAGGACGAGAGCATCGGCTATCGGCCGTTCATGATAAATTGTGGTTGAATACCAAAGAACCTGAAATTTGCACTCTGCTGGAGAAAGAACAATGGGAAATAAACCCAACCAAAAAGAACAACTGTAAACCCTAATATGGTGAAAAAAGTAACCCAGTAACCAAGAAGAAATGTCTTTTAAACAAAGCCAGGAGACTACCGGCTTGCCACAACGATGGTGGACTTTGAAAAGCAATTCCTTACGAATCTTACGTCTGTATACGTTTCTCAATGGTGCACCTAAGTATGTGGGATAGACATGCACTGATCAGGATCCCCGCATCTGAATATGCGTTGTAACGACTCTGATTAGAATCTGCATCTTAATATGCACGTACGATTCTCTTCTCCTACACCCAAATCAAATATACAGTAAAAATGTACATCTGGGAGAATTCGCATATGGAAAAGCGCTGTTACAATTCTCTGCATTGCTTCGACAATATAACCCACTGTCAGGATCTTACCTGTATTGTGTTGTAATGACCCCGTTTAGAATATGCATCCTAATATGCGCTTTATGATTATAAAGAAAACATTTTGATGATTTCTACCGTCAGGATCTCGCCTGTATTACGCTGAAACGATCCTCTTCTTGAATTATAAACTCTACCAAATAGATATGCATCCCAAGGTTGATCCACTGTAATTGGATATTGCGTCTGAAATTCGCTAAAATAAGAGATTCATTGATACTGAAACTAAAGCTAATCCACTGGTTGGATTAATTCTGCAGGGGGAAATTATTTTTGTAAAACTCTGATGGGGATGAGAACGGCTTGACTGACATTCTACTGAGGAACAAATGATCGATGAATCGATCTCGAAAATCCCTGAAAGGATAATATTCTGTTGAAGAGAAGTAAGAACAAATATGTCTACATTGACTTTTCATACTTGCCAAAAATAAATTGGCGACTTCTTGGGGAATATTTCAATGATGGACCAATTCCAAACATGAAACTTTGCAAGGAATGACCATCTTCAGACTGGGCTGGGGAAATGCTTCACCAACATATTTGTCGGGGAGAGAATTCTGACAATCCTAAACTCTGCAGTGAAGCAAGGCCTCCCACTGCCTGCTGCAAAGGATGACTTCGTTTGGGGACGGGAATTGTTCAACTGACCTGAAGTTCTGTCGGGGACTTCCCATTTTGCTCTGACTCAGTTGGGGAAAATTTCTTCTTACATTCTACTGGGGATGTTGTGAATCACCCTTTTGCTGGACATGGGAGCTATGAAGGTGTCTCTTACTAGGGAGAGAAATTCTTCTTGGGGAGTACTGTCTGATAACATCCTCTTCTTAACTGCAAAACCTGCAACAACAAAGTATGCACATATGCCCCGGGGAATCACATGGTATAAATCGATCATCCCATGTCACCCACCATTCAAAGTGATTTTAAGTGTTTTCCCTTTTTCGCATGTCATTCATAAAGCCAACTTGTTTAAATGCAATGTTGTTTTATCAAAAATTCAGGACATTTTTGCAAACAAATCAGGTAAAATAAAAACAAGGATAAAGCTTTTGAGTGAATATTCTTTTATTGATGAGCTTGTGAATAGGCAAAAATTTATATCAGGAAGCAACCACCTGGAAAGAGGTGACCACTGCAAATTGAGAAAAAGAAAATATCTTAATGGCAATGTGCACGGCATTCCAATGAGTTTCAATTCTGCTATGACCAGTATGCCTTCAAGATTTCTCTGTTTCTGCTCTTGCTTTCTGAAGAAGCTGATTGGACTGATTCCTACCCTTCTGAGATTTCTAGGTTAAGTGAGACGAAGACGTGGTACAGATTACCCAGATCGCAGTCATTTGCTTATTCCCTTATTTTGCGTGGATTTCCCTTTTGGGTTTTCAATCTACGGAGATACCCTTTTTTTGCCTGAGTTGTCCAATGCGGATTTTCAACTCACTGGGTGTACAATTTTTTATTATATCCCTAACTTTTTCCCGAGCCTTTTATTCTGTTTTTGGCTCGTCGGGAGGCCATTTTTTTGCCTGGACTCTATTCTATTTTTTTGTCCAGCGAGTCTTTCTATGCGAAGTATTTTTTAACTGCGTCCGAGTTAATAGGGGACTGGAAATCTTCACCATCCATAGTAGTGAGCATCAATGCTCCACCATAGAAAAATGTATTTACCATGAATGGGCCTTCATAATTCAGAGTCCATTTGCCCCTGTGATTTGAACCTGGAGGAATAATTCTCTTGAGTACAAGCTCACCGACTTCATACTCCCAAGTGCGTACTCGCTGATCGAATGTCCGTTTCATTCTCCTCTAATAAAGTTGACCTTGGCATACAACTTCCAATCTATTTTCCTCAATTAAGCATAAACGATTATATCGGGCATGCACTCATTCAGCCTCATCAAGTTTGACATCCATCATTACTCGCAAAGAAGGAATCTCGACTTCAACATGTAAGACTGCCTCCATACTACACACCAATGAAAAAGAGTTTCCCCAGTAGACGTCCTGACTGACGTTCGGTACCCATGAAAAGAAAATGGTAACATCTCATCCCAATCTTTATAGGCGACGACCATTTTCTGCACAATCTTCTTGATATTCTTGTTTGCCGCCTCGACCGTGTCATTCATCTTTGGCCGTTAAGGAGAAGAATTGTGAGGTTGGATCTTGAAGTCCCGACATAGCTCATCCATCATTTTGTTGTTCAGATTGGAACCATTATCAGTAATGATTCGCTCGGGAACTCCATACCTGCAGATAATGTCTTTCTTCAGAAATCTGGCCACCACATGTCGGGTGACATTAGCATAAGATGCTGCTTCGACCCATTTGGTGAAGTAATCGATTGCGACTAGTATGAAATGATGGTTGTTTGAAGCAGTAGGCTCTATTTTTTTATCATGTCAATGCCCCACATAGAAAAGGGCCAAGGAGATTACTTGACGTTGAGTGGGCTTGGAGGAACATGCACTTTGTCTGCATAAATCTGGCACTTGTGACATTTTCGGGCGTATGAACAACAATCTGAATCCATTGTTAACCAATAATACGCCGACCTCAATAACTTATTTGCCATTGCATGCCCCTCTGCATGGGTACCAAATGATCCCTCGTGGACTTCTTGCATTAACATGTCTGATTCATGTCTATCCATGCATCTGAGCAAGACCATGTCAAAGTTTCTCTTATAGAACGCCGTCAGCATTTAAGAAGAAACTTGAAGCAAGTCGTCTCAAAGTCTTCTTGTCGTTGGAAGATGCCTCAGTTGGGTATTCTTTACTTTCCAGAAAGTGTTTAATGTCATGATACCAAGGCTTATCATCAGACACTGCGTCAACATGGAACACATAAGTTGGTATATCAAGCCTAGAGATATCAATCTTGGGGAAATAGTTCCAACACATCACTTTGATAGACGAAGAGAGCGTAGCTAGTGCATCGGCAAACTGATTTTCATCACGTGGTATGTATTGAAACTTTACTGTTATGAAGAATGTCAACAGCCTTCTGGCATAATCCTTATAAGGAATTAAGTGTTCTAGATGAGTATACCACTTGTCGGTAATCTGATTAATCACGGGAGTTGAATCTGAATATATCGAGGGTCTTAATCCTGAGATTAATAGCCTCCTATATTCCCATAATGAAAGCCTTGTACTCCTCTTCATTGTTGGTGCAACAAAAAGTGATTCTGGAAGCAAAGGGAAAATGAACACCTTCAAGAGTAATTAGAATAGCACCAACTTCACGCCCATTGATATTGACAACCCCATCAAACATCAATCTCCATTTGGATTCAGGGTCCGGCCCCTCCTCTGGGAGTGGTTCCTCGCAGTCTTTAACTTTGAGGTACATGATGTCCTCTTCAGGAAATTCAAACTTCATGGGTTGATAATCATCCTCATGAGGTTTCTGTGCAAGATAGTCTGAGAGCACACTTCCTTTGATGGCTTTTTACAAAGTGTATTGAATATCGTACTCAGTCAGCACCATCTGCCAACGTGCAACCCTTCCAATTAACGTTGGTTTCTCAAAAATGTATTTGACAGGATCCATCTTTGAAATTAACAGTGTAGTGTGGGTCAACATATACTGTCTCAGTCGGCGGGCAGCCCATGCCAAAGCGCAACAAGTTTTCTCAAGCAGTGAGTATTTTGATTCACAGTCGGTAAACTTTTTGCTAAGGTAGTATATTGCATGATTTTTTCGACCAGACTTGTCATGTTGGTCTATAACACACCCCATTGATCCTTCGAGCACAGTCAAGTACATGATGAGCGGCCTCCTGGGAACCGGAGGCATCAGGATTGGAGGTTCCTGCAAGTATTCTTTAATCTTTTTAAAATCCCTTTGACAATCATCGTTCCACCTGACCGCTTGCTCTTTTCTTAGCAATTTGAATATTGGTTCACATGTTGCTGTGAGGTGAGATATGAACCGTGCAATGTAGTTTAATCTACCCAGGAAGCCACACACTTATTTTTTTGTTTGCGGTGCAGGGATATCTTGTATGGCTTTGACTTTAGCAGGAACTACCTCAATCCCTCTCTGACCCATAATGAAACCAACAATTTTCCAGAATGCACCCCAAAGGTGAACTTGTTAGAATTTAGCCTCAGATGAAACTTTCTTAGTCGTTCAAACAACCTTTTGAGGTTAACCAAACGCTCTTCTTTGTCTCGGGACTTGGTGATCATGTCGTCCACATAACATTCAATCTCTTTATGGATCAGGTAATGAAACAATGTCACCATTATCCCGCTGATAGGTTGCTTCGGCGTTCTTCAAATCAAAAGGCATAACCTTGTAGCAAAACGTACCCCAAGGGGTAATGAACATTATTTTCTCCATGTCTTTCGACGCCATTTTAATCTGATTATAACCGGAGAAGCCATCCATGAAGGAAAATACCGAGAACTGAGTTGTATTATCAACCAATACATCAATGTGAGGTAATGGGAAATCATCTTTTGGGCTCGCTCTGTTTAAGTCCCGGTAGTCAACGCATATCTGGACCTTGCCATCCTTTTTCAGTACTGGCACAATGTTAGCTACCCATGGTGGATAACTAGTCCCGGCAAGGAACCCAACGTCCCACTACTTATGAACTTCTTCTTTAATTTCATCGCCATGTCAGGACAAATTCTACGAAGCTTTTGCTTAACAGGAGGGCAGTCTTCCCTCAGTGGCAGCTTATGCATCATAATGTTTGTATCTAAACCTGACATATCTTGATATGACCAAGCAAAGATGTCCACATATTCTCGAAGCATGCCAATCAACTCTTCTTTTACCCTGGCCTGCAAACTGGCCCCAATCTTAATTTCCTTCCTTGCATCTTCCGTTCTGATGTTGATGACTTCAATCTCCTCTTGGTGAGGCTGAATAACTCTTTCCTCCTGTCTCAATAATCTAGCCAATTCTTCAGGGAGTTCACAGTCTTCCTCAACTCGTTCATCAACTTGGTAGATTGGATTATCAAAGTCATATCTGGTCATAGGATAAGAGTTATCAAAGAAATTCGAATGATTGATTCTGCACTGTGCTTATTTCAGAATATGTTCTATGAAAAACAAAATAAAAACAACAGAAAAACATTGCCATTTTTATTGTTTTTTTTTGTGAAAATTTTTAAAAAGAAAGAAAGGGAACACAATTTTGAAAGAAAAAATGTCCTTTATTCATGATAAAATAAACTGCATAAACTGCAAGGAGGCCCTACAATGGATCCATACACCTTGGGCATAGTGCAATATTTAACTTGCTTATGATAATGAGAAAACAAAGAAAATTACTCTGGCCAGCAAGTAACTTGGACGAAGTCTTTTGCGAACCATTTCTTTAGTTCTTCCCCTGGGACACACGAACGTACCCAGTTGTCGAGATCACAATCGCTGTCAGCATCATCTTTAATAGCACATACTTGATTAGGATCAATCACACCCCATTGGAGAAATTGATTTCCCTGCCCTGAGACCTTGTTGCCTGCCCTGGGACATAACTTATCCCAAACTTGTCTTCTTTCTTGTCAACCTCAACCAACTTGTCCCAGCCTTGGGAATTTCCAAACTGCACCACTTCCATGGCCTGCTTGTATGATGAGATGGACGTGTCGACCTTCTCATTACCACCAGCCCCAGAGCTAGGAGAAACTTCATTGACATGAACAACTTCAAAAGCTTGACAGAGTGTCTCATGGATCTCTCTGTCCATTTCGACGTATTTTAACGTAGACAAGTGGCTGACTAATATGTCTTCTTCCCCACAAACAGTCACGACCTGTCCATCAACGACATACTTCAATTTTTGGTGCAAGGTGGAGGTTACAACGCCTACATCGTGGATCTATGGACGTCCTAAGAGACAACTATAAGCTGGATGTATATCCATGACATAAAAGATGCTCTTGAACACTTGCGATCCAATCTTAACCGGCAGCTCAACTTCACCAAAGACTGATCTCCTAGAGCCATCAAATGCTTTTACCACTAAATCACCTGGCCTCAACACAATACCGTCAACATCCAGCTTCATTAAGGCCTTTTTAGGAAGCACATTCAAAGAATATCCTGTGTCCACCAACACGTGGGATATCACAACTCCATTACATTCCATCATGATATGCAAGGCTTTGTTGTGATTTCGGCCTTCAGAAGTTAGATCCCTGACTGTGAATCCCAGTCCATGACTGGAATTCACGTTGGCTACCACTGTTTCCAGCTGATTCATAGTGATTTCTTGGGGTACATAAGCTATTTGTAGCATTTTCAACAAGGCTTCCCGGTGCGCCTTGGAACACATCAACAAAGATAAGATAGAGATCGTTGAAGGTGTCTGGTTAAGCTGCTCGACCACCTTATAATCACTTTTCTTTATTATTCGCATAAATTATTCTACCTCATTCTCAAAGGTTCTCTACTCGGTAGCCGAAGTCACAACCTCTTCAGTAGCTACCTATTTACCTTTAGCTCTAGCAGCAACTTCAGTTTTCGTATTTGTTCTGAGAGTTTGTGGAGTGAAAAGTCGTCCACTGCGAGTGAAACCCCTACTCCTCAAACATTGACAATACTGGAATCAATAGTCACAGGCTTCTCTTTAACTCTTTGGCCTTGAACATACACATCAAAGCTATAATGCCAAGGAATAACTCTTTTGCTTTCATAAGGCACGTGCCCGGGAACAGTGATAGGGATAAGACTAACTGTAACAGGACTAACTTCTTGAGGCACATAGATGGTCACTGGTGTTGGCCGGGGAGGCATCTCTTGAGGAGTAAAATAGATTGTCATTGTAGAAACCACGTCTCTTTTGTTGTTCACCATATCAAATTGTAGGGAAACTTCATCCATCAACATCTAGATACCAGCTCTGAGCTTGTCCCAACCATTATCAGAAATCCCGCAACCTTCACACTTTTCATCATAACTGGGGAACAACTTCCCCTTTAACAAACACTCTTTCACAACAGCTAGTGGTGTTTGCACTTCATTCATATCCAGAACCAAATTCAGAACTCTCCCGTCTTTGATGGCATTAACCCTTGCCCCTCCATGATTTGGCATAGGGTTGGTATTAACATTTGGTGGAGGAGATACATTAATAGCTTTTGAGTCAATGAGATCTTGATCTTTCATTTGTAAATCATGACACTTTTCAGTAGAGTGGCCCGGAGCACCAGAATGAAATGCATAACATGCATTAGCATCATACCCAGGGGGAGGGTTGCCAACAAGGGGTGTCAACATCCTAAGCTACACCATATTCAAGTCTAATAACCTCTGCAAGAGAGAAGTGTAAGCCATCGGGAAAACGTCAAAGTGACGATCAACATGCCTAGGTTGGCGCTGCTGGAAAGGTCTATGTTGATTGTTACATTGTTGCTGCTATGGTTGTGGAGCAGGCGATGTTGGGATAGTGACCGCAGCCACTTATTCATATTGATTTCTACGTCCACGACCCCTTCCTCTAGCATATACAGCGTTAGTCTCACCTTATCGCCTTCTCTAACGACCAACAAAAGGTTTTCTTGCTCCAGACGAACTGCTTGCACCAATATCCTGTATCTTTCCCAATTTCAACAAAGTTTCAACCCTCTCTCTTGAAATGACCAGATCTATGAACTTAGTAGCTGAGCAGGAAGCTAAGCAGTCCATAAACACCCCTTGAAGAGTCCCCATGAACATGTCAGCCATCTCATGTTCTAGTAAAGGAGGTTGAACTCTTGTAGCCAATTGACGCCACCTCTGGGCGTATTCCTTAAAGATCTCCTTAGAATTCTGAGACATGTTCTGCAATTGGGTACGATTAGGAGCCATATCCGTGTTGTACTTGTAATGTTTGACAAAAGCTTCATCCAATTCTTTCCAGTTCCTGATGGACGCACTGCTAAGCTTTATATACCATTCTTGAGATGCCCCGATGAGGTTGTCTTGGAAATAATACATTCACAACTTCTCGTCATCAGTTTGGGAATCAATTCTTCCAACATAAGCTTGCAAATGGGTCTTCGGTCAAGAAGAACCGTTATACTTATAAAAAATTGGAGCTTTAAACTTGTGGGGAATCTTCACTCCGGGAACTAGGCCCAAATCAGTTATGTTAAAACCTAAAGTGTTCTGAGATTGAATTGATCGAATTTGTTATGCCATTTCCTCGAAACGGCGATTCACATCAACACCTTGTACTTCCATATCCTCCAGAAGAGTAAACTGGTCCTCCTGACCATCCATCATAGGGATGAGAACATGCTCTGGACCACCACCACCATTAATAACAAAATCAGGCCGAGGTTGAGGACCACCATTGCCACCATGAGCACCTATACCATTGTTTCCATTGCCATCCTGATTTCTGTCAATCATCTCACGGAGACGCTCTTGATTCTGAATGATGATAGTCACAAGAGTCATGAACTGGTCCATCCTGCTGCGCAGCTCTGCCAGCTCTGTTTGTACCTGGTCCATAATTCTGCCTTTGTTCTCTTTGGTTGGATACCTATGTACTCTTCTCGCAACAATAGTGCCTGGAAATGGAAGACGTTATAAACTTGTGGTTGTTCCTACAAAACAAGAAAGAATGTGATATGTATGCAATGCAAGGTATTTGTGCTTTCATTGTCAGGCCTTTTTTCCCCAGTTCTAGTATTAGCTAAAGGAATCCATATGGCCTTTGAGAAAATTCTTTGAGAATAACCTTTTTTTCAAAGTACCCACATTTAGACACCTTTACATAACCATATTTCAAAGCACATAGAGCTCAAAAATCTGAAATGACAACTGCATAACATAAACAACGCGCACAAGGCAAGAGTAACATCCCCGGAGGGTTACAAGTCTTACATAAATATAAAGTGCAGGAAAATAAACAAGATTCCTACAAAAACCCTGTAGGTAATCTGAAATACAAGAAAACAAACTAAAACTCTAGGCTGCAAGAAGACTCTGATCCTTCTCCTGTGAATCCTAGCTCAGTCCTGGCTCTCTTGACATCAGCCCTCCACCTGAGATTTGCCATCTCCATGAGTGCTTCATTTAACTGCTGAGAAAGTCTGCTATTGACTCTTATGGGCCAGCTCTAACTCTTCTTTCTGGGAAGCAATCTGCAGCTCATACATCTCTTCATTTTTCTTGTACTCCTCCTAATCTTGATTCCTCTGGTCTTGCACCCAAGTGATGGACTGCTTGGCTTCTCTAAGAGATTTCTTGGTCTTCCTGAATTCTTCCTCTCTCTTAATGTCCATCAGACCCCTTCTCTGGAAGTAAGCTTCTCTTTCTTCAAACTCCTTCTCCTTAGCCTCCTGAGTTATTTGTATCTTATGCAACTTTTCTTCTAAATTTGTTTTAGAATGAGCCATTTGACGGTACAAGCCAGTCATCTCTGCATTCTCAATTCTCAACTCTTGTAGCTGGGCTTCCAACTTTTGGTTGGCCTCCATGGAAACAGTGGTCTGTACAACAGCAGTCTAAGGCAACACGTCCTTTGGATAGAGTGGAGGCTCCACTGAGAAAGGGAGGAGTGTAATTCCAACACGGTTTTTCAACCAAGTTGCAAAGGGATCATACATATTTGGGTCCACTCTCCCAAATTCTTTCTTTCCCTTTTGTGTCTTTATAGCCCAAGCCTGATATGCTCTGATGACCATCTCCTTATTTCCTTCAATAAGGAGATACAAGGATTCAACAACTTCCTCTCCAAATGGAGGATCTCTCAAGGGATACCCAAATTGCCTTCTAGCCAACACTGGGTTGTAGTTAATCAATCCTTTTCTTCCTGATAAAGGGATATTAGGAAAGCCATCACACTTGACAATTATCTCTTTTACCAGCACATCTCTGTCGCAACCCCATGCTATATCTTTTGTAGTTAACCCCATCAATCTTCAGGACCACTTCCATTCACCTTTCAACTCTTTAAATGGTCCTGATTCTGGCAATTGTTTGGCAAACCAATCAGCAAATAGAGGTGAACAACAACTGACAAACCCCTCTCTTCTCTCATTCATGTAGTGGACCCCGTAATAAAAGTTACCCAGCAAAGTAGATGCAGGATTCCCTTTGAGGAAGGTAGTTGTTGCTTCCATGCTTACAATTCCTTTGTCACTTGGAAATAAACTAGTCTCGTATACCAATAAAGCCAACAACACACTGAACTTTGCCCACTGGCCTTTTTAAGCATAAGCTAAAGCTTCATGAATAACCACATCACATGGCAACCCCTTTCCTTTGTTGATGTTCAACCCATGTCTTACCCTACCTTATGGCAGATGACACTTCCTGGAAATTTCTCCTTCTCGGAAAACCCTCCTAGAATCATATTAAGGTTGTCCACCTCTGAAAGGAATCTGTAACATGCTGGAAATTTCTTCCAAAGTAGGTGCCAACACATAGTCAGGAAACACGAAGCAGCGTAACAGAGCGTCATAGAACCGTAGTAAGGTGTGGAGACTGTCCTTCTGATCTTCTGTAGGCTTGTCCATATACTTGAGAATCTGCCCAAACTTGGTCTTGAAATCACCCAAAACCTTGTCATTCATCAGATTCTTCAGCTTGTGCAAGTTCTTTACCTCTGGCTATGGAAAGGTGTAATGTGCATTATTCTTCCGGGGAACAGTAATAACTCATGCCATCTGGATATAAACAGCTCATGGATACTAGAACCAGATATAAACAAAAATGCAAACCTAAGAAATGAAAACACAAAAGATGTTAATGATGATATGGTATGATGCAAATGCAATGCAAGGCACATGATCAATCTGGAACCGTCTGGATACTGGGTATCAGAGCCAAGTGATCAGAACCCCAAATTGTCCTCTGAATAACAACCCATAGATAAGAACTCAGATAACCACAAATAACCTCAGATTAAGGACCAGAACCAGATAATCTTAAGAACTCTAGGATCAAAGTAACTGGGTTAGAACATAAGACTGCACTGTTGACAGGGTATGATAAGGTCAATGGTTCCTGCAAACCTGTAAACCCCTCCAAATCTCACGGGTGTGCTCTGTGTCAAACATCACGGACTCTCAAATCCGAATAGCAATAATACGCTCAGCATTTCCGAGAAATGACTTATGACCAGATCAAGGAATCGATTAAGCATTATGTAATACTCATGGAGGTATTAGATGGAGTCCGGGAAAACAAGCATCCTTTATAAGTTCCTAGCTTCAAGCGCTGAAATCGAGAAACAATAGTACATTCAGCCCGTAGGATACAGTACTATCGTCATACGACCAAATGCTTTAACTGAGTTCGTGTAAGAGAACCAGGCCATCCTATGCGAGTTCCAAGTGGGCCCTCGGGTGCGAACAGATTTGCCACGAAATGTGGTCTGCCATTGTCACCACTGGAGAGGGATGTTTTCGCAAGGTTCTCAATGATCGGTCCTCAGCCACACATAACTATCAAGGCCGTGTAATGAAGTAGAGAAAATCCCTATATCAAGACACTTCCAAGACGGTCGCGAATCTGGGTGTGAACACTCTAATACCCCTATGACAAGATACCATGAGGCCAAAGTGATTTCCCATGCTAAGTCCTAAGGTGCACTCAAGCCAGGTACTTGGCTTATCTCTCAGTAACAATATCACCCAAGTCCAACCAAACAGAAAACCAGTCCAAACAGTCCAGTATAATATATATGATGCATGAAAATAATATTGAAAACAGTAAATAAAGATGTAAATAAACTGTAAATAAACAAAAGTAAACTAAACAGGTAACAACAAATAATCAAACAACCAATGAAACAGAAACATGCAAGTGCTAGGAGAGACTCTCAAGGGGAAACCAGAGATTCTGGGTTCGGTCCCCAACAGAGTCGTCAGCTGTCGCTCCCTGGATTTCCATCATGGTACAAACGCGAAAGTGGCGCGGAAAAAGATAGAGTCGTCAGCCAAGCATTTTTATCCCGAAGGAACAGGAATGGTAATGTTGAACAAACCGAAGAAAAGAAAAGGAAGGACAAAGGTCCTGCGAACCAAAGAAACTGAGTCCGGGAGTCGATTACGACCTGGGAAGGTATTAACACCCCAAATTGTCCGTCGTACCCGATGGGATGCACTCTTGCAAAGAAACTATTTCAAAGGGTAGAGAAATGAAAGTTGCTGCAAAAGAAAGACTGAAACTGGATAAGAAAGAAAATAAAGGGGGAAATGTAGGGAAAATAAAATAGTGCTCAAACGGGCCCTACCCCACTGCCTACATACCGCATCTGGACATGAGGATCATATACGCCATAGTTCCCCTAACTAGGGAGGAAAATGGCTTGTGTTTTAAGACTTGAACTGCTTATGTCAATGCCCAGGTGTTGCAGGCTCATTTGGTACGAGTGCATAACCGTCTTGCAAAGTGACAAGTAGGAGCAAGTTCTTACGTTATGAGTGAAGGTGATGAGAAAAGAAGTCCCGAAGGAGAGATGATTATTCTTTGTTTGAGTTTTTTAGAAGTTTTTATGAGTGTGGCACAAGGAAGTGAAAGCGAATCCTTTTCTAGGGAATGTGTTCTTATTACCACATTCCTAGACAGAATGAGTAATAAGTTCACCGAGAATGAAGAAGACCCTCAAACTTGTTTCCAAAGATTAGGGTTTGAATTCATTAACTTGTTTGGAATTATTTGGTGTTTTGTGAATTAAATGAAGAAGTGTTTTTTTATGGTTTTCTTTGGGAAAATAGTCTTATAATTGAACTTGTGCATCATGTTAGACAAACTTGTACCACCACCAAGATGGGGTGAATACAACTGCCACATGGAATAAGTCCATGTATCAAAGACTACTTCAACTTTTTATTAAAGTGTTTTTTTATAGTTTTTTTTGTATGAAGATGAAAAAAAGAAGAACCAAAAGGATCTTAAAGGAAAAAGAACTAAGGGGAAAGACTAATCATATTGTTGTCATGCAAAGATATCCTAGGTTAGCGAGGCTTACCTATCCTAAAGAAAAGAAGGAAGGAAGAAAAAGAAAAGAAGAAAGAAAACCAACTTACTTCTCCTAAAGAAGTGAATTAATCTCTAGAAGGGGAGAGAAAAGAAATGATGGCCTAAGCACATCTCAAAGACAAATATCAAAGCATAAAAGATAAGAGAAAGAGATTGGAAATGTGGATGCCCTCCACACTTCTCACTTACCATTGCCCCTACAAAGGTTAGAAAAAAGTTCACAACATATATTCTAGCAAATTGGCCAAGTATTAGTGTAACACCCCGATTTCATAATTTATTTAATAAAATAATTATTATTTATATGGGTGGTGTTTTTGAGATTATAAGTGAAGAATTGTTTATTTAAATAATAATATAATGCTAATATGGTATTATTTGAATATTATTACTAAATAAATAAAATAGTAAGAATTAGAGGTCTAAGGGGAAAGGTGGTAAATTGGTGTGGTTTTATGAGAGGGGGAAAAGGAATCATTTTCATTCATCGTGTTTTGGGTGGAAATAAGAAGTTGGCTCTGGAGAAAGAGGAAAAAGGGAGAGAAGAGCAAGAGACCTAAAGCTACAAGATCAAGATTGTTCAAGGAATCGATTGAATCTAAGGTAAGGGGGGAGAAAGGGTTCTTTATTGGTGATCTAACATGAAAGGGTAGTTGAGAGGTCCTTACTCTCCTAGGGATTGTGTGATTTGATATAATTTGATGAATTGTGGTATGAATATGGAATTACATGATTGATTGTTGTATTTGGAATAATCTTTGTTTGAATTGTATAATTGGATTAATATGAAAACTGTTATATGAATGTTGTTGTTGATGATGTCAATTGAGAAGAGGAAGAGAAACTTAAAATCCCTGATTTGATTAGTAATATTAGGTTGGAAAGATATGTGGTGTTAAAGGTCTTAAAATCAGTATAAGAATGACATTGGGACTGTTTTGAGTGATAAAAGTGAGATATAGTCAATAGAACCCGAACTGGTATGAGATGGGGAATGAAAAGTGATTTTTGGGAAAAAGTTGATTTTGGGCGCAGGGCTCCTGACACGGGCCGTGTCACACGACACGGGTGGCCGTGTCAGGCTACGGGAACAAGATTAAGAGAATTTTTGGGAAGATTGGAGATCAGAGAGTGTGACACGGGCCGTGTCACACGACACGGGTGGCCGTGTCACTCTTCTGTACTTTGGAAAATGATGTTTTCAGGATGGTTCGTCAGGCCGTGTGACACAGGCCGTGTCAGGGGACACGGGGGGCCGTGTCAGGCCTTTGTATTTGGGAAATTCGCTATATTTTAAGCCGGTTTCGTCACGTTCCCTTGGTATACTTTCTTACCATTAGTCTAAGGCTTTGAGGATAACATCCATGAGTAACTATAGGACCTGACAACCGATAATTAGTGTGTGAGTTTTATATGATTATTGTGGATAATATAACTTTATTAATTGGTTACTTAAAATGTGTTGAGTATGGTGATGTTATTATAATTCTTGTACAAACTATATGATGGACTGGTTAATAACCGATGAAGATCACGAGGATCATGTTGATTGGTAATATTGTTGATTGTATGCTTTGCGTAGACCCCATGAGGTAAGGTTTGTAGCGGTGAGGATCGGAAGGATCATGTTATATTAGAAAATGTATGGAAAATAATTGAGAATGAAATTAATGAGGAATTTATAGGATATGATAATGGGTAATTAGTGTGTAGGAATATATGTGCTTATGTTGATTTATATGACTCTTGATGATGAACCATATGAATTGTGTTGATTATATGTGGGAATACTGTCTGATTATTTATGTGACCCATGTGATGGGATGTGTGATAATTGATGAAGATCATGAGGATCGTGAAGGCATGACTGTTGTCATGCGTATTTGTATTATGGTGTATGTGTTTGAGTCTACATATGCATACACATTTGGTGGAATGATCATGTCTCGGTGGAGCGTAAGTGATCATTCGGATTCATTGTGAATCGTTGGTGCAGGGATGATCGTGTCTCGGTGGAGCGTAAACGATACATCCGGGTTCAAATTAATGAACCATTGTTGAAAGTCGGTACCGCATTTGCATTGTGTCATTGAGTCACTTTGCATTGATTGAATTAATGATGTATGATATATGTTGATGAACTAATTGAGATATTGATTAATTGTATGATGTATGTGGTGTATTGATGAATAGAGGTAAGCTCGCCCTTTTAGATGTTATTTGCACCATTAAAATATTGAATTGTTTTCTCACCCCTTTGTTGTTTGGTTGCGTCTATGCTTCTTCGAAAGTACAGATGATTCAGGTACTTGAGTACGCTCGGAGTACGGGTTGCTTGGTTGAGTCTTAGGAGTCGCTCTGATACGTAACATGGGAGTTGGGGATCTTTGTTGTTTTAATTATTTTTGTTAAGTAATAGTTACGTATCATTTTTTTGTGGAAATTATAAATCAAGAGGATTATGAATATTGCCATTTGATGAATAAATGAGATTTTTCCGTTGTTTTAATGAAAAGAGTTATGATGAATTAAGTACTTCCGCTATTTTTGTAAAGACTATGATATTGTTGGTTTTTGGTGAAAAAGTAGCATTCCACTTTTGATAAAAACTCTGATTTTCTTAATAAAATAGTTGTTTTATTTAATTTGGGTATAGTGGGTGTTACAATTAGCATGCCAACAAATCCATATAATCAACATGTTTAAAGCTTCAAGAAAATAAAGTCACCAAACATGTCAAACATCGGAAATACGCGAATTCACGCGTCGAGGAAATGCAAACATGCATCAACCAACATGAAAAACACTCTAAACAAGCATACAAAATAATAACACAATGATCCATGATGATCAAGAGAGGCATGGCGAGCAAACAACCTCACAAAAACTCAGAAAATTCAACATGCAACAGCGTTAACCGGTTAACCCTAGGGGTTAACCGGTTAACCGACCAAAACCTGCAGCAAAGAAGTCAACATTACAACGTGTTAACCAGTTAACTTGTAGCCTTAACTGGTTAACACTGTGTGTCCAACACCAAATTCTGCAGAAAAAAGTCAGTTCCAAACACAACTTATTTCAATAATTTCCAGAAGTTCCAGCAATCAATTGTGCACGAAAATTACACCAAATTCAATCATTAATCTGTCACAAATAGATCCACCAATCATCACATAAATCAATTCACAAATTAATCAATCAACACAAACACATTATGGATCTACATCATAAACATGTAAATAAGCTAAAAGCAAAAGTAGATCTGAAATTAACCAACCTACAAAGCTAAGATTTGCTTTGGTGAGTGTTGTTCAAGCTGAAAATGATGAATCTAACAGAGAACTTCCAAAATCCAATGCTCTTCTTCATACACAATGCAAAAATAAATTTCAAGTTGATGAACTTAATACAAAAGCTTGATCCAAAAGCACTTCCAAGCACTTAAACAGATCTGAACCAGTAGCAAAAACCAGAAATGAATGTTCAGAAAGAAATGGATGAAGGTTTAGTTCCAAGATCAACAATTTTCAATTCAAAATTTGATGATCTTTAAAGAAAAGTAACTTTGAGTGTTTGAAGGTTGGAAGAGAATTGTAAGAGAGCTCTGGAAATTCAGAAAATGAAAATGAGAATTATGAGAGTGTGTGAGTTGGTTTGGAGGGAAATGAAATAAATAACATCTAGGTTTGGGGCCCAAAAATGTGGTTTGGAGTTAGCTTAGAAAGGTGATTAGGAAGTAGCTTTGAAATTAGGTTTGGTAATCATTCTAGATCCTTCTTCACAATTCCCAATTAATTCAAATGAGATTAAATCTGAAATGTGAGAAAAGGGAGCCAAAACAAGCATGCTGAATTGCTGCAAAAAATTCAAATTTCGCAGCCGTTAACCGGTTAACCCATAGCGTTAACCGGTTAACGCAACCAAAATTTGAATTTTCTCGCCTTTTGGTTGGAAACTTCAGGAATGCATCTGTACTGTCCCTTCTGATCTGATATTGATTTTCATCCCTTCTAGGGCTTTGAGGAGGACCTTGAGCTTCTATAAGATATAAGGAGACCTTGTGAGCTTCTTGCGAAATAAATTGGCTTTTGACTTGACTTGATTGGATTAATACCTACCAGATGATTGATCATATGCCTTAAGCTCGAAACTATGATGCTTATGCCTCATTTTTCTACGCCAAATACTATGGTATGAAAGCTACATGTTATGATTATGGTATGCAAATTGAGATGAAACACAGGGAAAATTTGGGGTGTCATGGTGTGTCTTCTGGATTCTCAGACATGGTGATTGTCGATGAAAGAATTGAAGAAGGTCTAAAAATTGGAAAGATCCAAGGAGGTTCTAGCAGCCAAGCTGGAGTCAAGGAGCCTTTTAATAGGTACAAGAAGGGAGAAACAAATTCCATATCTTCTCAGAGCGGGAAACCTCAACAGAGTGTGCCTACTTCAATCCCATACTACCAGTACCTATATGTTGCATCTGCACAATATGCTCATGTGCCTTATCAGCCAGTTCCTCCAATGCCTTATCAACAAGCCATTCAAGCTAAATTTCCGCCTCAGATGCCTTACCAAAAACGTCCATATCCTCAAATTTCTAATATTGCACTTATTCCATGCCAATAATCCGGTTATCCACAACAACAACCTGGTCAACAGCAGCAAAATCAACATCAACGCGTTCCTCAACAATGCCATCCAAATCAGCAAAGGAGGCCTGATAGGAACTTTGATCCATTGTCTATGTCATATGGAGAAATCTTCAATGGGTTGCTAGCAAATGGATCTATTGCTTTGAGGGATATGCCACCTCAAATTTTTATCCCCCGAGACTATGATGCCAATGCTCACTGTGGGTATCACAAAGGTGCTCCAGGTCACATAATTTAGAACTGCAAAGCCTTCAAGCACAAGGTTTAAGACCTGGTTGACTCTAAGGATCTCACCTTCACTCAGAGGAATCTGAATGCTCAGACCAATCCAATGTTGTCGCACGGGGCCCGTAAGTGAAAGATTTTGAAGGGGTTGTCGAAGACCAAGCAAAGTAGTCTCCAACTTTGAAGAAGCCAGTCAAATCAAGAGAAGTTCATTCCTCAAATCAAGGCAGTCGTTGCCATTTGTCATTTTGCATTCTTGTTATTTTGTATTATTTGTTTAAGTATTATTTGCTCTGAACATTGTTATTCATATTTAGTTTTGTTAATGTTATCTTTATGCATGTTTTAAATTATTTTATTCGCATTCTCTCATCATTTATCATTTATCACAAAAATCACAAAAACATTTCCTCACTTCACTTTAGCAAAGATTTGAGGGAGGATGATGAAAACTAAACACCCATAATTATTGTGATATGCTTTCAGATATAACCTTGCCAATGATATACATACATTTTTTCAAATGCCCAAACACTGGAGAGATAAGGAGTTAATCCCTAGTCAACAACTTCGAGCTTAGAAGTAAGAGTTTCTTTCAGATACAAACCCTTACGCTTAACCCGGGGCAGGGTAGTTGTTCAGTGAACTTGACTATGCCTTCAAATCGTAAGGTGAGACATCCCGTCGGAGGACCATCAACAAATGACTTTGCAGTCATGATATCCAACAAATTCAAAAAGGAAAACCGCTAAGTCGAGCATCCAAAGGGAAACTTAGGCAGAAAAAAGGAAAGGAAAAAAACTGCTAAGTCAAGCACCCAAAGGGAGACTTAAGCGAGAGAAAAAAAAGAAAATAAAAACCGCTAAGTAAAGCACCCAAAGGGAGACTTAAGCGAGAGAAAAAAATAAAATCAAAGAAAACCACTAAGTTGATTACCCAAGGGGAGACTTAGTCAACGAAAAAGAAGAACAAATCAATAAGAGGAGCTCAAATCCTCAGCAAAAACAAAACAAAGATCATGTGACCACCACATCAAGAATAAAAGGGTCACCAACATTCAACATCCATCAGAACAAACAAGATGATTGCCACTTCCAAGAAAACCTTGAAGCTTCATCTCCACGCTTACAATACAAATACATGTGTAGAGTTAACTGAATGTAGGACTGAAGAATATAACGAAGAGGGGTGGGTACAAATCAAACTTTGAGCCTTATACCTTTGTTTCAATAACCATTTACCATACCACGTTACAACCCTTGAAAGACCTAATTAAGGCGAAGTTTATTCTGAAAGCATGCTACCAACAAGGTTGTGTAAACTGACTCCCAGAGATATGATAATCTTCAATCTTGATAGCATATTTTTTTTGTTGCATCTTTCACTCACTTGTTAAATCAGCACCACGTTCGGACTAACGGTCCATTCGTCACACTATCACAATCATTCAAATAAATTTACTTTTTCAAAACTGGCATGAACGTTGCATTAACACTACCATTTGTGTATGAACAATTTAATTGCAAACCAGTGCTCGACATCAAATTAATCCCATCAAGGGGCAATCAAAGAGGAACTTGAAATTCATTGGTGCTAACATGAATAAAGACTATCTCAAAATCCTATCAATCAGAGGCAAGACCCTCAACAACTCAATCAAAGGAAAGACCCTCAACAACTCAATCAGGGGAAAATCATCTTCAAACAGCTCAATCAGGGGTATACGCCTACCAAATCCAGACATTGCGGGAGATCATGTCATGATCACTCTCAAAGCTTCCCCACCAGAATTCTTACAAATACCCTACAGACAAGGGAAAGCAAACAAAAAGCAAGTCCTCATCTCTCTCTACTCCCCAACTGAACAAGTAGATATTGCCAGATGTTGGAAACCATTCAAAGCAAAACAGTCTTCATGTGTTAATCAAGTCGCTTCTCTCATAAACAAGCAATCAAACGTGGAGCATACAGATCCATCTTCTTACATACATCGTAAAAGATCGAGTGTTGGGGAATCAAACCCTTCCACCCACCCAAAATCCAATCATTATTGGCAACTACCAGACCAAAAATCCACCAAGTTGGCACCTTTCATCAAATTATTCCAGTCACTCATATGCATCATTATACATCACTGTGCATCATACGTATCATTTGCATACATATACAAATTAGGCTTTTCATGTACCTAACATAAATATTTACATTTCTACTTTCATCTCAGTGTATAAACATTTTCATTGTATTTCCATCATTATGGAATACCATTTCAAAGTCAAACATGCATAAGTCAGGATCCAAGATCAATCGAAGATGTCAGGCCGGTCCTCAGCAAATCCCGTGGGTGTTCCCCGTGGAACTTTTCTTTTCAACCTTTTGTTGATCAGGTTGTTCTCCTCAGCAAATCCAGTGGATGTTCCCCATGGAACTGTTCTCTTCAACCTTTTGTTGATGAAGCTTCAATCAATATTTCTCCAAGATGTTTTACCAAGTGTTATTCACTGGCCGTCCCCCATTGGATCATTTTCTTCAACCTTTTGTTGATGTCCCCAAGTAATTTTACTCATTATACCAGTATTCCTTAACCAGTTTGTCCTTATCATCCTTTTGGTGATAAACATTTATTTAATTTTTAGTATACCTTCATCCTTTTGGTACGAGGATCGCCTTATCATCCTTTTGGTGATAACGATTATTTAATTTCCAATTTTCCTACATCCTTTTGGTGTCAGGGTCGTCTTATCATCCTTTTGGTGATAGCGATTATTTAATTTTCAGTTTACCTACATTCTTTTGGTGTCTGGGTCGCCTTATCATCTATTTGGTGATAGCGATTATTTAATTTTCAGTCACCTGTCATCCTTTTGGTGTCGGAGTCGTCTTATCATCCTTTTGGTGAGCGATTTATTTAATTTTCAGTCACCTGTCATCCTTTTGGTGTCGGGGTCGCCTTATCATCCATTTGGTGATAGCGATTTATTTAACTTCCAGTTTACCTTCATCCTTTTGGTGTGGGGTCGCCTTATCATCCTTTTGGTGATAGCGATTTATTCAACTTCCAGTTTACCTTCATCCTTTTGGTGCGGGGATCGTTTTATCCACATTTTCTAAATCCTTTTTTAAACCCATGATTAAAAAAATCATTAAATTTTATTATTATTACTTTTGCTATTATTATCATTATTATTATTATTTTTTTTATCTTTTTTATTGTTACTATTATTTTTATTTATTATTATTAATTTCTTATTATTATTATTATTATTATTATTATTATTATTATTATTATTATTATTATTTTCTTCTTATTATTATTATTATTATTATTTTCTTATTATTACTATTATTATTATTATTTTATTATCACTATTATTAGTTTTGTTTTATTTTATTTTTATAAATCTATTCCAATATTTCTATTATTATTTCTTTATTATTATTATTATTATTAGTAGTAGTTTATTACTATTATTATTATTATTATTATTATTATTATTATTATTATTATTATTATTATTATTATTATGTATACTACTACTGCTATGTTTATTATTATTGTTTTATTTACTGTTAATCTTTCAGCATCCCATTTGTACATATTATGCACATCCCACCACTCACAAGAACGTGTTTTTACTCTCAGCAAAATCAAGGACCCCACTTACAAACTTTTCTTCAGCAAAAAAACCAATTCCAAACGCAGCACAACAAACTCACAATCCCACTCACATATCCGCAACACATAATGATTTTACAGCTCAAATATTCTTTCAACAAACATTTCCCTCAAGCATCCCTCTTTTGCACTCCACAATTCCACCTATAAAAACACCTTCAATCCTCTCTTATTACAAAGCTTGGACAACACACTGAAATTCTGTAAAATCTAGTTCACAAGCTTCAACAAAACAAAAACAAAACCAAAAAAACCTACAATAAATTTTCGTCCTCAACCTTCATACTCAAACTGAACCTCCATTATCACTTACCACCGCCATCGCATAAAACCAGAAAAATAAACATTACACAACCACATTTTTCCTCATTTTCTCGCAATCCTCACCAACAAACTTCCCTGCAAATCATTAAACACAATCCTCCATGACCATAACTCATAAACCTCCAACCACAAACACACTCAACCTATTTTATTTTAATACACCGTGAAAATAAGACTAAACCGAAACCAAAAGAGATTCGGTGAGAGAGGGAGAAATGAGAGATTAAGAGATTTGGAACACAAACCCAATCACCACCACAAACCCCATAAAATCACAACAAATGAACCGATAGAAACCAAAAGCGGATCTAAACCTGAAATCGTGACCGAACAGAAACACGAAATCAGAAGGAGACGGTCGAGAGAGATTTGAGAGTGGTTTTGTTTGTTTGAAATCGAACTTGAAAGGGTGAGGATACGTTGATTTGCATTGTAACATGTTTTAGCAGGGGCCTGTCTTTTTCGTTTCAGAATACTACCCCATTTGGGTTTTTATGATGTTATATTTTTTTGTTTGGTTTTGTTTATTTTTATTATTCTGACCTTGTGGTACAATGGGCTTTATAAGCCCATTCTGATTTTCACGACCACGCTATTTGCACTCGCCATTGTACACGCACCTCCCTCTCTTTTTTAATGATTATTTTTATAAATGTTTTTTTTTGCTGGCTTTTAGGCTCAACCCAGTCACCCTGCTATGCACACACAAAGCACACACGGCACACCCCCTGCTTTTTTTAATTAATTAATTTCTTTTATTTTTTTTAGATTAGTTAAAATCTTTTCTATTGTTTTTTAACCTAAGTTTATAGTTTTTTTATTTATTCCATTTGTATTTAATTTTCTATTTCTTTGGGCCGATGATATAACAAAAGGCCACGATTAAGTCGATTTCGATAAATCGATAAATTGTGACCAATATGAGGCCTATTTAGCTTAGTTTATTTTATTTATAGTTTATTTTATTTTATTTGGTCGATGAAAGTCTAAACATCGAGATTACCAAAAATCTTGGTTAAGACGAGACCATTAATCATTTACTTTAATTTATTTTTTGCATTTTAATACATAAATAAACGTTCCACTCCTTATAGAACGATTCTAACATTGAATCGGTTCTAAGGTAGTTAAAGAGCCACATTTTGACGCCTCCGATCAATTTCGAGTTCCAACTGCTCCGTATAGTTTATGACACTTCAAACACGCTTCCTCTTTGGCCAATACAATGAACCCTTATTTCATGCAATCCCGTGTAATTTATTTTGCATCCCTCTCCCATTTCATGTACGCACTTTATTTTTCCGCTTTATTTATCGTTTTGATCGCTAGGAGCACTCTTATGGACTAGCTTAGATCTCGCCTTAGTTCATGAACCCTTGGTCCAATGCCAAGTGGTTGCACTCACACACTTGCACTTTATTTTTCGGTTATGATTTCGTATTACTAGGAGCACCCTTAGGGACTAGGAATCAGATCCACCTAACCTTGCATGTCGAGCGCATTGTGCCTCGCTAACAAACAAACAAATAAACCTCCATTTGCATTCACCCGTAACCTAAAAAAAAACAAAACGATTCTTTTAGATCCAAACCCTTGATCTAACGTCAATCGGTCTTAGGAAATAAAACACTTTAATAAAACGAGAAGAATTGTATGCCACGAGCCTTAAGCGGTAGAAAGGAGCATAATGGGAATCCTGTTACTCACTCCAATTATTTCGGCACCAAGCGTTTGGACGGATTGATCGGGATATTCACCTCTACCCATAATCTTTAGTGCAATTTGACTCCTAAATCCTTTCATGAAAGAAAGGTAATAAAATCAACAACCAACCGTAGTGGGCCGAACTACGAGGCTCTGACTTTCCCATTGCACGAGGGAGTACGTAGGCACGAGGATCTCAATCCTTGTCGAGCACCTAGGATCAATCAAACTTATAATTAAACTCATTTCCCTTAGATAGTAACTCATTAAGCATAGAAATCCTTTCGCGAATGACATCATAGATGGTTCCCATAGAGTATGATGGATGTAGGGGGTGCTAATACCTTCCCCTTGCATAACCGACTTCCGAACTCAGGCAATGGTTGCGATGACCTTTGTCTTCATCCTCTCTTTAGACAGGTTTTATTTATATCTTCCTTTTCCCCTTATAGGAATAAATGAGAATTAGGTGGCTATTCTCATGTCTGCCCAGCGCGCGGTCTTTTTTCGCGAGGTCGTATTTTTCGGGGTGCGATAGATGCAACCGTTGGAAATTCCAGAGTGGAAGTGGGACATTATTGCGATTGATTTTTTTACTAGTTTGTCGAATACTTCAAGAGGATTTGATTTTATTTGGGTGGTTGTGGATAGACTTACGAAATCCTCACATGTTATTCCTATCAATATGATTTTTCCGTTGACGAAGTTGGCAGAGATTTATATTAGGATAATTGTGAAGTTGCACGGTGTTCCTTCGAGTATAGTTTCGGATAGAGATCCAACATTCACTTCTATATATATTGTTGTGAGTGAGAAACTACCCTTGATGTGTTTTGTGCACCATTATTATTTGAATTTGTTTCTCACCCCTTTGTTGTTTGTTGTTGTGTAAGTGCTTCTTTGGAAGTACAAATAATCCAGGTACTTTAGAGTGTGTGAAAGTGTGTTACTTGTTCGAGTCTTAGGATGCTCTGATACGTAACACGGGATGGGGATATTTTTTTTTTGTTTATTTACTTTTGTTACGTATCTTTAAACCTTGTTGGAAATTTTTATAAACCATAGATGTTAAGGATTTATTGGTGATTGATGGCATGTTGCCTATGTGGAACAAATTTTATTTCTGCGGTTTTAATGAAAGAATTTTGTTGGTTATTTTTGTTGATGTGGCATTCCACTGATAAAAAATCTGATTTCTCGTATTAAATCATTATTTTATAAATTGAGAAATGTAGAGTGTTACAGTAGGCATGAAGGAGAAGATGTCGATAACAAAGTATGAGATCGAGAAACCATCAGTGTGAATGATTTCAGTTTGTGATGCTTGAAGATGCAAGTCCTTCTTATTCAACATGGTTTGTTAGAAGCGTTGAAAGGATCAAGGAACATGGATGTTTCCCTAACAGAGAATGAGAAGACGATGCTGATCGAGAAAGTCCATAGTGCCATGATATTGAGCCTTGGTGATAAGGCTTTTCGACATGTCTCAAAGGAGAAGATGGAATCCAGTGTTTTGAGCAAACTCGAGGGTTTGTAAATGACCAAATATTTTGTTAATCACATCTACCTAAAAGAAGCTTTGTATTCATTCAAGATGAGTGAAGACAAAGTCTTGGCTAAGCAACTGGATATGTTCAACAAGTTGATTCTTGATTTTGAAATTATCGAGGTCAAGATTGACGATGAAGATCAAGCGTTGTTGTTGTGTGCTTTTTTTTGGAATATATATTTTATTATTACCAAAAATCACAATATAATACAACCCGATCAAAAACATCCAAGCCCACCAAGACAAGCAAAACAAGAGGCAATCACTAATTAAGTCCTATTACAATACATTGATAATTTTCTATTGGTTTCAGCTCTTCTATGGACCATTTCAATAACTCTTTCACTATTCAAATTTTCTTTCTTCCATCCTTGGAAGATAATTTGATTCCTCATGTTCCAAGTCGTATACACTGTTTCAGCTAAAGCAATGTGCAAGAGTTGTCTTTTTCTCCCTTTTCCTTTAGTGTAACACCCCAAAATGTGCCCTCTTATTTATTACTAACATCAAGTAGCTTGTTCTCCAATGCATTGCATATTAGGACATAACTCATCATACATGCATCATAGACTTCACAAAGACATGGGATTATCAACCACTAGAAGAAGAGCTTGTCCAAGCCATGAAACCATACTCTACATCAAAGAGCTTTCAAAAGGTATATCTTGTCCCCTGGTGATTGAGAAATTGAAAGAGAATGCAAGAGGACCATCGTCTCCTTGAACAAGGTCCAAATTAGGGTTTTGATTGACAAAAGGAGCAAAGATCTTCATAATCTAGGAAGTGTGTATCTCAATATCATCTTGGCACATGTGATACTTGGGTTCAAAGATCCTTAGTCATACCATAAGAAATTAGGGTTTTGACCTCTGGTCAACCTTCCTCAGTCAATTGGTCTAAACTAGGGTTTTGTCCAAGATCAGTTTATTTATGAGTCTTGGGCCAAATAGGGTCTCATGGTGTTTCATATGTAATCAAGTGTCCAAGGATACAAGAGTGGCCATTGGTTGGGATCAGAAAGTCTTCAATTGATCAATGCTTCAAATATCAACTGTTTGAAGAAAAGTCACTTAAAAGTCAACTCCAGATTTTTTGAGGTCACAATGACTCACGACATCCCCAAGGTGCTTATTTGATGGAATTTGATCATGGAATGTTACAATAATCAAGAATCAAGACTTGTTTTGAAAATTTCTATAAATGGAAAATGACTTATAATGAAAACTTTTCATTTTTGGAAAGTTTTTTATGGTATTTCTTCCAACTCCTACAAATGATCAATCTTCAAACATGAAAGTTGTAGAACTTTTTCCCACCTTTTCAAATATATAAGCCATTAGTTCATGGATTTCTGAATAAAAAGTTATGGTGGATCAAAGTTCATGTCATAAAGTTGGCATTTCCAAGACTTAGAATTTTTTCTAAGTTACATAAAATGCAAGTTTGTGTGCATCACTTCATTCCAAGTTTTCTCATGCTTCAAGGAATTAAATGATCAAAATGAAAACATCAATCATGTTGTAGTAAACTCTTTCTTTCCAAAATGTCCAAATCATGATCATACCTTAAGTGTTCATCAAGATATCACCTTTTAAAATCATAAACCACTTCAAAATGCCACAAAATGAATTCTTCTCACCATGAATCAATCATATACGCATGAAACATTACATGTGCATCATCTTTGCCTTAAATGTCCAAGCAAAATCTCACATACACATGCATATGCTCACACTTTCCACAAATGATCAAAAACCAAAAATAATCACAACCATCCATTTGAAATGATTCCAGCCATCATTAATCACTCATCACATTCCCTTAGAAGCTCACTATAAGCCTCATGCATCACCATGCACGCATTATCACCATTCACCATATTTGCCAATTTTGCTAAATCTCACTAAACTCAATTAACCATGAATCTAACTGTTAACTAGCCTTGGTTAACTCTTAATCACCCATATATAAGCACCTAACCACTACATTTGAGGGAGTTACACTCACATTCTCACCATTTTCACATTTTTTATTCTCTTCTTCAAATCAACCTCCTTAAGCGTCTCCCTTCCTTTTTTTTTCCTCATCAACCTCATCAATAAGATTCAACAATGGCTTTGAATGCACTATTTTGAAGTTGGAAGTGATTTAAAGACAAGTTTAAATTTGGAGTCCATAAACACAAATCTCAAGATTCATTGTGTTTTGAAGGTTCTTACTGCATTCATTTTGCACTAAGAGTTGATTAGTGAAGGAAGCAGCAAGAATTTGAGGTGCTCTTGAAGAATCTAAGCATTCTCCATTAGAGGTCAGTGAGCTTTCTTAAATTGCTTTATTTATGTAGTATCATGTGGTAGGAATGATGGATGGAGCTGATACTGAATTCCTATGGTGATATAAGCATTGTTTGTTATTGAATTAGGCTTGTATGTGAGGTTTTAGGTTTTTGGATCTTGAACTGTTTTGCTTAGATTTACATTGTACAAGCATCATGTGTGATTTTTGATGGCATATTTGGAATCAACATGAGAAATAGAGTCAAAGCATGGTCTTTTTTTTTTACATTTTTGGAATTGTTTTTGTCAGAGCTCCATTAAACTCACCGGAGAAGACGATCAGAGTCAGCTCCGGAACAAGTGAGTCAACCATTTAGGGTTTGTGCGACTTTCTCTCCATTTTTATCCTGAGTGTCCATCTTTTTTTGATCCAAGGGTCATAGGCTTGCCAGCGCATTAAAAAGGGATGGTGTGAGGCACGTCTTCAAATTTTCATTTCTTTTTCTTTTATTTTCTTATATTTTAATATTATAAAATATGTGTTGCAAGCGTGTGAGTTCATGTATCTTTATCATGCGTGTTCATTGATAGCCATGTGATTGGAATACTTTCCTTTAAGTCATAAGATCGTGTGGTCTTGATTGTACCATCATGTCAATGCATTGACCAGTCCCATAGTATGCATACCCAGGATTTTTGCGTCTCTCATTTTTTTTCTATTCACCTCCATCATTTTAAGCCCATTGTTTTTTAACATGAATTTTACTATTTCAGCACCCCCATGTGTTTTTCCATTTTTTGTGTTCTTTTTATTTTCATTTGAGAAAATGATTTTTAGAAAATAGTCAAAAGGTCCTAAAAATCCCAAATAAATTCATGTGAGTTTGCAAATGTGTTAACCAATTTGAGATGATTTTTATTTTCATATTTTATTTGTTTTGATATTTTTCTTTGAATTTTCTTTGAAAATGGTTACTGTGTTCATATTTTGTGATACATGCCTCAAAAATGATTTGTTTCAAATAGTTGTACACTAAATTTTTGCATGAAATTTGACAATTGAGTTTGTTACACATTGAGGGACCTTGTACATTTCATAGAGATTTTTTAGGTCATTTATGCATAGTATTTTGGTATGTTCTTTGAGTGCTTAATGATTGAAAGTATGTGCAATCTTTGGTGCATTTTGAATGTGATAAAAACCAAATTTTGAATCCATATTATTGACATGTTTAGGCACTGACCTCATCCATATATGTCTCAAATTATACATTTTTGTAAAGCTCATAACCATTTTTCCATGCTTGTTCATTTTGGTTAACATATTTGGGCCTATGTTGTGTTCTTAAGATGTTTGATGAGAAGGAATTTATACCATAACTTGGGAAGTTATGTTGGTCTTATATGTTTGTAATGTGATATGTAATGCATATATTTAATTAATTAATTTAATTAAATATTATTGTGTATTTTCCCGATTATGTGTTGTTGTGTTGTTCGGTCGTTTGTGTCATTAAGTTGTTTAAGTCGTTTACGTTGATATCACGTTGCAGGTTAAGTTGTGTTTGGGTTGTTTAAGTTGATAAAGTAGGATTAGTTAAGTCGAATAAATAAAATAAGTGTTATTGAGATGATATTAAGTTGGGCTTAGTTTTGTAGAGTGAGAGTAGTAAGTTGGGGGTGTTATTTTAGGCCCATTAGTAATTAGGTTGATTAGTGATAATTTGGTAAAAAAATTGACAAAAGACCTAATTATAGTTAATCATAATTTTGTAAGAGAAGGAAAAACAAGTCTTAGTGGGAGACCAAGAAGAGGCTAGGTTGAGGATTTTCACGGAGATTTTTCGGTGAATTCGAGCTGCCTTCAATCCAAGGTAAGGGTGGAGTTCGTATTCCATAACCAGGACTAGATGATTTGTATGTAGATTAGGTCTTCGTATGATTTTCGTTGTTGTTTTTGGTATGAATTTTTATTGTCAACTTCGTGTTGATATCTCATGAAAAAATATGTTGTTCTTATTGTATTGCTGATATAATCATTTTTGTATCTGTTGACTGTGTTGTTATATTGGTTGGTGTAGAATATTCGTGTAGAGATGGAGATATGGTTATTAAAATCAATAGTAGAGATTAATAGATTAATAGATACAAAAGTTTCTTAGAGTAAAATCGACGTAGAAACCCAAATAGGCTTGAATAAAATGGTGTTGTGTAAATCATAGCATAGGTAGGACTGTATGCATTCTGGTGGAATTCGTAATAGATCTGGTGTTACGCGTAACAAGGTGGGAATTAAGCATAACAAATCCCTTTACACGGGCATTACACGTAATAAAGTTAGGCATTACGCGTAAGGAGTAGGGCAATACACATATGGGCAGAGTGAGTGCAGAAAAATGCAGTTTTTGGCGATTCGTCTTGTTTTCACATTTGTTTCGAGTTGGATTAATTCTAGACTTTAAGTAAAGATAAAATATGTTTATTTTAGTAGATTTGAGGATTAAAATCATTAATTTAGTAAACTAATCGACTAAGCCGTAAATTTTCGTTTTCTACATTGAAGTTGTATTAAGTTGTATGAAGTTGTGTTTTCCCGATCGTGGGAAAATTATTAAGTTGCAGGTCTTTCGACCAACGTTGTTAAGTTGTTATGTTGCTAATTTTTTGATTATGTCGTTGTTGTTATATGCAATTCATAGTTGCATACATTTGCATATTTCAAGTTTGAGCGAATGCTCGATTCAAGTTGGTCTGGATTGGCAAATAAGTTGTTGATGCCTCGATAAACTGGCAGTATTTCAAGTTGGGAGTTTTACTCAAAATGGTACCACATGCATATATAATTTGAGTCGTATTCGAGTTGCATTTTGTTTATGTAGTTATCAGTTGTTGGATGTAAGTTGTACGTTGATGTTGCTTGTTGTGTGTAATGGTGTGATTATATAACTTTCTTGCTTACATATTGATTATCGTATCCTATTTATGTTATTCGATATCTCACCCCTTATTTTAATGTTGCCCTTTGTTGGTAAGGTGTAGGTAACCAAGATTCGAGTAGCTAGTTGTCTCAAGTCAGTGTTTGTCGCTCTGATACGTAGCACTTCAGGGGGATGAACGCCTGTTTTGTTTTATGGATTTTGTTTAGATTATGTGTCGTACCTCGAAAAATACGATCCTAAAACAAAACAACAGAGTCGCCACCTAATTCTATTTATTCTACTTAAAGAAAATGGAGATATAGATACAACCTAAAGGAAGGATAAGAAATGGTATACGAAACCAAATTCTAAGTTCGGGAGTCGGTTACGCAAGGGGAAGGTATTAGCACCCCTCACGTCCGTCGTACTCAACGGGAACCTCTTAGCTTAACTATGCGATTAAATGTTTGATCTTAAGTTTTTGTCTTCTAAATGATTGTTAATATGTTTGTTTAAAGTTTTAAATTATTATTATTATGACGGAGAAAAGATTAAATGTTTTATTATTGTGACGGGGAGGAAAAAGATTGATTTTTTTTAATAGGGTGCTCGCGAAGGATTAAAATCCCCGTGCCTACGTATTCCCTTGTGCAATGGGAAAGTCAGAGCTCCGTAGTTCGTGCGACTACAGTTTGTGATTTTATTGAACAGTTGTTTAAAACGCATTCTACTGCTAAGCGTTGACTTATACTCGCGGTAGAGGCTGAAGCGCTAGCTTGTTCGAGAGATAGAATGATTTAAACAATGTTCGTTTTAAGAAAAGTATTTGACTTTGTTAAGGTGTTTTAAACGAAAGGGAAAATGAACCACGTTGCGTGGGGCTAGCCCAGGAGCGATTGCATTTTAGAACGTGCGGAGTGCTGGACTCTGGAGCTCGATTTCCGTAATTTAATTTATAAAAATGATTTGAATATTTTGGTATACGAATGATGATTGAACCATCGCGTGGGGCTAGCCCAGTTGCGGTCCAATCCAGAACGTGCGGAATGCTAGACTCCGGAGTTCTGTTTTCATAATTTTTATTTAATTAAAGATTTGGATATTTTGATATACGAATAGTGATTGAACACATCGCGTGGGGCTAGCCCAGTTGCGGTCCAATCTAGAACGTGCGGAATGCTAGACTCCGGAGTTCTGTTTTTCGTAATTTAATTTAAACGAATTGAATAATTGTTATACGAATAGTGATTGAACACATCGCGTGGGGCTAGCCCAGTTGCGGTCCAATCCAGAACGTGCAGAATGCTAGACTCCGGAGTTCTGTTTTTCGTAATTTAATTTAAATGAATTGAATAATTGTTATACGAATAGTGATTGAACACATCGCGTGGGGCTAGCCCAGTTGCAGTCCAATCCAGAACGTGCGGAATGCTAGACTCTGAAGTTCTGTTTTCGTAATTTAATTTAAATAAATTGAATAATTGTTTTTAGACGTTTTAGAATCGAAGTGTAATTAATAAAGAAGGATCGAACGAACAATACGCGTGGGGCTAGCCCAGTTGTAGTTCGTTCTAGAACGTGCGGAGTGGTGGACTCCGGGGCTCTATTCCTTGTTAAAATAATTAGTTTGGAAGTTTGATGAATATTGCATTTTTGCAAGAGATTTATGATCGGTGAGGTACAAGTAATCAGACGAACGCAAACGCGACATCAAGACTATAGTGAGGCGTAAATAAGGTAACATCGAATTTTAATGATACCTAATGGAGTAGGTCCGTTGCCTCTTCAACACGCGCAAGAATCGCAAGAACATTTGTCAGAAACATCATATCCATTCAATTAATGCTTTAGCGCTTAATACTGAACTCTACTCCAAATCCAACGACCCAACATCCAAACTCAAACAAGAACAAACATCAACAACTAAAATTGAAACCAACATTTATTCTAAAGAAGAAAGTTAATAAAAAATTAGTACTTTAACAACATAATTAATGAAATAATCAACAATTAACAATTCTAATTAAAATAAAAGAGCATAAAACCAAATAAAATTCTAAATAACAACTAATCTAAATACATATTAATCATAAAGATCAGTATTATAAATTAATTATGAACAAGTGAGAAAAGAGTAACAATAATAAATTAACAAAATAAAAATCCCCCCAACAGGTGGTGCAAATCCGAAATCAAATGATAGCAACATGAAGTTATGGGATTACCAAGCCCACAGCAACAATATAAAGAAACAAGGGGAGTTCTACAAGACTATAGGCCAACAAGCCCAACTCTCAGCACATATTATATTAAATAAAGAAAATAAAAATAAGAGAAACCCATGAACAAAACAAAACTCAGCATGCAAAAAAAAACGTTTTTTAAGAAGTCATAAACATATGCCAACCCAACCTCACCCAAAGTCACTTCTCAAACTCGTAAAAAAACGAAACGGCGACAATCCCTCTCTTCAGTCCGATTTCAACGTTTCTCCTTCGCGGATCTCGCTCTCTCAAGATTCCGATTCCGTCTCACTCTCAATCGCGTCTCCAATTGACTCACGATTTTCTCTCGAGCGTCGAAGGGGTTTTTGGATTTGGGTTACCGGCATTTTGTTGTTCACGGTTGACGATGGTAGGTGTTTTTCTTTATTCGGTTTTCAGAAAGGTGGAGGAGAATCATGGACGATTTCTGAGGTTTTGATGGTTGGCGTTGTTAGTTTGTTGTGGCTTATTCAAGGTCGCGGTGTGAATAACAACATAGTGGTGTTTTTGAGTTTTTCCAGATGTTTTGGTGTTGTTCCCAGTGTTATATTTTTAGAGGAAGAATAAGGTATGTGTGAGTAGGAGTTTGAGGTATGTTGAAACTGGTGAAATGTGTTTGTTCTTGGTGAAGAAGAAAAAGGGGGGGCTTGTGCGGTTTATGGTTTGTTGGTGTTTGGTCGTTGATGGTGGGTATGAGTGATGAAGGCGGTCGGTAAGATTTCGGTGAGGGTGGTTTAGAGGTGAAAATGGTTATGGCGGGTGAAGAGCGACGCAGTTTCGCGTTTGATGTTGTTGTGGCTGGCGGATGGATCGGCGGTTAGGTTTTGATGGAAGAAAAGGGTTTGAGGTGGAGTTTTTGTTGTTATGGTAAGTGGGTGGTTCAAGTGTTTGGTTCCAAATCAGTTATTGTGGTTTTTCTGCGTCAAGTTTTTTTGCTGTGAGAAGGGTCGTTGATGAAGGTTTTTTTTTTGTTCTTTTGAAAACGTTTTTTTAGCAGAGTTCCAAGAGAGGGTCCTCTGCTGTTCTGTCTTTTCTCCTTTTTCTTGCTGTCTTTTTATTTTCTTTCAAAATTAAATCTCAATCTTCTTCTACAAGCTCTTCCTTTTCTGTATTGTTCTGAGAGATCCCTTTTTTTGAAACAGGTATTTGTGTGTTTATTTTGGTGTATGTCTGATAGAGTGTAGCAGGATATGTAGACAGTGTGTGGAGGGTTGTGTTGAAGCATAGTGCAGAGTTTTTTTGGACTAAGGTGACAAATTGGTCAAAGGGTTTGGTTTGCATTTGTACATTAGAGATCTGATACAGTTTAAACATACTAATTAAACTAAATAAGTAAATTTTTATAAAAGCTAAATCTAAATGAAATTAATAAAACTTGACTAATTAAAATTTAAATCAAAATAAAATAAATCAAATTTTTATTATTATATTTTTTTTAACTAATTAATCTACTTTACTAAATTTAAAATTAATCTTAAACTTCAATAAAAATGTAAATAAAAAAACTATTTAATAATATAAGTTCTAAAAAGATTTTTTTTTTAAATTTGAAATAACAAAGCAACAATTTTCCTAAATTTAATTGAATTAAAAATTCCCTAAAATCTACAAAATGTCTTAAATTCTAAAATAAAATAAAATCGAAAACACATGCATTAAAAACAAAATAACATTCTAATTTTAAATTGAAACAAATTCTAAAAATCAAGAATAAAATAAAAAGATATGAAATGATGAAAAAAGAATAGAAGATGCAATGATTAACGAATATGCAATGCTAATAAAAACTAAAATAGACGACTATCGACGTTGCGATAAAATGCATCAGATGAAAATGATTGAAAAAAGTTCGGTCAAAACTTAGGGTGTGACATTATGAACATTGTCTTAAGTTGTTTTATGTATAAAACCATGTTGAAGTATTTGATGTTGAATAATTTGAAAGTTGTTTTAAAGTTGAAACATTTTTGTTGGAATCCGCTGCGTTGTTTGTGAAGCATGTTTATTATGAAGTTGTTATTTTGTTTTAAAGTTGAAAATGTGATATCCCAAGTTCGTTGATGAATTTTAATAACTCTGATTTGATATTAAATTCGGGTAGAAATGGGGTGTTACATGATACATCTTAGAGGATCTATAATTCATTTCATGTCATGTTTGTATCCATAATGTGCATGAAATTTTGTATGCTCTAGGCAACACTCTGCATTAACTTTGTAGCATTCTATTTGTGCTTGGGAGATCACTCTTTTGTCAGTTATTTTTGGCGTTTATGAGCGTGATGTTATGAAGCATAGGTATTGACCTATAATGTACATTTTCATTTGAACTTGACCTATAACCCTCACTTGCATGGTTACCTTTGCCTATCTGTAGAGAGTAAAGCCAAGATTGAAGAGTTGCAAGTGGTGAATGAATTTATTGAAGTTTTCCCCGATGAAATTCTTGATGTACCACCTGAGAGAGAAGTTGAGTTTGCGATTGATCTAGTACCTGGTACTGGACCTGTTTCTATGGCACCGTACATAATGTCTGTATCCGAGTTGGCTGAATTAAAGAAACAGTTGGAAGAGGTTCTTGAGAAGAAGTTTGTAAGACAAAGTGCATCGCTGTGGGGAGCTCCAATTTTATTGGTTAAGAAGAAAGAGGGAAGTATGAAGAATTATGTGGATTATAGACAGCTGAACAAGGTGACAATTAAGAACAAGTATCTGTTACCAAGAATAGATGATTTGATGGATCAGTTGGTTGGTGCTCGTGTGTTTAGCAAGATCGATTTGAGGTCGGGCTATCGTCATATTAAAGTGAAAGATGAGGATATTCAGAAGACGGTGTTCAGAACACGATATGAACATTACGAGTATTCAGTGGTGCCTTTCGGTGTGAGTAATGCACCGGGAGTATTCATGGAGTACATGAATCGTATTTTTCATACTTATTTGGATCGTTTTGTAGTTGTGTTTATAGATGATATTTTGGTTTATTCTAAGTCAGAAGAAGAACATGTAGAACATTTGAGGACACTGTTGGAAGTTTTGAAGGATAAGAAGCTGTATGCAAAGTTGTCCAAGTGTGAATTTTGGTTGAAGGAAGTCAGTTTCCTTGGTCATGTGATTTCAGGTAGTGGTACTGAAGTGGATCCTTCTAAGATAGATGTTGTGTTGCAATGGGAAACTCCAAAGTCGGCTACTGAGATTAGAAGTTTCTTGGGATTGGTCGGTTATTATCGTAGGTTCATTGAAGGATTTTCTAAGTTGGCACTTCCATTGACTCGGTTGAATTGTAAGAGTAAAGCTTTTGTGTGGGATGTCCAATATGAAGAAAGCTTCGTAGAGTTGAAGAAGAGATTGACGTCGACTGCGATTTTGACTTTACCAAATTCAGAGGAACCATTTGTTGTGTACTGTGATGCTTCGTTGATGGGTTTAAGAGGTGTTCTTATGCAGAAAGGTAAGGTGATTGCTTATGCGTCGAGACACTTGAGGGTTCATGAAAAGAACTATCCTACAATGATTTGGAACTTGCTGCAGTTGTTTTTGTATTGAAGATCTGGAGGCATTATCTTTATGGTTCTAGATTTGATGTGTTTAGTGACCATAAGAGTTTGAAGTATCTATTTGATCAGAAAGAGTTAAATATGATGCAATGAAGATGGTTAGAACTATTGAAAGACTATGATTTTGGTTTGAATTACCATCCGAGTAAAGCTAATGTTGTAGCAGATGCTTTGAGTTGGAAGATGTTGCATATGTCGACAATGATGGTTAAGGAGTTAGAGTTGATTGAGTAGTTCCAAGATATGATTTTGGTTGTGAAGTGACGCCGAAGAGTGTTATGTCAGGTATGTTGAAGATTAATAATGATTTTCTGGACAATTTTAGAGAAGCTCAGAAATTGTATGTGAAGTTAGTGGATATCATAGTTGATTATGGTGAATCAGAGAAGAGTGGTTTTAAGTTGGATGTGCATGGTGTTTTGAGATTTCATGATCGGATTTGTATTCTTGATGATGAGGATATGAAAAAGATGATTCTTGAGGAAAGTCATGGAAGTAATTTGAGTATTCATCCAGGAGCGACTAAGATGTATCAGGATTTGAAGAAGTTATTTTCTTGGCCTGGGATAAAGAAGGATGTTACGCGTTTTGTGTAAGCCTGTTTAATTTGTCAGAAGTCAAAAGTTGAACATCAGAAGCCTGCTGGTTTGTTGCAACCGTTGGAAATTCCAGAATGGAAATGGGATAGCATTTATATGGATTTTGTAACAGGATTGCCTAATACTTCAAGAGGGCATGATTCGATTTAGGTGATTGTTGATAGGCTTACAAAGTCGGCTCATTTTATTCCTATTAACATCAGTTTTCCAGTATTGAAGTTGGCTGAGATTTATGTCAGAGTGATTGTGAAGTTGCATGGTGTTCCTTTGTGTATTGTGTCAAATCGAGATCTGTGGTTTACGTCGGAGTTTTGGAAGACTTTGAAAGAGGCTTTGGGTTCTAAGTTGAGGTTGAGTTTAGTGTATCATCCTCAAACAGATGGTCAAACTGAGAGGACGATTCAGATGCTGGAGGATTTGTTGAGAGCTTGTGTGCTTGAGCATGGAGGTTTGTGGGATACTTATCTTCCATTGATCGAGTTCACGTATAATAACAGTTATCATTCTAGTATTGGAATGGGACCTTTTGACGCGTTGTATGGACGTAGATTTAGGACTTTGTTATGTTGGTATGAATCTGGTGAGAGTGTGGTGCTTGGACCAGAGATAGCTCGAGAAACTACCGAGAAGGTGAAGTTGATTCAAAAGAAGATGGAAGCTTCTTAAAGTCGGCAAAAAAGTTATCATGATAAGCGAAGAAAAGATGTTGGGCGAGCGTTGAAATCTAAGAAGCACACTCCTCATTTTATTGGTCCATATCAGATTTTGGATAGAGTTAGGAATGTTGCTTATATAGTGGATTTACCTCCAAATTTGTTGAATTTGCATGATGTGTTCCATGTGTCGCAACTCCGGAAGTATATTTCAGATCCTTCTCATGTGATTAGTATGGTTGATGCGCAAGTACGAGATAATCTCACTGTGGAGACAATGCCGATACAAATTGAGGATTGTAAAATGAAGACCTTAAGAGGCAAAGAGATTGCTTTAGTGAAAGTTGTTTGGTTGGGAGCTGCCGGAGAAAGTATAACTTGGGAGTTGGAAAGTAAGATGCAGGAATCATATCCTGAGTTGTTTGAGCAAGGTAATATTTTTGAGAATGAAAATGTTCAAAGTGGAGGAGAGTTGTAACGACTGTATTTAATTAATTAATTTAATTAAATATTATTGCATATTTTCCCGATTATGTGTTGTTATGTTGTTCGGTCGTTAAGTTGTTTAAGTCGTTTACGTTGATATCACGTTGTGGGTTAAGTTATGTTTGGGTTATTTAAGTTGATTAAGTTGGATTAGTTAAGTCGAATAAATAAAATAAGTGTTATTGAGATAATATTAAGTTGGGCTTAGTTTTGTAGTGTGAAAGTAGTAAGTTGGGGGTCCTATTTTAGGCCCATTAGTAATTAGGTTTATTAGTGATAATTTGGTACACTAATAAACATAATTACTAATGGGCCTAAAATAGCACCCCAACTTCCTTCTTCTTAATCAGAATTTTGTAAGAGAAGGAAGAACAAGTCTTTAAGGGAGATCAAAAAGAGACTAGGTTGAGGATTTTCGCGGAGATTTTTTTTTGAATTCGAGTTGCCATCAATCCAAGGTAAGGGTGAGGTTTGAATTCCATAAATGGGACTAGATGATTTGTATGTAGGTTGGGTTTTCGTATGATTTCCATTGCTGTTTTTGGTATGAATTATTGTTGTCGATTTCGTGTTGATATCTCATGAAGAAGTATGTTGTTCTTATTTTATTGCTAATATAATCGTTGTATCTGTGGACTATGTTGTTATACTGGTTGGTGTAGAATATTCGTGTAGATATGGAAGTAGGGTTCGTAAAATTAATCGTAGAGATTAATAGATGAATATATACATAAGTTTCTAAGAGTAAAATCGACGTAGAAACCCAAATAGGCTTGAATAGAATGATGGTGTTGTGTAAATCGTAGCAGAGGTAGGACTGTATGTATTCTGGTGGAATTCATAACAGATCTGGTGTTACGCGTAACAAGGTGGGAATTACGCGTAATAAATCCCCTTACGCTGGCATTACGCGTAATAAAGTTGGGCATTACGCGTAAGTAGTAGGGCAATACGCGTATGGGCAGAGTGAGTGTACAAAAATGCAGTTTTTGGCGATTCGTCTTGTTTTCGCATCTGTTTCGAGTTGGATTGATTCTAGACTTTAAGTAAAGATAAAATAAGTTGATTTTAGTAGATTTGAGGATTACAATAATTAATTTTGTAAACTAATCGACTAAGCCATAAATTTTCGTTTTCTACGTTGAAGTTGTATTAAGTTGTATGAAGTTGTGTTGTCCTGATCGTGGGGAAATTATTAAGTTGCAGGTCTTTCGACCAACGTTGTTAAGTTGTTGATTATGTCGTTGTTGTTGTATGCCATTCAAAGTTGTATACATTTTCATATTTCAAGTTGGAGCGAATGCTCGATTCAAGTTGGCCTGGATTGACAAATAAGTTGTTGATTCCTTGATAAACTGGCAATATTTCAAGTTGGGAGGTTTACTACAAATGGTACCACATGCATATTAAAGTTTAGTTGCATTCGAGTTGCATTTTTTTTATGTCGTTATCATTTGGTGGATGTAAGGTGTACGTTGATGTTGCTTGTTGTGTGAAGTGGTGTGATTATATGATTTTCTAGCTTACATATTGATTATCGTATCTTGTTTATGTTATTCGATATCTCACCCCTTTTGTTTGAATGTTTCCCTTTGTTGGTAACGAGCAGGTAACCAAGATTCGAGTAGCTAGTTGTCTCAAGTCGGTGTTTGTCGCTCTGATATGTAGCACTTCGGGGGGATAAATGCATGTTTTGTTTTATGGATTTTGTTTAGTTTATGAACATTGTCTTAAGTTGTTTTATGTTGAAAACCATGTTGAAGTATTTGATGTTGAATAATTTGAAAGTTGTTTTAAAGTTGAAACATTTTTGTTGGAATCCGCTGCGTAGTTTGTGAAGTATGTTTATTAATGAAGTTGTTATTTTGCTTTAAAGTTGAAAATGTGATATCCCATGTTCGTTGATGAATGTTAATAACTCTGATTTAATATTAAAGTCGGGTAGAAATGAGGTGTTACATGATACATCTTAAAGTATCTATATTTCATTTCATGTCATGTTTGTATCCATAATGTGCATGAAAGTTTGTATGCTCTAGGAAACACTATGTATTAACCTTGTGGCATTCTATTTGTGCTTGAGATCACTATTTTGTCAATTATTTTTAGTGTTTATGAGGGTGATGTTAGGAAGCATAGTGTCGTACCTCGAAAAATACGATCCTCGTGATGAACGCGAAAAAACAACAGAGTCTCCACCTAGTTCTATTTATTCAAACGAGAGAAAAGGAAGATATAGACACAACCTAATAAGGATAAGAAATGGTCAACGAAACCACTAATCTAAGTTCGGGAGTCGGTTACGCAAGGGGAAGATATTAGCACCCCTCACGTCCGTTGTACTCAACGGGAACCCTTAGTATAATTTGTGATTGAATGTTGACCTATGCTATTGTCTTCTTCTTAAAAGTAAAGGGTATGCTAAGATCGTTTGTTAAGGAGGAAAGAGTTGTTTTTTAATTATTTTTATTTGTTATGGAGATGTGATTTATGACGGAGAAATAGTTAATTTTTTATTAGTGTGCTCGCCAAGGGTTAAAATCCGTTTGCTTATGTATTCCCTTGTGTAATGGGAAAGTCGGAGCTCCGTAGTTCATGCAACTACGGTTCGTTGGTGTGTATTTTTTAATGAACAAGTATTTAGTTCGCGTGCTAACTGCTAAACATTGGCTGGTCCACTCTCTAAGAGGCTTAAACACTAGTTTATATGCGCGTTAGCAAGGATCTAAACAAAGTTCTTTTGAGAAAGATGTTTGATCTTGATTATTATTTTAAGAACGAAAGGGCGAATGAATCACGTCTCATAGGGCGAGCCTCGGGAGTGATTCATTCTAGAATTCGTGGAATGCTAGACTCCAAAACTCAGTTCTTTCTTTATTTGATATAATGATATTTTAATAAGAGGATTTGATAAAACATATCATAATATCATGTAATAAATCCAGTTAACAAGGTAATGAAATGTAAGCAATGAAAGAGATATTGATATTTTTTGGTATATTTTTTTTAATAATGCTAATATAGATATACTTTTACTAAGAGAGTTATTATCTAAACAAATAAAGCTAAAAGAAAATTAAAATAAATTGTTTATTTAAATTTTGTAGGTATTTCCTAAAAGGTTATAAAATAAAATCTTTATTATTAAAAAAAGTAATAATAATAATAATTAAACTTATTAGAAGGCTAAAACTTAACAGAAGAGAAGATACCAATGACTCGGGGTATATGTTAAGGAAACCAGGGTGCTGATAAGTAATATGAAAATCTAATGGACCTCAAAAGCCCATGTGAATCATTAACCCTAATTAATTGCAACAATAATAAATAGAAAAGAATAAAAGTTAAAACAAAATAAAACTAGAAAATGGAAAAAAAATACCCAAACCAAGTGAAACCCGCGTTCTCTGCTTTCAAACAATCACTAACGTTTTCTGAGTTTCTTTAGCGGCTTTCCTAATGAACGGTGTCTCAAGCACTTCTCTCTTCACGAATCTAATTTTTGTTTCGCATCCCTCATATCTCGCACCTCTGTCTCATCAGGGTGGTCAGATGCTATTGTGTTGGGAGTGGTTGTTTCGGGTTGATGATGGTTTTACGGCGGTGCGGTATGACGGTGGCAGAGGCGGTCTTGAATGATGGAGGATCGATGACGGGTGGTTTGTAATGTTTTTTTGTCAACATGTATGTGTGTTGAAGGGTGGAGGGTAGGTGTGTGTTGTTGTCGTTTGTAGATGATGAGGAGATCAATTGAAACAGTTTAATGGTGTTTTGGTGATTGGCTGTTTGTTGTTAATGTTATGGTTTAAATGGATTTGTGATGAAGGTTAGAAGAAGGGTTGTTTTTGCTAAGAGTCCTCCTCCTTTTTTTTGGGCTCCCCTCCCTCCCTCTTTTTATTATGAAATCAATTTTTCAATGCTAACGTTAACTTCCCCTTTCAGAAAGGTCCAATACTGCTTTTTGATTTGCAGATTTTGGTGTTCCCATTTGGTGTAAAGTTTGGAGGCTTGTTGGAGGGTCTGTTTTGTGCAGGCAGATTGGTGTAAGGTGTGAAATGGCGCAGAAGTTGCAGGTAAGGGTGCAGACTTGTTGTACGATGCAGCAGACTAGTTGTGTAGAGTTGTGGAACAAAAGCAGGTTTGGTGTGTTTTGGCTTACAACTATGTGATTTAACTTGTATTGAAGTAAATACTTTATACAAAATTAAAATTTAACTAGAATAAAAATACACTATTAAGATAAAATTAAACTAACTATAAATAATTAATTAAAGCTAAAATCTAATTAAAAATTAAACTAACTAAATTACACCAAATAATATAATAAACTAATATAAATTTAAAAAAAAACTAATTAAATGTAAATTTGTTTAAAACTAAACTAAATGATAAATAAACTAAATAAAATAATATATAAAAGAATTAATTATTAAAAAACTAATAGTTAAAATTACAAAATGAAACAAAACAAACCAATTTAAATCAAAACAAAAGATAAAATAAAGATGACGTGAAATGATAAAATTGATTAAAAATGCATGATTATTGATTAGTGGATTATAATGCAAAATGACTAACTATCAACAATGTGATAAAATGCGTCAGATGAATGATTTTTTTTTAAAAAGGTCGGTCAAAATTTAGGGTGTGACAGATGCCCCTATTTAATCTTCTTGAACCTGAATGTATGAGTAGTAATGAAGTTCTTTTTTTGACATTCAAGGTAGAAAAAGATTAAATATTAAAATAACTATAATTTTGACCGAATGCAAATGAAATGCAGTGTTAATAAATGCATGAATGGTTGAGTTATGCGGGGAATGATGCTATATGAGACAAATTATGAAGAAAAGATTCCACTGGGGAAAAGGTTTGAGAACACCGGGGAATAAGTAAAAATTGAGAAATACAAGATATTGCGGAAGTCCGTCAAGGTGACAAAGAATATCAAACAATACTTGTAAAGAAACATGAGAAAATTCTAGAAAGTGATACAAACATCTGAGAAAGCATCAGACGAAAAGAAAACAACCATCCAAGAATGCATTGAATGAGAATTATGAACACGAATCTGAGAAGGCATCAGACATAAAGAGACCAATATTCCTAGAATTCATTGAATGAAAAGCGTGAAACACGTAAATATCTGAGAAGGCATCAGATGTAAAGGAAACCAAATGACACACAAGAAAGCATTAGATGAAAGGAAATAATATAGATCTGAGAAAGCATCAGACGAAAGAAACCAGTCATCTAAGAATGCATTGAATGAAAGGTATAGAGGGACCAATCATATCGAATGAAAGGTAATAGGCACAATATCCAATAATGCATTGGATATAAGCGAACAAATGAAACCCAAGAAGGCATTAGATGTAAAGAAACTATATATTCGAGAAGGCATCAGATAAAATAGACTAATCATCCAATAATGCATAGAATGAAAGGTGAAACAAAATACCTGAGAAAGCATCAGATGTAAAGACACCAGACATACACTGAATGAAAAGTATAGGCACAATATCCAAGAATGCATTGGATATAAGTGAACAAAGGAAACCCAAGAAGGCATTGGATGTAAAGAAACTATATATCTGAGAAGGCATCAGATAAAATAGTCTAATAATCCAAGAATGCATTGAATAAAAGGTGAAACAAATATATGAGAAAGCATCAGATGGTAAATGAGAATCACAATATCCAAGAAAGCATTGAATATATATATATATATATATATATATATATATATATATATATATATATATATATATATATATATATATATATATATATATATATATATATATATATATATATATATATATATATGAACAAAGATAAAACCCAAGATAATATTGGAGGCAAAGGTAAATCACAATACCCAAGAAAGCATTAAATATGTGAGTATAAATATCCAAGAAAACATTGGACTGAAAGGAAACACAGACAAACACATATGTTTTGAGTGGTAGCAAGTGAGTTGGACTTTGACCACAAGATAAGATGTCGATAGTAACACGACCTTTGGTGAATGAAAACATGGACTAAAACATTCTTGTTGCATTATACGTGAAACATGGGGATTAAAACACCCTTGTAAATGCATATGAGGATTAAAACACTCATGAATGCATTGTGTGAAAATGTTTGATTAAATGCATGCAATGCAGATGCTGAAAACATGGATTGACTATTTTAAGGAATGGACGAGACTGGAAGACAAATTCCTCAACACTGTGAGATTACTGTCATTCTGCTTAGGGACTAAAGATGTTGATGTTGATGTTGAACAAATATTTGTCACGCTGGTAAATTGTATCAAGTTTATGATCCTTGAAGTAGGGATGAAAAGATGCTTTAGGGATTCTTACAATGAATTGCCCCAATTTGAGCTGATTGTTGTAGATGAAGTTGATTGGTTCTTCAACTTGATTGGCCATTTTATTATGCGCTGGGAAGTTTTCCCCAGTATGAGTCTTTTAAAATCTTCTGGATAAACCAAATATGAGATGGACTTGCACTGAACAACAACCTTGAACTAATTCTCAACATGGTCTGGAAGGAACTTGCCCCTGTTAGGATCACCAGCCAAGTTCTTAACTGTTTGAAAATTCTTTGCTAGAAAAGATAGTTTGCGAACAAAAACATTTATACAATCATGGTAATTTAAAAAGCAAATGCAACTTTTAAAATCAAAACCATTGTTGGAAGAAAAGAAAATGAATCACTAGTCAAAACACGACGGTTTATGACATTCAAAGTGAAAGATAAAGCAAAGATATGTACAAAAATAGTTGACTTGCAAATATCCTTTTGGAGTCAGTTTACACAACCTTACTGTAGTATGCTTTCAGAATAACCTTTGCCTCAATTAGGTCTTTTGAGGGTTGTAATGTGGCTTGGTTCACGGTTTATGAAACAAAGGATAAAGGCTCAAAATTGTGTTTGTACCCACCCCTTCTTCGTGATGATCTCTAGTCCTACATTCAGTTAAATCTACACACATTTGTCTTGGCAATGTAAGGGTAAAGATGATGATTTAAGGTTCACTGAAAAATGTAAGTCATTTTATTTGGCTTTGATGTACGATAATTGGTAGTGATCCATTGGTTTTGGACATGGTGGTCACTAAATCTTACTTGTTTGAAATTGATGATTTGAGGGCCTCTTTTGCTCGATTATTCTTTATTTTCTGATCCCTAACTTTTGCCTAAGTCTCTTTCTTTTTTTTTGGGTGTTTAACGTAGCGGGATTTTTTCTCTTTTTTTTTTGTATTTCTGTTTTTTATTGTTTTGAAAGGTTGAAAGTTATGACTGCCAAACCATTAATTGTAATGGATCATCTTGTAATCTCGAATGTATAGTGGGATTAACTGAATAGCTACCCTGCCCCAGGTTAAGCATAAGGGTTTAGATTCGAAAGAAACCGCTACTTCTAGGCTCGAAGTGGTGAATTAGGGATTAACTCATTATCTCTCCAGTGTTTGGGAATTGAAATAATGCATGTACATCATTGACAAAATTTTATTCGAAAACACACCACAACAATTATGGGTATTTTTTGTTTCATCATCCTCCCACAAAATCTTTATATAATCAAACGTTTTATACAAAAGGTGTTATATTTTTTTTAAAGGAATGCATAAAGACATAAATAAATAGTTGAATTGAATTCAAAAGATTGCAAATGCTCATTTCATTAATCACGGAAGTACAAACATAATTGAAAGCAAACAGATGATACAATTAAAGGAAAATGCAAACAGAAAGGAAACAATGGCCTAGTGACTAATAAGTTACAAGGATGAGTTGTCCTATCTTGAAACACTGGCTTTAGGGAGAACCAATTGAAATCGATTGAAGCTTCAAGTTGCATGCCCTGGCAGTGGATTGTCTCTGACATTTGGATTGGTATTGCAGAAAGAGAGAATCTTGTTTCTGACCAACTCTTGCACTCTGGCCTTCAATGCAAAGCAATGTTCCAAATCATGGCTCGCTCCTCCTTGATGGAACTTACAATGAAGATCAGCCCTGTAGCCGGGTGGGAGAGGGTCTGGAGGAGGAGGCATAGGCCTAGTGGTAATCTAACCTTTTTGAAGCATTGCAGGATAAAGTTCAGTGTATGAAATGGGAATATGATCAAATTGATTCCTATCGCGATACTGATTTTGTCTCTCAGTCGGGCGTTGAGGAGCTCTAGCTAGTTGAGCAGCAATCATAGGAGCAACAGTGGCAACATAAGCTTGATTATCACGTCGAGTCATGTGTTGAGGTCTCCTATCCACAACCAAGACAACATTGGTCTGATCTTCCCTTCTCCTTTGGAAATTCCCAAAAGGTTTTTTTGCATTGTTGAAAGACTCGGCAGCAACTTTGGATACTTTTCCATTCTTAATTCCTTCTTCAAGCCTCTGTCCAATGGTTACTAAATCAGTGAAATTGGAAGAGACACTTCCCATCATCTTTTCCCAATAGAAGGGAGAAAATGTATCCATGAACATACCATTTAATTCTTTCTAAGCTAGAGGAGGTTCAACCTGAGATGCCAACTCTCTCCAATGTTGAGCATACTCCTTGAAGGATTCCATTTCCTTCTGAGACATATTCTGCAATTGGCGACGATCAAGTGCCATGTCCAAATTATACTTGTACTGCTTTATGAAAGCATCACCCAAATCTGTCCAACTTTGGATATGGATCTTTTCCAAACCCATGTACCACTTCAGTGAGGCTCCGCTCAAACTGTCCTGGAAATAGTGGATAAGCATTTCGTCATTCTTGGTGTAGGCATTCATCGTTCGGTAGTACATCGTCAAGTGGCTTCTTGGACAACAGTGCCCCTTGTACTTCTCGAATTCTGGAGTCTTGAACTTGGCAGGCATGACGAGGTTGGATACCAAACACATGTCACTTGCATCAACATTGATGAAATCATTACCCTCTACAGCCCTTAATCGCTTGTCAATATATCGATACTGCTCACGACCAACTTTAGGTTCAACATAATCTTCAAGATCATCACCCTGAGCACTAGAAGCATTGTACTAATAGGGAATTTGGCCAGTATGAATCACAGGTATGGATTCAGTGAAAATGGGAACTTGAAAAGTGGGTCTGGATGCTTGACCGACCATAGAAGTAGTAACGTGAGGTGGAGAGTAATCGTGTGGCAAACCAAACTCCGGCCAAGTTGAAGGTGGTAACTGGACAGGCTGAGGCTCGACAACAACATTTTCAACCTCCTGGATCACAGTCCTCTGTGACGGCTCTCCTTTAGAAATCAAAACTTGAAGCATCTCAGTCAGCTTCATCACACTCGTCTTCAACTCCTCAATTTACATTCGGACCTCAGCATTGTGAACCTCTTGTTCTGACATCCTGCGTCTGCAGTAAGCTCGGGTTCTGTATTGGCTACGAAGCTTCAGTTTGACGGTTGACTGAAAGACAGAGACAACTTGAATGAATTGATGAATAACCTGGATGTATGCATAAATTAATGTAAATGATGCAAATGTCATGCAATGCCATGCAAGTTGGCTTACAACTATGTGGTTTGACTTGTATTGGAGTAATTACTTTATACAAAATTTAAATTTAACTAGAATAAAAATACACTATTAAGATAAAAAATAAAGTAACTATAAATAATTAGTTAAAGCTAAAATCTAATTAAAAATTAAACTAACTAAATTACACCAAATAAAATAATAAACTAATATAAATTAAAAAAAACTAATTAAATGTAAATTTGTTTAAAACTAAACTAAATGAGAAATAAACTAAATAAAATAATATATAAAAGAATTAATTATTAAAATACTAATAGTTAAAATTACAAAATGAAACAAAACAAACAAATTTAAATCAAAACAAAAGATAAAATAAAGATGACGTGAAATGATAAAATCGATTAAAAATGCATGATTATTGATTAATGGATTATAATGCAAAATGACTAACTATCAATAATGTGATAAAATGCGTCAGATGAATGAATTTTTTTAAGAAAAATGTCGGTCAAAATTTAGGGTGTGACACATAGGTACTGACCTATAATGTACATTTTTATTTGAACTTGGCCTATAACTCTCACTTGCATGGTTACCTTTGCCTTGGCCTCTAAAAGTGAAATGGTACTTATTTGCCTAGTTTGCTTGACTCTTTGAACTTCATTTGTGTGCATTGAGTGTATGATTTGGACATAATTTATAGGAACCTTTATCTACTGACATAAATTTTTCTAACTTGTGTATGCATCCTTTTTGCTTCACTTCTTACTTGTTTTATAAGTTGTTAGCTTTTAGGACTTGGTTGAAGTTGATTTCTGATTGCTTTAGTTTAGTTGTTAAGACATATAATGACTTGAGGCCTTATGATGATTATAAGTTGTTTTAGATATTCTTAACACAACTTCACTTCTGATTTTGTGTTATCCTAGTTGCATACACCAATACCTATTTGTTTCTTACATGAATACAATTGGTATGTTGCATCCTAGTTGACCTAATAATGCATAACTTGCTTAATCATCACGACACCTCTACATGTAATCTCCAAGGTAATTCCATGACATTTTTCACACATTAATAGATGGTCTACATTATGACCTTGACTTATTTTCACGCCATATGCCAATTCATTTGACCTCTAGGTGCTTTTCTTTTGTGGTTTGCATTTACTTTGAAGTAGACATTAACTTTTGACATAGTTTGCAATTGTGTGACTTTTCTTAGCTCTTTAACATAGATAAGGGTTAATCAAGTGTGCTTACTAAACAAACCTTTGTTTCCATGTATGTCTCATAATTCTTTCTTCCTTGTTATTACTAATGTGTTTGTTGACTTGCGCAAGGTATCTCAAGGAAGCTTTCAAGTGTGGTATGATTGTTTTACTTTGTGAATGAAGTTCACTTCTAACATTTTTGTTCCTTGATGTTGATAGGTGTTTACGTTGCTACGGATTTATATCCGTTTGGTAGGATTTCAATTCCTTTTACTTCCATACTTTACCGCTTTCAAATAAAAGGAGACCATCTTGTGTTTGTTTATATTTTATGCCTAAGACCTCAAAGAGACATCATTTTCCCCATTTCCCCTATAAGACCTCCAAGAAGGCATTGGACGGAAGGAGGGTTCGTAATCAATCCTCTCCATTCTTAGTATTGAGTCGTTTTTAGCTTTCATTACATGATTGAAGCTTTGAACATTACCTCATCTTGCTACTGAGTTGGTCAAGTGGAAGGAGGGTTTAGCAACCAAACCCCTACTCATTGTCATTAGCTCACATCGATCGATGTTGACGCTTATGTGGTCTTATTCACATCTCTATTTCTTATTCTTCTACTTTAATATGGGATATCATTGTTTTGTTTGCTTTAGTTCTTTTTTCCTAATTAGGAACCTCTTATTTCAACTTGATTCATAATCAAGTTGAGACAAGTAGGTATCCATTCTAACTTGCTCAAGTTAGATGGGTTAGGAACCATAACATAGGATTAACCCTTGCATCATAGTATTAGGTAGATACTTCCCTTTCATCCTTAACCTTAGGATTAATCATTGCATGCTAACATTTAGGACTAATGCCTAGTCCCCCATTATATTTTCTTTTCAACTTTCAGTCTCTCTTATCATATACAAAGAAAAGAAAAAATACTTAAAGAAGTAAAATGGGTGTATGTGCGCCACGAGCCTTAAGTACATTCGAGTAGTGCTTGGTACACGTTCCATTTCAGAGCGACGTATCAGGTACTCGCTCTTATGTCATAGTCTTTAGCATCGTGCATGCCAAAACAAAATAATTCAAAACACTTCAGTAAAATACAATGAACCAAGTTTCACATGCCTTTCTCTTCTCATCTCATACTCTGTTGTGAACGCACGACATGTCATGTTTGTTATACAGTAGGTGGGTAACGCCGAGTCTCAATTCAGCGAGCGGCAACACCTAAGCTAGAACATGGGCATTTTCAATCTAAAAAACACAAAACAAATAAATTGCAACTTGTAGTGAGCTGAACTACGGCACTCTGATTCTCATTATAGATGAGATACATAGGCATATGCGCAACGCCTAGCGAGTACAATTCCATGTTCTATTTAGAACTATATCGACTCTGATTCTCGTTGCAACAAGATACGTCAGGCTGGGACACGATGTACTCTCGAGTCAACTTCCTTCTCTTACCGCTTCATTTCTCGTTCTCTTTCTTTCTTTCAAGTTATCAGCAGATTGAACATTTAGATATCTACACCATTTGAGCAATAATCCAAAAGTGGATCCCGTCGAGTACGACAGATGTGAAGGGGTGTGATAACCTTCCCTTCACGTAACCGAATCCCGAGCCCAAACTTGGTTGCGTTGACCTCGTCTTTCCTTTCCCCCGGTTTTCTTCGATTGTTCTCATTTCATTTTGAGGATAAAAAACGTTTGGTAGTGTAAACACCCCAAATTTGCCCTCACCCATTCACACCATGGCTTGTGATCATTTCATATGCATAAATTCAATCATAGCATCTCATACCACATTTTTGATTCACTGCATTGTTTCAAAGTCATCTGCATCTAGGATTTGTGATCTGAGCAATCCAGGAGCCATTTGAGCCACTCCAAAGGTCATCAATCACTTCAAAGGGGTCCATCTATGTTCAAGCATCATATTATATCCTCTCAAAGTCAAGAAAGTCAAAAAGTCACAAGAACTGAGGTTGGCATGGAAGCAGAGCCAGGTTTGACTGCACAGATGACCTAGAATTAGGGTTTTGGTTTCAGAGGCCATAACTCCAAATTTTTTGGTCATTCTTGTTTCTATTGGTCTCTATATGGTATATGGATCATGCATATCAATTTTCATGAAGAAATTCAATGGGGAAGGCATCTGATCAAGAGTTGGCTTTTTAAGCAAGTCAGTGCAAAATCAGGGCATCTGAGGCCCCCAATGACCCAACCAAGGGGTGTTATTCATCATTTTGATTGTGTATGCTCTTTATTTGATCATAGAAGTTGTTAGAAGTTCACAAAATTGAAGAATTTCAAGCCATTTGCAAAGTTGACTTTTTGGGAAAATGACTTGTAATGGAAACTTGTCATTTTGGGAAACTTTTTCAACCCTTGCTTTTTGATTCAAAAATGCCTCAAATGGGAAAACTTTGGTCATGAAAGTTATAGAATGGACCATTCCCTTTTCAAAAAGTACAAGAACTCATTCTAACTCATTTTGGATCAAAAGTTATGGCTTGTCAAAGTTGGGAAAAATCACATAATTTCAAGTTATGCACCAAAGAGGCAAAGTTGCAAAATCTCTTGCCAAGGCAAAATGTGACTTCAAACACACTTCAATACATCACAACATCATAATACATTGCTTCTAGGTCAGAATTCACCAAAGATTTGTCCAAATTGATGCCTTGAACTTCATGAAATTCCAAAGGGGCCAAACTTTGTGAAAATTGCAAAACCTATCACAAACCATAAACCACTTGCTGCATTGCCTCTAAACCTTTTCCATAGTTTTCCTTGATTCAAGCTGAGCCAAGACAAGCCAAAAAGCAAGTTGTACCATTTCCCATACCTCAAGTACAAGTCAAGTTGACATTTTGGCAACTTGCCCATACCAATCACACTATGCCACAACCACTTTCTGAACCAATCCCATTTGTTTATACAAATCAAAAGGAAGCCAAACATCACAAGAAGCCAGGCTGAAACCTCCCACAAGACAGCATTCACAAAAACCTCCCTCTTTGCATTTTCATTCAAAACTCATCACATAAGCCACAAACCTTCAAACAAATTCCACAAAACAACTCACCATGATCCACTGATCAATTCCCACCCCTCACTTGTCCCTGAAACCACCATAATCAAAAACACGATTTCAACACACCCTTGACCTGAGCTTCTGCCAACTTTCTCTAGAGGCCATATAAACTCCAACTAAGTGTCAAAAGCTTCTAAGGAGGATCATTGGGACTTGTTTGAGCCAAAGAAGCAGCCAGAAAGCTCCTGAATCGAAAGCTCAATCTCAGGTAGCATGATGAACAAATTTTCCAGAACTTTAATTTCTTGTTAGAATGTTGTTCTGTATGTTGCCCTGATCATGGGGATCTATTTATTTTTGAAAATGAGCCAGAAACAAGCATGCTATGATGTTCTGAAAGTTTGACCTGAAAACTTCTTTGATTCGATTCGTGTTTGTGTTGGAAGTTAAACATGATTTTGTGCTTGATTCGTGTTTAGGGTGGGTAGAGGATGAATTCTGGAAAGTTAGAGCTTTTGAAATGGCCTAGGGAGTGAGATTGAGTTTTTGGTTGGCCGGAGAAGATGACCGGAACACTGTTCCGGTCATCTGAAAGTGATTAGGGCAGGATTAGGGTTAATGACATTAATTAGTGAGATTTGAATTCTGGCCGTCCAGATGCGCGCGCTGGTCAATTCCCGCGCCCTAGGTTTGAACCACAGCCCTCAGATCAGTTGACTTTCCTATTTTCTCATTAAATTCATTTTTATTTTCATTTGTTTTGATTTATTTTGTACGAATTATTAAAAATAGCAAAATACCTTTAAAAATTCTGAAATTTTTTGTCAAAGGTTCAATTAATTTTCAGAACACAAAAATATTTTTATTTTTATTTTTTGCATTAAAATTTATTTTTAAATCATTTAAAAGTTTATTTTTAATTAGTTAATGAAAATTAATTAATTAAAAATACTTTTACGTATTTAAAAATCACAAAAAAAAATCATGTAACATTTAAAAACATTTAGAAGCATTGTCCAACCCTCAAACCAAATTTCTTTTTTGATCTTGATCCCTTTTGATAATTTTCAATGGAATTAAATTCATTTCAAGGCAATATTTTGTACCAATCTTCAAAAATTCATTTTTGCCTAACCTTTGAGAGTTGGATCATGATTCTTTTTGCATTGCATCTTGCATAACATGTAGTTTATAGGATAAAATTGGCATGAATTGATCTTGCATTTTCAATTTGTTTTGCATTTTTCTTGACAAGGTACCTTAAAACCCTAGCAATCTTAGGAAATTCATAACTCTCACTAGGTTAAGAGTTAGATCCCATCCTTTGGGCAGTGAGTTTGTATAGGTTTAGGGTATCTTTGATTGCATTTTCAAATTTTTATCATGTCATTTGCATCTGGTTTTGGATTTTTTCTTTGTATGTTGCATATAACCCTAATTCATGCTTTCCTTTGCATCCATCTTCAATTTGCTTGCATACCATGACTTGCCATGACATTTTATGCTTTCATTTGATTCATAATACATCTTAGGACATATTAGAATCATGTTTGATCATTGCATCCTTCATTTGCAATTTTGTATGTCCATTACACTTCATAACTTTTCATGAACATCCATGGTTCAATACATGTTTCATCTGCATCCATTGCCTTATATGTTCATCTTCATGCCTTGCCTCATGTTTGTATCATCTCTTAGCATCTTTGACATCATGTTTATGCTCCTGGTTTTGGTTTGCATCATCACATTGCATCTCATTGGCATTGCATTTCATTTCTTTTGCTAACATTTCAGGTGGTAAGTTGTTTGAGAAGTGAATTTGCCTTCACTTCTCACATTCTCTTTTCATCTCTCTTATGCATCATTGCTGCATTTTATCTTGTCTTTGAGTGAGCTTGCTCACTTGTGCCTCTCTTTCCCCTTTTCTCTTCTCGTCTCATCCCTTTTCTATCTTGCTTCTCCTTGGTGGCTTCCTTGAAGATTTCTCCTCTTAAGCCTCACAAACCCTAGGACTTCTAAGCATGATGACATTTTAAGATTGTTTAGTCCCCCTTAGACTATTTCCTTTGAGTTTTCTTTGAGTCTTCTCTTCTCACCTCATAATCAAGGACTAAACCCTAAAGGCTTTAAGGCTTTGTGATTAAGCTTATGCCCGCATCCTTCCATTAGGATGGAGTGTATAACTTTAATCCTAAGTGTTAAACCCTTAATGTGTTTAAACCCTTTAACCAATTCACTTAATAATCATCAAGACATCAAGCTTGTAACTTGGGCCTTGCATTAGGCTTCTAATTCTTCCTTAATTGGTCAAGAAGGACTAACCCTAGTGTTAATGGACAAGTCCCCCTCAAGTTGTCTTACAAACCATAAAAATCATTTCTTCATCTTATCATTAACTAAAATCCATTTAATAAAGGCTTTGTTTTGTCATGAGGTTAATCCCTAATCATGGATTATGTTGAGGAGCTTTCCTCAGCTTAAATATTCTCATCTATTATCCTTCTATTAGGATGGTGTAATGAGTCTGTTTAATCCCTGATTATGGCTTAATCTCATTACTCAACACTAAACAAAAACAACAAAAACATCTAAATAATCACAAGTAGGTTAATGATCTTAATCCTACATCATGGTGATTAAGTGTGAGATGCTGACTTCACACTTAAGGTATTCTCATTACCCCTAATCAGAGGGAGGATGTGATGAGTTTACTAACCCTTTGGTTTAGGCTTAAGCTCATTAATTTATGACAAACTTCAAAAGCAATAAAAGACTGAAAACACAAAAACAAACAATAATCGTCTCCTCCGGGATTCTTTTCTCATCATCTTCATTCACAAACGAGAACTTGCTTCTTCCGTCTAATGCAAGACAGTTTGCACCTGAGCTAGACAGGTCATACACTTGAGCATAGGCAAGCAAGCAGTTCACGAGTCAATTTATCTTTCAGTCTCTTTGGGTCGAACTACGGTGTTCTGACTTCCTCATTGCACGAGAGGATACGTAGGCATAACTTAACAGTTATCGAACAAAAGTCTCTGTATATTCCCCCTCCTTCCAGCATCATTCTTTAAGCCTCATAGTCTTGAGCATTGTACTTTTTTTCCTTACACTGACACTTCTCTTATACACTTCACATTTCTCTTACGCTGACACTTGCGTTCTTTCCAGCTTTGATGCACAAATTGCACTAACACTACCCCTTTAAAACACAAATCTTTTAAGCGTGGATCCCGTCGAGTACGGCGGACAATCTGGGTGCTAATACCTTCCCAGGTTGTAACCAACCCCCTTTCTCAGTCTCTCTGGTTCGCGACCGTCTTATCCATATCTTTTCTAGGTTTATGCAGCATTACCTTTCCTTCGGGATAAAAATGCCTAGCTGGCGACTCTATTCATTTCCTTCTCTCCTTTCGCCGACCGTTCACGTCTGTACCCCTTCTGACCTGAGGCGTCATTTGGTGGGAGCGACAGGTAGTGACTCTTTTGTTCATCTTTTTCGCCGGTTGTTTTTCGCGTAGTGAGACCTTTAGCATTATGAATTATCCAATCAAGCTCCAAATCCCTGTCAACCGGGTAGTGCATATATCCTATTCATGTTAGAATGTTGTACCAAACACGTCTAGTAATCTCACACTCAAAGAACAAGTGAGTGCATGTTTCGTGGTTTCCATAAAACACACACATCTCATCATTAGTTATGTCAAACCTAGTCATACGATCTTTTGTCAAAATTCGTTTTTGGCACGTCATCCACAAGGTGAAAATTGCAAGGGCTCAAGCCAAGTTTCTACAAATCATTTTCCTACAGTCAACTTTCGGTCTGTCACCGTGCAACATGTTATAGATTTTTCTTGTACTATACTTACCCATTGTTTGACACTCCTTTCATTCATCAGATTGTATCAATATAGTTGTACTCTTGAAAATTGCTTTCATAATCCAAGAAAATTTTGCATCAGGATTGTATATACTCACATCCTTATGTTTCATATAGTACGTATGTATCCACTGTATCCATAATTTGTCTTGCTTGGCCCATATATTCCAATGTAACTTACCAATAGTAGCTTTGTTCCACTCTAACAGAAAGATTAAATTCAAACCACCAGCACTTTTTGGATCACAAGTATGCACCCAAGAGATTGGTGTTTTTCTACTCTGATTGTATTTACCCGTCCACAAGAAACTCCTGCAAAGTCCTTCAATGTGCAAGGCAACTTTTTTAGGCAAGGGGGAAATTTGCATCCAATAATTGGCTATGGAGAATAACACACTACGGATCAACTGGACTCTACCCGCATATGATAGAAGTTTCATGTTCCAATGCTGCAACCTACTAGTCATTTTATCAATTAAAGGTTAACATTGGAAAATCGAGAGATTCCTACTATTTAAAGGTACACCAAGGTATTTGGATGGCATCTCACCAATATCAAAACCTGACATATTTTGGAAACTTCTTTGCTTATATTTATCCATACCTCCAAAATATAACTTACGCTTAGGGTGACTAATATGAAACCTTGTAGTAGCAGTGAACTCTTGAATTTTCTCCATCATTAACTTGATAGAACCAATGTCTCCCTTAAGGAATAGAAGGATGTCATCAGCAAAGCAGAGGTTAAGGATTTTTAGCTTTTTGCATTTTGGGTGAAAGTTGAAATTTGGATTGGAGCTATGTAAATATTCCATTATGAGCACAAAAAGGAGGGGGAGATTGGATCTCTTTGCCTCAGTCCTCTCTCAGCCTTAAGGATATCAAAAGGCACATCATTAAAAGAATTTATAAGAAACTGATGTGACACAAGCCATATTCCAGGATATAAACTTTTAATGAAATCCCATCTCACTCATAATTTGATGCAATGCCTTACATTCAACGGTATCGTAGACTTTTTGGATGTCCATCTGCACCATAAACCTAGGAGGAATGTTTTTCCTGCCATAACCTCTAACTAATTCCTGAGCCAAGATGATTTTGTCTTGAATAGCCCTCCTAGGAATGAACGCAGATTGAGAACCTTCCACAATTCAATTGATCACTTTCCCAAGCCTCTTGGTGAGAATTTTAGATATTAGCTTGTAAATTGTATTGCAGCATGAGATTGGACGCATATCTTTGATGGTATTTGCTTCAGGATTTTTGGGAATCAAGGTTATCATAGAACAATTCACAACTTTATACGTTCTGTTATTTTCAAAGAAGTCTAACACATCCTTATGCACATCATTTTTAACAATCTGTCAGGTAGTTTTGAAAAAGAAAGAATTGAAGTCATCTATTTCAGGGGCTTTGGCATCTCCAATTTGATTTAAAGCATTCCATATTTCACCCACTTCAACCGGTTTGATCAGCTGTTGAGCCTGGTCCTTGGTAAGGATTTTACCTCCCCTCACAACAGGGATGTCAATACCTTTAAGATCCTTAGTTTTTGTACCAACCAGCTTTCTATAGAAATCCATGATTATTACTCAGTAAATTCCCATCTAAAGATGTCAATGTATAGATACCTTTTTGCTTATTATTTTCTTTAACTATAGCATGGAAGAACGCATTGTTGTTGTCTCCTAACTTCAACCAATTAATTTTAGTTTTTTGCATTAAAATTGATTCCTCCATTTGGTTGAGGTTCAACACCTTCTCAGTGTGCTTCTTGACATCTTCAATAATCTGACTGTCAAAGGGGTTATGCTGAAGCAAGTTCTGCACCTGAAGCAAATCATGTTTGTCTTGTTGAATTTACAGTTGTATGTTAGAAAATTTCTTGGCTACGGGCTTTAAGACATATTGCAGCCTTTTTAATTTGGACCAAAGACAAACCATAGGAGTTCCAATAACCTTTTGCTGCCAATTATTTGCAACTTTTTACAAAATGGAAGTTTCCAGAGTGAGACAATTAAGAAATCTAAACACACAATTCTTCTTGGCTTTCTGCACCTGTAGATCAATTTTTATAGGGGCATGATCTGAGATATTTGGGGCCATGACATCAATGCTAGCATCACTATATTTTTTAAACCAATCAACATTTCCTATTACTTTGTCAATCCTAGAATAAATCACACCAGTTGTGTGTTTATTAGACCAAGTATAATGATTACCTCTAGTGTCCGCCTCAAAAAGACTAGCAACATGCATCATGTTCTTGAGATCATGATATTCCTCTTCAACCACATTGTTTCCACCTATTTTGTCTTGGTTTGTTAAAACCTTTTTAAAATCACCCAAAACAATATAAGGCTTATTCATATTTGTGCCAATCCCTTCAATCTCTTTCCATAAGGTTTTCCATTTTTCCAGATAGTTGAAGGCATATATTACAGTAACCACATTCTACAATCTGCAAGATTTTGATCTCCACTTCCCTTTGGTCCCATAAAAGCCAAAAACTACTATTAACATGGTTATCATAGTTGTCCTCATCCCTTCAAAGAAACTCTTTTGTATTGAAGAGATTCATTGACCTTTGAAGAAGTTCAATCAACCTTGTATTCTAAGGATTTCAACAAACGGAGGGAGCACATGTCATCTCCTGTTGGTGAAGATTTGTCCGTTAAAGGGAAATTCTTGAAGAAAGATGGTAGGTTTGAGAAAAAGAATAAGTTCTACATAATTGTTATGGTGGTAATACTCCTGCAATCATGTGTTATCATTGTAATAAGGATGGTCATACAAGAAAGGTGTGTCCTGGTCGACTGAATAATCATGGTGAAAAGGATAATGGTAATGCAACCATTGTGCAAGATGATTATGAATAATCTGATGTCCTGGTGTTTTCAAGCAACGACTCTAGCAAGGAGTGGATTATGGATTCAAGGTGTACTTGGCACATGAATCCAAACAAAGATATGTTTGAGGAATTATGTGACCAAGATGGTGGATAAGTGATGCTGAGAAACAACAAAGCATGCAAGATTGCAGGTATTGGAACTGTGAGAATCAAGCTCCATGATGAGTCAATGAGATTATTGATTGATGTTAGTTATGTATGTGAAGTTAAGAGGAATTTAATTTCCCTTGGTGAATTTAAAAAGAAAAGATATGTCTTTAAAGGAGAGAAAAGTATCCTAAAGGTAATGAAGGAGTGGAAGGAAGTCTTGAGATGGTAAAGAAATAAGGCTTGTATACCCTTGAGGTTGAAGTTGTAAGTGATTCAGCAGATGTGGCATCCACAAAACATGTGTCAAAGACTGAGTTATAGCACGAGCAACATGGCCATGTCATTGACAGTGGCCTGGTCTAATTATCGAAACAAAACCTGATGTGTGGTGACAAGGTCAAAAAGCTGGAGTTTTATGAACCTTGTGTATTTAGTAAATCTTGTAGGGTGGATTTTAACAAAGGTAATTAAACAAAACATGGATCCATTGATTTTATCCATGCTGATCTTTGACGGACTACAAGAAATCCTTCTCACTCTGGTGCAAGATATTTTCTATCCATAGTTTATGATTACTCTCGAAAGTTGTGGGTTTTCACTCAGAAAACTAAGGATGAAATTTTTGAAAATTTCAAAAGTTGGAAGACTCTTGTAGAAAATCAAACTGGAGGGAAGGTCAAGAAGCTGAGGAGCATCAATGGTCTTGAATTTTGAAATGAGACTTTCAACAATTATTGTGTTGCATATGGTATTTCAAGACACAAAATTACTGCAGGTACTCTCCAAGAAAATGGTTTGGATGAAATTTTAATTGAACCATTCTGGAAAGGATTAGATGCATGTTGATTAGTGCACGATTAAAGAAGGTGTTTTGGGCAGAAGTTGTTGTGACTGCAGCATACCTGATAAATAGGTGCCCCTCGACTACCTTGGGAATGAAGACACCTGAAGAAGTCTGGTCGAGACACCCATATAATCTCTTTAGACTTAGAGTATTTTGATGTGTAACATATGCTCACGTTAGGAAACACAAGGTCGAACCTAGAGCTCTGAGATGTATGTTCCTTGGATATCCTGAATGAGTTAAAGCTTATAGATTGTGGTGTCTAGAGTTAGGTCACAGGAGGTATGTCATAAGTCGATATGTAGTTTTCAGTGAAGCTAAAATGGATTTAAAGAAAATTGATGATGTTGGTCGAAGTACAAAGATCTCTGAATATGAGCTGGAACGGGAAGAGATTCCTGTTGTGGTGGAACATAATGATACTAAATTTCATAACCCAGATGAAGTCGAAGAAGAAACACAAGTTGCTGATGAAGATGAAGAAATTGATAATGACTACCTGCTGGCAAGAGACAGGTCGAGGAAAGTCAGCAAGTTACCTCAGAGACTTGGTTATGCATATCTCATAATGTATGCCTTAGTCTCTACAAGTGAGGGTCTGGACGAAGAAACTATAGACTATAAGGAAGTTATGAAGAGTCGAGAAAAAACTAAATGGCTTAAAGCCTTGGATGATGATATGAAATCTTATCATGATAATAACACTTGGGAGATGATAGAGAAATGTGTAGGAGCCAGGTAAGTCAGTTGTTAGTGGTTCTTCAAGGTTAAGGAAGGAATCGAATTAGTAATGTCGAAGCAATTTAAGGAAAAGTTGGTTGTTAGGGGGTTCACTTAGAAAGAAGGTGTTGATTTCAATGATGTGTTCTCACCTGTTGTAAAGCATAGATCAATTATAATATTGTTAGCCATGGTGCCAAAATTGTTAGACAAAGTTGACTTATCTAGAGAGGATGAATAGATCCTCAAATAAAATTTCTTTACGAACGTGTTTTCAAAAGAAATGGCTAGCGGAAGTAACTTGGATCAATTCATCTAAATCGAACCTCTATCAAAAAGCTCGGATATGCATATGTGAAAACAAATCACAGATAATGATAAGTAATCCAATCAATTAGTTTCAATCACAATCTCTTGAAAGATACTCAACAAGCAATGTTATATCCAATGATAAACCATATAAAAAATCAATTGAGACAAATTATCGAACACCTTGAGTGAAATCGATTTTGTTTAGAAATTTGTATAGTTTTGTTGATCTTAAAATATAACCACGATCAAAAGGTTTGTGATCAATTCAACTAACATTTTTCAAACGATTTTCAAAAGAATTTACCAAACAAATTAATCCCTCAGATGATGAGTTTAGGTAGTTCCCCAGTCGACCTCACTATGAGTACATATGTGCTCAATTTGAATTCAGATTGAGATCATGAAATTAGCCTTACTTTCCAAAAGTAGTTTACAATAGAAACGTAGCAATGCAACCCTACAATCCCTAAGTTTGATGTTTATCCTAGAAATTTATCTTCCCTTGATCTAATCTTGATAAAGTCACCCAACAATTCCAATTTGATTTACTGTATCATGTTACTCCTTTGCAAGAACCGCGACCCTTCAAAGAATTCATACGATCGAATACAAATTATGAATTGTTGTAACCAAAGATTTACCAAGATGATCAATTGTCTCACGCTACTCCTATGCAAGAACCGCAGCTCTTCAGAATCTTCACTTGATCGAATCCAAACTTGAGTAATCTTGTCCAAAACCTTCAAATACCCATTTTGTTCTTGAAGGAAAAATCCACCTTGGTTTTCTTATTTTAAACCCCGAAGATCTCAACCAAATGTACAATACCACAAGCTAAATTGGATGTTATTAACTTGATTCTAAATGGCACCCAAACAATGAATAATTATGTTTACTTTGTTTGTGTGTATGCATAAAACCAAGGTTGCAAATTAAGAAGACTCATAGTATGTTCCAAGTTTCGTTTATGATTTTAGCAAAATCATTGAAAAGAAATTATGCATGTAGCAGGTATTTATATGCATGCATGTTGGGAAGAAAAGGAATGCAAGAGATTTGAAGAAAATTATGAATTTTTGGAAAAATTCATTACCTACGGCGACCTATGAAAGCTATGTGTCGACATGTTCGACGTATGTGTTGACTTGTATATGTCATGCGTCGACCTATAAAGGTCATGTGCCGACCTATAGAGGTGGCACATCTAACAGGACTTACAAGCTTTAATAATGCAATGAATGAGCCAACCTATGAAGTGAAAGTGTTGACACATAAGAAGAAGAAAATTTTCTTTGTGTCGACCTGAAATATGTATGTGTCGACCTATAAGTTGATTTTTCACAACAACAAAGATTGATACATTTTTTATGCATGAAACCTTTTCCAATTTGTTTCTGAATGTTTTTATGCTTTCTAATTCTAAGATTGAGAATCAGAGGATACCGTCCAATATACATTAACGCTAAAATATCCTAGTTTTAACATCATGCAAAATACATCAAACGGAAAGTTGCACACGCATACTCCACCTTTTTATGATGGAAAAAATTTAGACGATGTGTTTCATGTCTTCATCAAAACTCCCCCTGAATGTATGCATCTCATATTCATTGCATCGCTTCTCCCCCTTTGACAACATCAAAAAGAGGCAAATCATGCCATGAGAAGTATTTTATAACATGCATATACCAATATATCATACAGAGGCGTTTGCAAATGTAAGATCATCAATACCACAACATTCACATAAAATGATGTGCATATTGTATAAAGAATGCCTAATCATAAATAAAAGGATATAAAACATTAAAATAACATGATTGCCACAATTTATGCCAAATAGCATACAAAAACATGAAATATGAAGGATACAATGTATTCAAAAAAACTCTTGAGTTGCTACAAAAGTGACACGATTATGTGACATATGCCTTTGGTGCTCCCGAAATATTGCACACGCATATGCTCTAGCAAGGCGATATATAGATTTACCACCACTCAAACCAGAAACATAGATGTTATCATAATAATGACACATAACACGAATTTTTCTAATATTATAACATGTTCAAACATATTTCTTGTCGAAATAGATTAAAAAAAACATCATCACATATATAATGTAAGAGCTTAATAATAGAGAATGTGCTCATACACAAGCATCATATTTCAAGTATGGAGATAAAATAGCATGAAGTCACTATAAGCATATAAATCGAAAGACATCAATTAAGATTTTTGGAAGTGAACAAACATGATATATTTCATACATCAAGTATATCAAGCATATGGAACATAAATAGTATGCAAAAATAAAATGATTACTTTCAAAGGGAGAAAATGGAACAATATTACCTTGCTTAGGAATTGATGAGAGATGCATTTGTGTGTAATTGAACTTCCAAGGAATGTTACATCAAAAGAATATAAAGTGCATGCAACAAATCAAATTTAGGCAAGATTTGAGATATCAAGTATCCCTAATTCCCTTTGAATGTCGAAAACTGATTCAGATTCAAGAGGTTTTGTAAAAATATTCGCAAGTTGATTTTCACTATCAACATGCTCAAATATGACATCCCATTTTTCAACATGGTCATGTAGGAAGTCGTGGCGTATCTCAAAATGTTTAGTACGAGAATGTAGCACCATATTTTTGATTATATTGATAGAACTAGTGTCGTCATACATAATAGGAATATGTTGTATTTTAATGTCAAAATCAAATAGTTGTTGTTTGAGCCATAAATTTATAGCACAACAACTACCGGGCGCGGCGTATTCCGCCTCAATAGTCAACAAAGAAATGGAAACTTGTTTTTTGTTATGCCAACTAACTAAGGAATTTGAAAACATGTGGCAAGTCCCACTAGTACTTTTCATATCTGATTTGTAACTGGAAAAATTGGAATTGGTATAACCAACCAAATTACAACCGCTTCCTTTGGAATACCAAATCCCATACTTAGATGAACCATGAAGGTATCTAAGAATGCGTTTTACTGCTTTTAAATGTGATTCCTTAGAAACAGATTGATAACAAGCGCACATGCATACATTAAACATAATGTCCTACCTAAATTTCGTAAGATATAGAAAGGAACCAATCATACCTTTATACTTTTTCGCATCAACATCCTTAACATTCTCATCTTTTTCCATGTTTTCATTTATATTCATTGGAGTGTCAATTGATTTTACAGTAGAACCTGAGGATCTTGATTCCCCTATTGACCCTGAAGCCCCTAAAGCCCAGGAGGAAGGCGATTAGGAATCCCCATTAGAGAATTATTTATGAGGGCAATATGACATCTCATTACTTTATAATTATGTGGAGCATGCTGCTTGTCATGTATAGAATGGAAAGGTATTTTTTTTCTTTTGCAATACATATGTGTTGTACCCCAAAATTTGCCCTCCCACAATCAAGACAATGTCTCTCAAGACTTCTAAATTATCATAAGGTTCTCAAGACTCCCAATTGGTCAAGAAATGTGGAAGTTTCCCCAGGCAATGTCTCATCCTAAGCCAAATGTCCAAAACTAGGGTTTTGTGTTTCCTCAAGTTAAAATGAGTTTCAAGGCTTCAAGTGAGCTTCATAGAATCCCACATATATTCAAGAATCCCCATTTCAAGTTTCAAGGCTTTCCCAATAAGTTTTCCCAGTCAAATGATCAGATATGCCAAAATCAGTCAAAGTAGTTAAAAAGTCAAACTGAGGTCAACTATGGTCAAAATAAAGTCAAACTTCAATATTTTTTGCCAACATCAAGTTTATGAAGTAAAATTCATCATTTGATCAAGGGTTGATCATGATTCATCAAGGAAGTTTCAGATCATCAAGAATCAAGAGTTTCTAAATCAGGGTTTTCTTAAGAAAAGTCAACTGAATTTTGACCATCCATAACTTTCACATGCTTCATCAAACAAATTTCATCCAAAGCTAATTTTGAAGGAAATTTAAATCTATACAACTTTGTGTCTCACAAACCAATCCTAAAAATGCTTCATTTAGAAGGTATGAGCTAAAACATTATAGGTCATTTCAAAAGTCAACAAAAAGTCAACATCTTCCAAAGGGCATAATTTGAAAATGGCAAAGGATATGGACATGAGACCTAAAAGGTTAGTTAGAAGACTCTTTAAGCTTTACAAAATGTCTAAGAACACCTTCATAGCCTTAAAATTTAAGGATTTGTGCCTTGGCAAAGTTGGGAAATTTTTTAGGGGTATATTGAGCAAATGAGGTCTTAAAACCAAATTTTTCCAAATGGGCTTGCAATTTTGTAATCCAATCTTTACAATGACATCATGCATGACCCAATGATTATTTTTTCAGATTTTTTATAGTTTATTTTATATTTATTTGGATTTTATTTATTAAAATTCAATTTAAATATATATAAAATATGAAAAATCAAATAAAGCATGAAATCTTTGATTGAAAATCATTTGAATTATATTTAGAATGATTGGAAATCAACTAAAGTCAGATTGAACCAAAAATCGAAAGCATATATGAGATTTTTTGAATATTTGAAAGTGATGAAACTTCATGATCAAGCAATCTTCACAAGCCCACAAATCCACAAGTTTTTGAACTAAATTCAATCAGTACATATACACAAACCTAATGCAAGCAAGACACACGAATTTGCTGCCTCCAAGAACAAGAACAAAGTCAAAAAAAAATCAACGAAAAGTGAGATTCAGTTTTAGAGTTAGAGAGGATTTTAGGTCATTCTAAAGGTTGCAATACATTCTCCAATGATCACTGAACATGTATCGATCATTTGCATCATCAAGAACACCCTCATATGACTAAACTGAATCCTCATAGCTTGTGTTTTTAATTTTTTTTTCGATTCTATTCATTTATGCATTGTTATTGATTTTTGATTTTGTGTTATTGTTTGTGATGATCCATAGACCGTTTATGGGCAAAGAAATTGAAGAAACCATGGCTAATACTCTAAACGCCATTATTAGGGTTTGAACCTTCAATTAGGGGCTTTGCGTTTTACCTTGTTTTTTAACATTCTAAAGACATGGCTATGACGTATAAACTATGAGCAATTGATCTGGGTTATTAATTTTTATTATTATGGTGGTTTGCATGATGTTTAAAAAACATAGGTTCTTCTGGTTAAGAATATACGCAGGTAAATTCGCAGGAAAAAGCATAATAAAATTTGCAGGTAAATCGAAGAAGATGATGAAGGCTGGCGCGAAATCCAGAATTCAAAAATTCATTTGTTTTTTTATTATTTATGTTTCATTGTATTTCACAAGTGTGCAGGTGGCTTAGTGGTATTGATACATACGTTATGAGCATGAGGTCTTGAGTTCAAACCTAGGTGAGACCATTCTTTTTTTCATTATTGTCATTATTCAACAAGATTACTATATAATTATTTGTTGATGTTTACTAGCAAACGCGCCCCATGTGGCTTATTGGCAAGGCATTTGGTTTGTGAGAATAAGGATGCAGGTACGAATCTGGCTAGGACCAAATTTTTTGGTTATTTCTATTTTCTCAACAAGTTTCATATATTATTGGCCAAGGTGATATCATATCACCAGCGCATGCTGGGCTGGTTGATTTTGTGCTATACTGTGGAGGTAAGGGACCTGGGTTCAATTCTCAGGTCCTATCTTTTTTGCTATTTTTCTCATTTTTTCTTCATATTTTCTCATTTTTCTATTTTCTTTATTTTAATTAATTAATTTATTAAATTTAACACCAATAATGTTTTTTATAAATCTTATATTATTAAACTCATAATTTTTTTAATATTTATTTTAATTAAACTTTTTTTTCCTAATATTATTTTTGTATATAACTTTTATTATATATTTATTTTGCAAATAAAAACTAATTTATTCTAAACCTAATTATTCTCTAACCCTAATTTTTCACTAACCCTAAAATTTAACCTAATTTTCTTTAACCCTAATTATTTTTCTTAATAACTATTAATATTTTTTTTATTATTATTATTAAATTATTTAAACTTATTTTATTAAAAACTCTAAAATTCTAACTTATTTAACTTAAATATTTCTTTTAAAATTCTAACTTTTCTTTATTTCTTCATTTTTATTTCCTTTTTAAATTCTAATATTTATTATTATTGCTTTATTATTATTGCTTATTTATATTTGCTTTATTATTCTTATTATTTATTATTATCCGATTATATTGTAACTATCCCAAAGCCATGTAATAATTCGTAGATTTATTTTCCGTCATTATTTTTATTATAAATATTTTATTGTGTGGTTAGTAAATAGGGTGTGGAAACTATTTGTAATTAAAATTAAATTAGATAATTAATTTAAAAAGATAAAATATCTGAAAATAAACACTCACACACGTAAGTCGATCTTTGGTCGCCATCTTGCACTTCCTAGGGTATTCCTCTTAGTTGCCTTTTAAATATGGTCAAGTCTCTCGAATATAGGGATGTCGTAAGCAAAGTCCCTTCAAGTATAAATCATCATAGTCCTTACAGTTTAAAAGATCAAGTCCCTTCGAGATTGCCTACGGAATAATGATCTTGTTCCTTCGATTAAATGATGATAGTCCTTATGAATTGCTAAAGACATCCCTTAAGTTTCCTTCATTAACCATACGATGACCCTACGCTGGTCCCTTAACGCATCCAAGGTAATGACTACTTATTCCTTAATAATAGGGATAGTCTTACCATTGAAAGAACATACAAGAACATGAAAGACTTAATCTGGAGTAGGTACCTCTTAGTTGCTTGCTCACATTTCAAAATACTTTTTACACCTCATTTTCTTAAACACTTTTCAAAACAAGGCTTTGTATACATCCATACGAGGATCATTACAAAGTACTTAGAAAAATTTTGAATCCCACACTACACTTTTCAAAAAAAAATTAAGTGAGCTAAGTAACTAAGAGCCCATAGATAACCATGGATATAAAGGGAGCTAACACCTTCCCTTTGTATAACCTACCCCCCGAACCTAAGTCTTTTAAAATAGGTCTTTCCTTTTCTTTTATGTCCTTTCAACTTGGATAAAATAAAAGTCGGTGGCGACTCTTGCTATCCGCAACATGACTAAAAAGTCAGTTCTCCCACCGTGTTACAGAACTGGCGACTCTGCTGGGGAGTTACTAAGTAAAAGAGGGGTACCCTTAGGAATTAGATCACTTTAAATTATTTGCTTTGTTTGCTTTATATTAATTGTTGGGCTTTATGTGTGAAAGATCCTAACCCGGATCTAGTGTATCCTAGGTAAATGGCAATAGACCAAGGAAACTGTACGGCGTATACTGGTATGGTTGATCTGGTGGCCATAGTTAGTGTGACTTCTTGGTTGGTGCTTATGTTCCTTAAGTAAGTTAAGGATAATATGGGGCTTCCATACGTTTTCAATACACTAACTGACTTTTAAAACCCTAGTTATCCCATCTTGGCCTTTAGAAAGTAGTGAGGTAGCCGGCTTCGGTGAAGACTGAAGTTGGTTGATACTCGATACTACGCTCATTGAGATCCTAAACTTGGAGGGTTTTGGTTGGCAAGTAAGTTGCCTACTGAACAAACACCCTTGGGAAGGATCAGTGATATTGAGATCCCTTAGAACCTGGTTACTTTTGTAGGACAGGATGAACCATCTAAACTTCAGGGGAGGGTACTTACCTTTAAACCTCATGTAAGCCTTCAAACCTAGGGCTATTGTGTGACTTGTTTGTGTGTGCCACATGTTTGTGATTGAACATAACATCATAAGCATAGCATTTTCACTAACCATTTCAAGGACCAAAGGATTTATCTTTGTTCTTTGTTGCAGGTCATGGCTTTTGCTCGTAGGAATATTATCCAGATCAACTTTGTAGGAATACCTCCTAAGCTTAAGGAATTGGTCTCTCAAGTTTCTGAAAACTCCCAATTCATCAAGAAGCATGGTCACCTACTGGATCTAGTCACTTCAGGGTTCAATGAAGACATGATGAGTGTCATATTTCAAGTCTTTGATCCTAAACATCATTGCTTCACATTCCCCGATTATCAGTTGGTTCCTACAATGGAAGAGTTCTCCAAACTACTGGGTATACCCATCCTTGATCAGAAACCCTTCACAGGCTTAGAGAAGGAGCTTAAACCTGAAGTCATTGTTGCAGCCCTACATCTGAAGAAATCAGATATGGTCCTAGAAACAAGAAGCGGAGTTAAGGGTATTCTTGCTAAGGTATTGATGGATAAAGCTCAAGTGTTCTTGAAGGCTATGAGTTATGATGCTTTTGAGGAGATCCTAGCCCTATTGATATATGGCTTAGTATTGTTCCCTAATTCAGACCAGTTCATAGACGTACACGCCATCAACATATTTCTGACTCGCAATCCAGTGCCTACCTTACTTGGAGACATCTTGCATTCTCTTTGCACTCGTACTACGAAGGTGAGAGGAACTCTGATGTGCTGCATACCTTTATTATCTAGGTGGTTTATTTCTCACCTTCCTCGATCAGTGATGAAGAATGAACAAGGGTTCAGGTGGTCTAAGAGGATTATGTCACTTTCTCATTTAGACATCCGTTGGTGCTCTCGATCTATGGAGAGTGTTACTATCATTGACCGTTGTGGGGGATTCCCTAATGTGCCACTCCTTGGCATAAGAGGAGGAATTACCTACAACCCTTATTTAGCACTACGTCAGTTTAGTTATGCTCGGAGTAATGGTCCTCATGACATGCTTATTCAGGGTATTGTGTTCGACTACGACAACGATCTTCAGGGTTACCATCAAAGGTTTATACGAGTTTGGAACAAGGTGAACAGGATTGATAGCAACACTTTGGAGCCAAAGTATTTTATTCTTATGGAGCCTTATCTCAGATGGGTGCGATCTCGTGCTCAGACTCTTATGATGCCATATCCTGTTGTTCTACCAGTCACTATGGAGCCTGTTGCTGAAGGAGATGTTCCTTATACCATCCTTCATCCGGACATACCCAGTGATTTGGAAGAATTGCAAAAGTCCTGGATTCAGTTGAAGGAGCAAAGGGATACTTTTGAGATTCATTTCAGAGTTGGTCAAGAAAGAATTTTGGAGCTAACAAGGCAACTTCACAAGGAGAAAAACCTCAACAAGTACCTTCATGCAAAGAGGAAGCGCCCATGGGAGACTTAAAACCCCATATATTTATCTTTTGTATCTTATTGTTATTTCTTTATAAGCCCAAGGGGAAAAACTTATATTAAGTATTTACTAATAAAATTTTGTTCTTGTTTTCATTTAAACAAATTTAAATCTTGTGGTCCTTGAAAACATTGCATAAACATATACATATCATATCATTGCATCACAGGTTTCTTATGAACAGGTATCTTATCTTCTCGCTGTTTATTTCAGCAGAAATGGCTCTCGAACAAACTGTTAAGGATCTCCAGACTCAGAATACACAATTTCAAGAAATGATCCTGAACTTGTTCAAGGGACAAGATGAGCTGAAGGCACTTTTGACTAAGAAAAAGAAGAAGACTAGAAAATCAGTGGGCCTCATCAACCTGGGTAGAAGATTCAGAGGTCCTGTCAAGACAGAAGAAGAGGTTGAGAATCTTGAGTCTAAAAATTCTGAGAGAGAAGGAGGCAGTCTCCATAATACTATGGAAGATTCTGATTCTGAGGAGAACTATTATCATGATCCTGCTAGTGAGGAAAAGTATAGGATGCTGGTAGACAGAATGAATGTTATGGAACTAGAGAAGAATTATGGGTTTGACTTTAAAGATTTGAGTTTGATTTCTGGAATCTCCATCCATATGGGTTTCAAGGTTCCTACTTTTGTGGTGTATGATGGTGTGTCTTGCCCAAAACTGCATTTAAGGTCTTATGTTAGAAGAATTCAACCCCATACTTCTGATAAGAAGTTATGGATACATTTATTTCAAGAGAGTTTTTCTAGACCCCAACTGGAATGGTATTATCAACTGGAGAGTACCAACATTTGCAACTAGAATGATCTTGCTGAAGCTTTCTATAAGCAGTACCAATACAATTCTGATTTAGCACCGACTCGCATGCAACTCCAAAGCATGTCCATGGATGCCAAAGAAAGTTTCAAGGAGTATGCTCAGAAATTGAGAGATCTGGCAAGTAGAGCTAAACCCCCTTTAACTGACAGGGAATTAGTTGATATGTTCATGAGTACGTTGACTGGTCCTTTCTATAGTCATCTCATTGGAAGCTCATCATCTGGTTTCACTAAGCTGATAATGACTGGGGAACGTGTGGAAAGTGGGATACGAAGTGGAAAGATTCAGATAGTTGCTTCTTCAAGTATCACCAAGAAGCCCCCTCCTGGGAAGAAGGAATCCAATGATGTGTATAGCCAGCGTGGTCGTAATGATCGTAACCAATATGTGGGAGCTATTTTGATTTCTAATCCTACACCTCCACCACAAGAGCAACAACAGAACAGTCATCCCAATCCTAGGAGGCAATTTACCAAGCTCAATATGTCATTGGCTCAGGCTTTGCAGCATATGTTGAAAGGAGAATTGATTACCTTGAAGGACCCGCCACAGAATATCAATACATCATCTTCTCGTTACAATCCCAATGCAAGGTGTGCATACCATTCTAATAGCCCTGGCCATGATACCAACAGTTGTTTGTCTTTGAAGAACAAGATCTAGGATACGATTGAGAATGGAGAGATTGAGTTTGACCCTCCGGAGACTCCTAATATGATTACTGCTCCCATGCCTAAACATGAGAAGACTGTAAATGATGTTGATAAGGTTGTTTATGTTCGTACTGTGGTTGAAATAAATACTCCTCTAGCTATTGTCAAGAAGAAACTTGTGCAAGCCGGTTTATTTTCGGGTTACAGGGAAGATTGTTTTACTGTGCCTATAAACCTGATAGTTGTTGGAGGTTGAGGTCAGGTATTCAACGCCTGATAGATAACTATATTATACTATTTGAAAGGACCCCTTCTATAGAGAGTTTGTGTGGAGGTTTGGATCAAGATTTGAAAATTGAAGATGTGGCTATGGTTAACAAGATTCCTGTGAAGATTACTTCCAATGGTCCAGTGAAGATCACTTCTAAAGGTCCTGTGAAGATTACTGTTGAGCCAAAGGTGGCTCCAATGATTATTACTACTCCTGGTCATATCCCATACACTTCTGATAAGGCTATACCCTGGAATTATGGTTCTGATATTTATATCCATGGTGTCAAACAAGAACCTTTGACTGATGCACCTATTACTGATGTTAATCTTGATGTGGACAATATTGCTGGATCCAGTAAGGTTACCAGGAGTGGAAGAATTTTCTCTCCATAAGACACCTCAAAAGTTGCTGCTACTCCAGTTCATATCTCTAACTCTGGGCCAAGTACTGAGGCTCGGGGAAAAGGACCAGTGATTGAACTTGTTCAAGCTGAGGCACCAGTTAGTGAAGATCTCTCTAAGCAGATGGAAGAAGTACTGAAGATCATCTGCAAGAGTGATTATGATGTTGTTGACCAGTTAGGGCATACTCTCTCTAAAATCTCCATGTTATCTCTGTTATTATGTTCTGAAGCCCATGCCAAGGCTTTAATCAAATTCCTGAAGATTGCTCATGTGCCACATGAAATCTTTGTAGACCAATTTGAAAATTGTGTTGCTCATCTAACTAGTGATAATGGTTTGGGTTTTAATGATGCTGATTTGACTCCTGCCGGCAGGAACTATAATAGAGCTCTGCATGTCTCCATTAAGTGTAGGGGCACTACTTTGTCTCATGTATTGGTGGATAATGGTTCTTCATTGAATGTATTATCTAAGGAGGTTCTAGACAAACTCAATTTGAAGGATGTAGTGTTAAGACCAAGTAATGTGGTGGTGAGGGCTTTTGATGGTTCAAGAAGAATAGTGCTAGGAGAGGTGGATCTTCCAGTCAAAGTAGGCTCTCAAGTTTTTGATTCCACTTTCTATGTGATGGATATTCGTCATGCGTACTCTTGTTTGCTTGGGCACCCCTAGATCCATGGGGCAGGTGATGTGACTTCCACCTTACATCAGAAGTTGAAATATCCGGTGAAAAGGAAGATTTTCACTGTTTATGGTGAAGAAGAATACATGGTCAGTCATGTGAATACTTTTAAATATGTTGAGATGGAGGGTGAATTTGTTGAGACTCCTTGCCAGATATTTGAAGTAGTTCCTTGGGTCGTTCCTACTACTGAAGCTCCCCCTGTTGTTAAAAGAGTTCATGTGATTACTAGAGTGCCTCCTACAATGGCCTCCCTCAAAGATGCTAGAGTTGTGGTTGAAGAAGGTGGTTGTACTATTTGGGGTCAGCTTCCTGATATCACTTACAAGTCTGACAAGTTTGATTTGAGTTTTACTGCAGAATCTCAAAAGGTTGTTCGTCGTGCTCGTGCCGCTCGTATCACTCATGGAGGAGTCATAAAGGACCAAGTCAATGTTGTGGAAGATTATGATGAAAATTACAACCTGGACAATTGGATTTTTCCTACCATGGGGGATGGACTCAACAATTGGAAGGCTGAAGACGTTATTCCTATCTCCTTTAGTCGGGAGTAAATGCTATTTCATTTTTCTAAAATTTTTGTAACTTTTAATAGCTAAATACTTTTAAAGCCTTGTGCCTTGCCCGGGGCACAATGGTATGTTTGTTAGGGTTGTCATTTCATTTGCATATTTTCATTCAATAAAATCAATGGACGTTTCTCGCTTTCGTAAATATTGTGCTCTTTGTCTTTCTTTTATTTTTCCCTTCATCAAAAAAGCTATGTGTTCTTACACACACCCACATCACTAAATGCAGATATTCATCCACTCTGGATCCTATTGATAACAATTATGCTATTGCCAATTATGACTTCGAAAATCCGATCTATCAAGCCGAGGATGGAAAGGAGGAAGATTGTGAAGTACCTGTAGAGTTGGCTAGATTGCTACAGCAAGAAGAGAAAACTATACAACCACATGAGGAACCAATTGAAGTTGTGAACTTAGGAACCGAGGAAAATAGGAAAGAAATCAAGATAGGTGTTGAACTAGAGGATGGTATCAAGAACAGGTTGATTCAGATGTTACATGACTATGTGGAAGTTTTTGATTGGTCTTATGAAGATATGTCGGGGCTGGATACAGATATTGTGGTTCACCGTCTACCAGTGAAAGTGGATTGTCGTCCAATAAAATAGAAGGTTCGTCGTATGCATCCTGATATGTCAGAAAAGATTAAGGCAGAGGTGATGAAACAATTCAATGCAGGGTTTTTAGTTGTTACTGTAGATGTTAAGAATTGGCAGAATTTTTGACAAACAAGAGTAAGTGAACTTAGTTCAGGATGTCACACCAGATGTTGTGACATTGACAAATAAAGTAACTATTAATGAATTTAGTTCAAGACATCAGGATGTCACACCAGATGTTGTGACATCGCAAACCTGCTATCTGACTTAAATGATGCATAACAGAACTGAGTAAATTCAGGGGAATTTATCTGGAATTAGTTGTAAAGAGATAAGCATTCCAAGGCGCATCTTTAGGGAGCTTAGTTATCTGGTTTCAGCAGAAAAGAATAACTAACTCACCTAGATTCAAGGAGATAACAAACTAACTAACCCTAATTCAAGGTGATGACTGTGGGATTTATCAGGTCTGGATAATTTGCAAAAAGCCCAAAAACCTAGCATCTATTTAAGGAACTGAAACTCTCAGAAAAGAGCACGAATTTTAGAAGATCAAAAAGGGTGTTTGTGTTTTATAGTAGGTTCTAATTGTTTGTCACTTTATGAGCTTTTAAGCAAAAAGTGAATTGTGTCTTGATTGAAACTTTTAAGTAAGATCAAGCTGTTGTATTTGAAGTGTGACTTCAATTTTATTAATCATTGTAAAAGATCACTGTGTGATTGAGGGGGGGTGAGTAGGTACTCATATCTAAGTTGTGTCTTAGGTAGAAATTGCCTTGGGTAGATATTAAGTGAAGGATTAAACTGGTTGGTTTAATTCCAGAACTAATATTACTTATATTGGATTTCCTTCCTGGCTTGGTAGCCCCCAGATGTAAGTGTGGAGATACACTGAACTGGGTTAACAATTTCCTGTGTTATTTAATTTACCAGCACTTTAAGTTTTGTTTAAGTTTTCAAGTGTTTAAACATCTGATTCGACATCACGTACCTGATCCCAGAATTTCAATTACTTCTTATCCACAATGGGTTGCAAATGTGGTGCCAGTACCTAAGAAAGATGGTAAAGTACGCATGTGTGTAGATTACAGGGATTTGAATAGAGCCAGCCCCAAAGATGACTTTCCACTTCCACATATTGATATTCTGGTAGACAACAATGCTCAACATAAGGTATTCTCTTTTATAGATGGTTTCTCTGGGTATAATCAGATTAAGATGGCACCTGAAGATATGGAGAAGACTACATTTGTTACACAATGGGGCACTTTCTGCTATAAGGTGATGCCATTTGGCATGAAGAATGTTGGGGCAACATATCAACGTGCCATGGTAGCTTTGTTCCATGATATGTTTCACCATGAGATAGAGGTATATGTGGATGATATAATAGCCAGATCGCAAAATGAAGAAGAGCACCTTGATCACCTGCACAAGTTGTTTGAAAGGTTGAAGAAATACAAGTTGAGGTTAAATCCAAACAAAATGTACTTTTGGAGTTAGATCTAGTAAACTTCTAGGTTTTATTGTTAGTGGTAAAGGTATTAAAGTAGATCTTGCAAAGGTAAAAATATACAAGAGATGCCTGCTCCTCGCACTGAGAAAGAAGTTAGAGGTTTCCTGGGATGACTAAATTACATTGCAAGATTTATTTTCTAGTTGACTGCCACCTGTGAACCAATCTTCAAGTTGTTAAAGAAAAATCAAGTATTGGAATGGAATGATGAATGCCAGGCAGCTTTTGATGAAATCAAAAGGTACTTACAGGAACCTCCTATATTGATGCCACCAGTTGAAGGAAGACCCTTGATTATGTACTTGACAGTATTGGATAACTCAATGGGGTGTGTATTGGGGCAACATGATGAGTCTGGTCGATAAGAGCAGGCAATATACTACCTTAGCAAAAAGTTTACGGACTGTGAAACAAGATACTCACTGCTTGAGAAAACTTGTTGCGCTTTGGCATGGGTTGCTCGTCGACTAAGACAGTATATGTTGACTCATATCACTTTATTGATTTCAAAAATGGATCTAATTAAGTATATATTTGAGAAACATGCTCTCTCCGGACGAATAGCAAGATGGAAAATGATCTTGACAGAATATGACATACAGTATACTACTCAGAAAGTAATCAAAGGAAGTGTAGTAGCTGACCATTTGGCTCATCAAGCAGTGGATGATTACCAATCTATGAATTTCGAGTTTCCAGATGAGGATATTATGATTGTTACTAAAGAACCTAGACAATATGAAGGACCTGGGCAAGGATCCCGATGGACTATGGTTTTTGATGGAGCTTCTAATGCGCTCGGTAATGGTGTTGGTGTTGTGATTATCTCTCCTAAAGGTTGTTATACACCAGTTACTGCAAAGCTTTGTTTTAAATGTACCAATTATATGGCTGAGTATGAAGCGTGCATCATGGGTATCAAGGCTGCTATTGAAATGAAGATCCAATTTTTGGATGTGTATGGAGATTCAGCCCTAGTAGTCAGTCAAGTTAAAGGAGATTGGGACACCAGGCATCCTAATCGTATCCCTTACAGAGAGCATGTGTTGTCTTTAATCTCGTACTTTGAAGATATTACCTTTGGACATATTCCACGAGAAGAGAATCAGTTTGCAGATGCATTAGCTACCATGGCATCTATGTTTGAAATCAGTTGGGATGATGAAGCTTCGAGAATTACTATTGATCGATTTGATAAACCTGCATACTGCAATGAGGTGGGTACTGAAGGAGTAGAAGAAAAGCCTTGGTTCCATGAAGTGAAGAGGTATCTTGAAGCTCAGAAGTTCCCTGAAGGGGCATCTGTCAATCATAAGAAGTTTCTGAGGAGGTTTTCTGCTAAATTCTTCCTAAGTAATGGAATTTTGTACAAGCGCAACCACGATTCGACTTTGCTTCGATGTGTGGATAAGAAAGAAGCCGTAGAGATTATGGAAGACATGCATGATGGGATCTTTGGTACTCATTCTAATGGGCATACAATGGCTAAGAAGATTCTGAGAGCATGGTATTATTGGTCTACCATGGAAGCTGATTGTTATCAACACTCCAAGACTTGTCACAAATGCCAGATTTATGCTGATAAGGTTCACGTACCTCCAGTTCCGTTGAATGTTCTAACTGCTCCATGGCCTTTTGCCATGTGGGGCATTGATATGATTTGTGAGATCAAACCTACTGCCTCTAATGGACATCGTTTTATCCTTGTAGCTATTGATTACTTCACAAAATGGGTAGAGGCAGCTTCATTTGCTTCTGTTACCAAGAATGTTGTGGCTCGACTCATCAAGTATAATCTTATATCCAGATATGGCATCCTTGAAAGGATTATCACAGACAATGGCACTAATTTGAACAACACTATGATTACTGATCTCTGCACGCAGTTCAATATTAAACATCATAATTCTTCTCCATATCGCCCAAAGATGAATGGCGCAGTGGAAGCCGCCAACAAGAATATTAAGAAGATCTTGCAAAAGATGACAGTTACATATAAGGATTGGCATGAGATATTACCATTTTCTCTTCATGGTTATCGTACCACTATACGTACTTCAACAGGGGCAATCCCATTTTCCCTTGTCTATGGTATGGAAGCAGTTTTACCCATTGAAGTCCAGATTCCCTCTTTAAGAATTATGAAGGATGCGGGCTTAGATGAAGATGAATGGATTCAGACTCGACTTGACCAGATAAACTTGATTGATGAGAAAAGACTAGCAGCTGTTTTTCATGGTCAGATGTATCAGAAACGTATGATTAAAGCCTCCAATAAGAAGGTTAGGCAGCAGGTGTATCGGGTTGGTGATTTGGTAATCAAGCGTATTATATTACCACAGGGTGATCCCAGGGGCAAATGGACTCCCACCTATGAAGGGCCATTTGTTGTTAAGATAATATTTTCTGGAGGTGCCATGATTCTTACCATTATGGATGGTGAAGATTTCCCGCAACTTGTGAACGCAGACATGGTTAAAAAGTACTACGCATGAAAAGAGACCCGCTAGGTTGACTGGCCTAGGCAAAAATAAGGGCATCCCGGCGAACCAAAAGGGTTCGAGCAAAATTAGGGATATATATAAAAAAAAATTACACCCGGCAAGTCGAAAACCTGAAAGGGAGGCTTGGGCAAAAAAGGGTATCCCGGTGGATTGAAAACCTGGAAGGGCAATCCAGGCAAAAGTTAGGGATTAAAGCGTATGACTATGTCTCGTTGGATCACCAATGCAACCTCTACTAGTTGTGTTATCTATGTCAAGTTCAACAGATACCGATCAGTCCAATCGTTTCCTCTCCAATAGTTGAAGATGAGATAATTGAAGATAATGGCAATAGCAAAGTTGGAACTCAATAGGGTTATTTACACATAGCTATTTTTCTTTGTAAAAACTTTCTTTGACAAATTCCTCCTACTAGGATTTCCGTCTCCGTATTAAAACATGTCTAGTTATAAGTCTATTTCTAAAATAAGTAAAAACTCCATTTTTATATTTAGCTTTACTTTTCCCTCTTTATTCAGCTTTACTTTTCCCTCTTTTCAGCTTTACTTTTCCCCTTTTTACTAAAGCGAAAAACGTCCATTGATTATGTTTGAATGTATATATGCCTTTGAATATGATTGATGTTTACCAGAAATGCATAAAATACAATAATAGCATTTACTAAGAACGAACGGAGGTAGGAATTCAACGAAGCTTCGCCGGTTCATCCCCACAGAGTAATCTTTACGGATATTCTTACGGAATACTTTATATCTTATACTTCCAACTCTACGAAGTCTCTCGAAGAATTGATTACATAGGTCTCCCGGATCTATGTCCATCTCTTTTATCCGCAGTCAAGATATTCAGGAACTTAATCCTTCAATAAGGAGTATGACGAACGGAAACGAGAGGTTCTAAAACAATACAGGAACGAAGTCTTCATGCTCCTCAACAACAAATCGGGATTTATTTTCCCCCATCCAGCAGTTGTTATATGAAGCTACTATTCAGCTTCCCGACATAATTCATTCGTACATATATCATATCATATCATATCATATCATATCATATCATATCATATCATATCATATCATATCATATCATATCATATCATATCATATCATATCATATCATATCATATCATATCATATCATATCATATCATATCATATCATATCATATCATATCATACGTGTTCTCATAAAATATTATCTGGAAAATCGTTATATATATATATATCATTATACTTGCACCAAACTAACCTTGTCTTTCAAGTTAATTTTCCAGCAAGCAAACTTCATCAACAACTTACCTTGGGCCGTCGTTTATTCTTCCCAATGGTTATCTTGTTACCTCGGGCCGTCGTTTATTCTTCCCGCAGGTTATCTCATTTTGGGCCGTCGTTTATTCTTCCCAAAAGTCAACTTACCTTGGGCCATCGTTTATTCTTCCCAATGGTTATATTGTTACCTCGGGCCGTCGTTTATTCTTCTCGCAGGTTATCTCATTTTAGGTCGTCGTTTATTCTTCCCAAAAATCAACTTACCTTGGGCCGTCGTTTATTCTTCCCAATGGTTATCTTGTTACCTCGGGTCGTCGTTTATCCTTCCCGCAGGTTATCTCATTTTGGGTCGTCGTTTATTCTTCCCAAAATTCAACTTACCTTGGGCCGTCGTTTATTCTTCCCAATGGTTACCTTGTTACCTCGGGCCATCGTTTATTTTTCCCATAGGTTATCTCATTTTGGGTCGTCGTTTATTCTTCCCAAAAGCCAACTTACCTTGGGCCGTCATTTATTCTTCCCAATGGTTATCTTGTTACCTCGGGCCGTCGTTTATTCTTCCCGCAGGTTATCTCATTTTGGGTCGTCGTTTATTCTTCCCAAAAGTCAACTTACCTTGGGCCTTCGTTTATTCTTCCCAATGGTTATCTTGTTACCTCGGGCCGTCGTTTATTCTTCCTGCAGGTTATCTCATTTTGGGCCGTCGTTTATTCTTCCCAAAAGTCAACTTACCTTGGGCCGTCGTTTATTCTTCCCAATGGTTACCTTGTTACCTCGGGCCGTCGTTTATTCTTCCCGCAGGTTATCTCATTTTGGGCCGTCGTTTATTCTTCCCAAAAGTAAATTTACCTTGGGTCGTCGTTTATTCTTCCCAATGGTTATCTTGTTACCTCAGGTCGTCGTTTATTCTTCCCGGAGGTTATCTCATTTTTGGGTCGTCGTTTATTCTTCCCAAAAGTGTCATCTCCATATTTAAGAAACATATCAGAAGACTCTTTATTCAAATGGAATATTTAAGCCCATTCAAGCATTACAGTCAACCAACAGTATCATTCCACACACCAGCAAGTGCAAATTTTTGGGTTTTTGTGTTCAATCCTCTTCAATCATCAAGTCACGAATGGCGTACATGCCAATCTAACTCCTCAGATTCTAGAAAATTGAACAAGGGGCAGCTGTTGTACCCCAAAATTTTCCCTCCCACAATCAAGACAATGTCTCTCAAGACTCCTAAATGATCATAAGGTTCTCAAGACTCCCAATTGGTCAAGAAATATGGAAGTTTCCCTAGGCAATGCCTCCTCCTAAGCAAAATGTCCAAAACTAGGGTTTTGTGTTTCCTCAGGTTAAAATGAGTTTCAAGGCTTCAAGTGAGCTTCATAGCATCCCACATATATTCAAGAATCCCCTTTTCAAGTTTCAAGGCTTTCCCAATAAGTTTTCCCAGTCAAATGATCAGATATGCCAAAATCAGTCAAAGTAGTTAAAAAGTCAAACTGAGGTCAACTATGGTCAAAATAAAGTCAAACTTCAAGATTTTTTGCCAACATCAAGTTTATGAAGTAAAATTCATCATTTGATCAAGGGTTGATCATGATTCATCAAGGAAGTTTCAGATCATCAAGAATCAAGAGTTTCTAAATCAGGGTTTTCTTAAGAAAAGTCAACTGAACTTTGACCAGCCATAACTTTCACATACTTCATCAAAAGGAAATTTAAATCTCTACAACTTTGTGTCTCACAAGCCAAGCCTAAAAATGCTTCATTTAGAAGGTATGAGCTAAAACACTATAGGTCATTTCAAAAGTCAACAAAAAGTCAACATCTTTCAAAGGGCATAATTTGAAAATGGAAAAGGATATCGACATGAGACCAAAGAGGTTAGTTAGAGGACTCTTTAAGATTTTCAAAATGTCCAAGAACACCTTCATAGTCTTAAAATTGAAGGATTTGTGCCTTGGCAAAGTTGGGAAATTTTTTAGGGGTATATTGAGCAAATGAGGTCTTAAAACCATTTTTTCCAAATGGGTTTGCAATTTTGCAATCTAATCTTTACAATGACATCATGCACGACCCAATAATGATTTTTTCAGATTTTTTATAGTTTATTTTATATTTATTTGGATTTTATTTATTAAAATTCAATTTAAATATATATAAATTATGAAAAATCAAATAAAGCATGAAATCTTTGATTGAAAATCATTTGAATTATATTTAGAATGATTGGAAATCAACTAAAGTCAGATTGAACCAAAAATAGAAAGGATATATGAGATTTTTTGAATGTTTGAAAGTGATGAAACTTCATGATCAAGCAATCTTCACAAGCCCACAAATCCACAAGTTTTTGACCTAAATTCAATCAGTACATATACACAAACCTAATGCAAGCAAGACACACGAATTTGCTGCCTCCAAGAACAAGAACAAATTCAAAAAAATTCAACAAAGAGTGAGATTTAGTTTTGGAGTTAGAGAGGATTTTAGGTCATTCTAAAGGTTGCAATACATTCTCCAATGATCGCTGAACATGTATCGATCATTTGCATCATCAAGAACACCCTCATATGACTAAACTGAATCCCCATAGCTTGTGTTTTTAATTTTTTTGATTCTATTCATTTATGCGTTGTTATTGATTTTTAATTTTTTGTTATTGTTTGTGATGATCCATAGACCGTTTCTGGGCAAAGAAATTGAAGAAACCATGGCTAATACTCTAAACGCCATTATTAGGGTTTGAACCTTCAATTAGGGGCTTTGCGTTTACCTTGTTTTTGAACATTCTAAAGACATGGCTATGACGTATAAACTATGAGCAATTGATCTGGGTTATTAAATTTTATTATTATGGTGGTTTGCATGATGTTTCAAAAACATAGGTTCTTCTGGTTAAAAATATACGCAGGTAAATTCGCAGGAAAAAGCATAATAAAATTCGCAGGTAAATCGAAGAAAATGATGAAGGCTGGCGGGAAATCCAGAATTCAAAAATTCATTTGTTTTTTTATTATTTATGTTTCATTGTATTTCACAAGTGTGTAGGTGGCTTAGTGGTATTGATACATGCGTTATGAGCATGAGGTCCTGAGTTTAAACCTGGGTGAGACCATTCTTTTTCTCATTATTGTCATTATTCAACAAGTTTACTATATAATTATTTGTTGTTGTTTACTAGCAGACGCGCCCCATGTGGCTTATTGGCAAGGCATTTGGTTTGTGAGAATAAGGATGCAGGTTCGAATCTGGCTGGGATCAAATTTTTTGGTTATTTTTATTTTCTCAACAAGTTTCATATATTATTGGCCAAGGTGATATCATATCACCAGCGCATACTGGCCTGGTTGGTTTTGTGTTATACTGTGGAGGTAAGGGACCTGGGTTCAATTCCCAGGTCCTATCTTTTTGGCTATTTTTCTCATTTTTTTCTTCATATTTTCTTATTTTTCTATTTTCTTTATTTTAATTAATTAATTTATTAAATATAAAACCAATAATGTTTTTTATAAATCTTATATTATTAAACTCATAATTTTTTTTAATATTTATTTTAATTAAACTTATTTTCCTAATATTATTTTTGTATATAACTTTTATTATATAATTATTTTGCAAATAAAAAACTAATTTATTCTAAACCTAATTATTCTCTAACCCTAATTTTTCACTAACCCTAAAAATTTAACCTAATTTTCTTTAACCCTAATTATTTTTCTTAATAACTATTAATACTTTATTATTATTATTATTATTAAATTATTTAAACTTATTTTTTTTATTATAAACTCTAAAATTCTAACTTATTTAACTTAAATATTTCTTTTAAAATTCTAACTTTTCTTTATTTCTTCATTTTTATTTCCTTTTTAAATTCTAATATTTATTATTATTGCTTTATTATTGTTTTATTATTATTGCTTATTTATATTTGCTTTATTATTCTTATTATTTATTATTATCCGATTATATTATAACTATCCCAAAGCCATGTAATAATTCGTAGATTTATTTTCTGTCATTATTTTCATTATAAATATTTTATTGTGTGGTTAGTAAATAGGATGTGGAAACTATTTGTAATTAAAATTAAATTAGATAATTAATTTAAAAAGATAAAATATCTGAAAATAAACACTCACACACGTAAGTCGATCTTTGGTCGTCATCTTGCACTTCCTAGGGTATTCCTCTTAGTTTCCTTTTAAATATGGTCAAGTCCCTCGAATATAGGGATCTCTTAAGCAAAGTCCCTTCAAGTATAAATCATCATAGTCCCTACAGTTTAAAAGATCAAGTCCCTTCGAGATTGCCTACGGAAATGATCTTGTCCCTTCGACTAAATGATGATAGTCCCTACGAATTGCTAAAGACATCCCTTAAGTTGTCTTCATTGACCATACGATGACCATACGCTTGTCCCTTAACACATCCAAGGTAATGACTACCTATTCCTTAATAATAGGGATAGTCTTACCATTGAAAGAACATACGAGAACATGAAAGACTTAATCTAGAGTAGGTACCTCTTAGTTGCTTACTCACATTTCAAAATACTTTTTACACCTCACTTTCTTAAACATTTTTCAAAACAAGGCTTTGTATACATCCATACGAGGATCATTACAAAGTACTTAGAAAAATTTCTAATCCCACACTACACTTTTCAAAAACAATTTAAGTGAGCTAAGTAACTAAGAGCCCATGGATAACCATGGATATAAAGGGTGCTAACACCTTCCCTTTGTATAACCTACCCCCCGAACCTAAGTCTTTTAAAATAGGTATTTCCTGTTCTTTTATGTCCTTTCCACTTAGATAAAATAAAAGTTGGTGGCGACTTTTGTTATCCGCAACATGACTAAAAAGCAAGTTCTCTCACCGTGTTACAATATGTTTTCAATTGTCATCTAATTAAATCAATAATTATTATGTTTTCTTTTTTCAGAAGCGTGGTTGTTTGAAAATGATTAACCACGACTCCAAGACATTGATGTTGTCATAGCCCACTGATTGTTGGTTCAGTGATGTTATCCACTATTCTGGTCTTGTCGGTTTATGTTCATTTACATATGTGACCATAAACCACGGTATGTTGACGAATTTTTCAAAGAGATGGCACTCAGATACGTCATTTTTCTACCTACCTATAGGCGAGATGACCATCACTTTGGATGACGTCTCATACATCCTACATCTTCCCATTGGGGGAAAATTATTGGACCACAAAAAGGTCGGGCGAGAGGAAGGGGTCGATATGTGGTCACCCTGTTGGGGGCTGACACTAGCAAGGCGTCGGAAGATGTAGGTAGTTAGACATACCTAGTAGTTTATATTGGGATGCATTTTCTTTTGGTTATTTTCGATGTATTTTCTGACATATGTTATGTATGAATTATCTTGAGTTTTTTTATTTATGTACGAATTTTCACCCTCCTTTCACTTTAATATAACTGAATTTTACTTTGATTTTACGTTAATATAAGTTAGCCTCACAAAAATTGAATTTTTGGAGAATGATATTGTTCTGATATGATTCAGGGAGGATTTTGGATATGCATCTTCAAAATAAATTCCTCTTTGTATTTACTATGTTTTCATTTCAGGGACATTTCGGAGATGCATCTTTGAATACGCCAAATACTCATGCTAAGATGCATCTCTGAACCATAATTTGGTCAAAAATGTGGTGGATCTCAGAATAATACATTTTGATTGTGATTTATGTGTGTTCGAAGATGCATCTCCGAACGCTTGAATGACATTTTCGAATTTTCAAAAGTGTGCTATGCACATGTAAGGGTTGAAAGAGTATTCTCTTCTCTCTTATTCTCTACAAGCATATTTGGACCAATCGTTCAACCCGATAAAATTCACCTAGAACTTGAGATTCCACCTACACAACTACCAAAAAGTCAAGTTGTGACAATATTTTGACTGAAATTCCTGAAAACATAGTCGTTTAATATTTTGTTCATGCAAAAATAATTACTTGGATTGTGAAAACTTTTCTACCACCATTTAATTTATGACTCCAAACTTTCAATATGAATTTTTCTAAAAGAAAGAAGATAATTTCTTCAAATACGTGGAGTTTATGATATAAAAAATAAAAAATTCATCATAGCCATTCATGCAAAAGTAATATATATATATATATATATATATATATATATATATATATATATATATATATATATATATATATATATATATATATATATATATATATATATATAAATAAAATTCATCATAGCCATTCATGCAAAAGTAATATATATATATATATATATATATATATATATATATATATATATATATATATATATATATATATATATATATATATATATATATATATATATATATATATATATATATATATATATATATATGTATGTATATATATATATATATATATATATATATATATATATATATATATATATATATATATATATATATATGTATATATGTATGTATATATATGTATATATATATATATATATATATATATATATATATATATATATATATATATATATATATATATATATATATATATATATATATATATATATATATATATATATATATATATATATATCATGAGTGCAACAAAATAAAATCTTTGGTGTCATTGTCAAAGTGAGAGTACAACAATTCAAACATTAAAAGAAATTGGTATGCAAGCCAATCAAGTTGTCTCAAAATAATCCTCAAAGCATCAACCAAAAAGAAATACTCCATTATTCTTCACTTGTTTCTTGTGGTTCGTCTACGTCATCACAACCATGCAAATACAAGTAAACAAAAGGGGTGAATAATCAAGTCATGCGAAGAATAACAATAATTCATACAAAACACGTTTAGATAACCACATTTTCACATATTGTACATTCCCCTTTCGAGTGCCATAAGACTACATAATACACATTAACTTTTAAGATACATGCATGAACACAATGTATCTTAAGGTTGAAACATTAGGCAATTACTACTAAAGAAATTCCATCATTATCTAGAGATCATACTATCACATTTCACATACATGACATTATATATACTTTTCACAAATACATTATTTGCAGCAAGTTATTCTCGTAGAGCTTATATCTCACATTTTGGTCACATAAGACACAATTTCACATAAAGGATATTTAACTCAAAATACATAGTACATAGTGACATTGATTTCACAACATAATATTCACATGAAAAACGTAGTCTTTTTTTTAAATCTTGGAATCCCGTCTTGCAACCGACTAATCCAAGAGTACGACCTGTCACGCCGTTCACTAGCAAATGCCCCATTTAAAACCAAAACAAAACTTTGTATTAACTGACACAACACAAGGATTGTTAGCATCTAACAGGATTCGAACTCAGAACCTTGAGAGAAGCACACACTCAAGACCAAAACTTCCACCACTATTCGAAGAAGTTCACTCAATTCACTAAGAACTCAACCTAGTCCATCAACTAATTTACCTTACACCTCTTCACTTCCATGATCCATAGCTAAATGATAACACTGCCATATGTGTGAAAAGTAAGGGTTCTTGCCATATGTTGATGGTTGGCTAAAGAACCATAGAAGTTAAAAAGTGTGGAATATTACCTACCTGAATTCCATTCCAATTTTTGCACGGTTCATGTGTTCCCCATTCTGGGAGCACTGGACCAAAGTATTGTCAATGATCTTAAAAATTACATGCCATTACTAGGCTCCCCAAAAGTCTCTAAAGAACCAAACTTGGTTGTGTCAAAATAATACTTTTATAAGTTTAAAATAATACATTTAACTTCTATAGAAGTAAGCAGGATGTATGTAAATAATATGATATGATTCACAATTGCTCAATTTATTATAAAAATCGAAAAATTCAAAAAAAAAAAAAAGGTAACTTAAAATGAACATTGAAAAATCAAATGATAAATTAGATCTTTCTACATTCTTCCAAGTCCTATGTACTTACAAATTGCGGCGGGCCTTCCTAGTTGATAAAAAGTATTTCAAATAAGCAAAATACAATTTACTACTAGTTCATATAGATTATTTTGATCACATTTGTAGCAAGTTGACTCTAATGTGCAATATTTGATCACATTGACAAATGAAGGTTAAATTTTCATCATACGCATTGTAAGTTGCATCCCTCCTCCTTTGTCCGGGCTGGGGACCGGCTGTGTTTATACCAAATGAGACACAGGCGGAGTTAATTGCCAAAATCACATGAGTCCTCCATATGTCTTTAAGCATTGTCTATGAATGAAGAGAAACAAACACGTTAATTGCCAAAATCACATGAGTCCTCCATCATGTCTTTAAGCATTGTCTATGAATGAAGAGAAACAAACACGTTAATTGCCAAAATCACATGAGTCCTCCATCATGTCTTTAAGCATTGTCTATGAATGAAGAGAAACAAACACGTTAATTGCCAAAATCACATGAGTCCTCCATCGTGTCTTTAAGCATTGTCTATGAATGAAGAGAAACAAACACCAATTACTTCAATCGATAGAGATTTAAAATGAGAAAAAAACAAACTCAAAAGACCTATTGAGTAGAAGAATCTCATAGATTTAACATTATCACGTCCTCTAAGAGCACATGTCCTCGGCAGTTTTCACTCTATTGGCACTGACCTTGACAATAGATCTTTCCATTTTGACAATAGATCATTCCGTTTAGGTAGCTTCACTCGCCCACTGGTATTAGGCAGTGCACCTTAATCCATGATGTCCGTAGCCCTTTTCAATGTTCAACTCGCAATAGATACACTCATAATTAGAATTTAAGCACGTGATGAGAGTCAAATCCAAAAGACTGGTCCATAAGATGGAAGAACAATGACTTTAATATCACATAAAATACTTTAATCTATTCGATATAGAACTTCTACAATGGACAAACACATTTTAGAACAATTGCAAAACATCAACCCATCATGCTTCTTTTGTCGGTCTTGACACCTCATAATCTCTTATGTCCAACATAGGCAGCCATGCCCTAGGAAGATTTTTGCAACTACACCGATCAATATGTCCATATATGCTTCGAGTTTTTGTCATACTTAATTTTCAATTGCTGAAGAATTATCAATAGAAGAAAGATCATTCCATACATGTTGCCTGCCAACCGAAAATTTCAATAATCAAAACCCATGTCATGCACCGTCATGAATGGAAAGGTAAAACAAAACCATTAAGTCTCTAATTCTATTAAAATTCAACTTTATCCATATATCTAACTGATCACTATATTTGACCACTTAATGTCAATTTAATCATTAACATTAATAGCAAATGAATAATATAATTAAACTATGACAAAACCAAAAACCTTTTTAAAATTTTCACAATCTAAAAAATATATTTGAGAACAAGTTAGAGTCAAGGACCAATTTAAGAATTTACTCTAAAACCAAGATTAGCATTCATGCCTTTATTTAAAAGAACTACTTCAACCCCCACTTAATATTTAGAATTATACTTTTAAGTGGCATAAGTTGTCCAAAAGTGCACTTTCGGATCACACAAAATTAGTCATTTTTTCATCATCTTAACCATAATAATACACAAGAACAATTTAAAGATAAACTTTTACATGTTTGAATCAACAAATACATTATTTTTATATCACTTTAAAATATTATTCAATCTCAACACTAAATAAAAAAAGACATCATCATCTTAAATCATTATAATAAACACAAACTCATCATGAACAAATGTTTTTCATATGATATTTGCCAAACCTTCCGAATCATTACATATTTGTCAAATTCAAATTGCAAATTACTCCCCGGAGTATTTAAAGGTAACTCATTATTTGATATATTATATTATAAATTCACATTTCTTTCTTAAAGGTTATTGGTTTGTTGATGCTATGTTTAGTTTTATCAAAGAGATGCTTAATAGTCCATATACACCACTGATGTATGTTTAAGTGTGATATTGAGATTTATTGTTAAATATTGTTGCAAGTAATTAAGATTTTTTTTATAAGCACTAAGATTCAGTCATTGAATTTCTCTCACATCCAAGTTCATGTTGGAGGTATTCAAGAGTTTTTGTCATTTCAAAGGTAGTGCCATGTTTCAGTGCTACAAAAACAAATACACAAAGGATTAAAAATGTATGGAACTTAACTGATTATTTTAAAAGAACTGGTGTTGATATAGCTTAACACAATTTTATCCGTACTAAATATCAGCTTCCCATTCCCGACTTGTTTTTCATGCAAGGCCCTCACAAACGTTGTTAATATCTCAATTAATCCATCTACATTTTCCCTTTTGAAAAATAAAAAAAGCTACAAATATTACATTCAAACACTTTTATTGGTTAGAATTTATATAAATTTCATCAAATTTATGAGTCCTACATAATTTAGTGAAATCGTGAGTTTTCGCCAATCTAATGAAATATGTTGGAATGTTATGAAGAGTGTATTCCTAATATTACTAGGTAAAATTAACATCTTATCAAAAAAAAAAAAAAGTTTTTTTTTTTACTAATAAAGAAAACATGTAAAATAGAGTAATGTTTGTTAATCTCACATGTTCAAACTCCACACTATTTTCACGGAAACTTTACAAGGGCAAAATAATTTAAATTTAAAATTGATTTGGTTCCATTAGTATAGAACAATTTGATATGAGTTCATTGTAGTTTAGTGGGCATGTGAATTTCGTAGAAAATAATAAAGCATGGTAAGAAACCAATCAATAAAACAAAGCTAAAGCCTAAGGCCACTGCTCTCCTACCCAAATTTTTAACATTTGGAGTATCTGAAATGGTAGTGGTATTGGCCAGGAATTCATTTTTTAATACCTTAAGTTGCTGATCAGTGCTCACTCCATTTGTACAGGAGTTGATTGAGGGTACGACTGGCGAACATGTAAAAAAAGCTGACCAGGAATGACTATAACAAGGGGCAGAAGGAGAACATACCAGTAGCATAATCCAATTCAGCAACCTAACAGTTTTTCCTACTTGAGCTACTCCTGCAAACCACAGGAATTGAAGGTGGGAAGCAAAATAAATGAATTGAAAACATGGAACACAAATTAAGTATGCCAAGTCCCTGGCAAACAAAGATTTGCCACATAAGATATTAAATGTTAAGTACTCACTAACCTCCATATCACTTAAGTTTTAGAGTAATTATTATTCAGTGGAAGAAAAAAATCCATAATCATTTTCACTACATGACTACTACCAATCATCATTAACATAGCAAAAATGAACTCCCCAATTACAAACCATTTTACCTGAAATCTTATCAATTTCGCATCGTTGATAAATGAGAGATTTGACACCATGCATGAGTACCATTTTTAAGGTATGGTTTTCCAGACCCGAAAAAGAGTTGCCAGTTTATGTATAGGCAAGTGATTTCACTTGTGGCAAGAAAAAAAAAAGCCTTGAATCCATCATGCAAATAAAAAATTTTCGGCACATTAATATTTAACAATTGATTGTTCAAAAAGGTTGATATGGACGTCTAATAATTTTACAATCCGCTTGTCAACAGGAATTCCAATATTATTATATTGTTGGCCAGTAGTTATGCCGATCAAGTAGTTGCCATCTATTCAGCTGCACTAATACAATTCCAACAAAATTTTGTCATAGAAACAAGGTGTGGGACAAAATAAAAAGAGAAGTAACTGGGGAGGAAGAAGGGGGATTTGAGATGTGCAATATGGTAATTTTGAGAAGAATGCACTATGTTCCAATGTTTTTTACTCCTCAAAAGAATTAGGCATCTTTGTACCAAATCATTCCTTTAATAAATTATATAAACGTGGAGAAACAATTATTTACAGCTTCTAAGAGGAGAAACTCAACTGCCACAACCATCTACAAGAAGGCTCAAGTTTCTTTTCCCATCACCAAACAAGTAGGCAACACCGGCAACCATTAGCATTAAGTTCAGCCTTTCAACAAAAATGGTGATCAATAACTACCTGAAACACCACAACACTTGCATCAATACGCAGAACTCATGCACTGGATGGCATGTCGTAGTTTAATTTCTACTATTCATCAAAACATCAAAAATTCATGGCAGAAAAGGATCAAGAGCTATCACAAAACAAGGTATGCTAAATTGTCAAAGAGAAAACATGCATTCATTGGTAGTTGGAATCTAGATTAGCTTGCGAAGTATTTGACATCTTTAGATACAGAGCACGTAGAAGAATAAAACTACAACACTTTAATAAAAAAAAATGTCAACAACCACAAGATTTCCACTTAGTGAAGGATAGCTAATGCATGTTGTAAATGTAATAGTGGTGACAGAATATATCAAGCAGACGCCAAATAAACAACACATGAGGTCCATATCAAGTAATAAAAAAATTAATATAGCATGCTGATGAGTAAAAAATAGATATTTAACCCCGTGACCGCCAGATTACTTTAAGCGAGTGGAAACATACAAGGTAAAGGTTTACAAGCACTGTCGCAACACATCCAATTTGATGTCAACAGTCCAGTGAAATATAAAGTAACAGTCCTCAAATATTCATTGTGCAACATGTATGTTGGAAGTATTATCCTGCAAGGAGGAAAGCAACAATAAGATTACATTCCAATCGAAGAAGAATAACTCTTTCTGACAAATATTCCAGTCAAAATAAAATAATTCTCTCTGAACAATTGCAACCACTGTACATTCACAATTAACTAAGATATGCCGATTTCCAAAACATTTTTTAACACATGCTTGATAAAACTGAAGCCGAATACACATGTTTGTAGAGTTGAATGCATGCACTTAACAAAACCCAAGTCAAAATAAAATAAAAATATTTTGAAAAAAAAAAACTATAACATGTAAAGGTAAAGGAGAAGTAGCTATCAACAAAGGGGGAGAATTAATTATAATCTATAGTATCAACTAATCAGTTACCAAAAAGCGAAGAAATTTTAACATTTGAATCAATAAAAGATAAAAATGTCATATAAGGAAGATTAAATAAACATACATGACCACTGCACAGACTGAGAAAGCACATAATAAAATGAACAACGGTTGGTCAATGCATGCCAAGATTAAGCACAAGGGCATACCTAAGGGGAAAAAGTTGTCCACTCTCCAGTAGTAAGTGCATACAGGTATTAGTTTCTATAACAGCTTAATTCAATGATCTGCGACACCTGCATAATAAGGACATAAATGTTGCAATTACAAAGAAAAGAAAAAGGTAACTTGCACATTTTATTTCATCCTAAAAGTTCTTATAAAATGCTGATCCTACTCAAATGTCTATCAAATTGATGCCTTTTTTAGGAATGGCAAACGATAATATATGTTATAGAACCCTCCTTATCACTTCACTCTACTTAACTCCCTCATCCCAACCACCAAAGCCAACCTTATACAGATTTTGTGGGGTTATAAAATAACCAAACGGAATTGGATTCTCTATCTCAACAGGAAGAGTGAGAAGGAAAATTGATTAAAAGTGGAAAGGAGGTGAAGAGATATTGGAAGGAGAGGATCCAAACCATTTCCCATTAGGTAGGATCCAATACATGAATTTAACACATCTGTACTTCATTACAAAAATCAGAAAACCAATTTCTATTGGACCTTAATGATATTTCCTCAGACTTATTTTAAGTTTTTCTCCATAAAATTTAATCAGGCCAACTATCACTTGATCAATTAGACCCATTCTTAATGATTGTCGATTGGTCTTTTCTTCACATGACCACACCCTTATCTTTGGGAATTTTAGCTATCTCCTCATCAAAGGAGCAATTAAAAGTAAACTAGAGTCAAATTACATTGGTTTGTGATCTCGTCACTTCTAATATATCCACTCATCCACTGAGCACTCAACTCCTGTACTGGTTTTTAAGGAATATCATATTATTGTTTTTGTGATAATTTATATTCAGACCTTTAGTCCATTAGTTAGGCCCATTAGACTAGAATAGTCTTAATATAGAGATTAGTGCTTGTGCATTTTCATAATCGAAATATATTAAGTTTTCATATATTGCCTTATAGGTTCGTGATCTCCTCACTTCCACTCATCCCCTCTACTCATTTTCAAGGAATGGCGTATTTCCCTATCTGATACACTCGTATCGTGTCTGTGCATCATATAGATTAAATCAATGCAATTCAAATATCTGGGAACAGTACCAATAAAATTGTAGGACATATTATGCAAAGAAATTGAAGAATATAATAATCTTACTTTTTGGAACCACAATTGCAGGGAATCTTTTTCTCCTCCAAGGGAAACTTATAATTGTATGTAATTTCTTCACCGGCCTTTATATGCCGCTTTGCATATATGAAAATCTTCTTTTGACCCTCAAAAGATATAACCTTTGTGTAACAGTTGGGCTGCCAAAAGTTCAGTTCAAATTAGGAAGAATGTGAAATCAAGAGTTGAAGTAACACAAGCATGCAGCCAAACACATTCATGCATTTCATCATATAATATTACTGCACAAGTACCTCACAAGAATGGTTGATAAATCTTGCAATCCCTCCTCTCATTGTAGCATCAACCTACAAACAGACAGGAAAAGGAAATCTATCACTTCAAATGTTATCATTAGATTTACCAACATAATAATATTAATTAAAGGATGTGAAAAACTAAATTTAACTTAATACTCCTTTAGATAAGCTTTTGTAGATTAGGTATCATTCAAGCTTATCTAGGGGAAAATCAACCATATGCCCTGTGAACATGTGTGTCTGAAAGGATTGTCGAATAAAATGTGTCTAGAAGAACCAAATAATTAAATACATGCATTACAAGCCATAGCACGGAACTTTAGTTTTCAAGGTCAGGTGGTTATAATGTTTTCATGAGTTAATAACCTGTGATCGGATTAAGAAAGCCACAACTAACAATTAAGATTGAATCATCTCTTCTTGGTTAAGTAACATCAAAGATTTTAGTTACAAGCGTTCATATCTACCTTCTAAAGTCTATCCATAGACAACTGGACATGTCTGTGAATTCTCATCAGCTCAACAAATTGCAAGACTCTTTAGCACAGGCCATTAGGTTTAATTCTTACTAGACTTTGGTCCTTTAATTTCTATATGTTTCAATTGCAGAAAAGTATAGGCAACAATACCATTCAATACCAACATAGGGTAAATAAGGATTATAGGATATCAGATACATCTGACAAATGATCCCAAACTTGTATTAGGAAAGCAACATAAATGAAACTTCCAATATCAAAAATTTTCAAAAAACTACAATGCATACTAACCACATGACCATCATCAATTCTGAAAAGGTAACTGCTTCCAATTCCCATTTTCTCGTATTGAATCTCACGAATATCAGATATCTGCGACAATAAAATCACATCAGTCAATTTATTAAATAAAAATAATTTCAATTATAAAAAAAAGGAAGCAATTGCATTGAGAAGACAATGTTGACTATGCCTATGCCACTTGCAAAACCAAGAATTAGACAGCAAAATGGAAGAGCCGGTATGCTTAATGATCAACTGTTGATATGTAGAGTAACAATTAAGTACAGAAATAATTTATTTTTCATATACTTTTCTATGCGTATTGATTAACTTATATTCCAAGTTCCTTGGGTTCTGTGCACCTTAATTATTATACTCCCTCCGGTCACAATTATAAGTCAAAATAACTACTTTCACACGTACTAAGAAAGTTAGTTAAGTGTAATTAATTTTCTTGATTTCATGTACAATGAAAGTAAAATTTACGACAATATCCTTAATTTATTTGATAAATCCTCTCCCAACATTAAATGCTTTTGAATTAAATCAAGGGTACAATAGTAATACAAGCATTAATTAGTCTAAAATTTAATGACTTTTGCTTATAATAGTGACCAAGATTTAAGGTGTTTTTTTTTGCTTATAATAGTGACCGGAGGGAGTACTTTGAACAAGTAACGGATTTTTTCAACAATAAACTATTCATTCTTCAATAAAGCAATCATTAATTAAAAAAATTCAAAAGAAAATCTTTCACCGAGAATATAGGAGTTCGTTTGCAATGAATTACGCAAAAAGCGAAACATCTTCCTAGACATGAATATTTACAGGAAAAAAATTGGAAAGGTTACAAAAAAAACTGCCTAATTTGATTGATTTTATGCATATTGTTGTATATGAGTATTTAAGTCAAAATTTACTTTGCAAAATAGACATGATATGCCTTGAAATATGCATCTTTAGAACAATATTAATTTGTTTATACCCGAGGACGAATTAATTCTCCAATATATTCAATCACAAAGTCCTCTGCTTCTATTGGCTCTAAGGCAACAAGACCCCAATCGTGTATCTTGCTCCTTTGAAAACATAGTCGCTTTTTTCGTGCCTGAAAGATGCAAAATATAATAGTTGAAATCTGATTTATCACAATGCTATAGATAAGTGTGATCAAAACACACTCATTTTTCAATCACCTTCAATTGAGGCACTTTCAGAAGATCTGCACCCTCAGCTGCAGCAAGAAGGTTACGCAATTTCACCCTATTGGTTCTTGCAGAAAGACCCTTACCATTTGACACCTGGGATGAAATGTTTTCAGAATTTCTGCACTTGTTTTGAAAACGTGGAAGACCCCTGACGCGTGCCCTACATGAAGGACTAGCACTTTGTGACCATTTATGCCATTCCCACCCATTAATAGAAGTCCTAGAACATCCATTAGATTTAGGACATAAATCCAATGACTTGGATATGGCAGATTCCTTCAGTGCCTCAGTTACTTGTTTGCTAGCTTTCATACTAGACCCCTTATTTGAAATTTTCAAAACCTTAGCAGGATGTGAGGATGTAACACTGTCTTTTTGATGTTTCCTTTTTAATTTTGACACTTTACTTGTCACTGCAAATGGCAATAACAAGCCAAAAACAAAATAAATCTATCCTGAAAACTAATAAAGATATTTTACATCAATCAGGTAAGTTTCAACAAGGAACAAATGAGAACTAATAAAGACATATTACAAATAAACATACCACCTAGTTTCTCTCTAGAGATATGAGCAGTTGTCTTCCTGTGAATGGTGACATCAGAGTTATTGCTTTTAGCTACTTTCATACCAACACTATTATCAGTTGATGCCGATAGCTTCTTTTCATTAAACTTCATAATATCTGTAACACCATCTGAATAATAGAAAATGATAGATGTTATTCCTAAAAAAAATCATAATCATAAAACTAATGACAAATTAACAAGGAAACTCATGTACTTTGAACTATATGCGCAAACTTTACTACTTTCTGGCTAGTTTTATTCTTCAAGGATAATTGATCACTGGGTAAGCTATTATCAACATTGAAAGAAGACCTGCTCTTAGAAGTTGCTGATGGCCTCTTTTCATTAAACTTCACAATATCCATAACACCATCTGAATAATGGGATATGACAGATGTTATATCTAAAAAATTTATAATCGTAAAAAAACTAATGACAACTTAACAAGGAAATTATATACTTTGAACTGTATGAGCAAACTTCAATGCTTTCTGGCTAGTTTTATTCTTCAAGGATAATTGATCATTGGGTGAGCTATTATCGACATTGAAAGAAGACCAGCTCTTAGAAGATGTTGATGGCTTCTTTTCATTAAACTTCATAAGATCCATAACACCATCTGAATAATGGGATATGACAGATGTTATTTCTAAAAAAATTATAATGTAAAACTAAGGACAACTTAACAAGGAAATTATATACTTTGAACTTTATGCGCAAACTTCAATGCTTTCTGGCTAGTTTTATTCTTCAAGGATAATTGATCATTGGGTGAGCGATTGTTGACATTGAAAGAAGACCCGGTCTTAGAAGATGCATCCTTCTTCCCTTTAATCATCTCAGCCTTTCCACCTTTAATAGCAGTTATTTTAACTTCTGAACTCTCATTCACATCTCCAGAAACATGTTTCCGTAAGTTAGCCAGAGGCTTCTTCTTCCCTGGCCCTAAATTATCTTCTACAACAGGCTGAAAGGAGCAAAACTCTTTCCGTGGTAACTTCTTACGTTGATATGTATACTTTCCATCCAACAGATAAACTCCAGAACTTTTTGAGCCTTCCTTTCTTTTTCCCAGTCCAGAAGTAGAACCATTCAAATGTTCCTTATTAGCACCAAATGACTTCCTCTTAAGAATTATAAAATTAAGATAAGTAAATCAAGATACATGAATTAGATGAAATAAAACCAAATAACAAAGACAGTCACATTCAGAGAAACCAAAAGCAGTATTTAAATTCTCACAATATTGAACATGTTCTTACCTCATGACCACGAGACTGAAATTTCTTTTTTATGGTACATGATGACATAAGAACCTGTTTAAATGTAGAATCAAGAATTGACAACTTCCACTTCTCTAAGACTTCATCGTGCAGCTTCTGTCTGCACAGTGCAACTGCAACATACTCTTTAATCTTGGGATTGCATTCAACTATTCTTGAAGGTAGAAATTTTGAGTTGTAGGGAGGGAATATTATTTGAGAGTTCTTTTCGAATCCAGGTGGCATGTTACCAAACTCCTCTTCATCAACCACATCATTTAAATGTCCACACAATTCTTGAAATGCTTTTGAGAAAACATTAGACATTCGGTTTCCAGGGGAAGACATGCAAATTGAGTCTCTATTTTTCACAGGATCGACAGACTTATCATTTAGAATTTCTTTAACTGATGTTTTACTGGTAAGCATCTCTGAGATATGGCAGTTACTACCATCAACCTGCAAGTTAAAGGAATCTTCAACAAATAGTGTCTACTGTCTAAGTAGATAAAAAAATATGAATACTTGTATTCAAGTTACCTCACTGAACTTATCTTTTTCTAGGGAAGGAATTACTTGGTTTACTTCCTTTTCAACAACACTTAGAACATAATCAGCTAGAGACACCTTTGCAGAGAAGTGAAGATCGTTCTCCACGCGTTCAAGAATGTGTGTCAAAACTTTAGAATTATCATAACTGCATGAAACTCTTTGACCTTCGGCTATGTTTCGGCTTTTATTAGCAGATAAAAACAACTCAGGATGACCTCTTTCTGTCGCCATCACACCAGACTGGATATCAGCATCAACATTGCATATAGAGGAACCTGGCCTGAGAACCAACTGTACAACAACTGTTTGATTATTATAAGTACAATTAAAGCAAAAACCTCAAGTAAGCAAGCCACTCAGAACTCACAGCTTCTGATTTAACATAATCTTTAGATTCATTAACAGTTGATGGAGGCTTAGGATGAGACCAATATTTCCTCTTCCTCCAGGAAAATAAGTACTCTGTTACCGTGTCAAAAAACACTGCATTCCACATGACTTGCAGGCAATAATCAAAAAGTGCTTTACGAACAACAGAATATGACCACCAAAAATTTTCAATGCTTCCAACTGCCTTAACATTCATTGAAGAAGGTCTGGAAATTTCATGACAAGCCTGGTCGTCCAAAAAATGGGAAGGAACAGGCTCACTAGGAGGAATGGAAGTACCATTGTTCATCTACACATAAAACACAAACTGTTAAAGGAAATATTTGATGACATGGCACAATGAACAAAATTTCAAGTATTCAAAAACTGCAAAGCATTTAAACGTTACCATTTTATTGTCCAACGTGCAAGTTTCAGAAGTTCGATCAGAAGACTCGAGCTTTTGGTTCTTGCATTTCTTTTCAGTAACAAACTCTGAAATGATATTGCCAATAATCCCATCTAGCACAACTCTTCGGGCAGCTTTCATTGCACCCATGTGCAATTGGGAAGAAATGTCATCAGATATTTCACAAGTTAAGTTCATGACATCACCGACCCCATTGCTTTTGGAATCTGATCCACAGATGGTTCCAGATATATCTCCTTTCAATGCATTTACAGCAGCCAACAACACAAAGTTTCCATACTTATTGTCAAAATGGGAGATCTGTAAACAAATATAAATAAATCAAAATAATGACTATTATTGGAATAAAAGTACTTTTTTTATAGAACCCAGAGGCAAACATGAGCGATAACATCATGTTCGACAAATAGGTTCTAGAACACCAGAGTCCAAAATAATGTCCAGAAAAATAAAAGACACACCATTATATGAATAAAAGGACAAAATCAGGAGATTATATTCGAGGATATCCATGAAAACCCCACCAACACTTGTAGACACCGCCAAAACCCTTTCAATAAAAGAAAATTTAATCCTAGCTACGTAAATAAACTTATGGAAAAAAAAATGAGGTGCAATGTATATTTTGGGTAAAGGAAACTTATAATTATCATAAACTTATCATAAACTGCTTTAAGAAAACTTATCAACTAATCATTTCCTTTCCTGCACCAGATCTACATCTTATATATTATTTCACAGAATAAATTATAGTATCTTACCACTGTTGAATCTTCAAGATATCCATGGTGGTGCCAGGAAATCAATTCTGAAATGGAATGCGGCCCTTGTTTCATACCCTTTTTATCCACATAAAGCCAACAACAATCTCCTTCCGACTAAAACAAGAAACAAGACACAATCATCAAAATAAGCAACATGAATGTCAAGCTAACTCATATTTAACAAACCAGAGAACAGATATTGCACTACCATCTGACAAGAAATAAACCTCCCGAATGCCTCTGAGTTTAAATTCAAGTGATTGGATTCCTTAGTGCAATCATTGACATTTGACTGTGAAACAGACTTTGAATTAGCGTTAACAGGCTCAAAAGATCTATCTTGCCTGTATATTGTCATATCCTGAGAAGAAGAGGAGCCATTAGTAGACATCATTGTGTCTGAGAAATTCATACCCATGTATGCAAACCCAGTGGAAACATGGTCAGGATACTGTTGGAAGTAATTCAACGGTACAGGGTTCGTTATTGTGCCATTGATTACAGGATACACAGAAAGCTCAAATGGCAAGAAACCTGAAGTTAGTCCCTCATATAATTGCTCCTTAATATATGGACCACACATTTGTCCATGTTCATTCACATACATCCATCCACTCACAAAAGCAGGCTGTTGCACAAAGCCACTGAAACTCTGGTTCGAGTGTGAAATATTAACTGCGCTAGTAGAACACATGGGGACATCTCTATTAACATTTGACGGGCAGCTCATCTCAATTCCAGAAATCGGATCAACTTTATCATCAATTAAGCCACGAGAGAGAATATATATCACCAGTAATCCTGCACCAAGAAGCATTCAAGCATGTAAGAGATTTTAATATGGAAAAGGAACCGGGAGTATGGTTTGTAGATTTATTAACAATTGACTAAAATCCAACCCAAAAAAAAAACTCCAAAAACTCCTAATTGAAGAATAAACATTATAACAGAACATAAAGAACAATGGATTTAGGGTTTCACATAAAAAAATGCATAAAATTGGAAGGAAAATAGTATAAAATTTAAAATTAGTTCAAATTTGACGAAAGTGACACACAATTAATTTAAGAGTGGTGTTATTGCATTGATGATAACGTTACAAAATAGTTTTGTTTTTTCTTCCGCTTTATGACACTGTTTTTGAATATATCGGTAATGGTAATCATCATCATCGTCGTCGTCGTCATGTATACAATAAACTAACAATTAGGTATTAACAACGAAGAAAAAATCAAGATATAAATGGAGATGAATGGAATAGAGGAAGAAACCTTTGGATCTCGATGATGATGCTATGGATTGATTAGAACGCGATAGGGTTTCGGTGGATCTGGTTCCGTCGGTGTTTTGTTTGGTCAAACGCAATTTTCCTCTATTGAAAGTTGTTCGGGAGAAAATTGATTCTTCTTCCAAAACTGGATTCTACTCAAAGAACAATTTAGAGCTTTTGCGGTGGTTGGGAATCGATTTTGTGATTTAATAGGGTGTGATGAGTATTTCTTCTTACTCTATCTATCCTTAGCTCATAAATAAGTCCTCTTTCTATAATTTCTCGTTTTGTTGCTTTTAGCGTTGAGAAATTATTTTCAGGGTTTGGCTTTGTGTACGACGGCTACCATTTTTATTGGTTTCTCTTTTGCCTATTTAACTTTTTTATTCTTAAATAAGATGATTTATTAATGTATCCTTTATTTCTTAAACATTAATAAGATGATTTATTAATGTATCCTTTATTTCTTAGAGCGTGTTATTCATTTTTGGATTCTTTCCCGGTCTCATTAAGTTACATCAACGTTTTGAAGTAACTTATTTAATTTTTCACTTAAATGGTATAATTCTTAAACTCATATTAGCTCCAACAATTTTACCTTATATATTAATATTTTATTTATATTAAAAAAATTAATGACAAACAAACATTAAATATATATTTTGTAAGATCCATATGTTGCATGAGACATAAATTTGTTGCTTCACATTGCAATGTAGCACCACCTGGATGCTTTCAAATGAATATTTTATGTCAAAAAAATATGTCAGGTTGGAGAAGGCTTGAAGAACCAGCGTTTGAGATGGTCTTACTCCCTCCAATCACTATTATAAACAAACAAACAAAAATGACTAAATTTTGGTCATTATTATAAACAAAAGTTATTACTCCTAACTTTCATATTTAATGCTTGAATTACTAACATACCTTTAATTTAATTCAATAATATTTAATGTTGGTAATTGATTCATTAAATATAACTAAGGATATTATAATAAATTTTACTCTAATTGTATATAAAACCAAAAAAATTAATTACATTTAACTAATTTTCTTAATTAGTGTGAAAGTAATTACTTTTGCTTATAATTGTGACCGGATGGAGTACTTAAAAATAATTAAACGTCCTTAAATTTTTGAGAGGTATCTTTGGGTATACTTTCAAACGTAAAATAAATTGGATATGCATCTTCGTAATAATTTAAAATATATATCATACATCACATTTAGAAGTTACTTTACAAGTTTATTGTATCCGAAATTCATCTTCGTTTATTTTACATAGATACATCTCTGTAACATATCAGAACAAAGTGGTATGTGTTATGTTTTGTTTATGTGCATTCATATGAAGAGAGTTATAAGTGGTATGTACAATGTTATGTGACGAGATTTAAATCATACAATTGATATGCAAAATATGACGTATATAAATCCAAATGATCCAAAAATGTCATATATAGATAATATCGAAAACAACGATAAAGTAGTATGAAGTGAAAATAAAATATAATTCATAATGAATCCAAAGTACAACTATTATATACTACTATAATATTATGTATTTCGGAGTCCATCTCATCTGCCTCTTCTGCCTCCTTTAACTATTATATCTCTCTGACTCCTCGGGCATCTCGGGCATCAATCCTCCCTTCCCTCTGGCGCTGTCTCCGGTACATCATTGTCTTTGTGCCTCCGTCATGATGGCATATAAGACCTGCCTCACATCAGACTCATCGGGGAAGATACCTCTATCAATGTTTATCTGCACAATCTTCATTATGCGGCGACATCTATATAAGACATTTTTGGCATGACTTAACTATGTATGTTCATCCCCTAGTATCTCTTGATGAGCTGGCATTGATGGATCTTATAGAGTGACATTCACTATATACGGATGTGACACCCTAAAAAATCACTTGATGTACCATCCGCTTTCAATTATGGTACTTCGTGCCTTTTCTGATACCAGATGACTCTCATAATCATCAAATATGGCATCCATATGTCTACATGTTAAAGTAGGATGAGTAGATATAACACGGTGTCTGGTAATAGTCTAAGTATAGTCGAAATGTCGTATTACGCGATCAGGCAGATGAGAAGCAGTGAAACATGATTTGCAAGTCAACCATCCTGAGTATAACATTGTCTCGTCAAATGGTTGTGTCTCACGGTGATCCACATAATTGTTGAAGTGCATATCCTCGACAACCAAACAGTTCATATACATTATGAACGGGTATATCGTCTAGTTTCCTATGAGTGGGGCAAATGTAGTAGCACGCGACATATCCTCAGTGTAAGTCGGTACACTCACTCAGCTAGAGATGTGTGAGAATTATTGGAGGATCCAGGCCTGAAAAGTTTGGAACACACGAATCATCAGTAATGGCATTGCAACAATGGAATGAAAATGACACAGAAATATTAAAAGACCAATAAATATTATTGTTAGTAGTATGTTGTCAGTGACATGTTTCGTCTTCCATCAACAACTTTTGATAGCTTCGAGTACAAGTAGACTAAACAAGCGGACCCCCAATTGTACTCATGGATATGCTCGAAGTCTTCGAAGTATCGTAGGTATACGACATTTGTATAAGTGACACTTTTGTCTATAAAAATCGTAGTACCAACAAAATATAACATATGTTCTCTCATAACATACGCTCTATGGAGCCCCACCTGTTTGTCATCCTCTAGAAGTTTTCCCCTGATCAAAAGTGGTTACAAACACGACACATCATTGAATGTGAAATATATCTCATTGTGTGGGAGATGAAATGATAGGGTCTCGGAGTGACATCTCTCTATAAATGCATTAAGCATCCCGCGGTTGACCGCAAAATGATTGGTCATGCATAAGTCTTTCATCCCAGATAGGGACAAGGTCGTCTAGAACCATTCCTCATTATGTTGAGGCAAGTCAATAATATTCCGCCTGTTGTTAATAAACTTCAGAGGATCACAATCCTGCAGAGAATAAAACTCAATTAAGAAACTTGCAATTTATTAATAAATGTAAATTAAAAAAATAAATTCAACTAATGTTATCTCTCTGTCTAATATATGTCTGGAAGTATGGCTTGGATACAAAGGCAGTAGTGACAAATCTATAGGGCCTCCTCCAAATGCCTCTGGCTCAACATCCTTAACTGACTCACCATCTGGAGGTGTGTTGAATGCCAAACTTGTTTTATTTTGATTCATTATATTTGACATTTTTCAACTATTTTGTTATGTTTCAATGGACTCATTCCATGTTTTAATGTGATTATTCGATTATGTTGCAAATACATTTTGTTGCTTTGATATGTGTGTTATTGTGCAGGATTTAGGCATAAAACATCAAAGATTAAGACACACATGATGGACAAGAAGCCAAAGAAAAGATGAAGAATCGGTATGTTTTTTATGCGAATACGAGCGAGTAGAAAGCGAAAGTTCATTATGCAAAGTCCCAGCAAGGGAAAACACTGTTTTGGCAGAAAGTTTAGGACCCTGAGTTCGTTGTGCAAAGAAAAGTTCGCAAAATGACTTAGATATTTTCCCGTGGGCGGTTTAACTATTTAAAGGCATTTCATGTGCCATAAAGTGGTCTTCGTTGTGCGAAGAATGAGTTCGCAAAGCGAACTTGACATACTTTTAAAGTATTATATATGTATTTTTTACCTTTTCTTGGGATCATAACCCCATTATTCACATAGAAACCTTGTTTTCTACATTTCTTCACAAAAAGAGTGATATTTTGCAAATGGAAGCTTGATTCATATCCAAGATCGATTCTTCGATGTGGATGCTCATTCATCTTCTCTCATTACTTGTAAAGTAAGCTACCATGGTTATTGATAGCTAATTTCCTTCGTATCAAAGGTAAAAGTGGTCTACCTTAGCTTTATGTATTTCTCTTGATTGGTGTAAGAATCGTAATTTTAAAATAAATAGATATTTTAAGACTATAACATATTCACACATCTATGATATATTATGATCGGATATAAATTTAAATAATTTTTATATAAGTGAATTCGAGTTATGCTAAAAATATTTTAGGATTTTTATTTCATTAGTGGTTCATGATAGAAATTTTCTAAAATTCTTGATTTCAATCTCTTTAGCATTCGGCATATTAGTCGTCTTAATTTTTGAAACAACTCATTTTTGTAACAAAAATTTAAGGATAGAATAACAAAACTATTTATGATTGAATTATTAAATAAAAATATTCACTCCCGTCTGAACTAATTTTCAGGCTCTCCAATAAAAGGTAGTTTTACCCGCGTAAAATTTTAAATCAGTATTTCATAACGAAATTTTTTTATCGATGGAATCACAAAAATATTTTTGATAGAGTGATAAAAAGGTAATAACAATAATAATAAATTTTATTTTATTGAACAACTTTTTTATATATGCAATATAGAATAACCGAGAAAAAAGTTTTATTATCAGCAAAAATTATCTCGAGTATTTTTATCATTGTCACATAACACTGGAAATTGTACCAATGCGATAAAATTTACTAACCGGAGGAGATATGGATGACATGATAAGATTATCATGATGAATTAATTGAATAAGAAGCGACTTGTGATTATTACTAAAATAACTAGTTGTGGAAGTCGACTTAAGTGAAACAACTAGAAAAAAGAATAGGACATGTAAGGTTGTCAGGCTGATTATATATACACACATGATATTCACATAAGATAAAACCAAAAAAACACACATAAAATCCCCGTATACACCATTTTATCCTTTGGAAGCTACATCATAACTTGGGTATGTTTTCTTCTTTTTTTCTTCTTTTATATATAGTAATTGAATATCTCATGAGATGCACTTTTTTTTTAGTATTTAAGAAACACATATTCCCTCTCTCGGGTAGGGGTGAAAATAGGTCAGACCAACTAACAGGAACCTAGGGCCTAGTCTAGATAGACCAAGATCAGGATAAACTTGTTTTAAATAGAAAATACCTAGGTTTTCTTATAAGCCTATTTAGTTAATTATGTTAGGTCGTAGGCCATTCAAAAAGTCTTATAAGCCTATCAGGTCGATCTATTTATTAAATATGAATGAATTTATTATTTACATTATACTAAAATACAAAAGTAAAACTTAGTTATATTTAAGAATTTTAGAAAATAAGTTGAAAGAAATCATATGAATAATATTATAGAGTGTTTTCATAAGTTTTTTCAAATAAAAAATCTCACAAAATTTATGTTACTATGTCAACTCAGATAATTCAATAAAAACAAACATTTAGTTTCATTTTACTTTTGATTTTCTAGTTTATTTAAACATTAGTTCAATTTTTTAGTTACATATATTTTCAAATTATATAGGCTTTTTAAGTTGGTTAATAGGTCAATCGAGCCTTCGAAAATGCCAGACTCAAGCCAAAAAATAAGTCTTTGATAGACTATAGGCCAGACTTAGGTTTTTAATTTTTTAACAGGACAGACTCAGGCTTGGCAAAGCCTAACTCGGTCCAGCCTATTTTCAACCTTATTCTCAGGTAAACAAAAAAAATTATTATGATTTATTACATTAAACTTTAAAATTATTTAGTAAATCTTTTTGTAATTAATATAAAATTATGCACCAAATTATTATGATTTCATTATGTCTCATTACTTTAAACTTTGTCTTTAAAATTGAATGAATTTAAGTGAATGATGAGATTTTTATCACTACTCGGGATGAACTTTTCAACCTTGACTAAGTCCCTATCAGAGATTTCCCATGGATATATCAAACAATTTTATTTGAAAATTGTAATACGCATGTTTAGATAACTATGATATTATCAATTTGGCTTAAATGTGTTTTTGGTCCCTATAAATATCTCAATTTTGATTTTTAGTCCCTATAAAAAAACGTCGAGTTTTAGTCCCTATAAAATTATTTTTGCATACAGTTTTAGTCCTTCTACAGGGACTAAATCTGCGTGCAAAATTAATTTTATAGGGACTAAAACTCGATGTTTTTTTATAGGGACTAAAAACCAAATTTGAGATATTTATAGGGACTAAAAACATATTTAACCCTATCAACTTTTAGAATAAAATAAAGTTGTAGTTTTTTTTATATTATGTTAATATGAACTAGTGTGTGTGTGTGTGTGTGTGTATATATATATATATATATATATATATATATATATATATATATATATATATATATATATATGTATGTATATATTTGATCTGACCTGACCTGACAAGGAGAAACCTTCTAGTGATGAACAGTTACGGTGGTGAACTGGGGGGGTGTACATGCAAGGTATTCTGATGTCAAAGTGAAAAAGTGTATACGGAGTGCAAGTACAGAATAACTAATAATAGAATAAAATGGAATTCTTGACCCTCTAGTAAAAAAAAATTTATAATGTGCCTCTATCGTTTGGACAAGATTCTTTCATGGGTTGGATTACCTAGGCCCAAGGAAGAACTGTCAAGGATTGCGTAGGAGCAGATAAGACCTAGCGTATGGTCTTGCCCTTGGTCTAATTGTCCCGTAATACTAGGAGAAAATAATGGGGCAGTTGGCTGAATGGGGCACGTGGGGGAGACGTTTTCCCTACGTCCTCATGCGTTAGGTCATGGGCATGTCCGACGGACTAAGCCCCTGTTCGAATCGTGCTATGTTGGCCCAGTCCAAAACTAAGGTCCTTTGGATCAGGTTGTGGGCCTCTGCCCAACATTGACTGTGTCGGTCCAGTCCAGAACAGGAGCCCCCCAAGTCACAACTCCATTGTGGAGTGATGACTTAAGATTAAGTTTGGTCGGGCATACAGGTTGCAGGTAATGAGACCGATGAACACCAAGGATATTTGTTCGTGCCTTTTGGCGTTCACTTCGGGTAGTGCGTGTGAGACATTAAGGGTGTTTTGAATAATGTCAAAAACTTGGGTATTTGAAATGGTGTGTGGTAAGACAAGATAGAAGAGATGACCTCATGAAGAAAAGTTTTCATGAGATATTTGACTGCATGAGTCGACTCATGCTCCTCAACAGGTCGACTCAATCTGTACATTTGATTTGACTTGACTCATGGCTCGTTATAGGTTGACTCATTCAATGTGATTTTTCCTTCAAAACTCTTGGGTCCCAACAGGCTGACTGAGCAAGGATTTTAGGTCGACTCATTGACTTGGTACAGGTCGACTCATCCATATGGAGAGGTCGATACATTACTGACTTATGCATTTTTTTTCACTTACTTTTACTTTCTATTTCTACTTTTTTCTAACCAATATAAATAGTTGTTTCATGTTTTATGAGAAGTAACAAGAAAAGTGAAATAGATACACAACTTTTTCTTCATCTTCTCCTTCTTTGCATCAATCGACAATCACACACAGCAATATTTGTTGATCAAGATGCAAATTAAGGTGATAACGTCCAATCGTGAGATCAAGATTTCAGCTTGGGTAGAAAAGGTGTGGGTTTTCTTGTAAAAACCTAAAAGGTTTTCTCCTCTAAGATCGTAGAATATTTGGGGGTTTTGCACGCAATTATCGTTCGTAGATTCAACCGAGTGAGGGAGTTTGAAGATCAAGGGAATCGTTCATTCTTATCACGTTAACCGGAGGATTAAGAAGATAGTTGTGGGTTCACAAGCATTGAAGAAAATCAGTCGTGCTCAAAGTTTGAAGGATTGTATATTCTTGCAAGAAGGGAGCTGTTAATCAGAGTTTTTCTCGACGCGTGTGAATGACTTGGTTCTTCTCGAATCAAGGGGCAAGAAGAGTTATTTCAACAATCACAATTTGTATTGGTTTGTTATTCCAATTTTCTTCTTGTATAAATAATTACAATATTAATGAAATATCCCAATTCGATTGAGAATTAGGGGCAGTGTACTTTTAGCGAGGACGGTGAAGGAACTACCTAAACAAATCTCTTTTGTTCTTTATTCGTTTCATTCTAATATTTTATGCATTACTTGAATTTGTGTGGTTTAAAAAATTATTTTTTGGTTTAGTATGTGCACACCAACTATCTGTTAAATTGTTGTTATCAATTTTAACAACAACCTTGTAAAAATTATGCACTACTTTAACATACAAATAACACTTTGTGTGGGTGCACACCAAGTGTTTGAGAAAAATGTAAACCACATCAATTCATAATTTTTGTGCTTATTTCTCTTTTATAATTCATTGTTGAGAGTGGGTTATCAAGTGAGCCGAATTTAAGTGGCTTAGTTGCATTGTTTTAATTCTTCTTATCGTCTCTTATTTTCCATTTGGTTTCAAACGCATATTCGATCACCGGTGACTTTAATTTGTTTTTAGACGAGTTTTCCGGGGAACTTCCGCAAAATATTTTTCAATGTATTTTTGAAAAGTTGAATTTGTAAAAAGGGTCTATTCAACCCCCTTCTAGATCAACACCATCGTCTAACAAGTGGTATCACGAGCACCTGTTTATCTAGTGTTTCACATATAACTTCTTAGAAAATGGATAACGATCCAACGGGGGCATATAATAGAGCACTTATTTTTACCAGAGAAAACTACAACCACTGGAAGGATTGCATGTGTATTCATATCAACTCTATTGATAGAAACATATGGAAGGTTATTCAATAGGGTCTTATTAAAATAACCATGACCGGAGAGAATAACCTTGAAATACCTAAACCTGAAGCACAATGGGATGAAAAAGATGAAAAGAACTGTAACTATTATTGGAAAGCTCGAAATATGATTATTGCTTCTTTGGGAGCAGATGATTATTTCAGAGTTTCACATCATACTACGGCAAAAGATATGTGGGAAGCGTTACAGGTTGCCCATGAGGAAACCGATGACGTGAAGCTTGCCAGAATTAACACTTTGCAACAAGAGTTTGATCGCTTTCACATGAACCAAGGGGAAACCATTGGTGAATTGGGAAAGAGATTCTCTCATTTATTAAATCTCTTAAATGCTCGTGGCAAAACCACTCCCAACGATGTAGCTACTAACAAAATCTTAAGATGTCTTACTAGGGAATGGTTACCAAAGGTAACGACAATCAAAGAAGCCAATGATGTAAGAACATTGGATTTTACAAAGTTGATTGGGAAACTACAATAGCATGAGCAAGAGCACTTAAATCTACATGAGCATGAAGAAAATGAGAAGAAAGAAAAGAATGAAAAATCAAAGGACAGTGAGAAGAAGAATAAGTCTATTGAATTGAAGACTTCTACTTCAAAATCATCCACCAACAAAGAATGTGAAAGTGAGTTAAGTGACAAATACGGTGAATCTAATGAGGATATGGGGCTATTTGTTAGAAGATACAATACGTATCTTAGAAAGAATGAAATATCTCATTCGGACAAGCGCCTTGTCAACTATAGAAGGCAATCTAACTCATCCAAGCAGGAACCAAACAAAAGTACCAAAGTGAAAGGATCGTGTTATAATTGTGGAAAACCTAGTCACTACAAACCGGAATGCCCAATGTTAAAGAAAGAAAAAGGCAAAGATAAATATCACAAGAAAGGAAACAAAGCAAGAAGGGCATATATCGCATGGGAAAGCGATAGTGAAGCTTCTAGCAAAGCAAGCCCAAGTGATGAGGAAGAGAAGGTAAATCTTTGTCTTATGGCTCACACCAAGGGCAAAAAGCAAGTAAGTCACTCTAAATATGATAATGTTGAAAAAATTTCTTATCCTGAATTGCTTAGTAGTTTTAAGGTTCTCCATCATGAAGCTAAAAACGCTTTTAAGTGATTAGCCTCCGATAAGCTTATTTTTAAGCATTTGGAGAAAAAGGTATCCAGTTCTCAAAAGGAATTGGAGGCTCTTAAAGCTTTTATGGTGGAATCAATTAAAAAAGACAAACAAGGATGGTTTAATTTTCACGGTTGTGAAACTTGTTGAATTTGGCAAAGAGAAGTTAAAACATTTAAAGTCAAACTAGACAAAGAATCATAACCCAAGATGATATTTGTAACACCCATTTTTCCCACATAAATAATTATATAAATCTTTAATAAAATCAGAGTTACTTTTCTAGAGTGAGATGTTACACCATCAACGTTCATCAAAATCGTTGTTCCAAAACGAACAACGAAATCCAATTCTTTAATATTAATAGCTCAAAGGCTTAACAAATCGAACATAATAAGGTTCTTCAATTCAAGTTTAATTATAAAAATAAGTTTCTAAACACTAAAAGTAAGTGTGGACAAAGATCCTCGTTCTCGTTACATATCATAGCTCCTAGGACACGGACATCACACCATCGTACTTCTCAAGTACCTGAATTGTCTGCACTTCCGAAGAAGCACATACGCAACAAAACAAACAAAGGGGTAAGAAATAGATTCATAATATAACGGTGCATACAACATATATGAAGAAGTAATTCACCCCTAATCACACAAAATTATCAATCTATCATAATGAAATGTGATTCAAATGCACAATGCAAATGCAGTACCGACTCACAATAACGGTTCATCAAATAGAACCCTGAATGCATCGTTAACGTCTCCAACAAGACACGATCATCCCTGCAACCACGATTCTCAACGAATCTCGAATAATCACATCCACGAAATGATTATTCCATCAAATGTATGTGCATGCATACACAACAACGCATACCATATCACAATACACATGAACACATCATACTTTACGATCCTTGTGATCTCATCAACCAACCATCAGTGCATCTTATTCACACGCAGAGCATACATATATCTCATGTTATTCACAATTATAACAATCTACATATTCATATAATTCAATTAAACACTTATGCTTTCTTATGCAACTAATTGTCAAGTCATATATTCACTATTAGAACATCCTCAAAGTCTTATTTCACTAATATAATCCTACATTAGAAGAATGAGTCAAATCCGCCTTAAAACGGACGAAAAATCACATTTACAGTGGCCTGACACAGCCTCCCGTGTCCCCTGACACGACCCGTGTCAGGTGGCCTGGGGACACGTCCCCTCCAATCACCAAATCCCATTTTCCAGGAGGCTGACACGGCCGCCCGTGTTGCCTGACATGGCCCGTATCAGGCCTCCTGAAGCCAACTTCCTAAAATTCCACTTTTTAGTATAATGCCTGTAGCCTGACACGACCGCCCGTGTCATGGGACACGGCCCGTGTCAGGACACTTGTACCCCAAAAATCCAATTTTTCCAAAAGTCCCAATTTCTTCCTTCTTCCTCACATGCACGAACCCCAATCATTCTAAGTCGAATTTAACACTCAAAACCAACCAATTCACATGTTTATTATCCATTTATACATATAACCTCAACTAGTTTTATTAATAAACTTTCCTAGATCAAATTAGGGAATTTATGAGGTTCAATCCTCTTCTTTGTTCATCATAACCCCCACAACCTTCATATGCCAATTCTCCCAGTACCAAACATACAACACCAAATATATTTTCAAAACACATCATATAATCATATTCATCAACAATTTCACAATATTGCATCGATTTAATCATTATTATCAGAATCTCTTAAAAATACCTAAGGGAGGAAGGAATTCCCAAGTACCTTTCTATGTCCTATCACCAATCATAAACCCTTTCTCCCCCTTACCTTAAAATCAAAGCTTTCCTTCACAACTTTTGGTCTTGGTGATCTACGATCCTTGACCTTGCCCTTCTTCTCCTTTTTCTCCAGACCTCTCTGTTCTTCGTTAAAAATACGATGAATGAGGTTTGTTTCTCTATTTCCTCTTTTTATAAAACAACAATTCCACCTTTGTCCCTTAAACCTCTAACTAACTCTCTATTTTATTTTATTTAAATAATAACAACATTATAATAGTACACCTTATATTATTATTATTCTCATAAAATACTTTCTTCACCAATTAATTCAATCATGCCATTAAAATATTAATATTTATTTCACAAAAATAAATATAAAATTAAGGCGTTACAACTCTCCCCCACTTAGTTATTTTCGTCCTCGAAAATGTACGTGAATGGAATAACTCTGGATATGATTCTCGCATCTTGCTCTCCAGTTCCCAGGTAACACTTCCACCACCAGCTCCTCCCCAAGCTACTCTCACAAGAGGTATCTTTTTGCCTCGTAGTTGCTTCATCTTACGATCTTCAATCATCAACGGTAAAGTCTCCACCGTAAGATTGTCATGGATTTGCACTTCATCTCTCTGAATTACATGTGATGGATCAGACACATATTTCCTAAGCTGCGATACATGAAACGCTTTGTGCAAATTCGAAAGTTCTTACAGTAATTCCACTCTGTAAGCAACCTTGCCTACTCTCTGCATAATCTGATACGGTCCAATAAACTTAGGATCCAACTTCTTAGACTTCAATGCACGTCCAACACCAGTCATTGGGTTGACTCTAAAAAATACATGGTCACCCTCACTGAACTCTAAGTCTTTCCTTCTATTATCATGGTAACTTTTCTGCCGACTCTGAGACGCATTCATTTTCTCTTTGATCATCTGAATAGTTTCAGTAGTCTGCTGAATAATCTCAGGCCCAAGCATAACATTTTCACCTGTCTCATACCAACACAGAGGTGTTCTACATCTTCTACCATAAAGAGCTTCAAACGGCGCCATTCCAATACTTGGATGATAGTTATTATTATAAGTAAATTCAATCAGTATCAAACGTGTATCCCACCCAACACCTTTTTCTAGCACACAAGTTCTCAACAAATCTTCTAATGACTGAATAGTCCTCTCGGATTGTCCATCTGTCTGTGGGTGGTAAGTCGAAATCAATTTAAACTTAGAACCCAAAGCCTCGTGCAAACTTTTCCAAAACTCAAAAGTAAATTGCGGATCTCTATCTGATACTATACTTGACAGTACACCGTGCAATTTCACAACAACTCAGATATAAATCTTCGCCAACTTAGTTAACGGGTAGCTGATGTTAATCGGAATAAAATGCGCGGACTTAGTCAACCGTTCCACAACTACCCAAATAGTATCAAGGCCTCTCGCCGTATTCGGCAAACCTGACACAAAATCCATAACAATACTATCCCACTTCCACTCTAGGATCTCTAAAGGTTGCATCAGCCCCGAAGGCTTCTGGTGTTCCACTTTTGATTTCTGACATACTAAACAAGCATAAACAAATTGTGCAATATCTCGTTTCATACCGTGCCACCAAAATAATTTCTTCAAGTCATGGTACATCTTCGTAGCTCCCGGGTGAATACTTAAGCTACTTCGATGACTCTCTTCCAGATTTGCTTTCTTTAGTTCAACATTATCGGGTATACAAATTCTCTCCCGAAATCTCAAAATACCATTATTATCCAAACTAAAATCACCGCCTTGATCATTTCCTTCGGTAGGCATTAAGTCCACCAATTTCACGTCTTGTCGTTGGCCTTCCTTAATTACATCAAGAAATTCATTGTTTATTCGTAATATACCCAACTTAACACTTTCAGGTGTCATCTTACACACCATACTTAAGTCTCTAAATTGCTCAATTAAATCCATTTCTTTCATCATCATAGCCGACATATGAACTGTTTTCCGGCTTAATGCGTCCGCTACTACATTTGCCTTTCCCGGATGGTAACTTAAATTAAAATCATAATCTTTCAAAAATTCTAACCACCTCCTCTGCCTCATATTAAGCTCCTTCTGATCAAATAAATATTTCAGACTCTTATGGTCACTAGAGACTTCGCGACCCATAGAGATAATGCCTCCAAATTTTCAACACAAATACCACTGCAGCCAATTCTAAATCATGAGTAGGATAATTCCTCTTGTGTATCTTCAATTGTCTTGAAGCGTAAGCTACTACTTTATCAACCTGCATTAACACACCACCTAAACCCATTTTAGATGCATCACAATACACAACAAAAGCTTCATTCGGATTCGGTAAAATCAATACCGGTGCCGAAGTCAATTTCTTTTTCAATTCTTCAAAGCTTCTCTCACAAGTTACATCCCAAATAAAGGCTTGACTCTTCCTGGTCAATTGAGTCAATGGAAACGCCAAATTAGAAAATCCTTCTATAAACCTTCGATAATAACCAGCTAAACCATGAAAACTTCTAATTTCCGTTACCGTCTTCGGAGGTTCCCAATCAAGCACAACACTGACCTTCGAAGGGTTTACTGTTATACCTTCGCCAGATATTACATGTCCCAAAAAGCTCATTGTCTTCAACTAGAATTCACACTTGGAAAATTTAGCAAACAATTTGTTATCTTTTAACACTTGCAGTGCAATTCTCAAATGTTTCTCATGCTCTTCCTCAGACTTCGAGTATATCAATATATCATCAATAAATACTACGACGAATTGATCCAAGTAAGAATGGAATATCCGGTTCATATATTCCATAAACACACCCGGCGCATTAGACACTCCAAAAGGCATCACTGCATATTCGTAATGACTATATCGAGTTCTAAATGCCGTCTTCTGGATATCTTCCTCTTTCACTCTGATTTGATGATATCCTGACCTCAAATCAATCTTGCTAAAAACACAAGCTCCCCCAAGTTGGTCCATCAAGTCATCGATCCTTGGAAGTGGATACTTGTTCTTAATAGTAACCTTATTCAGTTATCGGTAGTCAATGCACAAGCGCATACTACCATCCTTCTTCTTAACCAATAACACTGGAGCACCACATGGCGATACACGGGGTCGAATGAACTTCTTATCAAGTAAGTCACCAATCTGCGATTTAAATTCAGCTAACTCAGTAGCAGACATCCTGTACGGTGCCATAGAAATAGGCCTGGTACCAGGAATCAAGTCAATAGTAAACTTCACTTCACGCGTCAGAGGTAACTCTATAATATCATTGGGAAATACTTCGAGAAATTCATTCACCACTGGTAACTCTTCAACAACGACCTTCTCTTCCACAAATAACGAAGCAAACACAACAAACATTTTCGCTTCGTCTTCCAATAAGGTCCTCAGCTCTTTAGTAGAAACTGAACCGGCCAAAATTTCCTCTTCTGGAGTTAGGAATAACAATCTCTTCCTAAAGCAGTCAATATAAACTCGGTTGGATTCCAACCAGTTTATACCCAAGATTATATCAAGATTACTGAGTGGTAGACATATAAGATCCACTCTAAACTCTTTATCAGAAATAGCCAAAACACAGTCGTGACATATCAAGGTAGTAGTCACAGAACCTATATATGGTGTATCAATAACCATTCCTTGACTTAACTGAGAAGGTTCCAATTCTAACTTTTTCACACATTCCAAAGAAATAAACGAGTGTATTACACCCGTATCAATAATCACAAATAAAGGAATATTGTTAATAAAGAAGTACCTTTGACCAATCGATCTTCACTAGTAGGCCGAGCTCCCACTAATGCAAATACTTTCCCATCAAATTTCTGCTTCTTTGGTTTCTGGAAATTAGTGCTAATGTGGCCCTGCTCTCCACAATTATAGCAAATAGGCACATTCCCTCTGCAATTGGCCATCACATGACCCGACTTTTCACACTTAAAACACTTCTTTTCTTCAGTAGGACAATTATTGGCACGATGTCTCGTGCCGTGACATCTGTATCATTTGAGCACACCGGGAGTACTTCCTCCCTCACTTGGTTTCTTCTCATTACCAGCTTTTTGCTTCCCTTTGTCAGCTAGAGAACTGTAAGGAGTACCATCAAATCTCTGCTTCCCTTTCTTATCATTCACAGCTTTTGAAGTGTGCAATTCGCGCCCTGTTATCGTTATCATAAATCCTGCTCCTACTTACCAGCTCTAGATAATTCCTGATCTTCTGGCAAGCAATACCCAGCTTAATCTCAGGACGCAACCCATTCTCATACTTCAGGCATTTGGAAGTCATTGCCTCTTCAGTATTGTAGTGTGTACAGTATTGCACTAGCTCTTCAAACTTGGCAGCATACTCCGCCACTGTCATATTACATTGCCCGAGTTCCAAGAACTCAACCTCCTTAGCACTGCGAATGTCTTCTGGGAAGTACTTCTCCAAGAACTCTCTGCGAAATACCGCCCAAGTGATAGTAGTACCCACGTCTTCCAACCTTTGGCGATTGTTGTCCCACCAGACTTCAGCTTCGCCCTCCATCATGTGAGTACCAAATCTCACCTTTTGATCATCAGAGCATCCCATGGTTCTGAAGATCTTCTCAACAGCTTTCAACCACTTCTGTGCAGCCTCTGGATCCAGAATTCCATCGTCATACATCGGCGGTCTGTTATTCCGGAACTGCTCCAATGCACGAGACTAAGCATTTCCTCCACCCTGAACGACCTGAACAACGTTCTCAACCGTCTGCACCATGTCTTGCATAGCCGTATCAAGAGCATCATCATTCCTTCCTGCCATAATGATACAACAAATAACTCAGGTTAGGAAACACACGACTCTTATTCTAAGGACTGACTCAATCTGGCCGGTTGGACCGACCTGCTCTGATACCAATTGTAACACCCACTTTTCCCACATAAATAATTATATAAATCTTTAATAAAATCAGAGTTGCTTTTCTAGAGTGAGATGTTACACCATCAACGTTCATCAAAATCGTTGTTCCAAAACGAACAGCGGAATCCAATTCTTTAATATCAATAGCTCAAAGGCTTAACAAATCGAACATAATAAGGTTCTTCAATTCAAGTTTAATTATAAAAATAAGTTGCTAAACACTAAAAGTAAGTGTGGACAAAGATCCCCGTTCCCGTTACATATCAGAGCTCCTAGGACACGAACATCACACCATCGTACTTCTCAAGTACCTGAATTGTCTGCACTTCCGAAGAAGCACAGACGCAACAAAACAAACAGAGGGGTGAGAAATAGATTCATAATATAACGGTGCATACGACACATATGAAGAAGTAATTCACCCCTAATCACACAAAATTATTAATTTATTATAATGCAATGCGATTCAAATGCACAATGCAAATGCGGTACTGACTCACAATAACGGTTCATCAAATAGAACCCCGAATGTATCGTTAACGTCTCCAACAAGACACGATCATCCCTGCAACCACGATTCTCAACGAATCCCGAATAATCACATCCACGAAATGATTATTCCATCAAATGTATGCGCATGCAGACACAACAACGCATACCATATCATAATACGCACGAACACATCATACTTTACGATCCCCATGATGTCATCAACCAACCATCAGTGCATCTTATTCACACGCAGAGCATACACATATCTCATGTTATTCATAATTATAACAATCTACATATTCATATAATTCAATTAAACACTTAGGCTTTCTCATGCAACTAATTGTCAAGTCCTATATTCACTATTAGAACATCCTCAAAGTCTTATTTCACTAATATAATCCTAAATTAGAAGAATGAGTCAAATCTGCCTTAAAATGGACGAAAAATCACATTTACAATGGCCTGACACAGCCTCCCGTGTCCCCTGACACGGCCCGTGTCCGGTGGCCTGGGGACACGTCCCCTACAATCACCAAATCCTATTTTCTAGGAGGCTGACACGACCGCCTGTGTTGCCTGACACGGCCCGTGTCAGGCATCCTGAAGCCAACTTCCCAAAATTCCACTTTTTAGTATAATGCCCGTAGCCTGACACGGCCCGTGTCAGGGCACTTGTACAAAATCCATTTTTTCCAAAAGTCCCAATTTCTTCCTTCTTCCTCACATGCACGAACCCCAATCATTCTAAGTCGAATTTAACACTCAAAACCAACCAATTCACATGTTTATTATCCATTTATACATATAACCTCAACTAGTTTTATTAATAGACTTTCCTAGATCAAATTAGGGAGTTTGTGAGGTTCAATCCTCTTCTCTGTTCATCATAACCCCCACAACCTTCATATACCAATTCTCCCAATACCAAACATACAACACCAAATATATTTTCAAAACACATCATATAATCATAGTCATCAAAAATTTCACAATATTGCATCGATTCAATCATTATTATCAGAATCTCTTTAAAATACCTAAGGGAGGAAGGAACTCCCAAGTACCCTTCTATGTCCTATCACCAATCATAAACCCTTTCTCCCCCATTACCTTAAAATCGAAGCTTTCATTCACAACTTTTGGTCTTGGTGATCTACGATCCTTGACCTTGCCCTTCTTCTCCTCTTTCTCCAGACCTCTCTGTTCTTCGTCAAAAATACGATGAATGAGGTTTGTTTCTCTATTTCCTCTTTTTATAAAACAACAATTCCACCTTTGTCCCTTAAACCTCTAACTAACTCTTTATTTTATTTTATTTAAATAATAAAAACATTATAATAGTACACCTTATATTATTATTATTCTCATAAAATACTTTCTTCACCAATTAATTCAATTATGCCATTAAAATATTAATATTTATTTCACAAAAATAAATATAAAATTAAGGCGTTACAATATTTGCCATTGATCATTCAAATTTTAGAGATTCTATGAACAATCCATAACAAAGGTACACCTATGTGTTGAAGGATTAAAATAGCAAATGGAACTCTAAACCAACCTTGGAATGTCTTTATTGTTGTAAGAGGGGTCATACTATTGCTAAATATCGATTTAGGAGATTCTTGGTCCCTAAAGGCATTTTTCAATGGTCGTCTAAATGCAACCAAAGTTTCACTCACACACAAGGACCCAATTAAAATTGGGTACCTATTTCCCTGATTTAATATGTAGGTGGAGTGTCTTGAGACTATGGAGAAAAGATGGTTTCTCGATAGTGGTTGCTCAAGACATATGACGGGTGACATTTTCCTATTCTATGACTTTGTGGCTAAGAAGAAAGGCTTTGTTACCTATGGTGATAACAACAAGGGAGTTATACTCGGTAAAGGTAGTGTAGGTAATCTCTCTTTTTCATCTATCTCTAATGTCCTTTTGGTGGAAGGCTTTAAACATAATCTCATTAGCATTAGTCAATTATGTGACAAGGGATACAAAGTCTCTTTTTCAAAAGAAGGTTGCATAATTGAACATGATGATAAAAAGGATTATGTGTCTGAGGGCTTGAGTATTAATAATGTATACATGCTTGAATTGAATGTGGTGTCATCAATGATCCTAAATGTCTAGTCTCTAAGAGTAATGACACATTAACTTTGAATTGCTCAACAAAATTGTTTCCAAAAACTTGGTAATTGGTTTACCAAAAATAAAATTTACCAAAGACTATCTTTGTGATGCTTGCCAAATGGGAAAGTAAACAAAGGTATCTTTTAAATCCAAAAATAGTCTCTACAACTACACCTCTGGAACTTCTACACATGGATCTATTCGGTCCATCAAGAATCAAAAGTCTAGGAGGAAATTATTATGGTTTTATTATTGTGGATGACTATTCAAGATTTTGTTGGACAATTTTCTTAGCAAGTAAAAGTGACACCTTCTCGGTATTTGAAACATTTGTCAAGTTGTCTCAAAACAAACTTAACACTAACATTGTAATGATTCGAAGTGATCATGGAGGTGAATTTGAAAATCGTCTTTTTGAAGAATTTTGTAAAAAACATGGAATTGAGCATAATTTTTCCGCTCCTAGAACACCGCAAAAAAATGGTGTTGTGGAACGTAAAAATTGTGTGTTAGATGAGCTATGAAGAATTATGATCAATGATAGTGGTCTTCCTAAATATTTTTGGGCCGATGCAATAAGTATTGCATGTTATGTGTTGAATAGGGTAATTATTCGACTCATTCTAAATAAAATGCCCTATAAACTTTTAAAAGGAAGGAAGCCAAATGTATCACATATCCATGTCTTTGGGTGTAAATGTTTTGTATTAAATAATGGTAAAGAAAATCTTGGCAAATTTGACTCAAAAGCGGATGAAGGTATCTTTCTTGGATACTCTAATTCAAGTAAAGCTTATAGAGTATACAACAAAAGATTACTTATTGTTGAAGAATTTGTGCATGTCTCCTTTGATGAATCTTGTCCGAAAATTGTCGGAAAAGGTAGTTGTGTTATTGGCGCATGTGCTTCTTCTGAAGAGATTGTTAAAGATCATGATGTGTCTCGTGTTGAACCCATTCTGGATAAAGCTGAGGAGGAGCCGGTTAAAGGATTTGTTCTCAAATATGAAGATCAAGCATCAATTCAAAATGATCTACCGTTGGAGTGGAAAACTTCCAAAGACCACCTCATCGACAATATTCTTGGAGATATCTCAAAGGGTGACACCACTCGATCAAGGATAAGTAATTTTTGTTTTTACTACGCTTTCGTCTCTCAAATTGAGCCTAAAAACTCCAAAGAGGCTTTACTCAATGAAAATTGGTTCTTGGCTATGCAAGAAGAACTTAATCAGTTTAAAATAAATGAGGTTTGGGACCTTGTTCCACCTCCACGAGGTCATCGAGTAATTGACATAAAATGGGTGTTTAGGAACAAGATGGACGAAAATGACAGCATTACTCGCAATAAGGTTTGTCTTGTTGCTTAAGGGTATAACCAAGAGGAAGGCATAGATTATGAGGAAACTTATGCTCATGTTGCTCGACTCGAGGCTATACGCCTTTTACTTGCATTTTCTTGCTTATAGAATTTTAAGCTATATCAAATGGATGTAAAGAGTGTTTTCCTTAACGAATACATAAATGAAGAAGTGTATGTTTGTCAATCACCCGGATTTGAAAACCATGAAAAGCCTAATCATGTTTACAAGCTTAAACATGCCTTGTATGGTCTCAAACAAACTCCTAGAGCTTGGTATGAACACTGAAGTAAATTTTTGATAAATCATAGTTTTTCAAGAGGAAAGGTTGACACTACTCTTTTCATTAAACGAGAAGGAAATCACTCAATGTTAGTACAAGTGTACGTAGATGGCATCAGTTTTGGGTCTACTAATATGAAGTTAGTCAATGAGTTTTCAAGTTCTATGCAAAGTGAATTTGAGATAAGTATGATGGGGGAGCTTAACTATTTTCTCGGACTCCAAATTAGACAACTTGAAGAAGGCACCTTCATAAGTCAAACAAAGTATTGCAATGAACTTCTCAAAAGGTTTGATATGACAAATTCGAAACCTATCGATACATCAATGCCTACGGCAGCAAGTCTTGATCGAGATGAAAATGGTAAGGATGTTGACATAAAAAGATATTGAGGTATGATTGGATCTTTTCTTTATCTTACCGCATCTCATCCCGTTATAATATTTAGTGTTTGCATGTGTGCTAGATTTCAATCTCGCCCTAAGGAATCACATCTAAAATATATTAAGCGCATTCTTAGATATCTTTGTGGTACTTCTAAGTTTGGTCTTTGGTATCCTAAGGGTAGTGATTGTTTGTTGGTAGGTTTTTCTGATTCTGACTTTGCCGGTTGCAAAGTGGATAGGAAAAGCACGAGTGGAACTTGTCATTTTTTTTCTCTAACTCTCTTAAAAGTTGGCATAGAAAAAAGCAAGTTTTTGTTGCTTTGTCAACTGCGGAGGTGGAATATGTTACGGCCGGAAATTGTTGTGCCCAAATTTTATAGTTAAAACAAAAATTTCTCGACTTCAACATTGTTCTAAAAAATATTACAATCCTTTGTGACAACACTAGTGCAATAAACCTTACCAAAAATCCGATCTTACACTCACGCACCAAGCATATTGAAATTCGACATCATTTTCTGCAAGATCATGTAGAGAAAGGAGACGTGGTATTTGAGCACGTTGAAAGTTTTAATCAACTTGCCTATATTTTTACAAAACCACTTGCCACAAAGTCTTTCTTTCATATTCGTAGGGAACTTGGTATACTCGACATTTAGGACCGGTCTTAACCTTAAATGAATTCATTGCCTATTATTGGTTGAATTATTATATTAATACACTAACTAATTGTATATTGAAGTGATTTATTTGATTATTCATCTTACACCTTCACATGTGAGAGGTAATATCATTTCATCTATAAAAATCTCAATATGTTTGTCTCAAGTATCTTGATTGATATATGTATATTTTGTATAAAAGAAATAAGTGTGAGTATGCTTTTGTATGTTTTCTTATTTATCTTTTATATTGTTCAAAATATCAAAATAATAATGTGTATGTCATTTGGATGCATTGTGGTATGATATTATGATGGTTTTGTATAATGTTGTTGAAAATTGTGGTGTATTTTTCATCTAAATGCTCGGGTCCCAACAGGCGGACCCATGCGTCGACTCATGGACCTGTCTGCGTCGACCTGTGACTTTGACGAGTCGATTCATTTCAAAGTTTTAAATGCGTCAACTCACTAACATGTTTGAGTCGACTCATTGTCGATTTAACTGCCCCATACGCGTTAAAACGTGCGTTGTCTGAGTGTTTATGGTTTTTAGGTCGTCTCATCTTCTTTATGACCAGAAATTTAATTGTGTTTTAAATGTCTTTATTCTCTTAATCAACTTAATTGCATAAACTACAATTTATTTCATATTCATTTCATCTTCATCATACATTTTTATTACTCTCTTAAGAACCCTAATTCCCAAAATCTCATTCCATCTTCTTCAACTCTTCATCAATGGCATCAAGAGCAACTGGAAAAAGAACATAAAGGGGCTCTTCATATCAATCATCAATTCTGGTAACTGCTTTATCTCTTCTTCCAACTTATCTTGCTGATACTTATGATAGGAAATTCAGAAATAGGAAGATTATTCCATAATATGTGCACTCCAAGAGAACTGCTAATCAGATGCATATTCCTCACATTGTTGAACTGATTGATTTTCAAGAAATCAATTCGTTCTTATCCTGTCAAGTAGAATATAATGAGGATATGATTAGGATGTTTTATGCTGGTCTTGTTGGTAAATTCAAAGGTTTTGAGTTCAATTTCCGGATGGGTGAAAGGATGTTAGCAGTTACCGCACAAGTTTGGAAAGATATCTTTAAGATTGATCCTGAGGCTGCTAGTATTTTGATGACTTATACCACTCATGTTCCTAACTATGAATTTCGTAAGGAATTAAATGGTATGTTAAAAGAACCTTTTATTGAGGCTGCAATGAATTATGAGTTGTTTTCGTCATCCACTACAACAGGAAAGGTTAAGCCTACCAATCGTATTCTCTATTGGATTGTCTCACACAACCTTCGGCCTAAGAAAGGTGGTTTCTCCCGTATCGACATGTCTGAGGTTCATCTCATATACATCCTCCAAAATAAGGTAAAAGTCAATTGGTCACACTATTTTGCTAGTAGGATTTTTGCTCTTAAGGAGAAGAAAGATGTTGCTCTTGCCCATCCTTCGATTATTCAGGAAATCATCAACAAAGCACAAGTCGTTGTTAAGGGTATTCCGTATGTCCCTATTTCTGAAAACAATTGTTTCCAAAAAAAGACGCTTAGTCTAATGGGTCATATATGAGATAAAAAGAAAAGAGATACAGGTACATTGCTCGGGTTGGCTCTGGTCATGATAATGAGGATGAGGATGATGCTGAAGATGATGAGAATCAAAATGTTGAGGATATGAATATTGATGAAGTTCATGTTGATAATGAAGATTGGTATCGTGCTCCTTCTGATGATTCTGCACTTTATGAAAACCAAGGTTGAGGCAAATAGCAACACACAAGATGGACTCACACAACAACTTCGTTTGCTCATCCATCTTCACCACCTCCACCTCTACACGACAAGTCTTCTGGAATAATGAATCTGCTTCAAAATATGCAATTGGAATAATAAAGCTATTATGCATCTCAATTCGAGCGGTACAATAAGTTGGAACAAATATTTAATGCGTAAGACAAGGTTTTTGTTGATTACGTGTCAGTTCAAGACACTCGATACACCGAGTTGCAAAATCACTTGCAAACTCAAGATACCAAATTTGAATCGTTGGCATCTAACTCTATGGCTCGAATAAATGAGGTACATCGTTCTAATGTGGATCTTGCAAATTCCATCAACACTCTTAACAGAAACTTCATTCACTACATTGGCGAAGACATGGAAGATCGTCCACCGACTGTTTATCAACGTTGTCATCCATCACATCAGAATCGTGGTTGTTCACTATTGATTTTGGTGAACAACTGTTGGTTTCCAATTTTAACGAAATTAGTTTACTTGCAGGATCAACCACACAAATCCTAGGACACATGTGCTTTCTTACAAACTTTCTATGTCTTTGCAAACTTTGATTTTACTTTCATTAAACTTTTTACGTATGGATAATCTGACTAACAAGAGAATAGAAGTGTCTGGTGAAGCTTAAATGAAATAGATTGAAGCAAGGCATAAAGTAAATTAGCATAGAGAAGTAAATAACTTGTAAATGTAAAGGAATTGTAAAGAACTTTTGAACTTCATTAAACTTTGGTGAAATAAAATAAAATGGTGTTGCACACGTACATTTTCCAGATAAAAAACTCTTTTCTCACACGCAGTTACTTCAAATATTCTTTACAGGAATTTTGTACAAGAACTTTCACACCCCCATTCTGACAAGAACTAACCTATTTATATACAAACAAAATAACTGTCACTAACGGGCAATTCCTAAAATTATGACACTTGGATTTCGGCATGTCCCCTTTTCACCAAACGCTTCCACGCGTCCTTCTTCCAAACGTATCAACTTTTGAATTTTTGAATGTCTTCATCTGCGTCGAAACGACGCATCTCTTCAAATCGACCAGTATCGTTAAAATGTCGAAAACGAGATCACTGACTAGTGTTGTGGAAATGTCGAAAACAACATCACCAACTAGTCATGTCGAAATTTTCTTTTTCATGTTCTTCAACTTTCTTCCCTAGTTGAAATACATCGACTTTGAGCTTCATCTTATGACGTCGAAAATGCCCGTTTACAAATTGCCCCCCAACAAAGATTTTCGACTATTTTTGGAGGAAAGATCGTTTGTTGTTGACATATCATTTCGATGCCATATTCCTTCCATTACTTTATCATTTCCAAGATTTGATATCCCAAATCCCTAAAAATTCCCATCATTAAACATTTCAGAAATGTGAACTCTAACCCACGTTTCTAACACTACTCCCATCATTTCCTAAAAGCTAGCAAGTCATAGGCGATTCATCTTCCACTAACCTACTTTCTCCATAAAAAATTTGCCACGCGGTCTATGATCAAAAACCAAAACTCAATCGTTTCAGTATATTACTCTATAAATACTCATTCATCAGCTTGTTCAAGCTCTTTACGCTTTTTTCTATTCTTCTTCTTCAAACAAAACCCATTTTTCCAACTGAAAAAATCTTTGCTTCTACAAGAATGGCTTCATCCAAACCTTCTAGCAGCAAGAAATCTAAAAGCTCAACTTCACTTTCATACGCGCATAAATGGACCAAACATTATTGGAAATCAACAATACATTCCTGAGCCTCCAAACAAGAAAGAAAAAGCAAGTATACTAATCTCAGGTATTGATCCCTATTCTTGTTTCTGGCCTTTGTCACTCCATGTTAGTCCATCTCCCCAATCCAGATATTAACCTAGATAGGCTGAAATAATACTTTCCCTCTTATCAACGCCTCAAACCTATAGGTGATGGGGTTAAGCCTAAACCCACAAAACAAACTGAGGAACAAAGTTCGACTGCTGATGCAGAATTGAACTTACTTCACCTAAATAATGCTAGGATCTTTAGAACCAGCCCTAGGGAAAAAGACCCTTCTGATTATTTAGCTTGGTTAGCTAAGATTGAAAAGGTTAAGACAACCTTCTGGAAAGAAATGGGAATTTTCGACTTGATACAAATGTCGAAAGTAGGACCCAATTACTGCCCTAATATGTTGTTAGCTTCCCTCTTTTTCTGGGATAATACTTACAACAACTTCCATCTTCCCTGTGGGATGGTCACTCCAACCCTTTTCGACATATCTACCATTGTTGGGCTTAGCCCTCCAGGAGTATATTTTGAACCCACCATCCTGAATTATGACTCTATAGATTTCGACACCAGTAAAGCTTCTTACTTTGTTTTCATTGCCCATTACCATGACAAGAAAACTGTTGAGGTATCTGAGAAAGAACATATAGCTTTCTTGACCTTGTGGATGTCGGAATCTGTTTCTGTTCTCGGTCCCTTCAAGTGGCCAAAAGTTTTATTACTATAGCCAACCAACTTCATAGTGGGACCAAACTGTGGCTGAGTGAGATGATTCTGGCGAATCTGTATGAATCTTTGAGTGAGAGTGTAGGTTTTTTAAATATTGTAACAGATAAAGGAAATCTTAGCATATCAGGGCCACTTTGGCTTTTTCAACTGTGGTTTAATTCCACCTTAGAAGCTTCCATTCCTGTCAAGAATGATATAGATGAAGAAGAAATTAAGGATAGGGTTGTCGAATAGCCTAGATTAGTACAACTGACACCAACTGACAAAGGGCTAAGTCTTCGACAATATTTTACCGGCTATGTCATGATGTTCGCCAAAAGGTACAACTTCATTCCCTCTATGGCGCCTTTTACTAGTAGGACAGTTGGGCTTTAGTGGTTCACCAAACAACTCCCTTTCGAAATGCAGAAGGACGAAGATGAATTCCTCGAAATTTGGGAATCATTCTTGACATCTAGGCTTCTCACTTCTCACTATAACGTCACAAAAACGAAAGTTGCACTGATTGTCTATCAACCTAATCTCGTTGCTCGACAGTTTGGACTCGTTCAACTGAAACCCAAATCCATTTTCCCCAAAAATGGTTCCATTGTATTATATAACTCCTACCACATTGAAGAACAAAGCAAATAATTATCGAAGAAATATGTTGATGAATCTCTTGAAATTCGCCCAATGGTCTTTCGACCATCTTTCCTTTGTACCCATGAATTTGATGTCTGGTAGAAGGAATACCACCTCACCAAATTCTTCGATGTAACAGCTTTCAACACCCATCTAACGACTGCTTTTGCTCTTGTGCATGACAGAACAAAGAAAGGTAAAGAAAGACATATCAAAGAAATACAAAAATTTCAAAATTATTTTGAAACCATCTATAGGCCAGAGGAACTTAGTCGGACCATAAGCGAAGCAGCAGTAACTTTAAAACATAAGTTGACAGAAAGACTAGAAATGTTGAAATTTCCTTCATATGTTCGTCCAGAACAACGATATGAATTGGCTTTCAATCTTTATCCACCAAAGTTTCCCCCTTTACCTTCTGCTGGTTTTGGTATGGCGGCGAGCCCTCCATTTCCAGATTGGTTCGTTTGTGGGGATTAGGGATGTTAACGGGTCGGGTAGGGTGTGATTTTTACACTACCCAAACCCGCACTCAAAATCAACACCCAAACCCGAACCCAAACCCAGAGACTATTCTGGTGGCAAAATAACACTCGCGCCCACACCCGTTGGGTTCTGGTTTTTTCGCCCAAACCCGAACCCGTAACAAAAACACAAAATTAATTTTTTTCAAAAAAATTATTAGTTTTCAAATATATATATATATATATATATATATATATATATATATATATATATATATATATATATGTGTGTGTGTGTGTGTGTGTGTGTGTGTGTGTGTGTATAAATTATGATTTAGTATTTAGTTAATTATAAGGAGTATAAATTCTATTTACTATTAAAATAGTGTTGCTTACAAAATAAGATTTTAATTAAAATTTTACACACAACCGGCTATTTTGCACACCCCTAATTATAATTAAAATTAAGGTCTTCAACATCTTAACATTATAATTAAAATTAAATTGTACAGTCTACAATTAAAATTAAAATTAAAATTAAAATTAAAATTAAAGTCTAAACGGGTGTAATTTCGGGTTTCGGGTGCGGGTTTCACACTACCCAAACCCGTACCCAAAATATCGGGTGGCACCCGAAACCGAACCCAAACCCAGTCAAATCGGGTTTTCACCCGTTGACTCGGGTTTGGATGCGGGTGGACCCGCGAGTTTGGGTCTGCCTGCCATCCCTAGTGGAGATTCTATGAAACTTCTTCGACAACATTACAAAAAGCCTGTTGAGCGAGTGGTTCCAACTAAGTTCACTTTGGACAATTTCAGAGGACACCTTCATATTGGAATAGACCATGTTCGCGTGGAAACTCTCATTCTTGAAGGTGTTTAACGAAATATATATATCTTTTTTATTATTTTGCTATCCTAAGTTTTACTTCATATGCTTCTTGTACTCATCTCTGACTTTCTGTTTGTCCTTAGCCGTAAATATTTCGGCCAAGAAAGCTGTTGTCGAAGGTACCTCTGAGAAGATGGACGAAGATCCACCAAGCAACATCAGAAAATTGTAACAAAGGTATAACCTTCGCTTTCTATATTAGTTTTTTCATTCTTCCAGAAGCTAATCAATTTTCTATTTTCTATTTCAGGTAGGTCGAAAACCACCACCTGCCCCCAAAAGAAAAAAACAAGAAGAAAAAGCTCCCAGTGAAGAGTCTGGTGATGAATCCCCAGACCAAAGTCCACCTCCAAAAAAGAAGAAATCTACCAAGACCTCTTCACAAAAATCCACAATCAAATCCACCAAGGCCACTCCCCTAAATAGTCCAGCTCTAAAGGTTTAAGTGAAGGAAGCAAAGAGTGGCAACTCTAGTTTTAATACTGAGATACATCAGGTAAAACTTTGCTTTGACCACCTATATTTACTTCTTATTATTTCTGCTTTGAGTTCTAATCTTGGAGTCATTTTCAGGTTGATGTCGAACGAAACCCCCTAGAGGAAGAAGTGCCAACGCCCAAGAGTCAACCTGTTCACCAAGTTGTCAGCCCACCACACACTTCTCCGAAGAATTCGACAAAGGAGTCAGCGGTACATAAGGAACAATCTCCTAACACTCCCCAATCTTCTGATGACAATTCTCCTCCTCCTCCTCCTAAGTCAGATGCAGCAAAAAAATAACGATTTGAATGTTAACGCTGAGGTCGGAGATGAGGATTACAAAAAGGGAGAAACTGCTGGTGAAGATGACAAAACAAAACAATCAGATGTCAGGTTAATTCGAGGACAAAGTAGTCAACCACATTCTGACCCAACCAAAGAAGGTTCATTGTCCACTGGTTCGACCAGTCTCTCTCGAAAATAAATTGAGAGCCTCAAAGTGCAGAAGCCTTTAAAGTATTTAAAAGTTGTGCTCAGTGCTCGTCACAATTTTCAAGATTCCTCTTAGAGCAATTCGACCACTTCTAGAGCTACTTTTGGTGTGCACTCTCTTGATGCCACCATGGCTGAGACTAGGACGAAAATCCTTGATGTGGATTTATTTAGGGTTTTGGAAGAGAATTCTACTGCCTGCTTCGACTTGAATAAAATCCTGAAGCAAATGAATGTCTTGGAATCTCCTGCTGAAGTAAGTAGTCTTGTGACAAACCTGACTACCTTAATCGACTTGGTGGGTGCAAACGTAAAGCGTCTCAAAGACTTCTCAAAACAAATATCCAAGAAATATGAGACTCAACTTGTTGAATGGGATGTTGCGGCCGCTTTGACCAACAAAATCTTAGAGTTGTAACACCTTTCTGAAACTTACACTAAAGAGGTTGCCGAATGCGACGACAATATCCAAAAGTGGGGGAAACATATAGTTGCACTCCAAAAGAAGATTTTCCTGGAGCATAGGCGCAAGAAAGCCCTTCAACAACCTAAGCAAATGAGATTGATGAGGAGCTAAAGGTGGGTGTTCATCATGTTGAAAGGGCTTAAGCATTGACTCAAGAGATTGAAAGCCTTTCGACTAATAGAAGCTTCTGTGATCGTCGACTCAAAATTCAGAAGAAGAAGTTTGATGGATTGAAGAAATCTTGTGCCAACACTCAGTTGTAATAGAAATAGTTTATTTTTTATTAGCCCGTTTTTTTCTTAAACTTGTTTGTAATGATATTAATGCCATCTGTTTAGTAAGGTACATCATTACTTTGTGCTATGTACAATTATTATATGGTTATTTTGACTTCTTGCAATGTTGGTTTGTACTTTTTCAAATACTTCCCATTTATCTTCAAAATTCTCATGTCTTTTCCTATTTCTTCAATTTCGCATGCGCCATTTGAAAAGATTTTCAAAACTTGGAAAGGTCCCTCCCACTTAGGAGACCATTCTCCCATTAATTTATCTTTTCGATCCATAGGAAGAATTACCTTCCAAACAAGATCACCAATAAAAAGAGTTTTGAACTTTAATTTCTTATTGTAAAACCTTTTGACTCTTTCTTTTTGTCTTCTCACCAAATCTAGTGCATGTAACCTTTCTTCGTCTATGTCGACCAATTTGTCCATCATCATACTTGTCGTACCCCGAAAAATACGACCTTACGTGATCCGAAAGGATGGAGTCACGCGCCGGACAAACTGAAGAGTCGCCACCTAATTCTATTTATTCCCGAAGAGGGAAAGGGAAGATATAGATACAACCCGGGAGGAAAAGGATGAGGACAAAGGTCAACGGAACCATTGCCTGGGTTCGGGAGTCGGTTATGCAGGGGGAAGGTATTAGCACCCCCTACATCCATCGTACTCGATGGGAACCATCTAAGTTATCGCGCGTGAAAGGATGTCTATGCTTAAACGAATTGCTTGCTAGAGGGAAATGAGTTGAATTATAAGTTAGATTGAACCTAGGTGCTCGGCAAGGATTGAGATCCTCGTGCCTACGTACTCCCGTGTGCAATGGGAAAGTCAGAGCCTCGTAGTTCGGCCTACTAAGGGTAGTGGTTGTTCGATTTTATTACCTTTCGTCGATGAAAGGGTTTAGGAGTTGAAATGCACTAAAGACTATGGATAGTTTATCTCGCCCAACAAGACGAGTGTCCTGCGTCGAAATAATCGGAGCGAGTAACGAAAGCTCGTTATCCCCCTTTCTACCGCTTAAGGCTCGTGGCGTACAAATCTTCTCGTGTTATTAAAGTGTTTTATTTCCTAAAGCCGCTTGACGTTGGATCAAGGGTTTGGATCTAATCGAAACGTTTTGGTTTTTTGAGGTTTAGAGGGTGAATGCAAATGGAGGTTTATTTTGTGGTTTGTTAGCGAGGCACGAATCGCTCGGCTCGCAAAGGTGGAGTGGATCCTAAACGAAAAAGATAACTGGAAAATAAAGTGCAAGTGTGCAAGTGAGATCGCTTGGCGTTGGACCAAGGATTCGGAAATAAAATGCGAGAAATAAAAAGTGCGTACAAATTAATGGGAGAGGGATACAAAATAAATACAGGGGATTGCGAGAAATAAAAAGGTCTCGTTGTAATTAGCCCAAGAGAAAGCGTGTGTGCAGTGTGTTTGAACTATTCGAAGGCGTTCAGCCTATTTATTCGGGACGCAACTATTTGAAGGCGTTGGACCTTTTTCGAGCACAACTATTCGAAGGCGTTGGACCTTTTAATCGAGCGCAACTATTCGAAGGCGTTGGACCTTTTGGGACGCGACGAAATTTTGTTCGTTTACTGCCTTAGAATCGGTTCAAGATGGGAACCATTCTATAAGGAGTCGAATCGTAATTTTTTTTAATGCGAAAATAATTGAATAAATAAATGAATAAATAAATGAATAAATAAATGAATAAATAAATGAATTGAATTGTTAGAAAAAATAAAATAATGAATATAAATGATTAAACGAAATAAATAATATTAAGAATAAAATGAATTAAATTAAATTACAAGTTTGTTTTGTCGGAATGATAAAATGGAAAATTAAATACAAATGGGGCCTCATATTGACCGCTCATCACCGATTAAATGTAATCGGGCGAAAACGGCCTTTTATAATATCATCGGCCCCGAACATAAATAAAAGAGAAATCAATAAATGAAAACATGTAGATTTATAACAATAACCATATTCAATAAAAGGGATCTAAAATAACTTGTCATAAAAAATAAATTTTTTAAAAATTTATATAAAAAAAATGAAAAACAATTTAAAAGAAAACAAAAGAGAGAGATATAATGAGAGAACCAATATTAGTTTGAGAAAGTCTATCAATCAGCAATTAAAAGCAAATTTTAACGTGCTGAGCACACCAACATACAAAACTTATAAACATAATAAATAATTAACAAAATGAATAAAAAAAGAAATAAAAGACAACAAACTAAAATTAAAGAAAATAGGGGACTGTTAGTTTGTATGAAGATGTTGAAATATAGGTCTATGGGCCATCTGAAACTATAAACCGAATTATAATGCTTATATTGTTGTTGTTTTTTTTTATAAAAGAAAAAAGAAAAGAAAATAATGATAATAAAATAAGCATAACAATCAGGCAAAAAGAACAAGCTATGTGAGTTCAAAAGGGTAAAACAAGAAGGCTAAACGATCAAACCTCAAACCCTCTCCCAGAATGCGTTTATACGATTCCTTCTTTCCCAATCTCAACTCGGCGGCGGCGGATCCGGTTTCTCTTGATTTTTTTTGATTCGTCCACGGCTCGTCCTCCTCCGTCTCTGTCTCTCAATCGCGCGGCTTTCTCACGGTATGGTTCGCGGATTTGTGTGAAGCTCGCGGTGGTGATGTTGGTGTTCGTCTCTCTCACTCAGCTTCTCCTCTGTCTCGGCTATCTCTCTCTTCGGCGGTTGATTTCGGAAATCTTGGCTCAGTTCTCGTGGAATCCCTCACTGTTTCTGTGTTTCCGGTGGTCTCGATGTCAGCGCGATTTGGTTGTTGGTGGTGGACGGCGGCGTTGAAGGTGAAGAGTGGGCCGGAGGGTGTTCGTGTGAAGCAGATTTTGGTGATGGTGAGCTGGGTATGCGAGGGTTGCTGTGTTAGGGTCAGAGGCTTGGTCTATTTGGGTTGAAGGTAGTGGTGGCTTCACGGATTGACGGTGACGATTTGGAAAGGCTGAAGGGTTTACGGTGAGGCTGGTTCGCGATTTGGCTTTTGAGTTTGGATAATGAAGGTTGATGATGTTGGTGTTGAAGAAGAGGATCCAATTTCTCAAAGCTTTTTTTGGATTTCTTTTTCATCTCTGTTCTTATGTTTCAGGTTTGATTCTTATTTCAAGTTTGGTGATGGTTTTATGCTGCAGGTTTGAATATGTGTTATTGAAGGTTTAATGGAGTTTTTGTTGGTTTCACGGTTGGTGTGAAGGTTGGTTCGATTTTGTGCGGAAAGGTGAGGTTTCAGTGGGGATGAAAGATGGCTGTGAGGTTTTGTGTTGGTTTGAGGTCTGTTTCGTGAGTATGTGATGTTTTGAAGTTTTTTTATGAAACTTGGCTTGTAATTTTTGCAGAGTTTTCATAAGGTCTTCCAAGCTTCCTTTTTCAGATTGTGTGAGGATGATTTTATAGTAGTGATTGGGGTGAGGGTGAAATTGGAATTGGCTGAGAAAATTTTGGATAAGATAGAATATTTTGCTGTTATGAGCTGGAGTTGGCTATGGATGGAAACCGTTGGGAATGGTGGTGGTTTGTTGCAGAAAATTTGTGTGGAAAGTGAGTGGAATGGAGAAAATAAAAAAAAGGTTGTTGTGTTTGTCCTTGTGTGTACCGTAAAAGTTGTGGGTGGGATGAAAAGAAAGTCTTGTTTTGTTTGTATACTGACTGTGGATTTGAATTGGCACCTAGGGTGTGGCAACCTTTAGAAATAATCACAATACTATAGAATAAAAAATATAATAAAATGAAATAAGAAATAATAAAAAGGTAATAATAAAGGATAATAAAAAATGATAATAATAACAATAATAATAATAATAACAATAGAATAAAAAATTAACAATAGTAAAAATAATAACAAAAACAATAATGACCAATAAAAATAATAACAATAATGGATAATAATAATAAATAAAAAAATAGTGGAAAGGAAATTGGTTTAGTGGCATAAATAAAACTTGAATGGGAAAACTTTTTTTTTAATTTTTAATAATGGACCTATAGTTGAAATGAGATTAGAAATAAAATAAAAGAAGATATATACACATTTTTTGAGTTTTCATTATTTGAAGAAAATAGAAATGGGCTTAAAAGATAATGGGTTTATATGATAAAAAACTTTAATAATGAATTAATAATAGTAGATTTTTTTATGTATATATTTTGATGATGAAATAAAGAGAATTTGAACTTTTGGTTTGAAAATAAATGAATGCATTTTTTCGGATTTTGAAATGAGGGTTAGACAGAAAATAAAATGATGCGGGTAGGACAAATTTGGGGTATGACAATACTCAATTACACATTTGATGGGATTTCGTGATGCCTCTGAACTCGAATCGACTGTAAGTAAATTTCGACTGGTAAGACCGCATCATGCCCATAAGTTAATCTGAATGTGGTAGAATTCGTTGCTTCTTTAGGAGACGTTCGACAAGCCCATAAAACTTCATCTAAAGTTTTATGCCAATTTTTGGGTTTTTTACCCACGTGTTTCTTGATCAAATTTATCACAACCTTATTAGTTGCTTCGACTTGTCTGTTCGCCTGAGCGTAGTAAGACGTCGAAGTAAGGAGTTTAAATCCTTCTTCTTTTGCAAATGTTTTCATATTCTTTCCAGTTAACACAAATCCTTGATTTGTTGTTATTGTTTCTGGAATCCTAAATCTGTAAATTATGTGTCGTCGAATGAATTCTATGAATGTTTCTTGATCCATATTTACTAGTGGTATAACTTCAATCCACTTAGTAAAATAATCTATCCCAACCAGAATGTACTTCTGCCCTTTTGAAGAAGCTGGTCGAATTTTGCCAATTAAGTCCAAATCCCAACCTCTGAATGGCCAAGGATTTACAATCGAATGTAACTCACTTGCAGGAACATGTGGTATGTGTAGCGGTAAAATCGTGAGTGTAAGCTATTGATTAACTTAACTCAATATACACAGAGTCGCCACCGCACTTTTATTTATTTCCAAAAGGAAAAAGGTAAAAGAACGAACAAAAACCTAAAGAATCTAAAAGCAAAAGCTAAAAGAAACAAACAGAGAACGGGTAAGGGGATAGGTTACAAATCGGGAAGGTTTTAAGCACCCGACTTGTCCGTGGTACTCCACGGGAACCCTTTGAAATATTTACTGCATTTTTGGTTTGAAATGGTTTGCTTGAAAAAAGATTGAAGAGATTAGAAGAAGAATGTTTTTTAAGATTTTGGTGTTTGAAGAGACGAACGTCTCGTGCCTACGTACCCACAAAGTGCAATGCGAGATCAAAACCCCGTAGTTCGTGGTACAAATTGCGGAAAGAAACAATGAGTTGAATTGATTTTAAAATGTAAAGATAAGTCGTCATTCTTTAGCGAATAATTCCGCTAGAAAGAATGAATCATATCTAAACATAAAAAATGGTTAAAAAGAAATGTACACGAGGGCACAAAAACAATTGAATGAGTTTGAATATTTTTTAAGTTAGAAGAAAGTTTCGATATGCTTATGTAGTTTAGCATTTATTAAGAAAATGAAATGAAAAGGATAAAAGCACATGACCGAAGTCAAGGTTTGATTGAGAAAATGTCTGAAGTTTGAAAACCAAGAAGATTTGAAAATAGGAAGGAGATTTGAAAATTGAAGAAGATGGGAAGAGATGAAGGGACTATCCTAAGACTTGAAAATAAAAGCTAAAGGAAGAACAATCAAACCATATGGCGAGCATTCTTGAAACAATCGGATTTCCATCATCATAAACCAAGTGAACTCGATCGGAGCCAAAGTCTTCAATCCATAACAACTTGAGCAAAGGGATGATCCTAGAATCTAAGTCCAACTCTAAGTCCCATGCTAAGGGTAGTAACCATAGTCCAAAATTAAAGTCACCAATTTTTTAGATGTTTAATCATTTATTAATGTTTTTGTGTCCAAATGGACAAATGAAAAATCACAAGCATAATAATATAAACAATAAGCAATATGATGAATGATATAGTATAATAAGCATAATAAAAGAGATAAGGAGCGAGAAATTGAAATAAAGAGGATAAGGTGCGAGAGATTGAATTAAAATGTTAGTATATTAATATTATAACAATATTTACATAATAAGTGGTATGATGAACTTAATCAAGCACAACCACGAAAAAAAAAAATCGAGGCAACCGGATCCAAGTGGATCTTAATCCGAATTCGGGACAAGTTTAGGTCTATGTTAAGCAATCGCCGAGTAATTTACGGAGTAATTACCCTACAAATGAGGCCGGCCACCACCAATTAAGGTGGAAACTATTTGTGCTAATACATGTTAGAGAAATGATATTATGAACCATTCTCCGAAAACATGTCGCACGAAAGGAAAAGGTAACGGTCTAATCTTAATCGGGATTTCACATTGTATTATCGAAGGCAACCTATCACGATTCCAAAGTATGGAGAATGATCCAAATGATCATTCATCCATAGATTTGAAATAATGAAGATTAAACATCTTCGAAAACCAATAATCGCGAATCGGAGATCTCATCGACCAAAAATAAAAATAAGATGAATAAGATAGTGGATCTAAAAATGGAATCCATTCAAAAATCAACCAATTAAAAATTAAGAGAAAAGTGGATATAAACCTAAAAAAAATCAAATGAAACACTAATATTTTCAAATTTTATTCATAAGATCTCTTTATTATATTTTTTTAAATCAAAAGATTTAAATGCAAATATCAAAAAAAAAGAGAAAGAACAAAAACAAAAAAAAACAATTATTAAATCAAATGTAAAAAAAAAAGAAAATGCACATGGAAATATGAAGGAAGGGGGGAGGAAAACGCAGGGAGAAGTGGTGAAAATAGAAATCAGATCCAAAATGCCCTAGGGCCCAAACCAAACATGAATTATGCTTTTAAAAAGAATAAAACATTAAGAAAAAGAAAAAGAAATCACAGGATCCTCTTCTTCTTCCCTAAATGCCGCGGAAAGAAACAAATGAAGCCAACACCGTTTCCTCACCTCCGAACAAAAATCAAACAATCCGCTCTTCCGAAAACAGAAATTCGTCGATCTCAAAACTTTAACCTCGTCAATTTCCTTCTTCTTATTTTCAATTGGAACAAAATACAAGTTATTGATGTTGAATAAAAAAGGAATGAAGTTATTTGAAAGAATGGATGAAGCTTGAGAGGGAATTTGGTGGTGATTTGAAGCTTTGGGTTTATGATTTTGCAGGGTATGTGGGGGCTTTCAAAGCTTGTCGAATTGAAGAGAGGATGATTGTTTAAATAGAAGGATTGGTGCTAAATTTGTGATGCCGTTTCAATAGTTTTTGCTGCGTTTTTGAAGTCATGAAATCAGCGTGTTCCGTTTTCAACTCTGTTGTTGCGTTTTATGCGTCTTGTTATTGCATTTCGGTGATTGCGTTTTGGAGAGTGTGCGAGATTCACGTGTTTTGGGCTTGATGTTGGCTGAAGTCAGTGTGTGTGTGTGTGCTGCAGCTGGTAGCTAACTTGCGGAAAGCTGTATTGAAGTTGCTGTTGTATGTGGACAGCGTGTGATTTGAAGCAGTTGAGCTATAAAAGTTGATTGTTGTGATGCGGAAAGGGCTTGGGGTGTGTGGTTCACATGCGTTGTGGCTTTGGCTGAGAATAGAAGTTTTGTGCGGAAGCTGGGAAATATTGTCGTGCGGCTGAAAGTTGGCTTGGGCTTGAGACTGTGCGGTGTACGTCTTGTATGTGGAAGGCTTGGGCAAAAGGCTGATGGGAAAGGTTGGTTTGGATGCTCGGCGTTTCTGTGTTGCGCGTGAGATGAGGTTGGGATACGGCTTGCATTGTGAAGTGGGCGTTGGGGCTTGATGTTGTCACAGCTTGTACGGCGTTTTACTTGTGGCTTGAAAGAGGCTCACATGTGTTGGAGGCTGCTTTTGCTATGTTAGCTTGTAAAGTGTAAAGACATGACAGATGGTAAAAACAAATGTGATGGAAATGAACAAAAAAAATTCTAAATGGACATATAATAAATGAATTAATAAAAATGTAATAGGATTTTTTTATGAATGGGCTTTTTGATTAGAAATGGGCCAAAAAATGGTAAAAATGGTTAATCAAAATTAATATAAAATAAAAGTGGATAAAAAAATGATTTCTTTGGATAATGACATTATATACAAATATTGGGAAATGGATCTGAAAATTGGTTCGAATAAAAAAAATGTATAGAAATGGATAATAATAAAAAAAATGGTTAATCGGAAAATGGATGATGGATATGAAAGTGATTTTTAAGCCCACAACAAATCCTGATTTTTCAACAAGCCACTGATACGACCACTTTTGAACCAACTGGATAATTTGCAACTGAAGATTCAACCCAAACCTTACATGAAACACTGCCTGATAGCCTGATGATTTTCGTACGCAACACACCTTGAACTTTGAATACGCACAGTCTGAGAAAAATTCACTGGCACACACAACTTGCATTTGAAACAAACTTCTGATAGTTTGACCAATATTAGGTCAAACGTCCATTTGAATCAAATCATAATTGAACAACCACATCTGAATTGAGAATCACAGTCATGTCTTTGAAATCCTGCAACACAAAAGAAGAAGAAGAAGCAACTGCAACATAATTTTTGATATTTTGGTTAGAAGTTAGTAAATATAAACAAATAACAGAAATTAAACATGGTGACCTCCCGCGAAGCAAAGACCTGCACCTGAAAAAGGATAAACGAACCAGTGCGTGATCTTGTTTGTATGCAAATGCAGATGAGATGCGAAAAATCTTAGGGTCAAAAATTAGGGTCTGACAGATGCCCCTATTTAAGTTTCTTCAATCCAGAGATAATGAAGATTGAAATCTTCGTTTCGACAAGATGGAAGATACTTAAATATCAAAAAACCCAATTTTTGATCCTAAGATGCCAAAAACTGGAATGAAATGAAATGGAATGAAATGAAACAAAACGAATGATGTGAAATGATACGAAGATGATATGGAAATGATATGAAGCATATGAAACTGTATATGAAAGCACATGAAATGTTATGAGGAAATTATGAGATGATATGAAATGTATATGAAATGCAGAGAAAATACCGAGAAAATATGTGAAAACATATGAAATATTATGAGAAAAAATATGAGATGATATGAAATGTATCTGGAACCAAATGAAATGCAGAGAAGTCCGTGAGGGACAAGACAACACGAGAAATAAAATAAACGTTGGGGATAATAAGCATGAAACTCCGACAAGGAAAAGCAACATGCTAGAGACCATCACATGACTCAGCCTAGATGAAAATGTCCAAGAATGGCAATTGGACAGAAAGATCACAACATCCAGGAATGGCACTGAATGTAGTAAGAAAAATCCCGAAAAAGTACACCAGAAGCATCCAAGGATGACATTACTGACTTTAATAGGGATATCCGAGAATGGCAATCGGAAAAGGGTAATCACAACATCTGAGAATGGCAATCAGATAAAATATGTGAGTCTCAACATTCAGGAACAACACTGAATGAAATGGGAGAAAGTTCGGGAAAGCACATCAACTCAATGATGATTCCAACATGAAACTCTGAGAATGGCAATCGGAATGGGAAGTGATCACAATATCCGAGAATAGCAGTCAAATAAAATGTGAATCACAACATTCAGGAATAGAACTGAATGAAATGGGAAAAAGTCTGGGACAGTACATCAAATCAATGATGACCTCACTATGGACATCCGAGAATGGCAATCGGATAAAAGAGTGTAATACTTGAGAAGACACAAAAAGTAAGTGAAGAAAAAGTTCTGAAGAGACAGACAAATGCCAAGTAAGTTGGACTTTAACCAAAAAGTAAGAAATTGAAAACAACAAGACCTCGAGAAATGCATATGAGGACTAAAACACTCAGTATGCGAACTTTTACGAAAATGGGGACTAAACCACCCAAGAAAATGCATAATGAGGACTAAAACACTCAAATATGCAAAGGTTAACAAGAATGGGTAATAACACACCCGAGAAAATGCATAATGAGGACTAAAACACTCAAATATGCAAACATAAACAAAACTGGGGAATAACACACCCAAGGAAACGCATAATGAAGACTAAAACACTCAAATATGCAGAGGTAAACAAAACTGGGGAATAACACACCCGAGAAAACGCATAATGAGGACTAAAACACTCAAATATGCAGAGGTAAACAAAACTGGGGAATAACACACCCGATGAGACAATATGAGGGAAAATGCTGACAACCAGTTTATACTCTTAAAAGAGTGGAAAAGATGGAAGACTAATTCCTCAACACGGAAGTCACTGCCATTCTGCTCGGAAATTAGAGATGTTACTGCTGAACAAATCTCTGTCACACCAATAAACTGTACCAAGTTGAAAATCTTCTGAGAGAAGTCATGCAAAGCTGCTTGGGGATTCTTGAAGAAAGTTGCCCCAAGTTCAATGACTGATGAAGGTAAACTGATAATGGATTCAGTTCTTGATTACTACTGGAGAAAATAATCAGATCTTTGAGGTAACTGTTGAGAAGAATAAACTGATCATGGCTTCAGTTCTTGAGATGAATGTTGAGAAAAATAAACTGATCTTGGCTTCAGCCCTTTAGAAAATAACCCAATATGAAACTTGCAGAGAATCTTCTGACTAAACAAATCTGAGAACAACTTGCACTGATCAACAACTCTTGAACCATAGGACCTGTGAAAAACTTTCCCCTGATAAGATCACCGACCAAGTTTCTCAACTGTTTGAAAATTCCTTGACGAGGAAAGTTTATTTGCAAAAATAAAAAATGTTTGTACAAACCTGGTAATTTTAATGCAAAGTTCAATGCAAAGTTTGAAATCAAGAATCATTTTTTGAATGAAATTTATTGCTATAAAGTAAATGAAAACTTGTCAAAACACGGTGGTTGAGACAACATGAAAGATAAAGCAAAGGTAAGAAAACAAATGATTGGTAAAGAACTTGGGAGTCAGTTTATGCAACCTTGTTGTAGTATGCTTTTCAAAAGAAACCTGGGTTCAATTAGGACTTTTGAAGGTTGTAACATGGTCTGGTTCATGGTTTATGAATCAAAGGATATAGGCTCAAAGTTATTTGTACCCAACCCAACTTCACGATGAACTCCAGTCCTACATTCAATTAATTCAGCCTATGCATTCAAGTTCCAAGAATTTTTTGGATTGCACAGATGAAGATGGTTCATAAGCCAAAGGATTTTTGAGATAGCAGTCATCTCTTTCCTTTTGTTATTTCTAGTGAGGACTTTGGTCCACTCATCTTGCTTTTGCTGAGGATTTTGATGACCTCTTGACAAATATTTCCTTTTATTATCCCTAATTTTTGCCTGGACTGTATCATTTCAACTTACAGCCAGCGGGATGCCCCAGTTTATTTTTGCCTAAGTCTCCTTCATAGATTTTGACTTAGCGGGCTTTGATTTTTTTTCAATAATTTTTTTTCAATATCATTTTTTTTTGAAAGATAATGACTGCATGACTTAATGATTACGATGAACCATCATTGGCTTTTGAATTGAGAAACATCTTCAACACTTCTTGATGTGTGTGAAGGAAAGCTTGAGATTATAACCTTTATTGAAAGGTGTCTTGAATGATTCTCTTGTACTTTAATGCACATTCGAATTAATTGAGAACTACCTATCCCCAGGTTAAAATTGAGGGGTTTTTCGAATAGAAAGAAACTCCAACTTCAAGGTTCAAAGGGGTTAACAAAGGATTAACTTCCTTATTTCTCCAGTGTTTAGGATTTGAAACAATGCCTGTATATCATCAGCCAAGTCTCAATTGAAAGCATACCAACAACCATTATGGGTATCTTGTTTTCATCATACTCCCTCCAATCATTATGAAAGCTTGAGAAAAGATAAATGAACTTGAAATGTAAAGCATAAAGGTGAAAATAGCAAATGAATTTGAATCAAAACAAAGCAATGCTCATTTCATTAAAACCAACATGAAAGTACAAACAAGCTTAAAAGCAAACAACTTAATATGATTGAAGAAAAATTGCAAACATAAAGAAACAATGGCCTAGTGATCCATCAACAACAAGGATGAGCTGTCCCGTCTGATATTCTGGCCTTGAAGAAAATTTGACAGTTGAAGTCTTCTTGAAGATTCACTTCCCAAGCTTCGGCAAAGGATTATTGATAACATTGGGATTAAGGTCATTAAAGTAAAGGATGTTGTTCCTGATAAGTTCTTGCACTTTAGCCTTCAGTGCAAAGCAATGTTCCAAGTCATGACCAGTTCCACCTTGATGAAACTCACAGCGAAGATCCGATCTATAACCAACCGGAAGAGGATTTGGAACAGGAGGCGGAGGCCTAGTAGTAATTAAACCACTTTTAATCAAGGAAGGAAACAATTCAGTGTAAGGCATCGGTATGGGATCAAAGTTTGGCCGATTGCGATACTGATTTTGTCCAGCAGCAGGATGAGGAGCCTGAGCTTGAGCTCGAATCTGAACTTGAGCTTGAGATGGTTGAGCTGGAACTTGAACTTGAGTTTGAGCAGATTGAGTTTTAACAACAGGAGCAACTGCAGCTACATATGGTTGAACATATCGTTGTTGCAGGCGATAAGGCCTCCTCTCAGTTGAAACAGCATAAGCATCACCATCTCTTCTCTTATAAGGATTCCCAAAAGACTTTCTTGCAGCATTAGGAGCTTCAGAATTGGTAATCTTACCTTTCTTGATACCTTCCTCCAGTCTTTCTCCAATAGTGACTAGATCAGAAAAACCAGATGAAACACTTCCTACCATTTTCTCCCAAAAGAACGGTTGAAGAGTGTCCATGAACAAGCCAGTTAGGTGGCTCCACTTGAGCAGCTAGCTCTCTCCAACGCTGAGCGTACTCTTTGAACGATTCTTTCTCCTTCTGTGACATGTTTTGAAGTTGACGACGATCAGACGCCATGTCCAGATTGTACTTATATTGCCTTACAAAAGCATCAGATAAATATTTCCAGCTTCGGATGTGACTCTTCTCAAGTCCCACATACCATTTCATAGAAGCACCACTCAAACTATCTTGAAAACAGTGAATAAGCAACTTGTCATCTTTGGCATGTGCGGCCATTTTGCGACAATACATCAGCAGATGAATCTTTGGACAAGTATGACCATTGTACTTCTCAAATACATGAACCTTGAACTTATCAGGAAGATCCAAGTCGGAAACCAAACACATATCTATGGCAGCAGAACCAAAGACATATTTTCCTTCAAGACCTCTTACTCTCTTCTCAAGAGTCAAACACTGCTCTCTAACTTCATCCATATATCCAGGTTCACCCTGACTTTCAGCTTGTGGATCAGCAACTTGGTACAAGAAAGGAGAATTCTGATAAGTAGTCTGAGCAGTAGTGTGCACAACAGGTTGAGGTTCGACAAAATTCGGAGCTGAAAAGACTGGCACAACAGATGGACCACCCACTTGAGCCATAGCAGAAACTGGCACATAATCTGGAGGTAACCTATATTCTGGCCAAGTAGAAACTGGTTGCTGAGTAACAGGAGGATCAACAACAGCAGTAAAAACTTCAGAGATAACAGTCCTTTGAGGTGGTTCACCTCGAGCAATCAGAACTTGCATCATTTCAGTGAGCCTGGTCATACCGACCTTCAACTGATCAATCTTCATCCAGACTTCCATGTTATGCTGTTCTTGGTGTTCCATTCTCAATCTGATAGCTCTCAATCTGTTAGCAGCTCTAGTACCGTATCTATGGTGAGGAGTCAGCTTGACGGATCAACAGACAACTGAGGAAAGAAACAACCGGGATGAGTTCCCACACAACTCGGATGAACGCAAGAATATGCGAGGATGCAATGATATGCAATGATCACTTCCATTTTTCAGAAAAACAACTTGATTATTGCAAACATGGTCAACATCGAGAATATGGTCATGAAATATCTTGACAAAAAGGAGAATTTACTTTTTCCGATATTTGCAATAATCAGAATTGTTTTCCTTGAGAAATGGTTGTGAAGATGATCATGATGAATATGTAGATGCAACAACCACAAACAAGATCACGCAAAGCACACAGGTTCAAAGGTTCGGATCACGAGCATGGAGTCATGGTAACAGAACACCAACCCACACAGGCATGTACTAAGGTTTGTCTTCATTGTACCTGCAAAAAACCAAAAGGGTGCTAATAGAGGTTCCCGGAGTTAACAGCCATCTTTAGAATATCATCGGTACGTTGGATTACTCCCCAACCGATAACATTCTTAAAATAGACCTCGTCCGAGTGTAGTATCGCGTGACAACCACCTTAGGTTTACACCCAGACAGTTTCCGCACTACATTCCTAAATTGGCTTAGATTGGTTAAGAGTTCTACGGTCCTCAGTATGATCAGCTCAAGGTCGGAAAATAATGCCACGTACGATTACTCGTCATGACATTGATAGTCCAAGAGAGCCTAACCGAATGGAGATTATCAAATTGATATCGCTTTGGACTACTCCATCGCATACCGCTTTGAATATCGCCGTCCTATCATAAGTTCCACTCAGATCCGGGTTAGAATCTATCTCACAGAGGATCACCAAAACCGAAACAGAACAACCAAGTAACAAGCAAATCAAACTAAAGCAGTAAACAAATCAAAGTAGGCCGAATCCACTTAGAGATTGACTCCCCAACAGAGTCGCCACTTTTCTGTAGCGGTAAAATCGTGAGTGTAAGCTATTGATTAACTTAACTCAATATACACAGAGTCGCCACCGCGCTTTTATTTATTTCCAAAAGGAAAAAGGTAAAAGAACGAACAAAAACCTAAAGAATCTAAAAGCAAAAGCTAAAAGAAACAAACAGAGAACGGGTAAGGGGATAGGTTACAAATCGGGAAGGTTTTAAGCACCCGACTTGTCCGTGGTACTCCACGGGAACCCTTTGAAATATTTACTGCATTTTTGGTTTGAAATGGTTTGCTTGAAAAAAGATTGAAGAGATGAGAAGAAGAATGTTTTTTAAGATTTTGGTGTTTGAAGAGACGAACGTCTCATGCCTACGTACCCACAAAGTGCAATGCGAGATCAAAACCCCATAGTTTGCGGTACAAATTGTGGAAAGAAACAATGAGTTGAATTGATTTTAAAATGTAAAGATAAGTCGTCATTCTTTAGCGAATAATTCCGCTAGAAAGAATGAATCATATCTAAACATAAAAAATAGTTAAAAAGAAACGTGCACGAGGGCACAAAAACAATTGAATGAGTTTGAATATTTTTTAAGTTAGAAGAAAGTTTCGATATGCTTATGTAGTTTAGCATTTATTAAGAAAATGAAATGAAAAGGATAAAAGCACATGACCGAAGTCAAGGTTTGATTGAGAAAATGTTTGAAGTTTGAAAACCAAGAAGATTTGAAAATAGGAAGAAGATTTGAAAATTGAAGAAGATGGGAAGAGATGAAGGGACTATCCTAAGACTTGAAAATAAAAGCTAAAGGAAGAACAATCAAACCATATGGCGAGCATTCTTGAAACAATCGGATTTCCATCTTCATAAACCAAGTGAACTCGATCGGAGCCAAAGTCTTCAATCCATAACAACTTGATCGAAGGGATGATCCTAGAATCTAAGTCCAACTCTAAGTCCCATGCTAAGGATAGTAACCATAGTCCAAAATTAAAGTCACCAATTTTTTAGATGTTTAATCCTTTATTAATGTTTTTGTGTCCAAATGGACAAAAGAAAAATCACAAGCATAATAATATAAACAATAAGCAATATGATGAATGATATAGTATAATAAGCATAATAAAAGAGATAAGGAGCGAGAAATTGAAATAAAGAGGATAAGGTGCGAGAGATTGAATTAAAATGTTAGTATATTAATATTATAACAATATTTACATAGTAAGTGGTATGATGAACTTAATCAAGCACAACCACGAAAAAAAAAATAATAAAATCGAGGCAACCGGATCCAAGTGGATCTTAATCCGAATTCGGGACAAGTTTAGGTCTATGTTAAGCAATCGCCGAGTAATTTACGGAGTAATTACCCTACAAATGAGGCCGGCCACCACCAATTAAGGTGGAAATTATTTGTGCTAATACATGTTAGAGAAATGATATTATGAACCATTCTCCGAAAACATGTCGCAAGAAAAGAAAAGGTAATGGTCTAATCTTAATCGGGATTTCACATTGTATTATCGAAGGCAACCTATCACGATTCCAAAGTATGGAGAATGATCCAAATGATCATTCATCCATAGATTTGAAATAATGAAGATTAAACATCTTTGAAAACCAATAATCGCGAATCGGAGATCTCATCGACCAAAAATAAAAATAAGATGAATAAGAGAGTGGATCTAAAAATGGAATCCATTCAAAAACCAACCAATTAAAAATTAAGAGAAAAGTGGATATAAACCTAAAAAAAATCAAATGAAACACTAATATTTTCAAATTTTATTCATAAGATCTCTTTATTATATTTTTTTAAATCAAAAGATTTAAATGCAAATATAAAAAAAAAAGAGAAAGAACAAAAATAAAAATAAAACAATTATTAAATCAAATGTAAAAAAAAAAAGAAAATGCACATGGAAATATGAAGGGAGGGGGGAGGAAAACGCAGGGAGAAGTGGTGAAAATAGAAATCAGATCCAAAATGCCATAGGGCCCAAACCAAACATGAATTATGCTTTTAAAAAGAATAAAATATTAAGAAAAATAAAAAGAAATCACAGGATCCTCTTCTTCTTCCCTAAATGCCGCGGAAAGAAACACACGAAGCCAACACCGTTTCCTCACCTCCGAACAAAAATCAAATAATTCGCTCTTCCGAAAACAGAAATTCGTCGATCTCAAAACTTTAACCTCGTCAATTTCCTTCTTCTTCTTTTCAATTGGAACAAAATCCAAGTTATTGATGTTGAATAAAAAAGGAATGAAGTTATTTGAAAGAATGGATGAAGCTTGAGAGGGAATTTGGTGGTGATTTGAAGCTTTGGGTTTATGATTTTGCAGGGTATGTGGGGGCTTTCAAAGCTTGTCGAATTGAAGAGAGGATGATTGTTTAAATAGAAGGATTGGTGCTAAATTTGTGATGTCGTTTCAATAGTTTTTGCTGCGTTTTTGAAGTCATGAAATCAGCGTGTTTCCTTTTCAACTCTGCTGCTGCATTTTATGCGTCTTGTTATTGCGTTTCGGTGATTGCGTTTTGGAGAGTGTGCGAGATTCACGTGTTTTGGGATTGATGTTGGCTGAAGTCAGTGTGTGTGTGTGCTGTAGCTGGTAGCTAACTTGCGGAAAGCTGTATTGAAGCTGCTGTTGTATGTGGACGGCGTGTGATTTGAAGCAGTTGAGCTATAAAAGCTGATTGTTGTGATGCGGAAAGGGCTTGGGGTGTGTGGTTCACATGCGTTGTGGCTTTGGCTGAGAATAGAAGTTTTGTGCGGAAGCTGGGAAATGTTGCTGTGCGGCTGAAAGTTGGCTTGGGCTTGAGACTGTGCGGCGTACGTCTTGTATGCGGAAGGCTTGGGCAAAAGGCTGATGGGAAATGTTGGTTTGGATGCTGGGCGTTTGTGTGTTGCGCGTGAGATGAGGTTGGGATACAGCTTGCATTGTGAAGTGGGCGTTGGGGCTTGATGTTGTCACAGCTTGTACGGCATTTTGCTTGTGGCTTGAAAGAGGCTCACATGTGTTGGAGGCTGCTTTTGCTATGTTAGCTTGTAAAGTGTAAAGACATGACATATGGTAAAAACAAATGTGATGGAAATGAACAAAAAAAATTCTAAATGGACATATAATAAATGAATTAATAAAAATATAATAGGATTTTTTTTATGAATGGGCTTTTTGATTAGAAATGGGCCAAAAAATGGTAAAAATGGTTAATCAAAATTAATATAAAATAAAAGTGGATAAAAAAAATGATTTCTTTGGATAATGACATTATATACAAATATTGGGAAATGGATCTGGAAATTGGTTCGAATAAAAAAAATGTATAGAAATGGATAATAATAAAAAAAATGGTTAATCGGAAAATGGATGATGGATATGAAAGTGATTTTTAAGCCCACAACAAATCCTGATTTTTCAACAAGCCACTGATACGACCACTTTTGAACCAACTGGATAATTTGCAACTGAAGATTCAACCCAAACCTTACATGAAACACTGCCTGATAGCCTGATGATTTTCGTACGCAACACACCTTGAACTTTGAATACGCACAGTTTGAGAAAAATTCACTGGCACACACAACTTGCATTTGAAACAAACTTCTGATAGTTTGACCAATATTAGGTCAAACGTCCATCTGAATCGAATCATAATTGAACAACCACATCTGAATTGAGAATCACAGCCATGTCTTTGAAATCCTGTAACACAGAAGAAGAAGAAGAAGAAGCAACTGCAACATATTTTTTGATATTTTGGTTAGAAGTTAGTAAATATAAACAAATAACATAAATTAAACATGGTGACCTCCTGCGAAGCAAAGACCTGCACCTGAAAAAGGATAAACGAACCAGTGCGTGATCTTGTTTGTATGCAAATGCAGATGAGATGCGAAAAATCTTAGGGTCAAAAATTAGGGTCTGACAGATGCCCCTATTTAAGTTTCTTCAATCCAGAGATAATGAAGATTGAAACCTTCGTTTCGACAAGATGGAAGATACTTAAATATCACAATATCTTCGTTTCAACAAGATTGAAAACTTCCTCATCCTTTCAAAGGATTGTCGAATATGGTTTATATGATTGTTTCCTGAAACAGACTTAATCACAATATCGTCAATATAGATCTACATGAAAGTTTCAATGTAATCATGGAAAATCGAATTCATAGCGCGTTGATAATTCGCTCCAGCATTTTTTAAACCAAAAGGCATTACTGCCCATTCGTAAGTTCATATTGCTCCAGGACATCAAAATGTCGTTTTAGGAACATCTTCCTTAGCAATAAAAATCTGATTATAGCCAGAGTATCCGACTAACATGCTTAAGTACTCATGGCCTGCTGCCAAATCTATAAGCATTTCTGCCACTATCATAGGGTATTCATCTTTTGGGGTAGTTGAGTTTAAGTCTCGAAAATCAATACATACCCTTAAAGTGCCATTTTTCTTAATTACGGGAACTATGTTTGTAATCCAATCAACATACATGGCTGTGCGAATGAATTTGCACTTCAGAAGTCTTTCGACCTCTTCTTTTATTTTCGACAGAATTTCTGGTGCGAAGTATCTTAGAGCCTGCTTTACTAGTTTCTTTCCTTCCATTATTGGTAGATTCAATTCGACCAAACTTCTGTCTAAACCAGGCATCTTGTCGTAATCCTATACGAAACAATCTCTGAATTCTCATAGCAACTGGACTATTTCGATTTTGAACTGTGGGTCCATCTTGGTGCTTACGTAGGTTGGCCTTTTTCTGCCCCCGGTCCAAGATCTATTTCTTCTAATGGATCCTGCGTCACCATCTTTGTATTAGTCGACACTGGATCTATTTCGAACCCTAAAGGTTCGTCATTGTAAATGGCGTCAAGATTTTTATGTTGCCATTCGCCCATATGAGTACTATCATACTCTTCTTCAACGTCCCTGTGAGGACTTTGTTTGTTGGAATTGTTTTGGTTGGCTTCGACAACCATATATTTCACTCTGGTTTCAAGAGCCACTTTGAGTTTATTTTCGGCTATATAAGCCGTAATTCTTTCGAATGCTGATGAGTCAGTCATTGTCGTCGGACTTACTTCCCCAACCAGTTGGATCTATATGGGAAGTCCCCCATATGAAGTTCAACTCGTCAACTAGTTCCTTGTCCCATTGGAATCCATATGTCGGATGGAGGTATATTGAACATTAGGCATTGTCAGTCTCCTTTAGGTCGAACTGTACTGGGCTACAGGGAGGTATATGAGCCAGATTCTTGTCGAAGCTTCGACGGTCCACGTGGTTTACTTCAGTCGTGAAGTAACTCTGATCAGCCTCGATATTTTCAACAATGCCATATGTTCTCTAGATGGCTATGCGTTGGTGCATTGATAAAGGTACAACCCCTACGCCATGGATCCATTCTCTTCCCAAGAGCAAATTATAATTCTCCTTTGAAGCGATAACCATAAACATTGTCGGCCTAGTTATGGTTCCGACCGTCAACTCCACTTGGATGACGCCCATAGTTTCCTTCATAATTTGACACCACCATGTTATGAGCTTTTGCATTAAAATCACCCTTTCCAATTTTCTTTCGCATAAAGTGGGGCATCAGGTTCACTGCAACTCCACCATCCACCAGTATCTTATTTACTCCCACATTCTCCACTTTGCGCTTTATAAACAAAGACTTTAAGTGTCCTTTCATGGAGTCGTCTGGCCTTTCGAAGAAAGCATTTTGTTCCTCAACACAACCATGATTCATTATGTAGTAACAAACAGGCTTGTGTCCCATTTGTTCATCCTCCATATCATTCTCTTCGTCTTCGACCTCCATGACCCTATCATGGTCTCTAGGGAGGACCGACACAACATTGCAGACAACATCAAAGGATGCTTCTGAGTTAGATTGAAAATCATCAGTCATCTCATCATCTTCATGGACTTTGTCTTTGGACTTGATTGGTTTGACCTTGCTGTTGTGATTGTTACTGTTAGGTGGCTCCTTCTTGTTGCTCACCATCTGGTTGTTGTTGATGGACTCTTCTTCATTTCTTTTGGCAACATCCTTTTCAAACATGCCCTTTTCGACAACTTCTTTCTCTGCTCTCTTTTGTCTCTGGAATCTCCTCCACTGGGATCTTGACATGGGGTTCTAACGCTTTTAATTTTCTGAAAGGTAAGGTCTTGGTTTACATTTTTCAGTTTCACTTCTTCCTGCAACCGAAGGACCCCTCTGAATGTCGAAGCTTCCCCATTTCTTTTGTCCCTGGGCATCTCTAATTGGCTGCACCCATTTGTCATCGGCATCTTTGTTGGTTGGTTTGAAAGAGTTATAGTTTCTTCCTCCAACCCTCTGTTGGTGATGGTCACTTCTTCTTGGATCATATCTTATTGTTATGACAACTGGGACTGTCCCCCAATTTCCTTTTCTTTTAGATTTTTCAATCACCTTCGAGTTACTTGCTGCCTTTTTGTCGAAAACGGTGCTGCAACGTGGGCACAACATGACTTCAGCCTTCTTCTTTTGGCATTTCTGGATGAATTCGATTAAGCTTTCATCTTCTTTAGGATAAGCCAGCCTTTGGTATTCCTCTTGACGGCGTTCCTTGTAACACCCTTCTACCCCACAAGCAATTTATATAAAATATTATCAGAGTAACCACAAGAAGGGTATCACATATCTGCAAAAACATCAAACATACAATGTCATGTCCCGTAACACGGGTTAATCAACATCAAGAAATAACAAAAATGCATTTCACAGCGGAATTAAACTTGTAGTTCAAAAATCCTTAATATATATTTCATGAAATAACTTAATCCAACCAGAATTCTACATCGTAAAATAAGGGAAATCATTCTCAAATAAAACATAATTGAAAAACAATTTAATAACTCAAAACCCATCCCGGTGTTACATGACACAGAGTAGGACACGTTGACTCCAACCTACTCCTACAGTATAAATAGGTACGCTCCGAGACTCTGAGAAACTCCTCTTGCAATGCAAGGCTATTCTTTATCAGCTACAAGTTACCCACGAAGGAGGTAATATTTTCAAGCAGGCAGGGTGAGTAATCATAATTCATCATAATAATATAAGGATATGGAATACAAATAAATTAAGCAAAAACATATCGTAACAACATCGACAAAAGAATTCAGCAATAAACACAATCTCCAAAATAAACACATCTCTTACAAAGTGATGCCAATTACAATGAAATGCGTTATATGCATGTGGTACCAATTTCATCGTGATATGGATACATGACCATCAACCCTCCACAAGGGAGCACACCGTAATCACTGAATCACTTCAATCCACACAATGGGATTAAAGCGGTCAAATAGGCCGAAGCCCCATCGAGAATGTCATGAAATGAAATGATGCGTTACACCGCAAAAATTCATCGAGAAATCAAATGTGCATCATTTATTTCATATTCCAGCAATTCAAACATCAAATAATCATGTTTTATAATCATTACATCAACAACCAATTTGACTACAAGAATCGACACGAAAAGACATTACAGACTATCAAAAATCACCAAAACAGACACCTGACACGGCCTACCGTGTCCTATGACACGACCCGTGTCAGAGGCCCACACTCAAATCATCAAAACACAACAAAAACTCATAACACAGTGGTCTGACACGGGTGGCCGTGTCGCGTGACACTGTCCGTGTCAGGCACACTTAGACCAAAATTTGTTTTCCCCAAAACCAGAAGGCTGACACGGGTGCCCGTGTCGTGTGACACGGCCCGTGTCAGAGCGCGACAAAACCCATTTTTCCCAAAATATTTTTCTGCTGTGTTTTGACCTCAAATTCCACCAAAAACCAGTTTTCTACAACATTATAATGCATCAATTGTTCATACAATTCACATATAATAACACATAACATTCTAAATCAATCTAACTCATCAAACACTACAATTTATCCCCAATTTATAAGAACCTAATCCATTCTTAAACCAAACCCTATAAAATTACAATAGATTATGAAAACTCCCCATACCTTAGAGAAATACAAAGATTGACACTCTTCTCCAAGATTCTTCGTAATTCCCTGACTCTGAGCTTCTTCTTTTCCTCCCTTTTTCTTCAAAGCTCTCCTTCTCCAAAAACACGATAATTTTAGAAAACTGATTGTATTCCCTTCTTTGGATAAATTATCCCAGTTTATGACTTTCCAAACATATCTTTACTTTTTCCTCTTATTACCACCTTACCATTTCTTAATATTTTATAATAATAATAATAAGAGCATAATAACACACTAATTATTTATATTATAAAAATACTATTTTTCTCCCAAAATCCTCAAAATTTATCCAAAACCTCCAATCCTTTCTAAATAAATTAAATAAATAATAAAATTTAGATTTTTGGGGTGTTACAACTCTCCCCTACTTAAAGAATTTTCGTCCTCGAAAATTACCTGAAGTAAACAGAGTCGGATACGACTCCCTCATCTGATCTTCCCGCTCCCAAGTCCAACTTTCTCCAGCTGGTTCACCCCACAATACTTTCACCAAAGCAATTTCTTTACCTTGCAATTGCTTCAATTCTCTTCCATCAATCCTTATCGGTAAAGCTTCAATCGTCAGATTATCCCTCACCTGAACATCATCAACCTGTATTACATGCGACGGGTCCAGAATGTACTTCCTCAACTGCAACACATGGAATACATCATGTAAATTCGCAAGTGAGTATGGTAAAGCCACTCGATAAGCAATCTCTCTTATCCTCTGCATAATCTTGTAATACCTCGAAATTTATCCTCATTCTTTTTACCTTAACTGGCGTACGTTTGCATTCATTTGCATTTTCCATTAGGTTGTAACATTTAATCATGCATTGCATTGACTCCTAAGGCATGTGATCGAGGCATATCCTTATAGTTTGAGTTTCATATTATATAACCATTACACTCAAGGTTGATACCAAAGGTGAATTTCTACTGTCGTGATCATTTTCCCAAGATACAAGTTGTCATGGATACTAGAGCTTCAATAAAGGTCGAGATTTAATATGGTATGACGAAGGTTTGCTTGGACATGCTTGTTGCTTTGGTTACATGTTCATCTTCAAAGTTTCCTCAGGGCGTTCGTTTTAAAATCATTGGTCACCTAGTTAGTGAATTGCAAGGCACATATCGTGACAAGAGATACAAAGGATTGCTGTGAGGTTTGCTTGGTTAATTGATAGAGGAGCCAAGGTCATTTGGCATTAAAATTTAAGTGAATTTGTTCCTATTGGAAATTAATTTGGATTCATGACCTCGAAAGAGGTTAAAAGTTGTTCGGCATGCAAAGTTCAAGATCCATTCAAAGTTCAAGCTACAACAATCCAAGTTCATTCAAGTTCATCCTTTTTCTTTATGAAGTTACTACATTATCCAAGTTCCATCAAAATCAAGGGATTCTTTCAAAGATTGCAAATTTCAGATATTTCCAAAGGCCAATTTTATCCAAATGTCTTCATTCAAATTATTAAAGGTGCATTACAAGAAGTTACATTACAAGGACATCATTCACAAGGTTCCGTAAAAAAAATATAATAAGAAAATAATGGAATGCAATTGGATGTAAGTTGACTTTTTGGTCAACTGTTGACCTTTGGGTCAAACAGTTGACCGGTGCCAACTAGACTTTCAGAAATTCACACTAGCGGACCCCTCTTCATCTCTAACCCATCACGGTTTTGTAACTTCTCAATAGCTTCATATTTTCTTTCTCTTTGAAAATCCAAGTGAGTCATTCTATTTGCCCAAATTAAAAGTCAAATTTATGTTCAAGCCATTCTCATTAGTTAATCAATAACTAGGAAATTCTTGTTAGTTATTTGTCCTTTTTCTTACATCAATTATTATACCACCGAAAGCAAAAATAAGGATAACAGAACTTAGGAGAAACCATTAAAAGTTCAGCTACAAAGGGATGAGGATTCAGTTACAAAAAAAGGAACTGAAATCTATTTTCTCAAGAGAAAATTCATAACAGGAAATTGAGTCACCAAAAAAGTCAGTTACACAAAAACTGATACAAAATACAATTACATTATAGAAAAAAGCTCAACATAAAAACTCTCAAAGAGGCTCATAACAGAATACAGAAATAAGGGAGAAGAAAAAATCAAAAATCTTGAATTCTCCAACAGAAGCACTTTTATTCACCATTCTTCATAACCTTCACTCTCCAATCTTTGTCTACATCAACAAACACTCTAAAAATGATCTACATCAACCATTCATCATCTTCAAGAGAATTTTGTTAAAACCTCTCATCAACCATATTTTGGGGCCTTCCCTTCATCAATATTCAGCCACCATCAATATTCATCCCTCTTTCTTTCAATTTTTAACAGAAAAGTCAGAAGAAGTGAGATGAGAAACTGGAAATCTAAAACAAATCAGAGACGAGTTATGTATGATATAACAGAAAAGCGAAAAATGTAAACTCATAAACCTTCAACAAGGTCAAACTCTCTACATCAAACTTCAACCAAATTCGCAGAACTTCGCATCACTACCTAGAATCCTCAACTTTCTTCAATCTGAATCATCACCAAAACAACTCCTCATCAATCATTTTCAGACCCCTTTGAGAAACGAAATCCACCTACATATCTCACAAAAAAACTCAGTTTCAATAAGATTCACAAGCCTGCAAGTTCAAGTCATAACTTAATCATAACAAACTAACTGAATCAACTAACTTCCCAACAGAATGCATAATTGATTTTCTAACAAACTTACCTGAGAATTGACCAAAACCACTCTTGATTTCCATCTATAAATCATAATCAGCTTCTTCAATCCAGGACTGGGCACAACCTCACTTCATTCATCTCTTCTTCTCACAATTTCTCAATCTTCTTCACAACTTCAATCTCCTTCACCATTATTCTTCTTCTTCAATCTTCTCACAACCTCTTCCGTTCTTCTTCTCCTACAACTTCCTATCCTTCAATCTTCTTCCACCGTTCTTCTTTAATCTCTCTCTTCGCGTTTCTTTCTCCCTCCATTTTTTTCGTAACCTTCATCAACTTCACAATAACTGAGTCAACAAACAAGAAAAAAAGAAGAAGGTTAACCAAATCAACATCAACAACCAAGCTACGATAACGGATTGCACAGAGAATCGAAAAGCGACGTACCGTGCAAAAAGATCCATCTTCGTCACTGTCATCTTCATCGTAAATGCAACATCAAACACACCTCCGTGCCAGTCGTCGTCCAAAGCATCACCTTCATCCCGTAGCTTCATCGCAGAGCCTCGTCCCTGATCGTCATCATCACCTACATAGTGCAAACATTCATAACAACCTGCAAAGCCACTAGGATTAGTGACCAGGTCGTAAATGAGTCGAATCGTGCGAAAGAGGGGAGTAGCGAACCAAACACGTAACTTTGATTGTCATCTTCATCGGTTCTGATTGTTAACGAACCATCAGCAAAATTCATCACTCATATTCAAGGTACGAGCTCAAGTCATTTACGTACATGAGGTTGTAGCCGTGTTTTAGGTTTTGTTCATTGATTCATGAGTAGATTCTGGAGGCTTTAGAGAAAGGAGAGTTAATTAGGGTTAGGTTGTTAGTTTGAACACGGTGGAGTGCAGTGGTGATTTGGGGTTAAGAAGATGAAGAGTGTAACAGCCCGGGCCCCTCGCAAGGCAATCCCGGCACTGCCACCTCACGATCTTCTCTATCCCCCTCTCTAGTAGAGTTTTTGCCTTCCGTGGGAATCGAACCCTGTACCCTGGGGTTCAAGTACATGTTCATTCCATTCCCACTACCACTTGAGCTACTAGCTCAATTGGTAGTGGGAATGGAATGAACATGTACTTGAACCCCAGGGTACAGGGTTCGATTCCCACGGAAGGCAAAAACTCTACTAGAGAGGGGGATAGAGAAGATCGTGAGGTGGCAGTGCCAGGATTGCCTTGCGAGGGGCCCGGGCTGTTACAAAAAAAGGCGCCTTTTTTTGTAACAGCCCGGGCCCCTCGCAAGGCAATCCCGGCACTGCCACCTCACGATCTTCTCTATCCCCCTCTCTAGTAGAGTTTTTGCCTTCCGTGGGAATCGAACCCTGTACCCTGGGGTTCAAGTACATGTTCATTCCATTCCCACAACCAATTGAGCTAGTAGCTCAAGTGGTAGTGGGAATGGAATGAACATGTACTTGAACCCCAGGGTACAGGGTTCGATTCCCACGGAAGGCAAAAACTCTACTAGAGAGGGGGATAGAGAAGATCGTGAGGTGGCAGTGCCGGGATTGCCTTGCGAGGGGCTCGGGCTGTTACAAAGAGGGCGTAGGAAGGAAGGAAGAGGGTGGCGGCGTGAGAAGAGAGAAGTGAGGGTTAGGGTTCTTATTCCCCTTTCAGTAGCTTATCTGTTTTTATGTTCTTTGAGTTTTGTTTTAATGTTAATATAATTATAAAACTAAGAGAAAATCAAATGACAATAAAAGCTGTTAATAGAATATTAAGAGAATAATGATCATTAATTTGAGTTAATTTCTCACAATCCCCATAAGGTAAGGTACCGTTAAGATAAGGTTGAAGAGGCTTTGTATATTCCCAGCCATACCGGCGGTGACACGTGTCACCGTCCGGTAGGCCTGTTCTACCGTGATGCTGTGTGTCTCACTCGTGGTAGCTATCTTGTTCGTGCATCTGTGATTCACTTGATGGAGGTACCTTTTGGAAGACTCGATCATGCGGCCTCCATTTAGTCAAAGATCTTGATCGAAAGCCCATAGAATGCACCATCAAGAAGCCAATGCAAGTGGGCCTTAACTTCGCTATTCGCACCCCTGGTTTTTAAGCCCATTAGGATAATAACTATAAAAAATACTAAATGCACCCCCTCCTTTTAGTTTCTCCTTTTTAATTTTTGTTTTGTCATAGTTAGAAATAAATCCAAAAAAAAAAATAGAAAACTCGTGATAAAATTCCACAAAAATTCCAGTAGGTTTATAATTCCTTTTAGGAATTTGTGACATTTTTACTTTCTGAATTTTTGTATTTTTCGATTTAATTTTGATTTTCCATTTAATTAGCATTATATTGAATTCTTTTAGTTACATATAATTTTGTACATTTTATTTTTTCCACTTCCTGTTGGATTTTTAGCCCATTCTTTTTGCTATGATTAGAGGACTGATAATAGGACCTAGGATAATTTTTGATAGATTTTTAGGCCATTTTATCCATTGTTCTGGTAGCTTAGTTCATGTAAAATTGTGATTAGTTCTTAGGTGAATTTAAGTGACTATTAGGCATAGTTAGGCTCTGAATTTTTAGGATATTTTTTAGCACAATATTATAGTCAGGTTAAGGACCTTAGAGAATTAATTTCATATTTTTTCCAGGAATTTTAATATTTTTTAGTGCTTTGATTTTAGTTAAGTTTTACATTGTAAATCAACCTAGTTTAACTTAGGATATTATGGTTCATTAAGATTTAACTTAATTAGGTTTAATATTAGGATTTTAGAATGACTTAGTATAGTTTAGTTACTGATTTTAGAATAGTGATATTAAATAAATTCCTTTAGTTTTAGGACTTAGGCTTAGAATTTTCATTAAGTATGTTTAGGTGAGGTTTAGGCTTATTTTAGTTTTATGTTTTAATATATATTTTTGGAATTAATTTCTTCTTTATATTTTAATGCTTTTGCCTCAATATTTGTATTTTCTACTTGTATAGGTTTCCCCATGTTTCTTAGAACCAACTTAACTTCCTTAGGAAGTAAGTTGAGTTCTAGTAGTTTTTTAGTTCCCTTTTATTCATTTGGCTTAGAAAACCCCACAAAACATTAGGACCACTTTTGAATAATAACTAAAATTAGGGTTGAGTCTTAGTCCCCTTAGTTTTTGCCTTTTTCAACTTGAGTCATTCTTTCTCACCTCATAAAGAAATAATAAAAATACTTAATAAAAATCGAACGTTCTTATACGCCATGAGACTTTGTTGCGGAGTACTTATACGCGTCCTATTTCGGGGCGAGGTGTAAGTATTTACCACGATGGATAGGTCTTAGTATGAGAATGTTCACAAACAAATTCAAAACATTTCTTATAAAAGACAAAAACAAACAATAAGCGACTATCTTGCGGAAACTTCTTTTCTCATCTCATTCATTCTGAACGCGAACTCGCGACGACTTGTCTCGCATGCAAGACGGTAAATACACTTGTACCAGACGAGCCTGCAACACCTGAGCATAGGCATACGCAATTCCATCCATAAAAAAAATACAAACAAAGTTCCCGCCTTAGTTAGGAGAACTACGTCGACTCTGATCCTCATTTTCCTGATGAGGTACGTAGGCAGCGGGGTAGGGCCCGTTCGAGCACATTCTTATTTTCCCTACATTTCCCTCTTTCTTTCCATTCTCTTTTCCATTTCCCTTCCTCATTTCATTTCCATTCCAGTTAACAGTTCATTTGTTCAGCATCAGTTATTTCTCACCCTTTGAAACAAGCAAGCAAGCGTGGATCCCGTCGGGTACGGCGGACGGTCTGGGGTGCTAATACCTTCCCAGGTCGTAACTGACTCCCGAACCTAGATCTTTGGTTCGCAGGACCTTGTCCTTTCCTTCTTACTCATGTTTGTGCAACATTACCTTTCCCATTCTTTCGGGATAAAAATGCATGGCTGGCGACTCTACCTTTTCCGCGCCACTTTCGTGTTTGTACTAAGATGAAAATCTCAGGAGCGACAACTGACGACTCTGCTGGGGACCGAACCCATAATCTCTGGTTTCCCCTTTGAGATTCAATCCTAGCGCTTGTCTATTTTTGTTTCTTTGGGTGTTTGTCTATTTGTTGCTTTGTGATTTAGTTTAGCTTTACTGTTTTCATTTACAATTTTACTTTACAACTTTATTTTACAACATTTATTTACTGCTTTCAGTATATACCATGCATCATTATTACTGTCTGGTTGTGCTGGTTTTCATTTTTTATGCGGGATAGGAGTTACTTTGAGATAAGTAAAATACCCGGCTTGAGTGCACTATAGGATTAGCGTGGACACGTTGTACTCACATGGTTACATGATGAGTGGCGATGTATTCCACACCCAGGTTGCGACCGTCTTGGAACTATCTTGTGTGGGGTTTTGCCCCACTTCGGGATACAACCTTGATGGTTATGTGCAGCTGAGGACCGATCGTTGAGAACCTTAGTGGAAACAAGCCTCTCCAGTGATGACAGTGGCAGACCATATTTGTTGGCAAACCCACTCGCATCCGAGGGCCCACTGGGAACTCGTATAGGATGGCCTGGTTCTCTCATAGGAATCCGGTTAAGGCAAACTGTTCGTATGACGATAGTATTGTACCCTTCAGGATGAATGTACTATTGTTTCTCGATTCAGTGCTTGAAGCTGGGGACTGATGAGGGATGCTTGTTTCCTTGGACTCAGTTGAGACCTCCCTGAGTAGTACATAATACCAAACCGATTCCCTGATTTGGTCATGAGCCATCTCTCGGAAATGGTGAACGTATTATTGCTATTCGGCTTTGAGAGTCCGTGATGTTTGACCTGAGTAGCACACCTGCGAGATTGGGAGGGGTTTACAAGTTTGCAGGAACCCTGAGACCTTCAACATACCCGCTTTGCCATCGGTTCAGTTTTGTGATCTGGTTCTCTTGTACTTTGGTTCTAAGATATGGATCCCGGGTCAGAGGGATTGTTATTGTGATATGTTGATGTTGTGGCCTTGCACCGACACCTGATTATATGATTGGCACATCACAGACACTTCACTAATCACATGCCTCGCCTTGCATAAGCATCATAACATCATTAATCATTTGTGTTTCTTTTATTCTCAGGGTTTGCATTACTCCCGGTTCCTAGTCATATCATTACTTCAGAATGGAAGACATCAGAAAAAGGACTGTGCACTACAAATTTTTTGATACCAAAATGGACTTGATTAATCAAATGGTGTCTCTTATTACCATGGGTCATCTGGGATACTTCAAGGAAAAGTATGGTGATATTCTGGACTTGGTATTCAACTTGGATAGCTCTCAAAGAAGCGTCATTCACACTTTGTTGCAGTATTACAATCCACGGCTCAGGTGTTTCACTTTTCATGACTTTCAGTTGGGTCCTTTACTGGAAGAATATGCTGAGATTATGGGAGTGTCAATCAAGGATCATATTCCTTTCAATTCAGAGATGATTAGGCCAACCCATTCTGACATCGCCAAAGCTCTTTATTTGAGCTCATCCGAAGTATCTGCAAATTTGGCTACCACCAAAGCGAAGGTACTTGGTTTCACTCCGGAGTATCTGGTTAAAAGGGCTGGAGAACTTGCAGTGACAAATCAGTGGGATTCTGTTTGCGCCATCTTAGCATTATCCATTTATGGGATCATCCTGTTCGCTGATATGGACAAATTTGTGGACATAAATGCTATTCATTTATTTGAGTTGACGAATTCGATGCCCACTGTAACACCCAAAAATTTGCCTTTTTTATTTATTACCATCTAACTTATTTATATTTGCATTCATATGCATTATTAATTAGATCACAACATTCATAATCACTCATTTGCAGGGGATCGAGGAATTTTTAGGTGGTTTAAGTTTTCTTTGTTTAAAGGCGATTTATCTGGCTGTTTTATCTAGATTGAGACCTGGTTTGAATTATCATCGTCATGAGTATCTCCTTATCAAAGATCATCAAAAATAAGGGTCTGGTTCAGATCAACGACCAGGATTTATCCCCATAATCATATGGCCTTCAAAGGGTATATGGAATAAAGATTGATGGTATCTTGGTACTAGTAGTCAAGAATGGTGTTTTCATTAAATCAAGGTGTTTCTCATGGGATGTGGGTTCTTATGGTTCAAGCCAAAGTTGGAGGAAGATTCATATGGATTGCTTTAATTTCAAGCTATCGAGGCGATATCACATTCTTTGTTTGTCCTTAAGCCCATATATAAATGTCAAATTATCCAAATAATATCCAAAACTCTTTGTTCCATTCAAAACATGTTGAATTCCATTTTAAAGGTCCATACCCAAAATTTGAACTTCTATTTTTGTCATTATAAAACCATATTTGACTTTTTCCCAAATAAAGCCCAAAGTCCATATTAAAATATCCAACTCAAATTCCATCGTCCATAAACCATTCTTAAACTCAAGTCCAATTCAAGTTCATACAAAATTGGTCATTTATTTCCACATTTTCTAATCTCTTGCTATTCTAGTGTCAATTCTAATACCCAATTTACTCGTGAGAATTTTCAAGATTTTTTGGGTGTTTATATGTAATGCATCCTTTTTATGATACTTTTACTTTACTAAAACATGATGTCAGTTTTTGCACCATTGTTTTTATAGAAGAGTGTGTAGTTGCGACAAAAAAGCAGCATAACATGAGTTGGAATGATAGCGGAAAATGCGGAAGTTCACACAAACAAGTTACATCCAGATTAACTTAATAAAAACAAAAAAAAAGTGCAGCTGGAGACTTTTTAACAAGAAATAACAAAATTCAGTATTCGATTACAAAGTCGCAACAAAAATTCAGAATCGCAAAAGTTCAGAATAAGGGACGAAAATTGATATAACAAGAGTAAATTATCAGAAAAGGAAAATTACACCATAACTGATATTAGTGGAAGAAAAGGATTAATTCACAAATCCAATAACTCTCACAACAGATAACAGAAAATCAGTCCTAACTGTTCTAACCTATATAACAGAATTCCTAACCGATTTCTGAGAAGGAAAAATCACCCTTTATCTTCATCACCTATAAATCCAGAACCATCATCAATCTCAGTCTCTTCACCACTTTTTACCCTTGAATTTCATCTTTTTGTAACTTACCACCAATCAATCTCCCTCATGAATCTCAGACTCTTCACTATTCCTCCATCTTTTTTCACTTTTTGCAGAACTCTTCTTCCTCTCCTCCATACCTTCCTCATTCCTCTTCTTCCATCCTTCAACCCTGTTTCTTCAGTATCTTCAAACCGAATCCGCCACCCACAACCTCTCTTCATCTGCATAAATCAACAATCAACCTACAACATCAAGCAAGAACCAACAATAACATTCAACATTGCATCAGTATATCGGTGAAAGAACTCTGTAGGTTCAACTGATCATACCTTGAGTCGATAAAAACTCAGAATTGTAAAATCCAAATCTTCATGAGATCTTCGTCATTCCGATTCATCTGCGTCAATCATCAAGAACTCATAACCTCTTCACACCTTCAAATCCCGCACGCTTCCGTAAACAAGATTCAACCTGCATCGCAAATCAATCACAACAACAGATCACAACTTAATAAAGAAGAAGAGGAAACAATTCACTGAACAAGATTCATAGAGCCTTCAAACAAGCATCGAAAAACATCCAAAATACAGTTGCCACACAAAGCCAGCCACAACAGAAAAGAGATCAACGAAATCACTCCTGCCAGCTTCAACATTCCGTGACCTTCTTTTTCACTTCTCGAGTGCCATCCTCTTCAACAATCCTCCATCATCAACTTTTCCACCTTCACCATTGATCCGCAGAACCTACAACAACAACCTGCAAAAAGAAATCAAACCATAATTCACAAAATCAACAAAAACCAGCGAGACTTTCGAATTCAAAGCAAGAGTAGAACAGAGCTACAATCAAGAACATATCGCGAACCTGCAACGTCAAGAACGCCCTCACATCGCAACGGTTTTAACAACTCAGTAGCATACGCGAAGGAGAAGCCAAGAGCGACATAGCGCGAACGCGAGGCTTGCGATCTCCGTCTTCGCGGTGTCAACTTGGAACAGTCATCGACTTCACAACGTCGATCTTCATCTTCAAGCATCCAACGTCAATTCGTCACCACCCTCATTGCAAGTAAGAAGCTTCGAATTTCCTCTTCTACCTCGTCGTTGGTTAATGGTGGTCTATAGATTTAGGGATAATTGTGTGGAATTATTTGAAAATTTGAGATGTGGAGAGAATTTGAACAGAGGTTAGTGTTTAGGTTCGGGAGTTTTTGTTGACAAGAAGAGGGAATTGCGCCGCTATTAGGGTTGAAGAACGGTGGACATTGTGAGAATGGAAAGAAACCACGGTGGAGAATGGAAGATGTTGGATTAAGCTTAGAAGAGGAGGAGGGAGGTGCTATAGGTTTTTGTTAAGGTTCACATGTGGAAAAGAAGGGGATGACGGCGAAGATGGTGGTGAGGCAAAGGCAGCGGCGGCGGGTGGAATAAGAAAGGGCCTAGGGTTATTTTTTTCTTTTTTCGGGTTCTTTTCCCCCTTTGTGTCCTCTTCTTTATTGTGTGTTTATAACCTTAACCTTTATTTTAATTTTAATAAAAGGAAGATTTTAGGAATTAATGAGAGATTAATGGTAATTGAGAATAATAAAAGGTAATTAAATCCATTAATGTTGATTATGTTTCCTATCGGATAAGATTAGAGAGGTTTTTGGATTCTCACCATACCGGCGGTGACACTTGTCACCGTCCGGTAGGTTTTCAATATTATGATCCTATGCGTCACCCCAACCATAGATATCATGAGTCATCGCATCACCACCTCCCACATCATCATTATCTCCATCAGACGGATAGGATTCAGTCAATGGAATTGACTGAAGGTGCATGGTAGGCACCCCATACACCTGCATTTGGGCCTTCTTCTGGTTGCTATTCACACCCCAGGGTTAAGCCCATTTCCCTTTTAAACTGAAAAAATTACTTAATGCACCCCCATTTGTATTTTCTTATTATTTTAATTTCTGTTTAATGCTTTTTCAATTATAAATCCATAAAAACTACTAAAATTAATAATAAAATTCCCCAAAAATTATAGTAGCCTTTTAATTCAATTTATAAACTTTCTACATTTTTACTTTCTGAATTTTGTCATTTTTCAATTTAATTTCGATTTTTTTATTTAATTGGTTTTAGATTGAATTCTTTCATGGACAAATAATTTTGTACATTTTATTTCTCCCACTTCCTGTAATATTTTTGGCCCATTCTTTTTCCTATAATTAGAAGACAAATAGTAGAATCTGGAATAATTTTTGATATATTTTTTCGGCCATTTTATCCGCTGTTTTGATAGTGTTGTTTGTATAAATTTATGATTGAATCTTAGGTAGATTTAAGTGACCATTTGACATAGTTAGACCTTGAATTTTAGGAGATTTTTTAACACAATATTATAGTCAGCTTAAAGACCCTATGGAATTAATTTCATTTTTTTCCAGGACGTTTGATATTTTTTATCTTAATTCATTTCCATTATATTGTTGCATATGCATCTTCATTTCATCTACTAACAATTTTCTTTTTGTGAAAGGTATTTTTCGAGGATTTGCTTATGGACTTGGATTATGTTTATTATGCCTCGATTATATATTTGTGGTTTTCACTTTGTGATGTAATACTTGTATAGTTCCTATAATTAGGATAGAGAAGATAAAACGAATCGATAGAAAACAAAATCTCAAAAATAAGATACTTGATCCAACGTCGAGTAAATTTTCAAATAAATAAATAAAGTTTCATGTGACTTTAGGATTCCTCGATTACCATCGTTCCATTCCATTACACCAAAATCAAGCCTTGTATGTTGCACACCATAAGTCGTGCGTCTCAGCTCCACGCAACCGACCCACCCAATCCATCGTTTCATCCCATTTTACATTTCATACACGTTTTTACTCACCATGACTTAGGAGGACCATATTGTTCATTATTACTTTTTGTACTCGCATTTCTAGTCTAATATCTTTAGGTAGATTTAATCTTTCAAACCTCACTAACTATAAGTCACCATTAAACTCAAACTAACTTAGGTTAAGTCTTAGTCCCCCTTAAAGTATTTCCTTTTGTGATTTGAGTCTCACTTCTCATCTTAAAGAAAAATCAAAACACTTAATAAAGGAAAATGTGTACAACGCGCCACGAGCCTTAAGCTATACGGGAAATGACTAGCGGAGGTCTCCTCCACTCTTCTAGGGTACTTTACAAACGTTCCATTGGGGGCGATCTTGGAAAGTATTCGCTCCTGTATCATAGTCTTTAGTGTTGTACATACAATTAACACAAATTCAAAACACTTCTTCTAAAAGACAATAAACCAAGACACCACGTCTTCTCTTCTCATCTCATACTTCTTGCGGACGAACATGACTTGTCTCGATAGTTCAAACAGCGATACGGTAAACACCCTCGAGTCAGATCCGGTAACACCTGAGCTAGAGCTATGGCAACGTCATCCTAAAATTCATAAGCAAGCTCCCTCCTTAGTTAGACGAACTACGACGACTCTGATCCTTTTTTATCCCGATGAGGTACGCAGGCAGTGGGGTAGGGCCCATTCGAGCACAATCATTCTTTTTCTCTACATTTTCGCCCTTCCTTTCCATTTTTCAATTCCACTTCTTTTCTCATTTCCATTCCATTCCAGATAGCCATTCTTTCATTCAAACAACATATTACTTCTCACCCTTTGAAAATAGACTAATAAGCATGGATCCCGTCGGGTACGGCGGACGGATTGGGGTGCTAATACCTTCTCAATTCGTAACCGACTTCTAGACCCAGATCTTTGGTTTGTAAGGCCTCGTCCTTTTCCTTCTTCCTTAGGTTTGTGCAACATTACCTTTCCCATTCCTTTGAGATAAAAATGTCTGGCTGGCGACTCTACCTTTTCCACGCCACTTTCGTGTTTGTACTAGGATGAAAATCCTGGGAGCGACAGCTGGCGACTCTGCTGGGGATCGAACCCAGAATCTCTGGTTTCCCCGTTTAAGAGTCAATCCTAGCGCTTGTCTGTTTTTGTTTTCTTTGGGTGTTTATTCATTTGCTGTTGTGCTTTAGTTTAGCTTTACTGTTTTGTTTACAGTTTATCGCTTTACTTTACGACTTTATTTACAACTTTCTGCACTTTACTTTACTGTTGCATATACTGGCATATATTGTACTGGCTGTTCTGGTTTTCCTTGGCGGGATGGGATTATTGTGAGATAAGCCAAATACTCATCTTGAGTATACACATAAGATTTAGAGTGGGCAGTCGTGTGGCTTGCATGGTTTTGAGCACGTGTAGTTTTCACGAGTCCCACACCCAGATCAGGCTCTCTTGGGATATGTTCTATACTGCCTAGGCAGACCATAGAATGTTCCCACCTGAGTTGCTAACACTGGGAACCGATCATCGAGGACCTTAGTGGAAACAACCCTCTCCAGTGGTGACAGTGGCAGACCACATTTTGTGGCAAACCCATTCACACCCGAGGGCCCACTAGGAAATCGCATAGGATGACCTTGTTCTCTCATAAGAACCCAGTTAAAGCGACTGGTCATATGATGGTAGTATTGTAACCTTCAGGATGAATGTACTATTGTTTCTCGACTTCAATGCTTGAAGACGGGAACTTATGAGGGATGCTTGTTTTTCCGGACTCAGCTGAGGCCTTCCTGGGTAGTACATAATGCCAAACCGATTCCCTGATTTGGTCATGAGCCATTTTTCGAAAATGGTGAACGTATTATTGCTACTCGACTTTGAGAGTCCGTGATGTTGACCCGTAGTAGCACACCCGTGAGATTGGGAGGGGTTTACAGGTTTGCAGGAACCCTAAGCTTCCAACATACCCGCTTTGCCAGGGTTACTCCATGATATGATCCAGTCCTACATGACATTTGGTTGAGAATTCTGGAATTTCTGCACAGAGATAATGACATTATGATCTTCACCAACATTTGGTTATTTGATCTACACCAGCGTCGAACCGATGATCACATGCCAGTTGCATACATGACATCATGGCATTTTAGCATACATGTTCAGTTACTTCTAAGGATCACATATCTGAATTAAATTGTCAAATCTTTCTGCATTAAAACTTGGATCAAAACAGATAGATTCCTTGGAAATAACCGAACATATCATTTGCATACATCCTTGCATTTTTGACAGGTGTTCAGGGACAAATTCTTATCCTGACTTGGTTTCTCTCCAGAATGGCCAACTTGAATCATGATTGTCAGGGTATGGGCACAGAACAACTCTGAGCGGAGGTGACTGAGATGAAGGCCCAACTGGGGCATCTTATAGTGGACATTCGAGCGTTGTCCCAAGATCAGAAATTGCTAAGAGAAGAATTCAACTTGATGAAGACTCAGATAAAGCTGCTTACAAGAATCATGAATGCTATGTCGAAAAAGGAAAATAGTCGTGTGTCTGCTTTTCAAACAGAAGGTCATGTTTCTCTCATCTCTTTGGGATGTCCACTAAATCAAGGTTTGTTAGGTGGAATTCCTCTACAGTTTGAGTCTCTTCACCAGCAATCGCCACTTGGCAGTCAGGAAGAGCATCAGATAGGAACCAACTCCACATGTGAGCTAAATGATCCTACACCAATCGTTACAAAGGAAGTGAGCACTTTCTTTCCATATCAGGGATCCTCCTCAACTGTTACGCCTTGGTTTCCAGGAGAAAAGCTTCAATAGGTTTCCTCTATAGCTCCTCCATTGTTAGCAACCCGTCATCAACAGGAGCAAGAAAGGGTTATTGATCCGATACCCATGTCTTATGCTGAATTATGCCCATAACTGCTCAAAATGGGGTTGATTGAGTGTCATGAGCTAACTCCTCCTTTCAGTAAACTTCACCAAAGTTGGAATCCATATGCCTACTGTGTTTTTCATTCTGGAGCTCCCGGACATGATGTTAATTATTGCAAGGCGTTTAAACATCAAGTGCAAGACTTAATTGATGAAGGCGTAATCACTTTTGGATTGACCGGGCCGGAAGTGCCGCAAGATAAAACATGCAGGAATACAAAAGAGGTGGTCAATTTTCCTTCTTCTAGAATCATTGCTCAAGCCAAGTCTTTAAAGGGGCTACATCAACAACCTTCATTGGCTCCTCGGCCGAGTATGAGTAAGAGAGTACAGGGACATGTCATGTGCCCAAATCAATATCAACAACGAAATGTTCAATCTCAGGGTCAGCAACAACAGGCACAAAGACCATTTCAGGAAAGAACAAGAGTGAGGAACCACAAACTTGATCCTATCCCATGTCCATATGTTGTATTTCTTCCAGAGCTGCTGAAGTTGAACCTGGTTGAGCTCCGTACCATGAGGGTTTCTTCTGCTGATAATCTACCACCAAATTTTGATCCAAACTCTAGGTGCAAATTCCATTCAGGTGCCCAGGGGCACAATATTGAGAAATGTTGGGCTTTTCAGAATAAGGTACAAGACCTAATTGAGTCCAAGGCAATCAATTTTTCTCCTCATCCAAAGGTACTCCAGAATCCGATGCCTAATCACGACGGAACCGGTGTCACGGTTGTTCTACCAGATGGTCCACGTTAAGTTGAAGTCTTCGAGTTAATCACCCAGGACGTCAGGGTATTCATGAAGTAAATAAAGCCAACAATATTCAAGTACTCTCAGTGATGGCATCTGTGTGTTTGTCTTTCTTCATTGTTCATTTTCATCCCTATTGAGGGGAACTACGTCGCTCTGATTCTTCATTGGTCATTAGTCAATAGAGATACGTAGGCAGAAGATCGTCAGGTCTTTCCGAGCAACCTTATGGGACAACTTTACTCCCCAGCTTCACTTTTTCCTTCAGACATCTCGTGTCAAAGTCAGAATAACTAGAAGAAGAGGTATGATTTCCATGGTTGGGCATACGGCTGCAACTAGAAGATTACAAGTCTGTGAAAGAGCTATTGATCACTGAAAGTATCCAAGACTGACAGGTCCAGACGGAGTCAAGCCTCCTCAACTACGACAATATTCAGTTTCTTTACTGCATTTCCATTTGTAGTTTCTTTTATATGCTAAACATTTGTCTACATGTATGAAATTTGTTTGCTTTTGAATGTTAGCAATAATAAAACTCACATGTTTGTCTTGAAGTAATTCATTCGCATTCACTTATAATTTTGCATGTGTACATCGCAACACCAATTGTCATGCTTAAATTCTATGAAGGAGAATGACGAAACAAAAATGCAAAATCTCTAATGGTGTGCTCTCAAGTAAGGCCTTGTTGACGATGTACATGCTTTGTTTCAAATCCCTAAACACTGGAGATATAAGGAAGATAGACCCTTGCTAACCCCTTTGAGCCTTGAAGTATGAGTTTCTTTTCGCATAAAAAAACCCTCACATGTAACTCAGGGGCAGGGTAGATGTCAGCTAGTCGGACCAAGCGTTGAGGCTTTCATAAAGGAGTGTATTTGAGGAGCCATTACCTTCCACTATGCTAATCAAGAGGTCCAATGACTAGAAACCACAAAGGTTATCCAAGTCAAAAAGGTCCAAAGATTGAAAACCACAATGGTTATCCTTCGTCGACCAAAGAATGAGGCAGCCACAACCCTCGTAAAGCAATCAAGACAAACAGTGTCACACGACTTGTACAAAAAAATGATGAAAGAGCCCGCTAAGTCAAAACTTGAAAACAAGCGACTTAGGCAAAAGTTAGGGCATCCCACTGGATTTCACAATCAGAGATTCGCAAGAATCAATCCAGGCAAAAGTTAGGGATAAGCAAAATAACGCAAAAGCGAAAGACGAAAAGGATTACACAAGAAAGATCCTCATATGAGAACAAAGTCGTGTGACACAGACACGAAAGATAGAGGGGTGACTGACTCTTAACAATAACCTGATTGGTGCTTGAACCGATAGCAACAATGGTTCCTCAATCAACACGAAACCCTTATGAAAGGTGAATGCATGTGAAAATTAGCTGAACATAGGAATGGAGAACATCATGAAGAGTGGGTGGGCACAAATAAACTTCGAGCCTATATCCTTTGTTTCTATAACCATGAACCAGGCCACGATACAACCCTCAAAAGTCCTAACTGAAACAGGGTTAATTTGAGAGCGTACTACTACGAGACCGCATTCCTGACTCCTATGAGTTATGCTAAAAGACATTTGTTGGTATTATATGTACATGCTTTCATTTAAAAAGTAATGTCGTACCTTAACCAATGATTCGCTCACAAAGGTTTGTGACAACCTTTTCAATAAAGACTTCAAGATTAGCATGTGTGTTGCATTAGAATTTTCATTCTAAGAATACAATTTTTTGTTTTCCTACATTTGCTTGGCATTATAAATGGTTCACATGTGAAAGTCTAAAACTTCTGAAAGACAGTCACGTTGAGGTGCACTTTTCCGAGAAAAGCTCCATTAAGTAAAGACTTTCCCAACTAGTTATGGTAAGAGCTAGCCAATCCGGGGCAATTACGTCGAGCAATCTCTTCAAATTTCAGCCAAATTGGGGCAGTCACTTCGAGATTCAAATCTCTCCAAGAGCGAAGATTAGTCAGTCAAGTGCAAAACTATTCAAATACTTGTACTGGGGCAGGCCACCGCAATAGTACGAGAATTCATCCTTTCCCGAAGACAGACAATCAGAAGCATCTACCCGGAGTTTAGAGTATCGAGACAATTATACCCTCAAAGAGTTTCTATGACACCCTCTTGTCACAACTTTTATTGATTGAGTCCATTACCCGTCTAGCGGTCGCTCGTCAAGCCAATTATCTCATTCAGCGTTTCTTACAGCTCCAAGCTCATCTGCATTGTCAATGGTTACCCCCCAGCAAGGTCATTACGCCAATTCAGGCAATCACTGTGATATCTAAGAGTTTAAAGACACTAAGTCTTTTGTAAAATCCTCTTGAGGTAAAATCCATACAGAAGCAAATGATCCCCAGCACGAGACAACTTGAATTCTTTTCCTCCCCAGCGGGACGTGTCTCGGTTTTGGTCATCCCCAAAAGACGAATGGAAGTTATCCCCAGTAAAGTCACCAAGTTTTTCCTTCAGTTGAATTTCCTTGATTTCGGTTCCTCAACAGATCTAAGGTAACTCCTATTCCCCTAGCAGATTTCAGATAAATCATTCTCCTTCCCAGCAGATCCATAAGAGTGGATAGTCCCCAATAGTCGGTATCCCCAGGCATTGTCCTCAAATCTAAATTCCAATTTATTTTTGGCAAATGTGATAATTCGAGACAGATGAATTATTCACGCTCTTTTCCGACAGGGATGTTATCCCCAAAGGGCTTCTTGAGATCGAATCCACGATCATTGTGTTTCCTCACAGAGTCAGCAGAGACTTATTACTTCCGCGTCAGGAATTCTTTTTACACTCACACCAGTTCATTGACAATACTCAAAAACCTATCATCCTCAGTGTCATGGGGCATCATGCCATACAATTCAACATATGCATACCAAGTATAAATCCAAGTTTGATATCTTGCAAAAGTCCAGCCACAAACTGGCCAAAGTCCATCTTCGGGTGGCAAATTTCAAAAGTCTCCCATAGTGAGCAAAAGTCCAGCCACAGACTGGCCAAAGTCCATCTTCGGGTGGCAAGTTTCAAAAGTCTCCCACAGCGAGCAAAAGTCCCCCGCCGTGGGCAGAAGTCTCCCACAGTGAGCAAAAGTCCAGCCACAGACTGGCCAAAGTCCATCTTCGGGTGGCAAGTTTCAAAAGTCTCCCGCAGTGAGCAAAAGTCCAGCCACAGGCTGGCCAAAGTCCATCTTCGGGTGGCGAATCTCAAAAGTCTCCCGCAGTGAGCAGAAGTCCACCCGCAGTGTGGCAAATCTCAAAAGTCTCCCAAGTGAGCAAAAGTCCAGCCACTGACTGACCAAAGTCCATCTTCGGGTGGCAAGTTTCAAAAGTTTCCCGCAGTGAGCAAAAGTCCAGCCACAGACTGGCCAAAGTCCATCTTCGGGTGGTGAATCTCAAAAGTCTCCCGCAGTGAGCAGAAGTCCACCCGCAGTGTGGCAAATCTCAAAAGTCTCCCACAGTGAGCAAAAGTCCAGCCACAGACTGGCCAAAGTCCATCTTCGGGTGGCAAGTTTCAAAAGTCTCCCGCAATGAGCAGAAGTCCACCCGCAGTGTGGAAAATTTCTAAAGTCCTCAGCAGTGGGAAGAAGTCTCTCGCAGTGAGCAAAAGTCCACCCGCAGTGTGGCAAATTTCTAAAGTCCCCCGCAGTGGGAAAAAGTCACCCGCAGTGTGGTAAATTGTTGAAAGTCCAACCGCAGATTGGCAAAGGTCCGTCCACAGGGTGGCAAATCGTATCGTGAAGTCCAACCGCAAATTCGCAAAAGTCCATCCCCAGGGTGGCAAATTATCTTAAAATTCGATCGCAAATTGGTGAAAGTCCACCCGCAGTGTGGCAAGTCGTTAGTAGTCTGACTCCATCCGAAAGGCATCAGTAAGGCATTGATGCAACCTATCAAAGTCCACCCGCAATGTGGCAGGCCAGTAGTCCTCTGGCATCATTCAAAAGGCATCCCCTATTTACTATTCTTCACATCATAATTATCTCCAAGCAGAGTTCACTCGGTTGAGTTTATTTCCCTATTCTTCTGCCACAGAGTGTAAATTTTTTGGTTGTTCCTAGTATTCAATCCCTGCATACCTTAAATGTCTGAAAGCAGCTGCTATCATCCATTCACGTCCACAGTGATTAAATAGGGGCAGCTGTAACACCCCAAAATTTGCCCTTTTATTTATTACCATCTAACCGATTTATATTTGCATTCATATGCATTATTCATTAGATCACAACATTCATAATCACTCATTTGCAGGGGATCGAGGAAATTTCAGGTGGTTTGAATTTTCTTTGTTTAAAGGCGATTTATCTGGCTGTTTTATCTAGATTGAGACCTGGTTTGAATTATCATCGTCATGAGTATCTCCTTATCAAAGATCATAAAAAATAAGGGTCTGGTTCAGATCAACGACCAGGATTTATCCCCATAATCATATGGCCTTCAAAGGGTATATGGAATAAAGATTGATGGTATCTTAGTAATAGTAGTCAAGAATGGTGTTTTCATTAAATCAAGGTGTTTCTCATGGGATGTGGGTTCTTATGGTTCAAGCCAAAGTTGGAGGAAGATTCATATGGATTGCTTTAATTTCATGCTATCGAGGCGATATCACATTCTTTGTTTGTCCTTAAACCCATATAAAAATGTCAAATTATCCAAATAATATCCAAAACTCTTTGTTCCATTCAAAGCATGTTGAATTCCATATTAAAGGTCCATACCCAAAATTTGAACTTCAATTTTTGTCATTACAAAACCATATTTGACTTTTTCCCAAATAAAGCCCAAAGTCCATATTAGAATATCCAACTCAAATTCCATCGTCCATAAACCATTCTTAAACTCAAGTCCAATTCAAGTTCATACAAAATTGGTCATTTATTTCCACATTTTCTAATCTCTTGCTATTCTAGTGTCAATTCTAATACCCAATTTACTCATGAGAATTTTCAAGATTTTTTTGGCGTTTATATGTAATGCATCCTTTTTATGATACTTTTACTTTACTAAAAGAGGATGTGAGTTTTTGCACCATTGTTTTTATAGAAGAGTGTGTAGTTGCGACAAAAAAGCAGCATAACATGAGTTGGAATGATAGCGGAAAATGCGGAAGTTCACACAAACAAGTTACATCTAGATTAACTTAATAAAAACAAAAAAAAAGTGCAGTTGGAGACTTTTTAACAAGAAATAATAGAATTCCGTTTTCGATTACAAAGTCGCAACAAAAATTCAGAATCACAAAAGTTCAGAATAAGGGACGAAAACTGATATAACAAGAGTAAATTATCAGAAAAGGAAAATTACACCATAACTGATATTAGTGGAAGAAAAGGATTAATTCACAGATCCAATAACTCTCACAACAGATAACAGAAAATCAATCCTAACTGTTCTAACCTATTTAACAGAATTCCTAACCGATTTCTGAGAAGGAAAAATCACCCTTTATCTTCATCACCTATAAATCCAGAACCCTCATCAATCTCAGTCTCTTCACCACTTTTTCCCCTTGAAATTCATCTTTTTGTAACTTACCACCAATCAATCTCCCTCATGAATCTCAGACTCTTCACCATTCCTCCATCTTTTTTCACTCTTTGCAGAACTCTTCTTCCTCTCCTTCATACCTTCCTCATTCTTCTTCTTCCATTCTTCAACCCTGTTTCTTCAGTATCTTCAAACCGAATCCGCCACCCACAACCTCTCTTCATCTGCATAAATCAACAATCAACCTACAACATCAAGCAAGAACCAACAATAACATTCAGCATTGCATCAGTATATCGGTGAAAGAACTCTGTAGGTTCAACTGATCATACCTTGAGTCGACAAAACTCAGAATTGTAAAATCCACATCTTCATGAGATCTTCGTCATTCCGATTCATCTGCGTCAATCATCAAGAACTCATAACCTCTTCACACCTTCAAATCCCTCACGCTTCCATAACCAAGATTCAACCTGCATCGCAAATCAATCACAACAACAAATCACAACTTAATAAAGAAGAAGAGGAAATAATTCACTGAACAAGATTCATAGAGCCTTCAAACAAGCATCAACAAACATCCAAAATACAGTTGCCACACAAAGCCAACCACAACAGAAAAGAGATCAACAAAATCACTCATGTCGGCTTCAACATTCCGTGACCTTCTTTTTCACTTCTCGAGTGCCATCCGCTTCAACAATCCTCCATCATCACCTTTTCCACCTTCATCATTGATTCGCAGAACCTACAGTAACAACCTGCAAAAAGAAATCAAACCATAATTCTCAGAATCAACAACAAGCAGCGAGACTTTCGAATTCGAAAGCAAGAGCAGAACAAAGCTACAATCAAGAATATATCGCGAACCTGCAACGTCAAGAACACCCTCACATCGCAACGGTTTTAACAACTCAGTAGCATATGCGAAGGAGAAGCCAAGAGCGACATAGCACGAACGCGAGGCTTGCGATCTCCGTCTTCGCGGTGTCAACTTGGAACAGTCATCGACTTTACAACGTTGATCTTTATCTTCAAGCATCCAACGCAATTCGTCACCACCCTCATTGCAAGTAAGAAGCTTCGAATTTCCCCTTCTACCTCGTCGTTGGTTAATGGTGGTCTATAGATTTAGGGATAATTGTGTGGAATTGTTTGAAAATTTGAGATGTGGAGAGAATTTGAACAGAGGTTAGTGTTTAGGTTCGGGAATTTTTGTTGACAAGAAGAGGGAATTGCGCCGCCGTTAGGGTTGAAGAACAGTGGACATTATGAGAATGGAAAGAAACCACGACGGAGAATGGAAGATGTTGGATTAAGCTCAGAAGAGGAGGAGGGAGGTGCTGTAGGTTTTTGTTAAGGTTCGCATGTGGAAAAGAAGGGGATGACGGAGAAGATGGTGGTGAGGCAAAGGCAGCGGCGACGAATGGAATAAGAAAGGGCTTAGGGTTTTTTTTTCTTTCTTTTTTCGAGTTCTTTTCCCCCTTTGAGTCCTCTTCTTTCTTGTGTGTTTATAACCTTAACCTCTATTTTAATTTTAATAAAAGGAAGATTTTAGGAATTAATGAGAGATTAATGGTAATTGAGAATAATAAAAGGTAATTAAATCCATTAATGCTGATTATGTTTCCTATCGGATAAGATTAGAGAGATTTTTGGATTCTCACCATACCGGCGGAGACATCTGTCACTGTCCGGTAGGTTTTCAATATTATGATCATATGTGTCACCCCCACCAAAGATATCACGAGTCACCGCATCACCACCTCCCACATCATCACTATCTCCATCAGACGGATAGAATTCAGTCAATGGAATTGACTGAAGGTGCATGGTAGGCACCCCATACACCTGCATTTGGGCCTTCTTCTGGTTGCTATTTGCACCCCTGGGTTAAGCCCATTTCCCTTTTAAACTGAAAAAATTACTTACTGCACCCCCCATTTGTATTTTCTTATTATTTTAATTTTTGTTTAATGCTTTTTCAATTATAAATCCATAAAAAATACTAAAATTAATAATAAAATTCCCCAAAAATTATAGTAGCCTTTTAATTCAATTTAGAAACTTTCTACATTTTTACTTTCTGAATTTTGTCATTTTTCAATTTAATTTCGATTTTTTCATTAAATTGGTTTTAGATTGAATTCTTTCATGGACACATAATTTTGTACATTTTATTTCTCCCATTTCCTGTAATATTTTTGGCCCATTCTTTTTGCTATGATTAGAAGAAAAATAATAGAATCTGGGATAATTTTTGATATATTTTTTAGGCCATTTTATCCGCTATTTTAATAGTGTTGTTTGTATAAAAGTATGATTGAATCTTAGGTAGATTTAAGTGACCATTTGACATAGTTAGACCTTGAATTTTTAGGAGATATTTTAACACAATATTATAGTCAGGTTAAAGACCCTAGGGAATTAATTTCATATTTTTTCCAGGACGTTTGATATTTTTTTATCTTAATTCATTTCCATTATATTGTTGCATATGCATCTTCATTCCATCTACTAACAATTTTCTTTTTGTGCAAGGTATTTTTCGAGGATTTGCTTATGGACTTGGATTATGTTTATTATGCCTCAATTATATGTTTGTAGGTTTCACTTTGTGATGTAATACTTGTATAGTTCCTATAATTAGGATAGAGAAGATAAAACGAATCGATAGAAAACAAAATCTCAAAAATAAGATACTCGATCCAACGTCGAGTAAATTTTCAAATAAATAAATAAAGTTTCATGTGAATTTAGGATTCCTCGATTACCATCGTTCCATTCCATTACACCAAAAGTAAGCCTTGCATGTTGCACATCATAAGTCGTGCATCTCAGCACCACGTAATCGACCCACCCGATCCATCGATTCATCATATTTTACGTTTCATACACGTTTTTACCCACCATGACTTAGGAGGACCATATTGTTCATTATTACTTTTTGTACTCGCATTTCTAGTCTAATATCTTTAGGTAGATTTAATCTTTCAAACCTCACTAACCATAAGTCACCATTAAACTCAAACTAACTTAGGGTAAGTCTTAGTCCCCCTTAGAGTTTTTCCTTTTGTGACTTGAGTCTCACTTCTCATCTTAAAGAAAAATCAAAACACTTAATAAAGGAAAATGTGTACAACGCGCCACGAGCCTTAAGCTATATGGGAAATGACTAGCGGAGGTCTCCTCCACTCTTCTAGGGTACTTTACAAACGTTCCATTGGGGGCGATTTTGGAAAGTATTTGCTCCTGTATCATAGTCTTTAGTGTTGTACATACAATAAACACAAATTCAAAACACTTCTTCTAAAAGACAATAAACCAAGACACCGCGTCTTCTCTTCTCATCTCATACTTCTTGCGGACGAACATGACTTGTCTCGACAATTCAAACAGCGATACGGTAAACACCCTCGAGTCAGAGCCGGTAACACCTGAGCTAGAGCTATGACAACGTCATCCTAAAAATCATAAGCAAGTTCCCGCCTTAGTTAGACGAACTACGGCGACTCTGATCCTCATTTATCCCGATGGGTACGTAGGCAGTGGGGTAGGGCCCATTCGAGCATAATCATTATTTTTCCCTACATTTTCCCCCCTCCTTTCCATTTTTCAATTCTACTTCTTTTCTCATTTCCATTCCATTCCAGATAGTCATTCTTTCATTCAAACATCATATTACTTCTCACCCTTTGAAAATAGACTAATAAGCATGGATCCCGTCGGGTACGGCGGACGGATTGGGGTGCTAATACCTTCTCAATTCGTAACCGACTTCCAGACCCAGATCTTTGGTTCGCAAGGCCTCGTCCTTTTCCTTCTTCCTTAGGTTTGTGCAACATTACCTTTCCCATTCCTTCGAGATAAAAATGTCTGGCTGGCGACTCTACCTTTTCCACGCCACTTTCGCGTTTGTACTAGGATGAAAATCCCGGGAGTGACACCCACTCTCCTGGGTGACTTGTATTATTCAATGCACTATAAGAATGAGACGAAGCAAGGAGGTCTAATTAGATGTTGTGCTCCCTTATTTTACAGGTGGGTTGTGAGACATTTGCCTACCACTGAGAGTTTCGCTGATCCTAATACTACTTGGGCCCATAAGCTAAGTACATTGTCTGCCAGAGATATTAGATGGTTTACTTTAAAGTTGAAAGGAAAGAGTTTCATTACCAGTTGTGGGAATTACCTCAACGTGCCATTATTAGGAGTATCAGGGGGTATCAACCACAACCCCATTCTCTTAAGAAGACAGCTGGGGTACGCACTCAAAGAGATTCTCGATGAATCCGAGTTATTCCAAACTTTCTACTTCTCGGTAAAAGATAATCTTCCATTGGTCAGAAAAGTGGCAGGCTCTTGGAAAGTGATCAAAAGAAAAGACACGACGTGTCTAGGCAAAAGCAATAACCGGATGTTCCCTGAATTCGAGGCTTGGATAAAGGAGGAGGTTCAAATGGCTCTAGTCCTTTTTTCTATACCAACTCCACCTCCAACAACTGTGCCTTTAGAGGATTACCAAAAATTGGAGGCTTTGGTCAAGCAGCTTAGATTTGAAAATCAGGAGGCCCACAATTCTTGTCAGAAATTGATGATTCAGAACCAGCAGTTAGAAGATAGAGCTCTCTGAGCTGAAGAGACAACTAGGCTTAAGCAGAAGGACTTTGATGAAAGAGAACTATACTTTAGGAAGAGAGGATTGGCTGAGATCCACAAGGAGAGTCAGCGCCAGAAGGATAAGAAAGAACTGAATGAGGCTAATGAAGCCATCACACTTTGGCAAGAGAAGTGGGGCGATCACCAGAAAAAGCAAAAAGGGGTAGAGGCTGAATTTGAGTTGAAGATCAAAACCTTCAGGATGCCCTGGTTGAGCAAGGAAAGTTAGTTCAGAAGGCTCAAGAGCAACAGAGATAATACCTTCATCAGATGACAAAGAGTCACAAATAGCTGAAGATGTCCAGAAAGAAGTTGAAGAGCTGGAGCTTCGAGCTGATGTGAAGAAGTCAAAGGTCGAGTCGGGTCCGAGCAAAGAGAATGAGAAGGCATTCCTGCAGCAGATTGAAGAGTTACATGCTTCCTTTGATCTAAGGGATCTCCTCATCCAGAGACTCATCCAGGAGCCCGATCATCCGGATAAAGCTTAGTTGTTCCAGAATGTCAAGCGCCTTAGCTGGAGGTTACAGGACTTAGAGCTCCCTAGAGTTTAGTTTCATGCTATTGTACTTGGATTACCCACAGGCTTGTTGTGGGATTCCTTTTATTGATATACTTTGTTGTTCTTTTGATTGGCACCCTTCGGGGACCTTGCTGTTTCAAACTTCAGTTTATGTAATTGACTTGCTTTGAATCTCTTGTTTGTTATCTGTTGCACCGACACGGGGTAATAAGCACCAATTCTCCACGGCCGTCACGTTATTTGAGCATCATATGGGTCTTCTTCCAAATATTATTCTCCTAATATCAGGACGGGAAAGGAGAAAAACCTTGAGGATAAAAGGAAAACATTGCATTGCATACACATCATTTGCATTTTCTTCTTTGTTTTTGCAGTTTTCTATAGGGTGCTTAACTATTTGTGTTACAGGCAAAGATTGCGAGAGCTGCCAAGACCCGACATCTCCGACAAAATATTCCACATCGCTAGGCAACTCGCAGCAACCAGAGGACAGTCATGGACGCTATGCAAACTGAGCTTAATGAGTTTTGCACCAGAATGGGAGAATTCATGGTCATGATGCAAGGGATGGCTCATGGGCAACAAGATTTGAGAAATGCAATTCAGGGGCTCAACCCTCCTCAGACTAATCCTCCTGTAACCACTCCTGGCGTGCAAGTGACTCCTCCCAACACCAAAAATGGCCCAGGTGGACCTCAAGTTCCAGGACAGGGCGCAACAACTTTCATTCTAGTACAAGACAGGCAGGAGGATTAATTCCCTTCTTTCAACAATGATATGGGGTTCGGCGGAGAAGGAAATCTTCAAGACTTTTTTATGCTTGCTGAGAAAGTCAAAGTCCTCGAGTGTAGAGACACTTTGGGGATAGATGTGTCTGACATGGGCCTAGTCCCCGATCCTCACAAATTCAGGCCACCTACTTTTGACAAGTATACCGACTGTGAACAACGTTATGCACTGCTCGAGAAAACTTAATGTGCTTTAGCGTGGGCTGCTCGCCGACTAAGACAATATATGTTGACTCATACTACCTTGTTGATCTCAAAGATGGACCCATTCAAGTACATATTTGAGAAGCCATCACTTACCGGAAGGGTTGCAAGATGGAAAATGATTCTAACAGAATATGATATTCAGTACACCTCTCAGAAAGCCATCAAGGGCAGTGTATTGTTTGACTATCTGGTTGAGCAACCCATTGATGACTACCAGCCTATGAGATTTGATTTCCCTGATGAAGACATCATGTTCTTAAAGTTAAACGATTGTGAGAAGCCTATTCACACTGAAAGGCCGAATCCAGAAGAAGCATGGACTATGATGTTCGACGGGGCAGTTAATTGTAACGGTCGTGAAGTTGGTGCAATGCTTATTACATCCAAAGGAGTCCATATGCCTTTCTCGGTAAGGCTTACCTTTGCCTGCACTAACAACGAAGCAGAATACGAAGCTTGTATCATGGGTCTTGAAGAAGCCATTGACCTCAGGATCAAAACCTTGAATGTATTCGGAGATTCAGCTCTGGTAATCAACCAAACTAATGGCAAGTGATATACTCATCAAGAGCATCTGGTTCCCTACTGTAACATGGTGGGAGAACTGATTTTCTATAAATGTTGCGGATAGCAAGAGTCGCCATCGACTTTTATTTTATCCATAAGGAAGGGACATAAAAGAACAGGAAAAAACGTTTTGAAAAGACTTGGGTTCGTGGGGTAGGTTATATAAAGGGAAGGTGTTAGCACCCTTTATATCCATGGTTATCCATGGGCTTTTAGTTACTTAGCTCACTTAAATGTTTTTGAAAAGTGTAGTGTGTGATTAGAAATTTTCTAAGTACTTTGTAATGATCCTCGTATGGATGTATACAAAGCCTTTTTTGAAAATATTTGAAAATATTGTGAGGTGTGAAAAGTAGTTTTAAGATGTGAGCAAGTAACTATGAGGTACCTACCTTAAGCTAAGTCATTCAAGTTCTTTTATGTTTCTTCAAGAGTAAGACTATCCCTATTATTAAGGAATAAATAGTCATTACTTTGGATTTTATTAAGGGACGGGCGTAGGGTCATCGTATGGTCAACGAAGGCAACTTAAAGGGTGTCTTTAGCAATTCGTAGGGACTATCATCATTTATTCGAAGGGATAAGATCATTATTCTGTAGGCAACCTCGAAGGGACTTGATCTTTTAAATCTGTAGGGACTTGATGATTTATACTTGAAGGGACTTTGCTTAAGACACCCCTATATTCGAGAGACTCATCCATTTAAAGAAGGCAACCAAGAGGGATACCATAGGAAGTGCAGACGACGATCTTAGATTGACTTACGTGTGTGAATATTTATTTTCAGATATTTATCTTATGATTAGTGATCTAAGTCCAAATTATTTTTCAATTATTCTTTTCACTCCCTAAATTACTAACCACACAATTTAAATATTTACAGAATTTTAAAGACAGAAATTAAAAGTTCCTACGCTATTACATGGCTTCGGGGCAGTTACATAATAATATAGGCAAGAGAAAAGAAAACCTAAGCTATTAGCTATAGGAAGCAGTTACATAATAAGAGCGAAAAATAAATTACATCAATGATGACATATACAATTCTCTAAAAAATAAATAGAGCAATTTAAATTAAAAGAAAAGAAATTATAATTTTTATGAGAAAAAAAATGAATTAAGTTTAAGGTTTCTTTTTAGGTTTTTTAAAAAAATTAGGCTTTGAAAAATCAGGGTTTAAAGTTTAATGAAAAAATGGTTTATGGTTTAGAGAAAATAACACGGTTAAAGTTTATAAGAAATTTTTAAGGTTTACATGAAAAATTAAGGTTTATGAAAATATATATAAAAAAATTGTTATTAAAGAAAACTATATTGAATTATTAATTTAATAAAATAATTAATTAATTAATATTATGAATAGATTATGAAGATAAGTAATTAAAAAAAATTAAGAGTTTTTTTAGAAAATAAACAAATAAAATTAATCTAAATATTTAAGGTTAGTTAATTTAAGAAATTAGAGAATTAAAAAAGAAGAGGAAATTAGGAGAAATTAGGAAAGAGAAGATAAAACTCATGTTTCTTTGTCAAAATGCCCTCAAGATTACCAGCCTTGTCTTCTTGACACTAAGACACGCGCGCACATGCGCACACATGTGAATGTATCTGAAAAATAGTTATTATTATATAATAAAACAAAACGTATAAAAAAATGGTTGAAGCAAAACGTCAAGGTTTAGGAAAAAAACTAGGATAGTTAGTTATGAAAAAAAAAATGCAGATCTAAATATATGTATATGAATAACATAAAAATAATATGAATTAAAAAAAAGAACAACGACATTGCTAACGCAAAATTGCGATCATCGCAACTGGATCAAAACAACCTAATTAAATCATAAACAAAAGTTGTATTAACAAAATAATTTTTATTTATAAAATACTATTTTATATTGTATTATATATTAACAAAATAATGTTACAGGTTTTTTATGAGCCTTAAAATAAAATGGTAGATATATTATACATATTCTATTATATATCATAAATATATGTACATAAATGTTAACAGAAAAAAATAGAGTCATACATGTAGTAATAGGTATGCACATGAATGTACTATCTATATATAATATAACGGATATGTATAATCACATGTCAAGCAAAGAAACGGTAAAGATGCCCGTAAGCAAACCAAAAATATGTGATAAAAAGTAAGCTAGATCCACCGCTTGCTTCTGTCTCCCTTTTTTTTTCATTTTTTTTTTCTGTCCCTCTAACAGCCTCTAACAGCCGCATAACACATAACATAAGTATATATAAGGACCAATTAGGGTTAGTGCAAATGGGCTTAAGTATTTATTTTGAGACCCAATAAAATATTAATTTAAAACAAAATAAAGTTTAATATTAAAATAGTTAAAACTAAAATAAAAACTAACAATTCTATTTATTTATTCTATACCCAATATAAAAATAAACAGACTCAAAAAAATAAAAGTTAGACGCTAAAGTGATCGAAAAAAATAAAACGAACATGTCAAAATAATCAGCGCGAAATAAATGACTCGGAAAAATACAGCGTTTGGTCGGATTTTAAAATAAAAAGTATGACCGTTTAAACTGCTCAGATTGATCAACATATGAGCAAAAATAGTCGTAAAATATTTTTAGCATGTCAAATTAAATCATGTGAACCGCAGATTAATGTTACTGACAATTGCAAACTTAAACTTGACATTTTTTTTGTTGATTGATTTTAGGCACAGTTAAAAAAAAAATTTGACCAGTCTGTCTGTAAATTCCGAGAAATTATTCCGGCTAATATTAAGATGAAATACATGTTATGCTATGAAGATGATGCAAATGAATGCGAAACAAAAAGTCGATTAGAGTTAAAAATAGAGGGCAAATTTTGGGGTACAACACCTACCGTGACTATACGAGGAGATTATTGACTTTCTTTACAACAATTAAGCTTGAATACATCCCTCGAGATGAGAATCAGTTTGCAGACGCCTTGGCCACCATTTCATCTATGATCAAAGTATAGACTGCTAACTACGTACCTCGAATTTTAGTATCCAGACTGGACCAACCGGCATATGTCTTCTCTGTGGACACATTCACTGAGAACAAACCTTGGTTCCACGACATCAAATGCTTCTTAGAGACTCATACATACCCACCTGGGGCATCGTCTAATGATAAGAAGACGTTGATAATGCTAGCCGGCAATTTCTTCCTCAATACCGATGGCTCCTTATACAAGCGAAACTTCGACATGGTCTTGCTCAGATGTGTTGACAAGAAGGAAGCAGACCTACTAATGCACGAAGTACACGATGATTCTTTCGGTACCCATGCCAGGGGATATGCAATGGCAAAGAAATTGTTAAGATCAGGTTACTACTGGATCACAATGGATGCAAACTGTTGTGCCTATGCCAGAAAGTGCCATAAATGCCAGATCTACACAGATAAAGTGCATGTGCCTCCCAATCCTTTGAATATATTGTCTTCACCGTGGCCTTTCGCCATGTGGGGCATTGATATGATTGGAAAGATCGAACCAACTGCTTCAAATGGTCACATATTCATCCTGGTAGCCATTGATTACTTCACCAAATGGGTTGAAGCAGCTTCGTATGCAAACGTCACCAGACAAGTGGTAGCCCGATTTCTGAATAGGGATATCATTTGTCGATATGGAGTTCCCGAGCGAATCATTACTGATAATGGTTCAAACCTTAACAACAAAATGATGACAGAACTGTGTCGGGACTTCACAATTCAACATCACAACTCTTCTCCTTACAGGCCAAAGATGAATGGTGTTGTTGAGACGGGTAACAAGAACATCAAGAAGATTGTGCAAAAAATGGTAATCACATACAAAGACTAGCATGAAATGTTAGCATTCGCCTTGCATGGGTACCGAAATTTCATCAGAACATCTACTGGGGCAACACCTTATCAGCTTGTGTATGGTATGGAAGCAGTCCTACCTATTGAAGTTGAATTACCCTCCTTGCGGGTAATGATGGATGTAAAACTGGACGAAGTAGAATGGGTCCGATCTCGTTATAACCAACTGAGCCTAATTGAAGAAAAAAGGTTAACAACTATTTATCATGGTCAGTTATATCATAAACGGATGAAGAATGCCTTCGATCAAAAAGTCAGACCTCAGGTATATCAAGTGGGAGAGCTTGTACTGAAAAGACTCCTTCCTCCTCATACAGACCACAGGGGCAAGTGAACGCCAAACTATGAAGGTCCCTTTGTGATAACTAAAGTCTTCTCAGGCGGAACACTGATGATCGCAACCATGGATGGCGAAAAATTCCTATCTCGTGTGAATTCTGATGCAGTTAAAAAATACTTCGCATAAATAACCCGCTGAACATAAAAACAGAATGTAAGTCCAGGAAAAAAATAGGGCATCCCGGCGAGTCAAAAACAGAATAAAAGACTCGGGCAAAAATTAGGGAAAAAATTGAAAAAAATGTACACCCGCTGAGTTGAAAAGCCACATCAGACAGCTCCGGCAAAAAAGGGTACCCCGGTGGATTGAAAACCCGAAAGGGCGATCCAGGCAAAAACAAGGAATAAGCGAACAATTGCATTCTAAATTTGTCTGAATCACTCACATAACATGGCAAGCTTCGAAAGGACAAAGCGTCGGTCAGAATCAACTTTCTTCAAAAATCAAGATAAGAAGAGCGTCCAGGTCATACAGGTCATAGCAAAAGGAAGATTGAAGCATCAACATCAGCATTGCCAAATAGGACTTTTATTTTCTCAATTTTGTAGCAATCTCCTCATTTTAGGGATTAGTTTCCTTACTGTACTCGCCTATTCAGGGCACACAAATTTATAAAGTCAAATGTTCATTCACACTTTGTTTTGTACCTTTTTGTTTTGTTTGCAAAATGTCCAAAGTTCGTAATGCAACATTTGCATGAAAACATATAAGTCATTTTCAATAAATGCTTGCAGGAAATATGTGCTCTTAGGCAAATATAACTCCTATGATGGAATCCGGTTGAGGATACCTCAGGGCACCTGTGCGTTTCTTTTGTTTGACAGGTTGCAGGTACTCAAGGCGGACAACCTTTCACCGCATGGGGCATATCAGGCACTATATCCCCAGCCAAGACGGTAGTCACATCATCAGAAGGACTACTTGACGAAAGTATTCCCTCACAGAGCTTTTTATCCCCTCAGAGTATCCCCTGCAAAGCTGATCCTCCGACAGATTACTCCTCCCCAAGCAGGATTTCCAAAGCGATGCCTGAATCGCTTTTCCCCAGCAAGTTGTCAGATCTTCTCATCCCCAACATTGGATCCCCACAAAGTTCTTTCCCCAAAATTCTCCAGAAAGATCGTGCAGTGATCCCTTCTCCCTACAGATTTCAGATCTCAGATCTCGTTTCTCTCATTGGCATAATCTTAACATTCGCATCATTACTCCCTAAACAAAGCGTAACATTCCGTCTAATACGGAGCATTACGGCAAAAATCAAACATTTGCATGATCATAAGTCGGGTTCGAGCCAGTCACCTGCAAATACCAAAATCACTCCTCCGGCAATACGCAAAAACTTATCCCCTGCAGATAAAAGCCAAAATGTCCTTTTGCACTCTCAATACAAATACTTGTACATACTTACACACGATCCTTTTGATACTCGTTCGTATCCTACTTATACACAATTCTTGGATACTCGTCCGTATCCTATGCATCTCCCCGACAAAATAACACTCGTCTGTGTTGTTTATTCAAACAATTGATACTCGTCCATATAATCACTCCTTAAACACGCGTCGGCGTTTGTTTCTATCGATACTCGTCTGTATCGTGGTTCTAAGGATACTCGTCCGTATCTTTAATCTATACACACTGTCGAAACACTTACCATTTTATTTTTAGGGCTTAAACACTCGTCTGTGTTTATCTATCCCTAGAAGTCTCCAACAACACAACTTTCTATCTGACGTTCGTCCTATGTCGTGATATCTTTTAGGTGATCGTCATTCACCTTTTGATGATCGTACCTCATCATTCATCTGATGGCCATCCCCATCGTCGATCTTCTCATCCAAAATTCGTCCTATGTCGAGATAATCCCCAACAGAGAAGCCGTCCCCTGCTAGGTGATCGTCCTTCACCTCTTGATGACCATCCCTCATCATTTATTTTGATGACCGTCCCTCATCATGTTATCCGATGGTCGTCCCCATCGTTGATCTTTTTATCCGACATTCATCCTATGTCGCGATAACTCTCAGCAGCAGTGCCCTGCTAGGTGATCGTCCTTCACCTTTTGATGACCGTACCTCATCATTCATCTGATGGCCGTCCCCATCGTCGATCTTTTTATCCGACATTCGTCCTATATTGCGATAACTCTCAGCAGTCGTACCCTGCTCGGTGATCGTCCTTCACCTTTTGATGATCGCCCCTTCTCATTGATTTATTTATTCTTCACCCGATGGCCGTCCCCGTCGCGGTTTCTTTATTCTTCAGCCTGACGGTTGTCCCCGTTAGTGCTTTTAAATCCCTAGTAAAGTCGCTTTTCTTTACCCGATGGTCATCCCCGTCACGGATTCCTTATTCCCCAGCATGATGGTCGTCCCCGTCAGTGCGTTTCTCACCGTTTTATCCCCAACAGTCGTCCTCTGCTCGATGGTCGTCCTCTGTCGCTACCATTGTAATATTCAGTCTATACTGTCTATTACAATTTATATCCCTTTTCTTCTTATAATAAAGAGTGCAAATTTTGGACTGTCTTGGTATTCAATCACAAGTTATCTTGTTTGTTTGTTAAGCCAGGCGCTTACATCCTACACAACTAACTCATGCTTGAATAGTGGCAGCTGTAAACATCCCAAATTTTCCCTCTCTTTTTCTCACACCTTGGCTTGTGATCCTTCGTATTGAATTGCATAAGCATACCATCTCACACTGCATAGTTATTTCACTGCATAAGTTGCATAACTAGGGTTTGTGATAAGGTGAATCTTAGAAGTGGTTTGAGCTACCTCATAGGCCATGAAGTATGCCAAGAGGGTCCATGAGTCTTCTATGATCATATTATACCTCTAAGGTTGCTTTGAAGTCACAAAATCTCAAAAGATTGCACAGTAGTCCAGGCAGGCTCAAGGCTCCTGCACAGAAGACCAGAAATTAGGGTTTTGGGTTTGAGGCCCTTACACTAAAACATTTTGGTCATTCTTGATTCTATTGGTCTATATATGTTATAAGGAGCACGTGTATCAAATTTGAAGCAAAAGTTCCTTGTGGAAGTCATCTGATCAAATGGTAACTTGTTGTGCAAGAAAAGTCAGAATTAGGACATCTGAGGCCACCAACAAGGGTTCCAGAGGGTCATCTTTATCAATTTGAGGTCCTATGATCTTTATTTGATCTTAGTAATGCTTAGAAGTTCACAATATTGAAGAATTTTGAGCCATTTGAAAAGTTTCTATTTTTGGGCATGACTTGTAATGGAAACTTTCCATTTTGGGAAAGATCTTCAACCTCCTCTTTCTTGATCAAAAAGGCTTCAAATGAATTTTCCTCAAACATGAAAGTTGTAGATTTGATCTTCCCATTTTCAAAAATTACAAGAACTCCTCTTGATTCATCCTAGAACTCAAGATATGGCAAGTCAAAGTTGGGAAAAATCTTGTAATTTTCAAGTTCATGCCAAAGAGGGAAATGTGCAATTTTGGTTTCCAACCCTTTTCATGACCTCTAATGCATTGCTACACATCATAACAACATAATGCAACTTGTCTTGACCATAATTGAGCCTTGAACCAAAGGATTTCTTGACTTGCTTCTCAAGAAATCACAAAGAGGGAAAAATGCAAAACCTATGCAAACTCTTGAATCAAGTGTTACAGCTCACAACTATCAATTCAATGGTGCTCCTTGAACTCAGCTGATGCAGTACAAGCCCTCAAACCATCTCTCCACCATGCCATACCTCAAGTACATCAAACCTTGACTTTTTGCAATTTCCCCCATACTCTTGGAATAGTGATCAGCAGCCTCTACAAACCAACTCTATGACCCATTCACACTTTATGGGAGAGATATAGCAACACACAAGAGCTGATAATAGGCATATACTCAGATTGCACAAAAATTCCCTAAAAGCTTCCCTTCTTCGATTCTCACTCCACAGCCATCAAACCTCAAAAATTCTTTCACCATTCAATCACACATAACCTAAGGATCATTTCTCACCCCTCACCATGGCCTGAATCACCCTGAAACAAAAACACGATTTCTGCTTCATCAAAACTGAAACCTCCAAACCAGCCACTATAAGCCTCATCCAAGCATTCCATTAGCACAAGGAGGACCAGAGGAGTTGATTTGCACAAGAGGGAGGCCCAGAAAGCTCCATTTTGAAGAAGCTCAGTTCAGGTAACCTTCAAGAACATTTTTTCCAGAACCTCTCTTTCTTCTTACAAATTGATTCTATGTGTTGCATTGATCATCCTGATGTGTTTAAAATGGAAAATGGTTGAGAAATAAGCATTTCATGATGTTCTGAAACTTTGCCCGTGAAAATGTTTTTGCTTTGATTCATCATGTATGCGTGTTATAAATGATTTTTGTTGATTGATTTGAGTTGTATGATGTTTGGGGATCATTTCTGGGCAGGTCCTATAAGTTTTAGTGAGCTGGGGAAGAAGATAGGGTGAGGGGTTGGCCGGAGAAGACGACCGGGGCTTATCTCCGGTCTGCTGAGATTAATTAGGGTTTGGTTTGCCAGTTTGAATGTGAGCCCTTGGATTGAGATTAGTTTAAGTAGCATACGACCCAAATTATCCACTTAACCCTAATTTTAATTAATTAACTTAATTATAATTAAATTAGTCAGATTAAATGATAGCCATTGGATCACGCACGTAAGCCCAGTTTGAATCTCAACTTCAGGATCTTCATACCTTAAGTCTTGGTGACTTGCCATCCCAACCCTTTATCCACCCCTTGCACAATCTGAACCATCCAATCAGCATACTTTGCATTTTATTTCATTTTATTTGTTTTATTTATTAAAAATACCAAAACATTTTATAAAATTCTGATTTTTTTGCATCATTGTTCAAATTAATTTTCAGAAACCAAAAACATTTTTATTTTTAATTTTTGCATTAAAAATATATTTTTAAATCATTTAATTGCATTATTTAATTAATTAATCTATTTTAATTAATTAAAAATACTTTTAGGTATTTAAAAATCACAAAAAAAATCATGAAGCATTCTTACATGCTTAGAACAATTTAAAAACTCATCTTACAAATTTATTTTAGGGTTTGATCACATTTTGACAATTAACCATGAATTAGGGTTTCCAAATTTCTTATTTTTCCAACCCTAACTTCAAAAATTCATTTTTGATCAACCAAGATGAGTTTGTGAATAATTCTTTTTGCACTCTTTCATACATGGCATGTAGTATCTAGGGTATTTACCTCATATTTTTGCATTGCATTTTCCATTTTTTTGACATTTTTTCATGAAGAGGTACCCAAAACCCTAACCTAACTTAGTAAAACCATAACTTGACTTTGGTTTAGCTTCTGACTTCCATCTTTGGGGAGTGATATTATATGTGTTTAGGGTTCATTTGGTTGCAATTTCAATTTTTTATCATGTATTATGCTTCTGTTTTGATCATTTGCATCTCATACTTTCTAAAAACCCTAATTTGCCATGTTCATTTGCATTCATCTTTGCATACCTTCATCATGTGAACTTGTCATGACATCTCATGCATTTTTATGTCATCTTAGACATCTTAGGACATGTGTGAATGTTGGTTGATCATTGTTTCATTCATTTGGTATGTTTTGCATCCATTTCATCTTATGTATGCACATGTGTTCTTAAGCTTCTAAGATGCTTGTTTTTGCATCCATCACTTGTTTGATCATACATATGCATTGTATATGACTTTTCATATTTCCATGACACATTTGCATCATGTATTCACTTCTGGTTGGCATCATTGCATCTTCATCTTTTCTTCATTGCAATCTTGTTTCACCTCATGCATTCATACTAACCATTGCAGGGGCTTATGGTAAATTGTTTAGGATATGGATTTGCCTCCACATCCAATCTCTTCTTAACTCTTCATTTGCATCTTTACATGTCTTTGAAGTGAATTTGATTCACTTATGCCCTCTCTTTCTCCTTTCTTTCTCTTAGGTTACTTAACTTCTTCAGGAAGTAAGTAACCTATTCTCCTTTCTCTTTTCTTCTCATCTGCTTCTTCTTCCTTGGTGGCCATCTGAAGACTTTCTAAAGATATTTCTCTAAGCCTCACAAACCATAGGAATATCCAAGCATGATAACTTTAGGGTTGTACATAGTCTCCCCTAGCTTTTACCTTTGAGTCTCCTTGAGTCTTTGCTTCTCATCTCATAATCAAGGCTAAACAGTTAATGTTTTAAGACTCTGAATTAGGATTATGCTTGCATCCTTATCTTAGGATGGAGTGTATGACTTTAATATTTAGTGTTAAACCTTTAAGTTGTTTACACCTCCTAATCAAAACACCTAATAATTATTACGACTTAAACTTGTAACTTGTAACTTATATTAGGGTTACATCTCTGCCTGATGGTTCAGAGGGACTAACCCTAGTGTTCAATGGACAAGTCCCCCTCAGGTTTAGTCTTACAAACATAAAATCCATTTATTAATCTCACCTTTAATTAAAACCCACTTTAATAAAGGCTTGTTATATAATGATTTTAATCTCTAACCATGGATTAAGTTGAGGTATCTTCCTCATCTTAAGTGTCCTCATCTATCATCCTTCTCTTAGGATTGTGTAATGAGTTCACTAATCCTTGATTAGAGCTTAAACTCATTACTTAACACAAAACAAAAATCCAAAAGCACTTAATAATCACAAGTAGGTTAATAATCTTAATCCTGTATCATTAGGGTAATTAAGTTGAGATTTTCATCTCATACTTAAGTTGACTCATTATCCCTGATCAGGGGTGATATAATGAGTTTAAAACCCCTTGATTAAGGCTTAAGCTCATTATCCTATGCAAAACACCAAAAACAATAAAAAACTGAAAACGCAAAAACAAACAATAAACGTCTCCTCCGGGATTCTTTTTTCATCATACTCACTCTGAAAACGAGAACTCGCTTCTTCCGTCTAATGCAAGACAATTAGCATTCGAGCCAGACGAGCCATACACTTGAGCATAGGCAAGTAAGTAGTTCACAACAAAAACACTAAGTCTTTTTGAGTCGAACTACGGTGTTCTGACTTCCTCATTGCACGAGAGGATACGTAGGCATAACTTAACAGTTATCGAACAAAAGTCTCTTTGTCTCCCCCTCTCCTCCCTCTCTCTCTTTCCTTAGCCTCAGTTTTGAGCACTCACTTTCACTTTGCACTGACACTCTATACATCCTTTTCACCCTAGCTTTTTATACACAGTTTAGCACATATAATATCCCCCTTTTAAACACAATCAAGTAAGCGTGGATCCCGTCGAGTACGACGGACGATCTGGGTGCTAATACCTTCCCAGGTCGTAACCAACCCCCTTTCTCAGTCTCTTTGGTTCGCAACTATCTTATCCATATCTTTCCAGGTTTATGCAGCATTACCTTTCCTTCGGGATAAAAATGCCTAGCTGGCGACTCTATTCAACCTCAACCTCCAACATCGCCGACGGTTCGCGTTTGCACCGAGATGAAAATCCGGTTAGCGACAATTATGCATATGCAAATGCAAAGAGATCTCCCGACAAGGAGACTGCAAGTATCCCAGATGGCTTGACTGGGAGAAATGATGATCACTGCATTGATCTGGTCCATCCCGGTGAGGAAGAAACAACTTTATAGGGAAGATGGAAGATGTCAATGATAAAGCTTTCTTGCTGAAGATAAGAGTTTAAGATGCCCATCGCTGGGGATAAAAGGTATGTAACGTCTCATTCTAGGGATGAGGAACATAAAACGTCTCGTGTTGGGGACAAGAGATAATGAGAATCTGCATCTAAATATGCACTGTTACAGTTATGAGTACTATTTCGACAATGAATCTCCAACTCGGGATCTCTCCTGAGTTGCGCTGAAACGACCCCGCTTAGAATCTGCATCTGAATATGCGTTGTTACGATTTTAAAACAAAATTTCGACGATTTTCACCGTTAGGATCTCGCTTGAGTTGCGCTGAAACGACCTTCTTTTTGCAGTATACATTCTATCGAATAAATATGCATTCCAAGGTTGATCCGCTGAGACTGGATTTTGCATCTGATACGCACTAAATAAAAGATTCACTGATGTAACACGGTGGGAGAAATGACTTTTTAGTCATGTTGCGGATAGCAAGAGTCGCCACCGACTTTTATTTTATCCAAGTGGAAAGGACATAAAAGAACAGGAAAGACCTATTTTAAAAGACTTGAGTTCGGGGGGTAGGTTATATAAAGGGAAGGTGTTAGCACCCTTTATATCCATGGTTATCCATGGGCTCTTAGTTACTTAGCTCACTTAAATTGTTTTTGAAAAGTGTGTAGTGTGTGATTATAAATTTTTCTAAGTACTTTGTAATGATCCTCGTATGGATGTATACAAAGCCTTGTTTTGAAAAATGTTTAGGAAAGTGAGGTGTAAAAAGTATTTTGAAATGTGAGCAAGCAACTAAGAGGTACCTACTCTAGATTAAGTCTTTCATGTTCTCGTATGTTCTTTCAATAGTAAGACTATCCCTATTATTAAGGAATAGGTAGTCATTACCTTGGATGTGTTTAAGGGACAAGCGTAGGGTCATCGTATGGTCATAGAAGGCAACTTAAGGGATGTCTTTAGCAATTCGTAGGGACTATCATCATTTATTCGAAGGGACAAGATCATTATTCCGTAGGCAACCTCGAAGGGACTTGATCTTTTAAACTGTAGGGACTATGATGATTTATACTTGAAGGGACTTTGCTTAAGACATCCCTATATTCGAGGGGCTTGGCCATTTTATTTTAAGGCAACCAAGAGGAATACCCTAGGAAGTGAAGACGGCGATCTTAGATCGACTTACGTGTGTGAGTGTTTTTTATTCAGATATTTATCTTTTTTGAATTAATTATCTAAGTCCAAGTTAATCACAATTAATTTTACACTCCCTAATTACTAACCACACAATTAAATAATAATAAAGACGAGAAAATAAACTTCTAAGCTATTACAGGGCTTCAGGGCAGATACAAAATAATTAGGCGAAAAATAAATTACAAATAAATATAACATATACATTTTTCTAGTAATTAAAATAAAGCGAGAAATAAATAATTAAATAATATACCAATAAATAAAAGCGACAATTATTAGGGTTAGAAGAAAAATCAGGGTTAGTAAAAAAAAAGGATTCGATTAGGGTTTCTTAGAAAAACCAGGATGTTGTTAAGAAAATTGGGGTTTATTTTAAAAAAAGGAATTAATCTAAATCTAATTAATTTAATTAACTAATTAATTTTAAAAGAAAATATAATAAATTAATTATATAAAATAAAAAAAAGGTTATGAATTTATTTGGAAAAGAATATTAGTTGAAAAGATTGAATTAATTTAGGTTAGTTACTAATTAATTAAAAAAACAAAATAATAAAGAAAAGCAAGGAAAAGAACCAGTTTTTCTCAAAAGAATGCTGGAGAGGGGAGTTGAACCCAAGCCCTCATGCTTCACAGGCCTTGTCCCCATCCACTGGGCCAGCGCGCACTTGATGTTAGCAATCCATCACAAAAATATAATATTTCAAAGTTAGAATAAAAAGAAAAAAATTGAAAAAAAGTGTTGGAGGTTGGGTTTGAACCCGCGCCCTTCACTCTTCTCATCCAATCCTTTACCATCAAGCCACATGGGGCGCGTCTGCCTATGAAACAACAAACAAGAATAATATATTATGTCATTCGAATAAATGAAAAGATAAAAAGAATTTGGTACCACCAAGGATCGAACCCACGTCCTTATTGTAACAAAACGCCTCCTTAACCACTAGGCCAACGCGCGCGTTGTGATAATAATCTGGATCCAATTGATAATATATAAAAACAATTATTTGAATTCTTCAAAGCGCACCAAGCCCAGTCGTCTTCAACCTTGGCCCCTGCAAGTTTACATGCGAAAATTCCTATGAGTTTTCCTGCGAATTTTCATGCGCGTCACAACCTGCGAAACTCAAGCTATACGAAATACGTGAAATTTCACCCAATAGGTTAGATCAACATGATCCTTACATCACACACAATTCAATCATAATTTTATTATTCATTTATATTAAGTAAATTAGGAAACTCTAATTTGGAGGGATAAACCCTAATAATGGCCGATCACGCTATAGGTCATGAAACTTCACAAAAACTATCCAGAAAGCATCTATGGATCAAACCAAACACGAATCAACAGTTAGAATCAAATTAACAATGCATAAAAATATGAAATTGAGAAGGATATAAAGCTTGAATAAGAACGATTCGGTTAAAGCATATGAGTATGATTTTGAGGCGTATGATGATTGGATTATGTCCAGTGATGATCTAGGAAGCCAATGCAACCTTTATTTGGTCTTGAAATTGTCTCTAACCAAAAATCAGATTGTCACTTTTCTTTGAAAAATTTGAACGTTGTTCTTCTCCTTGAAGGCTGCAAAAACCGTCCTCCCATGCAATGGTCTTGTTCATGTACTTATGGTGAGTGAATTAGGTCAAATATCTTGTGGATTTGTGGGCTTTTTGATGTAGCTTGATCATGAAGAAATCAAATATTCAAAAAATCAATAAAATCATATCCAACCTTGCTAATCTGGTCATGCACGAATTTGGATGGTTTGTAATCAACGTAATTACCATTTAAAATCTTCTAGAAACAAAATCCAATCCAATAATTGTATTTTCATATTTTATTTTGATTTAAAATGAATTTTAAGGAATACAATCCAAATAAATAATAATAAAAATATAAAAACCAGAAATTGGTTGAATTGGGTCATGCATGATGTCACCTTTGAGTTTGGATTGGAATTTGATGGGCCCATTTGGAAATATTTGGATTTGAGACCCCATTTGCTTCATACACTCCTCAAATATTTCCCAACTTTAACAAGGCATATCTCCATCAATTTTAAGGATATGAAGGTGTTATTGGACTTTTTAGAAAGCTTAGAGAGTCCTCTAACAAACCATTTTGGTCTCATGTCCATATCCTTTACCATTTTCAAATTATGCCATTTGGAAGATGTTGACTTTTTGTTGACTTTTGAAATGACCTGTAATGTTTTGGCTCATACCTTTCAAATGAAGCATTTTTAGGCTTGGCTTGTGAGACACAAAGTTGTAGAGAATCCAATTTCCTTCAAAATGAGCTTTGGGTGGGAAATTTATGATGAAGCATGTGAAAGTTATGGCTGGTCAAAGTTTAGTTGACTTTTCCTGTGAAAACCCTAATTTAGAAACTCCTGATTCTTGATGATCTGAAATCTCCTTGATGAATCATGATCAACCCTTGATCAAATGATGAATTTTACTTCATAAAATTGATGTTGGCGAAAAATCATGAAGTTTGACTTTGATTTGACCATAGTTGACCTCAGTTTGACTTTTTAACCACTTTGATTGATTTTTGCATATCTGATCATCTGACTGAGCAAACCTTTTGGGAAAGCCTTGAAACTTGATATAGGGATTCTTGAAGACATGTAGGATGTTATGAAGCTCACTTGAGGCCTTGAAAGTCCATTTAGCCTGATGAAATCCAAAACCCTAGTTTAGGGTGCATTGCTTAGGAAGAGGCTTTGTCTGAGGGAACTTCCAAGCTTTCTAACTAATTGTGAACCTTGTGAACCTCTTGGGATAACTTGTGAACCTTGTGAACCTCTTGGGACACCTTGGTACATAATGCCTTGACTAAGGGAGGGCAAATTTTGGGGTGCAACAGCTGCCCCTGTTCAATTTTCTGAAACCTGAGGAGTTAGATTGACCTGTGCGCCATTCGTGACTTGGAAGGTTGAAGGGGATTGAACACAAAAGCCCAAAAATTTGCATTCGCCGGTGCGTAAAGTAACACTGCTGATTGGTTGTATATGCTGGAATGAGCTTAAAGATGCCACTTAGAGGAACTGGAGATGGGCTTATAGATAACATCCATAATATCAGAAGGTGATAGTATCTTTATGTTGTCACTGGATATCAGTACTAGGTCTTCGTATAAGCCATTTTTGAATCATTCCTGTAACATGGTTTGAGTTGAATCTCAGCACTAGATTTTCGTATAGATCGTCTCTGCATTATCTCTGGGGGAAAAGAATATCCTTCATTAGGTGTCAGTACTTAGATCTTCGTATAGATCGGCTCTGAACCATCTTTAGGAACATACTTCAATTTAAGCATCAGAATCAAATCTTCGTGGCGATCTTTTCTGAATTGCTTTTGGTAATATCTTGGGCTAAGTACAAGATGTAACACCCCAAATTAGATTATGAGTAATTGTTGCTTAATTGAGGATATATGATAATTTTGGAAAATAAGTGGTTAGGTGGCCAGATGCATTATGGTGATATTATTTTAATAATATTAATAATAAGAATAATCATGTAGTATTATTCGAAATTATTGTTTATTATTAGATAATAATAAAAGTGGGGGTATGGAGGTTATGTTGGTCAATTGAGAATATGAAGAGTACTTTTATATATAATATGAATAATTAGTGTATTATTATATTAGTATTATTTAATAAAAATATTGAGGAAAAGAGCAAGATGGTCTTTATGAGGAAAGAGTAAGGTTAAGTTGGGAAAAACATAACTGGAATAGTTTTGTAAAAGAGAGAGTACGATGAGTTTCTCATTTGATTGTTTTCTATCGTGTTTGGGAAGTGCTCTGAAGAAAGGAGAAGCTCAGAGTCAGGAGGCTGTGGAGAACCCCAGAGAAGCGTGTAAAGCGGAGAAATTCTCTAAGGTATGGGGAGTTTTCATAATCTATTGTAATTATATAGGAATTGGTGTATGAGTAGATTGGATTTGTATGAGTTTTGTGAAGTTTGGAGATTTTGATTTAGGTTGAGTTCATGAGAAAAATTATGATGAATTGGAGTGATTAAAACATGTTAGGATCATATAATTTATTATGTAAATTGTTGTCTTGATGTTAGTGTGTTTGATTAATACTTTGGAATGGTTTTGGGGTGATTTGATATGGAACCCGTAGTGGAATTTTGGGGTTTTTGAGCTTCTGCAACATGGTTAACCGGTTAACCAAATGGTTAACCGATTAACCAATGAAAAATAGTGTTTTACGTGAAATTTAGACTGGTTAACCGGTTAACGCTTTGGTTAACCGGTTAACACTGAGTCAGTTTTGGAAAAATGTTTAAAAACCCGTATCTTTTGAACCGTAAGTCTGTTTTGGTCCCCGTTCGAAGCGTCAGAAAGCTAACGAGATGAACTTTAATTTAATGAAATAAAATGAGTGAAATGATACATTTTTAAATGATGAATATTTAAAAAAAAATTGAGTTGGTTTTATGATTATAAATAGGATTCTATTGTAAGTTGACGGTTTGTTGTTGTTGATGAAGGAAGTCGTTTGCTTTGCTGTTAAAAATTGGTTTTTTATGATTATAAACATGATGTTATTGTGAATTGGCATTTTGTTGTTGTTGATGAGGGGATTTGTTTGGTTGCCTCGTTGATTCGAATAATTGTTTTGTGGTATGGTTGATGTGTTGTTGTGATGATATACATGATTTTATGATGATTATCTGTTGAACATAAAAATGATGGGTTAATTCTTGAGGTGTCAGAGTGGTTAGGAAACCAGTGTTCAGGGTGTAATGTCATGATGATGTATATGACTATTTGATGATTGTTTTGCTGATTGAAATGAATGATGCGATTTATTTTGGTGAATTTTTCGGTGTAGCGCATCATTGCATTTCATAACATTCACGGTGGGGCTTCGGCCTATTTATTTGCTTCAATCCCATAGTGTGGATTGGAGTGTCTCGATGATTATGGTGTGCTCCCTTGTGGAGGGTTGATGGTCATGTATCCATCTTATGGTGAAATTGGTACCACATGCATATTGCATATCAGGATGTTAGAACTGCATATTCTGGATGAATTTCATGACTGTGTTGGTGTTGATCTATTTTATGATAGTGTTATGGTTGTTGCTGAGTTTAATTGTTAATGATGTTATGATTTGTTAATCTAATTATTTATATTTCATATTCTTATATATTTATGATATATTATGATTACTCACCCTGCCTGCTTGGAAATGTTGCCTCCTTCGTGGGTAACTTGCAAATGTCGAAGAGTAGACTTGCAGTGCAATAGGAGTTTCATGAGTCTCGGAGCATGCTTTAGTGTTCCTTAGGAGTGCTTATGGTTATGTGTCCTGCTCTGTGTCATGTAACACTGGGATGGGTTTCTTTTGTTAAACTATTTTCAGTATGTTGTTATCTGGATAATGTTTTCCAGTTTATGATGTTAAATTCAGGATGGTGAAAATTATTATTATGAAGTTTTTGAATTTATGAAGTAAAATTCCGTTGCGAAATGTTTTTGATATTTTGATGCTGATTAACCCGTGTTACGGGACAGGACACTGTTTGTGTTTATTTATGATGAAAATGTGATACCCTTTTTGATGATTACTCTGATAGTATTTAAATATTATGTTTTGGGGTAGAAGGGTGTTACATTAGTGGTATCAGAGCAGGTCGGTCCGTCCGGCCAATGTTGTCTAGTGTTGTTAATCCCTTAGTACGCAACATGTGTGTGAAACACTGTTGGTACTTGTTGTTAGTTTTAGTCGTTGTTTGCAGGTGTTGGTTGGAATTAAGTGGGGGAGAAGCTTGACACCTGGACTGTTGTTGAAATGTCGAAGTTAGTTCAAAGTTGATGTTGATTACAAGAGTGCAAGGTTGTTCACGAGATGTTGATGTGGACCAGCGAGAGCATGGATTCATGAATTTGTATCGGTTGGGTTGAGAAGTGCGTGGATTTATGGATGGAAATTGTTTATGAAAGAAGGATTTATTCAAAATAAAAAGACAAGTTGATGAATTAAGTTGAAGGATCAAGTTGGTAGATTGTTATGCTTTGAGTGTAATTGGATTAAAGTCGAGCAATTTTCGAAGTTGGATGTAGAGAAAGAGTTTTTGGTAGAACTTGGAAGTAAGATGGAGAGAGGTGGAAATTACATTCATCAATCTCAAAAATTCTGGTTTTTGCAATCTTAGAGCAGCTGTCACGAGAAGTGGCATAACTTTTTAACCGTGATTTGGATTGAAGCGGTTCTGGACTTTTTGGAAAGTTTACAAAATTCCCTACAGTTTGAACATAAGATTTGCATTCAGGAGGTTTATAATGAAGGAGATAAGTGCATTTTAATAGTTGGGTCTGCTGCTGATTTTTGGAAAATTCTGCATACGGGAATTGTCGACCAGCCTCATTGCAAGGAGGATAACTTTTTACTCGTAAGTCGGATTCGAGCAATTATTGAAGTTATGGAATCTGCACAAATTTATCTTCATGATAGAATATAATTTTGTGATTTGGAGGTCTGTATTGGAGAAGATAATTGCATCCGAAGTGGAGCGTGTGTTGCTGGAAATTTTAGAAAGATGAAAATGTTGGGAAAATAATAAGATGTTGGTATCGAAGAATGCATAGAGATACGATTAATGTCGAATGAGGGTAACTAAAGTGCCTATGCTAGATGATGGGGATGTTGAGAAGAAGATGGATGTTTGATTGGAGTTGTTAAGAATCGTAACTTGGTTGGAAGTGGTAATTGGAGCTAACCACTTTGAATGGTACTTGTTGTAGTGATTCCAATGTTAGAGGGATATTGAAAGTCGTGTGGTAATATGTGTGTACATAAGAGAATGTGTACAGGATTTTTTGGACGTTTTGTATCGTTGATGAAGTTGGAATTAAGGGGACTAAGAAGGAGTTGATAAGCCGTGGAGAGTTGGCGGAGCATTATGCCTACGGACTCTGGGCACAAGTTGAAGTACACTATTGTGTTGGGTAATAATGATTTATGCCACCGTTATGGTTGTCGGACGTCTATTGACAAATTGAGGAACTGATCACCCTTAATCTATTGTTGATAGCAGACGTAATCATAATTGATGGATAATTGTGTCATGCCAACTAGTATAGTATGTACATCGAATTGGTTGAAGTCGAGCCGAGTGCTTGAGTATTATTTGTTTTGTTGATGCAAGTTATTATATGAGAGTATTAGTTAGAATTTAAGAGGGAAGTATGAAGTTGTGCTTGGATTGAAATGTAATAAGAAAATTCATAGTTGGACTCGGAATAATTGGAATTTTTTTTAATGATGAATTAAGTAGCTGGAGACTTGAAGTTCTCTTGAGATGATTAGAAAGGAAAGTAGGTGGAAATGTGAAATGGTGATTTGATAAGAATGTCAGATATAAGGTAGTTGCAAGTATTAGGAGTGAAATTATAAGTGGGTTTATTAAATAACGGTTTTGGTTGGAATAAGAGGAGTTGTTTGGCTGTGTCTATTCAAATAAGAATCTATAAAAGGATGTGTCAGTATGAGTAAGAATCGAGTATTCGGTAAGTTGAATTAGTTGGAAGCGAAGGGTATGAGTTATCTAATGGAGATTCGTTGGATCCCTGTATCTTATATTGTCATAATGATGTAGTGTGTTTAAGGTAATTTTTGAAGGATGTATTATTTAAGATGGCAAAGTTGTAGTTTTGTTGAGGATAATTGGAAATTCATGAAGTATGTAAATTTTTGACTGAAAGTTTGGAAGTGGACGTGGTTGTATTTATGATTCAACGTTCGAAGGTGTTGCCTTATGAATTTAAGTTGGATGTATTCGGTAACTACAAGAGTAGATTATCTATTGAAACGAAATTCAGAAGAGTTAAGTCGAAGGTGTTATGGATGTGTTGGTTTGGTGATTGAAGAAGTTGGAAATAAACTTGGTAGTCCTGGAACTTTGCAGAGTAATCAGAGTGCGCAGCGAATGCGTGGTGCAGTGTAGTTGTTGTTTGCGAATGAAGACAATGTTGATAGTCGATTGTTTTGATGTTGGATTTAAACTGTGTGTTCCAGACATTTCGGGAATTAAAGAAAGTGTTTTTTTAGGGATATAAAAGTCGACTGAGTATTCATCATGGCGTACGAAGATGTATTAGGATTTACGCAGGTTATTTTGGTGACCGGGTATGAAAAGGGTATTGCTGAATTTGTATATGTTTGTTTGACATGCTAGAAGTCAAAGATAGAACCTCAGAGACCTTCAGGTATGATGCAACCGTTGAATGTTCCTGAGTGGAAATGGGATCGTATTTCCATGGATTTCGTGACTGGGTTACCTAAGACTGCTAGAGGTAATGATTTGATGTGGGTAATTATTGACTGATTAATTAAGTCGACGCATTTCTTGTCAAAGAAGATTAATTATTCTATGTAGAGGCTAGTTGAGATTAATATCGAGGAAATTGTGACGTTGCACGGTGTACCTTTGAGTATAGTATCAGATAGAGATCTGCGGTTTATGTCGAAGTTTTGGAAGAGTTTGCAAGATGCTTTGGGTACTAAATTGAGGAATGAATTCTGCTTATCATCCACAGGCGGGTGGTCAGACGGAAAGGACATTCCAATCTTTAGAAGATCTGCTGAGAGCTTGTGTTTTGGATCAAAGAGGATCTTGGGATAGTCAATTGTCGTTGGTTAAGTTTACATACAACAACAAATTTACATGATGGTATTGGGGTGGCCCCATATGAAGCGTTGTATGGTAGACATTGTCGTACTCTGTTGTGTTGGTATGAGTCAGGAGAGAGTTGGTGCTTGGGCCTGAGATTGTCTAAGAAACAACTGAGAAGATAAGAATGATTCGGGAAAAGGTTGAAGACGTCGCAGAGTCGTCAAAAGAGTTATCATGTTAAGGGAAGAAAAGAACTTGAGTTCCAAGCGAGAAGATCAAATAAGGGAGTCGTATCTGACTATGTCTACTCCTGGTAATTTTCGAGGACGAAAATTTTGTAAGTGGGGGAGAGTTGTAACACCCCAAATTCGATTATGAGTAATTGTTGCTTAATTGAGGATATATGATAATTTTGGAAAATAAGTGGTTAGGTGGCCAGATGCATTGTGGTGATATTATTTTAATAATATTAATAATAAGAATAATCATGTAGTATTATTCGAAATTATTGTTTATTATTAGATAATAATAAAAGTGGGGGTATGGAGGTTATGTTGGTCAATTGAGAATATGAAGAGTACTTTTATATATAATATGAATAATTAGTGTATTATTATATTAGTATTATTTAATAAAAATATTGAGGAAAAGGGCAAGATGGTCTTTATGAGGAAAGAGTAAGGTTAAGTTGGGAAAAACATAACTGGAATAGTTTTGTAAAAGAGAGAGTACGATGAGTTTCTCATTTGGTTGTTTTCTATCGTGTTTGGGAAGTGCTCTGAAGAAAGGAGAAACTCAGAGTCAGGAGGTTGTGGAGAACCCCAGAGAAGCGTGTAAAGCGGCGAAATTCTCTAAGGTATGGGGAGTTTTCATAATCTATTGTAATTATATAGGAATTGGTGTATGAGTAGATTGGATTTGTATGAGTTTTGTGAAGTTTGGAGATTTTGATTTAGGTTGAGTTCATGAGAAAAATTATGATGAATTGGAGTGATTAAAACATGTTAGGATCATATAATTTGTTATGTAAATTGTTGTCTTGATGTTAGTGTGTTTGATTAATACTTTGGAATGGTTTTGGGGTGATTTAATATGGAACCCGTAGTGGAATTTTGGGGTTTTTGAGCTTCTGCAACATGGTTAACCGGTTAACCAAATGATTAACTGATTAAATAAATGATTAACCGATTAACCAATGAAAAATAGTGTTTTACGTGAAATTTAGACTGGTTAACCGGTTAACGCTTTGGTTAACCAGTTAACACTGAGTCTGTTTTGGAAAAATGTTTAAAAACCTGTATCTTTTGAACCGTAAGTCTGTTTTGGTCCCCGTTCGAAGCGTCGGAAAGCTAACGAGATGGAATTTAATTTAATGAAATAAAATGAGTGAAATGATACATTTTTAAATGATGAATATTTAAAAAAAAATTGAGTTGGTTTTATGATTATAAATAGGATTCTATTGTAAGTTGACGGTTTGTTGTTGTTGATGAAGGAAGTCGTTTGCTTTGCTGTTAAAAATTGGTTTTTTATGATTATAAACATGATGTTATTGTGAATTGGCATTTTGTTGTTGTTGATGAGGGGATTTGTTTGGTTGCCTCGTTGATTCGAATAATTGTTTTGTGGTATGGTTGATGTGTTGTTGTGATGATATACATGATTTTATGATGATTATCTGTTGAACATAAAAATGATGGGTTAATTCTTGAGGTGTCAGAGTGGTTAGGAAACCAGTGTTCAGGGTGTAATGTCATGATGATGTATATGACTATTTGATGATTGTTTTGCTGATTGAAATGAATGATGCGATTTATTTTGGTGAATTTTTCGGTGTAGCGCATCATTGCATTTCATAACATTCACGGTGGGGCTTCGGCCTATTTATTTGCTTCAATCCCATAGTGTGGATTGGAGTGTCTCGATGATTATGGTGTGCTCCCTTGTGGAGGGTTGATGGTCATGTATCCATCTTATGGTGAAATTGGTACCACATGCATATTGCATATCAGGATGTTAGAACTGCATATTCTGGATGAATTTCATGACTGTGTTGGTGTTGATCTATTTTATGATAGTGTTATGGTTGTTGCTGAGTTTAATTGTTAATGATGTTATGATTTGTTAATCTAATTATTTATATTTCATATTCTTATATATTTATGATATATTATGATTACTCACCCTGCCTGCTTGGAAATGTTGCCTCCTTCGTGGGTAACTTGCAAATGTCGAAGAGTAGACTTGTAGTGCAATAGGAGTTTCATGAGTCTCGGAGCATGCTTTAGTGTTCCTTAGGAGTGGTTATGGTTATGTGTCCTGCTCTGTGTCATGTAACACTGGGATGGGTTTCTTTTGTTAAACTGTTTTCAGTATGTTGTTATTTGGATAATGTTTTCCAGTTTATGATGTTAAATTCAGGATGGTGAAAATTATTATTATGAAGTTTTTGAATTTATGAAGTAAAATTCCACTGCGAAATGTTTTTGATATTTTGATGCTGATTAATCCGTGTTACGGGACAGGACACTGTTTGTGTTTATTTATCATGAAAATGTGATACCTTTTTGATGATTACTCTGATAGTATTTAAATATTATGTTTTGGGGTAGAAGGGTGTTACACAAGATCTTCGTATCGATCATTTATGTACCATCCCACAGATAAACTGTTGCATAGACCATTAGAAATAAATCTTCGTAGCGATTATCTCTTCCGGAAATATCCCGGATTAGGTAATAGATCTTCGTATAGACCATTTACATACCTTCCCAAGGAAAAAAAGAATATCAGGATTAAATCTTCGTGGCGATTATCCCTGAACTTCTTCTGAAAGAATCTCTTGGATTAAGTACTAGATCTTCGTGTAGATCATTTACACACTATCCCAAAGATAGTTGACCATCAGAAATAAATCTTCGTAACGATTATCTCCTCTGGAAATATCCTGGATTAAGCACTATATCTTCGTATAGATCATTTACGTACCCTTCCAAGGACAACTTGAGCATCGGGATTAAATCTTCGTGGCGATTACTCCTGAATTGCTTCTGGTAATATCCTGGACTAAACACTGGGTCTTCGTATAGACCATTTATGTGCCATCTCAAGGACAACTTGTATTGATCATTAGAAATGAATCTTCGTAGCGATTATCTCTGAATTGTTTGATAGTGTTTATCTGCCTGCAACTATCCTGAAAAGAAAAAGTTAGTTTATGCAAGACTGTTTGATGTATGCATGTATAACATGATGCTCTTAAGTAAGAATGTCATATGGGTTATGGATGTGTATGCCATGATATAATGTAAATGATGTATGTATGAATCATGTAGCTTGAAGTGTCTGGGTATCTCTGTATAACAACTGCTGGCTGGGGAAAATAAATCCCGGTTCGTTGCTGAGGAACATGAGGACTTCGTTCCCGTCTTGTTTAATAATATGGTACTTAGAACCTCCCATGTTTGCTCGTCGTAATTCTTATTGAAGGAATAAGTTCCTGAATATCCTGACTGAGGATAAAAGAGATGGACATAGATCTGGGAGACTTAATTCTTCGGAGGATATGAAACTACTTGAAGACTTCGTCGAGTGGGAAGTATAAGATATTACTTGAAGAGTTCTATATGGATATCCGTAAAGATTACCCTGTGGGGATGAACCGGCGAAGCTTCGTTGAATTCCTACCCTCGTTCGTCCTAAGTAAATACTATTATTGCATTTTATGCATTTCTAGTAAACATCAATCATTTTCCAAAGCATACACACATTCAAATATAACCAATGGACGTTTTCGCTTAAGTAAATAAGGAAAAAGCAAACTTGAATTCAAAAAACGGGACTTTACTTATTTAGAAAATGGCCTATAAACAGGTAAGTTTGTACAAGGAGACAGAAATCCTAGTAAGAGTAATTCGTCGTAAAAGTCTTACAAAAACAAATAAAAGCAGCTATGTGAAAAATAATCCTATTGAGTTCCAATTCTACTATTGCCATTATGTTCAAGTATCTCATCCTTTGCTGTCGAGATAGAAATGATTGGATTGATCTTGGTCTGTTTGAACTTGATTCAGGTAGCACAACTGGTTGAGGTTACATGAGTGATCCAACGAGACATAGTCATACGCTTTAATCCCTAACTTTTACCTGGATTGCCTTTTCAGGTTTTCAATCCACCGGGATACCCTTTTTTGCCCAAGCCTCCCTTTCGGATTTTCGACTTGTCGGGTGTACAATCTTTTCTATATATATATATATATATATATATATATATATATATATATATATATATATATATATATATATATCCCTAATTTTTTCCCGAACCCTTTTGGTTCGCCGGGATGCCCTTATTTTTGCCTAGGCCAGTCAACCTAGCGGGTCTCTTTTTATGCGTAGTATTTTTTAACTATGTCTGCGTTTACGGGCTGTGGGAAGTCTTCACCATCCATAGTAGTAAGCATCATGGCACTTCCTGAAAATACCCTTTTGACTACAAATGGTCCTTCATATGTAGGAGTCCACTTGCTCCTAGGATCACCCTGTGGTAATACGGTGCGCTTGATTACCAAGTCTCCAGTCTGATATACCTTTTGCTTAACCTTCTTATTAAAAGCTTTGATCATCCGTTTCTGGTACATCTGACCATGACAAACAGCTACCAGCCTTTTCTCATCAATCAAATTTACCTGGTCAAGTCGAGTCTGAATCCACTCATCTTCATCCAAGCCTGCATCCTTCATGATTCTCCAGGAAGGGATCTGAACCTCAATGGGTAGAACTGCTTCGATACCATAGACTAAGGAGAATGGGGTTGCCCCTATTGAAGTACGTATTGTAGTATGATAACCATGAAGAGCAAATGGTAACATCTCATGCCAATCCTTATACGTAACAGTCATCTTCTGTAGAATCTTCTTGATGTTCTTATTGGCAGCTTCTACTGCACCATTCATCTTTGGACGATACGGAGAAGAATTATGATGCTTAATCTTGAAATGCGTGCAGAGGTCAGTAATCATAGTGTTGTTTAGATTAGAGCCATTATCTGTGATAACCCTTTCAGGGATGCCATACCTACATATGATATTATTCTTAATGAATCGAGCCACAACATTCTTAGTAACAGATGCAAATGAGGCTGCCTCCACCCACTTTGTAAAGTAATCAATGGCAACAAGGATGAAACGATGCCCATTGGAAGCAGTAGGCTTGATCTCACCAATCATATCAATGCCTCACATGGCAAAAGGCCAAGGATCAGTCAACACATTCAACGGAACTGGAGGTACATGCACCTTATCAGCATAAATCTGACACTTATGACATGTTTTGGAATGTTGATAGCAGTCAGCTTCCATGGTAGACCAATAGTAACCTGCTCTCAATATCTTCTTTGCCATGGTATGACCACTAGAATGAGTGCCAAAGAACCCATCATGCATGTCTTCCATAATCTTTGTTGCTTCCTTCTTATCCACACAACGAAGCAAAGTCGAATCATGATTGCGCTTGTACAAAATTCCATTACTAAAAAAGAACTTAGCAGAAAACCTCCTAAGAAACTTCTTATCATTGACAGATGCCCCTTCGGGGAACTCCTGAGCTTCAAGATACCTTTTCACTTGATAGAACCAAGGCTTTCTCTCTACTCCTTCAGTATCAATCTCATTACAATATGCAGGCTTCCCAAATCTATCAATAGTGATTCTGGGAGTTTCATCATCCCAACTAATCTCAAACATAGATTCCATGGTGGCTAAAGCGTCTGCCAACTGATTCTCTTCTCGTGGAATATGTCCAAAGGTAATCTCTTCAAAATACGGGATCAAAGACAACACATGCTCTCTGTAAGGAATGAGATTTGGGTGCTTGGTATCCCAATCTCCTTTAATCTGACTGACTACCAGGGCTGAATCTCCATATACGTCCAGAAACTGAATCTTCATCTCAATGACAGCTTTGATACCCATGATACATGCTTCATATTCAGCCATGTTATTGGTACAATAGAAACAAAGTCTAGCAGTAATTGGGGCATGACAATTTTCCGGGGAAATGATCACAACACCAACACCATTACCAAGCGCATTAGAAGCTCCATCAAAAACGATAGTCTATCGGGATCCCTGTTCAGGTCCGTCATATTGTTTAGGTTCTTTAGTAACAATCATAATGTCTTCATCCGGGAACTCAAAATTCATAGACTGATAATCATCCACTGCCTGATGAGCTAAATGATCAGCTAACACACTGCCCTTAATGGCCTTTTGAGTGGTGTATTGTATATCATATTCTGTTAAAATCATTTGCCATCTCGCTATTCGTCCGGAGAGAGCAGGTTTCTCGAATACGTACTTGATTGGATCAATCTTTGAAATCAACAAGGTAGTATGAGTCAAAATATATTGTCTTAGTCGGCGAGCAGCCCATGCCAAAGTGCAGCAAGTTTTCTCGAGTAGTGAGTATCTTGTTTCACAGTCGATAAACTTTTTGCTAAGGTAGTATATTGCCTGCTCTTTTCGACCAGACTCGTCATGTTGTCCCAACACGCACCCCATTGAGTTGTCTAATACTGTTAAGTACATAATCAAGGGTCTTCCATCAACTGGTGGCATCAAAATTGGAGGTTCTTGGAGGTATTTCTTGATCTGATCAAAGGCTACCTGGAACTCGTCATTCCATTCCATTACCTGATCTTTCTTCAACAACTTGAAGATTGGCTCACAGGTAGCAGTTAGCTGGAAAATAAATCTTGCAATGTAATTCAGTCGTCCCAAGAAACCTCTGACTTCCTTCTCACTACGGGGAGCAGGCATCTCTTGTATAGCTTTTACTTTTGCAGGATCCACTTCAATACCTTTTCCACTGACAATGAAACCCAGGAGTTTACCAGACCTAACTCCAAAAGTACACTTGTTTGGATTCAATCTCAGTTTATACTTCTTCAACCTCTCAAACAACTTGCACAGATGATCAATGTGTTGTTCCTCATTCTGGGACCTGGCTATCATATCATCCACATATACCTCTATCTCATGGTGAATCATATCATGAAACAAAGCCACCATTGCACGCTGATATGTTGCCCCAGCATTCTTCAAACCAAATGGCATCACCTTTTAACCAAAAGTGCCCCATTGTGTAATAAATGTAGTCTTCTCTATATCTTCTGGTGCCATCTTAATCTGATTATAACCATAGAAACCATCCATGAAAGAGAATACCTTATGCTGAGCAGTGTTGTCTACCAAAACATCAATATGTGGAAGTGGAAAGTCATCTTTAGGACAGGCCTTATTCAAATCCCTGTAATCCACACACATGCGTACCTTACCATCCTTCTTAGGTATCGGTACCACGTTCGCAACCCATTGAGGATAAGAAGTCACAGCTAAGAACCCTGCATCAAATTGTTTCATCACTTCTGCTTTAATCTTTTCTGACATTTCAGAACGCATGCGACGAACCTTTTGCTTCTTTGGACGACAATCTTCTTTTACCGGTAGACGGTGAACCACAATGTCAGTATCCAACCCTAGCATATCTTCATATGACCAAGCAAAGATCTCCACATAGTCACGTAACATCTGGATTAGTCTGTTCTTAACACTATCTTCTAGTTCAGCCCCTATCTTGACCTCTTTCCTGTTTTCCTTAGTTCCCAGATTCACAACTTTGATTGGCTCTTCATGTGGCTGTATAGCTTTTTCTTCTTGTTGTAACAACCTATCAAGCTCTACAGGTACCTCACAACCTTCCTCCTTCCCATCTTCAGCTTAATAGATCGAATTCTTGAAATTATAATTGGCAATAGTGAAGCTGTTATCAACAGGATCCAGAGTGGATGAAGATCTACATTTTAGTGATGCGGGTGTGTGTAAGAACATATAACTGATAAAATAGAAATAATAATAAAAGAAAGACAAGGAGCACAATATTTACGAAAACGAAACGTCCATTGATTTTATTGAATGAAGTATGCAAATGAAATGACATCCCGAAACAAACATACCATTGTGCCCTAGGTAAGACACAAGGCTTAAAAGGTTTTATTGTTCGAAATTACAAACTTAAAACAAAACACAATAATAGTATTTACTCCTGACTAAAGGAGATAGGAATAATGTCTTCAGTCTTCCAATTGTTGAGCCCATCACCCATGGTAGGAAAGATCCAATCATCCCGGTTGTAGTCTTCATCATGGTCACCCACATCATTGATTTGATCTCTTATGACCCCTTTATTAGTGATACGAATAGCACGAGCACGACGAACAACCCTCTGAGATTCTGTAGTGAAACCCAAACCAAACTTGTCAGACTTGTAAGGGATGTTGGGAAGCTGACCCCAAATAGCACAACCACCTTTTTCAACCACAACCTTAGCATCTTTGAGGGAGGCCATTGCAGGAGGTATTCTAGTAACCACAGGAGCTCTTTCAGAAGCAGGGACAAACTTAGGAACTGGAGCAGAGCAAGGAACAACTTCAAATGTTTGACATGGAGTTTCAACCAATTCACCCTCCATTTCTACATATTTGAAAGTATTCACATGGCTAACCATGTACTATTCTTCACCATAGACAGTGACAATTTTGCTTTTCACCGGATATTTCAACTTCTGATGTAAGGTGGAAGTCACAGCACCTATCCCATGGATCCAAGGGCGCCCAAGAAAACAAGAATATGCAGGACAAATATCCATCACATAGAAAGTAGAGTTGAAGACTTGAGAGCCTACTTTGATTGGGAGGTTTACTTCTCCATGTACCATTCTTCTTGAACCATCAAAGGCCCTTACCACCACATTACTTGGCCTTAATACTACATCTTCAGGACAGAGCTTGTCCAGAACCTCTTTAGGGATCACATTTAATGAAGAACCATTGTCCACCAGTACATGAGACAAAGTAGTGCCCCTATATTCAATGGAGATATGCAGAGCTCTGTTATGGTTTCTCTTGGCAGGAGTCAGATCAGCATCAGAAAAGCCCAGACAATTATCACTAGTCAGATGTGCAACATAATTCTCAAACTGATCCACGAAAATTTCATCTGGCACATGAGCAGCCTTTAAGAACCTGATTAAGGCTTTAGCATGGGCCTTTGAACACAACAACAAAGATAACATGGAGATTTTGGAGGGAGTATGCCCCAACTGGTCAACAATATCATAATCACTCTTGCGAATGATCTTCAGTACTTCTTCCATCTGTTTAGAAAGATTTTCAGCAGTTGGTGCCTCAGTTTGCACATGTTCAATCACAGGACCTTTGCCCCGGGCATCAGTACTTGGCCCAGAATTAGAGGTATGAGCTGGAGTAACTGTACTTTTAGAGGTGTCTTGAGGGGAGAAGATTCTTCCACTTTTTGTGACCTTACTAGATCCATCAATATTGTCAACATCAAGATTGTGGTTGGCAATAGGAGGGTCAGCCAAAGGCTCTTGCTTGATACCATGGATATACACATCAGAACCATAATTCCAAGGTATAGCTTTATCAGAAGTATAAGCAACAGGGCCAGGAGTGGTAATGATCATGGGAGCCACTCTAGCTTCAGCAACAATCTTCACAGGGCCTTCAGCAATAATCTTCACTGGTCCTTTGGATGTAATCCTGACAGGACCTTTAGAGGTGATCCTGACAGGTACTTTATCAACCATAGCTACATATTCAAGCTTCGTGCTTCGAGTCAGATCTTCACACATACTTTCCATAGAAGGAGTCCTCTCAAACAATATAGTGTAATTGTCCATGAGGCGTTGAATACCATCCTTCAACTTCCAGTAGCTATCAGGTTTATAGGCACAATAAAAATAGTCTTCCTTGCAACCTGGAAAGAACCCAGCCTGCACCAGCTTCTTCTTGATAATGGATAGAGGAGTAGTCAAATATGTTACTGAGGAAACATAAGAACTTTCATCAACAACATTAGCAGTCTTCTCATGATTGGGCATAGGAGCAGTGATCATGGTGTCCCAGGAGGGTCAAATTTAATTTCCCCAGCTTCGATCATGTCTTGAATATTGTTTTTCAACACCCAGCAGTTGTTGGTGTCATGTCCCGGACTATTAGAATGATATGCACGTCTTGCATTAGGATTGTATCGAGGAGAGGATGTATTAGGATTCTGAGGAGGATCCCTTAAAGTAATTAGCTCCCCTTTCAACATGTGTTGCAAGGCTTAGGCCAGTGACATGTTGATCTTGGTGAACTGTCTTCTAGGCTTCTGTTGATTGTTCTGTTGTTGATCTGGTGCTGTAGGGGCAGGATTGGAGATGTGAACTGCTCCACAGATTGGTGATTCCTGTTACGACTATGTTGACCATACACAACATTAGACTCCTTCTTTCCACCAGGGGGCTTCTTAACAGTGCTTGATGAAGAGGCACCCACCTGTATCTTACCACTTCTTATCCCATTTTCCACACGTTCTCCAGTCATTATCAGCTCAGTGAAACCAGATGATGAGCTTCCAATGAGGTGACTATAAAAAGGACCATTCAGCGTACTCATAAACATATCCACCAGCTCCCTATCAGTCAGAGGAGGTTGAACTCTGCCAGCCAGGTCTCTCCATTTCTGGGCATACTCTTTGAAACTCTCCTTAGCACCCATAGACATGCTTTGGAGCTGCATGCGAGTTGGTGCTAAATCAACATTATATTGGTATTGCCTATAGAAGGCCTCAGCAAGATCATTCCAATCATGAATATTAACACTTTCAAGTTCATAATACCATTCCAATTGAGCTCCAAATAAACTCTCTTGGAAGAAATGAATCCACAGTTTCTTGTCAGCAGTATGTGGTTGAATCCTCCGGACATAGGACCTCAAGTGTAGTTTAGGACATGAAACACCATCATACACCACAAAAGCAAGAACCTTGAAGCCAATATGTATAACCACTCTAGAAACTAAACTCAAATCTTCAAAATCAAGCCCAGAAGATTTTTGTAGTTCCATAACATTCATTCTGTCTACAAACATCTTATACTTCTCCTCACTAGCAGGATCATGATAATAGTTCTCCTAAGAATCAGAATCTTCCACAGTATCATGGAGACTACCTCATTCTCTCTCAGAATTTTCAGATTCAAGATTCTCAACCTCTTCTTCTGTCTTGACAGGTCCTCTGAATCTTCTACCCAGGTTGATAAGGCCCACTGATTTTCTAGTCTTCTTCTTCTTCTTCTTAGTCAAAAGTGTTTTCAGCTCATCTTGTCCCTTGGACAAGTTCAGGATCATTTCTTGAAATTGTGCATTCTGAGCCTGGAGATCCTTAACAGTTTGTTTGAGAGCCATTTCTGCTGAAATAAACAGCGGTAAGATAAGATACATGTTCATAAGAAACCTGTGATGCAATGATATGGTATGTATATGCAATGTTTTCAAGGACCGCAGGATTTAAATTTGTTTAAACAACCAGAAATGAAACTTTTATTAGTAAGCAATAAACTTGTTTGCCTCTTGGGCTTACTGTAGATATTTAGAATTGGCAGAATTTTTGACCAACAAGAAATGTTGAATTCAGTTCAGGATGTCCTATCAGATGTTGGGACATTATCAAATAGAGTTTAAGTAAATGAACTTAATTCAGGATGTCACACCAGATGTTGGGACATTGTGTTAATGATTTAAGTTCAGTTTTTCAGGATGTCCCAACAGATGTTGTGACATCTCAAACCTGCTACCAGAATTAATTAATGACTAACTGATCTGAGTAATTTAAGGAAAGTTATCTGGAATTAATTATGGATGGACAAAAACAGAATAAGGCGCATCTGTAGGGAGAGTTGTTAAGAGACTTCAGCATAATCAGAAGAACTAAATCACCTAGAATCTAAGAAGTAACAAACCCTAATTCTAGGTGGAAGCTCCATGCGTTTTAGGACTGGATTAACCTCCAGAAAGCCCAAAATACAAACACCTATTTAATCAACAGAAACTCTCAGAATTGAGAACGAATTTAAGAAGATAAAATAGGGTGTTTTGTGTTTTAATAGCAGGTTGTTTTTATTGTACCACTTTATGAGCTTTTAAGCAAAAGTGTATTTATGTCTTGATTGAAACTGTGAAGTAAGATCAAGCTGTTTTGTTTGAAGTATGACTTCAATTTTATTAAACTTGTAAACAAGATCACTGTGTGATTGAGGGGGAGTGAGTTGGTACTCATATCTAAGTTGTGTCTTAGGTAGAAATTGCATTGGGTAGATATTAAGTGAAAGATTAAACTGGGTGGTTTAAGTCTAGAATTAATATTACTTATAGTGGATTTCCTCCTGGCTTGGTAGCCTCCAGATGTAAGTGTGGTTATACACTGAACTGGGTTAACAAACTACTGTGTTGTTTAATTTTCTTGCACTTTAAGTTTTGGTTAAATTTGTCAAGTGTTGGAACATCTCATTCGACATCTTATACCTGATCACAAAATTTCAATTGGCATCAGAGCAGGCACCCTGCTTGTTTATACTGGGTGAGATCTAGGGAATACAAATTCTGGAAACATGGACAGAGATATAGGATCAGTAAATAGACCACCTATACTGGATAGATCTAATTATGACTACTGGAAGCCAAGAATGATTGCATTCTTAAGATCACTTGACAACAGGGCCTGGAAAGCAGTCAACAATGGATGGGAACATCCTGTCCAAGACACCAAAGATGGAGCAAAAGTGTTGAAACCTGAAGAAGAATGGACCAAGGAGGAAGAAGATTCAGCACTAGGCAACTCCAAGGCCTTAAATGCTTTATTCAATGGCATTGATAGGAACATCTTTAGACTTGTGCGTCACTGTGAGCTGGCCAAAGATGTTTGGGACACTCTCAAAACAACTCATGAAGGAACATCAAAGGTAAAGATGTCAAGACTTCAACTTCTCACCACCAAGTTTGAAAACTTGAGAATGAAGGAAGATGAGACAATTCATGAATTCTACATGAACATCTTAGAAATAGCCAATACTTCTGGAGCCTTGGGAGAAAAGATGACTGATGAAAAGCTTGTAAGAAAGATTCTCAGATCTTTGCCAAAAAGACTTGACATGAAAGTCACAACAATAGAAGAAGCTCAAGACATATGCATAATGAAAGTTGAAGAGCTCATTGGTTCCCTTCAAACATTTGAGATGGGAATGAATGACACAAATGTAAAGAAGAACAAAAGCATAGCCTTGGTAACAAATACTGATGAAGAAGAAGAAAATGATGAATCAGAAACTGGTGAAAGCTTATCAGACAACATTGCTATGCTTGGAAGACAATTCAAAAAGATTCTCAGAAAGATGGAAGACAAATCCAAACCCAGTGGAAGATACACAAACTCTTCTGAGAACAAAAGACCTTATGATGCTAATAGAAGGTCAAATTATGATGAAAAGACCAGTCAAGAAAAAGGAATTAAATGCCATGGATGTGAAGGATATGGACACATCAGGAATGAATGTCCTACCTACTTAAAAAGGCAAAAGAAAGGACTCTCTGTAACCTGGTCTGATGAAGACTCAGGAGGTGATTCAGAAGAAGAATCAGCTAAGCATATCACTGCTCTAGCTGGATTATGTGAATCTGAAAGTGAATCCAGTGATGGGGAGCTTACTTTTGAAGAACTTGAGCAATCATACAGAGAACTATTCAAAAGAAGCACTGAAATATGCAGTGAGAGTATAAAGCTAAAGAAGCAGATTGAGGCACTAAAGGATGAAAAAGCAAGTGATATAGAGATCATTGACACCTTGAAAAGTGAAGTAAGTCTTCTCAACTCCAAGTTGGAACATATGTCCAAATTTGTTAGAATGCTGAACAGTAGCTCAAGCACACTGGATGTTATTCTCAACAACAATAAGCATTCAGGGGATAAAAGTGGACTGGGATTTAACAAAGTTCATAAGATTGAAGCTAGCTCTAGCAAAACTACTTCAAAGTCCATACAGTCAAACAAGATGTCCCAACAGATGCTTCAACATCATGAAAAGAACATAAAGCCAAACATAATGTTCCAACAGATGTCTCAACATCCTGAAAAGAACATAATGAAGAAGAAGTATCAAAGATGGAGATGTCATCATTGTGGAAGATTTGGACATATCAAACCTCATTGCTATAAGTTTCATGGATATCCAAATCAGATGTATCAGCAACCTCCTAAGCAGAAGATAGAAGTCACCAAGAAAGTGCTGCATAGATATCAAAGAGATCAACAACCCCCTAAGCAGAAGACAGAGGTCATCAAGAAGGTATGGAGACCAAAAGCTAGTCTTCATGCTAATCAAAGCTACATGCCCAAGAACAAGATCAACAAACAACCTTGGAGCTCTACTGATGAACAATACACAGGGCAGAGGTATCAAAAGAAATCTCAGCTCAAATGGTCAAAGAAAGGTGTTGCATATATAGCTCATACATCACTAAGAGTATCAACTAAAGAAGACTGGTACTTTGACAGTGGATGTTCAAGACACATGACTGGATTGAAGAATCTGCTAGTAGACTTAAAGTCATATTCATCCAGATATGTAACCTTTGGAGATGGAGCTAAAGGAGAAATCAAGGGAGTTGGGACCTTGGACTGTCCAGATGTACCAAGACTAGATAATGTGCTGCTAGTCAAAGGTTTAACTGCTAACCTGATCAGCATAAGTCAATTATGTGATCAAGGGTACAGTGTAAACTTTACCAAAACTGAATGCATAGTGTCTAACAAAGAACAAAAGGTTGTCATCAGAGGAGCCATATCTAAAGACAACTGTTACATGTGGGAACCTCAAGACTTCAGTCTCACTTCAACTTGCTCTTTAGCTAAAGAAGAAGAAGTGAAACTATGGCACCAAAGACTAGGTCATCTTCATTTCAGAGGCATAAAGAAAATCATATCTATGGATGCTGTGAGAGGTATTCCTAAACTGAAGATTGATGATGGCAAAATATGTGGTGAATGTCAAATAGGAAAGCAAACCAAGATGTCCCATCAAAAGCTCCAACATCTGACAACTTCCAAAGTTTTGGAACTATTGCATATGGATCTTATGGGACCTATGCAGGTTGAGAGTCTTGGTGGTAAGAGGTATGCCTATGTGGTGGTTGATTACTTTTCAAGGTATACATGGATAAATTTCATCAAAGAAAAGTCTGATGTATTTGATGTATTCAAAGACTTATGCCAAAGAATACAAAGGGAAAAAGCCAGCTATGTGATCAGAATAAGAAGTGATCATGGAAAAGAATTTGAGAACCAAAAATTCTTAGATTTCTGTTCTTCAGAAGGAATCAATCATGAATACTCTTCACCAATCACTCCTCAACAGAATGGGATTGTTGAGAGGAAGAATAGAACTATTCAAGAATCAACAAGAGCTATGATCCATGCTAAAAAGTTACCTTTGTACTTCTGGGATGAAGCTATGAACACAGCTTTTTACATCCATAACAAAGTTACTCTAAGGAAAGGAACTTTGTCCACAATCTATGAAGTCTGGAAGGGAAGAAAACCCACAGTTAAGTACTTCCATGTGTTTGGAAGTAATTGTTATATTCTGGCAGATAGGGAGCAAAGAAGAAAAATGGATCCTAAAAGTGATGAAGGGATTTTTCTTGGATACTCTATAAACAGCAGAGCATATAGAGTATTTAATTCTAGAACCAAGGTTATCATGGAGTCCATAAATGTGATAATTGATGATGCTCCTACAAATGTTCCAGAAGATGTTGGAACATCTGCTGATATCAAAACTGAAGCTGAAGAAAAGAGTGATCATTCTGACCTCACTCAAACTGATGCAAGGACAGAACAATCCAGCAAACCTCCCTCCATCAGAATCCAGAAGGATCATCCCAAAGATTTGATAATTGGTGATCCCAACAGAGGTGTAAGCACTAGATCAAGATAAGTGGTTTCAGGTTCCTGTTTTGTTTCAAAAATAGAACCTAAAAACATCAAGGAAGCTCTTACTGATGAATACTGGATTTGTGCTATGCAAGAAGAATTAGGTCAATTCACAAGGAATGAAGTGTGGAACCTTGTTCCTAGACCTGATGACATAAATGTGATTGGAACTAAATGGGTGTATAAGAACAAGTCAAATGAGCAAGGAGTTGTTACAAAGAACAAAGCTAGACTTGTAGCTCAAGGATACACACAAATTGAAGGAGTAGACTTTGATGAAACCTTTGCACCAGTAGCAAGGCTTGAATCAATCAGACTACTTTTGGGAATTGCTTGTATCTTAAAGTTCAAGCTATTTCAAATGGATGTGAAAAGTGCCTTTTTAAATGGATATCTTAATGAAGAAGTATATGTAGAACAACCTAAAGGATTTGTTGATCCAAGCTGTCCAAATCATGTATACAAACTAAAGAAGGCTCTTTATGGTCTGAAGCAAGCTCCAAGAGCATGGTATGAAAGGCTGACTACTTTTCTAATCAAGCAAGGGTACAGGAAAGGTGGAATTGACAAAACCTTGTTTGTTAAAGATGAAGAAGGAAATGTCATGATTGCTCAAATATATGTAGATGACATTGTCTTTGGTGGGATGTCAGACAGGATGGTTAAACATTTTGTCAATCAGATGGAATCTGAATTTGAAATGAGCCTAGTAGGAGAATTAACCTATTTTCTTGGACTGCAAATAAAGCAAATGGAGGACTCCATGTTCATTTCCCAAAGCAAGTATGCTAAGAACATAGTCAAGAAATTTGGGATGGACAATGCTACTCATAAGAGAACTCCTGCCCCCACACATTTAAAGCTGACTAAAGATGACAAGGGTGAGAATGTAGATCAAAGCCTGTACAGAAGTATGATTGAAAGCTTGTTATATCTGACTGCTAGCAGACCAGACATAGCATTTGCAGTAGGTGTATGTGCAAGATATCAAGCTGATCCAAAAGTTAGTCATCTTAATCAAGTCAAGAGAATTCTGAAATATGTTAATGGTACTTGTGACTATGGCATAATATACTTTCATGGATGCAAACCAATTCTCACTGGCTTCTGTGATGCTGATTGGGCTGGAAGTGCTGATGACAGAAAAAGCACTTCAGGAGGATGCTTCTTTCTAGGAAACAATTTGATTTCTTGGTTCAGTAAGAAACAAAATTGTGTATCCTTATCTACTGCTGAAGCTGAATATATAGCAGCTGGAAGCAGTTGTTCACAGTTGGTTTGGATGAAGCAAATGCTCACTGAGTACAATGTCCCACAAGATGTCATGACATTGTACTGTGACAACTTAAGTGCAATTAACATATCAAAGAATCCTATCCAACATAGCAGGACCAAGCATATTGATATCAGACATCATTTCATCAGAGATCTTGTAGAAGAGAAAGTGATTTCACTGGAACATGTAGCTACAAATCTGCAGTTGGCTGATATATTTACCAAAGCTTTGGATGCTACTCAATTTGAAAACCTAAGGGGTAAATTGGGAATATGCTTATGTGAAATTTAGCAGTTATGGAGATGTGCCAACATGTCATATGACATTGTGTGGCATGAACACCAGATGGCAACATCAGTCTGGTCAAGCACCTTGGGTATTCCACTCCTAAAATTTCTCGAAGTAACGACTACTTATAAAATATCAGCTTGCTTTCAGCTATCCATATTCTCATCATACTCTTAAAAACGAATTGCATTCTCTAACTGTTTTTCAGAACTCATCAAACCTAAAACTCTTCAACCACCTTCTTCGAAAATGTCTCAAAACCCTAACATTTCTGAAGAAATTCTCAACAAGGAAGATGTGGTGCATGCAACCCCCATTTCTGTGGTACTCATGGATTCAACTCCAATGGACGAAATCAGAGGAAGTGTTCCTCTTGCTCAAAAGCCAAGAACTCCAAAAAGAACAAAAGATCTAGTTTTCAGCAAGGCCAAAGGCATACCTTCACCATCAAACACCACTCCAAAAGCTTCTGAATACGTGGATGATTCCATAAAGGAGTTGGTAAACAGGATCCTATCTGAGCAAAGAGTGGTAAGTGGCATTTCTATCCCTCTGAACACCATGCCAGCTCCACAAGAAGATCAACAAACTCAGGCTGAAAAGGACACTCCTGCTCAACAGGATGTCCCAATAGATGTTGAAACATCTGAAGACCAGCAAAAAGTCTCATCTGATACTGCTGATGAAGCATCTGAGGACCAGCACAAGGCCTCTACTGAAGAGCAAATCTCTGTTGAACCACCAGCTGAAGAGGAGACTGCTCAACCTCCTCCTGTTGTGAACCTAGAGCATGATTCTGATACAGAAATCATTGCTTTTGTCAACCCTAGCATAGCCAAAAGGCTTAGAACTAGGAAGGAAAAGATGAATGCAGGACATGCAACTCCTGAGAAGAAGCAAGCTACACCAAAGAAGGACAAAGCTAAAGTTGTCTTTGGTCCTAGAAAACAATGGAGCAAGGTGCAAACACAGAAGAGGAAAGTTGTCACCCCTCCAGATTCAGATTTTGAAGAAGATGTCCCAACATCTCCACCAAAGAAGAAACCAGCACCCTCAAGGTCATCAACTGCTGTTCCAGAAGCTCCTCTGGACAACATCTCCTTTCATCATGTTTCAAGTGTGAATAGATGGAAGTTTGTTTATCAAAGAAGGATAGCACTTGAAAGAGAGCTGAGCAGTAATGCACTTGAGTGCACAGAGGTAATTGATCTCATCTCTTCTGCTGGCCTTTTCAAAACTGTCTCCAACTTCTCTCCTTGCTATGAGCTGCTTGTTAAGGAATTCATAGTCAACCTCCAAGAAGATTGTGCTAATGGTAAGTCTGCTGACTTTAGAAAAGTATATGTAAGAGGAAGGTGTGTAGAATTCTCTCCTAGGGTTATCAACCACTACCTTGGAAGAGAATCTGATGGCCCAAATGAATTAGGAAAGACTGATAACCAGGTTTGCAAGGTTATCACTACTAATCAGGTCAAGGCTTGGCCAGTTAAAGGGAAGCTCTCAATTAGCATGCTGACAAGGAAGTATGCCATGCTGAATAGGATTGGCACAACAAACTGGGTCCTTACCAATCATACATCCTCAATATCAACTGGATTGGGCAGGTTCATATTTGTTGTAGGCACCCAAACAAAGCTGGATTATGGAGCTTATATCTTTGATCAGACATTGAAGCATGCTGGATCATCTGCAACAAAGCTGCCAATTGCCTTCCCTTCCTTGCTGTGTGGAATAATGTTGAGTCAGTATCCTGGTATCCTCACTGAGAAGAACACAATCTGCAAAAGAGAAAGCCCTCTGGCCTTCCACTACAAGCTATTTCTGAGTCATCATGTAGCTGATGTTGAAGCTCCCTCTGGGACATCTGCTGGTCCTTCAAAGGCAAAGTCTCCAATCTCCAAAGCTGCATTGATTGCTGAACTGAAGATCACTTGCAAATAACTGGATGCAAGGAAGCAGAAGCTTGAGGAGATTATCCAAAGGCTGGAGATTGAAGAAAGTGCTCAGAAAGCTGCTACTTCTGATGAGGAGACTGAGGAAGAGGAAGAAACTGACTATGAGGAATTTGAGTGAAATTTGTATGTGAGGAATATGTAATGACAACTTCTGCATTGTAATTTTGACTTAGTAACTTTGCCCCCAAATTTATGTCTAACAAGGGGGAGAACAACAACAACAATGTATGATGCTGTTTAGTTATTAATGAAAAACATCTGTTTGCTTCTGAACTAAACCTGTGATGAAAATTTCTGTTGCAACAAGACTGAATACATGTATGTTTGAGGGGGAGTAAACTCACACATGACTCAATAGAAAAGAATTGCTATACTCTAATAAAAGAACTTCTGCTGCACTCTGATAATCAGAAAAGAATGTTAGCCAAAAATTAGCCAAATGGGGAGTTTGTAGATGTTTAGAATTGGCAGAATTTTTGACCAACAAGAAATGTTGAATTCAGTTCAGGATGTCCTATCAGATGTTGGGACATTATCAAACAGAGTTTAAGTAAATGAACTTAATTCAGGATGTCACACCAGATGTTGGGACATTGTGTTAATGATTTAATTTCAGTTTTTCAGGATGTCCCAACAGATGTTGTGACATCTCAAACCTGCTACCAGAATTAATTAATGACTAACTGATCTGAGTAATTTAAGGAAAGTTATCTGGAATTAATTATGGATGGACAAAAACAGAATAAGGCGCATCTGTAGGGAGAGTTGTTAAGAGACTTCAGCATAATCAGAAGAACTAAATCACCTAGAATCTAGGAAGTAACAAACCCTAATTCTAGGTGGAAGCTGCATGCGTTTTAGGACTGGATTAACCTACATAAAGCCCAAAATACAAACACCTATTTAATCAACAGAAACTCTCAGAATTGAGCACGAATTTAAGAAGATAAAATAGGGTGTTTTGTGTTTTAATAGCAGGTTGTTTTTATTGTACCACTTTATGAGCTTTTAAGCAAAAGTGTATTTGTGTCTTGATTGAAACTGTGAAGTAAGATCAAGCTGTTTTGTTTGAAGTATGACTTCAATTTTATTAAACTTGTAAACAAGATCACTGTGTGATTGAGGGGGAGTGAGTTGGTACTCATATCTAAGTTGTGTCTTAGGTAGAAATTGCATTCGGTAGATATTAAGTGAAAGATTAAACTGAGTGGTTTAAGTCTAGAATTAATATTACTTATAGTGGATTTCCTCCTGGCTTGGTAGCCTCCAGATGTAAGTGTGGTTATACACTGAACTGGGTTAACAAACTACTGTGTTGTTTAATTTTCTTGCACTTTAAGTTTTGGTTAAATTTGTCAAGTGTTGGAACATCTCATTCGACATCTCATACCTGATCACAGAATTTCACTTACAATAAAATGAAATAAAAACAAAGATGGGGTTTTAAGTCTCCCATGGACGTTTCCTCTTTGTATGGAGGTATACGTTGAGATTCCGCTCTTCGTGAAGTTGTCTTGTCAGCTCCAGGATTCTTTCTTGACTGGCTTTGAAATGAGTCTCAAAAGTATCCCTTTGTTCCTTCAACTGGATCCAGGACCTCTGCAACTCATCCATGTCAGTGGGCATGTCTGGATGAAGGATGATATAAGGAGTATCTCCTTCAGCAACAGGCTCCGTGGTAACTGGCAGAATAGTAGGATATGGCATCATAAGAGTCTGAGCACGTGCTCATACCCATCTGAGATAAGGTTCCATAGGAATGGAGTACTTTGGTTCTAGAGTCTTGCTGTCAACCTTATTCACTTTACCCCAAGCTCGCATGAACCTTTGACGGCAACCTTGCAGATCGTTGTCGTAGTCGAACACAATACCCTGAATAAGCATGTCATGAGGACCATTACTCCGAGCATAACCAAACTGGCGTAGAGCTAAAGAAGGGTTGTAAGTAATGCCCTCTCTTATGCCAAGGAGTGGCACATTAGGGAACTCCCCACAACGGTCAATGATAATAACATTCTCCATGGATCTAGAGCACCAATGAATGTCTGAATGAGAATGTGACATGATCCTCTTGGACCACCTTAACCCTTGTTCATTCTTCATCATTGATCGAGGAAGGTGAGAAATAAACCACCTAGATAATAGAGGTATGCAGCACATCAGAGTTCCTCGTGCCTTCGTAGTACGAGTATGGAGAGAGTGTAAGATGTCTCCAAGTAATGTAGGCACTGGATTGCGAGTCAGAAATATGTTGATGGCGTGTACGTCTATGTGCTGGTCTGGATTAGGGAACAACACTAGACCATAGATTAATAAGGCCAAGATCTCCTAAAGGGCATCATAACTCATAGCCTTCAAGAATACCTGAGCTTTCTCTATCAATACCTTAGCAAGAATACCCTTAACTCCGCTTCTCGTTTCTAGGACAATGTCTGATTTCTTCAAATGTAAGGCTAAAGCAATAACCTCAGGTTTAGGCTCTTTTTCTAAGCCTGTTAAAAGTCTTTGATCAAGGATAGGTATACCCAGTAGTTTAGAGAACTCCTCCATTGTAGGAACCAGCTGATAATCGGGGAATGTGAAACAATGATGTTTAGGGTCAAAGAACTGAAACATGACACTCATCATGTCTTCATTGAACCCTGAAGTGACTAGATCCAGTAGGTGACCATGCCTCTTGATGAATTGGGAGTTTTCAGAAACTTGAGAGACCAATTCTTTAAGCTTAGAAGGTATCCCTACAAAGTTGATCCAGATTGTATTCCTACAAGCAGAAGCCATGACCTGCAACAAAGAACAAAGATAAATCCTTTGGTCCTTGAAATGGTTAGTGAAAATGCCATGCTTATGATTCATGATGTCATGATGTTATGCTAAATCACAAACATGTGGCACACACAAACAAGTCACACAATAGCCATAGGTTTGAAGGCTTGCATGTGGTTTAAAGGTAAGTACCCTCCCCTGAAGTTTAGTTGGTTCATCCTGTCCTACAAAAGTAACTAGGTTCTAAGGGATCTCAATATCACTGATCCTTCCCAAGGGTGGTTGTTCAGTAGGCAACTTACTTGCCAACCAAAACCCTCTAAGTTTAGAATCTCAATGAGCGTAGTATCGAGTATCAACCAACTTCAGTCTTCACCAAAGCCAGCTATCTCACTACTTTCTAAAGGCCAAGATGGGATAACTAGGATTCTAAAAGTCAGTTAGTGTATTGACAACATATGGCATCCCCATATTATCCTTAACTTACTTAAGGAACATAAGCACTAACCAAGAAGTCGCACTAACTATGGCCACCAAATCAACCATATCGGTATACGCCGTACAATTTCCTTGGTATATTGCCATTTACCTAGGGTACACTAGATCCAGGTTAGGACCTTTCACACATAAAGCCCAACAAGTAATATAAAGCAAACAAAGCAAACAATTTAAGTGATCTAATTCCTAAGGGTACCCCTCTTTTACTTAGTAACTCCCCAGCAGAGTCGTCAGTTCTGTAACACGGTGGGAGAACTGACTTTTTAGTCATGTTGCGGATAGCAAGAGTCGCCACCGACTTTTATTTTATCCAAGTGGAAATAACATAAAAGAACAGGAAAGACCTATTTTAAAAGACTTGAGTTCGGGGGGTAGGTTATATAAAGGGAAAGTGTTAGCACCCTTTATATCCATGGTTATCCATGGGCTCTTAGTTACTTAGCTCACTTAAATTGTTTTTGAAAAGTGTGTAGTGTGTGATTAGAAATTTTTCTAAGTACTTTGTAATGATCCTCGTATGGATGTATACAAAGCCTTGTTTTGAAAAATGTTTAGGAAATTGAGGTGTAAAAAGTATTTTGAAATGTGAGCAAGCAACTAAGAGGTACCTACCCTAGATTAAGTCTTTCATGTTCTAGTATGTTCTTTCAATGGTAAGACTATCCCTATTATTAAGGAATAAATAGTCATTACCTTGGATGTGTTTAAGGGACAAGCGTATGGTCATCGTATGGTCATAGAAGGCAACTTAAGGGATGTCTTTAGCAATTCGTAGGGACTATCATCATTTATTCGAAGGGACAAGATCATTATTCCGTAGGCAACCTCGAAGGGACTTGATCTTTTAAACTGTAGGGACTATGATGATTTATACTTGAAGGGACTTTGCTTAAGACATCCCTATATTCGAGGGACTTGACCATTTTATTTTAAGGCAACCAAGAGGAATACCCTAGGAAGTGAAGACGGCGATCTTAAATCGACTTACGTGTGTGATTGTTTTTATTCATATATTTATCTTTTTTGAATTAATTATCTAAGTCCAAGTTAATCACAATTAATTTTTACACTCCCTAATTACTAACCACGCAGTTAAATAATAATAAAGACGAGAAAATAAACTTCTAAGCTATTACAGGGCTTCGGGGCAGATACAAAATAATCAGGCGTAAAATAAATTACAAATAAATATAACCTATACATTTTTCTAGTAATTAAAATAAAGCGAGAAATAAATAATTAAATAATATACCAATAAATAAAAGCGACAATTATTAGGGTTAGAAGAAAAATCAGGGTTAGTAAAAAAAAGGATTCGATTAGGGTTTCTTAGAAAAATCAGGATTTTGTTAAGAAAATTTGGGTTTATTTTTAAAAAAAGGAATTAATCTAAATCTAATTAATTTAATTAACTAATTAATTTTAAAAGAAAATCTAATAAATTAATTATATAAAATAAAATAAAAGGTTATGAATTTATTTGGAAAAGAATATTAGTTGAAAAGATTGAATTAATTTAGGTTAATTAGGGTTAGTTACTAATTAATTAAAAAAACAAAATAATAAAGAAAAGCAAGGAAAAGAACCAGTTTTTCTCAAAAGAATGCTGGAGAGGGGAGTTGAACCCAAGCCCTCATGCTTCACAGGCCTTGTCCCCATCCACTGGGCCAGCGCGCGCTTGATGTTAGCAATCCATCACAAAAATATAATATTCCAAAGTTAGCATAAAAAGAAAAAAATTGAAAAAAAATGTTGGAGGCTGGGTTTGAACCCACGCCCTTCACTCTTCTCATCCAATCATTTACCATCAAGCTACATGGGGCGCGTCTGCCTATGAAACAACAAACAAGAATAATATATTATGTCAGTCGAATAAATGAAAAGATAAAAAGAATTTGGTACCACCAAGGATCGAACCCACGTCCTTATTGTAACAAAACGCCTCCTTAACCACTAGGCCAACGCGCGCGTTGTGATAATAATCTAGATCCAATTGATAATATATAAAAACAATTATTTGAATTCTTCAAAGCGCGCCAAGCCCAGTCGTCTTCAACCTTGGCCCCTGCAAGTTTTCCTGCGAAAATTCCTATGAATTTTCCTGCGAATTTTCATGCGCATCACAACCTACGAAACTCAAGCTATACGAAATACGTGAAATTTCACCCAATTGGTTAGATCAACATGATCCTTACAGCATACATAATTCAATCATGTTTTTATTATTCATTTATATTAAGTAAATTAGGAAACCCTAATTTGGAGGGATAAACCCTAATAATGGCCGATCACGCTATAGGTCATGAAACTTCACGAAAACTATCCAGAAAGCATCTATGGATCAAACCAAACACGAATCAACAGTTAGAATCAATTAACAATGCATAAAAAATATGAAATCGAGAAGGATATAAAGCTTGAACAAAAACGATTCGGTTAAAGCATATGAGTATGATTTTGATGCGTATGATGATTGGATTATGTCCAGTGATGATCTAGGAAGCCAATGCAACCTTTATTTGGTCTTGAAATTGTCTCTAACCAAAAATCCGATTGTCACTTTTCTTTGAAAATTTTGAACTTTGTTCTTCTCCTTGAAGGCTGCAAAAACCATCTTCCCATGCAATGGTCTTGTTCATGTACTTATGGTGAGTGAATTAGGTCAAAAATCTTATGGATTTGTGGGCTTTTTGATGTAGCTTGATCATGAAGAAATCAAATATTCAAAAAATCAAAAAAATCATATCCAACCTTGCTAATCTGGTCATGCACGAATTTGGATGGTTTGTAATCAACTTAATTACCATTTAAAAGCTTCTAGAAACAAAATCCAATCCAATAATTGTATTTTCATATTTTATTTTGATTTAAAATGAACTTTAATGAATAAAATCCAAATAAATAATAATAAAAATATAAATATCAGAAATTGGTTGAATTGGGTCGTGCATGATGTCACCTTTGAGTTTGGATTGGAATTTGATGGGCCCATTTGGAAATATTTGGATTTGAGACCCCATTTGCTTCATACACTCCTCAAAAATTTCCCAACTTTAACAAGGCATATCTCCCTTAATTTTAAGGCTATGAAGGTGTTCTTGGACTTTTTAGAAAGCTTAGAGATTCCTATAATAAACCCTTTTGGTCTCATGTCCATATCCTTTACCATTTTCAAATTATTCCATTTGGAAGATGTTGACTTTTTTGTTGACTTTTGAAATGACCTGTAATGTTTTGGCTCATACCTTTCAAATGAAGCATTTTTAGGCTTGGCTTGTGAGACACAAAGTTGTAGAGAATCCAATTTCCTTCAAAATAAGCTTTGGATTGGAAATTTATGATGAAGCATGTGAAAGTTATGGCTGGTCAAAGTTTAGTTGACTTTTCCTATGAAAACCCTAATTTAGAAACTCATGATTCTTGATGATCTGAAATCTCCTTGATGAATCATGATAAAACCTTGACCAAATGATGAATTTTACTTCATAAACTTGATGTTGGCAAAAAATCATGAAGTTTGACTTTGATTTGACCATAGTTGACCTCAGTTTGACTTTTTAACCACTTTGATTGATTTTTGCATATCTGATCATCTGACTGAGCAAACCTTTTGGGAAAGCCTTGAAACTTGATATAGGGATTCTTGAAGACATGTAGGATGTTATGAATCTCACTTGAGGTCTTGAAAGTCCATTTATCCTAATGAAATCCAAAACCCTAGTTTAGGGTGCATTGCTTAGGAGAAGGCTTTGTCTGAGGGAACTTCCAAGCTTTCTGACTAATTGTGAACCTTGTGAACCTTGTGAACCTCTTGGGACACCTTGGTACATAATGCCTTGACTAGGGGAGGGAAAATTTTGGGGTGCAACAACTGAGACTGAATCCGAAACTAATCCACTAAGATTGGATTGATGATAACAAAAGGTATGACTCGACAAGGGAAAATTCTTTCTGTAGAACTCCGCCGGGGGTTATCACTTGTTCCATCACCTTTGGAATTCTGATAGAAAAACCACTTGTTATGTCTCAGCTAGAGAAGATTTCAAACCTAAACTCCACTAGGGATGATGTATGGAAACCACCCCTCTGCTGGGGACATGATTTATAAGGTATCTCTCTTTGGGGAGACAATTTACTTAGTGAATATCTCACTCTGAAAAGAACCACAAATTCCAATGGTGAAAGATCATCACAATGATGTGTGCTGAAGAAATGATGTTGTTTTTCAAGCCTTTGGTTGTATTGTTTACAAGGAGATCATCTCAAGAGGATTTTACAGAAGACCTAGAATTTAAAATGCCTCAGTGTCTTCAAACTCTTGTAGAGATTCGTTGGATCTCGAAATACCTTCCCAGACTGTATGGTCTATGAAATAATATGCCTCACAAGGATTCATGAAAGACCTCATATTATTGTGAGATATTTTTCCCTAGTATTCCGAACCTTGGATAGTTTCTTCTGATTAACCGTCTTCGGGAGAGAATAACTTCTAGTGCTATTGGGGTGGTCTACCCTAATATGAGCCTTGAAGTGATCACCTCTGACTGACTATACTTTGAGTGAATACCCAGACCAAATATTCCTGGAGAGATTTGAATCTTGAAGTGATTGCCCCAGTTTGGCTGAAATTTGAATGAATTCCTCAAACTAATGGATCTTTGAGAGATTTGATATCGAAGTGATTACCCCAGTTTGGCTGAACTTTGGAGAGATTGCTTGACGTGATTGCCCCAGATTAGTTGGCTCTTACCACGACTGTTGGGAAAGTCCCCACTCAATGGAATTTCTTGGAAAAGTGCATCTCAACAGATTGACCTTCGGAAGTTCCAGACTTCTCAACTTGGCAAGATTAAGCTTCTGGACTGAGATTCCATATGTGAACTTTTATGATGCCAAACAAATGTATGCAAGCAGAAAATGTTTATTTTGAGAATGAAAATTCTAAAGCAACACACATGTTAATCTTGAAGTCTTTATTTAAAAGGTGTCACAAACCTTTGTGAACAAATCACTGGTTAAGATACGACATTATTTTTGAACAAAAGTATGCACATGCAACACCAACAAAGATCTTTTAACACCACTCATAGGAGTCAGGAACACGGTCTCGTGGTAGTACGCTCTCAAAAATAACCCTGTTTCAGTTAGGACTTTTGAGGGTTGTATCGTGGCCTAGTTCACGGTTATAAAAACAAAGGATACAGGCTCGAAGTTTATTTGTTCCCACCCATCTTCGCGATGTTCTCCATTCCTATGTTCAACTAGCTTTCACAAGCGCTCACTTCTCAAAAAGGGTTTTGTGATGGTTAAGGAACCAATTACACTAACGGTTTAAAGCACCAATCAAGTTGTCGTTTGGAGTCAGCCACCCCTTTGTCTTTTGTATCTGTATCACACGACTTTGTTCTTGTTTAAGGATCTTTCTTGTGTAATCCTCTTTGTCTTTTGCCTTTTATTATTTTGCTTATCCCTAACTTTTACCTGGACTAATTCTTGTGAATCTTTGATTGTGAAGTCCAACGGGATGCCCTAATTTTTGCCTAAGTTGCTTGTTTTCAAGTTTCGACTTAGCGGGCTTTCTCATCATTTTTTCATTCTCTTTTTTGAACAAATCGCGTGACACTGGTTGTCTTGATTTCTTTGAAAGGGTCGTGACTGTCTCACTTTCCAGTTGATGAGGGATAACCATTGTGGTTTCCGGTCTCTCGACCTCTTGATTGGGATAACCATTGTGGTTTCTGGTCTTTGGACCTCTTGATTGGGATAACCATTGTGGTTTCTGGTCTTTGGACCTCTTGATTTGGTACAACGAAAGGTAGTGGATCCTCAGATGTGCACTCCTTTTCTAAATTTGAACGCTCAGTCAAACTAACTGACGCCTATCCTACCCCTGGGTTAAATGCAAGGTTTTTTTCATGCGAAAAGAAACTCCTACTTCAAGGCTCAAATGGGTTGGCGTGGGTCTATTTCTCTTATATCTCTGGTATTTAGTGTCGCTCCCGATAGATGGGACCGGCCCAAATAAAGGTACAGACGCGAACGGTCGGCGAGAGGGACAATGAGAACACACAGCCGTGAACTCACTGGAGATGAATAGAGTCGCCAGCTAGGCATTTTTATCCCGGAGGAAAGGCAATGCTGCATAGGCCTTAGAAAAAGATGGATAAGACGGTTGCGAACCAGAGAGACTGAGAAAGGGGGTTGGTTACAACCTGGGAAGGTATTAGCACCCAGATTGTCCGCCGTACTCGACGGGATCCACGCTTAAAAGATTTGTGTTTTAAAGGGGTAGTGTCAGTGCAACTTGTGTATAAAATAGCTGGAAAAGAATGTACAGGTGTCAGTGTAAGAGAAGTGAAGTGTATAAGTGAAGTGTCAGTGCAAGGACAAAGATGAAATGCTCAAGATAATGAGGCTAAAAAGAATAATGCTGGAAGGAGGGGGGAATATACAGAGACTTTTGTTCGATAACTGTTAAGTTATGCCTACGTATCCTCTCGTGCAATGAGGAAGTCAGAACACCGTAGTTCGACCCAAAGAGACTGAAAGATGAATTGACTGTGAATTGCTTACTTGTCTATGCTCAAGTATATGACCTGTCTGGCTCAGGTGCAAACTGTCTTGCATTAGACGGAAGAAGCAAGTTCTCGTTTGTGAGTGAAGATGATGAGAAAAGAATCCCGGAGGAGACGATTGTTGTTTGTTTTTTGAGTTTTCAGTCTTTTATTGTTTTTTTGGATTTTTGTCATAAGTTGATGAGCTTAAGCCTAAATCAATGGGTTAGTAAACTCATCACATCCTCCCTCTGATTAGGGGTAATGAGAATACCTTAAGTGTGAAGTCAGATTCTCACACTTAATCACCTTTGATGTAGGATTAAGGTCATTAACCTACTTGTGGTTATTTAGATGTTTTTGGTGTTTTTGTTTGGTGTTAAGTAATGAGGTTAAGCCATAATCAAGGATTAAACAGACTCATTACACCATCCTAATAGAAGGATAATAGATGAGAATGATTAAGCTGAGGAAGACTCCTCAACTTAATCCATGATTAGGGATTAAACTCATGACATAACAAACCTTTATTAAGTGGATTTTACTTAATGGTATGATGATGAAGTGATTTTTAGGGATTGTAAGACAACTTGAGGAGGACTTGTCCATTAACACTAGGGTTAGTCCTTCTTAACCAGTTAAGGAAGAATTAGAACCCTAATGCAAGGCCCAAGTTACAAGTGTGATGTCTTGATGATTATTAGATGAATTGATTAAAGGAGTTAAACACATTAAGGGTTTAACACTTAGGATTAAATTTATACACTCCATCCTAAAAGAAGGATGCAGGCATAAGCTTAATCACAAAGCCTTAAAGCCTTTAGGGTTTAGTCCCTGATTATGAGATGAGAAGAGAAGACTCAAAAGAGACACAAAGGTAAAACTAAGAGGGGAGACTAATCAAAACCCTAATCATTGTCATGCTTGGTTGTTCCTAAGGTTTGTGAGGTTTAACAAGAAAGACCTTCAGAGGAACCACCAGGAAACAGATGAAAGGATCAAGAGAAGCAAAAGCAACTTGCTTCATTCAAGAAGTCAAGTCACTTGAAGAGAGAAGGTAAGAAGAAGAAGAATGAGCAAGCTCAATCTCAAACACAAACAAAAATGCAGCAAGGATGCATAAAAGAGATGAAGAGAAGTTATGAGAAGTGAAGGCAAATTCACTTCTCAAATTCACTTACCACCTGAAAAGTTAGGAAAGAAATGCAATGCAATGCAAAATGAGATGGAATGACATGATGCAAACCAAAACCAGAAGCATGTTTATAATGTTAATGATGCCATGGGATGCTACAAACCATAAACAACACATGTGGATGATCATACAAGCTTATGAATGCAAATGGAGCAAGTTAAGAACCAAGAACACACATGGAAAGTTATGAGATGCATATGGCATACAACATGGCAAATACATGATGCAATGATCAAACATGCTTGCAATATGTCTTATTATGTTAAATGAATCAAATGGAGGCATGGAATGTCATGGGAAGCCATGTTATGCAAGAAGATGCAAGATGGATGCATATGGAAGCCCAAATTAGGGTTTATGGACAGTGCAACAAACAAAAACCAAAACCAGAAGCAAACAACATTATAAAAAAAATTGAAAATGCAATCAAAGGATCCCTAATCCTATACTAACTCACTGCCCAAAGGAGAAGTTCCAACTCCTAACCAATTTCAAGTTATGATTTTCTTAAGATTTCTAGGGTTTTAGGGTTCCTAAACAAGAAAATTACCAAACAAATTGAAAATGAAAGATCAAATCATGGCCATTTAACCTCACAAACTACATGCTATACACAATGCAATGCAAAAAGAATCAAGGTCCAACTCTTCATAGTTAGGCAGAAATGATTTTTGGAAGTTTGGATCAAATTAATGCATAAAAATGATTTTAATTCAATGAAAAATTCTCAAAATGCATCAAGATCAAAAAATAAATTTGGTTTGAAGGTTGGACAATGTTTCTAAATGTCTTAAAACATTTCATGAATTTTTTGGTGATTTTTAAATACCTAAAAGTATTTTTAATAAATTAATTTTCATTAATCAATTAAAAATAAACTTTTAAATATTTAAAAATACTTTTTTAATGCTAAAAATGAAAATAAAAATATTTTTGTGTTTTAAAAATTAATGAAACTCTTGACAAAAAGTTTCATAATTTTTAAAGCAATTTTGCTATTTTAAATAAATTGTACAAAACAAATGAATTAAATATGAAAATAAAATGAAATAAACTGAAGTCAACTGAATGGAGGGCTAGGATTCACTCTGGGTTTGAAAATGTTGACTGCGCGCCAGATCTAGTGGCCTATATTCAAACTTGGTTAATCTGAATTAATTAATTAAATTAAACCTAATTAAAACTAATGACAAGATCTGAGCCATTGGATGCACGCGGGAAAAGACTTAGTCAACTCATCCAACGCCTGAAATTTAAACCTGAAGCCCTAACCCTAATCACACATTAATGACTTTCAGGTGGCCGGAGAAGACTTCCGGTCATCTTCTCCGGCCAGCATCCTCCCTGAAAATTGCTATCTTTCACCCTAGCTCACTAAAACCTAATCTCTCTGCCCAGAATCCATCCCCAAACATCATAGAGCAAGAATCAACAGCCAAAACACATTTATTTTACACAATAAGGCTGAATCGAAGCAAAAGGGGTTTAGGTCAAAAAATTTCAGGAACAACATACATGCTCAAAACTCAATTATTTTCGAAACAAAACATATCAGCATGATCAGTGGAACATAGAGAATCATTTAAGAACTTAAAAACAAGCTCCTGGAAAAAATGTTCATGAAGCTCACCTGAACTGGAGCTTTGATCTCTGACACTTTCTGGCTGGTTTCTTGCTTGCAATCGACTCCACTTGACCTCCTGAGAAGCTTTCAATGCTTGGAAAGAGTTTGTGGTAGCTGGTTTGGAAGTTTGAACAAGTTCTATTCAGGATGGTGTAAGAATCGTGTTTCTGATTCTTTGAGCTTTGGGATGTTTTGAAGGGTGCTTAGTGATCAGGGAGGGATGTTGAAAAGGTTTATGAAGTTTGCTTATGTGTTTGTGAGTTGTGGAGAGAGATTCGAATGCTTTTGCTTGAGGGAGTGAAAATGTGAAAGGGATGTTCTTGCTTGTTTCAGGTTGGCTTGTTATATGAAATGGCTAGCATTTTCTTTGCATAAATTAATCCCATTGGTCAGATGATGTGACTTGGCCTTTATTTATTGGTATGGCCACTTTTGCAAATTGTCAACCTTTGTGTAAGAGAGGCATGGGCTGTGTTCTAGGCTGGTACAAGAGTGTGGGCTGGCGCAGCTTGGTGAGGGGAGAGGGCTAGGGTGGTTCAGCAGCCAAGGCAACAAGTGGGTGAGGTGTGATGATGGTTTTTGCAAGTTGTTCACTTTTGGTTCTCATGAAAATATCTTGCTCCCAAGTTCATGAAACATGTGATCTTTTGGTTCAAATCTGATTTTTAGAACTTGTATGATGTTTGCATATTGGTTTGATATGAACTAGAAGTCACAAATGCCTTGGTACAAAGTTTTTGCAAGTTTCTCATTTGGTGCATATTTTGAAAATTAGTGATTTTTGCCAACTTTGATGAGCCATAACTTTTGATCCAAAATGAATTAGGTCATGTTCTTGTACTTTTTGAAAAGGGAAAGATCTAATCTACAACTTTCATGACCAAAGTTTTTTCATTTGAAGCATTTTTGGATCAAAAAGTAAGGGTTGAAAAAGTTGCATAAAATGACATTTCATTAAAAGTCAACCATGCCCTAAAAAGTCAACTTTGCAAAAACTTGTAATTCTTGAATTTTGTGAACTTCAAACTTCTTCCATGATCAAATAAAGATCATATACACTCAAAATGATGAAGATCACCCCTTGGTTGGGTCATTGGGGGCCTCAGATGCCCTGATTTTGCACTGACTTGTCTGAAAAGTCAACTCTTGATCAGATGACTTCCCCATGGAATTTCTTCATGAAAATTGATATGCATACTCCCTATACCATATAGAGACCAATAGAAACAAGAATGACCAAAAAATTTGGAGTTATGGCCTCTGAAACCAAAACCCTAATTTTAGGTCAACTGTGCAGTTAAACCTGGCTCTGCCTCCACATCATTTCCAGTTCTTGTGATTCTTTGGCATTCTTGACTTTGAGAGGATGTAATATGATATAAGAACACACTTAGACCCCTTTGAAGTGATTGTTGACTTTTGGAGTGGCTCAAGAAGCTCTGGGATTGCTCAGATCACAAACCCTAGATGCAGATGACTTTGAACCAATGCAGTGAATCAAAAATGTAATATGAGATGATATGATTGTGTTTATGCATATGAAATGATCACAAGCCATGGTGTGAATGGGTGAGGGCAAATTTAGGGTGTTTACAGCTGCCCCTATTCAAACATGAGTTAGCTGTGCAGGATGTAAGCAACGACTTAACAGGCAAACAAGATAACTTGTGGTTGAATACCAAAGACAGTCCAAAATTTGCACTCACAGAATGAAGAAGAAAAGGGATATAGATTGCAAAAGAAAATAAAGTATATCGTAAAGTGTGGGCGACGGAGGACGACCGTCGAGCAGAGGACGACTGCTGGGTAAAGAGCAATGACGGGGACGACCGACACGCTGGGGAAGGTATATGAAAATAAAGTAATGACGGGGACGACCGACATGCTGGGGATAAAAGAATTATGATGGGGACGGCCATCAAGATAAAGCTGTAAAATTTATGGGGGTTAATGAAACATGACGGGGACGGCCATCAAGTTCATAAAGTAAAGCAACCAACGATGGGGACGGCCATCGGGCTAAAAAGAAAAGGGACCACGACGGGGACGGCTATCGGGTTAAAGAATAAATGAAATAAACAGATGATGAGGTACAGTCATCAAAGGTGAAGGACGATCACCTAGCAGGGGACGGCTGCTCTGTTGGGGATTAGATGAGGGACAGTCATCTAAGGTGGAGGAAGACCACCCGGTAGGGTACGGCTGCCGAAAATATCGCGACATAGGACGAATGCCGGATAAAAGGTCAACGATGGGGACGGCCATCGGATGAGCATGATGGAGGACGACCATCAAGAGGTGGAGGACGACCACCTAGCAGGGGACGGCTGCTCTCAAGGTTTGTCTTGACATAGGACGAATGTCAGATAACCAAAATCAACAACGGGGACGGCCATTGGATAAAATGATGAAGGACGATCATCAAGAGGTGGAGGACGACCACCTAGCAGGGGACGGCTGCTAAAATATCAACGATGGGGACGGCCATCGGATGAGCATGATGGAGGACGACCATCAAGAGGTGGAGGACGACCACCTAGCAGGGGACGACTGCTCTCAGGGTTTATCATGACATAGGACGAATGTCAGATAAAAAAAAGAAAAATTTGCTATTCTGGGGAATAGTAAACACGGACGAGTGTTTACATCCAAGAAACAAAAGGTATAAGTGTTTAGATGTTGTGTATAGATTAAAGATGCGGACGAGCATCCCTAAGACTACGATACGAACGAGTATCGGGTAGAAACAAATACTGACACGTGTTCAGAGACGGTGATACGGACGAGTATCAACTGGTTAACAGAGAACACGGACGAGTGTTGAATATGAAGGGACTCTTCTGGGGAATAGTAGACACGGACGAGTGTCTATATTCGAGAAGACGCAAGTGTTTGACACGGTGTATGGGTTAAAGATGCGGACGAGCATCCTCAAGACTATGATACGGACGAGTATCATGTAGAAACAAACGCTTGACGCATGTTCTGAGATGATGGTACGGACGAGTACCAACAAGTTAACAAAGAACAAGGACTAGTGTTGAGTCTGTGGGGATATATAAGTGGTATATACAAGATACGGGCGAGTATCTGTACAAGAGTGAGTGGTATATATAGATGAGTATTTAACTGCTAGGGAGAGTGACACGGACGAGTGTCAAAAGGAGAAGAGTGTAATATAAACAAATATCTGATATACAAAGTGTAGGTGACTGCGCTGGGGATATGACACGGACGGGTGTCAAAGGATTGTCATATAGGTATATGTGAGTGCAAAGAGGATGTCTTTGGCTTTCTGCTGGGAGTATGACACGGACGGGTGTCGAAAGGTATTTGTAATACAGGTGGTTTGCTTGTAAAGAGTGCTCAGGCGACTTTACTGGGGAAAGATGACACGGACGGGTGTCAAAAGGAGTATATACTGGTGTTTGTGAATGTGGGGCAACCGATCTTGCTGGGGACTCTGGTGGGGATTTTGGGAAAGTATTCTGTATACTGATGAATGGTTATTATTCACAAGTGTTTGATTCAAATCATGGCTTATGATTATGCTATATGTTTGACTTTTGCCGTAATGCTCCGTTTTAGACGGAATGCTACGCTTTATGGGTGAATATGATGCAATTCCATGATTATGCAAAGAGTACAGCTCCGGGATTCGGATCCCGTTGCTGTGAAGATCTCTGGCCGATCTGCTTGAAAAGGACATCCCAGCTAGGGATGAGATCATTGATTGATCTGGTGAGATGAGTTTGCTTGGGGATTCAGGTCACTGATTGACCTGTCTCAGTAATGAAGGACCCAGCTGGGGTTTGTGGAAGCTTTCCGTACTCTGTTGTGACTTCTTCGCGCGTTGCCCTTCTAGATAGAGGCTGAAACTCTGTGGGGAGATAGTTCCCCGGCTTTGTATTCTGCTGAGGGAGAATGATTGGCAACTCGGTTGGGGAGGAGTGACAAGTCGGCTGGGGAGAAAGCACCTCAGGTGCTGAGAATGAGTGTTGATTTGCCAGTTTGCTGGGATGAAGCTTTCATGTCCCAAGTTGTGCTTTGGATACCTGCAATCCTGCAAAGATAGAGAAACGCACAAATGATCCCGAGGTATCCTTTACCGGATTCCGTCATAGGAGTTTAAACACTTCTGAGAGTAAGTATATTCCCTGTAAGCACGTGTTTTTGTTTTTTTTGAAGAAAAGCATCTGTACTTATGCAATCAGTTTTTTAGAGACATCAGACACTCTTTGCAAATGGAAATAAAGATGTACAAAACGAAACATGACCGAAACAATCTGATTTTATTAATTCAAATGCCCTGAATTGGCGAGATACAGTCAAAGAAACAAATCTCCTAAAATGAGGAGATTGTCATAAATTGAGAAACAAAAATGCTGGCGATGTTGATGACGCTTTCAAAGGAGCTTCCTCTTTTGCTATGACTCGTATGACTTTCAACGTTCTTCTCGTCTTGCTTTCTGAAGAAGGCTGATTCCGATTGAAGCTTGATCCTTTAGAGGCTTTACCAAGTTGTAAGTGATACAGACGAATTCAGAATGCAGTTGTTCGCTTATTCCCTTATTTTGCACGGATCGCCCTTTCGGGTTTTCAATCCATCGGGATACCCATTTTTGCCTGAGTTGTCCAATGCGGCTTTTCAACTCAGCGGGTGTACATTCTTTTATTTATTTTCCCTTACTTTTGCCCGAGTCTTTTATTCTGTTTTTGACTCGCCGGGATGCCCTATTTTTGCCTGGACTTACATTCTGTTTTTATGTCCAGCGGGTCATTTTTATGTGAAGTATTTTTTAACTGCATCTGAATTCACAGGGGACGGGAAGTCTTCACCATCCATGGTGCTGAGCATCAGTGCTCCACCATAGAAAACTTTCTTTACCACAAATGGTCCTTCATAATTCGGAGTCCACTTGCCCCTGTGGTCTGTATGAGGAGGGAGGATTCTCTTCAGCACAATATCTCCTACTTGGTACTCTCGGTGCCTGACTTTCTGATCGAAGGCTTTCTTCATTCTTTTCTGATATAACTGCCCATGACAGATTGCAGCCAATCTCTTCTCTTCAATCAGACTCAGTTGCTCATATCGGGATCGGACCCACTCTGCTTCATTTAGCTTAACATCCATCAGTACCCGTAAGGAGGGTAATTCAACTTCAACCGGTAGGACTGCCTCCATACCATATACAAGCTGATACGGTGTTGCCCCAGTGGATGTTCTGATTGACGTACGGTACCCATGCAAAGCAAATGGTAGCATTTCGTGCCAGTCTTTGTAGGTGACTACCATCTTCTGCACAATCTTCTTGATATTCTTATTAGCTGCCTCAACAGCGCCATTCATCTTTGGCCTGTAAGGAGAAGAATTGTGGTGTTGGATCTTGAAGTCCCGGCATAATTCTGCCATCATTTTGTTGTTTAAGTTGGAACCATTATCAGTAATGATTCGCTCGGGAACTCCATATCGACAGATGATATCTCTCTTCAGAAATCTGGCTACCACTTGTCTTGTAACATTGGCATAGGAAGCTGCTTCGACCCACTTGGTGAAATAATCAATGGCGACCAGGATGAATCTGTGGCCATTTGAAGCAGTCGGTTCAATCTTTCCAATCATGTCAATGCCCCACATAGCAAAGGGCCATGGTGAAGACATTATGTTCAAAGGATTGGGAGGCACATGCACCTTATCTGCATAAATCTGGCATTTATGGCATTTTCTGGCGTAGGCACAATAGTCTGCATCCATTGTGATCCAGTAATAACCTGACCTTAGCAACTTCTTAGCCATGGCATGCCCTCCGGCATGGGTACCAAAGGATCCTTCGTGCACTTCGTGCATCAACAAATCTGCTTCTGTCTTGTCAACACATCTGAGGAGTACCATATCAAAGTTCCTTTTGTATAAAGACCCATCAGTGTTCAGAAAGAAACTACCAGCAAGCCTTCTCAAAGTCTTCTTGTCATTGGAAGATGCCCCAGGTGGGTATGTTTGATCCTCCAAGAAGCACTTAATGTCATGGAACCAAGGCTTATCATCTTTGATAACATCTGCTGCGAACACATATGCCGGTCTGTCGAGTCTGGACACTGATATTTGAGGTACAAAGTTGGCAGTTTGAACTTTGATCATGGATGAAATGGTAGCCAGGGCATCTGCAAACTGATTCTCGTCCCGAGGGATATACTCAAGCTTGACTGTTGTAAAGAAAGTCAATAACCTCCTTGTATAATCCCTGTAAGGTATCAGATGATCTTGGTGGGTGTACCATTTGCCGTTGGTTTGATTAACCACCAGAGCTGAATCTCCGAATACAATCAATGTCTTGATCCTGAGGTCAATGGCTTCCTCAAGACCCATAATGCAAGCTTCGTATTCAGCTTCGTTGTTAGTGCAGTTGAAAGTGAGTTTTGCCGAGAAGGCATGTGAACTCCTTTGGGTGTAATGAGTACTGCACCAACACCACGACCATTCATATTAACAGCCCCATCAAACATCATAGTCCATTCTTCTTCTGGGTCAGGCCCTTCAGTGTGAACAGGCTCTTCGTAATCTTTTGCTTTTATGAACATGATGTCTTCATCAGGGAAGTCAAATCTCATAGGCTGGTAGTCATCAATAGGTTGCTCAGCAAGATATTCAGACAATACACTGCCCTTGATGGCTTTCTGAGAAGTATACTGAATGTCATATTCTGTGAGGATCATTTGCCATCTTGCAACCCGTCCGGTAAGAGCTGGCTTCTCAAATATGTACTTGATTGGGTCCATTTTCGAGATTAACAAAGTGGTGTGGGTCAACATATACTGTCTCAGTCGGCGAGCAGCCCACGCTAAAGCACAGCAAGTTTTCTCGAGCAGTGAATAACGTTGTTCACAGTCGGTAAACTTTTTGCTTAGGTAGTATATTGCATACTCTTTTCGACCAGACTCGTCATGCTGGCCCAGCACACACCCCATCGACTCTTCTAATACTGTCAAGTACATAATTAGAGGTCTTCCTTCGACTGGAGGCATAAGGATTGGAGGTTCTTGCAAGTACTCCTTGATCTTGTCAAAAGCCTTCTGGCAGTCTTCATTCCACCTGACCGTTTGTTCTTTTCTTAGCAGCTTGAACAAGGGTTCACAGGTTGCTGTAAGGTGAGATATGAACCTTGAAATGTAGTTCAATCGACCTAAGAACCCTCGAACTTCTTTCTCAGTTTTCGGTGCAGGCATCTCTTGAATAGCTTTGACTTTATCAGGGTCAACTTCAATCCCCTTCTCGCTTACAATAAATCCCAGCAGCTTACCAGATCGCACCCCGAATGTGCACTTGTTGGGGTTCAACTTCAGTTGGTACTTCCTCAGACGCTTGAATAGTTTCAGCAGATTTACCAGGTGGTCTTCTTCAGTGAGGGACTTGGCAATCATGTCATCCACATAACATTCAATTTCTTTATGGATCATATCGTGGAATAATGTCACCATAGCCCGTTGATATGTTGCACCAGCATTCTTCAATCCGAATGGCATCACCTTGTAACAGAACGTGCCCCAGGGTGTGATGAAGGTTGTCTTCTCCATGTCTTCAGGTGAAATTTTAATTTGATTATATCCTGAAAATCCGTCCATGAAGGAGAATACCGAGAACTGAGCCGTGTTATCCACCAATACATCAATGTGAGGTAATTGGAAGTCATCTTTCGGGCTGGCTCTGTTCAGGTCCCGGTAGTCAACACACATTCTTACTTTGCCGTCCTTCTTAGGCACAGGTACTATGTTAGCAACCCACGGTGGATAGCTAGTTACGGCAAGGAACCCGGCGTCCCATTGCTTTTGTACCTCTTCCTTGATTTTCATTGCCATGTCTGGGCGAGTACGGCGCAGTTTCTGTTTAACTGGCGGGCATTCTTCTCTTAAAGGCAACTTATGCACAACAATGTCGGTGTCCAACCCTGGCATGTCTTGATAAGACCAAGCAAACACATCCACATACTCTTGAAGCAGGTCAATCAGTTGTCTCTTCACTGAGTCTTGTAGGCAGGCCCCGATTTTAACTTCTTTCACGTCTTCATCTGTACCAAGATTAATCGTTTCCACCTCCTCCTGGTGAGGAGTGATAACCTTCTCCTCTTGTCTCAACAACCTGGCTAGCTCTTCAGGGAGCTCATATTCTTCTTCAACCCCTTCATCAGCTTGATTGATCGGATTGTCAAAGTCATACGAAGCCATAGCCGTGCCGTTGTCGGTGCTGTCTGGAAGGCTCTCTCTGCAAGGGTTCAGTTTGTTCATTTTAGTGATTTGATTTTAATCTTGTTTAGAAAAGTGAAATAAAGCCGTCATTTTGAAAACATCGCCATTTATTTTTTGTACAAAAAGAAAAATGGAAAAACAGTGAGCGGAAGAGAAAAAAGACTCATTTGCAAAAAGATGTCTGATATTTCATTGATTAATCTTGTTTGCACAAAAAGTACAGATGGCCCGATTACAAAATGAGTGTTGTCATCTTGGGCAAGATGCAAGACTTTGATGCATGCTATAAAAATACAGGAAATAATAATTACTCTGCATGAGTAACTCTTATAATTTCCTGGGAAGACCAGTTTGAGATACTGCTCCCCGGGATCTTTGGACGAATCCAATTCTCCAGATTGCGCTCCTCTTCCAGCTCGTCTTCCAAATTGTTGATAGCATCAGGGGTGAGCATCCCCCCACTGACAAAACCGGGCTTCTCAGCAGCCTCTGCTTGATTTTGTTGAGTTGGTCTGTAACCCAACCCAAATCTGTCCTTCTTCTCCTCCACAGATAACACCTTGCCCCAGCCTTGGGCAGTTCCTTCTTCAACAACCTTCCGGGCTTGTTGATAAGATGACATGGAGATTCCAGGTACAGCAGATGTTTCATTCACGTTCAAGGCTTCAAACCCCTGACTCATTGTTTCATGGATCTCCCCATCCATCTCAATATATTTGTAGGTAGCCAGGTGGCTGACAAAAATATCCTCCTCTCCACAGATAGTAACGACTTGACCCTTCCACTCGAATTTTAACTTCTGGTGAAGGGTTGAGGTCACGGCGCCAGCGGCGTGAATCCATGGCCTACCCAATAAACAGCTGTAGGCGGGCTGAATATCCATCACGTAGAAGGTCGTTTTGAAAGTTTGTGGGCCAATCGTTACAGGCAACTCAATTTCCCCCAGAACCGATCTCTTAGAACCATCAAAGGCTCTCACCACCAGGTTGCTGGGTCGTAATGCCAATCCTTCATATTCTAGCTTCACAAGGGCCTTTTTCGGTAAGACATTAAGGGATGATCCTGTGTCTACCAGCACATGGGAAAGGACTGCACCTTTACATTCCATGGTGATGTGCAGGGCCTTGTTATGATTGCGGCCTTCCGTAGTCAAGTCAGTGTTGGTGAACCCTAGCCCATTGCTAGCAGTAACATTTCCAACCACCGCTTCCAACTGATTAACGGTGATCTCTTCAGGCACGTAAGCTGCGTGCAAGACTTTGAGTAGTGCATTCCGATGGGCCTCGGAGCACATGAGCAATGATAGAATAGAGATCTTGGAAGGCGTCTGGTGAAGCTGGTCCACTATTTTATAATCACTCTTCTTGATGATTCTCATGAACTCATCAACTTCTTGATCAAAGGGTGTTTTTAAAGCTTCTTTAACAGCTGGATCTTCCTGCACCGGGATCTTTCCTTTTGCCTTGGCAGCAGCTTCTGCTTCGGCAGTGGGTCTTTGAATTTGTGGAGCAAAGAGACGTCCGCTTCGAGTGAAGCCTCCGCCGCCTCCCACATTGTCTATTTGTGGTGCAGGTGTTGATGATTCAAGAGTTATCTTCTCTCCTCCGCAGTATAAATCAGCACCGTAATGCCAGGGGATGGCATTACTGCTTTCATAAGGTATCGGCCCAGGCACTGTGATAGTGACTGGACTAAGAGCAGCTGCAGAAGGAACTGTGATAGTCTGTGGATCATAATATATTGTGACTGGTGCTCTGGTGGGAGTAGCACTTTGTGAGTTGTAAGCAGAGTTATTTTCTGGATCGTAATAAATTGTAACGGTTAAGACGTCTTCATTATTTGTTGCTGATGTTGTAGGAGACATTGTTGGAAGGATGGATGTTGTTGTTGTAGAAATTTCAAAATGAAGTGGTGTTGAAGCTGTAGAAGGAACATTTGTTGGTATCTGATCAGTTGAAATGACAGATGAAATACTTGTTGATGAAGCTGAAGAGTTGTCGGGAACAATGGTTGTTGCAGTTGTAGGAGGTTCTGGAATTGTTGCTGATGAGATTGCTGGATTTGTAGGAAATGATGTGGTGATTTGAAGTTGGCCACTCTGAATGAGACCATCTATGCCATTCCTCAAATTATCGCACCCATTTACCGAAATATTGCAGTAAGCACACCCTAACTCGCACCCCGGGAACATTTGACATTCGAGGAGTTGAGCCTTAATCTCCACCAACGGTGTCCGGATCTGACCCACACTGGTTATTAAATAAGACGGCCTGTCTTCTTCAATAGCATTGATTCTGGGACCTCCGTGGTGTGGCATAGGGTTTTTGTTAACATTGGGTGGTGGTGCAAAATTCAGAGCCTTGGAGTCTACCAGGTCTTGTACCTTCATGTGCAGAGCTCTGCACTTTTCTGTACTGTGGCCAGGTGCATTCGAGTGAAAGGCACATCTGGCGTTGGAGTCATAATTCCTGGGTAGACTATTGGGATCTGGAGGTGCCAATGTCCTTAGCTCAACTAGGTTGAGTTTCAGGAGTTGTGGCAGTAATGTAGCATAGGGCATAAGGATCGGATCAATCACCCTATTGGCCTGAGAAGGTCTCTGTTGGAATGGTCTCTGTTGATTGTTGTTGTTGCTGTTGTTGTTGTTGTAATTTCTTGGAGGATACTGAGTTTGTTGTTGGTACTGAGGTTGTTGCTGATAGTTTTGTTGCGGAGGTTGATAAGCTGGTTGTGGATGAGCTGGAGCGGGGATGGTGACTGCTGCCACAGACCTGTGAACATACTGGGGCCTGCCCCTGTTGGTGTGGATGGCATTGGTCTCGCCAGTTCTTCTTGGGCCTGCAAAAGGCTTCCTTGCATTGCTGGACGAGCTGGCACCATTGTCAGAAATTTTGCCCATTTTTAACAGGCTCTCGATTCTCTCTCCAGCTATGACAACATCTGCAAAGCTAGTGGAAGAGAAAGCAGCCAGCTTGTCAATATATGTTCCCTGGAGGGTGTTCATAAACATATCTGCCATTTCCCTCTCAGACATAGGTGGCTGAACGGCAGCAGCCAATTGCCTCCATCTCTGGGCATATTCTCGGAAACTTTCCCTTGACGACTGTGACATTCCCATTAAGAGGGTCCTGTTGGGTGCCATATCTAAGTTGTACTGATACTGTCTGATAAAGGCCTCTGCCAGGTCCTTCCAACACCTGATAGTTGCTCTCGTCAGATGAGAGTACCATTCTCTCGAAGCTCCCGTCAAGCTATCCTCAAAATAGAACATCCAGAGCTTCTCGTCCATGGTATAGGCCTTCAGCCTCCCCAGAAATGATTGTAAATGGGTCCGGGGGCATGAAGTCCCGTTGTACTTTTCGAAACAAGGAGGCTTAAACTTATGGGGGATCCTGACCCCGTCTACCAAGCCCATGTTCATCACATCAAAACCCAAAGAGTTTTGAGACTCTAAGGATCTTAATTTCTCAGCTATCTCATCCAGCCTTCTATCATAAGTTTCCTCCCCAGCACCCATTACCGTGAACTGATCTTCCTGAGGGTCTTCCTGTAGCACCCTTCCTGCAGTGGCAGTCCCTTGAACATTTGCAGGAATGTTGATCTCCGGATGGAGGTGGGGTCCAAATACAGGGGGATTAACATGAGGTTGGACCCTCTCATTGTTGCTTGTGCCAGCAGTCCCTACATGGGGCTCTTCTTGATTCTGCCTTTCTACCATGGCTCTCAATCTTTCTTGGCTCTGAGCCATGTTGTTCATCACTTCCATAAACTGCGTCATCTGAGTTCTCATTTCCAATCTTTCGCTTGCCATTTGATTTCTGACCTCTGCAAGGTCCTGTTGTACCTGATCCATTTGTATGCCCGGAAGGTTGTTACGGGTTGGATATCGGTGCGGACGGTTGAGGGGAAATACCCGGCGACGAGCAATAGTTCCTGAACATCACAACAGAGTTAGCAACAATAAAACAAAAACCTACAAAACAAACGAAGGGTTAGCATGCAATGCAGTATGCTTATTTGTTTTCAAGGTATCCGGCTTGGCATTCAGTTTTGACCCTTCCAGACCCTTGGAGATGCTGTTGATGTTGCTTTTGAAGTGGAACAAACTAATACATATATTACAAAAGGCAAATGGTACATAGTTTGCTTACAAATACAAGCCCTCTGAGGGGTCAAAATACATCACAAGAAAATAAAAGTACATGGAATGAAAGCAACAACAAGCAAATAGTCAAACACCAAGACCAAATTCATCCTCCTGAACTTCCTTGAGAAGTGCTTCAGTCACAGGATCAGCCGGACGCTCCGTAAGATTCCTGATAAGGAGGTTCCGGGTAGTAACAGATGCAGTTAGCTTCTTGTGTTGACTTTGGTCTTTTGACCTCTTCACTCCAGCTTTGATCTTCAGCTCTGATATCTCCCTCTGGGCTGCTGCCAGGGCTTCCTGCTGCTCTTTTGCACTAGCTTCCAGTTGCTCTATCTTGTCTTGGACCCTCTTATCCTCCAGAGTACGAGCTTCGGTGATCCTGATCCACCGAGCTTGACTCTCCTTCAGATACAAGTCTGTCCTGGCTTTCTGGAACTGGGCTTCCTTGCAAGCATTCTTCAGAATCTGTTCTCCAGCCCTAGACTTCTTAATGTAATTTTCAGACTTCTCAATTCTAGCCAAATGCTCCACCTTCAACTTTTCCAACCTTTCAATATCCAATCTTCCATCACTCCTCTCATAGAGGGTATTCTGCAAAGCTTGAGTCAACTTCTCATTTCTCTCTTTCAAATTCTCAAACTCCTCTAAGCTGACAGTTGCTGGAGATGGTGTTGTGGAAGGCCCAGGCATATCTTCAATAGTGAAAGGCATTCCTGTAATTTGAGCTCTGGCATAGGACCACCCCTTGTACTGTGCTGATGCCACATTGTTGCACTTCCCTAGAATGGTTACTCCCTTGGTTTGAACATTATCCCAGGCCCATGCTGCCTGCCTAATAATAGCCAGATTAGGCTTGTTCTCACAATAAAGGGTCTCAACCAAGTCTTGTGCCTTAGGAGTGTGGACCAGTGCATAGCCCAGTTGTCTTTTGAACAACAGAGGGTTGTAACTAATACTACCCTTAACTCCTATCAGGGGCACATTGGGAAAATGCCCACAGCTGGTGATGATATCCCTGCCCTTAGTACTCTGAGTACACCATCTGATATCAGCTGAAGTCAGAGCAGTGAGTCTTCTAGCCCAATTTCTCTGCTGATGAGGGTTCAAAAATGCATCTGTCCTGGGCAAATGCCTGAGAAGCCAAGTATGGAACAAAGGAGCACAGCACCTCACTAATCTTCCCCTCTGCTTTTCATTCCTCTGGTGCACTGAGTAGTAGAGATCCCCCAATAAAGTGGGCACTGGGTTCTTCAGGATGAAAAGATGGACTGCATTCTTGCTAATGAATCTTGCAAATAATATGATCCCATATATGCTCAGGGCCAATAAAGCACAGACTGCTTTCCAATCTCCTAAAGAAGCTTTCAGGGCAGCTTGAGAGATCAAGAAATCCAGATGCAGGCCAGGGATTCCAGCCTTAGAAGTCATATGCTGCCCAATCAGAACTGATTCCAGATGCAAGGCCTTTGCTACCTCTTCATTACCAGGAAAGACCATCTCAGGGTTGAAAGGGACTCCACCCCTGATAGGTATACCAACCAATGATGAGTATTCTTCCAATAAAGGGCCCAGCTGAAAGTCCTGAAAAGTGAAACATCTCAGTGGGGGATCATAAAATTGAAGGCAAGTGTGGATCAGGCTTCTTTGTGAAGGGTCCAGATCCGTAACCACATCAAGTATATCTCCATAGTGTTCCCTGAACAGTGGTATATGGTCTGGAGTGATCAGGGTCTGAATCCTCCTGATGTCAGATAGCTCTGGCTGGAAAAAGTGGTAGGTGATGTTGCTCTTTTTAGGAGCCATGTTGTTGAAGATGAGTAGAGACAGGTGCTGATGATAACACTGAAGAATGGGCCACTGACTGGCTGATGCAGGTGACTGAAGTAGATGACTGATAGCTGAAGCTGATGAAGATAGGTCAATACTGATGATGAGGTCAAAACCAAGCCAAAAATGGAGATGGATACCTTGAAACACAAATAAGCAAATGTCAATATGATGCAATGAGGATGTATGCAAATGATATGCAAGGGTTTGTGACTGAGCTGGATCTGCTCAAGTGCTCTGATATAAATCCAAGTGTGTTCAAGAAATCCAGATGGTGGTCTATAGGTCCAGTAACCAAGGTGGGGGACTCAAATAAAGAGTCACATGTCCAGGGTTTAGAATCACAAGAACTGTTCCAACATGGAGTATTCTTAATCAAATCAAAGTCACAGGGTATGCTGAGGTCAAGGGTACCTGCAAACCTGTAAACAGCCCAACCCCCTCACAGGTGGTGTTCTAAAACAAGGATCCTCAGACTTGGATCAGTTATGAGAAGTGTAAACACTTCTAACCCGGAGGTACAGTGTTTACAATAACCATAAAAGTTCCTCCTCTAATTCACCTCAGTTTCTGAAGGTCAATACTAAAGGTCATCCAGACTTAGCAGGCTTCCCAGATAGCCCTAGCATTGCAGGAAATCTGCAACACAGAGTTCTTAAGAAGAAACCCATATCTGAACCGTGTTTCATATTCCCGCACCAGACCGAAATGGAATGGGAAAGAATATGATTCACTCTAGCCTAGGTGTCACTCAGGTCTCAGGTATAGGACCTTAACTCTCAATGGAACACCTACCCACCAAAGCAAACAACAGATCCAGCCAGCAGCACATTATGATAGTATGATATAATGCAAAGCTATAAAGAAAGCAGTAAAGCAACTGTACACAAAGCAAAAATAAATACAAATATACAAACATAAACAGCACATAACACCCCAGTAAACACAAATCAAACAAGCGCTAGGAGGAACCCACAAAAAGAACTAGAAGCCCTGGTTGCAGTATAAGGTTCCCCAGCAGAGTCGCCAAGCTGTCGCTCCCGATAGATGGGACCGGCCCAAATAAAGGTACAGACGCGAACGGTCGGCGAGAGGGACAAGGAGAACACACAGCCGTGAACTCACTGGAGATGAATAGAGTCGCCAGCTAGGCATTTTTATCCCGGAGGAAAGGCAATGCTGCATAGGACTTAGAAAAAGATGGATAAGACGGTTGCGAACCAGAGAGACTGAGAAAGGGGGTTGGTTACAACCTGGGAAGGTATTAGCACCCAGATTGTCCGCCGTACTCGACGGGATCCACGCTTAAAAGATTTGTGTTTTAAAGGGGTAGTGTCAGTGCAACTTGTGTATAAAATAGCTGGAAAAGAATGTACAGGTGTCAGTGTAAGAGAAGTGAAGTGTATAAGTGAAGTGTCAGTGCAAGGACAAAGATGAAATGCTCAAGATAATGAGGCTAAAAAGAATAATGCTGGAAGGAGGGGGGAATATACAGAGACTTTTGTTCGATAACTGTTAAGTTATGCCTACGTATCCTCTCGTGCAATGAGGAAGTCAGAACACCGTAGTTCGACCCAAAGAGACTGAAAGATGAATTGACTGTGAATTGCTTACTTGTCTATGCTCAAGTGTATGACCTGTCTGGCTCAGGTGCAAACTGTCTTGCATTAGACGGAAGAAGCAAGTTCTCGTTTGTGAGTGAAGATGATGAGAAAAGAATCCCGGAGGAGACGATTGTTGTTTGTTTTTTGAGTTTTCAGTCTTTTATTGTTTTTTTGGATTTTTGTCATAAGTTGATGAGCTTAAGCCTAAACCAATGGGTTAGTAAACTCATCACATCCTCCCTCTGATTAGGGGTAATGAGAATACCTTAAGTGTGAAGTCAGATTCTCACACTTAATCACCTTTGATGTAGGATTAAGGTCATTAACCTACTTGTGGTTATTTAGATGTTTTTGGTGTTTTTGTTTGGTGTTAAGTAATGAGGTTAAGCCATAATCAAGGATTAAACAGACTCATTACACCATCCTAATAGAAGGATAATAGATGAGAATGTTTAAGCTGAGGAAGACTCATCAACTTAATCCATGATTAGGGATTAAACTCATGACAAAACAAACCTTTATTAAGTGGATTTTACTTAATGGTATGATGATGAAGTGATTTTTAGGGTTTGTAAGACAACTTGAGGAGGACTTGTCCATTAACACTAGGGTTAGTCCTTCTTAACCAGTTAAGGAAGAATTAGAACCCTAATGCAAGGCCCAAGTTACAAGTGTGATGTCTTGATGATTATTAGATGAATTGATTAAAGGAGTTAAACACATTAAGGGTTTAACACTTAGAATTAAAGTTATACACTCCATCCTAAAAGAAGGATGCAGGCATAAGCTTAATCACAAAGCCTTAAAGCCTTTAGGGTTTAGTCCCTGATTATGAGATGAGAAGAGAAGACTCAAAAGAGACACAAAGGTAAAACTAAGAGGGGAGACTAATCAAAACCCTAATCATTGTCATGCTTGGTTGTTCCTAAGGTTTGTGAGGTTTAACAAGAAAGACCTTCAGAGGAACCACCAGGAAACAGATGAAAGGATCAAGAGAAGCAAAAGCAACTTGCTTCATTCAAGAAGTCAAGTCACTTGAAGAGAGAAGGTAAGAAGAAGAAGAATGAGCAAGCTCAATCTCAAACACAAACAAAAATGCAGCAAGGATGCATAAAAGAGATGAAGAGAAGTTATGAGAAGTGAAGGCAAATTCACTTCTCAAATTCACTTACCACCTGAAAAGTTAGGAAAGAAATGCAATGCAATGCAAAATGAGATGGAATGACATGATGCAAACCAAAACCAGAAGCATGTTTATAATGTTAATGATGCCATGGGATGCTACAAACCAGAAACAACACATGTGGATGATCATACAAGCTTATGAATGCAAATGGAGCAAGTTAAGAACCAAGAACACACATGGAAAGTTATGAGATGCATATGGCATACAACATGGCAAATACATGATGCAATGATCAAACATGCTTGCAATATGTCTTATGATGTTAAATGAATCAAATGGAGGCATGGAATGTCATGGGAAGCCATGTTATGCAAGAAGATGCAAGATGGATGCATATGGAAGCCCAAATTAGGGTTTATGGACAGTGCAACAAACAAAAACCAAAACCAGAAGCAAACAACATTATAAAAAAAATTGAAAATGCAATCAAAGGATCCCTAATCCTATACTAACTCACTGCCCAAAGGAGAAGTTCCAACTCCTAACCAATTTCAAGTTATGATTTTCTTAAGATTTCTAGGGTTTTAGGGTTCCTAAACAAGAAAATTACCAAACAAATTGAAAATGAAAGATCAAATCATGGCCATTTAACCTCACAAACTACATGCTATACACAATGCAATGCAAAAAGAATCAAGGTCCAACTCTTCATAGTTAGGCAGAAATGATTTTTGGAAGTTTGGATCAAATTAATGCATAAAAATGATTTTAATTCAATGAAAAATTCTCAAAATGCATCAAGATCAAAAAATAAATTTGGTTTGAAGGTTGGACAATGTTTCTAAATGTCTTAAAACATTTCATGAATTTTTTGGTGATTTTTAAATACCTAAAAGTATTTTTAATAAATTAATTTTCATTAATCAATTAAAAATAAACTTTTAAATATTTAAAAATACTTTTTTAATGCTAAAAATGAAAATAAAAATATTTTTGTGTTTTAAAAATTAATGAAACTCTTGACAAAAAGTTTCATAATTTTTAAAGCAATTTTGCTATTTTAAATAAATTGTACAAAACAAATGAATTAAATATGAAAATAAAATGAAATAAACTGAAGTCAACTGAATGGAGGGCTAGGATTCACTCTGGGTTTGAAACTGTTGACTGTGTGCCAGATCTAGTGGCCTATATTCAAACTTGGTTAATCTGAATTAATTAATTAAATTAAACCTAATTAAAACTAATGACAAGATCTGAGTCATTGGATGCACGCGGGAAAAGACTTAGTCAACTCATCCAACGCCTGAAATTTAAACCTGAATCCCTAACCCTAATCACACATTAATGACTTTCAGGTGGCCGGAGAAGACTTCCGGTCATCTTCTCTGGCCAGCATCCTCCCTGAAAATTGCTATCTTTCACCCTAGCTCACTAAAACCTAATCTCTCTGCCCAGAATCCATCCCCAAACATCATAGAGCAAGAATCAACAGCCAAAACACATTTATTTTACACAATAAGGCTGAATCGAAGCAAAAGGGGTTTAGGTCAAAAAATTTCAGGAACAACATACATGCTCAAAACTCAATTATTTTCGAAACAAAACATATCAGCATGATCAGTGGAACATAGAGAATCATTTAAGAACTTAAAAACAAGCTCCTGGAAAAAATGTTCATGAAGCTCACCTGAACTAGAGCTTTGATCTCTGACACTTTCTGGCTGGTTTCTTGCTTGCAATCGACTCCACTTGACCTCCTGAGAAGCTTTCAATGCTTGGAAAGAGTTTGTGGTAGCTGGTTTGGAAGTTTGAACAAGTTCTGTTCAGGATGGTGTAAGAATCGTGTTTCTGATTCTTTGAGCTTTGGGATGTTTTGAAGGGTGCTTAGTGATCAGGGAGGGATGTTGAAAAGGTTTATGAAGTTTGCTTATGTGTTTGTGAGTTGTGGAGAGAGATTCGAATGCTTTTGCTTGAGGGAGTGAAAATGTGAAAGGGATGTTCTTGCTTGTTTCAGGTTGGCTTGTTATATGAAATGGCTAGCATTTTCTTTGCATAAATTAATCCCATTGGTCAGATGATGTGACTTGGCCTTTATTGATTGGTATGGCCACTTTTGCAAATTGTCAACCTTTGTGTAAGAGAGGCATGGGCTGTGTTCTAGGCTGGTACAAGAGTGTGGGCTGGCGCAGCTTGGTGAGGGGAGAGGGCTAGGGTGGTTCAGCAGCCAAGGCAACAAGTGGGTGAGGTGTGATGATGGTTTTTGCAAGTTGTTCACTTTTGGTTCTCATGAAAATATCTTGCTCCCAAGTTCATGAAACATGTGATCTTTTGGTTCAAATCTGATTTTTAGAACTTGTATGATGTTTGCATATTGGTTTGATATGAACTAGAAGTCACAAATGCCTTGGTACAAAGTTTTTGCAAGTTTCTCATTTGGTGCATATTTTGAAAATTAGTGATTTTTGCCAACTTTGATGAGCCATAACTTTTGATCCAAAATGAATTAGGTCATGTTCTTGTACTTTTTGAAAAGGGAAAGATCTAATCTACAACTTTCATGACCAAAGTTTTTTCATTTGAAGCATTTTTGGATCAAAAAGTAAGGGTTGAAAAAGTTGCATAAAATGACATTTCATTAAAAGTCAACCATGCCCTAAAAAGTCAACTTTGCAAAAACTTGTAATTCTTGAATTTTGTGAACTTCAAACTTCTTCCATGATCAAATAAAGATCATATACACTCAAAATGATGAAGATCACCCCTTGGTTGGGTCATTGGGGGCCTCAGATGCCCTGATTTTGCACTGACTTGTCTGAAAAGTCAACTCTTGATCAGATGACTTCCCCATGGAATTTCTTCATGAAAATTGATATGCATACTCCCTATACCATATAGAGACCAATAGAAACAAGAATGACCAAAAAATTTGGATTTATGGCCTCTGAAACCAAAACCCTAATTTTAGGTCAACTGTGCAGTTAAACCTGGCTCTGCCTCCACATCATTTCCAGTTCTTGTGATTCTTTGGCATTCTTGACTTTGAGAGGATGTAATATGATATAAGAACACACTTAGACCCCTTTGAAGTGATTGTTGACTTTTGGAGTGGCTCAAGAAGCTCTGGGATTGCTCAGATCACAAACCCTAGATGCAGATGACTTTGAACCAATGCAGTGAATCAAAAATGTAATATGAGATGATATGATTGTGTTTATGCATATGAAATGATCACAAGCCATGGTGTGAATGGGTGAGGGCAAATTTGGGGTGTTTACAGCTGCCCCTATTCAAACATGAGTTAGTTGTGCAGGATGTAAGCAACGGCTTAACAGGCAAACAAGATAACTTGTGGTTGAATACCAAAGACAGTCCAAAATTTGCACTCACAGAATGAAGAAGAAAAGGGATATAGATTGCAAAAGAAAATAAAGTATATCGTAAAGTGTGGGCGACGGAGGACGACCGTCGAGCAGAGGACGACTGCTGGGTAAAGAGCAATGACGGGGACGACCGACACGCTGGGGAAGGTATATGAAAATAAAGCAATGACGGGGACGACCGACATGCTGGGGATAAAAGAATTATGATGGGGACGGCCATCAAGATAAAGCTGTAAAATTTATGGGGGTTAATGAAACATGACGGGGACGACCATCAAGTTCATAAAGTAAAGCAACCAACGATGGGGACGGCCATCGGGCTAAAAAGAAAAGGGACCACGACGGGGACGGCTATCGGGTTAAAGAATAAATGAAATAAACAGATGATGAGGTACGGTCATCAAAGGTGAAGGACGATCACCTAGCAGGGGACGGCTGCTCTGTTGGGGATTAGATGAGGGACGGTCATCTTGAAGGAAAATTGCGATCTAAACGCAGCGGAAAACAAAAATTTTCCTTTAGTGATCCTTACGAATGAGCATGGTCAGTGATAGAATCGTTACCTCTTTGTGGCGATTCAGATCTTTGATGCAGCGATCACAAGCGTTGATGAAGTGCAACGCCTCTACTCAGTCCACACGAACAGCTTCCGGTCACAGTGCTAGCTGCTTACGAACGAAATTATTTGAGTGAGAATCAAAAACGAAATTGCATCAAGTAAAAGCTTCATCACAAGGGTTCCTTTTATAGACTCTCTTGTGGGCTGCGGGCTAAAAGCCCAATTCACATGATCCATAATAATATTATATATTATTATAATAACTATTATTATAATAAATATATTTATTTTATTATTATTTTATAACCATTATAAAATAACAATAATTATTATTATATTATCCGAATTTCTATTTTTCACTTAAGTGCACTGTACCTTACGGTGTTCCTTTGATTTCTCTATCTCTCATCAAACTGTCCTTATGTGTGTGACCCTGTAGGATTTCGTAACGTTGGTAATTATATTAAATTATATATTTAACATAATAAACAGTGAGCGGTATCTAGCAACACATCACTGCTACCCAAGTCACGAAAATGTCATGTGATCTGACAAAACCTTTTTCGTGATAATATATGTTTGTACAATTACCCTTTTGCCCCTATGTCTATATTGAACACAAGGCATACACTGTGTCATCCTTGTCCAGTTCAATATTGGGCCCTTAGACATTTCTCCTGTTATGCAGGATTGGCAAATTCCATCTAGGACACTCATGTCCCTCAGCATGCTTCGTGGAGTGCCCATCAACTGTCTTTATGATCATCCAGTTACGGATAATGTTTGATCAGCAATAAAGCACCCGACTCTACATCTAGGGTCCATAGTGGTTTCAGGTCGAAGGGTGGTAATACACCATTATCACCATGAGAATAACTTATGACACTTTGCATAACATACTATGTAGTATTCTCATAGCGGGTCAATCCGGTATAAATATTACTCCTAATATTTATACCTATGTCAAGACTTGATAACTCTTTATCCATGATCCATGAGATGTGATCATCAGTCTATCTTCATAATAGTCTCAATGCTTTAATGTTATCCCACTTTGCAATAAAGCTTGACTACGGATATTTTAAGAATAATATCTTTATGTTTAATGGGATCTCATGATTAAGTCACACTTAACATTTCATTAAACAGACTAACTATTCTAGGGACTTTATTATTCTGAAAGACAAACATAATAAAGAAATGCCTTTTATTATTAAACGAATAATCCGATACAAGTACCAAAAAGTATTGGCCTCTAGGGCTTACACCAACAATCTCCCACTAGCACTAGAGCCAATTAGGCATACCCTTAATACCCATAGATCTAGTATGACCATCATGCTTCTGTTGCGCAAGAGGCTTTGTTAATGGGTCAGCGATATTGTCAAGTGTAGGTACTCTGCATATCTTCACATCTCCCCGATCGATTATCTCTCGAATGAGGTGATAACGCCTAAGTACGTGTTTGGATCGTTGGTGAGATCTAGGCTCCTTAGCTTGTGCGATAGCACCATTGTTATCACAATATAAACCAATGGGATCCACAATGCTAGGGACTATGCCAAGTTCACTAATGAACTTCTTGATCCAAACAGCTTCCTTTGCTGCATTTGAGGCAGCAATATACTCGGCCTCAGTTGTAGAATCAGCAACTGTTTCCTGCTTTGAACTTTTCCAGCTCACAGCGCCACCATTGAGACAGAACACATAACCAGATTGTGATCTAAAATCATCCTTATCTGTCTGGAAGCTAGCATCAGTGTAACCAATTACATCAAGCTCTTCCTGACCTCCATATATCAAGAATGAATCCTTAGTCCTTCTCAAGTACTTAAGGATATTCTTGACAGCTACCCAGTGAGCATCACCGGGATCAGATTGGTACCTACTCGTTGCACTTAATGCATACGAGACATCTGGTCGAGTACATAACATGGCATACATGATAGATCCTATTACAGATGCATATGGAATCTTATTCATGCGATCCCTTTCTTCCTTAGTTGAAGGGGATTGTGTTTTTGATAAACACAGACCATGTTGCATATGTATGAATCCTTTCTTGGAATCATGCATATTAAAGCGTCTCAACACTTTATCTATGTATGTACTCTGACTTAGGCCAAGCAGTTTTTGTGATCTATCTCTATAGATCCTAATTCCTAATATATAGGCTGCTTCACCTAGGTCTTTCATAGAAAAACAATTCCCTAACCAAGTCTTCACTTGTTGCAAGGTAGGGACATCGTTTCCAATGAGTAATATGTCATATACATATAATACCAGAAACACGATCATGCTCCCACTAACCTTCTTGTAGACACAAGGTTCATCTTCATTTTTGATGAATCCATATTGTTTTACGGTTTCATCAAAACGAAGATTCCAGCTTCTGGAAGCTTGCTTCAATCCATAGATTGATCGCTGTAACTTGCATATCTTTTGGGCATCTTGTGGTATGTCAAATCCTTCAGGTTGTGTCATGTACACATCCTCAAGAAGATTCCCATTAAGGAAAGCAGTTTTGACATCCATCTTCCATATTTCATAATCATGATATGCAGCGATGGCAAGTAAAATCCGAACAGATTTAAGCATTGCAACTGGTGAAAAGGTTTCATCATAGTCAACCCCATGAATTTGTTTATAGCCTTTTGCAACCAGTCTTGCTTTATAGGTATGTACCTTACCATCCATGTCAGTCTTCTTCTTGAAGACCCACTTGCATCCTATAGGGTTAACTCCTATAGGAGGTTCTACCAAGGTCCAAACCTGGTTTGTGTACATGGAATCCATTTCAGATTTCATGGCTTCTAGCCACTTCTCAGACTCAGGACCAGTTATGGCCTCTTTGTAGGTCACAGGCTCATCTTGATCCATGAGTAATACATCACCCTGATCACTTATGAGATATCCATATCTCTCAGGTTGGTGACGTGTCCTGCTTGACCTACGCTGGTCTTGTTCTACTTGAGCAGGTTGCTCTTCCACAACTACTTGTGTTTCCTGCTCTAGTTCCTCCATAGGTGTTTCAATGTTTTGTGATTCTTGAATTTCTTCAAGCTCTATTTTCCTCCCACTGTTTCCTTTGGAAATAAAATCCCTTTCCAGAAAGACTCCAGTTCGAGCGACAAACACTTTGCCCTCAGAAGGATTGTAGAAGTAATATCCTCTTGTTTCTTTAGGATATCCCACAAATAAGCATTTGTCAGATTTGGGCTCAAGCTTGGTTGAAATTTGTCGTTTGACGTAAACTTCGCAACCCCAAATCTTCATGTAAGACATATGTGGTTTCTTACCACTCCATATCTCATATGGTGTCTTATCAACCTTTTTGGATGGAACACGGTTAAGTGTGTAAGCTGCTGTTAATAATGCATGTCCCCAAAAGGAGTTTGGAAGATCGGCGTGACTCATCATGGATCGGACCATGTCTAACAAGGTTCGATTTCTTCTCTCAGATACACCATTCCATTGTGGTGTTCCAGGAGGAGTAAGTTGGGATAGAATCCCATACTCTTTTAGATGGTCATCAAATTCTAGGCTTAAATATTCACCGCCTCGATCTGATCGAAGAACTTTAATATTCTTCCCTAGTTGGTTTTGTACTTCATTCTTGAATTCCTTGAACTTTTCAAAGGACTCAGATTTGTGTTTCATTAAATACACATATCCGTATCTACTGAAGTCATCAGTGAAAGTGATGAAGTACTGAAAACCTCCTCTGGCTGGTATGTTCAGTGGTCCACATACATCAGTATGTATGAGTGCCAAAAGATCATTAGCCCTTTCACCTTTTCCTGTGAATGGGGACTTTGTCATCTTTCCAATTAAACAAGATCTGCATGTCTCATATGATTCATAATCAAAAGAGTCCAAGAGTCCATCTTTATGGAGTTTGGAAATGCGTTTCTCATTTATGTGGCCTAATCGACAGTGCCAAAGGTAAGTTGGATTCAACTCATTAGGTTTCAACCTTTTAGTATTAATGTTATAAATTGGCATTTCAAGATCAAGGACATATAGTCCATTATTCATTTTTGCAGTAGCATAGAATATATCATTCAAATAAATGGAGCAACAATTGTTCTTTATTATGAATGAAAAACCAAACTTGTCCAAACAAGAAACGGAAATAATATTCCTGCTAATTGCAGGTACATAATAACAGTTCTCTAACTGAATTATTAAACCACTAGGTAAAGTTAAAACATAAGTTCCTACAGCTAAAGCAGCAACCTTTGCTCCATTGCCAACTCGTAGGTCAACTTCACCTTTTGCCAAATCTCTACTCCTTTTTAGCCCCTGCACATTAGTACAAATGTGAGAACCGCATCCAGTATCTAATACCCATGATGCAGAAGTAGATAAATTAATTTCAATAACAAAAATACCTGAATTTGAAGTCTCTACTCCATTTTTCTTATCTTCCAGGTACTTTGGGCAATTTCTCTTCCAATGTCCGGTCTTACCGCAATGGAAGCAAGTGCCCTCCTTTGCTATTCCTCCACTAGGCTTCAAAACAGGAGGAGTGGGTTTGGGTTTGGCAACTTCCTTGCCTTTCCCTCTACCACCCTATTTGATGGGCCTCTTGTTCTGTTTCTTTCCATTACTGACCATCAGAATGGATTTCCCTTTTGTCTTCATATTCTGCTCAGCAGTTCTCAACATGCCTAGCAGTTCTGGAAGACTTTTGTCCAAGTCATTCATATTGAAATTCAGGACAAACTGACTGAAGCTCTCTGGCAACGATTGCAAGATCAGATCAATCGCAAGTTCTTTTCCAAGGGGAAACCCTAATCTGTCAAGGTTCTCCACATACCCAATCATCTTGAGTACATGGGGACTTACAGGGGCTCCCTCAGCTAACTTGCTGTTAAAAAGGGACTTTGAAACCTGAAACCTCTCATTTCTTGCTTGCTCTTGATAAAGCATTTTCAGATGTCCGATCATATCGAACGCAGACATGTTCTCGTGTTGCTTTTGCAACTTAGAGTTCATGGTAGCAAGCATGAGGCAAGCGGTTTCATTGGCATCATCGAAATGCTTCTTATAAGCATCTCTTTCTGCCTTTGGTGCAGAACTAGGAGGTTCCTCCTTAGGAACTGGTGTCTCCAAGACATACAGCTTCTTATCGTGCTTGAGGACAATCCTCAGATTACGGTGCCAATCCAGGAAATTTGTCCCAGACAATTTTTCCTTATCTAGGATGGATCGCAAAATATTGTTCGATGTGTTTGTTGTCATGGTAATCTACAAGAGAAATATGAAAATATAAGTATCATTAAAACAACATATTTAATTAGGCCTTTAATCAAATATGCTCCCACTATTTTATTCAAAACAAATGACCCTCATCATTTGATTCGGAAAATCCCGTTGGAAGACTTTCTAGTGGGTCGAGATCCATGTTTCACTTTGTTTTAAGTCAGCGTTAGGCTGATTACACAAAACTAAGTTATTTAGGTAGGAACTCCTTCCAATTGTATCTCATACAACTCTCGAATATTTTCAATTGGGTGAATAACTCCTTATTCTGATCCATCACATGAATCATTCCCAATTCTTGCTTCTAAACATGTATAATCTTATTATAATTTGTTTAGTTAAGTTTGACCCATTGTTTTAGCAATTGGATATTACAATTATCCCATCACACCTTACTAATATAGAACATGCACCTCGCGTAGGCGAAACCTACAATGCTCGATACTAGTCTTGATGAGTGCTAAAAATTGGAAAGCATAAACTTAATATTTAATTTTGAGGGAATTTGTTATTAGTTTGATCTCACCGGCTTAACATGCAAAACGTCTCTCACATGCATCAACATACAATTACATGCATCAACATACATATAAAAAAGATACAATTATGGCCCCTAACGCAATTGTTCTCTCAAGCCAATGAGAGAACCTAAGCTAACCTAATAACGATCTAAGCTTCTCCAAGCATGATCTCCAAGGTTATCCTCCTTTAATATTGAATACTTCCTTTTTCTTCATAACATAATATTACATTACATATAAGAAAACTCGTTTTACATACGAGGGAGTGAGATGAGAAAAGAAGTTACATAAAGAGATTGAGAGAGAGGCACGACTCGCAGGCCGTATTTAAAAATCCCAAAACAATAATAAAGGATAAACTAAGGCCATAACTGATCACCACAAATAAATAATAATAAACACACTTTTATTATTAGTTTAAAATTCCGATAATTAAATAAACTAAATTAAATTTCGGCTGATTGATCACACTTTGCAGACTTAGCCGGGGTTTCCGCTGCCCGGTCAGCGGACGGTGGTTCCTGCACAACTTTTGTGCATTTACAACCCCAACCGGAAAAGTCTGCGGCAATACAACACTTGTACTGCCATTAATCCTAATGCAACAATTTCATGCCGTCAAACACAACTCGATTGATAACTCAATATGATAGATCAACATGTCATTGCTTCACCATACTAACGTCGGATTCCGAAGCGAATGAAAATGATGATCTTTCAAAAGAATTACAATCCTTATGTGATTGAATGGATGAAATCAAAACAGTATATCCCATATACCATCTTTGTATCAGAATTTCTTATATCTTATATAAAAGTGATCGATCTAATTGTGTAACCTATGGATGATCAATGTATCACACAACTTCACCATACTAATGTCGGTTTCTGAAGCATAATCAACATCAATCATCCAAATCGTACACAACAGATGCCAAATTTAATTAATCGTTTATTGTTAAATTCGTTTTGTGTTTTAATCGAATCAAATACAGAAAAAAAAACGAAAATTTAACAGCTATCAGATCCATGGTTTCGTAAGTGGCTCTGATACCACTGAAGGAAAATTGCGATCTAAACGCAGCGGAAAACAAAAATTTTCCTTTAGTGATCCTTACGAATGAGCATGGTCAGTGATAGAATCGTTACCTCTTTGTGGCGATTCAGATCTTTGATGCAGCGATCACAAGCGTTGATGAAGTGCAACGCCTCTACTCAGTCCACACGAACAGCTTCCGGTCACAGTGCTAGCTGCTTACGAACGGAATTATTTGAGTGAGAATCAAAAACGAATTTGCATCAAGTAAAAGCTTCATCACAAGGGTTCCTTTTATAGACTCTCTTGTGGGCTGCGGGCTAAAAGCCCAATTCACATGATCCATAATAATATTATATATTATTATAATAACTATTATTATAATAAATATATTTATTTTATTATTATTTTATAACCATTATAAAATAACAATAATTATTATTATATTATCCGAATTTCTATTTTTCACTTAAGTGCACCGTACCTTACGGTGTTCCTTTGATTTCTCTATCTCTCATCAAACTGTCCTTATGTGTGTGACCCTGTAGGATTTCGTAACGTTGGTAATTATATTAAATTATATATTTAACATAATAAATAGTGAGCGGTATCTAGCAACACATCACTGCTACCCAAGTCACGAAAATGTCATGTGATCTGACAAAACCTTTTTCGTGATAATATATGTTTGTACAATTACCCTTTTGCCCCTATGTCTATATTGAACACAAGGCATACACTGTGTCATCCTTGTCCAGTTCAATATTGGGCCCTTAGACATTTCTCCTGTTATGCAGGATTGGCAAATTCCATCTAGGACACTCATGTCCCTCAGCATGCTTCGTGGAGTGCCCATCAACTGTCTTTATGATCATCCAGTTACGGATAATGTTTGATCAGCAATAAAGCACCCGACTCTACATCTAGGGTCCATAGTGGTTTCAGGTCGAAGGGTGGTAATACACCATTATCACCATGAGAATAACTTATGACACTTTGCATAACATACTATGTAGTATTCTCATAGCGGGTCAATCCGGTATAAATATTACTCCTAATATTTATACCTATGTCAAGACTTGATAACTCTTTATCCATGATCCATGAGATGTGATCATCAGTCTATCTTCATAATAGTCTCAATGCTTTAATGTTATCCCACTTTGCAATAAAGCTTGACTACGGATATTTTAAGAATAATGTCTTTATGTTTAATGGGATCTCATGATTAAGTCACACTTAACATTTCATTAAACAGACTAACTATTCTAGGGACTTTATTATTCTGAAAGACAAACATAATAAAGAAATGCCTTTTATTATTAAACGAATAATCCGATACAAGTACCAAAAAGTATTGGCCTCTAGGGCTTACACCAACACATCTAAGGTGGAGGAAGACCACCCGGCAGGGTATGGCTGCCGAAAATATCGCGACATAGGACGAATGTCGGATAAAAGGTCAACGATGGGGACGGCCATCGGATGAGCATGATGGAGGACGACCATCAAGAGGTGGAGGACGACCACCTAGCAGGGGACGGCTGCTCTCAAGGTTTGTCTTGACATAGGACGAATGTCAGATAACCAAAATCAACAACGGGGACGGCCATTGGATAAAATGATGAAGGACGATCATCAAGAGGTGGAGGACGACCACCTAGCAGGGGACGGCTGCTAAAATATCAACTATGGGGACGGCCATCGGATGAGCATGATGGAGGACGACCATCAAGAGGTGGAGGACGACCACCTAGCAGGGGACGGCTGCTCTCAGGGTTTATCATGACATAGGACGAATGTCAGATAAAAAAAAGAAAAATTTGCTATGCTGGGGAATAGTAAACACGGACGAGTGTTTACATCCAAGAAACAAAAGGTATAAGTGTTTAGATGTTGTGTATAGATTAAAGATGCGGACGAGCATCCCTAAGACTACGATACGGACGAGTATCGGGTAGAAACAAATACTGACACGTGTTCAGAGACGGTGATACGAACGAGTATCAACTGGTTAACAGAGAACACGGACGAGTGTTGAATCTGAAGGGACTCTTCTGGGGAATAGTAGACACAGACGAGTGTCTATATTCGAGAAGACGCAAGTGTTTGACACGGTGTATGGGTTAAAGATGCGGACGAGCATCCTCAAGACTATGATACGGACGAGTATCATGTAGAAACAAACGCTTGACGCATGTTCTGAGATGATGGTACGGACGAGTACCAACAAGTTAACAAAGAACAAGGACTAGTGTTGAGTCTGTGGGGATATATAAGTGGTATATACAAGATACGGGCGAGTATCTGTACAAGAGTGAGTGGTATATATAGATGAGTATTTAACTGCTGGGGAGAGTGACACGGACGAGTGTCAAAAGGAGAAGAGTGTAATATAAACAAATATCTGATATACAAAGTGTAGGTGACTGCGCTGGGGATATGACACGGACGGGTGTCAAAGGATTGTCATATAGGTATATGTGAGTGCAAAGAGGATGTCTTTGGCTTTCTGCTGGGAGTATGACACGGACGGGTGTCGAAAGGTATTTGTAATACAGGTGGTTTGCTTGTAAAGAGTGCTCAGGCGACTTTACTGGGGAAAGATGACACGGACGGGTGTCAAAAGGAGTATATACTGGTGTTTGTGAATGTGGGGCAACCGATCTTGCTGGGGACTCTGGTGGGGATTTTGGGAAAGTATTCTGTATACTGATGAATGGTTATTATTCACAAGTGTTTGATTCAAATCATGGCTTATGATTATGCTATATGTTTGACTTTTGCCGTAATGCTCCGTTTTAGACGGAATACTACGCTTTATGGGTGAATATGATGCAAATGCCATGATTATGCAAAGAGTACAGCTCCGGGATTCGGATCCCGTTGCTGTGAAGATCTCTGGCCGATCTGCTTGAAAAGGACATCCCAGCTAGGGATGAGATCATTGATTGATCTGGTGAGATGCGTTTGCTTGGGGATTCAGGTCACTGATTGACCTGTCTCAGTAATGAAGGACCCAGCTGGGGTTTGTGGAAGCTTTCCGTACTCTGTTGTGACTTCTTCGCGCGTTGCCCTTCTAGATAGAGGCTGAAACTCTGTGGGGAGATAGTTCCCCGGCTTTGTATTCTGCTGAGGGAGAATGATTGGCAACTCGGTTGGGGAGGAGTGACAAGTCGGCTGGGGAGAAAGCACCTCAGGTGCTGAGAATGAGTGTTGATTTGCCAGTTTGCTGGGATGAAGCTTTCATGTCCCAAGTTGTGCTTTGGATACCTGCAATCCTGCAAAGATAGAGAAACGCACAAATGATCCCGAGGTATCCTTTACCGGATTCCGTCATAGGAGTTTAAACACTTCTGAGAGTAAGTATATTCCCTGTAAGCACGTGTTTTTGTTTTTTTTGAAGAAAAGCATCTGTACTTATGCAATCAGTTTTTTAGAGACATCAGACACTCTTTGCAAATGGAAATAAAGATGTACAAAATGAAACATGACCGAAACAATCTGATTTTATTAATTCAAATGCCCTGAATTGGCGAGATACAGTCAAAGAAACAAATCTCCTAAAATGAGGAGATTGTCATAAATTGAGAAACAAAAATGCTGGCGATGTTGATGACGCTTTCAAAGGAGCTTCCTCTTTTGCTATGACTCGTATGACTTTCGACGTTCTTCTCGTCTTGCTTTCTGAAGAAGGCTGATTCCGATTGAAGCTTGATCCTTTAGAGGCTTTACCAAGTTGTAAGTGATACAGACGAATTCAGAATGCAGTTGTTCGCTTATTCCCTTATTTTGCACGGATCGCCCTTTCGGGTTTTCAATCCATCGGGATACCCATTTTTGCCTGAGTTGTCCAATGCGGCTTTTCAACTCAGCGGGTGTACATTCTTTTATTTATTTTCCCTTACTTTTGCCCGAGTCTTTTATTCTGTTTTTGACTCGCCGGGATGCCATATTTTTGCCTGGACTTACATTCTGTTTTTATGTCCAGCGGGTCATTTTTATGCGAAGTATTTTTTAACTGCATCTGAATTCACAGGGGACGGGAAGTCTTCACCATCCTTGTGCTGAGCATCAGTGCTCCACCAGAGAAAACTTTCTTTACCACAAATGGTCCTTCATAATTCGGAGTCCACTTGCCCCTGTGGTCTGTATGAGGAGGGAAGATTCTCTTCAGCACAAGATCTCCTACTTGGTACTCTCGGTGCCTGACTTTCTGATCGAAGGCTTTCTTCATTCTTTTCTGATATAACTGCCCATGACAGATTGCAACCAATCTCTTCTCTTCAATCAGACTCAGTTGCTCATATCAGGATCGGACCCACTCTGCTTCATTTAGCTTAACATCCATCAGTACCCGTAAGGAGGGTAATTCAACTTCAACCGGTAGGACTGCCTCCATACCATATACAAGTTGATACGGTGTTGCCCCAGTGGATGTTCTGATTGACGTACGGTACCCATGCAAAGCAAATGGTAGCATTTCGTGCCAGTCTTTGTAGGTGACTACCATCTTCTGCACAATCTTCTTGATATTCTTATTAGCTGCCTCAACAGCGCCATTCATCTTTGGCCTGTAAGGAGAAGAATTGTGGTGTTGGATCTTGAAGTCCCAGCATAATTCTGCCATCATTTTGTTGTTTAAGTTGGAACCATTATCAGTAATGATTCGCTCGGGAACTCCATATCGACAGATGATATCTCTCTTCAGAAATCTGGCTACCACTTGTCTTGTAACATTGGCATAGGAAGCTGCTTCGACTCACTTGGTGAAATAATCAATGGCGACCAGGATGAATCTGTGGCCATTTGAAGCAGTCGGTTCAATCTTTCCAATCATGTCAATGCCCCACATAGCAAAGGGCCATGGTGAAAACATTATGTTCAAAGGATTGGGAGGCACATGCACCTTATCTGCATAAATCTGGCATTTATGGCATTTTCTGGCGTAGGCACAATAGTCTGCATCCATTGTGATCCAGTAATAACCTGACCTTAGCAACTTCTTAGCCATGGCATGCCTTCCGGCATGGGTACCAAAGGATCCTTCGTGCACTTCGTGCATCAACAAATCTGCTTCTGTCTTGTCAACACATCTGAGGAGTACCATATCAAAGTTCCTTTTGTATAAAGACCCATCAGTGTTCAGAAAGAAACTACCAGCAAGCCTTCTCAAAGTCTTCTTGTCATTAGAAGATGCCCCAGGTGGGTATGTTTGATCCTCCAAGAAGCACTTAATGTCATGGAACCAAGGCTTATCATCTTTGATAACATCTGCTGCGAACACATATGCCGGTCTGTCGAGTCTGGACACTGATATTTGAGGTACAAAGTTGGCAGTTTGAACTTTGATCATGGATGAAATGGTAGCCAGGGCATCTGCAAACTGATTCTCGTCCCAAGGGATATACTCAAGCTTGACTGTTGTAAAGAAAGTCAATAACCTCCTTGTATAATCCCTGTAAGGTATCAGATGATCTTGGTGGGTGTACCATTTGCCGTTGGTTTGATTAACCACCAGAGCTGAATCTCCGAATACAATCAATGTCTTGATCCTGAGGTCAATGGCTTCCTCAAGACCCATAATGCAAGCTTCGTATTCAGCTTCGTTGTTAGTGCAGTTGAAAGTGAGTTTTGCCGAGAAGGCATGTGAACTCCTTTGGGTGTAATGAGTACTGCACCAACACCACGACCATTCATATTAACAGCCCCATCAAACATCATAGTCCATTCTTCTTCTGGGTCAGGCCCTTCAGTGTGAACAGGCTCTTCGTAATCTTTTGCTTTTATGAACATGATCTCTTCATCAGGGAAGTCAAATCTCATAGGCTGGTAGTCATCAATAGGTTGCTCAGCAAGATATTCAGACAATACACTGCCCTTGATGGCTTTCTGAGAAGTGTACTGAATGTCATATTCTGTGAGGATCATTTGCCATCTTGCAACCCATCCGGTAAGAGCTGGCTTCTCAAATATGTACTTGACTGGGTCCATTTTCGAGATTAACAAAGTGGTGTGGGTCAACATATACTGTCTCAGTCGGCGAGCAGCCCACGCTAAAGCACAACAAGTTTTCTCGAGCAGTGAATAACGTTGTTCACAGTCGGTAAACTTTTTTCTTAGGTAGTATATTGCATACTCTTTTCGACCAGACTCGTCATGCTGGCCCAGCACACACCCCATCGACTCTTCTAATACTGTCAAGTACATAATTAGAGGTCTTCCTTCGACTAGAGGCATAAGGATTGGAGGTTCTTGCAAGTACTCCTTGATCTTGTCAAAAGCCTTCTGGCAGTCTTCATTCCACCTGACCGTTTGTTCTTTTCTTAGCAGCTTGAACAAGGGTTCACAGGTTGCTGTAAGGTGAGATATGAACCTTGAAATGTAGTTCAATCGACCTAAGAACCCTCGAACTTCTTTCTCAGTTTTCGGTGCAGGCATCTCTTGAATAGCTTTGACTTTATCAGGGTCAACTTCAATCCCCTTCTCGCTTACAATAAATCCCAGTAGCTTACCAGATCGCACCCCGAATGTGCACTTGTTGGGGTTCAACTTCAGTTGGTACTTCCTCAGACGCTTGAATAGTTTCAGCAGATTTACCAGGTGGTCTTCTTCAGTGAGGGACTTGGCAATCATGTCATCCACATAACATTCAATTTCTTTATGGATCATATCGTGGAATAATGTCACCATAGCCCGTTGATATGTTGCACCAGCATTCTTCAATCCAAATGGCATCACCTTGTAACAGAACGTGCCCCAGGGTGTGATGAAGGTTGTCTTCTCCATGTCTTCAGGTGACATTTTAATTTGATTATATCCTGAAAATCCGTCCATGAAGGAGAATACCGAGAACTGAGCCGTGTTATCCACCAATACATCAATGTGAGGTAATTGGAAGTCATCTTTCGGGCTGGCTCTGTTCAGGTCCCGGTAGTCAACACACATTCTTACTTTGCCGTCCTTCTTAGGCACAGGTACTATGTTAGCAACCCACGGTGGATAGCTAGTTACGGCAAGGAACCCGACGTCCCATTGCTTTTGTACCTCTTCCTTGATTTTCATTGCCATGTCTGGGCGAGTACGGCGCAGTTTCTGTTTAACTGGCGGGCATTCTTCTCTTAAAGGCAACTTATGCACAACAATGTCGGTGTCCAACCCTGGCATGTCTTGATAAGACCAAGCAAACACATCCACATACTCTTGAAGCAGGTCAATCAGTTGTCTCTTCACTGAGTCTTGTAGGCAGGCCCCGATTTTAACTTCTTTCACGTCTTCATCTGTACCAAGATTAATCGTTTCCACCTCCTCCTGGTGAGGAGTGATAACCTTCTCCTCTTGTCTCAACAACCTGGCTAGCTCTTCAGGGAGCTCATATTCTTCTTCAACCCCTTCATCAGCTTGATTGATCGGATTGTCAAAGTCATACGAAGCCATAGCCGTGCCGTTGTCGGTGCTGTCTGGAAGGCTCTCTCTGCAAGGGTTCAGTTTGTTCATTTTAGTGATTTGATTTTAATCTTGTTTAGAAAAGTGAAATAAAGCCGTCATTTTGAAAACATCGCCATTTATTTTTTGTACAAAAAGAAAAATGGAAAAACAGTGAGCGGAAGAGAAAAAAGACTCATTTGCAAAAAGATGTCTGATATTTCATTGATTAATCTTGTTTGCACAAAAAGTACAGATGGCCCGATTACAAAATGAGTGTTGTCATCTTGGGCAAGATGCAAGACTTTGATGCATGCTATAAAAATACAGGAAATAATAATTACTCTGCATGAGTAACTCTTATAATTTCCTGGGAAGACCAGTTTGAGATACTGCTCCCCGGGATCTTTGGATGAATCCAATTCTCCAGATTGCGCTCCTCTTCCAGCTCGTCTTCCAAATTGTTGATAGCATCAGGGGTGAGCATCCCCCCACTGACAAAACCGGGCTTCTCAGCAGCCTCTGCTTGATTTTGTTGAGTTGGTCTGTAATCCAACCCAAATCTGTCCTTCTTCTCCTCCACAGATAACACCTTGCCCCAGCCTTGGGCAGTTCCTTCTTCAACAACCTTCCGGGCTTGTTGATAAGATGACATGGAGATTCCAGGTACAGCAGATGTTTCATTCACGTTCAAGGCTTCAAACCCCTGACTCATTGTTTCATGGATCTCCCCATCCATCTCAATATATTTGTAGGTAGCCAGGTGGCTGACAAAAATATCCTCCTCTCCACAGATAGTAACGACTTGACCCTTCCACTCGAATTTTAACTTCTGGTGAAGGGTTGAGGTCACGGCGCCAGCGGCGTGAATCCATGGCCTACCCAATAAACAGCTGTAGGCGGGCTGAATATCCATCACGTAGAAGGTCGTTTTGAAAGTTTGTGGGCCAATCGTTACAGGCAACTCAATTTCCCCCAGAATCGATCTCTTAGAACCATCAAAGGCTCTCACCACCAGGTTGCTGGGTCGTAATGCCAATCCTTCATATTCTAGCTTCACAAGGGCCTTTTTCGGTAAGACATTAAGGGATGATCCTGTGTCTACCAGCACATGGGAAAGGACTGCACCTTTACATTCCATGGTGATGTGCAGGGCCTTGTTATGATTGCGGCCTTCCGTAGTCAAGTCAGTGTTGGTGAACCCTAGCCCATTGCTAGCAGTAACATTTCCAACCACCGCTTCCAACTGATTGACGGTGATCTCTTCAGGCACGTAAGCTGCGTGCAAGACTTTGAGTAGTGCATTCCGATGGGCCTCGGAGCACATGAGCAATGATAGAATAGAGATCTTGGAAGGCGTCTGGTGAAGCTGGTCCACTATTTTATAATCACTCTTCTTGATGATTCTCATGAACTCATCAACTTCTTGATCAAAGGGTGTTTTTAAAGCTTCTTTAACAGCTGGATCTTCCTGCACCGGGATCTTTCCTTTTGCCTTGGCAGCAGCTTCTGCTTCGGCAGTGGGTCTTTGAATTTGTGGAGCAAAGAGACGTCCGCTTCGAGTGAAGCCTCCGCCGCCTCCCACATTGTCTATTTGTGGTGCAGGTGTTGATGATTCAAGAGTTATCTTCTCTCCTCCGCAGTATAAATCAGCACCGTAATGCCAGGGGATGGCATTACTGCTTTCATAAGGTATCGGCCCAGGCACTGTGATAGTGACTGGACTAAGAGCAGCTGCAGAAGGAACTGTGATAGTCTGTGGATCATAATATATTGTGACTGGTGCTCTGGTGGGAGTAGCACTTTGTGAGTTGTAAGCAGAGTTATTTTCTGGATCGTAATAAATTGTAACGGTTAAGACGTCTTCATTATTTGTTGCTGATGTTGTAGGAGACATTGTTGGAAGGATGGATGTTGTTGTTGTAGGAATTTCAAAATGAAGTGGTGTTGAAGCTGTAGAAGGAACATTTGTTGGTATCTGATCAGTTGAAATGACAGATGAAATACTTGTTGATGAAGCTGAAGAGTTGTCGGGAACAATGGTTGTTGCAGTTGTAGGAGGTTCTGGAATTGTTGCTGATGAGATTGCTGGATTTGTAGGAAATGATGTGGTGATTTGAAGTTGGCCACTCTGAATGAGACCATCTATGCCATTCCTCAAATTATCGCACCCATTTACCGAAATATTGCAGTAAGCACACCCTAACTCGCACCCCGGGAACATTTGACATTCGAGGAGTTGAGCCTTAATCTCCACCAACGGTGTCCGGATCTGACCCACACTGGTTATTAAATAAGACGGCCTGTCTTCTTCAATAGCATTGATTCTGGGACCTCCGTGGTGTGGCATAGGGTTTTTGTTAACATTGGGTGGTGGTGCAAAATTCAGAGCCTTGGAGTCTACCAGGTCTTGTACCTTCATGTGCAGAGCTCTGCACTTTTCTGTACTGTGGCCAGGTGCATTCGAGTGAAAGGCACATCTGGCGTTGGAGTCATAATTCCTGGGTAGACTATTGGGATCTGGAGGTGCCAATGTCCTTAGCTCAACTAGGTTGAGTTTCAGGAGTTGTGGCAGTAATGTAGCATAGGGCATAAGGATCGGATCAATCACCCTATTGGCCTGAGAAGGTCTCTGTTGGAATGGTCTCTGTTGATTGTTGTTGTTGCTGTTGTTGTTGTTGTAATTTCTTGGAGGATACTGAGTTTGTTGTTGGTACTGAGGTTGTTGCTGATAGTTTTGTTGCGGAGGTTGATAAGCTGGTTGTGGATGAGCTGGAGCGGGGATGGTGACTGCTGCCACAGACCTGTGAACATACTGGGGCCTGCCCCTGTTGGTGTGGATGGCATTGGTCTCGCCAGTTCTTCTTGGGCCTGCAAAAGGCTTCCTTGCATTGCTGGACGAGCTGGCACCATTGTCAGAAATTTTGCCCATTTTTAACAGGCTCTCGATTCTCTCTCCAGCTATGACAACATCTGCAAAGCTAGTGGAAGAGAAAGCAGCCAGCTTGTCAATATATGTTCCCTGGAGGGTGTTCATAAACATATCTGCCATTTCCCTCTCAGACATAGGTGGCTGAACGGCAGCAGCCAATTGCCTCCATCTCTGGGCATATTCTCGGAAACTTTCCCTTGACGACTGTGACATTCCCATTAAGAGGGTCCTGTTGGGTGCCATATCTAAGTTGTACTGATACTGTCTGATAAAGGCCTCTGCCAGGTCCTTCCAACACCTGATAGTTGCTCTCGTCAGATGAGAGTACCATTCTCTCGAAGCTCCCGTCAAGCTATCCTCAAAATAGAACATCCAGAGCTTCTCGTCCATGGTATAGGCCTTCAGCCTCCCCAGAAATGATTGTAAATGGGTCCGGGGGCATGAAGTCCCGTTGTACTTTTCGAAACAAGGAGGCTTAAACTTATGGGGGATCCTGACCCCGTCTACCAAGCCCATGTTCATCACATCAAAACCCAAAGAGTTTTGAGACTCTAAGGATCTTAATTTCTCAGCTATCTCATCCAGCCTTCTATCATAAGTTTCCTCCCCAGCACCCATTACCGTGAACTGATCTTCCTGAGGGTCTTCCTGTAGCACCCTTCCTGCAGTGGCAGTCCCTTGAACATTTGCAGGAATGTTGATCTCCGGATGGAGGTGGGGTCCAAATACAGGGGGATTAACATGAGGTTGGACCCTCTCATTGTTGCTTGTGCCAGCAGTCCCTACATGGGGCTCTTCTTGATTCTGCCTTTCTACCATGGCTCTCAATCTTTCTTGGCTCTGAGCCATGTTGTTCATCACTTCCATAAACTGCGTCATCTGAGTTCTCATTTCCAATCTTTCGCTTGCCATTTGATTTCTGACCTCTGCAAGGTCCTGTTGTACCTGATCCATTTGTATGCCCGGAAGGTTGTTACGGGTTGGATATCGGTGCGGGCGGTTGAGGGGAAATACCCGGCGACGAGCAATAGTTCCTGAACATCACAACAGAGTTAGCAACAATAAAACAAAAACCTACAAAACAAACGAAGGGTTAGCATGCAATGCAGTATGCTTATTTGTTTTCAAGGTATCCGGCTTGGCATTCAGTTTTGACCCTTCCAGACCCTTGGAGATGCTGTTGATGTTGCTTTTGAAGTGGAACAAACTAATACATATATTACAAAAGGCAAATGGTACATAGTTTGTTTACAAATACAAGCCCTCTGAGGGGTCAAAATACATCACAAGAAAATAAAAGTACATGGAATGAAAGCAACAACAAGCAAATAGTCAAACACCAAGACCAAATTCATCCTCCTGAACTTCCTTGAGAAGTGCTTCAGTCACAGGATCAGCCGGACGCTCCGTAAGATTCCTGATAAGGAGGTTCCGGGTAGTAACAGCTGCAGTTAGCTTCTTGTGTTGACTTTGGTCTTTTGACCTCTTCACTCCAGCTTTGATCTTCAGCTCTGATATCTCCCTCTGGGCTGCTGCCAGGGCTTCCTGCTGCTCTTTTGCACTAGCTTCCAGTTGCTCTATCTTGTCTTGGACCCTCTTATCCTCCAGAGTACGAGCTTCGGTGATCCTGACCCACCGAGCTTGACTCTCCTTCAGATACAAGTCTGTCCTGGCTTTCTGGAACTGGGCTTCCTTGCAAGCATTCTTCAGAATCTGTTCTCCAGCCCTAGACTTCTTAATGTAATTTTCAGACTTCTCAATTCTAGCCAAATGCTCCACCTTCAACTTTTCCAACCTTTCAATATCCAATCTTCCATCACTCCTCTCATAGAGGGTCTTCTGCAAAGCTTGAGTCAACTTCTCATTTCTCTCTTTCAAATTCTCAAACTCCTCTAAGCTGACAGTTGCTGGAGATGGTGTTGTGGAAGGCCCAGGCATATCTTCAATAGTGAAAGGCATTCCTGTAATTTGAGCTCTGGCATAGGACCACCCCTTGTACTGTGCTGATGCCACATTGTTGCACTTCCCTAGAATGGTTACTCCCTTGGTTTGAACATTATCCCAGGCCCAGGCTGCCTGCCTAACAATAGCCAGATTAGGCTTGTTCTCACAATAAAGGGTCTCAACCAAGTCTTGTGCCTTAGGAGTGTGGACCAGTGCATAGCCCAGTTGTCTTTTGAACAACAGAGGGTTGTAACTAATACTACCCTTAACTCCTATCAGGGGCACATTGGGAAAATGCCCACAGCTGGTGATGATATCCCTGCCCTTAGTACTCTGAGTACACCATCTGATATCAGCTGAAGTCAGAGCAGTGAGTCTTCTAGCCCAGTTTCTCTGCTGATGAGGGTTCAAAAATGCATCTGTCCTGGGCAAATGCCTGAGAAGCCAAGTATGGAACAAAGGAGCACAACACCTCACTAATCTTCCCCTCTGCTTTTCATTCCTCTGGTGCACTGAGTAGTAGAGATCCCCCAATAAAGTGGGCACTTGGTTCTTCAGGATGAAAAGATGGACTGCATTCTTGCTAATGAATCTAGGCTCATCTGCAAATAATATGATCCCATATATGCTCAGGGCCAATAAAGCACAGACTGCTTTCCAATCTCCTAAAGAAGCTTTCAGGGCAGCTTGAGAGATCAAGAAATCCAGATGCAGGCCAGGGATTCCAGCCTTAGAAGTCATATGCTGCCCAATCAGAACTGATTCCAGATGCAAGGCCTTTGCTACCTCTTCATTACCAGGAAAGACCATCTCAGGGTTGAAAGGGACTCCACCCCTGATAGGTATACCAACCAATGATGAGTATTCTTCCAATAAAGGGCCCAGCTGAAAGTCCTGAAAAGTGAAACATCTCAGTGGGGGATCATAAAATTGAAGGCAAGTGTTGATCAGGCTTCTTTGTGAAGGGTCCAGATCCGTAACCACATCAAGTATATCTCCATAGTGTTCCCTGAACAGTGGTATATGGTCTAGAGTGATCAGGGTCTGAATCCTCCTGATGTCAGATAGCTCTGGCTGGAAAAAGTGGTAGGTGATATTGCTCTTTTTAGGAGCCATGTTGTTGAAGATGAGTAGAGACAGGTGCTGATGATAACACTGAAGAATGGGCCACTGACTGGCTGATGCAGGTGACTGAAGTAGATGACTGATAGCTGAAGCTGATGAAGATAGGTCAATACTGATGATGGGGTCAAAACCAAGCCAAAAATGGAGATGGATACCCTGAAACACAAATAAGCAAATGTCAATATGATGCAATGAGGATGTATGCAAATGATATGCAAGGGTTTGTGACTGAGCTGGATCTGCTCAAGTGCTCTGATATAAATCCAAGTGTGTTCAAGAAATCCAGATGGAGGTCTATAGATCCAGTAACCAAGGTGGGGGACTCAAATAAAGAGTCACATGTCCAGGGTTTAGAATCACAAGAACTGTTCCAACATAGAGTATTCTTAATCAAATCAAAGTCACAGGGTATGCTGAGGTCAAGGGTACCTGCAAACCTGTAAACAGCCCAACCCCCTCACAGGTGGTGTTCTAAAACAAGGATCCTCAGACTTGGATCAGTTATGAGAAGTGTAAACACTTCTAACCCGGAGGTACAGTGTTTACAATAACCATAAAAGTTCCTCCTCTAATTCACCTCAGTTTCTGAAGGTCAATACTAAAGGTCATCCAGACTTAGCAGGCTTCCCAGATAGCCCTAGCATTGCAGGAAATCTGCAACACAGAGTTCTCAAGAAGAAACCCATATCTGAACCGTGTTTCATATTCCCGCACCAGACCGAAATGGAATGGGAAAGAATATGATTCACTCTAGCCTAGGTGTCACTCAGGTCCCAGGTATAGGACCTTAACTCTCAATGGAACACCCACCCACCAAAGCAAACAACAGATCCAGCCAACAGCACATTATGATAGTATGATATAATGCAAAGCTATAAAGAAAGCAGTAAAGCAACTGTACACAAAGCAAAAATAAATACAAATATACAAACATAAACAGCACATAACACCCCAGTAAACACAAATCAAACAAGCGCTAGGAGGAACCCACAAAAAGAACTAGAAGCCCTGGTTACAGTATAAGGTTCCCCAGCAGAGTCGCCAAGTTGTCGCTCCCGATAGATGGGACCGGCCCAAATAAAGGTACAGACGCGAACGGTCGGCGAGAGGGACAATGAGAACACACAGCCGTGAACTCACTGGAGATGAATAGAGTCGCCAGCTAGGCATTTTTATCCCGGAGGAAAGGCAATGCTGCATAGGCCTTAGAAAAAGATGGATAAGACGGTTGCGAACCAGAGAGACTGAGAAAGGGGGTTGGTTACAACCTGGGAAGGTATTAGCACCCAGATTGTCCGCCGTACTCGACGGGATCCACGCTTAAAAGATTTGTGTTTTAAAGGGGTAGTGTCAGTGCAACTTGTGTATAAAATAGCTGGAAAAGAATGTACAGGTGTCAGTGTAAGAGAAGTGAAGTGTATAAGTGAAGTGTCAGTGCAAGGACAAAGATGAAATGCTCAAGATAATGAGGCTAAAAAGAATAATGCTGGAAGGAGGGGGGAATATACAGAGACTTTTGTTCGATAACTGTTAAGTTATGCCTACGTATCCTCTCGTGCAATGAGGAAGTCAGAACACCGTAGTTCGACCCAAAGAGACTGAAAGATGAATTGACTGTGAATTGCTTACTTGTCTATGCTCAAGTGTATGACCTGTCTGGCTCAGGTGCAAACTGTCTTGCATTAGACGGAAGAAGCAAGTTCTCGTTTGTGAGTGAAGATGATGAGAAAAGAATCCCGGAGGAGACGATTGTTGTTTGTTTTTTGAGTTTTCAGTCTTTTATTGTTTTTTTGGATTTTTGTCATAAGTTGATGAGCTTAAGCCTAAACCAATGGGTTAGTAAACTCATCACATCCTCCCTCTGATTAGGGGTAATGAGAATACCTTAAGTGTGAAGTCAGATTCTCACACTTAATCACCTTTGATGTAGGATTAAGGTCATTAACCTACTTGTGGTTATTTAGATGTTTTTGGTGTTTTTGTTTGGTGTTAAGTAATGAGGTTAAGCCATAATCAAGGATTAAACAGACTCATTACACCATCCTAATAGAAGGATAATAGATGAGAATGTTTAAGCTGAGGAAGACTCCTCAACTTAATCCATGATTAGGGATTAAACTCATGAAAAAACAAACCTTTATTAAGTGGATTTTACTTAATGGTATGATGATGAAGTGATTTTTAGGGTTTGTAAGACAACTTGAGGAGGACTTGTCCATTAACACTAGGGTTAGTCCTTCTTAACCAGTTAAGGAAGAATTAGAACCCTAATGCAAGGCCCAAGTTACAAGTGTGATGTCTTGATGATTATTAGATGAATTGATTAAAGGAGTTAAACACATTAAGGGTTTAACACTTAGGATTAAAGTTATACACTCCATCCTAAAAGAAGGATGCAGGCATAAGCTTAATCACAAAGCCTTAAAGCCTTTAGGGTTTAGTCCCTGATTATGAGATGAGAAGAGAAGACTCAAAAGAGACACAAAGGTAAAACTAAGAGGGGAGACTAATCAAAACCCTAATCATTGTCATGCTTGGTTGTTACTAAGGTTTGTGAGGTTTAACAAGAAAGACCTTCAGAGGAACCACCAGGAAACAGATGAAAGGATCAAGAGAAGCAAAAGCAACTTGCTTCATTCAAGAAGTCAAGTCACTTGAAGAGAGAAGGTAAGAAGAAGAAGAATGAGCAAGCTCAATCTCAAACACAAACAAAAATGCAGCAAGGATGCATAAAAGAGATGAAGAGAAGTTATGAGAAGTGAAGGCAAATTCACTTCTCAAATTCACTTACCACCTGAAAAGTTAGGAAAGAAATGCAATGCAATGCAAAATGAGATGGAATGACATGATGCAAACCAAAACCAGAAGCATGTTTATAATGTTAATGATGCCATGGGATGCTACAAACCAGAAACAACACATGTGGATGATCATACAAGCTTATGAATGCAAATGGAGCAAGTTAAGAACCAAGAACACACATGGAAAGTTATGAGATGCATATGGCATACAACATGGCAAATACATGATGCAATGATCAAACATGCTTGCAATATGTCTTATGATGTTAAATGAATCAAATGGAGGCATGGAATGTCATGGGAAGCCATGTTATGCAAGAAGATGCAAGATGGATGCATATGGAAGCCCAAATTAGGGTTTATGGACAGTGCAACAAACAAAAACCAAAACCAGAAGCAAACAACATTATAAAAAAAATTGAAAATGCAATCAAAGGATCCCTAATCCTATACTAACTCACTACCCAAAGGAGAAGTTCCAACTCCTAACCAATTTCAAGTTATGATTTTCTTAAAATTTCTAGGGTTTTAGGGTTCCTAAACAAGAAAATTACCAAACAAATTGAAAATGAAAGATCAAATCATGGACATTTAACCTCACAAACTACATGCTATACACAATGCAATGCAAAAAGAATCAAGGTCCAACTCTTCATAGTTAGGCAGAAATGATTTTTGGAAGTTTGGATCAAATTAATGCATAAAAATGATTTTAATTCAATGAAAAATTCTCAAAATGCATCAAGATCAAAAAATAAATTTGGTTTGAAGGTTGGACAATGTTTCTAAATGTCTTAAAACATTTCATGAATTTTTTGGTGATTTTTAAATACCTAAAAGTATTTTTAATAAATTAATTTTCATTAATCAATTAAAAATAAACTTTTAAATATTTAAAAATACTTTTTTAATGCTAAAAATGAAAATAAAAATATTTTTGTGTTTTAAAAATTAATAAAACTCTTGACAAAAAGTTTCATAATTTTTAAAGCAATTTTGCTATTTTAAATAAATTGTACAAAACAAATGAATTAAATATGAAAATAAAATGAAATAAACTGAAGTCAACTGAATGGAGGGCTAGGATTCACTCTGGGTTTGAAACTGTTGACTGCGCGCCAGATCTAGTGGCCTATATTCAAACTTGGTTAATCTGAATTAATTAATTAAATTAAACCTAATTAAAACTAATGACAAGATCTGAGCCATTGGATGCACGCGGGAAAAGACTTAGTCAACTCATCCAACGCCTGAAATTTAAACCTGAAGCCCTAACCCTAATCACACATTAATGACTTTCAGGTGGCCGGAGAAGACTTCCGGTCATCTTCTCCGGCCAGCATCCTCCCTGAAAATTGCTATCTTTCACCCTAGCTCACTAAAACCTAATCTCTCTGCCCAGAATCCATCCCCAAACATCATAGAGCAAGAATCAACATCCAAAACATATTTATTTGACACAATAAGGCTGAATCGAAGCAAAAGGGGTTTAGGTCAAAAAATTTCAGGAACAACATACATGCTCAAAACTCAATTATTTTCGAAACAAAACATATCAGCATGATCAGTGGAACATAGAGAATCATTTAAGAACTTAAAAACAAGCTCCTGGAAAAAATGTTCATGAAGCTCACCTGAACTGGAGCTTTGATCTCTGACACTTTCTGGCTGGTTTCTTGCTTGCAATCGACTCCACTTGACCTCCTGAGAAGCTTTCAATGCTTGGAAAGAGTTTGTGGTAGCTGGTTTGGAAGTTTGAACAAGTTCTATTCAGGATGGTGTAAGAATCGTGTTTCTGATTCTTTGAGCTTTGGGATGTTTTGAAGGGTGCTTAGTGATCAGGGAGGGATGTTGAAAAGGTTTATGAAGTTTGCTTATGTGTTTGTGAGTTGTGGAGAGAGATTCGAATGCTTTTGCTTGAGGGAGTGAAAATGTGAAAGGGATGTTCTTGCTTGTTTCAGGTTGGCTTGTTATATGAAATGGCTAGCATTTTCTTTGCATAAATTAATCCCATTGGTCAGATGATGTGACTTGGCCTTTATTGATTGGTATGGCCACTTTTGCAAATTGTCAACCTTTGTGTAAGAGAGGCATGGGCTGTGTTCTAGGCTGGTACAAGAGTGTGGGCTGGCGCAGCTTGGTGAGGGGAGAGGGCTAGGGTGGTTCAGCAGCCAAGGCAACAAGTGGGTGAGGTGTGATGATGGTTTTTGCAAGTTGTTCACTTTTGGTTCTCATGAAAATATCTTGCTCCCAAGTTCATGAAACATGTGATCTTTTGGTTCAAATCTGATTTTTAGAACTTGTATGATGTTTGCATATTGGTTTGATATGAACTAGAAGTCACAAATGCCTTGGTACAAAGTTTTTGCAAGTTTCTCATTTGGTGCATATTTTGAAAATTAGTGATTTTTGCCAACTTTGATGAGCCATAACTTTTGATCCAAAATGAATTAGGTCATGTTCTTGTACTTTTTGAAAAGGGAAAGATCTAATCTACAACTTTCATGACCAAAGTTTTTTCATTTGAAGCATTTTTGGATCAAAAAGTAAGGGTTGAAAAAGTTGCATAAAATGACATTTCATTAAAAGTCAACCATGCCCTAAAAAGTCAACTTTGCAAAAACTTGTAATTCTTGAATTTTGTGAACTTCAAACTTCTTCCATGATCAAATAAAGATCATATACACTCAAAATGATGAAGATCACCCCTTGGTTGGGTCATTGGGGGCCTCAGATGCCCTGATTTTGCACTGACTTGTCTGAAAAGTCAACTCTTGATCAGATGACTTCCCCATGGAATTTCTTCATGAAAATTGATATGCATACTCCCTATACCATATAGAGACCAATAGAAACAAGAATGACCAAAAAATTTGGAGTTATGGCCTCTGAAACCAAAACCCTAATTTTAGGTCAACTGTGCAGTTAAACCTGGCTCTGCCTCCACATCATTTCCAGTTCTTGTGATTCTTTGGCATTCTTGACTTTGAGAGGATGTAATATGATATAAGAACACACTTAGACCCCTTTGAAGTGATTGTTGACTTTTGGAGTGGCTCAAGAAGCTCTAGGATTGCTCAGATCACAAACCCTAGATGCAGATGACTTTGAACCAATGCAGTGAATCAAAAATGTAATATGAGATGATATGATTGTGTTTATGCATATGAAATGATCACAAGCCATGGTGTGAATGGGTGAGGGCAAATTTGGGGTGTTTACATTTAGGATTTGAAACAATGTATGTACATCGTCAATAGGGTCTTTCTCAAAAGCACACAATTAGAGATTTTTGTGTTTTCATTTCGTCATCCTCCCTGATAGAGTTTAAGAACAACAATTGGTATTGCAATGCACATACACAAAATCATGAGTGAATACGAATGAATTACTTCAAGAAAACATGTGCATTTTATTATGATTAATATTCAAAAACAAATAAGTTTCATGCATGCATACAAATGTTTAAACAAACATATAAATGATACAAATGAAAATGCAGTAAAGAAGCTGAACATTGTCGTCATTGAGGAGACATGACTCCATCTGGACTTATCGCTTATGAAGATGCCCTTGCAAACTAGGATGTCAATTTGATGAGGAAACTTCAATAAGTGGGCAGACTTTCTGGCATGATGACCTTTGAGTCGATCAAAATTTGAATCTTGTGGTTGAACACATCACAGTTGTCAATTGTATGCCTAAATGCCCTTGAGTGGTATTTGCACCTAGCATTCACATCGTGGTTGCCATTGTTGAGGAGGTCTGACTCCGTCTGGACTTATTGCTTTCGGAGACTTTCAGCAATCAGTAGTCTGGATGTTCATTCTATTACTGATTTGGTGCCATATTCCCACCTTTACATGGTGCGAACACAATAGTCTTTGGAGTCAATCAAATTCGCGACCTTGTCTTTACCTTTTCCTCTAAAAGACTTGCAATCTTAAATTAGACAATCAGGTGCCCCAAAATGGTAGTCAAACCTGGAACTGAAACCCCAAAGGAAGCTTTTTCGGAGATGATCCTTATGCAACTAGCTCAACCAGTTTGAATTTGAGTAAATGAGGAAACCCGTTGCATGTACGACATCAGAATATGATCAAACTTCTTCTCAAGTTGTTATGGCCTTTACCCATATGCTCTGCCCCTAGGACTCTCTTGGGAAGCTGAAATTGGATGCCGACAAATGACGTCTGGAGGGAAGAGGTTAATAAATATAGTTAATAAATAAGGTTGCTCGCAAAGATTTCATGTGATCTCATGTCTACGTATCTCCATTGATCAATGGAAAATTAGAGCATCGTAGTTCCCCTCACTAGGGATGAAAATAACTTAGTTTCCTTAACACCACATTCAGAATTTCCATAACCGGCTCATTTGAGTCTTCATCTGGTTGACTTATTGTTTCAGCAGTTTCTGGTTCTGAAATAAAACTTGTACCTTTGCCCTGACTTTCCCCAGCTGGGTCTTCATTCGGTTACCTCCGCCCGGAGTTGTTCCAAATCCATACCCCGATGATTGTGATTAAATTTAGCCATTGTGAAGAGAAATCAAGTCTGGATAATAATCTGTCTCTGGACACCTGTCATGAATGCAAGGATGTATGCAAATTTAATGTTCAGTTATTTCTGAGGAATCTATCTACTTTGATTCAAGTTTTAATACAGAAAAATCCAATGGCCTGAGTCAAATATGCGATCCTCAGAAATAACTGAACATATGTGCAGGAATTCTATGATGTCATGTATGCAGCAGGCATGTGATCAATGGTCTAATGCTGGTGTTGAAAAGTGAACCAACTCTGTATAGAACCACAACATAAATACCATCTCTGTATAGAACCCCATAACTGAGAACCCAATAACTGAGAACCCAATAACTATAGAACTGAATCGCATCATAGAACAGTCACTAATGGTGTTGAAGTCGAACAACGAGCCAAGTGTCTGTGGAGAGTCATAATAATAATATAACAGTTTCTCTGAACATAAATCCCGGATCTCATAACAAAAGGACCATGTAGAACCAGATCATATCACAAAACAATATTGGCAAAGCGGGTATGTTGAAGTTTAGGGTTCCTGCAAACCTGTAAACCCCTCCTAATCTTGCGGTTGTGCTACTCGGGTCAACATCACAAACTCTCAAAGCCGAGCAGCAATAATACGTTCACCATCTCCGAGAAATGGCTCATGACCAAATAAGGGAATCAATTTGGCATTATGTATTACTCAGGGAGGTCTCAGCTGAGTCCAAGGAAACAAGCATCCCTCATAAGTCCCCAGCTTCAAGCACTGAATTGAGAAACAATAGTATATTCATCCTGAAGGATACAATACTATCATCATATGAACATTTCGCTTTAATTGGATTCCTATGAGAGAACCAGGCCATCCTATGCGAGTTTCCAGTGGACCCTCAGATGCGAGTAGGTTTGCCAACAGATGTGGTCTGCCACTGTCATCACTGGAGATGGGTGTTTCCATAAAGGTTCTAAATGATCGGTCCCCTGACTACACATAACTATCAAGGTTGTGTATTGCCCCAGAAAGATTTTGGCATCAATACATTCCCGAGAAGGTCACAAGTCAAGGCGTGAAACTCACTAATACCAACATAGCTAGATACCATGAAGCCAAAGTGGAACCACTCAAAGTCCTAAGGTGCACTCGAGCCCCAGTTACGAGCTCATTTCACAGTAGCAAAGCCCATCCCACAGAAAAAACGAAACCAGCACAGTCCAGTATATGATGCATGTGAAAATAAATACTGAAAGCAGTAAATAAATGTTGTAAAGTAAACTATAAATGAAAATAGTAAATAAACACACAGTAACACACATATAAACACCCAAAGAAACAAAAACAAACAGGCGCTAGGATTGACTCTACGAGGGAAACCAGAGATTTTGGGTTCGGTCCCCAGCAGAGTCGCCAGCTGTCGCTCCCGGGATTTTCATCCTAGTACAAACGCGAAGGTGGCGCGGAAAAGGTAGAGTCGCCAGCCAGACATTTTTATCCCGAATGGAACGGGAAAGGTAATGATGCACAAACCTGAGGAAGAAGGAAAGGACAAGGTCCTGCGAACCAAAGATCTAGGTTCGGGAGTCGGTTACGACCTGGGAAGGTATTAGCACCCCAGACCGTCCGCCGTACCCGACAGGATCCATGCTTGTTTGTTTGTTTTGAAGGGTGAGAAATAAAATGTTGCTGAATAAAACTTCCTCTATAATGGGAAATGGAAAGGGAAATGGACAGAAAGGGGAAAATGTAGGGAAAATAAAGAATGTGCTCGAATGGGCCCTACCCCGCTGCCTACGTACCTCATCGGGAAAATGAGGATCAGAGTCGACCTAGTTCGCCTAACTAAGGCGGGAACTATTTGTTTGTGCTTTTTATGGCTGGAACTGTGTATGTCTATGCTTAGGTGTTGCAAGCTCGTCTGGTATGAGTTCGTTTATCGTCTTGAAAATGAGACAAGTCGTCGCAAGTTCGCGTTTAGAATGAATGAGATGAGAAGAGAAGTTCCTGTAGGAAAGTCGCTTATTGTTTGTTGTTTGCTTTTTAAAGATTTTTTTATGAATTTGGCACAAGGAAGTGAATTCAAACTCTTTTCCATTGAATGTGTACTTGCTTCTACATTCCAAGATGGAATAGTAGAACAAGCACACCAAGTAAGGAGAATTTATCCAAGACTTGTTCCCAAGGATTAGGGTTTAAGTTCACTAGCTTGTTGAACTTATTACATGTTTTTGTAGTTTGTGTGAAGAAGTATCTTTTAGATTTTTCTTTATGAAATAACCTCTTGATCAGACTTGTACATCATGCTAGACAAGCCTACACTATTCCAAGATGGAATGAATATGAGTGCCCCATGGAATAAGGCTATACACAAGAGATTCTTTCATGCATTTATTAAGTGTTTTTGATTTTTGTTTGAAGATGGGAAAAGAAGACTCAAGAGGCAAAAGGTTAAAGCTAAAGGGGGGACTAAGACACAACCCTAAGTTATCTTATTATGTACAAAAGGTGATCCTATGGTTTATGAGGTATTCTAACCTAAGGAGAAGAAAAGCAAGTTAGAGTTCAACTTACTTCCTAAGGAAGTTAAGTTGAATCTAAAGAACAAAAGGGAAGCCTATGAACAAAGCACCAAGTGCTAAGGCAAATACAATTAAATTCATAAAAGAAAGGAATGAATAATGATTACCTCATCTCCCCCCTACAAAACAAATGTTAGCATGATGAAGTGATATGAACAATTATGACATGGCAAATTTCAATTAGGAACTCACACTAATTAATAAAGGCATTAATGAATTTCTAAGCCTAAAGTCAAGTCCTAAGGTACCTTATATGTTAACTACTTCTAAGGACAGGAGCTAAGTCATACCAAAATGATCTAAGGTTGAAAAGAGAAATACACTCAAACTATGCCCTAAATAGCACTAAAACCCTAAGTGGAAACTAGGTGGATTTGCATGGGAAACTCGAATAAAGTCAAGGCACTAAAAAAATGGTAAAGGTCCTGGAAAAATATGAGATTAAAACCTTAAGGTCCCTAACCTAAATCTAATGTTGTTTTAAAAAAACTCCTAAAAATTTATAATCTAACTATGTCCAATGGTCACTTAAATCTACATAAGATTTGTTCACAAAATTGCACAAACTATGCTGCCAAAACAGTGGATAAAATGAACCTAAAAATATGACAAAAATGATTCCAGGTTCTATTATGAGTCCTCTAATCATAGCAAAAATAATGAGACAAAAAGATTATTGGAAGTGGGAGAAATAAAATGAACAAAATGAAGTGTAGCTGAAAGAATTCCATAGAAAACTAATTAAATGGAAAATTGAAATTAAATTGAAAAATGGCTAAAAACCAGAAAGTAAAAGTGTGGAAAATTTCTAAAATGAGTTAAGAAGTCTCTGTGATTTTTGTAGAAATTTATCATGGGTTTTGGTATTTTTTATGGATTAAAACTGAAACTATATCAAAACACAAATTAAAAAAACAAAGAAAGTGGAAAGGGGTGCAGGAAGTGGAAAGTTGAACTGAATTGGGTTGAACCCAAACATGATGGGGTGCAAATAGTAATCTGAAAAACTCTTCACAAATTATGGCACATGATTGACACATGTTCATTAATGTGGTGGATGATTCTGGTACGTCAGATGGAAATTGATCTAACAGCTGTGTTATGTTCTCACCTTAATGCTAGGCTTACTATTCCGGTCGTCGAAGCTAAACTCCGGTCATCTTCTCCGACCACTCTCCGGTTAGGGTTTGGACAAATATCTACCAAACTGAAAAATAAGGCCATGGACAAATTCGTCTCCTCAAGTACATCAACAATCTAGGCTTAATTCTCTCTTAAGGTTCATGAATAATGCAAATCGAAGCACACAAGAATCAACCTAAGAATTGAATCTAAGCACCTAAGGTGCCTATCAACTAGCCAGCACAAGCATTGCTCCTATTGAGCTCATATCAACACAAAACAACAACAAAAAATCAGAATTCGTGTCAATGGAATTGAAGATGAAACCTGAAATTCAGTGGTGTTTAGAGTTGTAGAAATCCAGAGGTGAGGTTCCAAGGTCTTCTATGCATAATCTTGATCCTTTGTGAAGTGAAATAAACACTTTGTTGATGAAGAATATTGAGAAATTGATGAAGATGCAGAAAATTTACAACAATGTAATCTTGATCTTTCCCTCCATTAGATCCATGGAGAAGCTGCAAATCATGATGTTGATGATGATTTGATGATAAGTGTGATGAGTAGACAAGAATCAAAGAGTATGGAAGCAAAATGCATCAATATGCATTGGTGTAAAATGGAAGATTCAATGAAATTCTGCCATGGAAATGAAGCTCTTGATGATGATCATGATGAACAGATGAAGATTGGGACTGAATTGATGAAGATGAAGTGCAATGTAGCTTCCAAAATCAGAATGAAAAACAGAGAGAAAATGGATGAAGTTTGTGATGAAATTTTGGTAGAATGAAGTGTGTTCTCAAAATTCAGTTGGAGAAAGCCTTATATATCTCAGGTTAACTGTTAACCCTCATGGTTAACAGTTAGAACCATGGTCAATTCTAACTTGAGGTGTAAGGTGCAATGATGGTGGATTGGAAAATTCAGTTATGCAACTTTGGGTGTGATCTTATGTGGTAAGAACTTGGAGAACTTTGGGACCTTCATCCTGGGAGGTAATTCGGATTGAAGTATGTAGTCTACTACGGGTGAGGTAAAATTTGGCCTAGCGAAACCTGTATTCATTATATTTCGAGCCATTATCCTTTTGACAATGGTTGCAAGATTATTCTCCGCATCCATATTATTATGTTGAACCTGCTGCAACATATTATCTGCATTTTGGTTCCTATTTACCATTATCACCCTTGGTTCTTCTTCTTTAACAATAGGAATTTGATTTCTAGGGGGTTCGACCCTAGGTGGGTCGATTATCCCTTGATGTTCTGGGTTCTCCTGTTGGAAGTTCTCCCTGAACTAGACACCATTATTTTCTCTCATATATTATCTCGTTGGGTGTTGAGGAGGGGCAGGTACCCCCTATGAATTCTGTTATTCGAGCCATTTGGGATGCTAATTGCTGATTAGTTTGAGTGGTACTTTGAATCAGGGGTTGAAAGATTCCCCCTATAGTTTGAGACAAAGTGTGTACCATTTGCATATTGCTTTCATCCATTTGCTGCCTCAAATAGTTTGCAGATTCATTTGTCAAGCCAGTACCCAGGTCAGAATACCCAAACCCTATGGTTTAGCTATTTCAACCCATGTTCACTCCAGACCCTGATTCCTGCAAAGGCAAAGCCATCACATTTTCTGAAAATACTGCAGGCGCGTTACGTAGGGTTTGTATCACCATCGTCGGCATGCCATAAGGTGGGTTCCTAGGCAAAGGTTGTGAAAACCCTGGGGGAGGGAAAGACCTAAACATTGATGTGTTTGGTGGTAGAGTTTAAGGAGTTGCTTCAATGTATTCCGACAATAGTTGAGTATAAGGTCTAAACATCATCCCCCATGTTCCTGCCATCGAAGGAACCAGTTCTGACGCCATGGCTGGCATTGTTGATCCTCTGGTCGAAGGAATTGGGGAATACACCACATCATTCCCAAGAATATCTTGTGGAGTGACATTTATGCTTGGATCAATTGAACTGCTTGATTGAGGATTCGACCCAGTCGCATGGGGATTGGGATTACTTGTATTCCCTTGACTAAATGTCATTTTCCTCATATTTCTTTTCTTTGGTATGTATTCGTCTATGGTGGCTACCTTTCCACTTCTCAAATGCATGCAACAAAAGATTATACCACACTTTGATCAATCGAACACGTAAAGAAAAGGAAGTTATAAACTTCTAAAAGTTGGTTATATTGAAGGAAGTTAATAAAACTCGCAAAAGTTGTTTACTTATAGCACTTTCCCACTGGGCGTGCCAATTTGTTTACCCTGAAAATTGTAAACAATCGTTGGTCCTATAAAAACAACACAATGTTCTCGTCTTATCCCATAATAATCACGACAGTTAACTTTTAACCAATCTCGTAGCTTACGGTTCACCTTCTCAAAAACATCTACGAAACTATCTATACTTTGTATCAACATGCACCACAGTACTAAGGCAATGACCCAACATTACTAGATTGTGAAGACGCATGGTTATAATTAATTTCCACAAAATTTACACCTTCATACTTTCAAAAACTCATCCACCTCTTATTATACTATGCCAAAACATAACTCAATACTTACCTCCTCAGTCTCCATTCCACATCTCTCAATGCAGTAAATTCATCCAACATGATTTGTCAACACCTGGTTCCAATTACCACATTCCCTTTATACTATGCTCACTAAGTCCCAACTAACTCAAGGTTATAGTAGGCACGATAATCCAACTCACAACAACAACAATACTACGAGAATGAAGTCCATCTCACTATTTATCCTTTATCAATCGAATCCAATTTATTCCCATTACAATGGTGAATTCTTATAATATTCACTAATCAACATGCAACTTTACATCCTCGTTTTCCTATATCAATAACACCAAAGCTTTCCCTAAAAGGCACCTTTGCTCCTACAATTCCTTTTTGTCGATGAATCCTCCCACTATCCCTCTTAGCACCAGGGGCCGATCAAGGAATAGTTCCACCTTTCCTTATAACCACACCTCTAATATATCCTTCAAAACACAATTACAATTCAGGCTCTATAGACGGTCCATCGGTGTAACCTTACTCCAAATCAATACCATATATGCAACCAAATTATACATCCAAGTCCCCTCTCAAAAGTTCCTCTATGCACTCCGTAGATATAGCGTTCAACTTTTCACAATCGTCAATCTCAAATTCACTTCCTACTCACTGAGGAGTAACCATTAATGATATCTAATCAACACACTCAATCCTCAAATCCATCTCTTTTCCAGATACCGGAATCTACATCTATTCTTTTAAACCACTAATAACTTTGGCTTAACTCCAAACAGTCTATTGAACATACTATCTCAGTTGAAAAATATGTCTTTTGTATCCAACATGATCCCATCTACTATTAACAAGGGATTAAGGGTGATCAGTTCCTCAATTTGTGAATAGATAGCCGACAATCATGACGGTCATAAACCATATCTCCCAACTATAATAGTGTTCCTCGCATCTTGCTAACTAAGCTGCTTCACTAGCGAATCCATAGTTAACACAAACCTTAACAACCTTTGTACCACTGCAAACACACCACAAGTTAACACTCCAGAGAAGCAATAGCTTCTCCCCCACTTATTTCCAACCAACACCTACAAACAAACAGTTAGCAACCAAGCAAGTACCGATAGTGTTCCACACACATATCGTATACTTAAGGACAAACGACATGCGACAACCTGGCCGGACGGACCGACCTGCTCTGATACCAATTGTAACACCCACTTTTCCCAGTTAAATAAAATAACTATTTATTAAGAAAATTTGAGTTTTTATCAACAGTGGAGTGCTACTTTTTCAACAAAAAATCAAGTTCACATAGTTCTTTATTAAAACAGCGGAAAATATCTATCTTTTTATTCATCATACATCAATTCGCCAAATATCCACAACATTCAAGAATTCTCTTGATTTACAAGTTTTAACAAAATGTGATATGTAACTATTACTAACAAGAAATAAATAAAACACAAAAATCCCCAACTCCCGTGTTACGTATCAGAGCGACTCATAAGACTCAACCAAGCAACTCGTACTCTGAGCATACTCAAGTACCTGAATCTTCTGTACTTCCGAAGAAGCACATACGCAACCAAACAACAAATGGGTGAGAAAACAATTCAATATTTTAACGATGCAAATAACATCTTAAAGGGTAATCTCACCTCTATTCATCAACACATATCATATATCATATTTCATATATCATTCATTTAATAAAATGCAAAGTGACTCCATGACACAATGCAATTGCGATACCTACTTCAATAAATGTCCATTGATTCAGACCGGGTGTATCGCTTACGCTCCTACTGAGTCACAATCATCCCCTACCTCTTGATTCGCAATGAATCCGAATAATCAATTATGCTGCATCCGAGACATGATTATTCCACTAACATGTATGCGTATGAAAGACTCGATTACACATACATCAACATATATACACATGAAAAAAACCATTCATGACACGATCATCCTGATCTTCACATTCACCAATCATATAGTCAATATAATTCATATCATCCAAACAGAAGTCATTACACATAATTAACACAATCTCATTAGATTCTTTTTAACCAAATTATTCCTAAGTACTATATTCAAACTAAAGGAACAAACATTGTCCCAGCTACACCATATTCAGTTTTAGACATTATTAAAGAATTAAATAAGTATTCAGTAATTTTCAGAATAAAATAATAAAAATATAATTTCTCACGCTCCAGGTCCCGCTGAGCGATCTCTATGCTCGCTGAGTGAACAACTCTCGGGATTCCCACTTTCCCTCGATCGCTGAGCGAGCACTGCAATTTGTTCAATCGCTCTCTGTGCTAAAACTCCAACCTGCCATGGATTCTCACATCAATCCGAATTCAGTTCATCTTATTTCACTCTTAGCACCCAAAACAATCCAATTATTGTTCCCATACTTAGTTTATACTTCTAATTCCTCATTATCTTCTCAACTTAACATCACTAATTAAATTAGGAAAAATTCTAGGTTTCATCTCATCTCCTCAGTTTACATCATCATCAATAACAATAATCATATGACAGATTTCATACCACTCATATCATGCAATTCAACAACAAATATTCCCAATACAAACAATCAATAATGTATTTTCATAAACATACCAGAATTCTATCAAAATTGATCAAATCGCATAATCCCTAAGAGAGTAAGGAACTCCCAACTACCCTTTCATGTTAGATAACCAATATAGAACCCTTTCTCTCCCTTACCTTAGATTCAATTGATTCTTTGAACAATCTTGATCTTGGAGCTTTAGGTCTCTTGCTTTTCTTTCCCTTTTCCTCTTTCTCCAGAGCCAACTTCTTCTTTCCACCAAAACACGATGAATGAAAAATGATTCCCTTTTTCCTTCTCATAAAACCATACCAATTTACCACCTTGTCCCTTAGACCTCAAATTCTTATTATTTTATTTATTTAATAATAATATTCAAATAATACCACATTATCATTATATTATTATTTAAATAAACAATTCTACACTTATAGTTTCAAAAATACCACCCATATTCATAATAATTACTTTATTAAATAATTTATGAAATCAGGGTGTTATAGTGTACCTACAAGATACTCCGATGCCAAAGTCAGAACGCGCACAAGAGTTAGCAAGTATGAGTAAAGTGTTTTATGAAAGAATATTCAATACTTGGCCCTCTCAAATGAGAGGGTTTATATAGAGATCCCCCAGCGTGTGACCAACGGTCCCTATTTTTGGGTATGGACCATGGATTCCCCAAAAATAGGTAACTTCCAGGAACTGAGTGACGACGAGCATCATGGTCGGGAGGTATTGTGTTGGGCACGAGGCTCCTCGAACAAGAGTCATCCCGGCCGATCCTGGGTGGTATCCACTGTCGTCGAGCAGAGGCCAAGGACGAAGAGAGAGGGACGACCACCATGACAATGGGTCCCTTGGACAATGAGTTATTGAGCCGTTTCATGGGCTAGAAAGGATTAAGCCATATCTAGTCACTGGTCCAGTCCAAAACAGAGTTTACATGGATGAATATCAGTTAGGATAGTAAGGCTCATTATTCTGGTTATGTGGATGAATCTTTAGTATTGTATTTGGCTTTTGAATCATAGTTCTCAAATTGTTTTAGTGCTATAAATTGGTTGTTTTGTGAATGCTTCATGTATGTGTCTTTTGAAAAGTCTATTTATTTGTTGTTTTGAAAGTGATAAGTTTATCTTGCAGTATTTTAAAACATGGAACTCAATTGAGAGTAGCTTTGTTTCTAGAAAGAGTGAATTAGATATATTCTTTGACGAAAAATTAATGGACCTCAATGAAGAACACTCTGAATATTTTGATGTACTTCATTATTGAAAGTTTAATGAGAAAAAGTTTCTGATACTCTCCATAATGGCACGTGATGTGCTTAGCATTCCTATCACGACTGTAGCTTCTGAGTTTTCTTTAGGAATGGCGGACGTGTTCTTACCAAATATAGAAGTTCTACTCTTCCAAAACACATTCAAATATTGATTTGTACTCGGAGCTGGTTGCATGGATTTTCTGAAAATATGAATGGTAATAATACTTTGTATTTTATTTATTTTTATTTTTATTTGTTTATGTTTATGATATACTCCATGTCATTATTTTGTTGAATCTGCACCTATGTATGCTTTATTGTGTTTTTAGGATGAGAAAGATATCAACACTAATGATGAAGTCAACACTGAGGTGACAATGACTTAAGACATCTGGATTGCAGGATTGAAGTGCAAAACTAATTTTAGTGTCATATATTTTATTGTGTTTGTTGAATTTACGTTTTCATGTTTTTTGTTGGATTGATGTCTTTGTTTTTGTGATATTTGGTTCATGTTTGTATTGACTTTTTTCAATTTCGAATGTCGAATGTCAGGAGTATTGACATATATCTTTCAAAGATATGTTTATGAATTGTAATGGTCTAGTTGTAAGTGAAAAATATGATATTTTTTCTTTTCGGAAACATATGATTACATGATATTTTTCCTAAATTGAGATGAATAATATTGTTGTTGAGGAAAAAAATATAAAGTCCTACTTTTTTTTTAAGTTGTATTTTAATTTTTGGATTTTTATATTTTCTTAAAGTTTTTTTTTAGAATTATTTTATTTTTTTGTTAAAAAAACTTTTTGATTTTTTTTAATATTTTAGAATATTTTAACTTTTTTTTCTTAAAAAAATATTATTTAAATATTATTTTTAAATTTTTCGATTTTTTAAATTTTATTTTTTAAAATTAAGTTTTTTTTTTTGTTTTTTTTGGGTCTTAAGGCCCTATTTTAAATTTTGGATCCTTCTGACTTATGAATTTGAGGGCTCATTATTCTTAAATTTTTTTAGGTCCCCTTATTATAGGGGTTAGGGCCTAAATTAATTGGCTCCTTAAATTGACACCTTTAGCAAAGCCTCGCACTTTTTGATGACTAAACTATGGAAGAAAAAATGACCTTCATACTGTATGCATGTATTTTCGACACCATGTTTTTTAAAGTAAAATGATGCTTTTGACAAGATTTGCAAAGGAAGGAAAATGAAGTAATGGTATTTCGACAATTCGACAATGATGGTGGAATGTTCGACAGTTCGACAAAGGGGATGATGTCTTGTTTTTTTCCGACGGTTTCATTGATGTGTCCAATATCAGATGAATTCGACATGGTAAAGGGACGTGTTATTTCATCCTTAAGGAGAAGTTCAAATTTGAACATTGGTTTTGTTTGGCAAAGGAATATGTGGAAGTTTTAGAAGAAAAAGAACATGCAGAAAGCCGAGTGTCAAATTCTTAGAATTTTTTCATTAGTTAGAAGTTATTTTATTTTGTATAAATAGGGTAGCATTTGTTAGTTTTAGTGTGTAAAAACTTGTACAGAAATTCCTGTAAAAATACTCTAAGTACTCGTGTGAAAGAGAAAAAGAGATTTATCTGGAAATGTACGTGTAAACACCGTTTTTATTCCAGTTTATAAAATTTAAACTTTTTGTATTTCTTACTATGTTTACCATTCAATTTACGTTAAAACATTTATTTTCATGCAAACTTTTAAGTCTTTGTTTACTTTCACTTTATTAAAACGTTAACTTAACCACATAATCAAAAATCACTCTTAATAAAGAAGATTCAAGAAACCAAATAGAAGAATAAAAAACGTTTGTTCTAAGAGTTCCCAAAATACATTCGAATTTTGCACATGTGTCATGGGACTTGTTTGGTTGGTCCTGCAAGTTACCCAAATTCAGTGAGATTGAATAACCAGAGATTGTTGTCAAAATCTACAGCGAACAAATTGGCACGCCCAGTGGGACAGGTGCTAAAATTCTGAAAAGTTTGATAGAGTAACTCTTAATTTGAAAACGTTTTACTGCGTTGTATGATTCTGAGAAGCGGTAAATTAGTTGTAACTGACGTAGAAAGACCTAGGAGGACTAGAGTAAGAAGAATGGAAAATCCGCCACATAGTCAAAATGAAAATAATATAGTGCTTACCCCCACTCCTTCGACTGGAGGAAATAAAAGGTCAATTTCTGTGTCAGAAGCCATACCCTCTTCGTCAGGGTCAACACATGCGTTTGCAGTGTCTCAAAATGCGCCTAGTTTTTCTTTCATGGGACACCAAACGTCCATGGCAACGCCCCCTATAGGGAACGTTCATAGGCCTTTTGCGACGGACTTTACAATGCCTTTGTTTGGTAGTGAACAACCTTATGGGATGCCTACTACCACTATGGCAAGTTTGCAAAATGAATCTTCAATCTATTCTGATTCCTTATTAAATAGGTCATCACCATTGCAGGGATCAGGATCCGGTGGGACATGAGATTGAATCAACCCCCACCAGGCTTCCAAATGCCAACAATTACAAATAATTCTACGCAAGTAATACGACAACAAATGGATGAAAGTAATCATGATATGGTCCAAATGTTGACACAAAAAATGGGAGTGGTTTTTAATCCTTTGATACAAAACACTACCCAAACAAATCAAGTATTGGCAGCGCAGATTGCACGTATTGCTGATTTCTTTGGTGTCCCTCAAATTCGACAGAGAGAACCTGTAATTCAGAACCCAATGATCAACGTCGAAGAAGAGCCTACAATAAATCATAGACCTTTAGACAATCCTCAGGCCAACGTTAGGATCCAAGAAGAGGTGGTCGAACAACCTCGTGTCGAAGTCCCTGTTCAACGAGAGCCTAGAGGGTAATAGTCCAGAGAGGTCAGGACGCTGATGATGTATTGCAACAGAGAATGCACTATAATAATCTGTCTGTCAAAAATAATTTGGCAGCCATGGTCGAAAGAATAATGGCGCAAAATGGGGTAAACGTAGGATTGCAAAGGCCTAGTTATGCTTCCCCATTATCTGAGTATGTTATACAACAGGAGTTACCTCCAAGGTGGAAAATCCCCAAATTTACCAAATTTTCAGGGGACACTAGTGAATCCACCATAGAGCATATAACACGTTATTTAATCAAAGCGGGAGAAATAATCCATAATGAAAATCTAAGAATGAAATACTTCCCAAGTTCTTTAACGAAGAACGCGTTTACTTAGTTTACATCCCTGCCAGCAAACTCCATATACACATGGACCCAGTTGGAAAGATTGTTCCATGAACAATTTTATATGGGACAAACCAAGATAAGTTTGAAGGAATTAGCCAGTGTTAAGAGAAAATTTTCAGAGCCTATAGATGATTACCTAAATAGATTCAGATTGCTGAAGGTAAGCTGTTTCACACAAGTGCCAGAACAAAAATTAGTCGAAATGGCTGCAGGAGGTCTAGATTATTCTATAAGAAAGAAACTAGATACTCAATATTTAAGAGACATGACACAATTAACAGATAGGGTAAGACAAATTGAAAGACTAAAAGCTGAGAAATTTAGGGAAAACAAAAGTAAAAAGGAAAGAGTGGCCTATATAGGAATATGTCAGGAGGACGATTGTGACGAAGATGAACCAGTTATCTTCGACGAACAAGAGATTGACTTGGAAGAATTGAAACGAGATCCACCATACTCTTGAAAAATGCTAACTCTGTCGAACTAAAAAAATCTGGTCGAACCAGAAAAGAATAATAAGTTTCCTAAAAGAACATATACTTTCGACGTCTCCAAGTGTGACGAAATTTTTGACTTGTTGGTTAAAGATGGTCAGTTAATAAGACCACCAAGTGTTAATGAACCCCCTGTTGACCAACAAAAAAAGAGAGGTTTTTGTAAATACCATAACTTTCTGGGTCATAAAACTTCTCAATGTTTCCTTTTCAGGGATCTTGTTCATAATGCAATTCAGGATGGAGGGCTAAAGTTTGGAGACAAACCAAAGCAACAAATAAGGATTGATACCAATCCTATGCAGGTGATGGAAGCCAATTACGCTAAACCATTCAATGTGAATATGGTCGAAATTGAAAAGATGTCTGAGGATAGCTTTAAGATGAAAGAAGCCACTGAAGGTTTTGACACCTACATTAACATGGTGGGGATCGCTGATGATCTCTCAGACCAGGATAACATGGAGGAAGTATCCAAAGACCATTTGACCATGCCAATAATGATCAAGGTTACTAACAATCTTGATGTGAAAGAACTGAATGACTATAGCCAAAACAATGTTGAGACTACTGAGGATTTCAACAGTCTAAACAACGTTGAGGTCACTAAAGATTTCAATAGTCCAAACAATGTTGAGACTACTGAGGGTTTCGACAGCCCATACAATGTTGAGATTACTAAAGATTTCAACAGTCGAAGCAAGGTTGAGGCCACTGAGGGGTTCGACAGTCAAGACAAGGTCAAAGTTGCTGAAAATTTTAATAACCAGAAGAAGGAAACTACTGAAGGTTTCAACAAGGGAAATAACAACATGGATAAGAATAAAATAATATGGGACACTCTGGGAGAGCCAAATGAGAAGTTTGATTATCTTGTGAAATACACTGCCCCTGCAAGTTCTCATGTTGACATCAGCAAAATCCAGCCAACTGGATGGGAAGATGTCCCTGTAGACACTAAGGAAGAATCTGACAGTTCTTTTAGTGTCGAAAAGAAGGCTACTGAGGGCCTCACCATTGAAGATCAGATTGTTGAAGGTTTCGACCCTAATTAAACAAAAGAAAGGAATGTTGTAAGTTGCACTAACACTGTGAGACTTGTCAACAAAGACATTGCAAGGATTAAGGCAGAAGTTGTCGAAGGCCCTGCAAAACTGGACACTTATGGAATACTATGCAGGACCATGGAAGATCCAAGAAAGCAACAAGTCGAAGTAAAAATTCTCTATCTGACAAAAGGCCAGAATGAAGTCGAAGAGGCTCTTGTTAAAAAAAATGAATGAATTAAGCATTGTTGATGGACAGGAGATGAACATCAACATGGTAGACTTGTTTCACAAGAACAAAGAGAAAATTGAAACGGAGCACCGTCGAGAAGAGTACCAAAGGATGGCATATCTGTTGTTCCCCAAAATTTTCCCTCACCTAGACAATACATTGTGTACTAAGAGGTTCACAAGGTTCACAAGGTTCACAAGGTTCACAATTAGTCAGAAAGTTTGACAATTCCCTCAGACAATGCATCCTCCTAAGCAATGCATCCTAAACTAGGGTTTTGGATTTCATCAGGCTAAATAGACTTCTAAGGCTTCAAGTGAGATTCATATCACCTTATATGTCTTTAATAATCCCTATGTCAAGTTTCAAGGCTATCCCAAAAGGTTTGCTCAGTCAGATGATCAGATAGGCTAAAATCAGTCAAAGCAGTTAAAAAGTCAAACTGAGGTCAACTGTGGTCAAACCAAAGTCAAAATTCATGATTTTTTGCCAACATCAATTTTATGAAGTAAAATTCATAATTTTATCAAGGGTTGATCATGATTCATCAAGGAGATTTCAGATCATCAAGAATCAGGAGTTTCTAAATTAGGGTTTTCATAGGAAAAGTCAACTGAACTTTGACCAGCCATAACTTTCACATGCTTCATCAATTTTTTTCCATCCAAAGCTCATTTTGAAGGAAATTGAATTCTCTACAACTTTGTGTCTCACAAGCCAAGCCCAAAAATGCTTCATTTGGAAGGTATGAGCCAAAACATTACAGGTCATTTTAAAAGTCAACAAAAAGTCAACATCTTCCAAAGGGCATAATTTGAAAATGTTAAAGGATATGGACATGAGACCAAAGAGGTTGGTTATAGGACTCTCTAAGATTTCCAAAATGTCCAAGAACACCTTCATAGCCTTAAAATTGAGGGATTTGTGCCTTTGCGAAGTTGGGAAATTTTGAGAGGTATATTGAGCAAATGGGGTCTTAAAACCAATTCTTTCCACATGGGCTTGCAATTTTGTGATCCAATCTTTACCATGACATCATGCACGACCCAATCCAAGTATTTTCTGATTTTTATAATTTATTTGCATTTTATTCATTAAAATTCATTTTAAATCAAAATAAAATATGAAAATATGAATATTTGATTGGATTATTCTTCTAGAAGCTTTTAAATAACATTTAAGTTAATTCAAAACCATCCAATTTCGTGCAAACTTGTTATGGAAATGATATATTTGATTTTTTGACAAAAATAAAAGTGAGGTTTCTTCACACTCAAGTAATGAAAATCCATGATCAAAAGCCCAAAGTTTTGACCTAGAATGCTTCACTATAAAGCCTTGGTCATAACCCAAACAAAGGGGGCGAATTTTGCAGGTCCAAAGCACAAGAACGAAGTCAAAATTTTCAAGGAAAAAGTGGCAATCGAATTTTCATTTAGAGGCCATCTCAAAGCAAATTGAAGGTCTAAATATGATCTTTGATCATCCGTGATGTTATCCCAATGCTTTACATCATCAAAATTGCCCTCATATGCATGAACAGAATCCGTGTTCTTACACTTTTATGATTTTTTTGTTTTCGTCTATTCGTGCCATATAAATTATGTTTTATTGATGTTTTGTGTTTACAATGAAACAAGGAACGTTTCTGGATGGTTCAATTGAAGTTTCGTTGCAGGTTGAAGATACTGCCATGATTAGGGTTTTGAACCTCACTTTCGGGTTTTCATGTTTAGGCCATATAAATAATTTTGGAAGCCGTGGTTAAATCGTAAACCTCACAAGGATCATGTTTATGTATTTAATTTGTTAAAATTTTGTGTATTCTGGATGTTGCAAGCTTGCAGGTTTATAGTGACAATTGGACTACCGTAGCTATAAGTCTTTTAAAAACCGTAGCTAAAAGCTCCTCTCCTAAGGTTGAAGATGAAAGCTATGGCGCGAAGATTTATTTCAAAATTTCAATATAATTAATCTTGTTTTTGTTTCATTAATATTACAAGTTGTATGGCTGGTTCAGATGGTGGAGGTCACGCGTGTGGGAAGCCTAAGACCTGGGTTCGAATCCCAGGTCTTTTTTTTTTATAATTATATTATGTTTTTTAGGTTTATATTATATTGAATGTTGCTCCTTCAAAGTCATCAACGCATGTGCAGTCCAGTGGCAAGGGATATATGTGTGGAGCATGGAGGCCTGCGTTCGACCCCAGGCTCTAACAGGTAAGCTATTTTGGTTCCTTTTTTCTATTTTTTAGTTATTTTAATATATTTTAATAATTATTATTAATTAACTATTTTTTTCTTTCTAAATGAATAAAAACTTAATTAGTTTATATGTAACTATAAATAGATATTTGTAAATAAGTACTAATTATTTTTCTAAATCTTATTTTATTATTTATTTTACCATAATTATATTTTGTAAATAAAAAAACTTATTTAATTATTTTTAAAACCCTAATTATTTTCTAAAACCCTAATTTTTTTCCACTAACCTTAAAATTTAACCTAATTTTTTCTAACCCTAATATTTATTTTATAATAACTTTTTTTTTATTTTGTAATATATTAACCTTTTATTATTATTAAATCCTTTAAGTTTATACTATTTTTCTGATAATCTTTAAAATTCTAACTTATTTAACTTGAAATATTTCTTTAAAAATTCTAATTTTTTTTCTTTATTACTTCATCATTTTTCTTTCTTTCTAATATTTATTTATTGCTTTGTTATTATTATTGCTCCATTTATTTGCTTTATTATTATTATTATCATTATTTATTATTATTATATTGTAACTATCCCAAAGCCATGTAATAATTCTAGATTTATTTTCCGTTTTATTATGAATATTTTATTGTGTGGTTAGTAAATAGGGTGTGGAAATTTACTTGTAATTAATTTAATTTAGATAATTAATTTAAAAAGATAAATATTTGAAAATAAACACTCACACACATAAGTCGATCTTTGATCGCCATCTTACACTTTCTAAGGTTACCTCTCATGTTGCCTAATTATAAGGTCAAGTAAAGTGTCTTGAAGCAAATTCCCTTCATAAAGTATCATCTAGTCCCTTTAAGTTCATAAGATCAAGTCTCTTCGAGGTTGCCTACGGAATAATGATCTTGTCCCTTCGAAATAAAAATATGATAAGCCCCTACGAATTGCTAAAGACACCTTACAGTTGCCTAAATACAGATGTCCCTTCACATGTCCCTTAACACATCCAAGGTAATGACTACATATTCCTTAATAATAGGGATAATATTACCATTGAAAGAACATATAAGAACAGTAAAGATTTAATATAGGGTAGGTTCCTCTTAATTACTTGCTCACCTTTTCAATATACTCTTTTACACTTCACATTTCAAACAAATTTTCAAAACAAAGTCTTTATATACATCCATATGAGGATCATTATAAAGTACTTAGAAAATTTTTAATCACACATGTAAACACCTCAAATTGGCCCTCACCCATTCACACCATGGCTTGTGACTCTTTTCATTTGCATAAGTTCAACCATAGCATCTCATATTGCATCTTTTTGTTTCAAAGTCATCTGCATCTAGGGTTTGTGATCTGAGCCATCCCTGAGCTATTTGAGCCACTCCAAAGGTCATCAATCAATTCAAAGGGGTCCATGTATGTTCAATCATCATATTATATCCCTAAAAGGTCAAGGAAGTCAAAGAATCACAAGAACTGAGAAAAGGCATGGAAGCAGAGCCAGGCTTAACTGCACAGATGACCTAAAATTAGGGTTTTGGTTTCAGAGGCCATAACTCCAAGTTTTTTGGTCATTATTGTTTCTATTGGTCTCTATAGGTTATGAGGACCATGCATATCAATTTTCATGAAGAAATTCAATGGGGAAGGCATCTGATCAGGAGATGACTTCTTGAGCAAGTCAGTGCAAAATCAGGGCATCTGAGGCCCCCAATGACCCAACCAAAGGGTGTTCTCCATCATTTTGAATGTGTATGATCTTTATTTGATCATAGAAGATGTTATAAGTTCACAAAATTGAAGAAATTCAAGCCATTTGCAAAGTTGCCTTTTTGGGAAAGTGACTTATAATGTAAACTTGCCATTTTGGGAAAGTTTTTCAACCTCCTCTTATTGATTCAAAAATGCTTCAAATGAAAAATCTTTGGTCATGAAAGTTGTAGATTGGATCCTCCCATTTTCAAAAAGTACAAGAACTCATTCTAATTCATTTTGTATCAAAAGTTATGGCTTGTCAAAGTTGGGAAAAATCACTTATTTTTCATTTTTTGCACCAAAGAGGAAAGTTGCAAAAACTTCATGCCAAGGCTAATTGTGACTTCAAATCGACTTCTAAGCATTACACAAACATAAGTCATGACCTAAAATTCAGAATGTACCAAAGAATTCTCAAGTTTCATGACTTATGCATTAAGAAACTTCAAAAGGGCCAAAAGTTCACAAATTTGCAAAACCATACATAAGCTTTGATCCACTTGCTGATTTGCCTCAATCTCATTTCCATGGTCATCCTTGAATCAAGCTGCAGCAGACATGCCTTTGCTCTGGCCCTAAAACAGCCCATACCTCAAAGGACACCTAGACTTGACTTTTTGCAAAAGGGGCCATGCTAATCACACTGTGCCACCACCAACTCTCTGCCCTATCACAGTTTGATAAGATGACAAAATGAAACTAAAACCACACAAGAGGCAAGCCTGAGCTCTCACACAATTCAGCATAGACAAAAATCCCTCCCTTTGCATTTTCTATCGAATCTCTCAACTCAGCAACTCAAACTTAAAACTTCTTCCACCATTCATCTTAGAATGCATCACTGATCACAAACCACCCCTTACTTTGCCTTAAAAGCCATCATACACCAAATACGATTTTTCCCCTCTTGAACTGAACTGAATCAATCTCCCAAACCAGCCATAAAAAACTCCAAACAAGCTTTGCAAACTCTTGAGGGAAGTCAGTAGAGGTGATTGGAAGCAAGGAACTGGCCAGAAAGCTCCAAAAGCAAAAGCTTCATCTCAGGTATCCTCTTGAAACTTTTTTCCAGAACCTCTATTTTAAGTTCTTAATTGGTTGTGTTTGACCCCCTGAGTGTAATGAACTTGAAATTATTGAAAATGATGGAGAGATGAGGGTGTATTGCTTGTCTGAAAGTTTTATAGTTTTGTGTTCTTGGCTTCGAATCATGTTTAGGAGTGAAAATAAATTCCATTTGAGGTTGGATTTAGGTTTAGGGGAGTGAGAGGAACAAATCTGGAGCTTTAGAGCTCCAGAAATGACCTAGGGAAGAAGATAGCAATTTTCAGGGAGGGATGTCACCGGAGAAGACGATCGGAGCTCTTCTCCGGTGACCTGAATGTCATTAGGGTTTAATCTGTGATTAGGGTTCAGTTTAAATGTGGAGCGTACGATGGTGTTTCCCGCGCGTGTTCAAGGGCTCAGATCACCCCATTTAGCCATAATCCACGTCATTAAGTTAATTAATTAGGTTTTAGTTTTAAATATGTCAGTTTGAATCTGGGCCATAGGATCTGGCGCCAGTCAATTCCCTCCAATTCTATTTGAATGTGAGCCTCAGGATTTGCATACTTCTCCATTTAATCAATTTTAATTCATTTTGTTTATATTTTATTTACACGAATTTTAAAAAATAGCAAAACATATTAAAAAATTCTGATTATTTTTGTCAAACATTTCATTAATTTTCAGAACCCAAAAATACTTTTATTTTTATTTTTTGCATTAAAAATTATTTTTAAATCATTTAAATGTTTATTTTCAATTAGTTAATGGAAATTAATTAATTAAAAATGCATTTAGGTATTTAAAAATCACCAAAAATTCACATTGCATTTTGAAACATTTAGAAACATTATCAAACTCTCAAAACAAATTTCTTTTTGGTTCTTGACCTATTTTGACAATTTTCATTGGAATTAAAGTTGTTTAAAGGCAATATTTTGGTCCAAACTTGGAAAAATTCATTTTGCCTAACCATGGAGAGCTTGATGATGGTTCTTCTTGTATTGCATTCTTCATAGCATGTAGTTTCTAGGGTAAAATTGGTTTGAATTTATCTTTCATTTTCAATTTTTTTTGCATTTTTCATTGTGAGGTATCCCAAAACCCTAGTTGACTTGAGAAATTCATAACACCCATTAGGTTAAGAGTTAGGTCCCCTCCTTTGGGCAGTGAGCTTGTGTAGGGTTAGGGTTCCTTTGATCCCATTTTCAATTTTTTATCTTGTCATTTGCTTCTGATTTTAAATTTTTGCATTGCATATTGTATGTAAACCCTAATTCTTGTCTTCCTTTGCATCCATCTCTCATATGTTTGCATTCAATAACTTGCCATGACATTTTGTGCATACACGTGATTCATAAGACATCTTAGGACATATTAGAATCATGTTTGATCATTGCATCATTCATTTGACATGTCACACCTTCATTGCATTCCATAAACTTTCAAGAACTTTCATGGTTCAAAGCATGCTCCATATGCATCCATTCTCTTGTATGCTCACATATTTGCATCTTGTATGACTTTGCACCATCTCTTGACATCATTTGCATCATGTGTATGTTTCTGACTTTGGCATTTTCCCATCCACTTGCATTGTTTCATCTCATTCCTTCCCTTATGCATCTTGTACTAACTTCTCAGGTTAATGGTAAGTTTGTTTGGAGGTGAATTTGCCTTCACTTCCTACCTCTTATCACCTTATCATCTTACATCCTTGCTGCATTTTTACTTGTCTTTGAGTGAGCTTGCTCACTTGTGTCTCTTTTCCCTCTTTTCTCTTCTCATCTCATCTCTTTTCATCTTGTTCCTCCTTGGTGGCCTTTGAAGATCCCTTTCTTTCTTAAGCCTCATAAACCCTAGGAACAACCAAGCATGATCACAATTAGGGTTTGATTAGTCCCCCCATTAGTTTTACCTTTGTGTCATCCTTGAGTCTTCTCTTCTCATCTCATAATCAAGGACTAAACCCTAAAGGTTTTAAGGCTTTGTGATTAAGCTTATGCCTGCATCCTTCTATTAGGATGGAGTGTATAACTTTAATCCTAAGTGTTAAACCCTTAATGTGTTTAAATCCTTTAATCAATCCACCTAATAATCATTAAGACATCAAGCTTGTAACTTGGACCTTGCATTAGGGTTCTAATTCTTTCTTAACTGGTTAAGAAGGACTAACCCTAGTGTTAATGGACAAGTCCCCCTCAAGTTGTCTTACAAACCCTAAAATCCACTTCTTAACCTTACCATTAACCAAAATCCATTAATAAAGGCTTTGTTTTGTCATGAGGTTAATCCCTAATCACGGATTAAGTTGAGGAGCCTTCCTTAGCTTAAATGTTCTCATATATTATCCTTCTATTAGGATGGTGTAATGAGTCCATTAAATCCTTGATTATGGCTTAAACTCATTACTTAACATTAAACAAAAACACCAAAAACATCTAAATAAATACAAGTGGGTTAATGATCTTAATCCTACATCATGGTGATTAAGTGTGAGGTGCTTACTTCATACTTAAGGTATTCTCATTACCCCTAATCAGAGGGAGGATGTGATGAGTTTACTAACCCTTGGTTTAGGCTTAAGCTCATTAACTTATGACAAACACAAAAAAGGCAATAAAAGATTGAAAACATCAAAAACAAACAATAATCGTCTCCTCCGGGATTCTTTTCTCATCTCATTCACTCACAAACGAGAACTCGCTTCTTCCGTCTAATGCAAGACAGTTAGCACCTGAGCCAGACAGGTCATACACTTGAGCATAGGCAAGCAAGCAGTTCATCAGTCATTTTATCTTTCAGTCTCTTTGAGTCGAACTATGGTGTTCTGACTTCCTCATTGCACGAGAGGATACATAGGCATAACTTAACGGTTATCGAACAAAAGTCTCTGTATATTCCCCCTCTTTCCAGCATTATTTTTTAAGCCTCATTATCTTGAGCATTTCACTCTTGTTCTTACACTGACACTTCTCTTATACACTCCACACTTCTTTTGCACTGACACTTGCATTCTTTCCAGCTTTGATACACAGATTGCACTGACACTACCCCTTTTAAACACAAATCTTTCAAGCGTGGATCCTGTCGAGTACGGCGGACAATCTGGGTGCTAATACCTTCCCAGGTTGTAACCAACCCCCTTTCTCAGTTTCTCTGGTTCGCAACCGTCTTATCCATCTTTTCTCAGGTCTATGCAGCATTACCTTTCCTTCAGGATAAAAATGCCTAGCTGGCGACTCTATTCTTTTCAGAGTTCACCCCTGTGTGTTCTCTCCTCTTTCGCCGACCGTTCGCGTCCGTACCCCTTCTGACCAGGTGTCATTTGGTGGGAGCGACAACACACTACACCTTTCTCAAAACAATTTAAAGTGAGCTAAGTAACTAAGAGCCCATGGATAACCATGGATATAAAGGGTGCTAACATCTTCCCTTTGTATAACCTACCCCCCGAACTCAAAATCTTTTTAAGGTCTTTCCTGTTATTTTATGCCCTTTCCTTTTGGATAAAATAAATGTCGGTGGCGACTCTTGCTATCCGCAACATTTAACTAAAGTCAGTTCTCCCACTGTGTTACAATATCCAAAAGAGGATGAGAATCTAGCAGAATTCATCCAGAGGTGTCAGAAGAAGAAGACTGAAGTCATGTTATGTCCACGTTGTAATGTAATATTCGACAGAAAGGCAGCAACAAATTTGGAGGCAGTAGAAAAATCCAAGAAAAGAGGAACTTGGGGAACAAGACCAATAGTCGAAGCTGGAAGGTATGACCCAGGAAGAAGTAAACATCACCTTCAAAATTTTGGGAGAAGATGCTACAACACCTACAAACCATCTGGCAAGGTTGCTGATGATAAATGGGTCCAACCCATTAGGGATGCTCAAGGACCAAAGAAGTGGAGAAGTTTTGAAATCCAAAGAGGACCTTCAGTAGAAGGCGAGAAAGAAACTGAAAGGTCAAAACCAAGACCATATCCATCAGAGAACTACAAAGGGAAAAATCCTATGTCAAGGTCCCAATGGAGAAGATTCCAGAGGCAGAAGAGGGATGAAAAAGAAGCTGCAGAAGGAATCATTGTCAAGAAAGAAAATGCTAACAAGGATAAAGCAAAATCAAGCAAGAATGCTCAAGTTGCAGGCAAAGGGGAGTCTTCTCAAAAGAACAACACAAGTAGCCTATCACAAGTGTTGAAACTCAACAACAAAGTGCTAGAAGATGACGAAGCGAATGACGATTTCGAATCTGGCTCAGAGGGATCATTCGACGTGGTCTGCAATGTAGTGTATGTCCTCCCTAGGGACTATGACAGGATCATGGAAGTCAAAGATGAGGAAGAGAACATGGTGGACAATACAGTGGGACCTAGGCCTGTATGTTACTACATAATGAACAATGGCTGCATTGAAGAGCAAAATGCCTTCTTCGAAAAGCCAAACAAATCAATGAAGGGACACCTGAAGCCTTTGTTCATAAAGGGAAAGGTCGAAAATGTTGGTGTGAATAAAATACTAGTGGATGGGGGAGCTGAGGTGAATTTGATGTCCTGCTATATGTTAAAGAAAATTGGAAAAAATGATTCTGACGCAAAACCCCACAATATGGTGCTGTCAAATTATGAAGGGAAAGTAGGCACTACCATGGGCGTTATCTAGGTAGACTTGATAGTTGGAACTATAACCAGACCAATAATGTTCATAGTCATCGCTTCCAGGGCGAATTATAATTTATTGCTTGGAAGGGAGTGGATTCATGGAGTAGGGGTTGTACCTTCTTCAATGCACCAACGTATAGTCATCTGGCGTCCTGAAGGGATTGTCGAAAACATAGAAGCAGATCAGAGTTATTTCATGACTGAAATAAACAATGCAAACAGTCGAAGCTTCGAAAAAAATCTGGCTCATATACCTCCCTACAGTCCAGCAGAATTCAACTTGAAGGCAACTGACAACACCTATTGTTCCATGTACCTCTGTAACACGGTGGGAGAACTGACTTTAGTTATGTTGCGGATAGCAAGAGTCGCCACCGACTTTTATTTTATCCAAAAGGAAAGGGTATAAAAGAACAGGAAAGACCTTAAGAGATATTTTTGGGTCCGGGGGGTAGGTTATGTAAAGGGAAGGTGTTAGCACCCTTTACATCCATGGTTATCCATGGGCTCTTAGTTACTTAGCTCACTTTGAATTGTTTTTGAAAATGTGCAGTGTGTGAATAGAAAATTTTCATATGAGTTAATAATGATCCATGTACGGATGCGTAAAAACTTGTGTTTGAAAATTTGTTTGAAATTTGTTAAGTGTTTGAAAAATTTGGAATGAAGTGAGCAAGCAACTAGGAGGTACCTACCCTAAAATTTAAGTCTTTTCTGTTCTTTATCCTTTAAGTGGTAAGACTATCCCTATTATTAAGGAATAGGTAGTCATTACCTTGGATGTAAGGGACATATGAGGGACATCTGTTTTTATGAAGGCAACTGTGAGGTGTATTAAGCATTTAGGAGGGACTATCATCATTATTCGAAAAGGGACTTGATCTTTAAAGGCAACCATTAGGGACTTGATGATTTTTTCTTTTAAGGGACTTGCTTTATACACCCCACTTGACCTTATGATTAGGCAACATTGAGGGATAGCCTTAGAAAGTGAGATGGCGATTAAAAATCGACTTACGTGTGTGAGTGTTCAATTTTATTTATCTTATAATTAAAGTGATCTAAATTCAATTTTAAATAAAATACATGTTTACACTCCCTAAATTACTAACCATAGCATAAAAATTAAATAAATTACATATTTACAAAATTTACACCAAGGAGCAATTACATAATTATAATAATAAGCTAATTAAAAATAAATAGCAAAAATAAATATATAAGCAAAGTATAAATAAATAAGTAAAAATAAATAAATAAGCAATAATAGGGGTTAGTAATAATATTAAAAATAAATAGGGTTAGTGAAATAATAATAAGCAAAAATAAATAAATTAATAATAATATGGTTAGTTATAACAATAATTAAAATAAATAGAATTAGCAAAAATATTATAATAACATGATAAACACAAAATTACATTTTTAATATAAATATTTATTTAAAAATATGAACAATTAAAGGATTATGGTAATATTTTAATTTATGTACAAATTATTAAATTATTTACAAAATTAAATTATTATAAATTTAGTTATTTCTAAACACATATTAAAAGAAAATAATTTAGGTTATAAACATAGTATATAGAATATTTTTACATATTATAAAAAAAAGATTATAATTATATTTACAAAAATTAATTATATTAAAGATTATATTAAATAAATATATACATGATAATTATATTAAGAATTAGAAAATAAAAATCATTTAGAAAATAAAATTAGGGTTTGTTTAGAAAATTTTTTAAAGGTTTAAATTATAATATACAAATCAAATATATATATATACATTTTATAATAAAGATATAATAATAAGAATTAATTTTTTTTGAATTTTAGAAAACATATATATTTTTTAGAATTTAGAAAGCATATACATTTACATTTTATAATTTAAAAACTATTCTAATATAATATGGAAAATAGGTAATATAATAAAAAGAAAATAATAAACATAAAAAAACTGGACCTGGGATTTGAACCCAGGTCCCTAACCTGGACAGTTGAGAGGTTTGCCAACTGAGCTACGCACTAGTGATGCAACAAGAATGAACATCCATTGGTTTTGTCCTTTAAATCTGGAAAATCAGGAAAAAAAATGAAGCCAAAAGGCCTGGGGTGAGGATTGAACCCAGGACCTTTACACACACAAGCGTACGCATCACCACCCGGCTGGAAGAGCCCATCTGATAATAGAATGGCCATTGAACATAATATATTATGCCTTCTTTTATCCTGAAAAAAATAGAAAAATAATGGCACAAGACAGGATTCGAACTCAGGTCTTGTAACCAAACACAAACGTCTCTTTCCACTGGGACACAGGCTTCTGCGTGACAAATAACCAAGATGAATACATAATATTTTAAATCAAAATTTTAAATACAAAATTCGCGCCAAGCCATCTTCATCTTCTTCAGTGTACCTATGCAATTTGCTGCGAATCCCTCTACCACTTTTCCTGCGAAAACACCATGGCAGCAAAACCTACAAAAATCAATGGCCAACAAAACCATACAATTTCACAAAATTAAACATAGCAATATGATCCAGACATTCATGCGATTCATCCTGTGTTTTTAGAATCCATTTATGTTCATTAAATCAGAAATCCCTAAACCTAGGTCCAAACCCTAACAATGGCGTTTCATGACTCAGCCACGGTTTCTTTGATTTTTCTGCCCAGAAACATTCTACATCACATGATAAACAAGATTAGCCAAGCAAAATTCATTGAAACACAACAAATTAATGCAATCGAAAAAATTATATTCAAGAACAAATTGGATTCGGGTAGAGCATTATGGCATGTATGGGATGCATATGAGTACTGGTTTATGATCAGTGATGTCCAATGAAGCTTGCCATGTCTTTGTTTTACCTTCTAAAGCCCTGGAATTCAAAATCCGAATGTGAGCTTTTGGAGGATTTTTCAATTTGTGAAGCTTACCTTGGAGGCAGAGAATTCGTGTCAATGCAATGGGGTTGAGTTTAGTATTTATATGTGAATGAATTTAGGTCATAATATTGAATGGTTGTGTGGAAATTTTGATATTTGAAGATTGAAAAAGATCATGTTTTAAAATTCAAATATTTGTGCATGAAGGCTTGCTATTTTTGGATCAATCTCATGATTTCCTTCCCTTTCAATTCCAATCAACATTGAAGACATTCTAGAAACCAAATCTCCATCAAATATCATATTTTCATATTTTATTTCTATTTAAAATGATTTTTTATGAATTAAATCAAAATAAATAAAAATAAAATAATAAAAATTCTGATTTTTAATCATTTGGGTCGTTCATGATGATAGTGTATGGATTGGATCATAATTTGACAAGCCCATTTGGAAAGAATTGGTTTTAGACCTCCATTTTCATCATAAACCATCACAAAATTTCCCCACTTTGCAAGGGCACATATCCTTCAATTTTAATGCTATGAGGGTGTTCTTGGACATTTTGGAAAGCTTGAAGAGTCCTCTAAACAACCCCATTGGTTTCATGTCCATATCATTTACCAATCTCAAGTTATGCCCTTTTGAAGTTGTTGACTTTTTGTTGACTTTCAAAATGACCTATAATGTCTTAGCTCATACCTTCCAAATGAAGCATTTTTGGGCTTGGCTTGTGAGACACAAAGTTGTAGAGAATTCAATTTCCTTCAAAATTAGCTTTGAGTGGATACTTGGTGATGAAGTATGTGAAAGTTATGGCTGGTCAAAGTTCAGTTGACTTTTACTGAGGAAACCCTAATTTAGAAACTCCTGATTCTTGATGATCTGGAATCTCCTTGATGAATCATGATCAACCCTTGATCAAATGATGAATTTTACTTCATATACTTGATGTTGGAAAAAAATCATGAAGTTTGACTTTGGTTTGACCACAGTTGACCTCAGTTTGACTTTTTAACTACTTTGACTGATTTTGACTTATCTGATCATCTGACTGAGCAAACCTTTGAGAAAAGTCTTGAAACTTGTCATGGGGATTCTTAGACACATATAAGATGTCATGAAGCTCACTTGAAGCCTTGTAAATTCATTTAGCCTGATTAAAGTCAAAACCCTAGTTTTGGATGCACTGCCTAGGAGGTGCATTGTCTGAGGGAATTGTCAACTCTTCTGACCAATTGTGAACTTTGTGAACCTTGTGAACCATCATAAAATGTCTTGTGAACCTCATTGGAGGTATTGTGAAGCTTGTGAACCTTGTGAACCTCCTCAGGAAGGCTTTGAAAGCATTGTGAATCTTGTGAACCTTGTGAACCTTCATGAAATGACTTGTAGACTTCATGAATCTCATGAAAGGTATTGAAAGCATTGGGAGACTTGTGAACCTTGTGAACCTTCATAAAGTAACTTGTAGACTTCATGAACCTAATGAAAGGTCTTATAAATGTTGAGAAACTTGTGAACCTTGTGAACCTTGTGAACCTTCAAGAAGTGACTTGTAGACTTCATGAACCTCATGAAAGGTCTTGTAAATGTTTGAGAAGCTTGTGAACCTTGTGAACCTTCATAAAGTAACTTGTAGACTTCATGAACCTCATGAAAGGTTTTGAAAGCATTGTGGGACTTGTGAACCTTGTGAACCTTCAAGAAGTGACTTGTAGACTTCATGAACCTCATGAAAGGTCTTGTAAGTGTTGGGAAACTTGTGAACCTTGTGAACCTTCTTAGAACACAAAGTCCTGTATTGTGAGGGCAAATTTTGGGGTGCAACAGCTGCCCCTGTTCAATTTTCTGAAACCTGAGGGGTTAGATTGGTATATTTGCCAGTCGTGACCTGGAAGGTTGAAGGGGATTGAACACAAAAGCCCAAAAATTTGCACTCACCAGTGCATGAAGTGATACAGATGGCTAGTTGAATATGATTGAGTGGGCTTAAAGATGCCACTTGGAAGAACTGGAGATGGGCTTAGAGATGCCATCTAAAGAACTGGATGTGGGCTTAGAGATGCCATCTAAAGTATCAGAATATGATGATGTCTTTATGTTGATACTGGATATCAGTACTAGGTCTTTGTATAAGCCGTCTCTGAATCATTTATGCAACATGATTTGAGTTGTTGGATGGACCAGTAGAAATAAATCTTGTGATGATTATCTCTTCTGGAAATATTTTGGATTAGGGAATGGATCTTTGTATAGCCCATTTGCCTATTCTCCAAGGGCCAAAAGAACGTCAGGATTTGTTCTTAAGGATCAAAAGAACGTCAGGATTTGTTCTTCTGAAAAAGTATCTTGAACAAGGGGCCGAAAGAGCGTCAGTATTTGCTCTTAAGGGTCAAAAGAACGTCAGGATTTGTTCTTCTGAAAAAGTATCTTGAACAAGGGGCCGAAAGAGCGTCAGGATTTGCTCTTAAGGGTCAAAAGAACGTCAGGATTTGTTCTTCTGAAAAAGTATCTTGAACAAGGGGCCGAAAGAGCGTCAGGATTTGCTCTTAAGAGTCAAAAGAACGTCAGGATTTGTTCTTCTGAGAAATGTATTGAACCAGGGAATGGATCTTCTTACAGACCGTTTGCCTGCTATTCAAGGACATCTTGAGTAATGTATGGATCACTTCTGATCTGTTGTGAATTGGTGATATAACTTTATCTGCATATACCCTTCCTGTAAGGAGAATGTTAGTTTATGCAATATGTATGCATGCATAGTATGATGCACCTAAGTAATGTATTATGTATTCATGGATATGTATGTTATGGTATGATGTAAATGATGTATGTATGACATGATGATACTGGAAACGTCTGGATATCTTCGTATAACAACTGTTGGCCAGGGAAAATAAATCCCGATTTGTTGCTGAAAGATATGAGGAACTCATTCCCGTCTTGTTTGATAATATGTTATACATAACCTCCTGTCTGCTGGGGATAACAAGGTATATATAACCTCCCGTCTGCTGGGGATAGCAAGGTATATATAACCTCCCGTCTGCTGGGGATAGCAAGGTATATATAATCTCCCGTCTTCGTTCGTCGTACCCTTATTGGAAAGTAGATTCCCGAATATCCGTATGAGGATAAAAGAGATGGATATAAATTCCAGGGGAGATAAGACTTTGTGAAGATGGATTCGTCCTACTGAGGGTTTTGTAGTTTTCTTGTAAAGATGAACCGACGAAGCTCTCGTTAAAATCCTTCCCTCGTTCGTCCTTAGTAAATACTATTACTGCATTTTCATGCATTTCTGGTAAACATCAATCATATTAAGCATTCTTGCATTTTTGGTAAACATCAATCATATTCAAAAGCATGCATACATTCAAACACAACCAATGGACGTTTCGCTTATGTAAATAGGGTAAAAGTAAATCTGGATTCAAAAGATGGAATTTATTTATATCAAAAAGTGACCCATACACGGGTAAGTTTGTACAAGGAGACATAAACCCTAGTAAGAGGATTTTGTCATAAAGTTTTTACAAAACAGAGAAAATCAGCTATGTGGGAAACAATCCTATTGAGTTTCAATTCTACTATTGCCATTATCTTCAAGTATCTCATCTTCTGCTGCTGGGACGGAAACGATTGAATTGAGCTTTATCTGTTCGAGCTTGAGTAAGTAGTACAACTGGTTGCAGTTTCATGGGTGATCCAAACGAGACATAATCATATGCTTTAATCCCTAACTTTTGCCTGGATTGCCTTTTCAGGTTTTCAATCCACCGGGATACCCTTTTTTGCCCAAGCCGCCTTTTCAGGTTTTCGACTTGCCGGGTGTACATCTTTTTATATATATCCCTAATTTTTTCCCAAACCCTTTTGGTTTGCCGGGATGCCCTTATTTTTGCCTAGGCCTGTCAACCTAGTGGGTCTCTTTTTATGCGTAGTATTTTTTAACTATGTCTGCGTTTACAGGCTGTGGGAAGTCTTCACCATCCATTGTAGTCAGTATCATGGCACCTCCTGAGAACACTGTTTTGACTACAAATGGTCCTTCATATGTAGGAGTCCACTTGCCCCTAGGATCACCCTGTGGTAATATGATACGCTTGATTACCAAGTCACCAGCCTGATATACCTTTGGCTTAACCTTCTTGTTAAAAGCTTTGATCATTCGTTTTTGGTACATCTGGCCATGACAAACTGCTGCTAACCTCTTCTCATCAATCAAATTTAACTGGTCAAGTCGAGTCTGAATCCACTCATCTTCATCCAAGCCTGCATCCTTCATAATTCTCAAGGAGGGAATCTGAACTTCAATGGGCAGAACTGCTTCCATACCATAGACCAAGGAGAACGGGGTTGCCCCTATTGAAGTACGTATTGTAGTACGATAACCATGAAGAGCAAATGGTAACATCTCATGCCAATCCTTGTAAGTAACAGTCATCTTCTGTACAATCTTCTTAATGTTCTTATTAGCAGCTTCAACTGCCCCATTCATCTTTGGACGATACGGAGAAGAGTTGTGATGCTTAATCTTGAACTGCGTGCAGAGATCAGTAATCATAGTGTTGTTCAGATTAGAGCCATTTTCAGTGATAATCCTTTCAGGGATGCCATACCTACATATGAGATTACTCTTAATGAATCTAGCCACAACATTCTTGGTAACAGATGCAAATGAAGCTGCCTCTACCCACTTTGTGAAGTAATCAATAGCAACTAGGATGAAACGATGCCCATTAGAAGCAGTAGGCTTGATCTCACCAATCATATCAATGCCCCACATGGCAAAGGGCCAAGGAGCAGTCAACACATTCAATGGTGATGGAGGTACATGGATTTTATCAGCATAAATTTGACATTTGTGACAAGTTCTGGAGTGTTGATAGCAATCAGCTTCCATGGTAGACTAATAATATCCTGCTCTCAATATCTTCTTTGCCATAGTATGACCACTAGAATGAGTGCCAAAGATCCCATCATGCATGTCTTCCATAATCTCTGTTGCTTCTTTCTTATCCACACAACGAAGCATAGTTGAATCATGATTGCGCTTGTACATAATGCCATTACTCAAAAAGAACTTAGCAGAGAACCTCCTCAGGAACTTTCTATCTTTGACAGATGCCCCTTCAGGAAACTCCTGAGCTTCAAGATATCTTTTTACTTCATAAAACCAAGGCTTCTCCTCTACCCCTTCAGTGTCAATCTCATTGCAGTATGCAGGCTTTTCAAACCTATCAATAGTAATCTTGGGAGCTTCATCATCCCAACTGATCTCAAACATGGATGCCATGGTGGCTAATGCATCTGCCAACTGATTCTCCCTTCGTGGAATATGTCCAAAGGTAATCTCTTTGAAATGTGGGGATCAAAGACAAAACATGCTCTCTGTAAGGAATGAGATTATCATGCTTAGTATCCCAATCTCCTTTAATCTGACTGACTACCAGGGCTGAATCTCCATACACATCAAGGAACTGAATCTTCATATCAATAGCAGCTTTAATACCCAAGATACATGCCTCATATTCAGCCATGTTATTGGTACAATAGAAATAAAGTCTGGCAGTAATCGGGGTATGACAACCTTCAGGGGAACTAATCACAACACCAACACCATTACCAAGTGCATTGGAGGCACCATCAAAAACCATAGTCCATCGGGATCCTTGTTCAGGTCCGTCATATTGTCCAGGTTCTTTGGTAACAGTCATAATGCCTTCATCAGGGAACTCAAAACTCATTGACTGGTAATCATCTACTGCTTGATGAGCCAAATGATCAGCAACAACACTTCCCTTAATGGCCTTCTGAGTAGTGTATTGTATATCATATTCTGTCAAGATCATTTGCCATCTTGCAATTCTTCCGGAGAGAGCAGGTTTCTCAAATATGTACTTAATTGGATCCATTTTCGAAATCAACAAGGTAGTATGGGTCAACATATACTGTCTTAGTCGGCGAGCAGCCCATGCCAAAGCGCAGCAAGTTTTCTCGAGCAGTGAGTATCTTGTTTCACAGTCGGTAAACTTTTTGCTAAGGTAGTATATTGCCTGCTCTTTTCGACCAGACTCGTCATGTTGCCCCAACACACACCCCATTGAGTTGTCTAACACTGTTAAGTACATAATCAAGGGTCTTCCATCAACTGGTGGCATCAAAATTGGTGGTTCTAGCAAATATCTCTTGATTTCATCAAAGGTAGTTTGGCATTCATCATTCCATTCCATCACCTGATCTTTCTTCAACAACTTGAAGATTGGCTCACAGATGGCAGTTAATTGGGAAATAAATCTTGCAATGTAATTCAATCGTCCCAAGAAACCTCTAACCTCCTTCTCAGTACGGGGAGCTGGCATCTCTCGTATAGCTTTTACTTTTGCAGGATCCACTTCAATACCTTTTCCACTGACAATGAAACCCAGGAGCTTTCCAGATCTAACTCCAAAAGTACACTTGTTTGGATTCAATCTCAACTTGTATTTCTTCAACCTCTCAAACAACTTATGCAGATGATCAAGATGTTGCTCTTCATTCTGAGATCTGGCTATCATATCATCTACATATACCTCTATCTCATGATGAATCATATCATGAAACAAAGCCACCATAGCACGCTGATATGTTGCCCCTGCATTCTTCAAACCAAATGGCATTACCTTATAGCAAAAGGTGCCCCACTGTGTCACAAATGTTGTCTTCTCCATATCTTCAGGTGCCATCTTGATTTGATTGTAACCAGAGAAACCATCCATAAAAGAGAATACCTTATGCTGAGCAGTGTTGTCTACCAGAATATCAATATGAGGCAGTGGAAAGTCATCTTTAGGGCTAGCCTTGTTCAAATCTCTGTAGTCTACACACATACGTACCTTACCATCTTTTTTAGGAACTGGTACCACATTTGCAACCCACTGAGGATAAGAAGTCACTGCTAAGAACCCTGCATTGAACTGTTTCATTACCTCTGCCTTGATCTTTTCTGACATTTCAGGACGCATACGACGAACCTTCTGCTTCTTCGGACGACAATCTTCTTTTACTGGTAAACGGTGAACCACAATGTCTGTATCCAACCCTGGCATATCTTTATAAGACCAAGCAAAGATCTCCACATAGTCACGTAACATCTGAATCAACCTGCTCTTGACACTGTCCTCTAAACCAGCCCCTATCTTGACCTCTTTTCTGTTTTCTTCAGTTCCCAGATTCACAACTTCGACTGGCTCTTCATGTGGTTGTATAGCTTTCTCTTCCTGTTGTAACAACCTAGCAAGCTCTACAGGTATTTCACAATCGTCCTCATTTCCGTCTTCAGTTTGATAGATCGGATTCTCGAAATTATAATTGGCAATAGTAGAACTGTTATCAACAGGATCCAGAGTGGATGAGGATCTGCATTTTAGTGATGTGGGTGTGTGTAAGAACACATAGCTGATAAAGCAAAAATAAAAGAAAAAGAAAGACAAGGAACACGATATTTACGAAAACGAAACGTCCACTGATTTTATTGAATGAAGTATGCAAATGAAATGACAGCCCGTAACAAGCACACCATTGTGCCCCGGGTAAGGCACATGGCTTGAAAGTTTTATTTTACAAATTTAAAAAAGCAACAACACAGTAATAGTATTTACTCCTGACTAAAGGAGATAGGGATAACATCTTCAGCTTTCCAATTATTGAGTCCAGCACCCACAGTAGGAAAAATCCAAGCATCCAAGTTGTAGTCTTCATCATAGTCTCCCACAGCATTGATCTGATCTTTCATAACCCCTTGATTGGTGATACGAACAGCACGAGCACGACGAACATCCTTCTGGGACTCTTCATCCACCACAGCTCTAGCATCATTGAGGGAGGCCATTGCCATTGTTGGAGGTTTTCTGGTGACCACAGGAACCTTCTTTGCAACAGGAGGAGCTACATAATCATTAACAACCCAAGGAACTACTTCAAATGTCTGACACGGAGTCTCAATGTATTCACCTTCCATTTTCAGATACTTAAAGGTATTCACATGGCTGACAAAGTATTCTTCTTCTCCATAGACAATAACAACCTTTCCATTCACCGGATATCTCAACTTTTGGTGTAATGTAGAGGTTACAACACCTGCCCCATGGATCCAGGGACGACCAAGCAGACAAGAGTATGAAGGACGAATATCCATCACATAAAATGTAGCAGTAAACACCTGGGAGCCAACTTTGATTGGAAGGTCAATTTCCCCATGTACTACTCTTCTAGAACCATCAAAAGCCTTCACCACGATACTACTGGGCTTTAGCACAGCATCTTCAGGACTCAGCTTGTCCAGGACTTCCTTGGGCAACACATTCAGAGAGGAACCATTGTCTATCAGCACATGTGACAGGGTAGTGCCCCTGCATTCAATTGAAATATGCAAGGCCCTGTTATGATCCCTCTTGGCAGGGGTCAAATCAGCATCAGAAAATCCTAACCCATTATCATAGATCAGGTGGGCAACACAGTTCTCAAATTGATCTACAGAAATTGCACTGGGTACATGAGCAGTCTTCAGAAATTTGATCAAAGCTTTTGCATGAGCTTCAGAACATAACAGCAAGGACAGTATAGAAATCTTAGAGGGAGTATGCCCCAATTGATCGACAATGTCATAATCACTCTTGCGAATGATTTTCAATACTTCTTCCATCTGCTTAGAGAGATCATCAGCAGCTGGCACATCAGTAGATACAGGCTTAATAACATGACCTTTGCCCCGAGCATCAGTGGTAGATGTAGTAGCAGGAGTAACTGCATTTTTAGAAGCAACTGGAGGAGAGAAGACTCTTCCACTACGTGTGATCTTACTAGATCCAGCAATATTGTCAACATCAACAGGCACATCAGCTACAGGCTCTTGCTTAACACCATGGATGTAAACATCAGATCCATAATGCCAAGGCACATCTTTGTCAGACGTATACGGGATAGGACCAGGAGTAGTAATGACCACAGGAGCTACTCTGGCTTCAGCAACAACTTTCACGGGACCTTCAGCAGTAATTTTGATTAGACCCTGATGAGTGATTTTAATGGGACCCTTTGAAAGTGATTCGTATTGGTACTTTGTCAACCATGTCAACCTCTTCAATCTTCTTACCTCTGGTAATATGCTCCACCATACTCTCCACAGAAGACGGTCTTCTTTCAAACACTATAGTATACTTATCCATGAGACGCTGAATTCCGTCTTTCAATCTGAAGCACTTCTCTGGATTATACTCACAATAAACACACTCTTCACGACAACCCGGAAAGAACCCAGCTTGTACCAACTTCTTTCTGATGACAGACAATGGTGTGGTCAATTCATCAACTGAGTGGATATGCAGATCTTCCTCAATGGCATTGACAGTCTTCTCGTGGTTTGGCATTGGAGCAGTAATCACATTGGGAGTACCCGGAGGATCAAACTCAATTTCTCCAGCATCAATCATATCTTGAATTTTATTCTTCAAGATCCAGCAGTTATTAGTATCATGTCCCTGACAGTTTGAATGATATGCACATCGTGCATTGGGATTGTACCTGGGAGAAGTAACATTAGGATTCTGAGGAGCCTATTTTAAAGTAATAAGTTCAGCCTTCAACAAATGTTGCAATGCCTGAGCCATTGACATGTTGATCTTCGTGAACTGTCTTCTAGCCCTCTGTTGGTTGCCCTGTGGCTGCTCTGTTGTTGCAGGAGTTGGATTTGAAATATGAACTGCACTAACAGACTGATGCCTTCTGTTACGATCAGGTTGACCATAAACAGCATTAGATTCTTTCTTCCCAGTGGGAGGCTTCTTTGCAGCACCTGATGAAGAAGTGCCCACATGGATCTTACCATTATTTATACCATTCTCTACTCGCTCTCCTGTCATGATCAACTCAGTGAAGCCAGATGATGAGCTTCCAATGAGATGACTGTAAAACGGACCATTCAGTGTGCACATGAACATATCAACCAATTCCCTATCAGTCAAAGGGGGTTGAACTCTTCCAGCTAAATCTCTCCACTTCTGAGCATACTCCTTAAAACTTTCTTTGGCACCCATAGACATGCTCTGAAGCTGCATGCGAGTGGGGGCTAAGTCAGCATTGTATTGATACTGCTTATAGAAAGCTTCAGCAAGATCATTCCAGTCTCTGATGTTGACACTCTCCAATTGATAATACCACTCCAACTGAGCTCCAGATAAACTCTCTTGAAAAAAGTGGATCCACAACTTCTTATCAGCAGTGTGAGGTTGGATCCTTCTGACATAAGACCTCAGATGCAGCTTGGGACAAGAGACCCCATCATAAATAACAAAAGTAGGAACCTTGAAACCCACAGGTATGACTACCCCAGATATCAAACTCAAATCCTCAAAATCCAGCCCAGATGATTTCTGCAACTCCATAGCATCCATCCTATCCACCAACATCTTGAATTTGTCTTCATTAGGCTCATGGTAGTAATTAGCCTCAGAATCAGAGTCCCCCATAGTGTTGTGGAGACTGCCTCCCTCTTTTTCAGATTCCTCAGATTCATAGTCTTCAGCTGGTTCTTTGGTCTTGGCAAGACCTTTGAACCTTCTTCCCATGTTGATCAAACCAGCTGACCTTCTAGTCTTCTTGGTCTTCTTGGCCAGCAGTGCCTTCAATTCATCCTGCCCCTTGGTCAGGTTCAGTATCAGCTCTTAGAACTGTGCATTTTGTGCCTGGAGATCCTTAACTGTTTGTTCAAGAGCCATTGCTGAAATAAACAGCGAGAAGATGAGAAACCTGTGCACAATTATAAACCTGTGATGCAATTATATGATATGTGAATGCATATGCAATGTTTTCAAGGACCGCAGGATTTAAATTTGCTTAAACAAACAAGATGGTAAACTTTTATTAGTAATAAATTTGTTTTGCCTCTTGGGCGTACAAAAAATGAAATGAAATAAATACAAGAGATGGGGTTTTAAGTCTCCCATGGACGTTTCCTCTTTATGTTGAGGTATGAATTGAGATTCCGTTCCTCGTGAAGTTGCTTTGTTAGTTCTAGAATTCTTTCTTGGCTTGCTTTGTAATGAGCCTAGAAAGTATCCCTTTGATCCTTCAACTGGATCCAGGATCTCTGTAAGTCTTCCATATCAGTAGGCATGTCTGGGTGAAGGATGGTATAAGCAGTGTCTCCTTCAGCAACAGGTTCCATGGTAACTGGCAGGATAGCAGGATATGGCATCATGAGAGTCTGAGCACGAGATCGCACCCATCTGAGATAAGCCTCCATAGGAATAGTGTACTTAGGCTCCAGTGTCTTGCTGTCAACCTTGTTCACTTTCCCCCATGCTCGTATGAATCTCTGACGGTAACCTTGAAGATCGTTGTCGTAGTCAAACACAATGCCCTGAATCAACATGTCATGTGGTCCATCGCTCCAAGCGTAACCAAACTGTCGTAAAGCCAAAGAGGGGTTGTAGGTGATGCCTCCTCTTATGCCTAGAAGTGGCACATTAGGAAACTCCCCACAACGGTCAATAATGGTGACATTCTCCATAGATCTGGAGCACCAATGGATGTCTGAGTGAGAGAGTGACATAATTCTCTTGGACCATCTGAATCCTTGCTCATTCTTCATTACCGAGCGATGAAGGTGAGAAATAAACCACCTAGAAAGTAAAGGTATGCAGCACATCAAAGTTCCTCTTGCCCTTGTAGTACGAGTATGAAGAGAATGCAGGATGTCTCCAAGTAAAGTAGGTACTGGATTGTGACTCAGGAATATGTTGATGGCATGAACGTCTATGAACTGATCAGGATTGGGGAACAACACTAAGCCATATATTAACAAGGCTAAGATCTCCTCAAAAGCATCGTAGCTCATAGCCTTCAAGAACACTTGAGCTTTATCCATTAATACCTTAGCAAGAATACCCTTAACTCCGCTTCTCGTTTCTAGAACAATGTCAGACTTCTTCAGATGTAGAGCTGCAGCAATAACCTCAGGTTTAGGCTCTTTTTCCAAGCCTGAGAATGGTTTCTGATCAAGAACAGGTATACCCAGAAGTTTGGAGAATTCTTCCATGGTAGGAACCAGCTGGTAGTCGGGGAATGTGAAGCAATGGTGCTTGGGATCAAAGAACTGAAACAGAACACTCATCATGTCTTCATTGAACCCTGAGGTGACTAGATCCAATAGGTAACCATGTCTCTTGATGAACTGGGAATGATCAGACACTTGAGAAACCAACTCTTTAAGCTTAGCAGGTATGCCCACAAAGTTGATCCTGATAGTGTTTCTACGAGCAGAAGCCATGACCTGCAACAAAGAACAAAGATAAATCCTTTGGTCCTTGAAATGGTTAGTGAAAATGCTATGCTTATGATGCATGATGATGTCATGATGTTATGTTCAATCACAAACATGTGGCACACACAAACAAGTTACACCATAGCCCTAGGTTTAAAGGCTTGCATGAGGTTCAAAGGTGAGTACCCTCCCCTGAAGTTAGATGGTTCATCCTGTCCTACAAAAGTAACCAGGTTCTAAGGGATCTCAATATCATTGATCCTTCACAAGGGTGGTTGTTCAGAAGGCAACTTACTTGCCAACCAAAACCCTCCAAGTTTAAGATCTCAATGAGCGTAGTATCGAGTGTCAACCAACTTCAGTCTGCACCAAAGCCGGTTACCTCACTACTTTCTAAAGGCCAAGATGAGTTAACTAGGGTTCTAAAAGTTAGCTAGTGCATTGACAACATATGGCAGCCTCATATTATCCTCAACTTGACTTAAGGAACATAAGCACCAACCAAGAAGTCACACTAACTATGGCCACCAGATCAACCGTATCGATATACGTCGTACAGTTTCCTTGGTCTATTGCCATTTACCTAAGGTACACTAGATCCGGGTTAGGATCTTTCACACATAAGAGCACCCCAACAAGATAATATAAAGCAAACAAGGCAAACAATTTTAAAGTGATCTAATTCCTAAGGGTACCCCTCTTTTATTAAATCCCCAGCAGAGTCGCCAGTTCTGTAACACGGTGGGAGAACTGACTTTAGTTATGTTGCGGATAGCAAGAGTCGCCACCGACTTTTATTTTATCCAAAAGGAAAGGGTATAAAAGAACAGGAAAGACCTTAAGAGATATTTTTGGGTCCGGGGGGTAGGTTATGTAAAGGGAAGGTGTTAGCACCCTTTACATCCATGGTTATCCATGGGCTCTTAGTTACTTAGCTCACTTTGAATTGTTTTTGAAAATGTGTTGTGTGTGAATAGAAAATTTTCATATGAGTTAATAATGATCCATGTACGGATGCATAAAAACTTGTGTTTGAAAATTTGTTTGAAATTTGTTAAGTGTTTGAAAAATTTGGAATGAAGTGAGCAAGCAACTAGGAGGTACCTACCCTAAAATTTAAGTCTTTTCTGTTCTTTATCCTTTAAGTGGTAAGACTATCCATATTATTAAGGAATAGGTAGTCATTACCTTGGATGTAAGGGACATATGAGGGACATCTGTTTTTATGAAGGCAACTGTGAGGTGTATTAAGCATTTAGGAGGGACTATCATCATTATTCGAAAAGGGACTTGATCTTTAAAGGCAACCATTAGGGACTTGATGATTTTTTCTTTTAAGGGACTTGCTTTATACACCCCACTTGACCTTATGATTAGGCAACATTGAGGGATAGCCTTAGAAAGTGAGATGGCGATTAAAAATCGACTTACGTGTGTGAGTGTTCAATTTTATTTATCTTATAATTAAAGTGATCTAAATTCAATTTTAAATAAAATACATGTTTACACTCCCTAAATTACTAACCATAGCATAAAAATTAAATAAATTACATATTTACAAAATTTACACCAAGGAGCAATTACATAATTATAATAATAAGCTAATTAAAAATAAATAGCAAAAATAAATATATAAGCAAAGTATAAATAAATAAGTAAAAATAAATAAATAAGCAATAATAGGGGTTAGTAATAATATTAAAAATAAATAGGGTTAGTGAAATAATAATAAGCAAAAATAAATAAATTAATAATAATATGGTTAGTTATAACAATAATTAAAATAAATAGAATTAACAAAAATATTATAATAACATGATAAACACAAAATTACATTTTTAATATAAACATTTATTTAAAAATATGAACAATTAAAGGATTATGGTAATATTTTAATTTATGTACAAATTATTAAATTATTTACAAAATTAAATTATTATAAATTTAGTTATTTCTAAACACATATTAAAAGAAAATAATTTAGGTTATAAACATAGTATATAGAATATTTTTACATATTATAAAAAAAAAGATTATAATTATATTTACAAAAATTAATTATATTAAAGATTATATTAAATAAATATATACATGATAATTATATTAAGAATTAGAAAATAAAAATCATTTAGAAAATAAAATTAGGGTTTGTTTAGAAAAAAATTTAAAGGTTTAAATTATAATATACAAATCAAATATATATATATATATATATATATATATACATTTTATAATAAAGATATAATAATAAGAATTAATTTTTTTTGAATTTTAGAAAACATATATATATTTTAGAATTTAGAAAGCATATATATTTACATTTTATAATTTAAAAACTATTCTAATATAATATGGAAAATAGGTAATATAATAAAAAGAAAATAATAAACATAAAAAAACTGGACCTGGGATTTGAACCCAGGTCCCTAACCTGGACAGTTGAGAGGTTTGCCAACTGAGCTACGCACTAGTGATGCAACAAGAATGGACATCCATTGGTTTTGTCCTTTAAATCTGGAAAATCAGGAAAAAAAATGAAGCCAAAAGGCCTGGGGTGAGGATTGAACCCAGGACCTTTACACACACAAGCGTACGCATCACCACCCGGCTGGAAGAGCCCATCTGATAATAGAATGGCCATTGAACATAATATATTATGCCTTCTTTTATCCTGAAAAAAATAGAAAAATAATGGCACAAGACAGGATTCGAACTCAGGTCTTGTAACCAAACACAAACGTCTCTTTCCACTGGGACACAGGCTTCTTCGTGACAAATAACCAAGATGAATACATAATATTTTAAATCAAAATTTTAAATACAAAATTCGCGCCAAGCCATCTTCATCTTCTTCAGTGTACCTATGCAATTTGCTGCGAATCCCTCTACCACTTTTCCTGCGAAAACACCATGGCAGCAAAACCTACAAAAATCAATGGCCAACAAAACCATACAATTTCACAAAATTAAACACAGCAATATGATCCAGACATTCATGCGATTCATCCTGTGTTTTTAGAATCCATTTATGTTCATTAAATCAGAAATCCCTAAACCTAGGTCCAAACCCTAACAATGGCGTTTCATGACTCAGCCACGGTTTCTTTGATTTTTCTGCCCAGAAACATTCTACATCACATGATAAACAAGATTAGCCAAGCAAAATTCATTGAAACACAACAAATTAATGCAATCGAAAAAATTATATTCAAGAACAAATTGGATTCGGGTAGAGCATTATGGCATGTATGGGATGCATATTAGTACTGGTTTATGATCAGTGATGTCCAATGAAGCTTGCCATGTCTTTGTTTTACCTTCTAAAGTCCTGGAATTCAAAATCCGAATGTGAGCTTTTGGAGGATTTTTCAATTTGTGAAGCTTACCTTGGAGGCAGAGAATTCGTGTCAATGCAATGGGGTTGAGTTTAGTATTTATATGTGAATGAATTTAGGTCATAATATTGAATGGTTGTGTGGAAATTTTGATATTTGAAGATTGAAAAAGATCATGTTTTAAAATTCAAATATTTGTGCATGAAGGCTTGCTATTTTTGGATCAATCTCATGATTTCCTTCCCTTTCAATTCCAATCAACATTGAAGACATTCTAGAAACCAAATCTCCATCAAATATCATATTTTCATATTTTATTTCTATTTAAAATGATTTTTTATGAATTAAATCAAAATAAATAAAAATAAAATAATAAAAATTCTGATTTTTAATCATTTGGGTCGTGCATGATGATAGTGTATGGATTGGATCATAATTTGACAAGCCCATTTGGAAAGAATTGGTTTTAGACCTCCATTTTCATCATAAACCATCACAAAATTTCCCCACTTTGCAAGGGCACATATCCTTCAATTTTAATGCTATGAGGGTGTTCTTAGACATTTTGGAATGCTTGAAGAGTCCTCTAAAAAACCCCATTGGTTTCATGTCCATATCATTTACCAATCTCAAGTTATGCCCTTTTGAAGTTGTTGACTTTTTGTTGACTTTCAAAATGACCTATAATGTCTTAGCTCATACCTTCCAAATGAAGCATTTTTGGGCTTGGCTTGTGAGACACAAAGTTGTAGAGAATTAAATTTACTTCAAAATGAGCTTTGAGTGGATACTTGGTGATGAAGTATGTGAAAGTTATGGCTGGTCAAAGTTCAGTTGACTTTTACTAAGGAAACCCTAATTTAGAAACTCCTGATTCTTGATGATCTGGAATCTCCTTGATGAATCATGATCAACCCTTGATCAAATGATGAATTTTACTTCATATACTTGATGTTGGAAAAAAATCATGAAGTTTGACTTTGGTTTGACCACAGTTGACCTCAGTTTGACTTTTTAACTACTTTGACTGATTTTGACTTATCTGATCATCTGACTGAGCAAACCTTTGAGAAAAGTCTTGAAACTTGTCATGGGGATTCTTAGACACATATAAGATGTCATGAAGCTCACTTGAAGCCTTGGAAATTCATTTAGCCTGATTAAAGTCAAAACCCTAGTTTTGGATGCACTGCCTAGGAGGTGCATTGTCTGAGGGAATTGTCAACTCTTCTGACCAATTGTGAACTTTGTGAACCTTGTGAACCATCATAAAATGTCTTGTGAACCTCATTGGAGGTATTGTGAAGCTTGTGAACCTTGTGAACCTCCTCAGGAAGGCTTTGAAAGCATTGTGAATCTTGTGAACCTTGTGAACCTTCATGAAATGACTTGTAGACTTCATGAATCTCATGAAAGGTATTGAAAGCATTGGGAGACTTGTGAACCTTGTGAACCTTCATAAAGTAACTTGTAGACTTCATGAACCTAATGAAAGGTCTTATAAATGTTGAGAAACTTGTGAACCTTGTGAACCTTGTGAACCTTCAAGAAGTGACTTGTAGACTTCATGAACCTCATGAAAGGTCTTGTAAATGTTTGAGAAGCTTGTGAACCTTGTGAACCTTCATAAAGTAACTTGTAGACTTCATGAACCTCATGAAAGGTTTTGAAAGCATTGTGGGACTTGTGAACCTTGTGAACCTTCAAGAAGTGACTTGTAGACTTCATGAACCTCATGAAAGGTCTTGTAAGTGTTGGGAAACTTGTGAACCTTGTGAACCTTCTTAGAACACAAAGTCCTGTATTGTGAGGGCAAATTTTAGGGTGCAACAACCTCCACCCAACACATGGTTTTCAATGGGACAAAAAAGTAATTGGCAAACCAAGTCACATATGGGGAACTTCTCCTATTGAGCCAACAGGTTGGGGAAGTGAATTTGATGATGATGACTGAAGCAATAGCGCTTAAAAGACTGATGGCCTATATGGCCAAAAATAAACTCAAAGCGGCTCTTGAAGCCGATGTAAAATACATGACTGTCGAAGCCAACAAAGAAGAATTGGACAAACAATATCCTCAAAGGGACGTTGACGAAGAAGGTAATGACAATCAGATAGGCGAATGGCAGAACCAGAAGCTTGACGCCATCTACGATGACGAACCCCTGGGGTTCGAAAAGGATCCAGTGTCAACTAGCCTGAAGATGGTGGCACAGGACCCATTGGAAGAAATTAATCTAGGGCTGGGGGCGGAAAAAAGACCAACCTACATAAGATCTAGGATGGATCCTCAATTCAAGGTCGAATTAGTCTGTTTGCTGAAAGAGTTTAGAGACTGTTTCACATGGGACTATGACGAAATGCCTGGTTTAGATAGAAGTTTGGTCGAACTAAAGCTGCCTATAATAGAAGGAAAGAAGCCTGTGAAGCAAACTCCAAGACGCTTTGCGCCAGAAGTTCTGTTGAAAATAAAAGAAGTCAAAAGAATTCTCAAAATAAAATTCATCCGCCCAACCAGGTATGTCGAATGGATTGCAAACATAGTACCTGTAATTAAAAAAAATGGCAAACTAAGGGTGTGTATTGACTTTTGAGACCTAGACTCAGCCACCCCAAAGGATGAATATCCTATGCCAGTAGCAGAAATGCTAGTAGATTCTGCAGTAGGCCACGAGTACCTAAGTATGTTAGATGGATACTCTGGCTATAATCAAATTTTCATTGCAGAAGAAGATGTTTCCAAACAGCCTTTCATTGTCCTAGGGCAATAGGGACTTACAAATGGGTAGTAATGCCTTTCGGTTTGAAAAATGCTGGTGCAACTTACCAAAGGGCTATGAATTCTATCTTTCATGATTTTATTGAAACATTCATGCAAATATATATATTGATGATATTGTAATAAAGTTTGTTTTCAGGAAAAAAACATTTAGACCATCTTCGACAATCCTTTGAGAGGATGAGGAAGTTTGGTTTAAAAATGAATCCCCTTAAATGTGCTTTTGGTGTGCAGGTGTAACACGGTGGGAGAACTGACTTTCTATAAATGTTGCGGATAGCAAGAGTCGCCACTGACTTTTATTTTATCCAAAAGGAAAGGACATAAAAGAACAGGAAAGACCTATTTTTAAAAGACTTGAGTTCGGGGGGTAGGTTATATAAAGGGAAGGTGTTAGCACCCTTTATATCCATGGTTATCCATGGGCTCTTAGTTACTTAGCTCACTTTGTTTGTTTGCAAGAGTGTAGTGTGTGATTAGAAAAATTTCTTTAAGTACTTGGTAATGACCCTCGTATGGGTGTATACAAAGCCTAGTTTAGAAATTGTGAGGTGTAAAAGTAATTTTGAAAAGTGTGAGCAAGTAACTACGAGGTACCTACCCTAGATTAAGTCTTTCGTGTTCTCGTATGTTCTTTCAACGGTAAGACTATCCCTATTATTAAGGAATAGGTAGTAATTACCTTGGATGTTAAGGGACAAACGTATGGTCATCGTATGGTCATAGAAAGCAACTTAAAGGGTGTCTTTAGCAATTCGTAGGGACTATCATCATTTATTCGAAGGGACAAGATCATTATTTCGTAGGTAACCTCGAAGGGACTTGATCTTTTAAATCTGTAGGGACTTGATGATTTATGCGTGAAGGGACTTTGCTTAAGACACCAATATATTCGAGGGACTTGACCATATTTAAGGCAACCAAGAGGGGTAACTTAGGAAGTGCAAGATGACGATCAAAGATCGACTTACGTGTGTGAGTGGTTATATTCAAGTATTTATCTTATTTAACTTAATTTTCTACGTTCAATTTAATTACATATAAGTTATACACACCCTAAGATTACTAACCATACAGTAAAATATTTACAAAATTAAAGCAAAGATATAAAATAAACCTATTACATGGCTTTAGCAATTACATAATAATAAAAATAATAATGATAATAATAAATATAATAAGAATAATAAATAAACAATAATCACATATTAGTAATAATAAAATAATAAAAATGGTTAGAATAATAAATAAAGGAAATAAGAATTTAAAAAGAAAAATCAATATTAGAAAATATTTAGAAGTTAATTAAGAAAATAAGTTTAATAATAATAAACAAATAACAAATTATTTACATATTAATAAAAATAAAGATTAATAATTTAATTAGGGTTTAGAAAAATTAGGTCAATTTTAGGGTTAAAAGAAAATTAGGGTTAAGAAAAAAATTAGGGTTAATATTTAAATTAAGAAAATTAGGGTTTTTAATTATAATTAAAATACATTATTAGTTTATTTACAAAAATATAATAATTATATACAAACATATTATAAAATTAATACAAATAATTTACATTTAAGAAAATAAAATATGGATTTTAGAAAATATAAAGTTTTATGAAAATATTACTGATTATTATTTTAGAAATTATTTTAATTATATTAATTTAAATTAAAAATAAGAAAATAACAAAAATAAGAAAACATGAGAAAAAGTCCTAAAAAGATAGGATCTGGGATTTGAACCCAGGTCCTTTACCTGAACAGCAACACACAAAACCAGCTGAGCCAGCATGCGCTGGTGTAATCCAAATGCAACGCAATCCTTATATTGTAAACTTGCAAAAACAAATGAAATTTAAAACAAAATGGCCTGCGGCCAGATTCGAACCCAGGACCATCACAACAACAACCAAACACTCCAACCAACTGAGCCACATGGGGCGCGTCTGCATGCTAAGCAACAAACAATCATCATATATTAAGTTAACTGAATAATGGAAAAATTGAACAAAATATGGTGTCACCAAGGATCGAACACAGGTCATAACCATCACATACGCACGCTAACACCACTGGGCCAAGCAGCATTTGTTGAAACAATATAAAAACAAATCAATAAAATATTAAGTCAAGTATTTGAATTCCAGTTGCGCGCCAAACGTCTTCATCTTCTTCCTCGTACCTGCGAATTTTCCTGCAAATATACCTACAACTATTCTTGCGAATTTTGAATTTCAAGAACCTGCAAAAATTGGATCTTTCATAATACGCAAAATTTCATCAAATTAAACATACATACATGATCCTTGCAATGTATACAGTCCAACCATGGTTTCATTATTCATTTATATTAGGTAAATCGTGAACCCCTAATTTAAGAGCTCTAACCCTAACAATGGCAGTTTTCGATTCAGGCCATGAAACTTTGATCTAAGTGTCCAGAAACATTCCTTGTAACCTCATGAACGCAAAACAAATGTCAAATATACTTAAAACCAACCATACATATGAAATCGAAAAAAGCAAAAAAACATGAATATGATGAATTCGGTTATGGAGTTTCAATGCAATAATGGATGTTTTAGTGATCCAGAAACATTATGTGATCTTTCAGGAATGATTTGCAACCTTTATTTGATCTTGAAAAGGTATATAGATAAAAAACCGAATGTGACTTTTCTTTGAAAAATTGGAAGTTGAATGGTGTTCTTGGAGGCTCTGAATTTCGTCCCCTGTTATTGTCTTATGTTCATGTACATATAGTGAATGAAATTAGGTCAAAAAACTTGTCCCTCTTTTGGGCTTTTGGATAACTTGATGGTGAAGAAAGATATAATCTTAAAAGTGAGAAAAATCAAATATTTTCATACTCTTAAAGCCTTGCACGAATTTGGAGTGTATCCAATCAAGTTAAATGGTGTTTATGATCTTCTAGAACAAGAATCAAATCTAAATATTGAGTTTTCATATTTTATTTTGATTTAAATTGATTTTTAATGAATAAAATCAAAATAAATAAAAAATAAACTATAAAAATCTGAATAAATGAGAATTTAGTCGTGCATGATGTCATGGTAAAGTTTAGATCATAAAATTGCAAGCCCATGTGGAAAGAATTGGTTCTAAGACCCCATTTGCTCAATATACCTCCCAAAAATTTCCCAACTTTGCAAAGGCACAAATCCATCAATTTTAAGGCTATGAAGGTGTTCTTGGACATTTTGGAAATCTTAGAGAGTACTATAACCAACCTCTTTGGTCTCATGTTCATATCCTTTACCATTTTCAAATTATGCCCTTTGGAAGATGTTGACTTTTTGTTGACTTTTAAAATGACCTATAATGTTTTAGCTCATACCTTCCAAATGAAGCATTTTTGGGCTTGGCTTGTGAGACACAAAGTTGTAGAGAATTAAATTTCCTTAAAAATGAGCTTTGGATGGAAAAAATTTGATGAAGCATGTGAAAGTTATGGTTGGTCAAAGTTCAGTTTACTTTTCCTGTGAAAACCCTAATTTAGAAACTCTTGATTCTTGATGAACTGAAATTTCCTTGATGAATCATGATCAACCCTTGATTAAATGATGAATTTTACTTCATAAACTTGATGTTGGAAAAAAATCATGAAGTTTGACTTTGGTTTGACCACAGTTGACCTCAGTTTGACTTTTTAACTGCTTTGACTTACTTTTGCATATATGATCATCTGACTGAGCAAACCTTTAGGGAAAGCCTTGAAACTTGACATAGGGATTCTTGAAGACATATAGGATGTTATGAAGCTCATTTGAAGCCTTGGAAGTCCATTTAGCCTGATGAAATTCAAAACCCTAGTTTAGGATGCATTGCTTAGGAGGATGCTTTGTCTGAGGCTATTGTCGTACTTTCTGACTAATTGTGAACCTTGTGAACCTTGTGAACCTCTTCATATCGATCATTTATGTACCATCCCACAGATAAACAGTTGCATAGACCATTAGATATAAATCTTTGTAACGATTATCTCTTCTGGAAATATCCCGGATTAGGTAATAGATCTTCGTATAGACCATTTATATACCTTCCCAAGGAAAAAGAATATCAGGATCAAATCTTCATGGCGATTATCCCTGAACTTCCTCTGAAATAATCTCTTGGATTAAGTGCTAGATCTTCGTATAGATCATTTACACATTATCCCAAAGATAGTTGACCATCAGAAATAAATCTTCGTAACGATTATCTCCTCTAGAAATATCTTGGATTAAGACTAGATCTTCGTATAGATCATTTACGTACCCTTCCAAGGACAACTTGAGTATTGATCCTCAGAAATGAATCTTTGTAGCGATTATCTCTGAATTAAGTATCAACACTAGATCTTCGTATAAATCGTCTCTGAACTGTTTCGAGGAGTTGATAGCGTTTATCAACTTTCCTTCAAAAGAAAAGGTTAGTTTATGCAAGATTATTTGATGTATGTATGTATATCATGATGCTCTTAAGTAAGAATGTCATATGGGTTATGAATGCGTATGATGATATAATGTAAATGATGTAGGTATGAATCATGTAGCCTGAAGTGTCCGGGTATCCCTGTATAACAACTGCTAGCTGGGGAAAATAAATCCCGGTTCGTTACTGAGGAATATGACGACTTCGTTCCCGTTTTGTTTAATAATATGGTACTCAGTACCTCCCGTCTTTGTTCGTCGTGCTTTATATTGAAGGAATAAGTTCCTGAATATCCTGACTGAGGATAAAAGAGATGGACATAGATCCGGGAAACTTAATTCTTCGGAGGATATAAAACTGCTTGAAGACTTCGTCGAGTGGAAAGTATAAGATATTACTTGAGGTATTTCGTAAGGATATCCGTAAAGATTACACTGTGGGGATGAACCGGCGAAGCTTCGTTGAATCCCCTCCCTTGTTCGTCCTTAGTAAATACTATTATTGCATTTTATGCATTTCTCGTAAACATCAATCATATTCAAAAGCATACATACATTCAAACACAACCAATGGACGTTTCACTTAAGTAAACAGGGGAAAAGTAAATTTGGATTAAAGCATGAGACTTTATTTATTTTAGAAAGTGGCCTATACACAGGCAAGTTTGTACAAGGAGACAGAAATCCTAGTAAGAGGAATTTGTCATAAAAGTTTTACAAAAACAAAGAAAAACAGATATGTGAAAAATAATCCTATTGAGTTCCAATTCTACTATTGCCATTATCTTCAAGTATCTCATCCTTTGTTGTCGAGATGGAAATGATTGGATTGATCTTTATCTGTTTGAACTTGATCCAGGTAGCACAAATAGTTGGAGTTACATGAGTGATCCAACGAGACATAGTCATACGCTTTAATCCCTAACTTTTGTCTGGATTGCCTTTTCAGGTTTTCAATCCACCGGGATACCCTTTTTTTCCCAAGCCTCCCTTTCGGGTTTTCGACTTGCCGGGTGTACAATCTTTTATATATATATATATATCCCTAATTTTTGCCCGAACCCTTTTGGTTCGCCGGGATGTCCTTATTTTTGCCTAGGTCAGTCAACCTAGCGGGTCTCTTTTTATGCGTAGTATTTTTTAACTATGTCTGCGTTCACGAGTTGTGGGAAATCTTCACCATCCATAGTAGTAAGAATCATGGCACCTCCTGAAAATACCCTTTTGACTACAAATGGTCCTTCATATGTAGGAGTCCACTTGCCCCTAGGATCACCCTGTGGTAATATGATACGCTTGATTACCAAGTCTCCAGTCTGATATACCTTTTGCTTAACCTTATTATTAAAAGCTTTGATCATCCGTTTCTGGTACATCTGACCATGACAAACAGCTGCTAGCATTTTCTCATCAATCAAATTTATCTGGTAAAGTCGAGCCTGAATCCACTCATCTTCATCCAAGCCTGCATCCTTCATAATTCTTAAGGAGGGTATCTGAACTTCAATGGGTAGAACTACTTCCATACCATAGACCAAGGAGAATGGGGTTGCTCCAGTTGAAGTACGTATTGTAGTATGATAACCATGAAGAGAAAATGGTAACATCTCATGCCAATCCTTATACGTAACAGTCATCTTTTGTAGAATCTTCTTGATGTTCTTGTTAGCAGCTTCTACTGCACCAATCATCTTTGGACGATACAGAGAAGAATTATGATGCTTAATCTTGAACTGCGTGCAGAGATCAGTAATCATAGTATTGTTCAAATTTGAGCCATTGTTTGTGATAATCCTTTCAGGGATGCCATACCTACATATGAGATTATTCTTAATGAATCGAGCCACAACATTCTTAGTAACAGATGCAAATGAGGTTGCTTCCACCCACTTTGTAAAGTAATCAATAACAACCAGGATGAAACGATGCCCATTGGAAGCAGTAGGCTTGATCTCACCAATCATATCAATGCCCCACATGGCAAAAGGCCAAGGAGCAGTCAACACATTTAACGGAACCGGAGGCACATGCACCTTATCAGCATAAATCTGACACTTGTGACCTTTTTTGGAATGTTGATAGCAGTCAGCTTCCATGGTAGACCAATAGTAACCTGCTCTCAATATCTTATTTTCCATGGTATGACCACTAGAATGAGTGCCAAAGATCCCATCATGCATGTCTTCCATAATCTCTGTTGCTTCCTTCTTATCCACACAATGAAGCAAAGTCGAATCATGATTGCGCTTGTACAAAATTCCATTACTCAAGAAGAACTTAGCAGAAAACCTCCTCAGAAACTTCTTATCATTGATAGATGCCCCTTCAGGGAACTCCTGAGCTTCAAGATACCTTTTCACTTCATAGAACCAAGGCTTTCCCTCTACTCCTTCAGTATCAATCTCATTACAATATGCAGGCTTCTCAAATCTATCAATAGTGATTCTGGGAGCTTCATCATCCCAACTAATCTCAAACATAGATGCCATGGTGGCTAATACGTCTGCCAACTGATTCTCTTCTCGTGGAATATGTCCAAAGGTAATCTCTTCAAAATATGGGATCAAAGACAACACATGCTCTCTGTAAGGAATGAGATTTGGGTGTTTGGTATCCCAATCTCCTTTAATCTGACTAACTACCAGGGTTGAATCTCCATATACGTCCAGAAACTGAATCTTCATCTCAATGGCAACTTTGATACCCGTGATACATGCTTCATATTCAGCCATGTTATTGGTACAATAGAAACAAAGTCTAGAAGTAATTGGGGTATGACAACCTTTAGGGGAAATGATCACAACACCAACACCATTACCAAGCGCATTAGAAGCTCCATCAAAAACCATAGTCCATCGGGATCCCTGTTCAGGTCCATCATATTGTCTAGGTTCTTTAGTCATAATCATAATATCTTCATCCGGGAACTCAAAATTCATTGACTGATAATCATCCACTGCCTGATGAGCTAAATGATCAGCCACCACACTGCCCTTAATTGCTTTCTGAGTGGTGTATTGTATATCATATTCTATTAAAATCATTTGCCATATCGCTATTCGTCCGGAGAGAGCAGGTTTCTCGAATATGTACTTGATTGGATCCATCTTTGAAATCAACAAGGTAGTATGAGTCAACATATACTGTCTTAGTCGGCGAGCAGCCCATGCCAAAGCGCAGCAAGTTTTATCGAGCAGTGAGTATCTTGTTTCACAGTCGGTAAACTTTTTGCTAAGGTAGTATATTGCCTGCTCTTTTCGACCAGACTCGTCATGCTGTCCCAACACACATCCCATTGAGTTGTCTAATACTGTTAAGTACATAATCAAGGGTCTTCCATCAACTGGTGGCATCAAAATTGGAGGTTCTTGGAGATATCTCTTGATTTCATCAAAAGCTACCTGACACTCGTCATTCCATTCCATTACATGATCTTTCTTCAACAACTTGAAGATTGGCTCACAGGTAGCAGTTAACTGGAAAATAAATCTTGCAATGTAATTTAGTCGTCCCAAGAAACCTCTAACTTCCTTTTCAGTATGGGGAGCAGGCATCTCTTGTATAGCTTTTACCTTCGTTGGATCTACTTCAATACCTTTTCCATCGACAATGAAACCCAGGAGTTTACCAGATCTAACTCCAAAAGTACACTTGTTTGGATTCAATCTCAGTTTATATTTCTTCAACCTCTCAAACAACTTGTGCAGGTGATCAAGGTGTTGTTCCTCATTCTGGGACTTGGCTATCATATCATCCCCATATACCTCTATCTCATGGTGAATCATATCATGGAACAAAACCACCATAGCACGCTGATATGTTTCCCTAACATTCTTCAAACCAAATGGCATCACATTATAAGAAAAAGTGCCTCATTGTGTAACAAATGTAGTCTTCTCCATATCTTCTGGTGCCATCCTAATCTGATTATAACTAGAGAAACCATCCATGAAAGAGAATACCTTATGCTGAGCAGTGTTGTCTACCAAAACATCAATATGCAGAAGTGGAAAATCATCTTTAGGACTGGCCTTGTTCAAATCCCTGTAATCTACACACATGCGTACCTTACCATCTTTCTTAGGTACTGGTACCACATTTGCAACCCATTGAGGATAAGAAGTCACAGCTAAGAACCCTGCATCAAACTGTTTCATCACATCTGCTTTAATCTTTTCTGACATTTCAGGACGAATGCGACGAACCTTTTGCTTCTTTGGACGACAGTCTTCTTTTACCGGTAGACGGTGAACCACAATGTCTGTATCCAACCCTGACATATCTTCATAAGACCAAACAAAGATCTCCACATAGTCACGTAACATCTGGATTAATTTGTTCTTAACACCATCTTCTAATTCAGCCCCTATCTGGACCTCTTTCCTGTTTTCTTCAGTTCCTAGATTCACAACTTCGATTGGCTCTTCATGTGGCTGTATAGCTTTCTCTTCTTGTTGTAACAACCTAGCAAGCTCTACAGGTACTTCACAATCTTCCTCCTTTCCATCTTCATCTTGATAGATCGGATTCTCGAAACTATAATTGGCAATAGTAGAATCGTTATCAACAGGATCTAGAGTGGATGAGGATCTGCATTTTAATGGGTGTGTGTAAGAACACATAGCTAATAAAACAGAAATAATAATAAAAGAAATACAAGGAGCACAATATTTACAAAAACGAAACGTCCATTGATTTTTATTGAATGAAGTATGCAAATGAAATGACATACCGAAACAAGCATACCATTGTGCCCCAGGTAAGACACAAGGCTTAAAAGGTTTTATTGTTCGAAATTACAAACTAAAAACAGAACACAGTAATAGTATTTACTCCTGACTAAAGGAGATAGGAATAACGTCTTCAGTATTCCAATTGTTGAGCCCATCACCCATGGTAGGAAAGATCCAATCATCCAGGTTGTAGTCTTCATCATGGTCACCCACAACATTGATTTGATCTCTTATGACTCCTTGATTAGTGATACGAACAGCACGAGCACGACGAACAGTCCTCTGAGATTCTGCAGTGAAACCCAAACCAAACTTGTCAGACTTGTAAGGGATGTTGGGAAGTTGACCCCAAATAGCAGAACCACCTTTTTCAACCACAACCTTAGCATCTTTGAGGGAAGCCATTGCAGGAGGTATTCTAGTAACCACAAGAGCTCTTTCAGAAGCAGGGACAGACTGAGGAACAGGAGCAAAGCAAGGAACAACTTCAAATGTTTGGCACGGAGTTTCAACCATTTCACCCTCCATTTCTACATATTTTAAAGTATTCACATGGCTAACCATGTACTCTTCTTCACCATAGACAGTGACAATTTTGTTTTTCACCGGGTATTTCAACTTCTGATGCAAGGTTGAAGTTACAACACCTGCCCCATGGATCCAGGGGCGCCCAAGCAAACAAGAATACGCAGGACGAATATCCATCACATAGAAAGTAGAGTTGAAGACTTGAGAGCCTACTTTGATTGGGAGGTCTACTTCTCCATGTACCATTCTTCTTGAACCATCAAAGGCCATTACCACCACATTACTTGGTCTTAACACAACATCTTCAGGACTGAGCTTGTCCATAACCTCTTTAGGGAGCACATTTAATGAAGAACCATTGTCCACCAGTACATGAGACAAAGTAGTGCCCCTACATTCAATGGAGATATGCAAAGCTTTGTTATGGTTTCTCTTAGCAGGATTCAGATCAGCATCAGAAAAGCCCAGACCATTATCACTAGTCAGATGTGCAACACAATTCTCAAACTGATCCACATAAATTTCATCTGGCACATGAGCAGCCTTTCAGAACTTGATTAAGGCTTTAGCATGGGCCTCAGAACACAACAGCAAAGACAACATGGATATTTTGGAGGGATTATGCCCCAACTGGTCAACAATATCATAATCACTCTTGCGAATGATCTTCAGTACTTCTTCCATCTGTTTAGAAAGATTTTCAGCAGTTGGTGCCTCAGCTTGCACATGTTCAATCACAGGACCTTTGCCCCGGGCATCAGTACTTGGCCCAGAATTAAAGGTATGAGCTGAAGTAACTGTACTTTTAGAGGTATCCTAAGGGGAAAAGATTCTTCCACTTCTAGTGATCTTACTAGATCCAGCAATATTGTCAACATTAAGACTAATATCAGTAGCAGGTGCATCAGTCAAAGGCTCTTGTTTGACACCATGGATATAGAAATCAGAACCATAATTCCAGGGTATAGCTTAATCAGAAGTATAAGGAACGGGGCCAGGAGTGGTAATGATCATGGGAGTTACTCTAGCTTCAGCAACAGTCTTCACAGGGCCTTCAACAGTAATCCTGATTGGACCTTTAGAGGTGATCCTGACAGGACCTTTGGAGGTAATCTTCACTGGTACTTTATCAACCATAGCTACATCTTCAAGCTTCGTGTCTCGAGTCAGATGTCCACACATACTTTCCACTGAAGGAGTCCTCTCAAACAGTATAATGTAATTGTCCATGAGGCGTTGAATACCATCCTTCAACTTCCAACAACTATCAGGTTTATAGGCACAGTAAAAACAGTCTTCATTGCAACCTGGAAAGAACCCAGCCTGCATCAGCTTCTTCTTGATAATGGATAGGGGAGTAGTCACATCTGCTACTGAGGAAATATAGGAAACCTCATCAATAGATTAACAGTCTTCTCATGATTAGGCATAGGGGCAGTGATCACATTTGGGGTCCCAGGAGGGTCAAATTCAATTTCCCCAGCTTTAATCATGTCTTGAATCTTGTTTTTCAACACCCAGCAGTTGTTGGTGTCATGTCCCGGACTATTAGAATGATACACACATCTTGCATTAGGATTGTACCGAGGAGAGGATGTATTAGGATTCTGAGGAGGATCTCTTAAAGTAATTAGCTCTCCTTTCAACATGTGTTGCAAGGCTTGGGCCAGTGACATGTTGATCTTGGTGAACTGTATTCTAGGCTTCTATTGATTGTTTGGTTGTTGCTCTGGTGCTGTAGGGGCAGGATTGGAGATGTGAACTGCTCCCACAGATTGGTGACTCCTGTTACGACTATGCTGACCATACACAACATTAGACTCCTTCTTTCCACTAGGGGGCTTCTTAGCAGTGCTTGAGGAAGAGGCACCCACCTGTATCTTACCACTTCTTATACCACTTTCCACACGCTCTCCAGTCATTATCGGCTCAGTGAAACCAGATGATGAGCTTCCAATGAGGTGACTATAAAAAGGACCATTCAGCGTACTCATAAACATATCCACGAGCTCCCTGTCAGTCAGAGGAGGTTGAACTCTGCCAGTCAGTTCTCTCCATTTCTGGGCATACTCTTTGAAACTCTCCTTAGCACCCATAGACATGCTTTGGAGCTGCATGCGAGTTGGTGCTAAATCAGCATTATATTGGTATTGCCTATAGAAGGCCTCAGCAAGATCATTCCAATCACAAATATTAACACTTTCAAGTTGATAATACCATTCCAATTGAGCTCCAGATAAACTCTCTTGGAAGAAATGAATCCACAGCTTCTTGTTAGCAGTATGTGGTTGAATCCTCCGGACATAGGACCTCAAATGTAGTTTAGGACATGAAACACCATCGTACACCACAAAAACAGGAACCTTGAAGCCAATAGGTATAACCACTCCAGAAACTAAACTCAAATCTTCAAAATCAAGCCTAGAAGATTTTTGTAGTTCCATAGTGTTCATTCTGTCTACCAACATCTTGTACTTCTCCTTACTAGCAGGATCATGATAATAGTTCGCCTCAGAATCAGAATCTTCCATAGTATCATGGAAAATACCTCCTTCTTTCTCAGAATTTTCAGACTCAAAATCCTCAGCCTCTTCTTTGGTCCTGACAGGACCTCTGCATCTTCTACCCAGGTTGATGAGGCTCCCTGATCTTCTAGTCTTCTTCTTCTTAGCCAACAGTGCCTTCAGTTTATCTTGTCCCTTGGACAAGTTCAGGATCAGTTCTTGGAATTGTGCATTCTAAGTCTGGAGATCCTTAACAGTCTGTTCGAGAGCCATTTCTGCTGAAATAAACAGCGAGAAGATAAGATACATGTTCATAAGAAACCTGTGATGCAATGATATGGTATGTAAATGCATATGCAATGTTTTCAAGGACCACGGGATTTAAATTTGTTTAAACACCCAGAAAGTAAACTTTCATTAGTAATCAGTAAACTTGTTTGCCACTTGGGCTTACAACAAAATGAAATAAATACAAAGATGGGGTTTTAAGTCTCCCATGGACGCTTCCTCTTTGTATTGAGATATGTGTTGAGATTCCGCTCCTCGTGAAGTTGTCTTGTCAGCTCCAGGATTCTTTCTTGACTAGCTTTGAAATGAGTCTCGAAAGTATCCTTTTGCTCTTTCAACTGGATCCAGGACCTTTGCAACTCTTCCATGTCAGTGGGCATGTCTGGATGAAGGATGATATAAGGAGTGTCTCCTTCAGCAACATGCTCCATGGTAACTGATAGGATAGCAGAATATGGCATCATAAGAGTCTGAGCACGTGCCCGTACCCATCTGAGATAAGGTTCCATAGGAATGGAGTACTTTGGTTCCAAATTCTTGCTGTCAACCTTGTTCACTTTACCCCAAGCTCGTATAAACCTTTGCCGGTAACCTTGCAGATCGTTGTCGTAGTCGAACATAATACCCTGAATAAGCATGTCATGAGGACCATCACTCCGAGCATAACCAAACTGACGTAGAGCTAAAGAAGGGTTGTAGGTAATGCCCCATCTTATGCCAAGGAGTGGCACATTAGGGAACTCTCCACACCGGTCAATGATAGTAACATTCTCCATAGATCGAGAGCACCAATGAATATCTGAATGAGAAAGTGACATAATCCTCTTGGACCACCTGCACCCTTGTTCGTTCTTCATCACTGATCGAGGAAGGTGAGAAATAAACCACCTAGATAGTAAAGGTATGCAGCACATCAGAGTTCCTCTCGCCTTTGTAGTACGTGTATGGAGAGAATGTAAGATGTCTCCAAGTAATGTAGGCATTGGATTGCGAGTCAGAAATATGTTGATGGCGTGTATGTCTATGAACTGGTCTGGATTAGGGAACAACACTAGACCATAGATTAATAGGGCTAAGATCTCCTCAAAAGCATCATAACTCATAGCCTTTAGGAACACTTGAGCTTTCTCCATCAATACCTTAGCAAGGATACCCTTAACTCCACTTCTTGTTTCTAGGACAATGTCTGATTTCTTCAAATGTAAGGCTGCAACAATGACTTCAGGTTTAGGCTCTTTCTCTAAGCCTGTGAAGGGTCTCTGATCAAGGATAGGTATACCCAGCAGTTTGGAGAACTCTTCCATTGTAGGAACCAGCTGATAGTCGGGGAATATGAAGCAATGATGTTTAGGATCAAAGAACTGGAATAAGACACTCATCATGTCTTCATGGAACCCTGAAGTGACTAGATCCAGTAGGTGACCATGCCTCTTGATGAATTGGGAGTTTTAATAAACTTGAGAGACCAATTCCTTAAGCTTAGGAGGTATTCCCACAAAGTTGATCCGAATAGTATTCCTACGAGCAGAAGCCATGACGTGCAACAAAGGACAAAGATAAATCCTTTGGTCCTTGAAATAGTTAGTGAAAATTCTATGCTTATGATACATGATGATGTTATGATGTTATGCTCAATCACAAACATGTGGCACACACAAACAAGTCACACAATAGCCCTAGGTTTGAAGGCTTGCATGAGGTTTAAAGGTAAGTACCCCCCCTGAAGTTTAGATGGTTCATCCTGTCCTACAAAAGTAACCAGGTTCTAAGGGATCTCAATATCACTGATCCTTACCAAGGGTGGTTGTTCAGTAGGCAACTTACTTGCCAACCAAAACCCTCCAAGTTTAGGATCTCAATAAGCGTAGTATCGAGTATCAACCAACTTCAGTCTTCACCAAAGCCGGCTATCTCACTACTTTATAAAGGCCAAGATGGGATAACTAAGGTTCTAAAAGTTAGTTAGTGTATTGACAACATATGGCAGCCTCATATTATCCTCAACTTACTTAAGGAACATAAGCACCAACCAAGTAGTCACACTAACTATGGCCACCAGATCAACCATATCGGTATACGCCGTACAGTTTCCTTGGTGTATTGCCATTTACCTAGGGTACACTAGATCCGGGTTGGGATCTTTCACACAAAAAGCCCAACAAGAAATTAAAGCAAATAAGACAAACAATTTAAGTGACCTAATTCCTAAGGGTACCCCTCTTTTATTAAATCCCCAGCAGAGTCGCCAGTTCTGTAACACGGTGGGAGAACTGACTTTCTATAAATGTTGCGGATAGCAAGAGTTGCCACCGACTTTTATTTTATCCAAAAGGAATGGACATAAAAGAACATGAAAGACCTATTCTTAAAAGACTTGAGTTCGGGGGGTATGTTATATAAAGGGAAGGTGTTAGCACCCTTTATATCCATGGTTATCCATGGGCTCTTAGTTACTTAGCTCACTTTGTTTGTTTGCAAGAGTGTAGTGTGTGATTAGAAAAATTTCTTTAAGTACTTGGTAATGACCCTCGTATGGGTGTATACAAAGCCTAGTTTAGAAATTGTGAGGTGTAAAAGTAATTTTGAAAAGTGTGAGCAAGTAACTATGAGGTACCTACCCTAGATTAAGTCTTTCATGTTCTCGTATGTTCTTTCAACGGTAAGACTATCCCTATTATTAAGGAATAGGTAGTCATTACCTTGGTGTTAAGGGACAAACGTAGGGTCATCGTATGGTCATAGAAAGCAACTTAAAGGGTGTCTTTAGCAATTCGTAGGGATTATCATCATTTATTCGAAGGGACAAGATCATTATTTCGTAGACAACCTCGAAGGGACTTGATCTTTTAAATCTGTAGGGACTTGATGATTTATGCGTGAAGGGACTTTGCTTAAGACACCCCTATATTCGAGGGACTTGACCATATTTAAGGCAACCAAGAGGGGTAACTTAGGAAGTGCAAGATGGCGATCAAAGATCGACTTACGTGTGTGAGTGGTTATATTCAAGTATTTAACTTAATTTTCTACGTTCAATTTAATTACATATAAGTTATACACACCCTAAAATTACTAACCATATAGTAAAATATTTACAAAAATAAAGCAAAGATATAAAATAAACCTATTACATGGCTTTAGCAATTACATAATAATAAAAATAATAATGATAATAATAAATATAATAAGAATAATAAATAAACAATAATCACATATTAGTAATAATAAAATAATAAAAATGGTTAGAATAATAAATAAAGGAAATAAGAATTTAAAAAGAAAAATCAATATTAGAAAAAATTTAGAAGTTAATTAAGAAAATAAGTTTAATAATAATAAACAAATAACAAATTATTTACATATTAATAAAAATAAAGATTAATAATTTAATTAAGGTTTAGAAAAATTAGGTTAATTTTAGGGTTAGAAGAAAATTAGGGTTAAGAAAAAAATTAGGGTTAGTATTTAAATTAAGAAAATTAGGGTTTTTAATTATAATTAAAATACATTATTAGTTTATTTACAAAAATATAATAATTATATACAAACATATTATAAAATTAATACAAATAATTTACATTTAAGAAAATAAAATATGGATTTTAGAAAATATAAAGTTTTATGAAAATATTATTGGTTATTATTTTAGAAATTATTTTAATTATATTAATTTAAATTAAAAATAACAAAATAACAAAAATAAGAAAACATGAGAAAAAGTCCTAAAAAGATAGGACCTGGGATTTGAACCCAGGTCGTTTACCTGAACAACAACACACAAAACCAGCTGAGCCAACATGCGCTGGTGTAATCCAAATGCAATGCAATCCTTATATTGTAAACCTGCAAAAACAAATGAAATTTAAAACAAAATGGCCTGCGGCCAGATTCGAACCCAGGACCATCACAACAATAACCAAACACTCCAACCAACTGAGCCACATGGGGCGCGTCTGCAAGCTAAGCAACAAACAATCATCATATATTAAGTTAACTGAATAATGGAAAAATTGAACAAAATATGGTGTCACCAAGGATCAAACACATCTCATAACCATCACATACGCACGCTAACACCACTGGGCCAAGCAGCATTTGTTAAAACAATATAAAAACAAATCAATAAAATATTAAGTCAAGTATTTGAATTCCAGCTGCGCGCCAAACGTCTTCATCTTCTTCCTCGTACCTGCGAATATACCTACAACTATTCCTGCGAATTTTGAATTTCAAGAACCTGCGAAAATTGGATCTTTCATAATACGCAAAATTTCATCAATTTAAACACACATACATGATCCTTGCAATGTATACAGTCTAACCATGGTTTCATTATTCATTTATATTAAGTAAATCGTGAACCCCTAATTTAAGAGCTCTAACCCTAACAATGGCAGTTTTCGATTCAGGCCATGAAACTTTGATCTAAGTCTCCAGAAACATTCCTTGTAACCTCAAGAACATAAAAAAAAGTCTATTATATTTAAAACCAATCATACATATGAAATCGAAAAAAGCAAAAAAACATGAATATGATGAATTCGATTATGGAGTTTCAATGCAATAATGGATGTTTTAGTGATCCAGAAACATTATGTGATCTTCCATGAATGATTTGCAACCTTTATTTGATCTTGAAAAGGTCTCTAGATCAAAAACCAAATGTGACTTTTCTTTGAAAAATTGGAAGTTGAATGGTGTTCTTGGAGGCTCTGAATTTTGTCCCCTGTTATTGTCTTATGTTCATGTACATATAGTGAATGAAATTAGGTCAAAAAACTTGTCCCTCCTTTGGACTTTTGGATAACTTGATGGTGAAGAAAGATATGATCTTAAAAGTGAGAAAAATCAAATATTTTCATACTCTTAAAGCCTTGCACGAATTTGGAGTGTATCCAATCAAGTTAAATGGTGTTTATGATCTTCTAGAACAAAAATCAAATCTAAATATTGAGTTTTCATATTTTATTTTGATTTAAATTGATTTTTAATGAATAAAATCAAAATAAATAAAAAATAAACTATAAAAATCTGAATAAATGAGAATTGAGTTGTGCATGTGTAGACACATAATTTCGACACCATGAGTTAAGATGTAAAATCATGTTTTTACTAAGAAAATGGTCACTAGATAAAGGAGGAAGAGAATAAAGATATTCAGAAATTTTTGATATTTTCGACAAGACCAGATGTTCAAATGCTCCGACAGGAATATGAGAGATGTTTCAGCAGACAAAGTTTGAAGAACTTTCATTGCAGTTCAGCATTTGACAGAATTTGAAGAATTGGTGTGTTTTTCGACAGTTCGACAGAAGATAGGTTGAAGGAGGTTTCGACAAAGGCATTATCCTATAAAGTTTGAAGAGTTTTTGGTCTCTTCGACAATTCGATGAAACGAAGAGATGCAGCATTTCGTCACAAAGAGGAAGAATTCAAATTCAAAAGTTGCAATATTTGGCAGTTGGACGCGTGGAAGCTTCAGGAAAAGAAGAATACATGTAGATTGACAAGTGTCAAATAGTTAGGATTTTTTCGTTTTAGGCAGTTATTTTATTTGTATATAAATAGGGTAGTTGTTGTAGAATCATGTGTGAAAAAACTTGTACAATAATCCTGTAAAAATACTATAAGTACCCAGTGTGAGAGAAACGAGTTTGATGTTGGGAGAAATGTATGTGTTAAACACCAATTTTATTCAAGTTATTTAAATCACAAGTCTTTTTTCGTTTTAATTCTTTTACTTCCAGTTTCTTTACTTTTCTGCAAAATTTATGGTCTTTTTGCCATTTTTCTTTACTTTTGTTCAACTTTTATTTTACTTTACTTTTACATTCAAACATTCAAAATTTTAATATTATTGACAAAACAAACCACAAATAATTATCAAACACTAAGAGTAATTTGATAACAAAATTGCACATGTGTCATAGGATTTGTTTGGTTGGTCCTGCAAGTAACTCAGTCCTATAAAAGATTGGTTAACCAGAGGTTGTTCGTCAGAAATCACAGCGAACAAATTGGCACGCCCAGTGGGACCGGTGCAATTGTAAAATTAATACAAATCCTCTTAGTTAGAAAGTTTCTTACTGCATTGTATGATTCTTAGAAGCGGTAAATTAGCCGTAACCGACGTAGAAAGACCAAAAAGAACAAGAGGAAGAAAGATGGCTAATCTGCAAAATACGTCAAACAATCCTAATGAAACCATTCCAGTATCTAATACCATCCCTTCGTCAGAAGGAGGTGCAGGTTCGGGCCCTGTTTTAGAACAAATTGTGCCTTCATCAGCAGATTCGATACCAGCGGTTTCAGGATCCCAAAATGCGCCTGGTGCTTCCACAATAGGACACTCAATGCCCATGGGGACGCCTCCTCCTGGGGGAAGTAACTCTAGGCCATTCTTTAATTATTCCATGCCCATGTTTGGTAAAGAACAACCATATGGAATGCCAACTTCAATGATGGCAAATTTACATAATTCATCACCATTGTTTTCCGATGCTATGGTTCAAATTTCTTCACCATTACAAGGGTCAGGATGGTGGAAATGGGAGTAGATTAAATCAGATTCCACCAGGATTCCAAATGCCAACTATTATGAACCATTCTGCCCAAGTAATTCGTCAACAGATGGATGAAAGTAACCATGGTATGGTAGAGGCATTTACACAGCAAATGGGAGAAGTGTTCAACCCTTTAATACAAAACACTACCCAAACAAACCAGATATTGGCAGAACAAATGGCACGTATTGCTAGTTTCTTTGGAGTCCCTCAAACACAACAAAGAATACAAATAAATCAAAACCCTATTAATAGGTCTGTCGAAGAAGAACCTACCATAAACCAAAGGCCATTAGGAAATCCTCAGGAAAATCCTAGGAACCAAGAGGTTGTAGTCGAACAACCTCGTGTAGAAAATCCTGTTCGACAGGAACCTAGGAGAATAATAGTTCAAAGGGACCAGAACGCTGATGAAATATTGCAGCAAAGAATGCGTTGTAACAATTTGCCTGTTGAAAATAACATTGCAGCCATGGTCGAAAGAATAATGGCGCAAAATGGGGTAAACGTAGGATTACAAAGGCCCAGCTATACTTCCCCTTTGTCTGAATACGTTTTGCAACAAGAATTACCCCCAAGGCGGAAAGTCCCTAAGTTCACCAAATTTTCAGGGGATACTAGTGAATCCACCATAGAGCACATAGCACGTTATTTGATCGAAGCAGGGGAAATAGCCAATAATGAGAACTTAAGAATGAAATATTTTCCAAGTTCTTTGACAAAAAATGCTTTTACTTGGTTTACTTCCTTGCCTGCGAATTCAATATTTACATGGACCCAATTAGAAAGATTGTTCCATGAACAATTCTATATGGGACAAACTAAGATAAGTTTGAAGGAATTAACAAGTGTCAAAAGAAAGTTCTTTGAACCTATAGATGATTATCTAAATAGGTTTAGATTATTGAAGGCTAGATGTTTTACACAAGTGCCAGAACAAGAATTAGTCGAAATGGCTGCAGGGGGTCTGGATTATTCCATAAGGAAAAAACTAGACACCCAGTATTTAAGAGACATGGCACAACTAGCAGATAGAGTAAGACAAATAGAAAGGCTAAAAACTGAGAAATTTAGATCAAATAAAAGTAAAAAGGAAAGAGTGGCTTATGTAGGGATTTGTCAAGACGAAGATTATGACGAAAACGAATCTGTCATTTTCGACGAACAAGAAATTGATCTTGCAAAATTAAAACAAGGCCCACCGTATTCTTGTAAAGTTTTAGCTCCGTCAAATGGAAAAAATCCAGTCGAAAGTGAAAGGAATGATAGGTTCCCTAAAAGAACTTACACATTCGACGTCACCAAGTGTGATGAAATTTTTGACTTATTAGTTAAAGATGGTCAATTGATAAAACCAGCAGGCACTAAAGAGCCTCTTGTAGACCAAGAGAAAAATAGAGGTTTTTGCAAATACCATAATTTTTTGGGTCATAAAACTTCTCAATGTTACCTTTTCAGGTATCTTGTTCAGAATGCAATTCAGAACGGAAGGCTGAAATTTGGAGACAAAGCTAAGCAACAGATGAGGATCGACTCTAATCCCATGCAAGTTATGGAAGCCAACTATGTTGAACCTGAGATGGTGAACATGGTCGAAATGGCAGTGATGTCTGAAGGAAGTTTTGAAATGGTAGAAGCTACTGAGGGCTTCGACACCAACTTCACCATGATAGAAGCTGCTGAAGGCTTCGACACCCATGTAAACATGATGGAAGCTGCTGAAGGCTTCAACACCCATGTAAACATGGTGGAGGGTGCTGATGATCTCACTGATCGGGCTGAGGAGATAATATCTGAAGACTCTGTGGAAAAATAGTCAAGGTTGCTGAGGATCTTGACACTAAAGAAATAAATGAGTACACCAACGCAGAAGAAACTACTGATAGTTTCGACAGCCAGGAAGAAGTCAAAGCTACTGAAGGCTTCGACAGAGAGAACATATTTAAGGCTACTGAGGGCTTCGACGGAGGGAACACAGTCAAAGCTAGTGAAGGCTTCGACAAGAAGAATAACAACAAAGGTACTGAGCATGGAGTGGTATGGGACACTCTAGGAGAGCCCAGTGGAAAGTTTGACTTCATGGTGAAGTATTCTGCACCACCAAGCTCTGAAACTGACATCAATGAAATCAAACCCACAGGATGGGGAAATTTCGTCAGAGATGTTGGCGAGGAAACAGATAACAAGGTCCTCGTTACCAAAAAAGAGGCCACTAAAGGCTTTAGTCATGACAAAATTGAGGAAATAGAAATTGCTGACAATGCCAACACTATCGAACCGGTGAATAAAAGCGTTACCAGAATTGAAGAAGAGGCTGCTGACAGTTTCGTGCAGCCCACCCCTCATGGGATTCTGCGCAGAATAATGGAAGATCCAAAAGAAAGGTCAGTTGCGCAATGTTGTAAGTACATCCACAAAGGCTTACGCCTAAAAAGCAGTTTGGATTAGTTAAAAGGAAGTATCTCTGAGGAGACCATGTTAATTGAAAAAATGAACAAACTAAAGATTACAAGTGATCAGAATGCAGAAGTTCATATGGTGGAGGTCACTCAGAAAACACAAGCAGATACCAATAAAAAGAAGCAGCAAGAGGAACATCAGAAGTCTGTTTATCCAAAAGAAGACGAAAATCTGGTGGATTTCATCCAAAGATGCCAGAAAAAGAATGCAGAGGTCATGCTTTGCCCAAGGTGTAGTGCTGTATTCGACAGAAAAGCAGCCAACAATCTGGAAGCAGTAGAGAAGGCCAAAAAGAGAGGAAACTGGGGAGCAGTCCCACCAGTCAGAAATGGGAGGTTTGGTCCAAGAAAAAGGGAACATCATAACCAGAGAATGGGAGAAAGGCCTTACAATACCTATAAGCCATCCAACAAGGTAAATGATGACAAGTGGGTCCAGCCTATAAGGGATGCCCAAGGTCAGAAAAGGTGGAAATATTTTGAAGTAAATAGGGGTGCTTCGATAGAAGAAAAAAAGGAAGTAGAAAAACCAAAACCAAAATACATCTCTGAAAATTACAAGGGGAAGAACCCCATGTCGAGGTCTCGATGGAGGAGGTTCCAAAGGCAAAAGAGAGCCGTAAAAGAAACTGCAGAACTGAACATGGATGGTAAAAATAAAGCTGAATCAAGTAAGTTTATGCAGGCAATAAGCAAAGGAGAATCTTTGCCAAAAGAAGAGCCTTCTCAGAAAGACAAATCAAGCAACATAACAGAAATGTCAAAGGCTAACAACAAAATTCCAGAAGACGAAGAAGTGACTGATGACTTCAAGTCAGATTCTGAAGCGTCCTTCGACGAAACATGCAATGTGGTTTCAATATTGCCTAGAGATTATGACAGAACAATGGAAGTGGAGGACGAAGAGGATGATATGGCAGATGACAGCATAGGGCTTAAGCCTGTGTGTTACTATATAATGAATAATGGCTGTGTCGAAGAGAAGAATGCGTTCTTTGAAAAGCCAGACGATGCAATGAAGGCCCATTTGAAGCCCTTGTTTATAAAAGGGAAAGTAGAGAATGTGGGTGTAAACAAGATCTAGGTAGACGGGGGAGCAGCTGTCAATCTAATCCCTCATTATATGATAAGGAAGATTGACAAAGATGACTCAGACACCAAACCTCACAGCATGGTGTTATCTAACTATGAAGGAAAGGTAGGAACGACAATGGGGGTGATACAGTTGAACCTAACTGTGGGAACCATTACCAGACCTACAATGTTTATGGTTATAGCATCAAAAGCAAACTACAATCTGTTGCTAGGACGAGAGTGGATCCATGGGATTGGGGTTGTACCTTCATCCATGCATCAAAGGATAACAATTTGGAGGCCAGACGGGATCGTCGAAAACATAGAGGCAGACCAAAGTTACTTCATGGCTGATGTGAACAACGTTAATAGTCGTAATTTCGACAAAAACTTGGCTCACATAGCACCTTGCAACCCTGCTGGGTTCGACTTGACAGCCTCCGACAATGTATATTGTTCCATGTATCTCCACCCTACGCATAGATTCCAATGGGACAAAGAGATAATTGGAGAGACGAATTATGCTTGGGGAACCACTCACGTAGGTCAAACTGGGTGGGGAAGTGAATTTAGTGAAGATGACTGAAGCATCGACAATGAAAAGGATTACGGCTTATATAGCCGAAAACAAACTCAAAGCGGCCCTAGATGCCGAAGTAAAATATATGGCTATCGAAGCCAACGCACAAATTGTCAAAGGACAACATCCTCAACAAACTGTCAAAGAAAAACACCCTCAAGAGAATGTTGAGGAACAATGTCCAATACAAAGTATTGAAGAAAGCTTTAATGACAACCAAAATGGTGAATGGCAAAATCAAAGGCTTGACGCCATTTATGATGACGAACCCCTGGGGTTTGAAAAAGATCCAGCACCAACAAATATGAAGATGGTGGCGCAGGATCCATTAGAAGAAATTAATTTAGGACTGCGGGCAGAAAAAAGGCCAACTTACATCAGTGCCAAGATGAATCCTCAGTTCAGAGTCGAAGTAATCCAATTGCTGAATGAGTTTAAAGAATGCTTCACATGGGATTATGACGAAATGCCTGGTTTAGACAGGAACTTGGTCGAATTGAAGTTGCCAATAATGGAAGGAAAAAGGCCAATAAAGCAAACTCCTAGACGCTTCGCACCAGAGATCCTGTCGAAAATTAAAGAAGAAGTGGAAAGGCTTCTAAAATGCAAATTCATTCGTACAACAAGGTATGTCGAATGGATTGCTAATATTGTTCCTGTGGTTAAGAAAAATGGCAAGCTTAGGGTATGCATTGACTTTAGAGGTTTAAACTCAGCTACCCCTAAGGATGAATATCCTATGCCAGTAGCAGAAATGCTTATAGATTCTGCAGCAGGCCATGAGTATTTGAGTATGCTTGATGGATACTCTGGCTACAACCAGATTTTTATTGCTGAAGAAGATGTTCCAAAGACAACTTTTCGTTGTCCTGGGGCAATAGGAACATATGAATGGGTAGTAATGCCCTTTGGTTTAAAGAATGCTGGAGCCACTTATCAAAGGGAAATGAATTCTATTTTTCATGATTTCATTGAGACATTTATGCAAATTTATATAGATGATATTGTGATTAAGTCTGTTTCAGGTTCAAGCCATATAGACCATCTTCGACAATCCTTTGAAAGGATGAGGAAGTTTGGTTTAAAAATGAATCCCCTTAAATGTGCTTTTGGTGTGCAGGCGGGTGATTTCTTAGGTTTTGTGGTCCACAAGAAAGGGATCGAAATTAATGAGAACAAAGCCAAAGCCATAATGGAAGCGAAAGCGCCATCAACAAAGAAGGGATTGCAGTCTCTACTAGGGAAAATCAACTTTCTTAGAAGGTTCATCTCCAACCTTAGTGGAAAGTGTAGACACCCTAAATTTGCCCTCCGGTTTTCTGGCTTTTCGTTTTGCATTCATACGCATTTTGCATACCATTTGCATAGGATCCAAAGACATGGGATCAATATTTTCTGGAGAATTAGGGTTTCACACCCTATTTATGGATTATCAGGCGAACTCAAGGTTTTGGTTATGCAACCATCAATGGCACCATCTTCTGGTACTCCTGTCACTAGATTGGGGTTTATTTCCCTTATTTAGTGGTCTTCAGGGGTTCACGTCTGCAAGGACTATTCACTGATTCATTTGGCCCATCATCAGGTTATTTTCTCTTCATCAAGTCATAAGGCTATCCACGTCTTCTCAACATCTCAGTCTATTTCTTTTCTTCTCAACATCTCAGGCTTTTCTTTTCCTTAGTGGTGAGTTGTTCAGTGTTTCAAGAGACTTATCTCAGTAAGAATTGTGGCAAAAGTTTGAGTATGGTTGCGGAGTCAATTTCAGTCAAGGCGTTTGTGGAGGGTTTATACAAGTTCATCATCATTTAAATCAATTTTATATCCATTCCATTTCAGACTCATAATCCGTTTTTTATCGAGTTATCCATGTTCATAATCCATTTATCTAAATCCTTATCTCCTAATTCTTTTCTCTTTATTTTTTCACCATTTGTCCTTTTTCTTAATTTACATCCATTCCAAAATGATCCCACCCTCAATTTCGTATTTTATCCCCATAAACCGTATTCATTTTTCAAAACCATATTTTTGTCCAATAACCATTTTCCATTATTTTTTTTCAAATATTCAAATTATATTGAAATTCCTTGTTTTCATTTGACACTTTGTTTTTTTTACAACACAAAGACCTTTAGAGGTTCGTAAGTCTCATTAAGGCCCATTTAAAGCTATGTACAAGCATATTTCTTTTTCAAAAGGGAAAATGGCTGATGAATTGTAAAAAGGTATTGATTCACATGATTCACAAAAAAACCTCCCGCGGCCCCACCAATATCATACAGTGTGAATACCACTCTATTGACAACAAAACCGTAACTTCTTGCTTTTCACCACTCACCACACACACACACATTCAGCAAGGCACGAAAAAAGGACTATCAATTTCATCACACCAAAAGCAACAGACGGATTCCCTCATCACACCAAAATCACCAACACAACAATTTTTTATTCTTTCGGCAATACAAAACAAGAGGAAAACTCACCCATTGAGGAAAGGAAAAAAGAATGCATCACACAATCCGCCCACACACTACCAACTCACACTTTTCTCTCCCAAAAACAAAGCTCAGCACAGCAACAACAAAAACTCATGATACTAACTCCTCAACGATTTTTTCCTCAGCATCTTCTTCCAAACGCAAACCCCACATTCACACAAACCATTCTCTAATCTGAAACCAACACAGCAAACTGGGATTTAGAAAATCAAAGGAAAACAGATAGAAGAAGATCTGAACAAAGAGAAGAGAGATCCGAATCACACAACTTCAGCCACCCTTTCAACCTTGCTGCAAACGCATACCATACAATCACCCTCTCCATTATCAACACATCAACCACTTCCTCAAACCTTCAATAATCACTTCTCGACGCGCAACAACAAATCCCATATATTCCCGAAACACCTTCAAGAAAAAACCTGCAAAAGACAACAACAACACAGATCCAGCAACAACAACTTTCAACTAAACCACCATCCACCACTTCTTCAACGAACCGCACACCATAAACACTCTCAACTCACCATTTTTTTCTCTCCTTGAATCCGCAAAATAACAGCAGATACCATCACCTGCTCAAACAAAAATTGCAACCCACCGAACAACACCCTTCAACCTTCCATGAATCTCTTCAATATTCTACCACACTATCTCCCTACAACTTCATAAACCAAACCATTCTTCACTGAGCCAAAAACCAACCATCTTCAACAACAGAAACAGAAACAGAACAGAAAGAGATGAAGCAGAGAAATAACGGAGGAGGAAAAAAAGATCAAAGAGAACCTAGGAGTTGACGCGACTTCGGAACAAAGGTAAAGTCGAAATCACGTGTTACCGTTGAAGCCTATTTCTCTTTTGATGTTGATAAAGGGGCCTTGTACTTGTGAGTCGTCGTGGTGTTGTCTCTGATCACACCCTTGTATCGCTGCGTTGTTCACCTATCTCACCTCCGTGCTCTCCGACGGCGACGATAAGGGCATCGTTGACGCCGATCGAAGGAATGTCGCAAAAGGGGAGACGTTCAGGGTGGCTTCGTTTTGTTTTTGTTTAGGGATGGGAGAGAACCATCAACGTGTACAGAGCCGTCGCAGTTGCGGGTTCGTCTTCGCGAGGAAAAGGAGATGGGAAGCGGTGACTTTGAAACGAGAGATGAAAAGATAACAAGGCTTTGTGTTGTGCTGTTTCTTTTAAAGTTCCTTTTGTTATTTCTTTTATTTCTTTATTTATTATTTCATTCTATTTTAACTTTTTTCATATATATAATTTGAGAGTTTTTGTTTCATTTTGCTGTTGTTGGATCAGGCCATTTGCCCCTTTGGTTTACTCCTCACACCATCAGAATCCACGCTTTACACCCACCTGCGGTCAATTTCTGGGACCGGGCCAAGCCCATCTGAAGGCTACTATTTATTTCCTCCTTCCATCGGCCCAGACACACTCCCTCCTTTTCTATTGTCTTTTATTATTATTATTATTATTATTATTATTATTGTGTTTAACAATTTGTTTAGTTTAACTTGTATTTAATTTTGATTAATAAAAGTTTGATTTAGAGTTTTACCATATTTTAGTTAACCTTAGAATTTAATTTCAATTAGATTTTCTTTATATTTTTGTTTATTAATTAACTTTGGTAATATTTTATGAAGAATTAGATTTAGGTTAAATTAGTTTATTACCTTATTTTTAATCTTTCTAACTTTGTTTTGATTTCGATTAGTGTAATTAAATGGAATCGTGTCTAACTTTGGCTTTAGTTTGCGTTTGAAGTTTTGTAGGTCTCTTACTCAATTTTGATAACGGAGGACGCATTATGATATCGATCCTGAGTTTATTTTGTTAATTAATTGTGGACTTATTTGTGCGGTCGTTGATGCAAGTTGTGACATTGATAGATTAGTATTTTTGGTCCTGGTAATGACTTGACATGAGGAATTTTCTGGTTGATTGGTATTTTTGGTGCACGTCTCGAGTTTGGTACTTCTGACAAGTCTTCTTGAGTTTCTTTTGCAAACAGAAGAGGCAACAGACTTTCTCCGTTAGGTAACACTGGGAATCGACTTTACTTGTTGCATGCTGCTGCATCTGGAAGTCCTACTGGTGTAGGCTCTGTTTGTGCATTATTCATCTTATTTCCATATCGCATTCTCATCTCTTTATTTTATTTCTTCTTCATATCTCATTCTCATCTCTTTATCTTATTTCTTCTCCATATCACATTCTCATCTCTTTATCTTATTTCATCTTCACATCCCATTCTCATCTCTTCATTCTTATTCATCTTCATCCTCATCTATTCATTCTTATTCATCTTCATCCTCATCTCTTCATTCTTATTCATCTCTATATTGCATTCTCTTCTTCTTATCTTATTTCATGTTCATCTTATTTCTTCTTCCTCATCTTCTTCTTTTCGTTCTTACTTGAGGTGTGCTTAGGCCACCATGGTGCTTCTCCTCTCATCTTCTTCTTTTCTTCTCCTTCATTAGGATAGTGAGCCTCACTAACCTAGGACCATCCGAGCATGTGAATATTAGGATTAGACTTTTCCCGTTAGTTTTTACCTTTTTTCTCCTTTTGGTTCTTCTTCTCTTCTCATCTTCAAACTCGTTTCTAATTCACTTAATAAAGGTTGAGTACTTTCATGTGACATGAGACTTTGCTATGAGATGCTTGCATGTGTTCCGTTTCGGGGCGAGGTGTGAGTCATCACTCGTGGTGGATAGGTCTTAGCATGAGTACTTCACAAAGAAAAAGCTAAAAAAACACTTCTTAACCAAAAAAAAACACAAAAATACTTAATAATGGTAATAGGCCAGTGTGCTTAAGCCTTCACTTGTGGGACTAGCTTTGGGGATTTCCTCCATAGATAGGTGTGCCTCTTGTGCATTCCATTTCGGGATGATGTGAGATGTACACATCCCATTGAGTAAGACTTAGGTACACTCACCTATGCAAACCTTCACCCATAAAAGCTTCTAAAAAACACCAAACAAACAATAAGCGTCTTTCCTTTGGGAATTCTTTTCTCACCTCATCCGCTCCGTACGCGAACTTGCTCCTACTTGTCACTTTGCAAGACGGTCACGCACTCGTCGTCCGAGTCTGCAACACCTGAGCAATGGCATAGGCAGTTCAAGCCTTAATTCACAAGCAATTTCCTTTGGTACCCCTAGTTAGGGGAACTACGGCGACTCTGATCCTCATTGTCCAGATGAGGTACGTAGGCAACGGGGTAGGGCCCGTTCGAGCATAATCTTTATTTTCCCTAAATTTTTCCTTTCTTTTCTTATTCTTTTCTTTTCTCAGGTTCCTTTCCAGTTCCAGTTTCTTTTCATGTTCATTTCTTTTGCTGCATCTTTCATACCCTCACCCTTTGAAACAGTTTCTTTTGCAAGCGTGGATCCCGTCGGGTACGGCAGACGATCTGGGTGCTAATACCTTCCCAGGTCGTAACCGACTCCCGAACTCAGTCTCTTTGGTTCGCAGGACCTGTGTCCTTCCTTTCTTTTCTTTTGGTTTGTGCAGCATTACCATTCCCTTTCTTCGGGATAAAAATGCCTGGCTGGCGACTCTATTCTTTTTTCGTGCCACTTTCGCGTTTGTACCAGGATGGAAATCCGGGGAGCGACAGCTGGCGACTCTGCTGGGGAATGCACACCAGAATCTCTGGTTCCCCTGTGAGTCTCTCCTAGCGCTTGTGTGTTACTGTTTCATTGGGTGATGTTTGTTTGTTGTGGCTTGTTGTATTTTATTGTTGTTGTTTACAACTTTATTTACAGCTTTATTTACAGTTTTCAATATTTATTTTCCGCATCATGTATATCATACTGGATTGTCTGGACTGGTTTTCTGTTTGGTGGGCTCGGGTGATACTGTTTCTGAGAGATAAGCCAAGTACCCGGCTTGAGTGCACTATAGGATTAGAGTGGACATATTGTACTCTCATGTGACATGATGAGTGGCAGTGTGTTTCACGCCCAGATTACGACCGTCTTGGAAATATCTTGTGTGGGGATTTCCTCCACTTCGGGATAGGACCTTGATAGTTATGTGCATCTGGGGACCGATCATTGAGAACCTTTGTGGAAACAACCCTCTCCAGTGGTGACAATGGCAGACCACATTTTGTGGCAAACCCATTCGCACCTGAGGGTCCACTGGGGACTTGCATAGGATGGCCTGGTTCTCTTATAGGAACTCAGTCAAAGCATCTGGTCGTATGACACTAGTACTGTATCCTACGGGCTGAATGTACTATTTGTTTCTCAATTTCAGCGCTTGAAAAGCTGGGGGCTTATAAGGGATGCTTGTTTTTTTTCCCGGACTCAGCTGAGGCCTCCCTGCGTAGTATATAATGCCAAACCGATCTCCTGATTTGGTCATGAGCCATTTCTCAGAAATGGTGAAAGTATTATTGCTATTCGGCTTTGAGAGTCCGTGATGCTTGACCCGGAGCATACCAGTAAGATTGAGAGATGTTTACAGGTTTGCAGGAACCATGACCTCAACATACCCTCATTATCAATGCAGACTTATGTTTTGATCCGGTCACTATGATCCTGAAGTTCATGATCCTTTGATTTTCGGCTACTATTTTGGGTTACCATACAGAGATCTTGTGGTTACAGACACTCGATTCTTGGCTCAGTATTCCAGATTCCAGGCAGTTTCCAGCTTTGATCCCATGTCTTTGCATCTTTTGCATCATCATTTTGCATTTTGCATTTTGCATTTGCATCAGCATTGCATATCCTTCTTCCAGAGAGTTCATCCTTCCCTTTTGTCCATGACCAGTTAGCTGATTTCCCGGTACTCAGTTTGAACAAGTGTTAACCGTTGGAAGACGACAGAGCGTTTGAAGCTAGACTGAGCAGCGCCAAGAGTTAAAAAGGGTCAGATTTGAAGCTGTCAGTAGCTATGTCAGAGAGCAACCGTCAGAATGTTGAGTTCCCACCTAGTTTCACTTCGGTGACCAATCCTCTGTATGGTCTTTCTCCTGATGAGGATCTTTCACAAGTGAACAATCTTGCTCAAGCTCAGCCTGCACAGACCCCGATCGTGAATCAGAATGTACCTGAACCATCTGTTGTCCGAGGTGGACCTTCATCTTCTTCTGATTCTACGGATTATCAGAGTTTTGCTTTCCCTATGCCAGATTTCCAAGGGGCAATCCCTCTTGTGAAAACCAAGGATTCACCAGCTTTTGATCCTGCTGAAAGGTTTCGTGTGTTGGATGAGCAACTTAAAGCCTTAGCGGATCCTGATGCCTTTGATTTTGGTGCTCTAAACCTGTGTTTGGTGCCTGGTCTTGTCATTCCTCCAGATTTCAAAACTCCGAAGTTTGAGAAATACATTGGTGTCAGTTGCCCAAAGCGTCATTTGGTGATGTTCTGCAGAAAAATGACTTCTTTTGTCCACAGCGATAAGCTGATGATTCACTGTTTTCAGGACAATTTAAGCGGGGCATCTTTAAGTTGGTACATGGATTTGGAAAGCAGTCATATCCGATCTTGGAATGATTTATCCAGAGCTTTCGTAAAGCAATACCAGTACAATGTGGACATGGCGCCCAGTTGCACGCACTTGCAGAGCCTATCTCAGAGGAGTGGTGAATCTTTCAGAGAATATGCACAATGGTGGAGAGAATTGGCAGCCCAAGTGCGACCACCACTTTCAGACAGAGAATTAGTGGACTTGTTCGTGGGCACGTTGCAAGGTCCGTACTTGGAAAGAATGAGTAGCATCGGGACATCAAACTTCTCTGATTTGATAATAGTTGGGGTACGCATCGAGAGCCTGCTCGAAAGTGGAAAGATCCAAGACTTTTCGAACATCCCAGCTAGTGAAGATGAGTCTGTTGTTAGCTCCCAAGAGGAAGAATGGTATGAAATCAGTGTAGTCATGGAAAATATCGAATATTCTAGACCAACATCTTCTCAGAGATCATATTTTTCTAGGTTTGGCTACTCTTATGGGCATTCGGCAATGCTCAGAACACCATATCAGAAACCCTGGACACCTCCTCGTCCAAATCTGCAAGCTCATGGTCGAAGACCTCAGAATCAACATCAGAGCCAGCCTAGGCCTCGCAACAATCTGGAAAGAAGGAATGCTCCTCTTCATCTAGTTCCCATGGCATACAATGAACTCTTGCCACATCTAATTCAGAACTCCTTGGTGGTTCCTAAGCCTCTCAAGCCGTTGCCAGAGCCGTACCCTCCAGAGTACAATCCTCATGAGCAGTGTGGGTATCATGGTGGATCAATGGGGTTTTCGACTGAAGATTGTAAAGCTTTCCAAGACAAAGTACAACAATTGATCGACAAGGGCTACATATCCTTTCCAGAGGGAAGCTTGGTTGTGCACGTCAACCTCTCACCTGATTAAGTTCAAAGACTTCGGAGAAGCGTCTCCTGACTTCAGTGGCTCAAGAGATGTCATGTAATCAGAGTTGGTGATCACTGTATCCTTTTATCATTTGCATTTGTAGTTTCTTTCCTGTTAGCAGCTATTTGTCTTTTAAATGTTGTCGTTTTGAATGGTAATGTTAATGTAGTGATCTTGCATTTTTGAATCAATTATGTCGCATTCGCTCATTTTTCTTTACTTGCATTAAAAAGATAAAAATAAAAACAAAATTTTTTTGCATCCATTTACCTCCCATTTATTTCACTGTTGTTTAGCAGGTTTGAGGGAGGATGATGACAACTGAATACCCATAATTTTTGAAGGTATGCTTTCAGGGTAGAACCTGCTGACGATGTACAGGCATTGTTTCAATTCCCAAACATCGGAGATATAAGGGAGATAGACCCTCGTTAACCCCTTTGAGCCTTGAAGTAGGAGTTTCTTTTCTAAACAGAAAAACCCTCACATTTGACCCAGGGCAGGGTAGTCATCAGTTAATTTGACTGAGCGTTCAAATTTCCAAAAGTAGTGTGCATCCGAGGATCCATTACCTTTATTCATCACACCTCAAGAGGTCAAGGGACGTAAAACCACAATGGTTATCCCTCAACAACAAAGGAATGAGGCAGTCACAACCCTTTCATTAAGTCAGACAAACCATTGTCACACGATTTGGTCAACAAAGATCAAAAAAAAAAAAAAAAAAATAAAAGCCCGCTAAGTCGGAAAAAAAAAGTGTGAATACAAATGACTTAGGCAAAAGTTAGGGCATCCCGCTGGACTTCAAAATCGAAAAATTCAAAAAGAATCATTCCAGGAAAAAATTAGGGAGTAAAAAATATCAGAAAGAAAAATCTTTCATAAGAGCAAAGTCATGTGACTACAGACACAAAGACAAAGGGGTGACTGTTACTCCAAGAAACCTCATTGGTGCTTAAACCGTCAATGTCATTGGTTCCTCAACCATTACAAAACCCTTTCGAGAGGCGAGCGCATAGGTCGAATTAGCTGAACATAGGACCGGAGAATATCAAGGAGAATGGGTGGGCACAGATAAACTTTGAGCCATAAATCCTTCTTTCTGAAACCGTGAACCAGACCACGTTATAACCCTCGAAAGTCCTAATTGAAACATGGTCAATTCTGAAAGCATACTACGACAAGGTTGCGTAAACTGACTCCTAACGATTTGCTAACTCAGCACTACGTTTGGACTAATCGTCCATTCGTCACACACTGTCACAACATTCAAATAAATAATTTTTCAAAACTTGCATGTGCACTGCATTAGAATTACCATTTGTGAATGAACAGTTTTAATTGCAAGTCAGTTTGTGACACCAGGGAAGTTCCTACAAAGAGAAATCATGAGGGAACTTGATCATTCAACAATGATGACCAGAATCGAGAGAATCTTGTAGTCCTATGAATCAGGGGCGTGTTATCCAGTGGAATTTGTTAGGGTAAAGCAGTTCCCAAGCATCAGTTGACTGAGGGACATCATTCAAAGTCAGTTGATCAATGCTGAATCTACCAAGCAGGGGCAGGCCACCCGGATTTTCTGTTGACCAAGGATGTATTCTTCCAATGCTTAGTCAGAATGAGTCAAGTCGCTTCCACGCTCATGTCGGGGCAGGACACTTCCAGAGATCACTAAGTGCAACTTTCCTCGGAAGGGTATCCAAGTTTTGCATGTTAGAAATTAGATAATCAGAGGCAGTCTGTTCAGAGACTTGTCAGGCAGGGGCAACTTTAGCTACACAGAGTAAGTTATATCAGTAATCATCGAGTTCAAGACGAGTATCGGGAAATCGTGTTACCCATCCTCGCCTTTATCACCCTTCTCAATCAGAAGCCTTGTCATAAGACTTTTCTTCCCACCTTGGGAGTTTTTCTAGCTTTTCATAAGCATTACATAAATCATTTGCATACGTTATTCACGTCGCTCGAGCATAGAGCATGTGCATCATATATGCATCGGGCATAACCCCGCAACATCAATCTCACGTCCAGGGCCCCGTAACCCCAACTTATCAACATTTCAAAGTCCAGTTCTCGTCTGGCAAAACTTCTTCAAAGTCTAGTCCTGGTCTGGAAAGCCAACCCAAAGTCCAGTTCTCATCTGGCGAACCAATTTCAAATACCAGTTCTCGTCTGGTAGGAGAATCTTTTAACCAGTTCTCGTCTGGTCACCTTTTCATTTAGCCTGTTGGACGCCAGTTCCCGTCTGGTAGTCACTCTTTTTCAGAGTCAATTCTCGTTTAACAATGAACCCCAAGGAGTCAGTTCCCGTCTGACGATTTATTCTTTGCCCATCAGTTCTCGTCTGTTGGCCTAACTTCAATAAATCGGTTCTCGTCTGGTAATTCACCTTCAAAGTCCAATTGCTTGGCAACCAAAATATACATACCAAAAATATCTATCAACCTGGCCTTGCGCCCAGTCATCCTTGTTTCATTTTCCTTAGCATCATGAGCATACGTTTATGTCTTGCATCGTTTGCATCGCATCTTCATACCGCATGGTTTCTGTTTTCTCTCTGATGTGGGGCAGAATCATTACAAGACGCAATCTGGGGCAGTTATCTCAGGATCCGTCTGATTTCAGCGAGAGTTTGAAGACACTGGGGCAAGTCTGGACGCCATGTCTTCTATAAAATCCTCTAAAGACGATCTTTTTGCAGATGATGCAGTATGGTATAATTGAGGAGTTAAGGGAATGCTTGTTCACTCTTGATAATCAGTATGCAGTTGTTAAGCTCAAAAGCTTGAAGCACTGTGTTAATTTTCAGGGAATGTCTGGTATTTATTTTACCAGCAGGGCATTGGAAGTTTATTTCTTCCCCGAGCAGAGAATTTCCCTTCAGCCGACAAGGTTTCCTCGTGAGGAGTTGGTATTCTCTACAGTCAAATTCCAGTTGGCATATCTTCCCAACGCAGTCATCGTACTACACTTGGGGCATATTTTGACTTATTTGATTCTCCAGCAAGGTCTCTCCTCAGCAGAGCATTGACAAATATGTTTCTCAACCAAGCCAGAAGGTTAACATCCCCAGCTGAGTCAGAACAGATGATAACCCTAGCATAACTTCAAGGCTATTTGAATCTTTCTCATTCCTGTTGCACCCCAAAATTTGCCCTCACAATACAAGACTTTGTGTGCTAAGAAGGTTCACAAGGTTCACAAGATTCACAATGCTTACAAAACCTTTCATGAGGTTCATGAAGTCTACAAGCTACTTTATGAGGTTCACAAGGTTCACAAGATCTCCCATGAGGTTCACAAGACATTTTATTATGGTTCACAAGGTTCACAAAGTTCACAATTGGTCAGAAGAGTTGACAATTCCCTCAGACAATGCACCTCCTAAGCAGTGCATCCAAAACTAGGGTTTTGACTTTAATCAAGCTAAATGGACTTCCAAGACTTCAAGTGAGCTTCATAACATATTATATGTGTGTAAGAACCCCCATGACAAGTTTCAAGACTTTTCTCAAAAGTTTGCTCAGTCAGATGATCAGATAAGTCAAAATCAGTCAAAGTAGTTAAAAAGTCAAACTAAGGTCAACTGTGGTCAAACCAAAGTCAAACTTCATGATATTTTGCCAACATCAAGTATATGAAGTAAAATTCATCATTTGATCAAGGGTTGATCATGATTCATCAAGGATATCTCAGATCATCAAGAATCAAAGGTTTCTAAATTAGGGTTTCCTCAGGAAAAGTCAACTGAACTTTGACCAGCCATAACTTTCACATGTTTCATCACCAATTCTCCATCCAAATCTCATTTTGAAGGAAATTTAATTCTCTACAACTTTGTGTCTCACAAGCCAAGCCCAAAAATGCTTCATTTGGAAGGTATGAGCTAAGACATTATAGGTCCTTTTGAAAGTTAACAAAAAGTCAACAACTTCAAAAGGACATAACTTGAGAATGGTAAATGATATGGACATGAAACTAGTGGGGTTGGTTAGAGGACTCTTCAAGCTTTCCAAAATGTCCAAGAACACCCTCATAGCATTAAAATTGAAGGATGTGTGCCCTTGCAAAGTTGGGAAATTTTTGGTTGGTTTATGAAGAAAATGGAGGTCTAAAACTAATTTCTTCCAAATGGGCTTGCCATATGATGACCCAATCCACACTATGACTTCATGCACGACCCAAGTCATCAAAAATCAGATTTTTTATTAATTTATTTTTATTTATTTTGATTTAATTCATTAAAAATCATTTTAAATTAAAATAAAATATAAAAATCAAAGATTAAAAAATGATTGAGCTTCTAGAAAATCATAAATATGTTTTGGATCAAATTGATATGGGAGTTATGATGATTGTCTTAAAATAGCAAGTGTTTATACAAAAATATTTGACTTTTAAAGGCTTATCATTTTGAATCTTTTTAGATCAAATCTTCTACACAATGGCCTAATTTTTCAGCCTAAATTGATCACTCTATAAGTATAGAAAAGAACCCTAACACAAGCCACGAATTTGCAGCCTCAAAAATCAGTTTCAAAATTCACAAAATTCATCAAAAAACTCACATTCGGATTTCAAGGTAGAGGGAATTTTAATGAGTTTTGAGTATTGCAACATGTTCTATGATGTTCATTGAATGTGTTTGGATCATAAACAGCCTTTGAAACCTCCTCATTCATGCAAATCGAATCCATGTTCATGTTCATTTACAATTTTTCGATTTTTAATATTTACTCATGATTAATCATATTTGACTGTTGATTTGTGTTTGTTATGATACAAGGAACGTTTCTGGATGAATTAATTGAATTTTGGGGACACGAATGAGCATTCACCATAGTTAGGGTTTCATGGCCGTTTTGGGGGTTCTTTGATTCATCAACTATAAATGAATTTTAGAGACATGGCTGTGTTGTATAGACATCATAGAACGTAATACACTCATCAATTTCACAAAATATTGATGTTTGCTTGATGTTTGATTAAACGCAGGAAAACCTAGGAAACGAAATTCGCAGCAAAAACCCTAGCAAAATTCGCAGGAAATTTTGCAGGTCTGGAGGTAGGAGAAGGAGTTTCGCGCGCAGCCTGGAATTCAAATTTGTTTTTATATTATATAGTTTTATTTGTATTTAATTTGTTGAATGATGCTGATAGTGTAGTGGTAAGCTTGCGCGCGTGTGAAGACCAAGGCAGGGGTTCGAATCCCTGCTTCAGCGTTTTTTGTTCATTTTCTTTGTATTTTTCAGGTTTGATATATATTGATCAGTACTCATCCATTGTTCACAAGGCATGCGTAGCCCAGTGGTTAGACTGTTGGTACAAGGAGAATGAGGCCTAGGGCGTGGGTTCGATCCCTGCCCCAGGTAAGTTTCAATTTTTTTCCTTTTCTGTTTTATTTTGTTTAATTGTTTTCTTATTATTAATTAGAAATAATCATGTATATATATATATATATATATATATATATATATATATATATATATATATATATATATATATATATATATATATATATATATATATATATATATATATATATATATATATATATATATATATATATATATATATATATATATATATTTAAATAATTCTAAAATAACACACATATATATATCTTATATTTTCTAAATTCTAAAAATTATTTTCTTAATTCAAAAAATAGTTTTTTATTTATTATGTACTTAAATTATAATATGTATATATTTATTAAATTAATATTGTATATTAAGTTAGAACCCTAAAAATATATTTCTACAAACCTTAATTAATCATATTAACTTTCTAAAGCCTAATTTCTTTCTCTTTTATTTTTGTTTAATATTATTATTTATATTCAATCTAATTTTTATTAAATTGTTTATAATTTAAAATTTTTTGTACATAAATATGTTTAAAAATTAAAATGCTTAATTTATTTTTTATAATATGTAAATATTCTACAATTGTTTATATTTTAATTTTACATGTAAATAATTTCTATTATATGTTAAAATTGCTAATTTAATTATGTTCAAAATTAATTTTATAATTTATACTTAACTTAAAATTTTATAATTGCTCATATTTTTCTATTAACCATTAAAATTTTGTTTATTATAATCTTTTTGTTTATTATTATTATTAACCATGTTTATTACTAACCCCATTTATTTTTAAATTGTGATTATTATTATTATTTTTACTAACCTCAATTATAATTGTTTATTTATTTTGCTTATTTATTTATTTATTTTGCTATTTATTTAAATTGCTTTTATTATTATTATTGTAATTGCTCCCGGATGTAATATTTTTTAATATTTAAATTATTTATTTTTATGTCATGGTTAGTAAAAAATAGGGAGTGTAAACATGTATGTTATTTAAAATTAATTTAGATCACATAATTTAAAAGATAAATATTTAAAATTGAACACTCACACACGTAAGTCGATCTTTGATCGCCATCTCACTTTCTAGGGTTGCCTCTCATTGTTGCCTAATCAAAAGGTCAAGTAGGGTGTATAAAGCAAAAAGTCCCTCAAAATAAAGTCATCTAGTCCCTTAAAAGATCAAGTCCCTCAATGGTTGCTTTCATAATGATCTTGTCCCTTTCGAATAATGACGACAGTCCCTCCAAAAATGCTTAATACACCCTACAGTTGCCTACATAAACAGATGTCCCTTCATATGTCCCTCACATCCAAGGTAATGACTACCTATTCCTTAATAATAGGGATAGTCTTACCATTTAAAGGATTCAAGAACAGAAAGACTTAAAACTTTAGGGTAGGTTTCTCATAGTTACTTGCTCACTAATCAAAAACTTTTCAAATACTTCACAATTTCAAAAAAATTTCAAACGCAAGTTTTTTACGCATCCGTACATGGATCATTATCAAACTCTTATGAAAATTTCTATTCACACACTTCACATTTCAAAAACATTTTAAAGTGAGCTAAGTAACTAAGAGCCCATGGATAACCATGGATGTAAAGGGTGCTAACACCTTCCCTTTACATAACCTACCCCCCGGACCCAAAAATCTTTTAAAAGGTATTTCCTGTTCTTTTATGCCTTTCCTTTGGATAAAATAAAAGTCGGTGGCGACTCTTGCTATCCGCAACATAACTAAAAGTCAGTTCTCCCACCGTGTTACAGAACTGGCGACTCTGCTGGGGATTTAAATTAAAGAGGGGTACCCTTAGGAATTAGATCACTTTAAACTTGTTTGCTTTGTTTGTTTCACTTTACTTGTCGGGGTGCTCTTATGTGTGAAAGATCCTAACCCGGATCTAGTGTACCTTAGGTAAATGGCAATAGACCAAGGAAATTGTACGACGTATATCGGGTTGATCTGGTGGCCATAGTTAGTGTGACTTCTTGGTTGGTGCTTATGTTCCTTAAGTCAAGTTGAGGATAATATGAGGCTGCCATATGTTGTCAATGCACTAACTAACTTTTAGAACCCTAGTTATCCCATCTTGGCCTTTAAAAAGTAGTGAGGTAACCGGCTTTGGTGCAGACTGAAGTTGGTTGACACTCGATACTACACTCATTGAGATCTTAAACTTGGAGGGTTTTGGTTGGCAAGTAAGTTGCCTATTGAACAACCACCCTTGTGAAGGATCAATGATATTGAGATCCCTTAGAACCTGGTTACTTTTGTAGGACAGGATGAACCAACTAACTTCAGGGGAGGGTACTTACCTTTGAACTTCATGCAAGCCTTTAAACCTAGGGCTATTATGTGACTTGTTTGCGTGTGCCACATGTTTGTGATTGAGCATAACATCATGACATCATCATGCATCATAAGCATAACATTTTCACTAACCATTTCAAGGACCAAAGGATTTATCTTTGTTCTTTGTTGCAGGTCATGGCTTCTGCTCGTAGAAACACCATCAGGATCAACTTTGTGGGCATACCTGCTAAGCTTAAAGAGTTGGTTTCTCAAGTGTCTGATCATTCCCAGTTCATCAAGAGACATGGTCACCTATTGGATCTAGTCACTTCAGGGTTCAATGAAGACATGATGAGTGTCCTATTTCAGTTCTTTGACCCTAAGCACCATTGCTTTACATTTCCTGATTATCAGCTGGTTCCTACAATGGAAGAGTTCTCTAAACTTCTGGGTATACCTGTTCTGGATCAAAGACCCTTTACAGGCTTGGAGAAAGAACTTAAACCTGAGGTTATTGCTGCAGCCCTACATCTGAAGAAGTCTGAGATTGTTCTAGAAACGAGAAGCGGAGTTAAGGGTATTCTTGCTAAGGTATTGATAGAAAAGGCTCAAGTGTTCTTGAAAGCTATGAGCTATGATGCTTTTGAGGAGATCTTAGCCTTGCTGATTTATGGCTTAGTATTGTTCCCCAATCCAGATCAGTTCATAGACGTTCATGCCATCAACATATTCCTGAGTCACAATCCAGTGCCTACATTTCTTGGAGACATCCTACATTCTCTTCACACCCGTACTACAAGGGCAAGAGGAACTTTGATGTGTTGCATACCTTTGCTATCTAGGTGGTTTATTTCTCACCTTCCTCGCTCAGTGATGAAGAATGAGCAAGGGTTCAGGTGGTCCAAAAGGATCATGTCACTCTCGCATTCAGATATCCATTGGTGCTCCAGATCTATGGAGAATGTCACTATCATTGACCATTGTGGGGAGTTCCCTAATGTGCCACTTATGGGCATAAGAGGAGGCATCACCTACAACCCCTCTCTAGCTTTACGACAGTTTGGTTACGCTCGGAGTGATGGTCCACATGACATGTTAATCCAGGGCATTGTATTTGACTACGACAACGATCTTCAAGGTTACCGTCAGAGATTCATACGAGCTTGGGGGAAAATAAACAGGGTTGACAGCAAGACACTGGAGCCTAAGTACACTATTCCTATGGAAGCTTATCTCAGATGGGTGCGATCTCGTGCTCAGAATCTTATGATGCCTATCCTTCTATCCTGCCAGTTACCATGGAACCTGTTGCTGAAGGAGATACTTCTTATACCATCCTTCACCCAGACATGCCTACTGACATAGAAGACTTACAGAGATCCTGGATCCAGTTAAAGGAGCAAAGGGATACTTTCGAGGCTCATTACAAAGCAAGTCAAGAAAGAATCCTGGAGCTAACAAAGCAACTTCACGAGGAGGGGAATCTCAACTCATACCTCAACACAAAGAGGAAACGTCCATGGGAGACTTAAAACCCCATCTCTTGTATTTATTTTCATTTCATTTTCTGTAAAGCCCAAGAGGCAAAACAAATTTATTACTAATAAAAGTTTACCTTCTTGTTTGTTTAAGCAAATTTAAATCCTGCGGTCCTTGAAAACATTGCATATACATTCACATATCATATCATTGCATCACAAGTTTATTGTGCACAGGTTTCTTATCTTCTCGCTGTTTATTTCAGCAATGGCTCTTGAGCAAACAGTTAAAGATCTCCAGGAACAAAATGCACAGTTCCAAGAGCTGATCCTGAACTTGTCCAAGGGGCAGGATGAATTGAAGACACTGCTGGCCAAGAAGACTAAGAAGACTAGAAGGTCAGGTGGCCTGATCAACATGGGAAGAAGGTTTAGAGGTCCTGTCAAGACCAAAGAACCGGTTGAAGATTATGAGTCTGAAGAGTCTGAGAAAGAGGGAGGCAGTCTCCACAACACAATAGGGGTCTCTGATTCTGAAGCTAACTACTAATGAAGATAAGTTCAAGATGCTGGTGGACAGAATGGATGCTATGGAATTACAAAAGTCTTCTGGGCTGGATTTTGAAGACCTGAGTTTGATATCTGGGGTGGTTATACCTTTTGGTTTCAAGGTTCCTACTTTTTTTGTTTATGATGGTGTCTCTTGTCCCAAGCTGCATTTGAGGTCTTATGTTAGGAGAATCCAACCCCATACTGCTGATAAGAAGTTGTGGATCCATTTCTTCCAAGAGAGCTTATCTGGAGCTCAATTGGAGTGGTACTATCAATTGGAGAGTGTCAACATTCGTGATTGGAATGATCTTGCTGAAGCCTTTTATAAGCAATATCAATACAATGTTGATTTAGCCCCTACTCGCATGCAACTACAAAGCATGTCTATGGGTGCTAAAGAAAGCTTCAAGAAGTATGCTCAGAAGTGGAGAGACTTAGCTGGAAGAGTGCAACCACCTCTAACTGACAGGGAGTTAGTTGATATGTTTATGTGTACGTTGAATGGTCCTTTTTACAGTCATCTCATTGGAAGCTCATCATCTGGCTTCACTGAGTTGATAATGACAGGAGAGCATGTGGAAAATGGTATAAAGAGTGGTAAGATTCAAGTGGGTGCTTCTTCATCTAGTACTACAAAGAAGCCTCCCAGTGGGAAGAAAGAGTCAAATGATGTTTATGGTCAACCTGATCGCAATAGAAGGCATCAGTCTGTGAGTGCAGTTCATATTTCAAATCCAACTCCTACAACACCAGAGCAGCCACAGGGCAACCAACAGAGGGCTAGAAGGCAGTTCACGAAGATCAACATGTCAATGGCTCAGGCGTTGCAGCATTTGTTGAAAGCTGAACTTATTACTCTGAAAGAGGCTCCTCAGAATCCTAATGTTACCTCGCCCAGGTACAATCCAAATGCACGATGTGCATATCATTCAAACTGTCAGGGACATGATACTAATAACTGCTGGGTCTTGAAGAACAAAATTCAAGATATGATTGAGGCTGGAGAGATTGAGTTTGACCCTCCAGGTACTCCAAATGTGATTACTGCTCCTATGTCAAATCATGAGAAGACTATCAATGCCATTGATGAAGATTTACATATCTATTCAGTTGCGGAGTTGACCACACCATTGTCTGTCATCAGGAAGAAGTTAGTACAAGCTGGGTTCTTTCCGGGTTATCGTGAAGATTGTGTCTATTGTGAGTATAATCCAGATAGTTGTTGGAGGTTGAAGGACGGAATTCAACGCCTCATGAATAATTACACCATAGTATTCGAGAGGACACCACCTTCTGTGGAGAGTATGGTAGATCATATTACTAAAGGTAAGAAGACTAAAGAGGTTGATATGGTTGACAAAGTGCCGGTGAGAATCACTTCCAAAGGTCCTATTAAAATCACCCATCAGGGTCTAATCAGAATTACTGCTGAAGGCCCTGTGAAAGTTGTTGCTGAAGCCAGAGTGGCTCCTCTGGTCATTACCACTCCTGGTCTTATTCCATATACGTCTGATAAAGCTGTGCCTTGGCACTATGGGTCTGATGTTTACATCCATGGTGTTAAGCAGGAGACCTTAGCTGATGTGCCTGTTGATGTTGATAATATTGCTGGGTCCAGTAAGATCACACGAAGTGGAAGAGTCTTCTCTCCTCCAGTGACTTCCAAGAATGCAGTTACTCCTGCTGCTACCTCCACCACTGATGCTCGGGGCAAAGGTCCTGTCATTGAACCTGTACCTACTGATGTGCCAGCTGCTGATGATCTCTCTAAGCAGATGGAAGAAGTATTGAAGATCATTCGCAAGAGTGATTATGACATTGTTGATCAGTTGGGCCATACTCCCTCAAAGATTTCTATGTTGTCCTTGTTGTTATGTTCTGAAGCTCATGCAAAAGCTTTGATTAAGTTTCTGAAGACTGCTCATGTACCCAATGCAATTTCTGTTGACCAGTTTGAGAATTGTGTTGCCCACCTAACTTATGATAATGGGTTAGGGTTTTCTGATGCTGATTTGACCCCTGCCAAAAGGGATCATAACAGGGCTCTGCATATCTCAATTGAATGCAGGGGCACTACCCTGTCACATGTATTGATAGACAATGGTTCCTCTCTGAATGTGTTGCCCAAGGAAGTCCTGAATAAGCTGAGTCCTGAAGATGCTGTGCTGAAGCCCAGTAATATAGTGGTGAAGGCTTTTGATGGTTCGAGAAGAGTGGTGCATGGGGAAATTGATCTCCCAATCAAAGTTGGTTCTCAAGTTTTCAATGCTACATTTTATGTGATGGATATTCTTCCTTCGTACTCTTGTCTGCTTGGTCGTCCCTGGATCCATGGGGCAGGTGCTCTAACCTCTACATTACATCAGAAGCTGAGATATCCGGTAGAAGGAAAAGTTGTTACTGTCTATGGAGAGGAAGAATATTTTGTTAGCCATGTGAACACCTTCAAGTATCTGGAAGTGGAGGGTGAATACGTTGAATCTCCGTGTCAGACATTTGAAGTGGTCCCTTGGATTGTTAATGATTATGTAGCTCCTCCGGCTGTCAAGAAAGTTCCTGTGGTCACCAGAATACCTCCAACAATGGCCTCCCTCAAAGATGCTAGAGCTGTAGTGGATGAAGGTGGTTGTACTATTTGGGGTCAGCTTCCTGATATCCCATACAAGTCTGACAAGTTTGGTTTGGGTTTCACTGCAGAGTCCCAGAAGGCTGTTCGTCGTGCTCGTGCTGTTCGTATCACCAATCAAGGGGTTATGAAAGATCAGATCAATGATGTGGGAGACTATGATGAAGACTACAATCTGGATGCTTGGATTTTTCCTACTGTGGGTGCTGGACTCAATAATTGGAAAGCTGAAGATGTTATCCCTATCTCCTTTAGTCAGGAGTAAATACTATTACTGTGTTGTTGCTTTTAAGTTTGTAATTTCTTGAACAATTAAAACTCTCAAGCCTTGTGCCTTACCCGGGGCACAATGGTGTGCTTGTTACGGGATGTCATTTCATTTGCATACTTCATTCAATAAAAATCAGTGGACGTTTCGTTTTCGTAAATATTGTGTTCCTTGTCTTTCTTTTCTTTTATTTTTGTTTTGTCAGCTATGTGTTCTTACACACACCCACATCACTAAAATGCAGATCCCCATCCACTCTGGATCCTGTTGATAACAGTTCTACTATTGCCAATTATAATTTCGAGAATCCGATCTATCAAACTGAAGACGGAAATGAGGACGATTGTGAAGTACCTGTAGAGCTTGCTAGGTTGTTACAACAAGAAGAGAAAGCAATACAGCCACATGAAGAGCCAGTCGAAGTTGTGAATCTGGGAACTGAAGAAAACAGGAAAGAAGTCAAGATAGGGGCTGAATTAGAGGATAGTGTCAAGAGCAGATTGATTCAGATGTTACGTGACTATGTGGAGATCTTTGCTTGGTCTTATGAAGATATGCCAAGGTTAGATACAGACATTGTGGTTCACCGTTTACCAGTGAAAGAAGATTGTCGTCCAAAGAAGCAGAAGGTTCGTCGTATGCGTCCTGAAATGTCAGAAAAAATCAAGGCAGAGGTAATGAAACAGTTTGATGCAGGGTTCTTAGCCGTGACTTCTTATCCTCAATGGGTTGCAAATGTTTATCCTCAATGGGTTGCAAATGTGGTACCGGTTCCTAAGAAAGATGGTAAGGTACGTATGTGTGTGGACTACAGAGATTTGAACAAAGCTAGCCCCAAAGATGACTTTCCACTTCCTCATATTGATGTTCTGGTAGACAACACTGCTCAACATAAGGTTTTCTCTTTCATGGATGGTTTCTCTGGTTACAATCAGATCAAGATGGCACCCGAAGATATGGAGAAGACAACATTTGTTACACAGTGGGGCACTTTTTGTTATAAGGTGATGCCATTTGGTTTGAAGAATGCAGGGGCAACATTTCAGCGTGCTATGTTAGCTTTGTTTCATGACATGATTCATCATGAGATAGAGGTATATGTGGATGATATGATAGCCAGGTCTCAGAATGAAGAGCAACATCTTGATCATTTGCATAAGTTGTTTGGCATGGGCTGCTCGCCGACTAAGACAGTATATGTTGACCCATACTACCTTGTTGATTTCGAAGATGGATCCAATCAAGTACATATTTGAGAAACCTGCTCTCTCCGGAAGAATTGCAAGATGGCAAATGATCTTGACAGAATATGACATACAATATACTACTCAGAAGGCCATTAAAGGAAGTGTTGTGGCTGATCATTTGGCTCATCAAGCAGTGGATGATTACCAGTCAATGAGTTTTGAGTACCCTGATGAAGACATTATGATTATTACCAAAGAACCTGGACAATATGACGGACCTGAACAAGGATCCCGATGGACTATGGTTTTTGATGGTACTTCCAATACACTTGGTAATGGTGTTGGTGTTGTGATTAGTTCCCCTGAAGGTCGTCATACCCCAATTACTTCCAGACTTTGTTTCTATTGTACTAATAATATGGCTGAATATGAGGCATGTATCCTGGGTATTAAAGCTGCTATTGATATGAAGATTCAGTTCCTTGATGTGTATGGAGATTCAGCCCTGGTAGTTAGTCAGATCAAGGGAGATTGGGATACCAAGCATGAGAGCATGTGTTGTCTTTGATCCCACATTTTAAAGAGATTACCTTTGAACATATTCCACGAAGAGAGAATCAGTTGGCAGATGCCTTAGCCACCATGGCATCCATGTTTGAAATCAATTGGGATGATGAAGCTCCCAAGATTACTATTGATAGATTTGAGAAGCCTGCATACTGCAATGAGATTGGCACTGAAGAAGCAGAAGAGAAGCCTTGGTTCTATGAGGTGAAAAGGTATCTTGAAGCTCAGGAGTTCCCTGAAGGGGCATCTGTCAAAGATAGGAAGTTTCTGAGAAGGTTTTCTGCTAAGTTCTTTCTGAGTAATGGCATTTTGTACAAGCGCAATCATGATTCAATTATGCTTCGTTGTGTGGATAAGAAGGAAGCAACAGAGATTATGGAAGATATGCATGATGGGATCTTTGGCACTCACTCTAATGGCCATACCATGGCAAAGAAGATATTGAGAGCATGTTACTATTGGTCTACCATGGAAGCTGACTGCTATCAACACTCCAGAACATGTCACAAGTGTCTAATTTATGCTGATAAAGTACATATACCTCCATCACCATTGAATGTGTTGACTGCTCCTTGGCCCTTTGCCATGTGGGGCATTGATATGATTGGTGAGATCAAACCTACTGCTTCTAATGGACATCGTTTCATCCTAGTTGCTATTGATTACTTCACGAAGTGGGTGGAGGCAGCTTCATTTGCATCTGTTACTAAGAATGTTGTGGCTCAACTCATCAAAAATAATTTCATATGTAGGTATGGCATCCCTGAAAGGATTATCACTGACAATGGCTCTAATCTGAACAACACTATGATTACTGATCTCTGCATGCAGTTCAAGATTAAGCATCACAACTCTTCTCCGTATCGTCCAAAGATGAATGGGGCAGTTGAAGCTGCTAATAAGAACATTAAGAAGATTGTACAGAAGATGACTGTTACTTACAAGGATTGGCATGAGATGTTACCATTTGCTCTTCATGGTTATCGCACTACAATACGTACTTCAACAGGGGCAACTCCATTCTCCTTGGTCTATGGTATGGAAGCAGTTCTGCCCATTGAAGTTCAGATTCCCTCCTTAAGAATTATGAAGGATGCAGGCTTGGATAAAGATGAGTGGATTCAGACTCGACTTGACCAGATAAATTTGATTGATGAGAAGAGATTGGCAGCAGTTTGTCATGGCCAGATGTACCAGAAACAAATGATCAAAGCTTTTAACAAGAAGGTTAAGCCAAAGGTATATCAAGCCGGTGACTTGGTAATCAAGCGTATCATATTACCACATGGTGATCCTAGGGGAAAGTGGACTCCTACATATGAAGGACCATTTGTAGTCAAGACAGTATTCTCAGGAGGTGCCATGATACTTACTACTATGGAGGGTGAAGACTTCCCACAGCCCGTAAACGCAGACATAGTTAAAAAATACTACGCATAAAAAGAGACCCGCTAGGTTGACTGGCCTAGGCAAAAATAAGGGCATCTCGGCGAACCAAAAAGGTTCGGGCAAAAATTAGGGATATATATGAAAAGATGTACACCCGGCAAGTCGAAAACCTGAAAAGGCGGCTTGGGCAAAAAAGGGTATCCCGGTGGATTGAAAACCTGAAAGGGCAATCCAGGCAAAAGTTAGGGATTAAAGCGTATGACTATGTCTCGTTTGGATCACCCATGAAACTGCAACCAGTTGTGCTACTTACTCAAGCTTGAACAGATAAAGCTCAATCCAATCGTTTTCGTCTCAACAGCAGAAGATGAGATACTTGAAGATAATGGCAATAGTAGAATTGAAACTCAATAGGATTATTTCCCACATAGCTGATTCTCTTTGTTTTGTAAAATTTTATGACAAAATCCTCCTACTAGGGTTTAGGTCTCCTTGTACAAACTTACCTATGTATAGGTCACTCTTTGATATAAATAAAATTCCATCTTTGAATCCAGATTTACTTTTACCCTATTTACATAAGCGAAACATCCATTGGTTGTGTTTGAATGTATGTATGCTTTTGAATATGATTGATGTTTACCAGAAATGCATGTATGCTTAATATGATTGATGTTTACCAGAAATGCATGAAAATGCAGTAATAGTATTTACCAAGGACGAACGAGGGAAGGACTTCAATGAAGCTTCGTCAGTTCGTCTCTACAAGACAGTTACAAACTCTCAGTAGGACAAATCCATCTTCATAAAGTCACATCTCCCCTGGAATTTATATCCATCTCTTTTATCCTCATACGGATATTCAGGAATTTACACTCCAATAAGAGTACGACGAACAAAGACGGGAGGTTATATCTATCCTACTATCAAACGAAGACGAAGGTTATGCATACCTTACTATCCCCAGCAGACGGGAGGTTATATATACCTTGCTATCCCCAGCATACGGGAGGTTATGTATAATATATTATCAAACAAGACGGGAACGAGTTCCTCATATTCTTCAACAACAAATCGGGATTTATTTTCCCTGGCCAGCAGTTATTATACGAAGATATCCAGACGCTTCCGGCAGCATCATATCATACATACATCATTACATCATACCATAACATACATATCCATAGATACATAATACATTACTTAAGTGCATCATATTATACATGCATACATAATGCATAAACTAATATTATCATACAGAATGCTACCTTGTTTTCAGGTTAATTCCCCAGCAAACAAATTTGTGATTATCAGGACTGCTTCATCCTCCTGAAAGCATATCATCCCTCAGGATTGCTTTATCCTCCTGAAAACTTCTTATTACCTCAGGACTGCTTCATCCTCCTGAAAGCATATCATCCTCCAGGACTGCTTTATCCTCCTGAAAGCTTATATCTCAGGATTGCTTTATCCTCCTGAAAGCATACTATATCTCAAGATTGCTTTATCCTCCTGAAAGCATACTATTACTCCAGGACTGCTTTATCCTCCTGAAAGCTTATATCTCAAGATTGCTTTATCCTCCTGAAAGCATACTATTACTCCAGGACTGCTTTATCCTCCTGAAAGCTTATATCTCAGGATTGCTTTATCCTCCTGAAAGCATACTATTACTCCAGGACTGCTTTATCCTCCTGAAATCATATTACTACCTCAGGATTGCTTTATCCTCCTGAAAGCATATTATCAAGACTGCTTTATCCTCTTGAAAGCATATTACTACCTCAGGACTGCTTTATCTTCCTGAAAGCATATTACTACCTCATGACTGCTTTATCCTCCTGAAAGCTATCATTATACCTTCATATTCTGGACTGCTTTATCCTCCAAGAAATGTATCTGAAGAAATTTTCTCCAAGTGGCATCTTTAAGCCCACTCAAGCATATACAACCAACCATCAATATCACTCTATGCACTGGTGAGTGCAAATTTTTGGGCTTTTGTGTTCAATCCCCTTCAACCTTCCAGGTCACGACTGGAAAATATACCAATCAAACCCCTCAGGTTTCAGAAAATTGAACAGGGGCAGCTGTTGCACCCCAAAATTTGCCCTCACAATACAAGACTTTGTGTGCTAAGAAGGTTCACAAGGTTCACAAGATTCACAATGCTTACAAAACCTTTCATGAGGTTCATGAAGTCTACAAGATACTTTATGAGGTTCACAAGGTTCACAAGGTTCACAAGATCTCCCATGAGGTTCACAAGACATTTTATGATGGTTCACAAGGTTCACAAAGTTCACAATTGGTCAGAAGAGTTGACAATTCCCTCAGACAATGCACCTCCTAAGCAGTGCATCCAAAACTAGGGTTTTGACTTTAATCAAGCTAAATGGACTTCCAAGACTTCAAGTGAGCTTCATAACATCTTATATGTGTGTAAGAACCCCCATGACAAGTTTCAAGACTTTTCTCAAAAGTTTGCTCAGTCAGATGATCAGATAAGTCAAAATCAGTCAAAGTAGTTAAAAAGTCAAACTAAGGTCAACTGTGGTCAAACCAAAGTCAAACTTCATGATTTTTTAGCAACATCAAGTATATGAAGTAAAATTCATCATTTGATCAAGGGTTGATCATGATTCATCAAGGATATCTCAGATCATCAAGAATCAAAGATTTCTAAATTAGGGTTTCCTCAGGAAAAGTCAACTGAACTTTGACCAGCCATAACTTTCACATGCTTCATCACCAATTCTCCATCCAAATCTCATTTTGAAGGAAATTGAATTCTCTACAACTTTGTGTCTCACAAGCCAAGCCCAAAAATGCTTCATTTGGAAGGTATGAGCTAAGACATTATAGGTCCTTTTGAAAGTCAACAAAAAGTCAACAACTTCAAAAGGACATAACTTGAGAATGGTAAATGATATGGACATGAAACTAGTGGGGTTGGTTAGAGGACTCTTCAAGCTTTCCAAAATGTCCAAGAACACCCTCATAGCATTAAAATTGAAGGATGTGTGCCCTTGCAAAGTTGGGAAATTTTTGGTTGGTTTATGAAGAAAATGGAGGTCTAAAACTAATTTCTTCCAAATGGGCTTGCCATATGATGACCCAATCCACACTATGACTTCATGCACGACCCAAGTCATCAAAAATCAGATTTTTTATTATTTTATTTTTATTTATTTTGATTTAATTCATTAAAAATCATTTTAAATTAAAATAAAATATAAAAATCAAAGATTAAAAAATGATTGAGCTTCTAGAAAATCATAAATATGTTTTGGATCAAATTGATATGGGAGTTATGATGATTGTCTTAAAATAGCAAGTGTTTATACAAAAATATTTGACTTTTAAAGGCTTATCATTTTGAATCTTTTTAGATCAAATCTTCTACACAATGGCCTAATTTTTCAGCCTAAATTGATCACTCTATAAGTATAGAAGAGAACCCTAACACAAGCCACGAATTTGCAGCCTCAAAAATCAGTTTCAAAATTCACAAAATTCATCAAAAAACTCACATTCGGATTTCAAGGTAGAGGGAATTTTAATGAGTTTTGAGTATTGCAACATGTTCTATGATGTTCATTGAATGTGTTTGGATCATAAACAGCCTTTGAAACCTCCTCATTCATGCAAACCGAATCCATGTTCATGTTCATTTACAATTTTTCGATTTTTAATATTTACTCATGATTAATCATATTTGACTGTTGATTTGTGTTTGTTATGATACAAGGAACGTTTCTGGATGAATCAATTGAATTTTGGGGACACGAATGAGCATTCACCATAGTTAGGGTTTCATGGCCGTTTTGGGGGTTCTTTGATTCATCAACTATAAATGAATTTTAGAGACATGGATGTGTTGTATAGACTTCATAGAACGTAATACACTCATCAATTTCACAAAATATTGTTGTTTGCTTGATGTTTGATTAAACGCAGGAAAACCTAGGAAACGAAATTCGCAGCAAAAACCCTAGCAAAATTCGCAGGAAATTTTGCAGGTCTGGAGGTAGGAGAAGGAGTTTCGCGCGCAGCCTGGAATTCAAATTTGTTTTTATATTATATAGTTTTATTTGTATTTAATTTGTTGAATGATGCTGATAGTGTAGTGGTAAGCTTGCGCGCGTGTGAAGACCAAGGCAGGGGTTCGAATCCCTGCTTCAGCGTTTTTTGTTCATTTTCTTTGTATTTTTCAGGTTTGATATATATTGATCAGTACTCATCCATTGTTCACAAGGCATGCGTAGCCCAGTGGTTAGACTGTTGGTACAAGGAGAATGAGGCCTAGGGCGTGGGTTCGATCCCTGCCCCAGGTAAGTTTCAATTTTTTTCTTTTTCTGTTTTATTTTGTTTAATTGATTTGTTTAATTGTTTTCTTATTATTAATTAGAAATAATCATGTATATATATATATATATATATATATATATATATATATATATATATATATATATATATATATATTAAATAATTCTAAAATAACACACATGTATATATATATATATATATATATATATATATATATATATATATATATATATATATATATATATCTTATATTTTCTAAATTCTAAAAATTATTTTCTTAATTCAAAAAATAGTTTTTTATTTATTATGTACTTAAATTATAATATGTATATATTTATTAAATTAATATTGTATATTAAGTTAGAACCCTAAAAATATATTTCTACAAACCTTAATTAATCATATTAACTTTCTAAACCCTAATTTCTTTCTCTTTTATTTTTGTTTAATATTATTATTTATATTCAATCTAATTTTTATTAAATTGTTTATAATTTAAAATTTTTTCTACATAAATATGTTTAAAAATTAAAATGCTTAATTTATTTTTTATAATATGTAAATATTCTACAATTGTTTATATTTTAATTTTACATGTAAATAATTTCTATTATATGTTAAAATTGCTAATTTAATTATGTTCAAAATTAATTTTATAATTTATACTTAACTTAAAATTTTATAATTGCTCATATTTTTCTATTAACCATTAAAATTTTGTTTATTATAATCTTTTTGTTTATTATTATTATTAACCATGTTTATTACTAACCCCATTTATTTTTAAATTGTGATTATTATTATTATTTTCACTAACCTCAATTATAATTGTTTATTTATTTTGCTTATTTATTTATTTATTTTGCTATTTATTTAAATTGCTTTTATTATTATTATTGTAATTGCTCCCGGATGTAATATTTTTTAATATTTAAATTATTTATTTTTATGTCATGGTTAGTAAAAAATAGGGAGTGTAAACATGTATGTTATTTAAAATTAATTTAGATCATATAATTTAAAAGATAAATATTTAAAATTGAACACTCACACACGTAAGTCGATCTTTGATCGCCATCTCACTTTCTAGGGTTGCCTCTCATTGTTGCTTAATCAAAAGGTCAAGTAGGGTGTATAAAGCAAAAAGTCCCTCAAAATAAAGTCATCTAGTCCCTTAAAAGATCAAGTCCCTCAATGGTTGTTTTCATAATGATCTTGTCCCTTTCGAATAATGACGACAGTCCCTCCAAAAATGCTTAATACACCCTACAGTTGCCTACATAAACAGATGTCCCTTCATATGTCCCTCACATCCAAGGTAATGACTACCTATTCCTTAATAATAGGGATAGTCTTACCATTTAAAGGATTCAAGAACAGAAAGACTTAAAACTTTAGGGTAGGTTTCTCATAGTTACTTGCTCACTAATCAAAAACTTTTCAAATACTTCACAATTTCAAACAATTTTCAAACGCAAGTTTTTTACGCATCCGTACATGGATCATTATCAAACTCTTATGAAAATTTCTATTCACACACTTCACATTTCAAAAACATTTTAAAGTGAGCTAAGTAACTAAGAGCCCATGGATAACCATGGATGTAAAGGGTGCTAACACCTTCCCTTTACATAACCTACCCCCCGGACCCAAAAATCTTTTAAAAGGTCTTTCCTGTTCTTTTATGCCTTTCCTTTGGATAAAATAAAAGTCGGTGGCGACTCTTGCTATCCGCAACATAACTAAAAGTCAGTTCTCCCACCGTGTTACAATTCCCAAGCGGAGTTTACTTTCCACAATGAAGTTTTCCCAGCAGGCAGCTGAAGGCCTTACTTCCTCACAGAGTTAGAATTGTCAGAATTCTCTCCCCAGCTAAGGAATTGTTGAAGCATCTCCCCTGCCAAGTCTGAAGATAAGCCGTCCCCACAGAGTTCATATTTGATTTTCACCTCCGTCAGTGAAATATTTCCCCAGCAAAGTTGCCATACTTTTGGGTAATTTGATAATGCAGTCAGGTACTCATCACCTTAGTCAGAGTGGGTATCCAGACCTCTTGACTTGTCTTCCCCTGCAGAGTTGTATATTTTGTTGCCAATCAGGCATTCGTTTGTTGCTCGTCCGCAATCTTCAACACTCGTCTGTGTTATCCCAAAGCGGAGTTTTTCCCATCAGGGACATATTACTGCTTTATTGCTGCTCGTCCGCATCTTTCAGCACTCGTCTGTGTTATTACTTCGGCATTGCTCGTTTTCTTCCCCAGCAGTGGTTTATGATTACCTTGATTTTGCTCGTCTGCAATTTCAAACACTCGTCTGTGTTTGGTTATATCAGTTGTTGGTTGCTCGTCTGCAATTTCCAGCACTCGTCTGTGTTGTGATACTTCATCTGCTATTGCTCGTCTGCAATTCTCAACACTCGTCTGTGTTCTGATATGATATTTGTTGTTGCTCGTCTGCAACTTCCCAACACTCGTTTGTGTTTGTTATTGGATCCTTTGTTTCACTTGTCTGTGCCTTGAGATGTATTTTCTGCTATTGCTCGTCTGCAACTGTCTAGCACTCGTCTGTGTTTGTTTGAAGCTCGTATGCTTTTATTCCCCAGAAGTCGTCTGTGTTCTGAAGTTCGTCTGCTTTGCTTGGATACTCGTCTGTATCATCCCCGACACTCGTCTGTGCTAGCTTACATCTATATGTGAGGATTTGCTGTTTATCCTGATATTTCTGTGACTACTTCAAATGCTCGTCTGTGTTTGAATTTCTGGTATTCGTCTGTACCAGTTGCTGATACTCGTCTGTATCGCCGCATGAAGCACTCGTCTGTGTTTCTCAGATCATCGTCTGATACTCGTCTGTATCATTGATTTATGGCACTCGTCTGTGTCATCTTGATGATCATCCAATACTAGTCTGTATTGAAGAGGTTTCAAATCCTGACAGTGGGAATTAATGTCAAAATGGTTACCGGTCCTGGCGTAACAGGTAAATCTGAAGGAGGCTCGTCTGTCTCATGCACCAATTATTGTTGCTGCACCTGGCGTCACAGGTTTGCTCAGAAGACTCGTCTGTCTTGTACCATATATCCGCGGATAATATGAAGAAGGTTCGTCTACCTTGATTGCATGTCTGTCCCACAGACTTTAATGCATCCCGGTCCTGGCGTAACAGGTAAATCCGAAGGAGACTCGTCTGTCTCATGCTATATGCAGTGTTTGAGGACTCGTATGTCCGGCTCCTGGCGTCACAGGATTGTTTGAAGACTCGTCTGTCAATGTATTCTTATTCCAGATATCAGTTTCAGCTTGGAAGAAGCTCATCTGCTTTTCCTCCCTTTCTTATCCCCAGAGCGTCATCTAGTTGGGTTTATTTCCCAGTGTTGCATTCTTCGTCTGAGTGCATATTTCAAGGTCTTTTTGGTATTCAATCACTGTTTATCTCGAACGTTTGATAGTCGTTGCTCTCAACCTTTTCAGATTAATAGTTGATTGAATAGGGGCAGCTGTAGACACCCTAAATTTGCCCTCCGGTTTTCTGGCTTTTCGTTTTGCATTCATACGCATTTTGCATACCATTTGCATAGGATCCAAAGACATGGGATCAATATTTTCTGGAGAATTAGGGTTTCACACCCTATTTGTGGATTATCAGGCGAACTCAAGGTTTTGGTTATGCAACCATCAATGGCACCATCTTCTGGTACTCCTGTCACTAGATTAGGGTTTATTTCCCTTATTTAGTGGTCTTCAGGGGTTCACGTCTGCAAGGACTATTCACTGATTCATTTGGCCCATCATCAGGCTATTTTCTCTTCATCAAGTCATAAGGCTATCCACGTCTTCTCAACATCTCAGTCTATTTCTTTTCTTCTCAACATCTCAGGCTTTTCTTTTCCTTAGTGGTGAGTTGTTCAGTGTTTCAAGAGACTTATCTCAGTAAGAATTGTGGCAAAAGTTTGAGTATGGTTGCGGAGTCAATTTCAGTCAAGGCGTTTGTGGAGGGTTTTTACAAGTTCATCATCATTTAAATCAATTTTATATCCATTCCATTTCAGACTCATAATCCGTTTTTTATCGAGTTATCCATGTTCATAATCCATTTATCTAAATCCTTATCTCCTAATTCTTTTCTCTTTCTTTTTTCACCATTTGTCCTTTTTCTTAATTTACATCCATTCCAAAATGATCCCACCCTCAATTTCGTATTTTATCCCCATAAACCGTATTCATTTTTCAAAACCATATTTTTGTCCAATAACCATTTTCCATTATTATTTTTTTTTCAAATATTCAAATTATATAGAAATTCCTTGTTTTCATTTGACACTTTGTTTTTTTTACAACACAAAAACCTTTAGAGGTTCATAAGTCTCATTAAGGCCCATTTAAAGCTATGTACAAGCATATTTCTTTTTCAAAAGGGAAAATGGCTGATGAATTGTAAAAAGGTATTGATTCACATGATTCACAAAAAAAACCTCCCGCGGCCCCACCAATATCATACAGTGTGAATACCACTCTATTGACAACAAACCCGTAACTTCTTGCTTTTCACCACTCACCACACACACACGCATTCAGCAAGGCACGAAAAAAGGACTATCAATTTCATCACACCAAAAGCAACAAACGGATTCCCTCATCACACCAAAATCACCAACACAACAATTTTTTATTCTTTCGGCAATACAAAACAAGAGGAAAACTCACCCATTGAGGAAAGGAAAAAAGAATGCATCACACAATCCGCCCACACACTACCAACTCACACTTTTCTCTCCCAAAAACAAAGCTCAGCACAGCAACAACAAAAACTCATGATACTAACTCCTCAACGATTTTTTCCTCAGCATCTTCTTCCAAACGCAAACCCCACATTCACACAAACCATTCTCTAATCTGAAACCAACACAGAAAACTGGGATTTAGAAAATCAAAGGAAAACAGATAGAAGAAGATCTGAACAAAGAGAAGAGAGATCCGAATCACACAACTTCAGCCACCCTTTCAACCTTGCTGCAAACGCATACCATACAATCACCCTCTCCATTATCAACACATCAACCACTTCCTCAAACCTTCAATAATCACTTCCCGACGCGCAACAACAAATCCCGTATATTCCCGAAACACCTTCAAGAAAAAACCTGCAAAAGACAACAACAACACAGATCCAGCAACAACAACTTTCAACTAAACCACCATCCACCACTTCTTCAACGAACTGCTCACCATAAACACTCTCAACTCACCATTTTTTTCTCTCCTTGAATCCGCAAAATAACAGCAGATACCATCACCTGCTCAAACACAAATTGCAACCCACCGAACAACACCCTTCAACCTTCCATGAATCTCTTCAATTCTACCACACCATCTCCCTACAACTTCATAAACCAAACAATTCTTCACTGAGCCAACACAGTCCGCAACAACATCTTCGAAAACCCTAACAACCAACCATCTTCAACAACAGAAACAGAAACAAAACAGAAAGAGATGAAGCAGAGAAATAACGGAGGAGGAAAACAAGATCAAAGAAAACCTAGGAGTTGACGCGACTTCGGAACAAAGGTAAAGTCGAAATCACGTGTTGCCGTTGAAGCCTATTTCTATTTTTATGTTGATAAAGGGGCCTTGAACTTGTGAGTCATCGTGGTGTTGTCTCCGATCACACCCTTGTATCGCTGCGTTGTTCACCTCTCTCACCTCCGTGCTCTTCGACGGCGACGATAAGGGCATCGTTGACGCCGATCGAAGGAGCGTCGCAAAAGGAGAGACGTTCAGGGTGGCTTCGTTTTGTTTTTGTTTAGGGATGGGAGAGAACCATCAACGTGTACAGAGCCGTCGCAGTTGCGGGTTCGTCTTCGCGAGGAAAAGGAGATGGGAAGCGGTGACTTTGAAACGAGAGTTGAAAAGATAACAGGGCTTTGTGTTGTGTTGTTTCTTTTAAAGTTCCTTTTTTTATTTCTTTTATTTATTTATTTATTATTTCATTCTATTTTAACTTTTTTCATATATATAATTTGAGAGTTTTTGTTTCATTTTGTTGTTGTTGGATCAGGCTATTTGTCCCTTTGGTTTACTCCTCACACCATCAGAATCCACGCTTTACACCCACCTGCGGTCAATTTTTGGGACCGGGCCAAGCCCATCTGAAGGCTGCTACTTATTTCCTCCTTCCATCGGCCCATACACACTCCCTCCTTTTCTATTGTCTTTTTTTTATTATTATTATTATTTTGTTTAACAATTTGTTTAGTTTAACTTGTATTTAATTTTGATTAATAAAAGTTTGATTTAGAGTTTTACCATATTTTAGTTAACCTTAGAATTTAATTTCAATTAGATTTTCTTTATATTTTTGTTTATTAATTAACTTTGGTAATATTTTATGAAGAATTAGATTTAGGTTAAATTAGTTTATTACCTTATTTTTAATCTTTCTAACTTTGTTTTGATTTCGATTAGTGTAATTAAATGGAATCGTGTCTAACTTTGGCTTTAGTTTGCGTTTGAAGTTTTGTAGGTCTCTTACTCAATTTTGATAACGAAGGACGCATTATGATACCGATCCTGAGTTTATTTTGTTAATTATTTGTGGACTTATTTGTGCGGTCGTTGATGCAAGTTGTGACATTGATAGATTAGTATTTTTGGTCCTGGTAATGACTTGACATGAGGAATTTTCTAGTTGATTGGTATTTTTGGTGCACGTCTCGAGTTTGGTACTTCTGACAAGTCTTCTTGAGTTTCTTTTGCAAACAGAAGAGACAACGGACCTTCTCTGTTAGGTAACACTGGGAATCGACTTTACTTGTTGCATGCTGCTGCATCTGGAAGTCCTACTGGTGTAGGCTATGTTTGTGCATTATTCATCTTATTTCCATATCGCATTCTCATCTCTTTATCTTATTTCTTCTTCATATCTCATTCTCATCTCTTTATCTTATTTCTTCTCCATATCACATTCTCATCTCTTTATCTTATTTCATCTTCACATCCCATTCTCATCTCTTCATTCTTATTCATCTTCATCCTCATCTCTTCATTCTTATTCATCTTCATCCTCATCTCTTCATTATTATTCATCTCCATATTGCATTCTCTTCTTCTTATCTTATTTCATGTTCATCTTATTTCTTCTTCCCCATCTTCTTCTTTTCGTTCTTACTTGAGGTGTGCTTAGGCCACCATGGTGCTTCTCCTCTCATCTTCTTCTTTTCTTCTCCTTCATTAGGATAGTGAGCCTCACTAACCTAGGACCATCCGAGCATGTGAATATTAGGATTAGACTTTTCCCGTTAGTTTTTACATTTTTTCTCCTTTTGGTTCTTCTTCTCTTCTCATCTTCAAACTCGTTTCTAATTCACTTAATAAAGGTTGAGTACTTTCATATGACATGAGACTTTGCTATGAGATGCTTGCATGCGTTCCGTTTCGGGGCGAGGTGTGAGTCATCACTCGTGGTGGATAGGTCTTAGCATGAGTACTTCACAAAGAAAAAGCTAAAAAAACACTTCTTAACAAAAAAAAACCACAAAAATACTTAATAATGGTAATAGGTCAGTGTGCTTAAGCCTTCACTTGTGGGACTAGCTTTGGGGATTTCCTCCATAGATAGGTGTGCCTCTTGCGCATTCCATTTCGGGATGATGTGAGATGTACACATCCCATTGAGTAAGACTTAGGTACACTCACCTATGCAAACCTTCACCCATAAAAGCTTCTAAAAAACACCAAACAAACAATAAGCGTCTTTCCTTTGGGAATTCTTTTCTCACCTCATTCACTCCGTCCGCGAACTTGCTCCTACTTGTCACTTTGCAAGACGGTCACGCACTCGTCGTCCGAGTCTGCAACACCTGAGCAATGGCATTGGCAGGTCAAGCCTTAATTCACAAGCAATTTCCTTTGGTACCCCTAGTTAGGGGAACTACGGCGACTCTGATCCTCATTGTCCATATGAGGTACGTAGGCAGCGGGGTAGGGCCTGTTCGAGCATAATCTTTATTTTCCCTACATTTTTCCTTTCTTTTCTTATTCTTTTCTTTTCTCAGGTTCCTTTCCAGTTCCAGTTTCTTTTTATGTTCATTTCTTTTGCTGCAGCTTTCATACCCTCACCCTTTGAAACAATTTCTTTTGCAAGCGTGGATCCCGTCGGGTACGGCGGACAATCTGGGTGCTAATACCTTCCCAGGTCGTAACCGACTCCCAAACTCAGTCTCTTTGGTTCGCAGGACTTGTGTCCTTCCTTTCTTTTCTTTTGGTTTGTGCAGCATTACCATTCCCTTTCTTCGGGATAAAAATGCCTGGCTGGCGACTCTATTCTTTTTCCGCGCCACTTTCGTGTTTGTACCAGGATGGAAATCCGGGGAGCGACAGAAAGACACAGGCTTTCTCACCTCTACTTCGACTGAAGAAGGAAGATTTCACTTGGGGGCAAGAGCAACAAGATGCTTTCGACAAAATCAAAGAGTATCTGGCTAGCCCTCCAGTTCTAATGTCTCCTTGTCGAAAAAGAAGTATGAGGCTTTACATCTCAGCATCTGACAAAACATTGGGAAGCATGCTTTGTCAGGAAGATGAAGATGGCGTCGAAAGGGTCATCTATTACCTCAGCAGAGTCTTAAATGATGTTGAAACTAGATATAGTATAATAGAGAAACTATGTTTATGTGTATATTTCTCTTGTACAAAGTTAAAGCATTATATAAAACCCATTGATGTATATGTATCCTCTCATTTCGACGTAATAAAATATATGTTATCTAAATCCATTTTACATAGTCTAATTGGGAAATGGGCGTTGGCATTAACTGAATATTCTTTGAAGTATATGCCTCTAAAGGCTGTTAAAGGACAAGTGGTTGCTGATTTTATAGCTGACCACTCAATAAATGAAAGTGAAATAAAATATGTCGAAATAGAACCTTGGAAATTATATTTCGACGGTTCCAGTCACAAGAATGGAACTGGTGTTGGGATGTTGATTATTTCTCCTAATAAAATTCCAACAAAATTCAAGTACAAAGTAGAAGGCTTGTGTTCAAATAATGAAGCATAATATGAGGCTTTGATTGCTGGACTTGAAATATTGTTGGAATTGGGGGCAACAAGAGTCGAAATAATGGGTGACTCTGAGTTGGTAATAAAGCAATTGACAAAAGAATACAAATGTGTCAAGAAGAATTTGATCATGTACTTTGTAATAGCCAATAGACTCCTCAAGAAATTCGACAGTGTAGCCTTTAAACACATTCCTAAATTGGAAAATCAGGAAGCAAATGACTTGGCTCAACTGGCATCAGGCTACAAAGTGTTGAAGGAAAATTTGGAGAAAGCTATTGAAGTAAGAGGAAGAGTATTATCCACCAAATTGTCCCCATCAGATTTGGAGACAATAAGACTGGGTTATGGTGACGAAGAAAACTTTAAAATTTTTAATGTAGATGATCCAGATATGGGAGATTGGAGAAGATCTATTAAGTATTATTTACAAGACCCAAACCAGACAGTCGAAAGAAAAATAAATTATAGGGCTTTAAGCTACATACTTTTTGGAAATGAGTTATTTAAAAAGACTGCAGAAGGAGTCTTACTAAAATGCTTAGGTGAGAGTGGAGCTTATATAGCTTTGTCAAACGTGCACATTGGTGCATGTGGTGCACACCAGGCAGGTCACAAGATGAAGTGGTTACTATTTCGACAAGGGATGTATTGGCCAACAATGCTAAAGGACTGTGTCGAATTTGCAAAAGGGTGTCAAGAATGCCAAATTCATGCAGGCATACCTCATGTACCTGCAAATGAGTTACACTTTATTATAAAGCCTTGGCCATTCAGAGGTTGGGCTTTAGATTTAGTTGGGGAAATTCGACCAGCTTCTTCAAAGGGGCAAAGATACATTTTGGTTGGAGTAAACTATTTTACTAAGTGGATTGAAGCTATACTACTGACGAATGTAGATCAGGAGGCAGTTATAGAATTCATCCAGAAACACATAATTCATAGGTTTGGAATACCAGAAACCATAACCACTGATCAAGGATATGTGTTTACTGGGAAAAACATGCAGGCATTTGCAAAAGAAACATGTTTTAAGTTGTTAACTTCGACACCCTATTATGCCCAAGCAAATGGACATGTCGAAGCAGCCAACAAAGTTGTGATAAATATGATAAAAAAGCATGTTGGTAAAAAACCTAAAAATTGGCACAAGACTCTGGATCAAATTCTTTGGGCTTGTCGAACATCTCCTAAAGAGGCAACTAATTCTACCCCATTTAGGTTAACTTATGGGCATGATGCAGTATTACCAGTTGAAATCTATTTACAATCAATATGAATTCAAAGGCATCATGAAATTCCATCTGAGACTTATTGGATTATGATGATGGATGAGTTAGTTGACTTAGATGAGGAGAGGTTGCGTGCTTTGGAATTGATAAAGAGGAAGAAAGAAAGAGTCGAAAAGTTTTACAATAAGAAAGTAAAATTTAAAGCCTTTTTAGTTGGTGATCTTGTTTGGAAGGTAATTTTACCCATGGACAAGAAAGATAGATTAATGGGAAAATGGTCTCCTAAATGGGAAGGACCTTTCCAAATCTTAAGAGTTTTTTCGAATGGCGCATATGAAGTCGAAGAAATAGAAAAAGATAAAAGGATACTGAAAATAAATGGCAGGTATTTGAAAAAATATAAGCCAACATTGCAAGAAATAAAAATAGAAATAGAATAAATTCATAAACTAAAAAACATGTCTTCGCCAAACAGATGGCGTTGGTAACATTACAGATAAAGCCTTGAAAGGCTGCTAAACGAAACGAATGTAAAAACCTATTTCTATCACAAATTATTGTCGAAGAAAAGTTTCTTTGAGTTCTTCAAATTTCTTCTGTTGAAGTTGAATTCGACGTTCACAAAGGCTTTTACTAACAGACAACTCGTCAATTTCTCGATTAAGTTGCTAAGCCATTTCTGCATGTTGAAGCCCTTTTTGAAGTTCTCTATCAATGTCCTCTTGATTAGGTTGCTGAAGGTTGGCTTGGCGTTCTTTCTCTTGAAGGATTTTCTTCTGAAGTTCGACAATTTGAGCCTGGAAAGTCTGGATTTTGCTTTCACATTCAGCAGCAGCTTTGGAGTAGTCTTCAGAAAGCTTGTTCAATTCTGAGATTTTGTCGGTCGAAGAAGCTACAACATTCCACTCTGAAACTTGTTTCTCAGACTTAGTTGAGATGTTCTGGGAAAACTCCTTTTGGCGAAGTAAGTCAACACTCACCGAGTCGATCATAGAAATCAAGTCCATTACCAGACGACTTTCCTCAGTAGAAGCCTCCAAGAGATTAGCTTGTTTAAGAAGTTTTTTCAGATCATATTGAGCAGAAGGTTTTTCGACAAAAACTTTAAACAATTCTACGCCAAGGATTTTAGTCTTGATCTCAGCCATGACAACATTAATTGATTGAGCTTCTGAGGTAGCTCCAAAAGTTGTCGAACTGCTGTAGGAGGAATCTTGAAAGTTATGTCGAGAACTGAGAAGAGCCTTCAGATATTCTAGGGGTTTTTTCACTTTTAGACTCTCAATCTCTTCATGAGATAAGCTTGTCGAACCCGTTGTTGGAGGAGTTTCTATTTGAATGGGAATAAGTTAGGCACTTCCTTCAGGATTCAAGCTAATATCTGATTGTTTCGACATATCTTCTTCCTCTTCGACAATCTTCTTGCCAGCTTCAGCTATATCAATTGGCCCTTGCATTTGTTCGTCTTGGTCCTTATCAGTTTTTTCTTCCGCAGTAAACCCTGGGCGAACAGGGGAATCGTTTTCAGAAGGTTCTTGGTCACTGATGTCGAAGTCACTATTGGTCTGAGGTCCATAAATACCAGTGCTTGGAGAGGCCTCTTCCAGGAGTCGCTCAGCCAAAGTTTTTTCAGAGTCAGGAGACATAAGTATTTCTTGGACTTTGGAAGTCCCTTCGATATCAAGATCAACCTAAAGTCAACAGCAAAAGGAAATTAAAAGAAGAAACAATGCAAGTAAAAATTTGAATACTGTCAGTCGAAGTAAAAAGTACCTGAGGAATCTCAGTATGGGTACTTGAATTCCCACTCTTTTCACTTTTTGAGTGGGGTTTGGTGATTGGACTGGTAGGGGGAGTTTTTCTAGGTTTGACGATAGATCTTTGAGATGCTACCGTTTATTCTTACACCCTTTTTTCTTTTGAGAGGCTGTGGCTCAGGGGATTCTTCTTCGGACTCTTCGACACCCACCTTCGTCTCTTCTTGTTTCCTTTTGGTTGTTGGTGTGCGAGTTACCTAAGGCATACAGAAAAGAAATTTGTTCAGCTTAAGAATAATAAAGTGTATATAAGAGAGGTTGAATGCTTTTGCGTGTCGAAACCTTCTTTGCAGCAACAGGTGATTTTTCGACCTGTTTGGTGGAAGTCCCTTCGCCAGGGGTTTTCTTGCTAGCAATCTTGACAGCTGAAAGGAAGGAAAATAAATAAACATGGATATAAAACATATAAGAAAGTTAGGAATAAGAAGAGAAGTTGTATTTCTTCGACACCTTCAAGAATAGGAGATTCCACACGAACGTGTTTTATTCCAATATGAAGGTGCCTTGGGAAGTTGTCCAAATGATACTTTGTCGGAACCACACAATCAGCAAGTTTTTTGCTAGACTCACGAAGCAGCTTTAAGTCAGACCCACACATAAACCAATCTGGAAATGGAGGGTGCAAGGCCACACTAAATTCTGTAGAAGGAAGTGGGGGAAACTTTGGAGGATACGTGCTAAACGCAAAGTTATAGCGTGCATGTGGTGGAATATATGGAGGCAACTCCAGCTTATCCATTTTTTCTGAAAACTTTTGTTTTAGGGTCACTGCTGCTTCGCCTATGGTTCGACGAAGATCACTTGGCCTGTAAATGGTTTCAAAATATTTTTGAAAATTTTGAATCTCTTTGATGTGTTTGTCTGTACCTTTCTTCTTTTTGTCTTGCACAAAAGCAAAAGCGTTCGTCAGGTGTGTTGTAAAAGCTTCTACGTCGAAGAATTTGGTAAGATAGTATTCTTTCGACCAGATGTCGAAGTCCTCAGTGCACAAATAGGTTGGTCGAAAAATTACAGGTTGAACTTCCAAGGTTTCGTCAAAAACTTATGATACAGCTCTAAACTTTTTCTAAGTTGTGAAAAGAGTTGTAACATAAAATAGAACCTTTCTTGGGATAGATAGGTTTGGTTTTTGTTTGGATTAACCCAAATTGTCTATCCACCAAATTAGGATGATAGACAATGAGATAAATCTTTGTGTTATTCAGGCTATGGTGAGAAAAGAGATGCCTTGGCGTGAGGAATGATGCCCAGATAGATATGTATGAATCCTCTTCTTTCTGATGTTCTAAAGGAAGTTGTCTGATGAACCATTTAGGACCTACAGTCCTGTTGGCGAAAGGTGCCATGGATGGTGTGAATTTGTAGCGTTTGGCAAACATCATCACGTAGCTGGTAAAGGCTTGTCAAAGGCTCATCCCTTCATCAGTTGGAGTCAGTTTGACCAACCTAGGCCATTCGACATGTTTGTCCTTCACCCCTTCTTCGTCTATTTGGTTCTTGATGGGAATGCAGGTTTCAAAAGTAGCATTCAACCACAATTGTAGAAGCCAAAAAGGACCTGTCAGGCTGATATTTCCTTTTTCTTTGCTAGTCTTCAGGGTGTTTACACTTTCACTAAGGGATTCATAAAGATTCTCCAAAATCATTTCACTTAGACAAAGATTAACTTCGGCATGAAGTTAGTTAGCAATGGTGATGTAACTCTTGGCAACTTGAAGAGATCTAGTGCAGAAGACGAATTTTGCTAGCCACAAAGTTAGGAAAGCCACATGTTCTTTATCAGAAACCTCTTCAGTGTCTTCGCCATGGTGGTGCGCAATGAACAGGGAGTAACCAGTATGTTTGGTGTCGAAGCCTATAGGATCTTTATTTAAATGCTCAGGGTTGAAAATTTCACCTATAGGACTAAGACCTGTGATGGCTGCTAGATCAAAAAGGGTTGGGGTGACCATCCCACTGATCACACTAAATTTCACCGTATTTCTGACTCCGATTTCGCATGCATTCTTAGCTTTTATTGTTATTTTGTTATGTTATTACTTTGTTTTCTTTTGTTTTAAGGTTTTTATTGTAATCGGCGCTTGAATCGAGAAAAGGAGCGAAAAAGGAGTGGAAACGGACGAAAACCTAGAAATTCAGCGTTTTGCACTTACGGAACCCACCGTGGCGGGCGCCATGGGGTTAGCCATGACGTGGCCACGTCTCAAGACCACTCCACAACTGCCAAGACCCACGATCCCCACTATTCCATTCCCTATGAGTACTATGGCGGGCGCCATAGGCCTGTGGCGGGCGCCACAAGGCAAAAATTCAGTTCCCTCCACTTTTTAGTGGAGGGGCATCCTGGTCATTTCCCGCTTTTAGTTTTCCTATAAATAGGACTTTAGTTTTTCGTTTTTCTTCATCCAAACTTAGATTTCTCTAGGCATATATCAGTTTTAAAGCAGTTACCATTCCACATCGGGGTGTTTCTGCAATCGAGTGATCGAGTCTGTATTCTGTCTGTGTGATCGAGTTTTGGAGCACTCTGGAGGAAGTTAATCCTACCGCCATTTTAATTCCAGTTCGTATTTTACTTTTCTGCATTGCTTTACTTTTATTTATTTCTCGCACTGCTTTACTTTATTTATTATCCGCACTCGCTTTACTTTATTTATTTCCCGCACTCGCTTTACTTTTGTTTATTACCCGCACTTGCACTAAATTCCTTTATTTCCCGCACTCGCACTAAATTACTTTATTTCTCGCACTCGCACTAAATTCATTTACTTTCCGCACTCGCATTAAATTACTTTTATGAAAAATTATAAAAAGAATCTTTACTTTATCATGTCTAACTAATTCCATAAAGGTTAGGATGTAAGGATCGTAATTAAACCAGTAATCCGTATAATTGTTCGTGGAAACACCTAAGGGCTATTTTATCTTTCAATTCAATCTAATTGTTTTTAACTATTTCAAAAACAGCCAAAAGCGCTTTGTATAGTTCATTAGGAGTTTTTAGATTAAAAAGAAAAGAGATTTTAAAACGATTTTCGGACGCGTTAGGAAGTTTAGAGTCTGGTTCATAAGAACCTCTTTTTGCTAAGAAATCCAGGTTAAAATACTTTTCAACTTAGTCAAGATACTACATTTCTTAAAAATAGGTTTACTACTCTAACGCAGTACGCACCTTTTTATCCATGACAATAGGAGGGGTTGATTAGAGAGTACAACTCGGTTCTGAATACGCGAAAGCGACAGTTCCTGTTAAATTAGTTCTTTTCAAAGGAGAAAACATTGCCCATAAGTAGTTCCATTAACAAGTACTGGATTATCATTTATTACGTGAATTACATTCGAGCCTGTCTTTATTTATTATTTAAAATTATCATTTTATTTACTATTGCACCCTTATTAAAACCCTTATATTTAGTTGCCTTAGATACACACCATAACAACAGGTACGATAGATTGACACTTGGTCTCTGTGGATTCGACAATCTTTTATATTACTCTGACGTGTTCGTACACTTGCGAAAAACACGCATCAAGTTTTTGGAGCCGTTGCCGGGGACCAATTTCGTCAATTTTCATTACCCTGTAGTTATACCGTTTAGACTAAGGTTGTTACCCACCGGTCAATGCGAAAGACTAGCAGTACCGGAAGTTTAGTAGACCCTCTAGCTAAACCTGAACGTTACGCTCGCGCACGTTTGTTTTTCCATAGGAATAGGAAAGCTATGGCCGAAGATCAAAACCGAAGACCTCTTAAAGACTTCGCCCAACCATCAAACGAGGAACCTAGTTCCAGTATAGTAAACCCCGCTATCCCAGCCAATAATTTTGAACTTAAACCATCCCTGCTGCAATTAGTGCAACAGAGACAATTCGCAGGTCTTGCTACTGATAACCCGAACCAACATTTAAAAAACTTTCTTTAGTTAGCAGACACCTTTAAAACCAATGGAGCTTCTCCTGAGGAAATACGCTTAAGATTATTTCCCTTTTCCCTCAGAGATAAAGCTCTATCATGGTTGGATTCCCTTCCACCCAATTCAATAACAACTTGGGATGACCTTAGGAAAGTTTTCCTTGCTAGATATTTTCCCCCAAGTAAGACTGCTATTCTTCGAAACCTAATAACCAGATTTACCCAACATCAAGGAGAGTCGTTGTTCGAAGCCTGGGAGAGATATAAAGAACTATTGAGAGCATGCCCACATCATGGCTTAGAGAATTGGCTAATCATCCAAACCTTCTATAATGGACTTCATTATAACACTAAGATGACCATCGACGCTGCCGCTGGTGGCGCACTGATGAACATACCTTACCCTGAAGCTAGTGCCCTTATCGAGGATATGGCCCAAAACCATCAATCATGGGGAGTAGAACGAGCGACAGTGGAAAAGAAGGAAGCCCAAGGAGGAATACATGAGCTAAGCTCTATAGACATGATGCAGGCTAAAATGGACGTGTTGGCCCTTAAAGTCGAACATATGTATACAACTCCAAATACTGTTGCCGCAGTTTCGCCGAATTGTGAGATATGTGGAACGCAAGGACACCAATCCGCCGAATGCAATCTGTTGAATGAAACCAACACTGAGCAAGTGAACTATACCCAAGGGAACCCATTTTCAAACACATATAACCCTGGATGGAGGAATCACCCAAACTTCTCCTACAAAAATAATAACCCTATTCAAAATACCGCACCTCCGAGACAACAAGGTTACCAAGCCCCAAGAACAAATCAACCTATGCAACCTGTACCACCAAGTCCGAGCTTTGATGAAGTTGTAAAAAATTTTATCGCTGCTCAAACACAACAAAACAAAGAGTTCATGAACCAAAACGTCCATGTTAACGAACTAATTACCCAGTTAGGAACCAAGGTTGATCAAATCATTACTCATAATAAGATGCTTGAAACCCAGATCTCTCAGGTAGCGTTAAACCAAGCCCCACAGACTACACCTGGAGGACAGTTCCCTGGACAACCTCAACAAAACCTGAAAGGGCAAGCAAATGCCATTACTCTACGAAGTGGAACCGCTTATAAGGAACCTTTAAACCCTAGATTAAGTGAGCCTGAAACTTCTGAGAGGAATGAGGAGAAGGAACCAGAGGAGTCTGAAACCCCGGAAAGTCAAGAAAAAGGAGAAGAACCTAAAAATAAAACCTATGTACCACCACCGCCATACAAACCACCAATACCTTACCCTCAAAGATTAAAGAAAACCCAAATCGATAATCAATATCAAAAATTCGTTAAGGTTATAGAAAAACTTCACGTAGAAATCCCCTTTACAGAAGCCATCACCCAAATACCTTCTTACGCTAAGTTTCTCAAAGACATACTTACAAATAAACGTAGACTTGAAGATCCTAAACCCGTGGAATGTAATTCTATTTCCAAAAATAGGTTAGCAAAGAAAGATAAAGATCCCGGAAATTTTTCCATTCCTTGTATTTTGGGGAATCATGTCATCGAAAAAGCTTTTCTAGACTTAGGAGCTAGTGTGAGCTTAATGCCTTTAGCAGTTTGTGAGAGATTAGACTTAGGAGAATTACAACCTACTAAGATGTCACTTCAATTAGCTGATAGATCCGTTAAATACCCTATAGGCATACTTGAAGACGTCCCTGTTAGGATAGGTCAGCTGTTTATACCTACTGATTTTGTTGTCATGGACATTAAAAAAGATAACGACATACCAATCCTCCTAGGTAGACCGTTCTTATCGACTGCTGGAGCCGTAATAGATGTTAAAAAAGGGAAACTAACTTTTGAGGTAGGTGACGAGAAGATAGAATTTATACTTTCAAAATTTCTTATGGCACCTGTGATAGGAGATGCTTGTTATGCCTTAGATATCATCGAAGAATGCATTAGGGAATTAGAACAAGAAGAAGAAATTGAATTTATAAAATTGCCATCAACCCTTATTTTGGAAGATGACAATTATAAAGAACCCTACATTGATGATAACCTTCACGAATGTTTATCTCTTACCCCAGATCATATGCCTTGCCCTATGAAACCGACCGTAAAACTTAAGGAACTGCCTAGAAACCTGAGATATAAATTTCTTGATGAAGATATGAACTGTCCAGTTATAGTCAGTGCTACCTTAAACCAAGAAGAAACCGATCAATTGTTAGATGTTTTACTTAGGTACCCCTCAGCCTTAGGATATAAGATCTCTGATCTAAAAGGAATAAGCCCATCCGTATGCATGCATCGGATTTTGCTTGAAGAAGATTCAAAACCTTCCAGAGAACACCAACGAAGAATAAATCCTATAATGAGTACTGTAGTTAAGACTGAAGTTCTTAAGTTACTAGAGGCAGGTATAATATATCAGATCTCGGACAGTAAATGGGTGAGTCTTGGGCATGTAGTACCTAAAAAGGGAGGCATCATAGTCGTGCAAAACGAGAAGGGCGAACCCGTAGCAAAAAGAACCGATGGAGGTTGGCGTATGTGCATAGATTATAGAAAATTAAATAAAGCAACTAGGAAGGACCATTTCCCATTACCATTCATATACCAAATGTTGGAGCGCCTAGCCAGACACTCTTACTTTTGTTACCTAGATGGATATTCAGGATTCTTCCAAATACCTATTCACCCCGAAGATCAAGAAAAAACTACCTTTACATGCCCAATTGGAACTTTTGCCTATAGAAGAATGCCTTTTGGACTTTGTAATGCTCCTGCAACTTTCCAACGCTGCATGATGTCTATCTTTGCCGATTATTTAGATGGAATCATGGAAGTATTTATGGACGATTTCTCAGTTTATGGATCTGATTTCAAAAATTGTCTTATCAACCTTGAAAAATCCTGGAGAGATGTGTGGAGGTAAACCTTGTGCTAAATTGGGAAAAATGTCATTTCATGGTCACCGAAGGGATTGTTTTAGGACATATAGTTTCCGAAAAAGGTATAGAGGTAGATAAAGCTAAAATAGAAGTCATAGAGAATCTAAAACCGCCGAAGACTATCAGGGAGATAAGAAGTTTTCTTGGACATGCCGGATTTTACCGACGTTTTATCAAGGATTTCTCCAAAATAACAAAGCCCTTAACTGGTCTTTTAATGAAAGATGCTGAATTTATCTTCGATGAAAAATGTACTGAAGCATTTAATCTTCTGAAGCAAGCTCTGATTTCAGCACCTATAATGAAACCCCCTGATTGGTCAGAACCGTTTGAGATAATGTGTGACGCCAGTGATTATGCTGTTGGAGCCGTTCTAGGTCAAAGAAAAGACAAAAAGTTACACGTAATTTATTATGCCAGTAGAACCCTAGACGCTGCACAGCTCAACTACGCAACAACCGAAAAAGAGCTCCTAGCTGTAGTTTTTGCCATAGACAAATTTAGATCTTATCTAGTAGGAGCCAAGATTATAGTTTACACCGACCATGTTGTCATTCGTTACTTACTAAGCAAAAAGGATGTCAAGCCTAGGTTACTTCGATGGATTCTATTATTGCAAGAGTTTGATTTGGATATCCGTGATAAGAAAGGAACTGATAATGTAGTAGCTGATCACCTATCTAGGCTAGAATACCTGAAACCTGATTCAGTACCCGTAAATGACGATTTTGCCTATGATAGACTGATAGCCCAACTAGAAACTATTGAAGATGATAACCCAGACCTACATGAGCATTCTCATAAATCCTTAGCTATAAGTAATGTACCTTGGTATGCAAACTTTGTTAATTACCTAGCCGCTGACATCATACCCCCTGACTTAAACTACCACCGGAAGAAGAAGTTCTATAGTGATGTGAGAAACTTCTATTGGGACGAACCGTTTCTTTTCAAGAGAGGTAAAGATGGCATTTTCCGCCGTTGTGTTCCAGAAGAAGAGGTAAATAATATAATTGAGCATTGTCACTCTGCACCCTATGGTGGACATGCGAGCACATCTAAAACCTACGCCAAGATTCTTCAAGCTGGCCTATTCTGGCCTACTATATGGCGTGATGTCCATGCTTTCATTGTCAAGTGTGACAGATGCCAACGCACAGGAAATATTTCAAGACGTAATGAAATGCCGTTAAGAAATATCCAAGAAGTAGAACTCTTCGACGTATGGGGTATAGACTTTATGGGACCGTTCCCACCATCTTTTGGAAATCAGTACATCTTAGTAGCCGTTGACTACGTGTCCAAATGGATTGAAGCTATCGCCGCACCCACAAACGACACCAGAGTAGTCATCAAATTATTCAAAAATTATATATTTCCCAGGTTTGGAACACCCCGTTTAGTCATAAGTGATGGAGGATCACACTTCATATCGAGAATATTTGATAAACTTTTAAGCAAGTATGGAGTTAAGCATAGAGTAGCAACACCATACCACCCACAGACCAATGGACAAGTGGAAGTATCTAATAGGGAGATCAAACAAATCCTCGAGAAGACTGTCTCTATATCTAGAAAGGATTGGTCACAGAAACTTCAAGAAGCATTATGGGCCTATAGAACCGCTTTCAAAACTCCTATAGGAACAACCCCTTATCAACTGGTCTATGGAAAATCATGTCACTTACCTTTTGAATTGGAGCATAAGGCCTATTGGGCCATCAAAACTTTGAATTTGGATTACTTGACTGCTGGTGAGAAACGTATCCTCGATATCCACAAATTAGAAGAGCTCAGACAATCCGCCTATGAAAATGCCATCATATACAAAGAAAGAACAAAAGCTTAGCATGAAAAAAGAATCATAAGAAGAGACTTCAAAATAAGCGATCCTGTTCTCCTGTTCGATTCTAGGTTACGACTTTTTCCAAGAAAACTCCGTTCGAGATGGACTGGCCCTTTCGAAGTATCTAAGATCCTAAGATCCGGTGCTATTGAAATCAAGAACCAAACATGTAAACCATTCATTGTCAATGGACAGAGGTTGAAGCCCTACGAAGGAGGTGACATTCCAATAGTATACACCTGCCATACTCTGAGTGATCCACCATATCTTTCCAATGATGTTTAAATATCGGTCGTCGAGCTAATGACGTTAAACAAGCGCTGCATGGGAGGCAACCCATGGTTTTCTTATTTATGTACTTTTTATTTATTTTTACTTTATTTTAATTTGTTTATTTTTATGTCAGGACTAACGATTGAATGTTTTATGTGCTTTCAGGACTTGTTTGCTAACCTTGTGCAGAATGCAGAACCCTGATGACATGCACGTGGCCTTTAGAGACGACACACAGAGAGAGCGTTACTATGTCCATATGAGACGCCCTATGGCTCCTACCAGGTACCCTGACCATGACTGCATGGATGCCTTGGGGATAGAGCCAAGCGTCAGATTCTTATGCCATCAACTCCAGTGGGACCAGTTTGACGACAGGAACAACACTTATAGGAACTTGACTCTTGAGTTCCTCAGCTCGTTTCATCATGACCCTTGGGCTGGACCCGATGGACTCACTGTTTTCAGGTTGTTCGGGATTGACTACTCCTTCTCTCACAAAGAGTTTGGTGATTTACTAGGTTTCCAGACTACTCCTGATGCTATTCCAGAGACACCGATGGGGTATTTTATGAGCAGAGAAGTGGAAAAGTTTTGGTCTAAAATATCAGGTGGAGGAAGCCAAGATCCTTCCACCCAGTTTTCTCAGGTAATCCACAACCCTGCGTTAAGGTACTTCCAGATGATTCTAGCGCATTCTTTCCTAGGTTTTCCAGATACAGAGACCCTGCTAAGTGAAGAGGAGATTTTCCTACTGTTTTGTGCGACTCAGTCTCGCCCTGTTGCTTGTGGCAACTTTCTGTTGAAGGGCCTTGCTAGTGTTTCCAGATCATCCGTAGGCATCATACATGTCGGTGGGATTGTTACACAGATAGCTACTGCATTGGGATTGTCTCACAAATTATTACACCTCAGGACCTTCTGCTGCTACACCACCCTGGATATTGATTTTTGTCTTGACAGAGGACTGATGAGGAGGGCTTCTTTTGAGCCCAACATGTTTAGATTACTGATCGACGGCGAAGCGATACACTACTTTACATTACCAGATCCGCTGATGACCAGTGTCCATGATCCTGCAAATTGGAGTTATGCTCTAGAGGGTTATGGAGAGACTGTCGAAGAGCCGAAATCTCCTCTCGCCGCTGAGTACACTCCTACACCTCTTACTCCCCGAATCACTGTTATGTCTAACAATATGTCTCTGCAGCCGCCTGACCTACAAACACAGATTTATGAGCTCCGTAAGGAGACTGCCCTGCTCAAGCAGGAAGTAGCAGACTTGGAATTACAGATTCAGGTTTCTGATCTCACTCATGCCTCAGAGGCCGATGCTCTATATCAGGAGATTGAAGAGCTTCGGAGGGAGATAGCTGAGATTCGTGGATCAAGCCAGGAGAAGAAGCCTACCACATGACTCATTCTACACTGACAATGCTACCCTAGTATTTAATTTCTTTTTTTCATGCTTTATTTTATTTATCGCATCTCCAGACATATCTTACATTATTGCATCTATTATATTTTCCTTTTTCATGTACTTTTAATTTATCTTATATATACATATTATGCACTAATGTCGATTTTTCTCTTTTCTTTTTGATTTTTAATTATTTTATTTTTGTCAAGCAAAGAAAAAAAACAAAAAATATAAGACAAAAATATTTTCATTTTTGTCTTCATAAAAAATATATGCAAGCCTCATGCCATGGAAAAGAGAAGAAAACGCTATCCGGACCCCCGGAAGACAAAAGGTACGTGAAGCCCACATGGGGTGGCTATCCCATCTATTGCTTTACCTTGCAGTAGACGTACTGATGTACGTGATGAAAGGAACTGGACCTACGATCTTAATGCTCCACGTGTTTTGGGTCCACTTCCTCCTAATATTCCTGATGGGGAGGCACATGACACTGATGAAGAGTATGATCGGAGAGAGCAGTCTCCCATCCCTCACATGTCCCCCCATCGTCCTTCACAGTCACACACCGCACCATCTTCCTCTAACCCTGTTGCAGGTGTTGCTCCTGGATTCTATGTCACCGAGGAGATGTGGCATGATATGACAGCTAGAGAAGAAAGGCGGGACGGCCTTCTCTCTACTATTTCACAACAGCTGACGGACAACATGAGCTTCATGCAAAAATCGAGATTGGTTTCGGATCGTGCTTATAGCAACGTTTGCCGTACCTTGAACTATATCTCATTAGAGCAGAACCGTCAGAAAGAGTTCAACCGCCGGCACTACCAGCTTGTAGAGGCTACTCAGGGTTCCATATTAGGTAACCTTCGAGAGGTCCGGGGTGCTCAGGATGCTTTATCAGCACGACTCGACCGGAGGGACCAACATCGTAGTAGATCCCGTCGTTCCAGACCATCACAGCAAGACGGCGAGGGCACCAGTGCTCCTCCTCAGTAGTCTTTTTTAGGTTACCCCCCTTATCTTATTTCGAAACATTGGGGACAATGTTCGATTTAAGTGTGGGAGGGGATTTTATTGCTTTCTGTCATTTCCCTTTTTAGTTAATTATTTCCTTTCAGTTATTTCCCTTTTAGTAATTTATTTTTCTTAGATAATGCATGAGTCTGACGAGTCACCAGTATAGTGTATTTTTAGTTCGTCTTCATTTTTCCCATTTCCTTAGCCTTACCAGAAAAATTTTAAAAAGAAAATAATGTTGTTTCTCATGTTTTTTGGGCTTGGAGACATGTTTAGATTAGGATGTGGTGACTTAGGTCAACTTTTTGAAACATCAGCACCATTTTAGCACCATAGACCTCTTGAATATAGGAATCACTCCTAAACTCCACCACCATGGCCTTTATTATCATTTAAAAAATTGTCCTAAGTAGTTTATTTTAGCAGTCAGCTCCGGCCTAAGCATGCTCTACGTAGGGGGCCGATGAACATAAGTGAATGATCCAGTGCTAATAAAAAGGAAAAAAGGCAAAACTCTGGTATAGGTGACCCTCACAAAGTCATTTAAACCGAAAAAAGAGAAGAAAAATTTTTTTTGCCACAAAAAGAAAAAAAATTACAAGTCACCTATTGTTAGTTGGTTCAGAGGTATCTGGCACTGAACTTGGTAGGGCGGATTACGATCCGATCCCCCGCAACTTACAATTAGGTCAAATAAAACAGGTTTACACATGCTTATGTGCCAGAAACCTTATGTTATGGATCAGAATCACTAACCGGTCACTCTACTATGAAGCATGTACGGATAACAGGCTTAATGTGATTGCGCCTGAATGAAAAGGACACAAAAAGATGAGAAGATAGGCCTAGGTATTGTGGGATGACATGGAGTGGTTAATATAGGATTGAAGTTTGTGTTTATGTTACTATGGTACCCTTGGTTCACTTAGTTAGTACCTGTCACTGCATCCTGACTTGAACTTAGAAGCCCTTTAGCCCAAAGACACGTGTTGACACCATATTTTCTTGAGCTTTAATGTTTGCTTGAGGACAAGCAAAGGTTTAAGTGTGGGAGAATTTGATCACACTAAATTTCACCGTATTTCTGACTCCGATTTCGCATGCATTCTTAGCTTTTTATTGTTATTTTGTTATGTTATTACTTTGTTTTCTTTTGTTTTCAGGTTTTTATTGTAATCGGGGCTTGAATCGAGAAAAGGAGCGAAAAAGGAGTGGAAACGGACGAAAACCTAGAAATTCAGCGTTTTGCACTTACGACACCCACCGTGGCGGGCGCCATGGGGTTAGCCATGACGTGGCCACGTCTCAAGACCACTCCACAACTGCCAAGACCCACGATCCCCACTCTTCCATTCCCTATGAGTACTATGGAGGGCGCCATAGGCCTGTGGCGGGCGCCACAAGGCAAAAATTCAGTTCCCTCCACTTTTTAGTGGAGGGGCATCCTGGTCATTTCCCGCTTTTAGTTTTCCTATAAATAAGACTTTAGTTTTTCGTTTTTCTTCATCCAAACTTAGATTTCTCTAGGCATATATCAGTTTTAAAGCAGTTACCATTCCACATCGGGGTGTTTCTGCAATCGAGTGATCGAGTCTGTAATCTGTCTGTGTGATTGAGTTTTGGAGCACTTTGGAGGAAGTTAATCCTGCCGCCATTTTAATTCCAGTTCGTATTTTACTTTTCTGCATTGCTTTACTTTTATTTATTTCTCGCACTGCTTTACTTTATTTATTATCCGCACTCGCTTTACTTTATTTATTTCCCGCACTCGCTTTACTTTCGTTTATTACCCGCACTTGCACTAAATTCCTTTATTTCCCGCACTCGCACTAAATTACTTTATTTCTCGCACTCGCACTAAATTCATTTACTTTCCGCACTCGCACTAAATTACTTTTATGAAAAATTATAAAAAGAATCTTTACTTTATCATGTCTAACTAATTCCATAAAGGTTAGGATGTAAGGATCATAATTAAACCAGTAATCCGTATAATTGTTCGTGGAAACACCTAAGGGCTATTTTATCTTTCAATTCAATCTAATTGTTTTTAACTATTTCAAAAACAGCCAAAAGCGCTTTGTATAGTTCATTAGGAGTTTTTAGATTAAAAAGAAAAGAGATTTTAAAACGATTTTCGAACGCGTTAGGAAGTTTAGAGTCTGGTTCATAAGAACCTCTTTTTGCTAAGAAATCCAGGTTAAAATACTTTTCAACTTAGTCAAGATACTACATTTCTTAAAAATAGGTTTACTACTCTAACGCAGTACGCACCTTTTTATCCATGACAATAGGAGGGGTTGATTAGAGAGTACAACTCGGTTCTGAATACGCGAAAGCGACAGTTCCTGTTAAATTAGTTCTTTTCAAAGGAGAAAACATTGCCCATAAGTAGTTCCATTAACAAGTACTGGATTATCATTGATTACGTGAATTACATTCGAGCCTGTCTTTATTTATTATTTAAAATTATCATTTTATTTACTATTGCACCCTTATTAAAACCCTTATATTTAGTTGCCTTAGATACACACCATAACAACAGGTACGATAGATTGACACTTGGTCTCTGTGGATTCGACAATCTTTTATATTACTCTGACGTGTTCGTACACTTGCGAAAAATACGCATCACCCACAAGGGAGGTGAAAATTGTTGTAAGTACTGTCCCAAAAATATAGGGAAGCTAACAACATGTTTTGGCAATAACATGGTCCTTCTCTCGACAATTGGATTAGGTCATAAATGCCTATTTTCTTCCAAAACTTTCCCTTAGCCCCTTCGACTCTATTTAACCAAGCTAAGTAATCCTTGGGATCTTTTTTCAATGGAGGGCTCCTAAAAATCCTATTTTGATTTAGATATGATAAATCTAGGTATGTCAAAGCTAAAGGGCTTTCAGGAGTTTTGGAGGTTGTTTCCGTAGGTTGGGGTTTTCTACCTGCACCTATGGGTTTTGAAGCAGAATAAGAAGGGTAAAAATCTTTTAAACAGTCCTGATCAGCGTTAGGATCAGAGAGTGGGCCTAATAGTGCTTGGCAAACTCCAAAGATTAAAACAGGGATAAGTACCTGAGATCGATAAATGCTAGCCTTTTCTCTCTCATTAGGAGGCTCTGGAATGTATTGTTGTTGGTTTACCTGCACTGGCCCAGGTAGTGTGTGAGCAGGAGGAAGATCAGTTGTTCTTGTTGCTTTCTCATCACCTTAGTCAGCAGTGTTATTTGGAGGAGCCATTGATGAGAGAAGATTGAGCAAGAGTTGAAGAGGAAGTAATGGAATTGAAATGTTAGTTTGATAAAGAAGAGGAAATTCAAGAGCGTAAAAAGTGAGAAGACTGGTAAAAAGAGTTATTTATAGGAAGGAAAGTGATAAAAAAAAAGAAGGAGAAAAAACGTTTCAGCTTTTTGTGATGATCATGGGGTACGTGTCATGTTAATCAACGGTGATGATCAAAAGTTGGTAGTTGGAGAAAACCCATGATTAGCTAGTTTGTAGGGTTATGGAAGATCGTGTTTAAACGTGGGGTAGATGAGGCGTTTTCAGAAAAAGTGTAATCATGGATTTTCTTGGGACTTAACGAAGGCACGTCACAATTAATGAAGCTGACATGGTGTCAGAATAATTTCGACAGCAAAGGATGATTTCTCCAGAGTTAGTCGAAACATCTTTGCTGGGGGGCAATTTGTAGACACATAATTTCGACACCATGAGTTAAGATGTAAAATTATGTTTTTACTAAGAAAATGGTCACTAGATAAAGGAGGAAGAGAATAAAGATATTCAGAAATTTTTGATATTTTCGACAAGACCAGATGTTCAAATGCTCCGACAGGAATATGAGAGATGTTTCAGCAGGCAAAGTTTGAAGAACTTTCATTACAGTTCAGCATTTGACAGAATTTGAAGAATTGGTGTGTTTTTCGACAGTTCGACAGAAGATAGGTTGAAGGAGGTTTCGACAAAGGCATTATCCTATAAAGTTTGAAGAGTTTTTGGTCTCTTCGACAATTCGATGAAACGAAGAGATGCAACATTTCGTCACAAAGAGGAAGAATTCAAATTCAAAAGTTGCAACATTTGGCAGTTGGACGCGTGGAAGCTTCAGGAAAAGAAGAATACATGTAGATTGACAAGTGTCAAATAGTTAGGATTTTTCCGTTTTAGGCAGTTATTTTATTTGTATATAAATAGGGTACTTGTTGTAGAATCATGTGTGAAAAAACTTGTATAATAATCCTGTAAAAATACTCTAAGTACCCAGTGTGAGAGAAACGAGTTTGATGTTGGGAGAAATGTACGTGTTAAACACCAATTTTATTCAAGTTATTTAAATCACAAGTCTTTTTTCGTTTTAATTCTTTTACTTCCAGTTTCTTTACTTTTCTGCAAAATTTATGGTCTTTTTGCCATTTTTCTTTACTTTTGTTCAACTTTTATTTTACTTTACTTTTACATTCAAACATTCAAAATTTTAATATCATTGACAAAACAAACCACAAATAATTATCAAACACTAAGAGTAATTTGATAACAAAATTGCACATGTGTCCTAGGATTTGTTTGGTTGGTCCTGCAAGTAACCCAATCCTATAAAAGATTGGTTAACCAAAGGTTGTTCGTCAGAAATCACAGCGAACAACATGATGTCACGGTAAAGATTAGATCATAAAATTGCAAGCCCATGTGGAAAGAATTGGTTCTAAGACCCCATTTGCTCAATATACCTCCCAAAAATTTCCCAACTTTGCAAAGGCACAAATCCCTCAATTTTAAGGCTATGAAGGTATTCTTGGACATTTTGGAAAGCTTAGAGAGTCCTCTAACCAACATCTTTTGTCTCATGTCCATATCCTTTACCATTTTCAAATTATGCCCTTTGGAAGATGTTGACTTTTTGTTGACTTTTAAAATGACATATAATGTTTTAGCTCATACCTTCCAAATGAAGCATTTTTGGGCTTGGCTTGTCAGACACAAAGTTGTATAGAATTAAATTTCCTTCAAAATGAGCTTTGGATGGAAAAAATTTGATGAAGCATGTGAAAGTTATGGTTGGTCAAAGTTCAGTTTACTTTTCCTGTGAAAACCCTAATTTAGAAACTCCTGATTCTTGATGATCTGAAATTTCCTTGATGAATCATGATTAACCCTTGATCAAATGATGAATTTTACTTCATAAACTTGATGTTGGAAAAAATCATGAAGTTTGACTTTGGTTTGACCACAGTTGACCTCAGTTTGACTTTTTAACTACTTTGACTGACTTTTGCATATATGATCATTTGACTGAGCAAACCTTTGGGGAAAGCCTTGAAACTTGACATAGGGATTCTTGAAGACATATAGAATGTTATGAAGCTCATTTGAAGCCTTGGAAGTCCATTTAGCCTGATGAAATTCAAAACCCTAGTTTAGGATGCATTGCTTAGGAGGATGCTTTGTCTGAGGGAATTGTCAGACTTTCTGACTAATTGTGAACCTTGTGAACCTCTTGGGACACCTTGGTACACAATTTATTGTCTAGGGGAATGCAAATTTTGGGGTGCAACAGCAGGCAGGTGATTTCTTAGGTTTTGTGGTCCACAAAAAGGGAATTAAAATAAATGCCAACAAAGCCAAAGCAATAATGGAAGCGAAAGCACCATCAACAAAGAAAGGATTGCAATCTCTTCTAGGGAAAATCAACTTTATCATAAGGTTCATTTCTAACCTTAGTGGAAAAACGCAAGCTTTCTCTCTGATCAGTCACCATTTATGCTAGTCATTTCACTATTTAACCGTAAATAAATCAGGTAAACTGTATAAACTGAAGCACTTTTCGTTAGAAATAAGCTCAATTCCATGATAGTAAGTGTGTTGTTACTAATGAGTTTCTTGAGGATATTTTACACTTTTTGGTATGTTAGCAGGTAAAAAGCTAGTTTGGAAGCTCAGGGGATCAAACGTCAGATGAGAAATCGAGCCTGAGCAAACCAACGGAAGAAAAAGTCAATTTTTGGAGAACTTGCTGTCCATACGCGTATGACCTTACTTGATACGCGTATGGACCTTCATAGTACGCATACCATACGCAAAGGACCAGAGGGAAGGAAAATTCAGCCAAAATACAAGCTTCTGGTGATACGCGTAACAACTTGGTGATACGCGTATCAACTTGGGCAATACGCGTAACATGCTGGCCAATACGCGTACCATCTGCTGTGTTATGTCCAATACGCGTTTCCTACTAGGCAGTACGCGTATGGGACAGCGCAGTACGCGTATGGAGCACAAATTCAGGGAATTTCCAACTGAATAGCTATAAAAAGGCCAGACCGCAATTTTCCTAGGATTGGACATTTTTGGAAAGAAAATATACGCGTTTTGAGAGCTGGAGACTCAAGGAAGATCACAGGATTCATATGTTCAAGAGTTTTCCGACTATTGAAGATTGATTCCTCACGAAATTCTGTAATGACAACAATGTTTATCTTTGTTTTTACTTTTATTATGAGTAACTAAACCCCTATTGCTAGGGGGTGACCCTGATTTTGAATGTGACAGTATTAATGTTTATGACAGTATTGCTATTTCTTCTTATACATTAATTTGTTCTTATTGCCGTTCTTTATGCGTTATTTGTCGGACCAACGAATGATGATTCTTATGAATAGTGTAAGCTGGACAGCAATTATTCTTTGACCTGGATAAGAACTTTGGATAGTAAAAATAACCTAGGACTAGGGATTTTCTATCTGACCGGTAATTCTTGATATGTGAATGCTTGAGTATGAACCTAATTGTTTATGGACATAGTAATTAGGTTACAAAATCAAAGGTCTATTACTAAGGACTTAATAATAGATACCCTTGAGGACCGGAATTAATCTGACAGGAATAGCTCTACGCCGTCATAAATTAGAGCTGTTACAAGAGGTTTCATTCACCGAACCCTAGCAATCTTCTCTCAATTGTATCTCGTTCAACCCTTTACTTGTTTTATTTATTTGCAATAGGTAGTATAATTACACCACAACACAAAAACCAAAGACTTTTGTCTAATTGAAACAATCTATAAACTCTGTATCGTCAAGCAATCCTTGAGATCGACAAACTGGGAACTTCCCTTTTATTACTACAGTGAGAAAAATAGTACACTTGCTATTTTTACCATCAAGTTTTGGCGCCGTTGCCGGGGATTGCCAAAGATAATAGAGTTTATTAATTTATTTTCAATTAGAATTTTGTTGCTCTGCATCCAAAATTTTATTTATTGTTAATTTTATTTTTATTATTATAACAACTAACTTCTTCTAATCTGTGTATGCGAGGTAAGACCTCAGCTCATTTTCATTTTGACGCAGAACCAGAGAGAACACTGCGCAAAAAGCTCAGAGAAGAAAGAAAAAAGAAACAGGTCAATTCTGACACCGAAGAACAGGCCACGCCAGTCACTCCAGTTTCTGTTCACTTCGAGCACATGGCTGCAGAACCACCTCCACCAGAGAGACTTTTAGGTGACTATGGCAGACTGAATAACCCAGCAGTGCGGTTGACCATTGTTAACCAACCTGTTAATGTTGCTCACTTCCAGTTACATCCCTCAACCATCCGCCAGTTAGAAAGTAAACCTTTTGCAGGAAAAATCAATGAGGATGCGAACAAGCATCTGCAGAGGTTTCTGACTATGACCACATCATTAAAAATTGATGGGCATTCTGAAGAGGCAAAGAGATTGGTCATGTTCCCATTCACCTTATCTGAGGACGCTGAGGAATGGTTCTATTCCCTACCCGCAGGAAGTATTACTACTTGGCAACAAATGGAAACAACATTTTTGAACGAGTATTTTCCTGCTTCTGTGTATATCCGTAAGAGGTATGACATTGTGAATTTTAAACAGAAAGACGGAGAGACACTTGGAGATGCATACAAAAGATTCAAGAGATGTTTAGTTGCATGTCCTACACATAATTTGGATGAGACTGAACAAATGCAGAATTTTGTAAACGGGCTGAAAATGAAAACTAAGCAACTCATTGATACAGCTGCTGGTGGCTCATCTAATTTTTCAACAGCAACCGGTATCAAAAAGATCATCGAAGCTATTGCAGCAAATGAGCATTTGGAATTATATGACCGCACTGTGAATCAGCCGGAAGGAAAAATTGACTTGAAATTAGCAAATCAGGTAGTGAAAATGGAAGACCAAATTGCAGCTGAGGTTGAAAGAAGATTGAAAGCTATGAATATAGATACCCAGACAGTTGCTCAAGTGCAACCGGTTCAGACCATGATTTGTGAGATTTGTAGTGGACCACATTTTACCATGCATTGTGTTGCAACCGCAGAACAAGTGCAAGCTATAAATTACCTGAGACAGAATAATCCCTACTCAAATACCTATAATCCGGGGTGGAAAAATCATCCTAATTTTTCTTGGAAAGATCAGCAAGGTAATATTCAAGGACCTCCACAACAACAACCACCGTCCCAACAGCAACCTTATCAGCAAGTACCGAAGAAAGCGGATTGGGAGATTGCTATAGAGAAGATGGCAACTCATAATATGCAATTTCAGGAGGAAACCAGGAATAATCAGAAAAGCACCAATGCATCAATTAAAAATCTGGAGATTCAATTGGGTCAGATAGCACAACAGATAACAAATTCCCAAATACCAGGCGCATTACCTAGTGCAACAGTGACAAATCCAAGGGAGCACAATAATGTGAGTGCGGTAACAACAAGAAGCGGAAAATCTGTTGAAGATCTTAAGAAGAAGGATGAAGAAGAAGATACATTGTGTGAAGTGGACCTGGAAATCTTAGAAAATAAGACACCACCTGAGGAAGAAAGTGTGAAAATGCCGGTGGTACAAGAAAAGCTACCTGAACCAAAACCCATCATTAAGCTTCCTTTCCCACAAAGAAATAAAAAGAAGAATCAAGATGAGAAAAATTTTCAGAAATTCATGGAATTGTTCAAGAAATTAGAAATCAATATTCCATTCTCTGAAGCACTCGAGCAGATGCCTATCTATGCGAAGTTCATGAAAGACATCATCTCCAAGAAGCGCAACACTGACGCTGACCCTGTTATATTAACTGAAACTTGTAGTGCTATTTTGCAGGGTATGAAGATTCCAGTAAAGAAGCCAGATAGAGGGTCTGTGACCATCCCGTGTACCATTGGAGATAGGTCTTTTAAAAGGGCGCTGATTGATTTGGGTGCTAGCATTAGCCTTATGCCTTTGTCTATTTACAGGAAGCTGGGAATTGGCAATGTTCAGGATACCAGAATGACACTTCAGTTTGCTGACCACTCAGTGAAGAGACCTTATGGGGTAGTTGAGGATGTTCTGGTCAAAGTTGATAAATTTGTTTTTCCTGTTGATTTTGTAATTTTGGAAATGCCAGAAGATGAAGAGATACCTCTGATTCTGGGAAGACCGTTCTTAGAAACAGGTAGATGCTTGATAGACATGGAGGGAGGTACCTTAACCTTAAAGGTATATGATGAAGAGCTCAAAATTGATGTCCACCATACTATGAAACATAAAGAGGAAATGTGTACAAACCACTCTGTTGAAGTAATTGATCAAATAGTGACGAGCACAATGCAAAGAAAGTTTCCTGAATTACCATTGGAAAGAGTTCTGAGTCTGTCAGTCAGAGAGATTGAAGAGAATGATGATGAAAAAGAAAAAGAAGTGCTCGCCATGCTAGATACACAACCTCTTTGGAAGAAACCCAAACCACGTCGGTGGGAGGACCTGAGATCTTCACCAGAATTAGAAAATGAAAAGGTAAGTAAACCAGGTATAAATTTTGAATTAAAACAATTGCCGGTAAATCTTAAATATGTCTTTCTAGGATCTGGGACAAATTATCCTGCTATTATCAGTTCTGAGCTAAATGCCATAGATGAGGAAAAGTTAATACAGGTACTAAAGAAGCATAAGAGTGCTATTGGGTGGACTATTGAGGATTTAAAAGGTATTAGCCCCACAGTATGCATGCATAAGATACTGATGGAGGATAATCAGAAACCGGTAGTGCAACCACAGAGGAGGTTAAACCCAGCAATGAAAGAAGTGGTAAGGAAAGAGGTTGTAAAGTTGTTAGATTCGGGAATGATTTACCCAATTTCTGACAGCTCGTGGGTGAGTCCAGTGCATGTGGTACCCAAGAAAGGAGGAACCACAGTAATTCTAAATGAAAAGAATGAATTGATCCCAACTCGCACAGTGACAGGGTGGCGAGTATGCATCGATTACAGAAGATTGAACACTGCAACAAGAAAGGACCATTTTCCTCTCCCATTTATTGATCAAATGTTAGAAAGACTTGCAGGTCATAAGTATTATTGCTTTCTGGATGGATATTCGGGATACAACCAAATTGCTGTAGCCCCGGAAGATCAGGAAAAGACGGCATTTACATGTCCTTATGGTATTTTCGCTTACAGACGAATGCCATTTGGGCTGTGCAATGCCCCAGCTACTTTTCAGAGGTGTATGACATCTATATTCTCCGACATGCTTGAAAAGTATATGGAGGTGTTTATGGATGATTTCTCTGTGTTTGGTTCTTCTTTTGATAATTGTTTAACTAACTTGTCTCTTGTTTTGCAAAGATGTCAGGAAACTAACCTTATTCTCAATTGGGAGAAATGTCATTTCATGGTGCAGGAAGGAATTGTGCTAGGACACAAAATTTCCCACAAAGGAATAGAAGTGGATAAAGCCAAAGTGGAGGTGATAGCTAACCTTCCACCTCCTGTGAATGAAAAAGGGATAAGGAGTTTTTTGGGTCATGCAGGTTTTTATCGCAGGTTTATCAAAGACTTCTCAAAAGTCGCTAAACCGTTGACTGATTTGCTAGTCAAGGACAAGCAATTTAATTTTGATAAAAACTGCATGATAGCTTTCGAAACTTTAAAGAGTAGGTTGATCAGTGCACCTGTTGTTATCGCCCCCGATTGGTCATTACCTTTCGAAATAATGTGTGATGCAAGTGACCTTGCTGTGGGGGCTGTCCTAGGACAGAGAAAGGACAAATTATTGCATGTGATTTATTATGCTAGTCATGTCCTTAACCCGGCCCAAATAAATTATGCAACCACCGAAAAGGAGTTGTTGGCCGTGGTTTATGCTTTTGACAAATTTAGATCATATTTGCTTGGTTCAAAAGTCATTGTGTATACTGACCATGCTGCTTTAAAGTATTTGTTTGCTAAGCAGGAATCGAAGCCGAGACTTTTGAGATGGATCCTCCTCCTTCAGGAGTTTGATTTGGAAATCAAAGACAAAAAGGGATGCGAGAACACGGTCGCGGATCACTTATCTCGCATGTCCCCAATAAAAGAAACTGAGGAGGAGCATCCTATTCAGGACACGTTCGTTGATGAGAAAATACTTGCTGTTCAAGAGATACCATGGTTTGCTGATTATGCAAATTATGTGGTAGGTGGGGTTATACCTGATGACTTTAATTCTCACCAAAAGAAAAAGTTTCTTTATGATTGCAGGTTATACTTATGGGATGATCCATTTCTTTACAAAAAGGGAGTGGATGGTTTGATTAGAAGATGTGTTCCAGAAAGAGAGCAAGCCGACATTCTGAAAGCTTGTCATAATTCTGAGTATGGTGGACATTTCAGTGGAGATAGAACTGCAGCAAAAGTCCTCCAATCGGGTTTGTATTGGCCGTCGCTATTCAAAGATGCAAATTATATAGTCCGAGAATGTGATAGGTGCCAACGAATAGGTAACATTACAAAACGGAATCAGATGCCACAAAACTCCATGCTAGAAGTTGAGCTGTTTGATGTTTGGGGAATTGATTTTATGGGACCCTTTCCGCCATCATTTGGTAAGAATTACATATTGGTTGCGGTCGATTATGTGTCAAAGTGGGTAGAAGCTGTGGCATTACCAACTAATGATGCTAAAATGGTGGTGAAGTTCTTGAGGCATAACATCTTCTCTAGGTTTGGGGTACCAAGGGCTTTAATTAGTGACCAAGGTACGCATTTTATAAATAAACTCTTTGAGAATCTGTTGAAGAAGTATAATGTAAAACATAAGATCGCAACACCATATCACCCTCAGACGAGTGGGCAAGTGGAGGTATCTAACCGTCAAATAAAGCAAATCTTGGAAAAGACGGTAAGTGCTTCCCGGAAAGATTGGTCAGTAAAGCTGGATGATGCATTGTGGGCATACAGGACTGCATTTAAAACACCAATAGGTATGTCTCCCTATCAATTAGTTTACGGTAAGGCTTGTCATTTACCACTCGAACTCGAGCATAGAGCCTTCTGGGCCTCCAAATTCCTTAACTGTGATCTTTTTAAAGCCGGTGAATCCCGAATTCTTCAACTTCACGAGTTGGAGGAATTCAGGAATCAAGCTTATGAAAATGCCAAAATTTACAAAGAACAAACAAAAAAGTGGCATGATAAAAAGATACAGAAAAAGGAATTTCGGGAGGGACAACTTGTACTTTTGTTTAATTCCAGGTTGAAGTTGTTCCAAGGGAAATTGAGGTCAAGATGGTCTGGACCGTTCGTCATTAACAAAGTACTTCCTTATGGAGCAATAGAGCTTAAAAATGAGAAGAATGGAGACACTTTCAAAGTTAATGGTCAGAGGTTAAAGCCGTACAATCCCGGAGAAGGGGGGCCAATTGAATCCGTTAGACTCCTCTGAGTATGAGATGTCCCGTCGAGCCATGCGACGTTAAACGAAGCGCTGCTTGGGAGGCAACCCAAGGGAGGTTTGAATCTTTCTTTCGTTTTATTTTTGCCGAGTCAGTAGTATGTAGAAAAGAAAATTTTTGCTAGAAAACAAAAAGAAAAATTTTTTTGAAAAATGAATCTGCCAATACGCGTATGGGTTTCTGATACGCGTATTGGTCATCAAAAGTGGAGCCTTCTGGTGAAACGCGTATGATACGCGTATAGAGCTTCTGAGTATGAAGCATACGCGTATGATACGCGTAAGGGACCAGTCCATACGCGTATCACCTGATGATACGTGATCTGTTACGCAGATCAATTTTTAAACTTGTTTTCGCAGCGTATGATACGCGTATGGAAAAATGATACGCGTACGGTACGCGTATGGCAGTCTGATACGCGTACCTGCAGCGTATGTTACGCGTATCAGATTTTTGGGGCTGTATAAATATTTTTTTGTCCGTACGGACTTCATTTTCTCACTTTTTCATTACGAATTTTCTGCGTATTACTCTGCATTTTCTTTGTTTTCTTCTTGTTCATTTAGTTTACAGAGCAACATCATGTCTCAATCACCGTCAGAGATCAACAACTTCCGTACCACCCACCATGAAGAACGTTATGAACAAATCAAGGGTCGAAACATAGTTGAAGAAAAACATTGGATGTATCAGAATGATACATATCCAGAGGTCACGAATATCTTGAAGAAGCAGAAGTTGATTTTCTTTAATGACAAAATCCAACCTGTTTCACTTGATCTGATCTGGGAGTTTTACGCGAATGCGTTCAGGGTAACATCTGATGAAGAAGATCCAACAGGTAATGAAGCATTCGTATCATGGGTCAGGGGCACAGTCATCAAATTTGATGCCAGAACGATCAACAGGGTGCTGAAATGCAAGTTTTATGATTCTGTTTGTCCGTTTAATGAGATGAAACGGTCGGACAAAAACCGTTGGCCTTATGCTGATATGAAGGATTCACTGATTAGGCCAGGCCACGATTGGGCCCCCACATCAAAAATCTCTCCTGCAAAAGTTATGGTGGTTGATCTAGCACCGATTCCGAAGGCTTTGGCCTATTTCATTCATCATAATCTGAGTACCAATAGAAGCGGATCTGAATTAATATCCGAACGTGCCTTACTGCTCCATCAGATCCTGCGTCAGAGACAAGTGAACATTGGACAAATAATAGCTGCTGATATGGATGACATAGCTCAGTCGCCTAAGAAATCCTTAGGCCATGCGACTGTGATTTACCTGCTGTGCAAAAAAGCGGGTGTCCCAGATTTCTCTGATTCACCATTGTTGCGACCAGCTGCACCGCTGAACGCCCACTGGATGAAAGAGAGGACGGTCACAGATGATCAGCCCCGACCTCTGAGGCAACCGCGAGTCAGGGAGGGAAGCACCAGTGCTCCGCAGCAGGAGGCTCAGCCAGCTGCAGCAGATACTCAGCCTCCTCCGATTGATGAGAACTCCAGAGAGTATCGGATGCAGATGTCCCAGTTTTGTTTGATGCAGGATTTTTGTTTTCAGTATGGGCTATCAGGGAGAGTTCTGACTCATCAGACGGATCTGTGGGAGGAGGCACAGCGTTTCAGAGATAGATTCTCGGGACCGCCTCCAGCCCCTCATTTTGGCCAGTTCACCTATCCTTGGTGGAACCAGCCAGTGCAGATAGGGGGAGAGATTCCGCAGCAGCCACCGCAGCAGCCACCGCATCAGCAACCACCCCAGCAGCAGTCTCCGTCGGTCCACACAGAGACATTGACGCCTATCTCGGCATTCGCACGAGGGCAGACTAGTTTGGACCCGACAGATATGATTAATTTTGATACAGACATGCAGGACGGTGGACTTTGATTGTTGTTTTTGTATTTTTGGTTTTATTTGTTTAATTTTTGTTTTTTTTTTTTAGTTATGTAGTTTAATTTCTGTTACTCTGATGTAACCACCTATTATGGGTTGGCAAATTCTAATGAATATGATTTGGTTTATCTCAATTTTTCTGTTTATTTCCTTAGATACGTGATTATGTCTGGCTATTGGTTTCGCGATCACTTACACCAACTACTTGGGCATCCTCCCTTTCATTCCTCTGACGTTAGATACTGTTGTTTATGATTGGACGCACTGGTTAAGATTAACATCAGAACCACGAGCATGAGCTTTGAACTCAGAGGTATGATAGAACAAGTCAGCTTAACCCGTCCTGGTGAGTTCATAAAAAGCCAAACACTTATTATCATATGAGCGATATCAGGTATGTCTTTATCAATCTTGGTTTGCGTATGTTCTTTTGTTATTATTAACTGTACGAATGCACACACTGAGGCATATTTTTGTTATCACCTAGAGCCTTTCTAGCCATCCCATTATTATGATTATTATCCATTGTTTTACCCCGTTGAGCCTTTAATCATTTAATGTTGATATACCCATTTTTTTTTTCTAAACCCATGACCTTGGACTTATCTTACCCTGTTCAGAGTATGTGAGAAAGTAATTTCATATCTATTTTTCTATTTAAGTTTGGGGTTGCTGTTGGTATAGCAACCTTTAAGTTTGGGGTAGCTTTGCAGTCAAAAGAGGTAGTAAGTGAATGTTCTAAAAAAAAAAAAAAAAAAAAAAAAAAAAAAAAAAAAAAAAAAAAATGAAAGAGAAAAGCGAAGAACAGCTTTTGAAAGATGCTACATTCACTAGAAATAAAAGAAAAAGAGGATTGCACCACCCTACAGGAATAATAACAAAGAAACTAGTAAGAGAATGAATTCATGTACTCTGAACCTTAGGTTCCACCTTCATAGCCTACCTAAACCCAAGCCCCGTTACAACCCTAAAAGACCTCAAAAAGTGTGTGTGATTGTACATGTTGATAGGATGAGAGAATTTATTCAAACTGTTGATTTGATATTGCATATTGTGATTTGAGAGTGATAAAACTTTAACCCAGAGAGACTTGGTGAGAGTGTGATATAAGCTGACAGGTGAAGTCATATTTCTGAGGGAAAGAGTTTCTAGCTCGTTGGCTATGTGGAAGAATCAGAAAACCTGAAAAACATCAAGAGGTCCAGTGCGAAAGATTTCAGCAGTATTGTGGTAAGAACTGTTTTACAGTAAGTTTGGGGTGACATGATTTTTGAAGGTAATAAGATGTTACTTGAGGACAAGCAACAAGCTAAGTTTGGGGTTGTGATCAGTCACCATTTATGCTAGTCATTTCACTATTTAACCGTAAATAAATCAGGTAAACTGTATAAACTGAAGCACTTTTCGTTAGAAATAAGCTCAATTCCATGATAGTAAGTGTGTTGTTACTAATGAGTTTCTTGAGGATATTTTACACTTTTTGGTATGTTAGCAGGTAAAAAGCTAGTTTGGAAGCTCAGGGGATCAAACGTCAGATGAGAAATCGAGCCTGAGCAAACCAACGGAAGAAAAAGTCAATTTTTGGAGAACTTGCTGTCCATACGCGTATGACCTTACTTGATACGCGTATGGACCTTCATAGTACGCATACCATACGCAAAGGACCAGAGGGAAGGAAAATTCAGCCAAAATACAAGCTTCTGGTGATACGCGTAACAACTTGGTGATACGCGTATCAACTTGGGCAATACGCGTAACATGCTGGCCAATACGCGTACCATCTGCTGTGTTATGTCCAATACGCGTTTCCTACTAGGCAGTACGCGTATGGGACAGCGCAGTACGCGTATGGAGCACAAATTCAGGGAATTTCCAACTGAATAGCTATAAAAAGGCCAGACCGCAATTTTCCTAGGATTGGACATTTTTGGAAAGAAAATATACGCGTTTTGAGAGCTGGAGACTCAAGGAAGATCACAGGATTCATATGTTCAAGAGTTTTCCGACTATTGAAGATTGATTCCTCACGAAATTCTGTAATGACAACAATGTTTATCTTTGTTTTTACTTTTATTATGAGTAACTAAACCCCTATTGCTAGGGGGTGACCCTGATTTTGAATGTGACAGTATTAATGTTTATGACAGTATTGCTATTTCTTCTTATACATTAATTTGTTCTTATTGCCGTTCTTTATGCGTTATTTGTCGGACCAACGAATGATGATTCTTATGAATAGTGTAAGCTGGACAGCAATTATTCTTTGACCTGGATAAGAACTTTGGATAGTAAAAATAACCTAGGACTAGGGATTTTCTATCTGACCGGTAATTCTTGATATGTGAATGCTTGAGTATGAACCTAATTGTTTATGGACATAGTAATTAGGTTACAAAATCAAAGGTCTATTACTAAGGACTTAATAATAGATACCCTTGAGGACCGGAATTAATCTGACAGGAATAGCTCTACGCCGTCATAAATTAGAGCTGTTACAAGAGGTTTCATTCACCGAACCCTAGCAATCTTCTCTCAATTGTATCTCGTTCAACCCTTTACTTGTTTTATTTATTTGCAATAGGTAGTATAATTACACCACAACACAAAAACCAAAGACTTTTGTCTAATTGAAACAATCTATAAACTCTGTATCGTCAAGCAATCCTTGAGATCGACAAACTGGGAACTTCCCTTTTATTACTACAGTGAGAAAAATAGTACACTTGCTATTTTTACCATCACTCTCCTCTACTTCGACTAAAGAAGGAAGACTTCGCATGGGGGCAAGAAGCGCAAGATGCCTTCGACAAGATCAAGGAATATCTAGCCAATCCTCTAGTTTTGATGTCTCCTTGTAGAAAAAGAAGTATGAGATTGTAGATCTCAGCATCAGACAAGACTTTTGGAAGCATGTTGGGTCAGTAAGATGAAAATGGCGTTGAAAGAGCCATCTATTATCTCATCAGAGTCTTAAACGATACTGAAACTAGATATAGTGTAATAGAGAAATTATGTTTGTGTGTATATTTTTCTTGTACAAAATTAAAGCACTATATAAAACCAGTTGATGTATATGTCATCTCTCATTTTGACGTAATAAAGTATATTTTATCTAAAACCATTTACATAGTCGAATTGGGAAATGGGATCTAGCATTGACAACGTATTCCTTAACATATCTTCCTTTAAAGGCTGTCAAAGGACAAGCGGTTGTTGACTTTATAGCTGACCACTCAATAGATGAAAATAAGATAAAATAAGTCGAATTAAAGCCATGGAGGTTGTATTTCGACGGTTCCAGTCATAAGAATGGAACTGGTGTTGGAATATTAATTATTTCTCCTGACAAAATTCCAAAAAAATTCAAGTACAGGGTCAAAGGCTTATGTTCAAATAATGAGGCAGAATATGAAGCTCTGATTGCTAAACTTGAAATATTGTTGGAATTGGGGGCAACAAGAGTCGAAATAATGGGTGACTCTGAATTGGTAATAAAACAATTAACCAAAGAATATAAATATGACAAAGAGAATATGATTATGTACTTTGTAATAGCTAACAGACTCCTCAAAGCATTCGACAATGTAACCCTTAAACATATTCCTAGGATAAAAAATCAAGAAGCCAATGACCTGGCCCAAATTGCATCAGGCTACAAAGTGTCGAAGGAAAATTTGGAAAATGCTATTGAAGTAAGGGGAAGAGTTATATCCACCAAATTATCCCCATTAGATTTAGAGACAATAAAACTAGGTGATGGGGATGAGGAAAATTTTGAAATTTTCAATGTAGATAGTTCAGAAGTTAAGGATTGGAAAAAACCTATTAAGGATTATCTAAAAGACCCAAACCAGCAAGTGGAAAGAAAGGTAAAGTACAAAGCTTTAAGCTACGTACTCTTTAGAAATGAGTTATTTAAAAAGACTGCAGAATGAGTTCTACTGAAATGCTTGGGAAAAAAGGAAGCTTACATAGCTTTGTCGAATGTGCACAGTGGTACGTGTGGTGCACACCAAGCAGGGCACAAGATGAAATGGTTATTATTCCAACAAGGCATGTATTTGCCAACCATGTTGAAAGATTGTGTCGAATTTGCAAAAGGGTGTCAGGAATGCCAAGTACATGCAGGTATACCACATGTCCCTGCAAGTGAGTTGCATTCAATTATTTGGTCATTCAGAGGTTGGGCTATAGACTTAACTGGAGAAATTCGACCAGCTTCGTCAAAAGGGCATAAATACATTTTAGTTGGAGTAGATTACTTCACTAAATGGATTGAAGCCATACCTCTGGTAAACATGGACCAAGAGGCAGTCATAGAGTTTATCCAGAAATATATAATTTATAGATATGGAATACCAGAAACAATAACTACCGATTAAGGATCTGTGTTTACTGGAAAAAACATGCAAATATTTGCAAAATAAACATGTTTTAAGCTTTTGACTTCTACACCTTATTATGCCCAAGAAAATGGACAAGTCGAAGCAGCAAACAAAGTTGTGATAAATTTGATCAAAAAACACGTAGGTAGAAAACCTAGAAATTGGTATAAGCCTTTGGATAAGATTTTATGGGTTTGTCGAATGTCTCCCAAATAAGCTACAAACTCACTCCATTCAAATTAACTTATGGACATGATGCAGTACTTCCAGTCGAAATTTATTTACAATCTATACGAATTCAAAGGCATCATAAAGTTCCATCAGAAACATACTGGAGCATGATGATGGATGAATTAGTTGATTTAGATGAAGAAAGGTTGCGCGTTTTAGATTTGATAAAATGACAGAAAGAAAGAGTCGAAAAGTTTTACAACAAAAAAGTAAAGTCCAAGAACCTCTTTGTGGGTAATTTAGTCTGGAAAGTAATTCTTCCCATGGATCGAAGAGATAGGTTAATAGGAAAATGGTCCCCTAAGTGGGAAGGACCTTTCAAAATCTTAAAAGTTTTTTCAAATGGTGCGTATGAAGTCGAAGAGATAGGAAAATACGAAAGGATACTAAAAATAAATGGCAAGTATTTAAAGAAGTATAAGCCAACTTTGCAAGAAGTGAAAATAAAAATAGAATGATTATATGAAACAAATAAGGTACTTCGCCAAACAAATGGCGTTAATGTCATTACAAAAGAAATGCCTCAAAGGCTGCTAATAAAAAACTTATTTCTATTACAATCTAGTCTTTAAGAAAAGACTCTTTGAGTTCCTCAAACTTTCTCTTTTGAACTTGAATTCGACATTCACACAAGCTTTTATTGTAAGAAATGTTGTCAATTTTCCTGACTTAATTGTCGGGCTCTGTCTGCGTGATGAAGTCCCACCTTGATCTCTTCGTCAATATCCTCATGCTTGGGTTGCTGAAGGTTTGCTTTGCGTTGCTTTTCTTGGGAGATTTTGAGTTGAAGTTGGGATATTTGTTCCTCAAATTCTTGAATGTTGTTGTCACATTCAGCAACATCTTTGGAATAAGCTTCAGAAAGCCTTTGCAACTCTGAAACTTTGTCAGTCGAAGCAGCTAAAACATCCCATTCAGTAGTTTGAGTTTCAGTCTTGTTGGAGATCAGTTGGGAGAACTCTTTTTGACGATTGAGGTCTGCACTCACTGTATCAATTATTTGAGCTAAATCCATCACCAGACGAGTTTCGTCAGCAGAAGCCTCCAGGACATTAACTTGCTTGAGGAGTTTCTTTAGTTCAAACTGAGCAGTAGGATTTTCGTCTAGAACTTTGAATAGATCCACACCAAGTATTTTGGATTTGACTTCAGTTATGATGGTGTTAAGGGATCTGAATTCAGAGGTGGCTCCAGAGGTAGTCGAACTACTATAAGAAGAATCCTGGAAATTGTAGCGGGCACTGAGCATAGCCTTCACGTAATCTAAGGGTTTCCTCACTTTCAAATTATCAAGCTCCTCACGTGAAAGTGTAGTCGAACCAATGGATGGAGGAGTGCCTTGGGTCTAAGCAGAAATTGGTTGAATACAAGGCCCAATTGAAGATCCAACTTCTTTCTTCGACTGACCCTCGCCCTCAACAGTTTTTGCTTTGGTGCTCTCCCCAACATCATCATCTTGTTCTTTCTCTTGTTCCTTTTCTTCCTCGACATTTGGTTCACCATCAGCCTTTTCGCCCTTATCATCCTTAACAGAACCATCATCTTTGCCAATATTTGATTTTGGGTGAAGGGGAGAGTTGTCATCAGATGTATCATCCATATTGGGGTCGAATTCAGCTACAGTTTGTGGCTCAGGTCCGTCGTCTGTGGGAGAAATTTCTTCTTGGACTCCCTTCATCAAATTGGTCTCACCATGAGGCTAGGCTTTTTCAAGATCCATTTTTTCTCCTGATTCCTTAGTCGAATCTTTTGGAGAGTGAGGAGTAGAGCTGATAGGGTGTTCTTCGACTATGACTTGAACCTGGAAATAAAAGAAGTTAAGAAAAGAAAGTGCAAGAAAATAACATTAGTCGAAATGTAACTTACTTGAGGAATCTCAGTATGGAGGCTGGAGTCCCCATTTTCTGCATCATGTGTAGCTTGGATTATTGGGTTGGTAGGAGGAGTTTTCTTCACAGATTGGACAAGGGATCTTTGAGAGGCAACTGATTTAATCTTCAGAGCTTTCTTTCGTTTGAGGGGTTTTTGTTCTGGAGATTCATCCCCAGATTCGTCGGGAATCACTTATGCTTCCTATTGTTTCCTTTTCTGAGGGGTTGGTGGTTTTCGACTTACCTAAAACACCAAAAAAGGGTTTGGTTAGTATAAGTAAAATAAGTTTGCATTGTGAACAAAATAACCAAAGTTGGACGTTTTGTTGAAACCTTTTTCATAGTGGAAGAAGACTTTTCGACTGCCTTTCCAGGTTTGTTTTCGACGGTAGCTTTCTTGGCAGGAATCTTGACAGCTAAAAGGCAAAGCAAGAAATTAAGTAAGGAAAAAGGAAAACATAAGAATAAAAATCAAATGAAATAAAAATTGTGTTTTTCTTTAACACCTTCAAGAATAGGAGATTCCACGCGTACGTGTTCTATTCCAATATGAAGGTGCCCTGGATAATTGTCCAAATGGTATTTGGTTGGAACCACACGCTCAATAGGTTTTTTACGAGACTCTTGAAGCAATTTCAAATCAGATCCACACACAAACCAATCAGGAAAGGGAGGGCTCATAGCCACACCAAATTCAGCAGATGGTAGAGGGGGAAATTTTGGTGGATAGTAACTATACGCCAAGTCATAACGCATTTCTGGTCGAACATATGAAGGCAACGTTAATTTCCCCAACTTTTCTGTGAACTTATGCTTCAGAGTCACCGCTGCTTCGCCTATGGTTCACCTAATATCATTTGGCCTATAAATAGTTTCAAAATATTTTTGAAATTTTTGGATCTCCTTAATATGTTGTTGAGTACCTTTTTTGGTTCGATCCTGCACAAAAGCAAAAGCGTTCGTCAGGAGAGTTTGAAAGGTTGTTACATCATAGAATCTGGTAAGACAATAGTCCCTCCACCAAATGTCGAATTCTTGCATGCAAAGAAAGGTTGTTCGAAAGACCACTGGTCGAATCTCCAAGGTTGCATCATTCAACTTCTCTGATAGTTCTATGCTTTTCGATGCATTGAGAAAAGAGTTCTAGAAGTGGATGGAGCCTTTCTTTGGATAAATGGGTTTTGGTTTTATTTGGATCAGCCCAAACTGGAGAGCGACGAGGTTAGGTTGATAAACAATCAGGGAAATTTTTGTGTTGGTCATGTTTTGATGGGAAAATAAGATCCTTGGTGTTAGAAACGATTCCCAAATAACCAAGAAGGTGTCTTCGTCTTTTTGTAGTTCGAAGGGAAGCTGTTTGGTAAACCAATTTAGGCCCAACGGTTCTATTGGAAAAAGGTGCCATACTTGGGGTGAAGTTGTACCTCTTGGAAAATAACCAAGAAGGATCGTCAAAGGCCAATTCCTTCTTCAGAGGGGGTTAGTTGTACTAACCTAGACCATTCCACAGTCCTGCTTTTGACACTTTCTTCATCCACCACGTTCTTGATGGGAAAGGAGGCTTCAAAAGTGGCATTAATCCACAATTGTAGGAGCCAGAAGGGGCCTGCTAAGCTTAGTTTGCCTTTCTCTTTGATCATCTTCAAGGATTCGATGCTCTCACTGATCGATTCATAGAGGTTCGCCAGAATCATTTTGCTCAGGAAGAGGTTGTTACCAGTATGAAGTTGGTTGGCTATTGTGAGATATTTTTTGGCAACTTGGAGGGATCTTGAGCAAAACACAAATTTTGATAGCCAAAGGGTTAAGAAAGCTATGTGTTCTACGTCAAGTACTTCAGGGGAATTTTTGTCATGATAATGGGCAATGAATAAAGAATAAGAGGCGAAATTGGTTTCGAAGGCTATGGAGTTATCATCCAGGACAGTTGGATTAAATTCTATCCCTATTGGACTAAGGCCAACTATGGCAGCTAGGTCAAATAGGGTTGGAGTCACCATTCCACAAGGAAGGTGAAAGTTATTATAAATGTTATCCCCAAAGTAAAGGGAAGCCAGGATCATGTTGGTACAATAGCTAGGACCTACCTTCAACAATTGGATTAAGTCGAAGATGCCAGTTTGTTTCCAGAACTTTCCTTTAACCTTTTCGACTTTGGCTAGCCAATCTAAGTAATCAGAGGGATCTTTTGTCAATGGACAACGCCTAAAAATCATGGGTTGATTCATATAAGTCAAGTCTAGTTCTGTAGGACTAGATGGGTTTTCAGTTTTTTCTATGGGTTCTCCACTAGGGTTGGGTTTCATTCCAGCACCTATGGGTTTAGAATGAGAATAAGAAGGAAAAAACTCTTTTAATCGAGTCTGATCGATGTTTGGGTTAGGCAATGGGCCTAACATAACATGACAAGTTCCAGAAATGAGAACTGAAATAAGTACATGGGATTGATTAATGCTCGTTTTCTCTCTTTCATTTGGAGGTTCTGGTATGTACTGTTGATTGCCCATGATTTTTGGTCCAGAGAGTCTGTGTGCATATGGGAGAGAAGTTCTATCTTTGATCTTCTGGTTGCTTGAAGACGCCATAGTTAATGGAAGAAGTTTGAGTAAGAGAGGAAGGTCTGAGATTGAGTTATGAAAAGGTAGGTCCAAGAATGTAGAAAAGTTTTTCAAAAAAGGTAAAATGAGTATTTATATAGAAAGGTGAGTAAAAAAAACGTTTTAGTTTTTCAAACGGTTATGGCATGTGTAAAAATTTCAATGGTAGTGAAGAAAAATGATGTAAGTTGAAGAAAACGTGATAGACCTAGGTGCCTAGGGTGATGGAGGTTATGTCCAAACGTGGGCTAGACATGATGTTTTAGGAAAAGTGTGATGATTATTTTGTCTTATGACTTGACAAAAGTCAGATCTTGGGAATCATCGCAATTAATGTGAGTAGCATGAAGTTGAAACATAACTCGACAACAAATGATGGTTTCTCCAAAAGACAGTCGAAACATCTTTGTTGGGGGGCAATTTGTATGCATGTATTTTCGACACCATGGTTTTTAAAGTAAAGTGATGCTTTTGACAAGATTTGCAAAGGAAGGAAAATGAAGTAATGGTATTTCGACAATTCGACAGTGATGGTGGAATGTTCGACAGTTCGACAAAGGGGATGATGTCTTGTTTTTTTTCGACGATTTCATTTATGTGTCCAATATCAGATGAATTCGACATGGTGTAAGCTCATAATTTCGACAGGTTGAAATTTGGAGCTTGAGGTCGTCTCTGTCGAAGAGTGATGAAAGAAAAGAAATTCAAGAGTTGCTGACAAGGTTAAAGGCTCCATTGCTTCGACAGAAGGGCAAATAGTGTTTTGGCAGGATAAGTTTGGAAAGTTATTTTTGGCTAAGTGTTTGATGGAATGAGGTTGTCTTTCGACGTTTCGACAGAAAAGGGTTTGACAAAAGTAGTATTTGGCAGATGCTGAAGGTGTTGTTCCTTCTTTAAAAGGCTTCGACAGTTTGAAGAGGTACAAGGTTTCGTCACCAAAGAAGGGAATTCAAATTCAAAAGGTTGTAACCTTTTGACAGTTGGACACATGGAAGGTTCAGGAGAAGAAGTTGCATGCAGGCTGACATTTGTCATTTATTTATGATTTTTCCGTTCTAGGCAGTTACTTTATTTTGTGTATAAATAGAATAGTTTGTGTTTAGAATATGGGTGTGAAAACTGATACAAAAATTCCTGTAAATACTCTAAGTACCCAGTGTGAGAGAAAATGAGTTTGATATTTGGAACCATGTACGTTTGAACACCATCTTTCTTTTAAAGTTATTTAAATTACCAGTTTATTCATCAAGTTCATTTCATTTTCAAGCTTTATTTATTTTTCTGCAAGTTATAGCTTTCGACACATTTCTTACTTTTGTTTAAAAACTTCAACTTTATTTTATTTTCTAAACTTAAATTTTACTTTACCTTTAAAATCAAAGTTCTTAGCACTTTGACAGTATTGACGAAACAAACTACAAATCAATCACAAACACTAAGAATAGTTCGACAGAATCATTGCACATGTGTCCTAGGACTTGTTTGGTTGGTCCTGCAAGTAACCCAGTTTTCTGAGAAATTGGTTAACCAGAGGTTGTTCGCCAGAAATCACAGCGAACACATGGTAAAAGGACGTGTTGTTTCAGCCTTAAGGAGAAGTTCAAATTTGAACATTGGTTTTGTTTGGCAGAGGAATACGTGGAAGTTTTAGAAGAAAAAGAACATGCAGAAAGCCGAGTGTCAAATTCTTAGAATTTTTCCGTTAGTTAGCAGTTATTTTATTTTGTATAAATAGGGTAGCATTTGTTAGTTTTAGTGTGTAAAAACTTGTACATAAATTCCTGTAAATACTCTAAGTACTTGTGTGAAAGAGAAAAAGAGATTTATCTGGAAATGTACGTGTAAACACCATTTTTATTCGAGTTTATAAAATTTAAAGTTTCTTTATTTCTTACTATGTTTACCATTCAATTTACGTTTCAACATTTATTTTCATACAAACTTTTAAGTCTTTGTTTACTTTCACTTTATTAAAACGTTAACTTAACCACATAATCAAAAATCACTCTTAATAAAGAAGATTCAAGAAACCAAATAGAAGAATAAAAAACGTTTGTTCTAAGAGTTTACAAAATACATTCGAATTTTGCACATATGTCCTGAGACTTGTTTGGTTGGTCCTGCAAGTTATCCAAATTCAGTGAGATTGGAAAACCAGAGATTGTTCGTCAAAATCTACAGCGAACACATAGAAATATTTTATAGTTAATATACGATTAAATAAAGCTTCATAAACAAATTTCACAATTTAACTGAAGTTAATTTTAACTTCTTATATAAGATCTCTCAAAAGATTGAAACAACTCTATTGAAAAGTTTGATTTATAAGTTAAGACATTTAAGTCGGTCCATCATACCCCGTTTTATTTTTGATTTATTTTTGAATGGACTCAAACCCGTTTTATTTTTGATTTATTTTTGAATGGACTCAAAAGAGACGGATATAAACAGGGACTTGTGTGAACTTTACCAACATTGAATATAAAATATAAAGTGAAGGTTTAAAGTGTAAAACACACCCGTAATTATTGTGTAGTTTATATTTGACATTTGTATTAGACCATTTTTATTTCGTAAACATTTCGTCCAATTATAATTAATACATCTAAATTTTGGTCCAAAAATATATTTTAAAATCTATTTACAAATTTTAAAAGAAGTTTAGCGACCCAATTACAACTTTATTTTTTTGTTTAAAAACCTATTTAAAAATTTCAAAGGACAACAAATTAATTTTTCTAAGTATTGTTATTACTTTTATTGTCATTTTATCTTTGTATAAAAAAAAATTGGGCACCTAAGTTGCAAATTACAATTAAAAAAGAAAAATTGTTTTTCAACAATTAGAATAAGAAAAAAATGCAGTCGCAAACCCAATCACTATGGCCGTGTAGATTTGCGTGCGTATGCTTAGGCAACAACAACAACAGAATCAGCACAACACTTCCAAACAGCCAGAGAAGAATTTCGAAGGCACTTCGAGTCCGAGCAATGCGAGCGGTGGTTCAGCGCGTAGACTCTGCATCCGTCGAAGTCGAAGGCCGCACCGTATCGGAAATTGGTCCCGGACTTCTCGTTCTCGTCGGAATTCACGATTCCGACTCCGATGCCGACGCCGATTACATGTTTCATTCTATTCCTCTTTTTCGAATTTCAATTCAGTAATTTGTTTTATATATTAGTTTTTAAATTTAACAGATGTCGAAAGGTGTTGAACATGAGGCTGTTTTCAAATGAAGATACTGGCAAAGCATGGGATCATAGTGTCATGCAGAAAAATTATCAAGTTTTACTTGGTAAAGTATGCAACCACGTTTATAATCGCTTATGCTATAAGTTGTAAATAAATTAAACGGTTTATCCAAACAATACCTTGTTTTAATGACTAATACATAAGTAATTATGTGATAATTTTGATTATGCTTAATTAAGTTGTTTTTCCAATTCTAATTGCTTGATTATGGGTTTGTACAGTGAGTCAGTTTACGTTGTATGGAATCTTGAAGGGTAACAAGCCAGATTTCCATGTGGCAATGGCGCCTCAAAGAGCCAAGTCCTTCTATGCCTCTTTAGTGGACAGGTTTAGGAATGCTTATAACTCTGATGCAATCAAGGGTATGTTATCTGTTTTTTGTTATACTTCAATTTATATTTCTGTTATTTGATTTGATAAAAGATTTTACTTTTGATACATTGTTGGTGTAAACAAATCACAACCAACCATATTGTGTGATTTTAGAACTAGTTCGTTAAATTGATACTTTGACTTCTCAGTAAGTAACTAGGTATAAGTTATAACAGTACATTATTTTCCATTTACGGTAGGTGGTTGAAATGGAGGAAAACCTCAAGTGTTTTGGGTGACATGAAAGTACCGCTTAAATTAGAGAGAAGATTTTACCGAACAACTGTAAGATCGGTGATGTTGTACATGATAGAGTGTTGGTGAGTAAAGAACTAACACGAAAATAAATTAAGTGTAGATGAAGATATTCTGTTGGATGTATGGTGAGGCTAGATGAGATAAAATTAGAAATTACAATATTAAATAGGGTGTTAGGTAGCACCTATAGTAGAAAAGATGATGAAAAATAGACTTAAGTGATTTGGACACGTAGAGAGAAGACTTATGAATTCTGTTGTAAGGAGCGTAGATCATACAGAGAGTAGTCAAACAACTAGAGGTAGAGGAAGACTTTGAAAAACTATAAGTGAAATTATTAAGAAAATCTCGAAATTTACGAGTTGGATAGAAACAAGGTTTTTGATAAAATTTTATGGCGGAATTTGATCCATGTAGCCGATCCCATCTAGTGGGATAAGGCTTGATTGTTGTTGTTGTTGTTGTAGGATTATAAAAAACCCATGCTATACTATTGATTCTCTCAAAAACTCAATGGTGCGTGAAAGTGTGTTCAATGAAGAGAGTTACACAGAAATGATAAAGAGAAATGAAATTTAGACATGATCAAGCGACGTATAGAAGGTGTTCAAGTAATGTGAAAGGAAGAAGGTGTATGAAAATTAGGATAGTAGTTTAGTAAGTTTTCAATTTAGTAAGAACTTACTATATTATGCTATGGACTCTACAGTATGATCATCAAGTCATACTGTGAGTTTGATTGGAACCCTTCTTATTTTGAACAAACCTCCAACTTAAGAGTTTTTTTTTTCTTTTCTTATCAGTGGTCATTGAACTCGATACTCGGGGTTTACAACATTTACACTCCACCGACCACTAGTATTGGATCCTCGTGGTAATGTGATATGGAGTGGATGGTTTACAATAGCTGTGTCTACTGTCTAGTATAACACAAGTCTCACACCTCTGTAGGGTGTTTAGGAAACTTGGTTGTATGCAATGGGATAATGACTATTACCAGCAAATTATCTATTGCAGTCAACAATAACAAAAACAAATACCAGTGCAATCTTTCCTTGTTCTCCATCAAATCACGTTATTGTTAATTCCAAAATTTGATTGGTGTGCGATTTCTGATGTCTACATTAATTCTTATTAATGATGTCACAACCAAGTAATTTTTGCTGATAACCCGTCAATTTATAAAAAATACAATTTTGAGAATGCCTCTGATTACGAATTTTCAATGGCTAGTCAATTTTTTTCTAATACCCAATCGTCGGAAATACATTTGTTGTTTTTGTAAGTGTTGATACAGATTATCTAAACAGTCTCAGTTGTATTTGTCATGTTTTGTGTTGATTCATTTTAAAACTCAGTTATATTCACTTGTAATTTTAAGATCCTTTTGATTTCTCATACAGATGGTGTATTTGGAGCTAAGATGAAGGTATGAGCTATTTCATAAAATTCTTGTTTTTATTGTTGAGAAGATTAAACACTTCATATGTTGACATGCCTCACACTTGTCCTCATGAGCACAGGTAAATTTGGTTAATGATGGACCAGTTACCATGCAGCTTGATTCACAGTCACCCAAGTGAGTAGATGATATTAATTTTGAAAAAAATGCACCTTTCTGTTAAGAGAATATCATTGACAATTCAAATCATTCAGAAATACAGTTGATGCAGCTGAGTCTTGATTGGAGGTTGATCCAATTTGATGAGAATGAATTCGAATTCTGACCATTGTCAACAAGACCAACTGTAAGACATTATTTTTAGTGTATTTTCTACTTGAAGCTTTTTCTTACTGATGTAGTAGTAAACTTATCATTTCATAACACTATTCTGCTCAAAGAATGATTATGTTTGTCTTTTTCCATTCTGGGAGCTTGGAACAGTGTCAGTCCTTATTAATTTGGGTGCCCTGGGAGAACCAGAGAAAAGGGTGCCTATATAATTATTTAAATATCATTCTTTTTTCATAATCTGGATAATTGTTGGCTACCCTATCTGGCTGATGGTCTTTTGATCTTATGCCGTGTTATACTGATAACATGTTTTGACGTCAATGTAGATTGTTGACACTGTAGCCAAGAGCTATATGCATTTCCTGCAGAGCTAAAAACATGCCATTATGATTAAACGATGTTCCATATGAATTTCTAGAACAAGGCATCTAATAACCAACTTTATCATAAAAAAACCTATATGATAATGAGAACTAAAGAAAAGAGACTAAGTTGTTTTCACTGAAGTTGAGGCATCTTAACAGGTAAATAGTTTTCATATCCCTAACAAGTTACATCCCTAGAATATCAAGCCAAAAGCCTCATTTATTAACTTCTCCTTATGATAAGAAGTAGGGATGGACAACAGTCTGTTTCGGATTGTAAATCATCCATCCGAAGAAAACCCCGGCTGGAAGAGTATAGGCCCTTTCCGTCCGTTTTAATTTACACTTAAGTCAGTTTAAGGTTTGTTTGGGTTTTGGTTTGACTGGGTGGTTTCAAACGGTTTGGAATCGATCTAAACTTAAAACTGAAGGAAAAAAAAACCACAAACTAAAACTATAATACTACCAAGCGAAAACCCATTGAAATAACAACAACAATCCCTAATATGAGACAAATAGAACAACAACCACTATGTTGGAAACAAAGGAAAATACTTGTGAGAGAAGATGAAGGGCTGAAGAACAAGAACAAGAGGCGTGATAGAGAAAATGGTGAAGCAGAGTGTGAGTGAAGAAGAAACATAATCTTTTAATTGAATAAAATTTAATATTGATATATAATTTGTTTTAATAATATTTTAATCTGTTAAAAAAAAGGAAAGATGAGACCTATGATGAATGCCTTTGATGATAACAAAAAAAAACAGCAGAAAAGTATTCTCTCTATGCAGTTCTACAGTTCTACTCATCCAATAAGACAGTTCTTCCTATAAAGCACTGATCGAATTTGGGTCACAATGGTTTAATTTTACCCTTACAAAATCATTCACCAATATTTTTGTTAACCCGAGTAATCCGAATAACCTACACGGTCGAACCTGCTTGCCTACGGTCCAGTTAGGTTGGACTGTTTGGACCGATTAGAGAAATCTTGTCAGACCCTAATAAGAAGTGCCAAAAAAGAAAATGCTCATTATGCTCTTATATATAACTGTTTAAATAAGGGGCTTTTTGCTTGGTGTGGGTAAACGACCATTAGGATCCCAGCGTAGAAGTTAAATTTATAACCATGTGGTGACTAAGATTCTTGGTTTCAATAATTTCAACATGAAAGATATCATGAAACAGAATCACAAACATGACGGATTTGCTTAAGACCTATGATTTTCACATGACAAAAAGAAAACGATACTCAATAATCATATCTGAAACTTTCAAATCAGTAGCAAGTTAAAGATTATTCAATAAAAGAAAAGACTAAAGAGGAAGAAAAAGATAGAGACTAGTTGAACAATTAAGGATTCCTAATCATGTTGAGTACACCAACACGGTTCAATCAGCTAATCATTAGCAAGTTAAAGATTATTCAATAAAAGAAAAGACTAAAGAGGAAGAAAAAGATAGAGACTAGTTGAACAATTAAGGATTCCTAATCATGTTAAGTACACCAACACGGTTCAATCAGCTAATCATTAAACATAATCCTATAAATTATAGCTGAATTGAAATCAAAGTAACTTAAAACTTTTGAATAGAGGAATCACATCAGATCAAGCTCAAAATTAGAATGAATGAAACCTATATCAAACTCACATGTGGCGCGTGCGACATGTGTTGTTTCAACTTTGAGTTTGAACAACTTTGATTTAAGAAAGGATTTGAAGGAAGATCAATGCGTGTGTGTGTGTATATGTGGCTAGTGGTTTAGATTTCAAAGCAGATGTGGAAGAGAAGGGAACAACAGGCGTGGTGGTTTGTGCTTTCTTGCTATTAATCTGTAAGTGTTTGTTGTTTTATTGTTGTTGTAACTTCTAGAAAAAAATTAAAGAATTTTATTCAACAAAAGAAAGCAAAGATTAAAAAAATGAAGGTACATTTTGTTAATCATTTAAGTTGTCTTAGCAACTGCCCCTGTTGATTAGTAGTATTTCTGTAATCTTTCATTAAAAAGTTTGTAACGTGTAAAACTACACTTCTGATATTAAAATGTATGTCGAATTAAAATGCTGGAAAATATTGAATTTAACAAAGGATTAACAAGTTTAATTAAGGACAAATTATCATAGAGAACTTAATTTTGATTTGAATCTTAGTTTTTTTTTTTTTTTGACTCAATTTTGAATCTTAGTTGAAACAGTGTTTACTCAGACTTACTTTCTTGAATTTTGAATTACCGAACTCCTCTTTTTCTAAGGCTTAAGACCAAAAAGTTGAATTAGTTACATGAAATTAAAGTGCCAATGGAAATGAAATCCGTTTCTAGCATAAAAAACTCCTTACTTAAGAGACTAATTTTACTTTTTCTTCAACTTTTTATAATACTGGTTACATATTTGAACTTAAACATAAACAAAAATCACAATGTACTTGGATAAGAACTTGATACAACAACCACCAAACTTTATCTCACTAAGTAGAGTTGATTACATATATCAACTTTTGTTATAATATTTTATCTGTGACCATACTTCTATCCAATTCGTCCAAAACTTGTTATTAAACAGAAAATGTGTAACTAATTCAAATCTATTGAAGTATGTGGTAAGAGTTGTCGCAACCGCTTTCTCATTTGTCGTCGGAGTCCAATAATCATGACGAGTACATGACAAATGAACCATAATGCATACACAATAATGAATCCAGCAAATGCCCAATTGTCTGGGAAGAACATCAACACCAAAGAAAGTATTGAAAGTGAAGCAAAGACTTCCATGAAGGTATCTAACCTTGTGGCAAACCTAAGGTTAATCCAATAGCCCATACAATATAGTAGAAAGCTAGCAATAGAGACTAACATTGTCTTTGGATGAACTTGAAATGCAGTGGGATTATTTGGATAACTAATTTGGAGGAAACCAAGGAGCACAAAAAACATGAAGGTCACAAGACCATGAAGAGGATTGGTTTCTAGTTCTACTCCCTTGATGTTGTTATAAACATGAACAACGCTGACAACATTAATTATCACTTCACGACTTCTACTCAAATTGGATCTTGGGCTTACCATATCATCCATGAAGCAAATTACTACTAATGGATATTTTCAAATATGGTAATGGAAACTCTTCTATAAGGGAATATATAGACCATAGCATTGATATTGGGTAGCCGTTCACACACATACATTTTACTTGTCGGGTTTATATTTTTAATAATTTGCTATGAATCTTCTTCGTAATTGATAACAAGTCTAATAAATTAAAGTAAACCCCACACTCTACGTCATTTAACATCATTCTGGATTATATTCTTCACACAAATACTTTCCATTAGTAATTAATTAATAATAGAAGGAAACATATTATAGTTAATGTAGGCTATTCGATGTGTCACGTTTTCTCTATATGTTAGTATCAATTATTTTAACAGTGTTGACGCAATCAAAGTAAAATTATATTGGCGGACGACGTTTTTTTGGTCAGTGAGACGGTTTCATTCAAGAACTTTATTTATTCTATGCATTACACACATGAACATTCTAGTGGATGAGGTATAACAGATGTACAAACCAAGTAATGAATTAAAATTTGAAATCTAATAATACTCACCATTGCCAATTTTTAATGGTTATGATCTATTTATGTAAAATCCAGAGTTATTAATAGCGGCCGCTCCCGCACTTATCCCGAGCGCTCCGGGCGGGGCGGCTGTCGTCTGCTCGCAAAGAAGGGTGTGAAGCCCAAGTTAGGCATAGCGGGCGCTATTTGCGCGAAAGCGGGTTCTGGGCCGCTCCCTGGACGGAGCGGGTGACCCAGTTTTTAAAAAAAAAAATTTTTTTAAGGTCAAATGGCGTTTTTATCCGAATTTTAAAATGTTATACAACTTGCTTTTTTCTTTTTTATTTTAACGATAGAAATTCTTCTTGACCCAGTTTTCTTTCTTTGCCCTAACATACTTCTTCTTCCCATAACGTACGTGAAAGAAAAAGAGAACGACATCGGTTTACACATCTCTTCTGTTTGTCTCCGGTTCGGCCCCATCTCTCTCTGGGACTCGTCCTTCTCCATTCGTTTGTCTTTGGTCTGGCCCCATCTCTCACTGGTTCGTATTTTGTTTTCATGTTCTATACTTCATAGTTCACACTTTCTGTTTTTCGGTTTTTTAAACTTTTCACTTCATAGTTCATACTTTCTATACTTCATAGTTCATACTTTTATACTTCATACTTTTTACTTCATAGTTCAAACTTTTTACTTCATAGTTCATACTTTTTGCTTCATACTTCATACTTTTTCTATACTTTCTATTTTTCTGTTTGTTTTTCAGTTGAAACTTTTTGAAACTTTTTACACTTCACATCTCTTCAGTTTTTCTGTTTTTTAAACTTGTTATGGTTTATTGATTGATGACAACAATGACTACTTCTGTTTTGATCAATGCCATATTCCACTACACCGAATTCTATTTCTACCTCGGTTTGTTATTGTGGTCAAACATTCAAACCAAACGGTGCTAATATTGACATAACATGACAATACAACCATTAGAAGGATGTAAGGGACAAGAAGAATGTGACATGCGACTTTTGCGGTATAACTAGTAGTGGAGGAATTAGTAGGGCAAAAAGCATCAATTAGGAATAAAAGGCGATGTAGTTCTTTGCTTGAAAATTTTGGCAGAAGTTAAAGCATATTACGTGTCGATATGGTTGAGAAGGAGAGGATTAAAAAGGAATATAAGAGGTTATGGTGCAATTAGATGCAGATGATACTTATGATATCGACGAAATAGGTGAATTCGAAGCGGAAAGAGGCTTGTAGAGAGTGAGACATCTTTAGTGGCTCTTAAGCGGACCAAAGGACCATTGAATATAGTCTTTAGAAAGACAAAGGACACAAGCATCAATTATGCTTGTGATAAAGAAGCGAGGGCAAGAAAATTCAATATATTGCTCGTTTTTTTTATAACTGTGGAGTTGCTTTCAACATTACAAATACAAAAGCTTTTAAGCAAATGTTGGAAGTCGTTGGAACCTATGGTCCTCATTTGAAACCGCCAAGTTATCATGAAATTAGGGTTCCACTCCTTCAAAATGAGTTGGCCTTTACAAAAGGTTTGTTGAAGAAATACGAGGTGCAAAGTGTAACTTGATTTTTGTGGTCTTTAATCACTATCGCATTTTTGCTACTTTCTAATTTCTTATTTTTTCCTGGTGAAGTTGGTTATGGAAGGAAAAAGATATCTTAAACTCACCTCGCTTTGCATACTGTTATTTAACAGATGCCCACATGGTTTTGGGTTCTTCATTAGCTTATTTCACCTTTGAATTAGTGTAAAATTTGTTCTTTTTTATATTGATGGTGGTTTCTTTGATATGGGTCTAGGTATGAGATGAGTGTTGATTGATAAGTTTTGTTGATGTTTTTGTGTATCTGTATCATCATAATTTTCTGATGTTTTTCTTAGGTTTAGAAACCTAATTGTTGTTTTTGTTTGGTGTGCTCGCAAAATCTTACGACCTTTTGCCCACGTACCCCCAAAAAGAGAATTGGGGGATCAGAGCATCGTAGATCCTCCTAAAAGGCTGGAGTTATGAGGAAAGGGGTTGATTTGTATCCTAGTTAAAGCACAGGATGTTGATGCTCAAAATTTTGATTTGTGTCTTGATCAAAGTCCAAGATTGAAGCTGAAATGTTTGTATATTTGTCTCTTGATCAAAGCCCAAGATTGAAGCTGAAAGTTTGTTTGTTTCCTGATTAAAGCCCATGATTGAAGTTGAAAACAATTGTCTGTAACTGGTTGGTTGGTTAGTTGCTTGAATTGCATAGCTCAAGGCATAAGCTGAATGAGTTATCTTGATTTGCATAGCTCAAGAAAGGTTGAATGTTTAACTTAGTTAGAGTCCAAGACTATGACTGTATTGTTGGAAATTAGCTTAGTTAAATTCCAAGGCTGTGACTATTGAGAATGAATTAGCTTATTTAAAGTCCAAGACTATGACTGGTGAAAAAGTTAGCTTAGTTAAAGTCCAAGGCTATGATTGTAAAGAATTAGCTTAGTTAAAGTCCAAGGATATGACTGGTGTTAGCTTAGTTAAAGTCCAAGACTATGACTGTTGTTAGCTTAGTTAAAGTCCAAGACTATGACTGATGTCAGCTTAGTTAAAGTCCAAGACTATGACTGGTGTTAACTTAGTTAAAATCCAAGAATATGACTGTAAAGAATTTAGCTTAGTTAAAGTCCAAGACTATGACTGTAAATAATTAGCTTAGTTAAAGTCCAAGATTATGACTGTTGTTAGCTTAATTAAAGTCCAAGACTATGGATGATGTTAGCTTAGTTAAAGTCCAAGACTATGACTGATTTTGAGTGATTGTATAGTGTTTGATTGTATATGCCTTGATTGAAGTCCAAGGTTGAAGCTAGAAGATGCTCAGTAGAGAGAATTTTTCATCTCTAAAGAGGAGAAATTTGATTTATATGTGCCTTGATTGAAGCCCAAGGTTGAAGCTAAAGGATGAAAACCGACTCTGCTAGGAAAGTTTTATCTGTGTCCTGATTTGGAAGCCCAAGTGTGAAACTTATTTGTGAGAGACTGACTCTTGATTGTTTGTATCTTATATGAAACCTAAGATGAGAGGCTGAAAAGTTGTTAAAGTCTGACTCTGTAATAAGAGTATTTTTTCTATTGGGAATTCATGTGATATGGTCATCAAACATTCCTTGGTCTGTGGATGATTCTATTATACAAAGCCCAAGAGGAGGCTAGTTTGGTCATCCACCGAGGAGAGGGAGACTACTATATTGCTTTGATTCTAAGGTATGTTCCTATGCTTTTAGAAAGACTGAGAGGGTCCTCGTGTTTAAGCCCAAAAGAAGACTAGGTTACCTGTATGAGGCTCATGGGTCCTTGGATAAAGCCCGAGAGGAGGTTGGGGATGGTTTACAAAGAAGCACTTCACCGTAAAGTTCTTATCTTTGTAAATCCCTAGTAAGTTGTAAAGAAAATAAAATCTTAAGTGTTTTGAAAAGGTGTATCTGTTTGGATGAAGATAACCTAACTACTTAGAGATTCTAGCAAATACAAATATATATATAGATGAAATGCATGCAGACAAATAAAAGTGTCAGTGAATGTGTTTAAAAACTTTTAGTATGTTTTTGCTATGGTTTGAGTATTCTTAATTTGTTTTATTAATAATGAAGTTGAGTGTTACACTAGGAAGCAGAGGCCCAAAATCCCGAGGGAGAAAGATTACAAATGTTTTTAACAGTGTATTCTCTTTTTCATTAAGAAGTATTTTATTATCTTTGATTTAGTATGGGGTAATGAAAGATAATTTTGGCAAACAATTATATTCTAAGCAAGCACAATAGTTTAAGAAAACAACGAGAAGTTAGAAAGAGAAAAGATGGCTCAGAAGCCAATAATAGGGCTTAAACATAAGGATGCATATGTAATTTTTTTTGTTGATTAATTATCTGATGATTTCATACACATGATAGGACTTTGGTGCTGAAAAGCTGCCTACAACCTATAAAGCAATTCACCAGAGTGAAACTCAGTCTAGTTGTTGGTATATTAGATCTTTAGTCATCAAGATGAAAAAAGAAAAAGAGACGAGATTTGTAAACAAATGCTCATAATCTCTGTATAAGAGATTGAAAACTGTTTAAGAAAATAATTGGTGGATTTAGGACTTATACGGAAGCCTGACGGAGTTTTAAAACATACCGGAGAAAGTTTAAAACAGAAAGAATGAGTCCTAAACATAAAGGATTCCTCATGAAACATTATGACAATCAATTTTAGAAAACAAATGGTTATGTGTAAAGATATTCACATAGAAAGATTCATAGATGATACCTTAATGCGGTGAAAAAGGCGATCGCGTCGAGTTTTTGAAAATGGATCAGATGAACCCTAATGGTTCATTTTTCAAAAAAGGATGAGTCTTACACTCTAATAGAGGCCCATGAGTTGACAAAAGTCAAATTGAGGGTGTGAAAGTCAAAACCCTAATTTTGAAGTATTTTGAATATTTATTTGATTTAAAATATTAAAATACTTGATAAATTTCAAACAGTAATGAAAAAACAAGTTAAAACCGTGATCAATGTTTGAAAAATTATGTTTTGTCCATGAGATAACTTGAATATCATTCATGTTTGAAAAATCAAGTGAAAGAATTGAATTTAAAAATGTTTAGACAAAAATAAAATTAATTCCTTAAGAAAATAATAAATATATTAAAAAATAGGCTTAATTCATCTTTTTGTCCTTTAATTTAATTTATTGTTTCGCTTTGGTCCCTCAGTTAAAAAACGTTACATTATAGTCTCTTAAAACAATTCTGTTAGTCGAATTAATCCATTCCGTTAAATTTTGAGAAAAAACGTTAAAATGAGGATAAGCGACAATCTATTTGGCAGTGACAGTCTACTAGGCATTTCTCTTACCTGACTTTTTGTATTATTATTATTTTTTATTTTTTATTAAACATATTCTTCTCTTTCTCAAATTTCTTTTTCAAAACCCTAGCAACCATTTTTTTCTCTCTCTATTTTCTTAGACCTTCTTTTCTTTAAGATTAATTCATCTTTCTCTGTTTCTAAGTTAGTTTATTCAAAGAGTTAAATGAAGTGGCAGGACTTGAATACAAATGCATCAATTGCGCCTGTAGGAAATGTCTTTCGATGAAGGACATAGTTCAAGTTTCAACTCGGATCCTTAAAGCAAGGCACCAGAGGAATCATCATCAGAAGAATTCATTTTCAGAGACAGTAGATGAAGTTGCAATGGTAAGTTTTCTTTATTGTTTCATTGTCTTGCCTTAGTTCAGTTGTTTTGCGGAACAAAAACTCCAAAATTTGTAGATCTGGATCCCAAAAACTAATTGATTTAAAAAAAATCAAATCTGAATCTTGAAGCATTGTTTCTTTTCAGATCTGAATCTTGAAGCATTGTTTCTTAATAATTATGCCTTTTTAAAATTAGTTGTTCTTTAAAAGGACTGGAATACAGGGTTGTAAATGATGGATTAGAATACATGGTCCTCTTGTTGTAAATATCAAATTAATTTGAAAAGTAGCGGTGTTGGTCTTGGCTTTCTTATTGATTTAACAACTATTATGAGAATGGCGACATTTTTATTTATTTCTTGTAATGTATGTGTTTATGTTTTTGGTTTATTGTTGTCTGTAACTTATAATGACATTCATCTCATTACTTATAAGAATTTGCGTTTTTGTTGCAGATCAAAGAGTTAAACTCATGTTGCTTTGAAGAAAATCCCAACCTTATGTCATGATATTCTGCAACAATTTGGTTTTGGCCTTGGTTTCTACATCAATTTGATTTTGGCATTGGTTTTTTGCGGGAGCTTTTAAGAATAAGGAGACACATTAATGTATTTGTTGAATTTTTATGAAAAATTTGATTTTGTAGTTAAATTTGATTATTTTGATTATTTTTTTTATTGTTTTTTAATGAAATTTATGAAAGGGTTTGACTAATCCAAAATGTTATCAATTTATTATTCTAAAATGTTATGAAATTGTTACAAATGTGTAAAAGTAGTTTGATTAAAATTTTCTGATTTGGTCCCTTAAATAATTATAAGGTTTCAATTTGATCCTTTTGCTGAGTCATTACACAGTTGGCATGTCATGTTGGTAAAATCTAACGTTTTCTCAGCTAAACTAACGGAAAAGACCAACATTACTAACAAAACTAATATTTCGAGACCAAACTGTAACGAAACTAATATTACATGACCAAACTGGAACAATTTTTTATCAAGGGACTAAAGTGAAATCTAAAATTAACTTATGGGATCTTGGGACTAATTATGCCTAAAAAATATATTTTTTGGGAGATTTTTTCATGGAATAAAATATTTAAATATTTTTTAGAATTAATGAAAAAAGAATCATTTGAAAACTCAAAATAATAAGAGAGAAAATAATTTTTGAATCAATTAACAAAATAATAGAAAATTCAATAATTCAAATTTTATGAAAAGGGCGTCAAGAACACGCGCGAAGGATGTTCTTACCCAGTTTTTGAAAATTTATGCTATCTTATGAAATATGCATCAAATATAATGAAACAAAGCTCTAATTTGTTAGATTTTAACCCACAAACATGATGGTGATGATTAATTTCATTTATTTTGTGTGTGGAATAAGAAATCAGTGATGAACACTAAAGAATCCTAATTTGGCCTGAGCCTCATGAAATTATACATGGTGATTATTTTATGAAATTGATTGAGGGGAATCCCTTAGAATATGATTACGCACATATGGCAAAAAGATGGTGCGAGGAAATATGCATGGATTATGATTTAGCCAAGTTTGAGGCTTACTTGAACTCGAGCTTGCAGCTGGAGATGTGATTTTGAGTAGGAGGTGTTACATAGATGTTGTGATGACCTGGATGTCGCTCCCGGGATTTTCATCCTAGTACAAACGCGAAAGTGGCGCGGAAAAGGTAGAGTCTCCAGCCAGACATTTTTATCCCGAATGAATGGGAAAGGTAATGTTGCACAAACCTGAGGAAGAAGGAAAGTACAAGGTCCTGCGAACCAAAGATCTGGGTTCGGGAGTCGGTTACGACCTGGGAAGGTATTAGCACCCCAGATCGTCCGCCGTACCCAACGGGATCCACGCTTGCTTGTTTGTTTCAAAGGGTGAGAAATAAGATGTTGCTGAACAAAACTGCTGATTGGAAGGGATGAGAAATGAGAAGGGAACTGGAAAAGAGAACAAAAAGAAAGAATGGGGAAAATGTAGGGAAAATAAAGAATGTGCTCGGACGGGCCCTATCCTGCTGCCTACGTACCTCATCGGGATAATGAGGATCAGAGTCGACGTATTTCGCCTAACTAAGGCGGGAACTATTTATTTGTGTTTTTTATGGCTGGAACTGCGTATGTCTATGCTCAGGTGTTGCAGGCTCGTCTGGTACGAGTGTGTTTACCGTCTTGCATGAAAGACAAGTCGTCGCGAGTTCGCGTTATGAGTGAATGAGATGAGAAAAGAAGTTCCCGCAGGATAGTCACTTGTTATTTGTTTTTGTCTTTTAGGAGAAGTATTTTGAATTTGTTTGTGAACTGTCTTGTACTAAGACCTATCCATTGCGGGAAGTATTTACACCTTGCCCCGAAACAGGACGCGTATAAACACTCCGCAACAAAGTCTCGTGTCGTACAAGGTTGTTCGGTTTATCCTTAGATGTTTTATTATTTTTCTTTATGAGAAGAGAAAAAATGACTCAAGTTGCAAAAAGGACAAACTAATGGGAACTAAGACACACCCTAATTTTTATTGATTTATTTACATGGGAAATCCTATGGTTTGTGGGGTTTTCTAAACCTAATGGAAAAAACACCTAGAACTAATAGAATGCAACTTACTTCCTAAGGAAGATAAGTTGATTCTAAAGCCAAGGGAAAACCTAAAGCAATTGAAGAATATTAATCAACATACAAAACATAAAATTGAATGGCAAAATAGAATTCAAAACATATCAATTAAAGGCATGAATTAAAATAGTCCTATTTATTTTTATTCTAATCCTAATTAAAAAGAAGCCTAAGCCTAAATTCTAAACTAAGGTCATACCTAATATTTTTCTTCTAAAAAATCAAAAATCTAAACTAGCCTAAGTCCATATTAAATTCTAAAGCTAAACTTAAACTAAACTATTTTTTTTTTTGAATTTAATATCAAAGCCTAAACTAAGAGAAATTATATGTAACAAAGCCTAAGAACTAATATTCTAAAAAAATATTAAAACTTCTGAAAAATTAAGAAAATTAATCTATGGGGTCCTAAGATTACCTATAATATTGTGTTAAAAGGAGTCCTAAAAAATCCTAATTTTTCTATGTCTTAAGAATTGCTTATTTTCACCTAAGAATTAACCCTTAATTTCTAAGGATTACACCACTAAAACCTAAGATAAAAGAATCTAAAAAAATCCACAAAAATTACCCTAAGTACTATTATGAGTCCTCTAATTACAGTAAAAAGAATGGGCAAAAAAAGTTACTGGAAAGTTAAGAAATAAAATCTACAAAGTTATGTAACTCTGAAGAAAATCCATTAAAAAACCAATTACAAGAAAAATCCTAATAAAATAAAAAATGCAGAAAAAATAGAAAATAAAATGTCAATTATTTCTAATGTGAATTAAAAGCATCCTCAAATTTTTATAGAATTTTCCTATTATTTTTACTATTTTTATTTATTTATTTTGAAACTATATTAACTAGAAAAAAAATAAAATCTAAAAGAAAAGCCAGGGGGTTCAGAAAGTATTTTTATTAGTTATTTTTATTGTACTGGGCCTAAAATGGAGTGTAAATAGCAAGAAAAGTGAGTCCAATTTGCTGGATTAAAGGGAGGGTGCATTCAGCATTATTTTTGAGTTATTTTCTATTATGGGCCTGAAATGAGGGTGTAAACAACAAAAACAACAAGCCCAAAACGCAGATTATTGAGGGAGGTATAGATAGCAATTTTTCTTTATTTTATCTTTTATGAACCATTATGGTGGTGTGGATAGTAGGATAAGAAATAGCCTACCGGACGGTGACAAGTGTCACCGCCGGAATGGTTGGGAATCTCAAAAAATCCACTAAAACTTATCTCATCCCTTGGCAATGTAATGCGATTTATTATGGGATTAATCATGTCTTCATTGCAAATTAATGGGGAATTAACAAAACACCACAGCCTATTAACTCCATGATTAATAATCACTTATAAACAAAACCAAAAAACGAAATAACCTAATCAAACCCTAATTCTCTTCCTACCCTCTTCCTCCGCCGTCGAAACCCTAGCCGTCTCAACCTCTTCTTCTCCCTAGCCGCCACCAATCTTCTTCAATTCGATTAGCCGACCAACACCTTTTCACTCTTAAACCCCACATAACCTACGAACAAACCTCAACGAAACCTAAGCCCAAGCTTCGCACAACGTTCCATCTAGAGAACTTTGAATCACTCTCAAACTAGCCGTCTATAAAACTGTAATCTGTAAATGCACCTAATATTTTTGACGATGAAGATGCGGATGAAGCTTCGACGACGTGTGAGACCGCGTTCCGTCAAGTATGAATTCTGGTCTCGTTTCTCATCTTTCTCCCGCTTCTTAATCTCAATTTTTCCTTCCTATTTGATGCTCCTTTTCGTTGTAGTGTTGTTGTTGATCCGTGACCGCGATGATCTGAGGACAATAATGATATGAAAATGATGATGGTGTGAAGATGAGGACGCCTAAGGTGATGATAATGTCGTCGCTATGTTGTTGATGCTGGATGCTACGTGTTCTTGATTTTGGCAGATTGTTGTGGAAGGTGATTTGAAGTTGTTAAAGAATGATGGAGGTTGAGTGTTCTTGGGGATTATGCCGAATATTGATGAAGATGATGGTGAGAGCGATGAAGAAGAAGAAAAAGGGGGAAAGATTGATTCAGGATGATGGAGGAATTCGGGAACGAATGGTTGGAGAAGAAAAGGTTGTGAGACGATTGGAAAAGAAGAAGAATGGTGAAGGATTTTTGAAAGAAAAATGGTTGAAGAGGAGTGATGAGAGGAATGGCTATTGTGAAGAGTGTCCGAAAAAAAGGTCGAAGAACTAGAGCTCTGATTTATAGGAGCTGAACTTCTAGTTCTTTCTAGAAGATTCTCAAGTGAGTTCAATTTGATTTCTGTTTTCTGTTATGAATTTTGTTATTACTTAGTTACAAAAATCGGTTAGGCCTCTTTGTAACTGAAACTTCAACTTTCTTTTGTGATTTTTGTAATTGATATTTGCATTGGATGAATCTCTGAGTCCTTTATTTTTCTGTCATGAAATCGTTTCTTCCAAATTGTAATTGTCTTCTTATAACTCGATTTTTCTGAGTTTCCTTGGTGTTGAGTCTTCTTCAGTTTTGCCATGAGCTCCATATTTTGGTAGACTTATTATTGTTTTACTTTTTCAATTGAACCTCATTTGTTGATTCTTACATGTCAATGAAAATGGAGAAGCGGTTCTGAGTTTTGCTATGGTGGCTGCAGATAACAAATGCGATGAAGATGATAGATGATCGATTCACCCCAAGCCAAGATTGGAGAAGAGTTGCTGTAACTGATTTTGTTATCAGTTGTAATTGGATTTTTTTTGCCGAAGATTTCTTTTCCTCCCTTCCCTTTCCCATTTCTACTTATGTGAAGTTATGGTTTCTATTGTAGTGTATTGATGACTTTGTGAATCGCTGAATCTTGTCACTGTAAATCATTGATGGCCTTATGTTCTTATTCTTGTGGATTATACTTGTAGGCCAAATCTGAATTGTGGTTGATGATGAAGTTTGAAGAATGGATGAATAATTACAACAATGATTGAATATTAGTGATGAAGTCTTGCAGAGGAATTGACGAAAATGGTACTCTTGTTCCTACAGTGACAATAACTCGCAGGTGCTACTCATTTCCTTCTCTTCTCTATTCTTCCCATGCTTCTGAGATTTGAATATGGATTATTCTTGAGATTTGTTGATGAATGATGTTGTTCTGCATTGTTTTCTTGAACTGATAATCTTCTTCTAGATTCTCTGAAGTTCATTGTTGTTGACGTTGATTATTGTTGAAATTGCAGGTTAGAGATAATGATATGTTCTTGTTGCGGTTGTGAAGTGCGATTGATGACGATGACAAAAATTGAGGAATGGTTATGAAGATGCAGAAGATTGAGGAATGGTTATGAAGATTTTCAGTGCCATAGCAAGATTGGTGGTGGTGTAGATAGAAAAAGGTGATTGATGAAGACTTGAAATGAAGCCGCGGTTTCTGATATCAGTTATAACTAAACTGTTTTGGTTTTCTGAATTGTTGCAGATGATTCGAGATTGATGCCGACGAAGATTGAAGGAGATGAATTGAAGATTGCTGATTGTTGCTGATGAATTTGCAGGTCTGTGAGCAACAATGATGAATGGAATTTCCCAAATTTCACAGCTCCGGTAATTTCGTATCTCCTCTTATGTTTCTTCTTCTACTCCTCTGTGACTCTCAATGTTGTTGCGGTTGCGAATTTGCGGATTCTTGAGTTGCGTTGACGTTGTTGAATTGAATTAATGAATTGGAATACTTATAATTCTTGGAATTGTTGTCAACATTGAATGTTATTGAATCGTTTTTTTGTTGCGTGATGTTGCTTGATGTAGGTCGCGGATTGATGACGCAGATGATAGAGAAGAGAGTCGAGAGATTGAGGAAGATGAACTGATGATGCCGATGGTTGTGCGTTGGTCACTGATTGATGAAGACGATACTGATATTGATAGGAATCCTCGATGTATTGAAGAAAAATTTGGGTCAAGAATGCAGAAGAGTTTTCGTTATTTTCTGTTATGAGTTCTTGAGAATATTGCAATGAAGATTCAATTTTTTTGTGTGGAGGGTTCTTGGAGATTGAGTGATGAAGAGTGATTTTTGGATTGAGGATTCAAGGGAGATTGAAAAAGAAGAAGTTGTAGAAGGTGAAGATGAAGATGAAGATTGAAGATGTGTGTAAGGTTCTCTTGATGAAGATATTTTGGCTTTGAGTTCCCCCCTTTTTCTGTTTCGGTTTCTGTTATATAACCTTTTTCTGAGTCAATTTTTTTTGCTCTTTTACTTTTTGAGGAGAGATCCAGAATTGGTGTAAAGGATGAAATAGGTGATTGAAGGTGTGAGGTTCTAAAAACAATTGAAGGAGATTTTTTCCCGTTTTTCTGTACTTCTTTCTCTGTTACTCATATATCAGTTTTTTCTTAACTTCTAAGTTTTTTCTTCCTGTAACATAATTTTCTTGTTAGCTTTTTATTCTCCCTTTACTGTTATTGAACTTTCCATCATATCAGTTTCTTCCACAACTGATTCTTTTTCCATTTTGTATCAAATCTATTAATTTTTCTCCGGATTTCTCATGAGTTTCTTTCCTCAAGATTTTGACTTTTCCAGCAACTGTCTTGCGTATTTCGGTGAAATATGTTGCAACTTTTGCCCATGAAAAATTGAAAGGGTTATGTGATGAATTGCATAGTGTAATACCCATTGACTCATGATGTACCAGGGCCTTAAAAGTAACTGAAATAAAAATAAAAATAATGGGCTTGAGTTTTAGAAAATAAAGTCAAATGGGCATGGTTTAAAACAAATTGAAGACTAAAATGGGTGGATAAAAACAATGGTTTAAAACAAATTGAAGACTAAAATGGGTGGATAAAAACAAAATTAAAAGGGGAATATGGACAAGCGAATGGGCTTTGGACAATAGGCTAGAAATGCATCAATTGGAATGTGGACAATATTGCGACAAATGAAATGAACCTCAACATGGATTAAAAATGAAATGAACTTTATTAATAAAATTGGACATAGAAAACAAAAGGAAAGGTGAATGAAAAGAGATTGAAAATGAATTAACGAAAACATAGAGAACAACGGAAACTGAAAAAAAATGAAAGCGGAATAGAATAAACGGGAATGGTTTATGCAAATGAAAACAAAAGCAATGAATGGATATGAAAACTTGGTTTCAGCCCAAAGCCTATTTTGCATTCTTTCTACAAGTCTATAAACACAACCACTTCTGAGCCACTGAATATTTTCGGATTAGTCACAACTCTCTGAATCGTCTGAAACGTGCCGTGACCATTCAAATCCAGATGAATCATTGATAAACTGCAGATTCGAGCCCAACTTCCCACAAAACATTGTTCAATAAGCTGGTAAACTTCAACATGACAACATGATCCTTGAATAAGCACTGTCTAAGAAACAGTCCAGTGGTCCAAACTAATCTTGCAATTGTAGTGATCTTTTGACAGTTTGACCAAAACTAGGTCAAGCTCCTATCCGGATCGAAACATAACTAAACAACCACATTTGAAATGGAATCAACATCCAGTGAATATTCTCCACCATTTCAGTCTCTAACAGATACAGATAAGGTACGAAACCCTAATCCAGTACGGCCTTAATCACATGCCTTATGAAACAATGAAATGCACTAGTATGTTGTTAATGAACTGATGAGAAATGCAGATGAATGCGACACGATGAACCAATAGAGGGAATAAATATGAGGGCAAATTTTGAGGTATTACACTGGACAACTTCCCTACACCATATGGAGTGTGTTTGAACACTTGGACTTGATTGCAAATGGCTGGATCAAGTTGTGGTCTTCAAGTTGTAGAAACAAGGTGTTCTTGAGGTTTTGAAGTGTGGTTCTGGGTTGAGAGTGTTTCAGAGATGATATAAGTGTTGGACACCTTATAAACATCATATGTAATGTGTTGAAACAATTAGAGTGAACTTGTGCTAGCTCAAACTCAAAAATCGATGGCGATTGCTCAAAATATTTAGTTTTGAGTCTTTGAGAGCAAATAAGAGAAAGCTTGGAGATCAGAGGCTTTAGTGTAATTTTTTTGATGGAATGGAGTCTCTATTTATAGGAAAATATGTTGAGCAAACTTGGCCTTCAAGATTTGAAGTGAAAATATCACAATGGTGGGTCATGGTTTATGAAAAATATATCTTACATGTGAAATGATGAAATTGTGAAATAGCTCAGCTATACAACATCAAAATTCACATTCCTCAGAAGTTTGATGCTTGTATTATGTCCACCTATTCCTTGTTGAACAAGAGATCCAAGAATATGCCATTTTGAAGCTTTGTGACCCTTGGAGCAAAATGCATAATGTTGTAATTTTGGAATGTCATTTTGGTGAATTCCATGGTGTAATCATTGCTTTGTAGGTTTGATCAGGTTTGTAATCATTGTTAAGATGCTTAAATCCACTTGACAGTGTACTTTGCTTCAAAAAATCAGATTTCACAAAGTTGTGGAAAATCTGTTTTTGCCAAACAACTTTTGATGTTCACTTTAATCCATGATTTCTTAATGTACAAGCAAGATCTTTTCATGCCAATTGGTTCTTTAAATTGTTGGCAACATTTGCAACAACGTTGGTGTTTTGAAAAGGATCTGAATCAACTTGGAACTTGGTGTAAAAGGCCTCCAACTTTTTGTGTTTTGCTGATTTTACACTTAGGCAGATTTTTTCTAAGTGTTTAAAATCAGAATTTTTCTTGATTTTGATCCATCTTCAACTTGAATTCCATGAGGAATTGGAGTTTCTCCTAGTAGAATCATTTGTAGTTTATTGCAAGATCTTTCATTTGAGCTTTGGTTCACCAAAATCTGATGTTTGGATCACAAGTTATGATGCTTGGAAGTAGGCCACTTGAACACTTTTTTCCATAATTTCGAAAATTTTATAAGTTTCAAAGGTTGCCCCTTTTGCAAGTTATCTTAAAATTCTGACTTTTTTGTGATCAAATGCATTCATAGACCATATATTCTTGAAATATAGGTCATGAGGATCATTTTGGGTGAAAAAGTCAAACTTTGACTTTTTGGTCCAGATGGAAACTACACTAGATAGTACCCCTGATTTCTCATTTTTCAACTGGACATCCTCTGAGGTATTTTGTCCTTATGAATGGACTTCTAAGATGTATATGCGATATTTAAACCATTCCATATGGTATAGGCTATTGTCCATAGGAAAATCTTGGCTTTTGGTCCCTCGATTAGTCAGAAACCCTAATTTGTGCACTATGAAACCCTAATCTGGGCACTGTGAAACCCTAATTTTACAGTCTTTGATTTCTGCACCTTTTGTACTTGTAAATGGATTGTCATCGTAATGTCAACATTCTTGATGATATGTGGATGCCTTGGCTCCTTTTCCCATGAAAAATTTCATCTGGAGGGCTCAGATGACTGAAACCCTAATTGGTGATTGTGATGGCTCTAGGTCTAGATCACTGAAACTTTCTTACCATTCTTGAAATATTTTCCATTATTTGAGATTTCTTAATCCTTTGATTGGTGATTGAAATATTGAAAATCTTATGTGTTGATGATTGGTCCTTTTCCTGAATCCTTTAAGGGATTCAAGAATCATGATTCATTGCGGGGATACTGTTCAAATCAGTCTAACACAATCCTTTGTCCAAGAGATTTCTTATGGTGAAGTACATATCTTAGGGTCAAAATTTAGGGTATAACACAAAGGAAAAAATATGGGTGTTCAATTATGTTGGATGGTTGGTCAGATAGAAAAGGTAGAACATTGATTAATTTCTTGGCCAATTGTTTGGTGGGAACAATGTTTGTGAAAAGTGTGGATGCTTTTGATTATGCCAAGACAAGGGAGAAGTTAGCTGAGTTGTTGGACACTTTTGTTGAGGAAATGGGTGAACAAAATGTTGTTCAATTGATTACCGACAATGGAAGTAATTATGTAGCGGTGGGTAAATTCTTACCAACCAATAGGCCACACATGTTTTGGAATCTCTGTGCAACCCACTGTTTAGACCTTATGATAGGAGATATAACAAAAATTCCAAAGGTTGATAAAGTTGTAAAAAATGGAAGTAAGGTTGTGAGCTACATTTATAAGAGCACATTTGCTTTGAATCTAACGAGAAAGACTACCAGCAATGTTGAATTGGTTAAAAATGGAGTGATAAGGTTTGCTACATCTTTCCTTACTCTACAAAGGTTGAAAGAACTAAAAAGAAAGCTTATGGAGATGTTCACTTATGATGAATGAGTGAATTCCAAATGTGCAAAGGATGCTAAAGGAAAAAAGGGCAGATAATATTATACTTATGCCATCATTTTGGAATGATGTTATGTACACTCTCAATGTCTTGATGCCTCTTGTAGATGTTCTAAGAATGGTTGATAATGAAAGAAAACTCGCAATGTGTTACATATATGATGCAATAAGGATATAAAAGGAATTAATTGAGAAAGTTTTTAATTCAAATTCAAGCAAGTACAAAGTCGTATTTGACATCATTGATAAAAGATATGAGAGTAAACTTCATCATCCGGTGCATTCTGCGGGTTACTATCTCAATCCTGAATATTTTATGAGAAAACAGAAATTGAGAATGATTCTAAATTGGTGAGAGGCCTCTGTAAATGCATTGAGACACTTAGTGAAAGAGAATATGTGGAAGATAGGATTTCAGTGCAATTGGCACACTACAAGAATGCTATGAGTCTTTTTAGTTTAAAACCGACGATTAGACAAAGGACGACATTAGTTCCACTTAAGATGAAAGTTATTTTTTTTTACAATTATAGAAATTTGAAAATTAGCTCCAGGACGACATTAGCTCCACGTAAGATGAAAGTTACAATTATTGAAATTTGGAAATTAGCTCTATTTCTCTCTCTCTCTCTCTCTCTCTCTCTCTCTCTCTCTCTCTCTCTCTCTCTCTCTCTCTCTTCCATTATTAAATTTAGAGATTAATTATTATGCAAAATTTTACATGGTCAATTCATCACCATCATCATTATTTTATAAATAGTTAAAATTAAAGTCAAACTCTTCTTAACATTTGACGCCTTTGATTAAGTGATAGGGTAAAATATTTTTACATTGACGGTGTATATCAATTAAATTATTAAATTTAATAATGGAGGAGAGAGAAAATAAAAAAGATAAATAATCTCACTCATTTATTTTCATTTTCATGTTCTCATATAAAAATGACATTTTCATAGTACATTATATTTTTTAAAGCTTAAAACCATGTTGCTAACTATGTGATGTTTGTTTCAAAGCATACAATATATTTTAAAATCTAATGGTTTAGTTTCATTTTCATGTAGCTAACTATGTGATGTTTGTTTAAAAGCTTAAAATATATTTTTTAATAAATGCTTAAATAGTCTTTTGGTCCCTGTAAGTTAGCGATTTTTTTATTTTAGTTCTTGTAATTTTTTTTTGGCCTGAGTCCCTATATCTCACTTTTACATTCGTTTTAGTCCTTAAAACCAAAATCCACAGGAAAATCAGAAGAAAAATCCGCAGGAAACCTGCAGATTTTGGTTTTAGGGACTAAAACAAACACAAAAGTGAGATATAAGGACTCAGACCAAAAAACTAAATTACAAAGACTAAAAATCAAAAATTCGCTAACTTACAGGAACCAAAAGACTATTTAAGCATTTAATAAATGTTCCCATGATCAATCATGAATTATACTTCTACTTATTTGTTTGAGTGAAAATTTAGATTTTTTGGAATAACTTTAAATTTATTTAATTTAAATTATAAAAATTAAAATACAAATAAAAATTGTTAGTTGAACTTATTCTCATTAAAATTAGAAAAAGTTATATATAGATAATATTTTGAGGAATAAAAAATATATTAGAATAAATTTTAAAAACTTGAATGAAATGTGTGAATATTATATATCAATAGCCATATTTTTGGAAATATTGTTTGTAATCTTAAAACAATTTGTCCCCATGAATTTTACTTTTTATTTAATATTTTTAATTAAAATAATTGAAAATTGATTTTAAATTTAAAAGTAGTTTTGTTGGGTCAATTCGGGGGGATCAACGAGAGGGAATTTCTACTTGAGATACACCTTTGTGAAAGGCACACCACATATTCACCAAAAACCTTAAGGTGATAGGTGTATGGGTTCTCTCACTTATACAATGTTCAATCTTCTCTTTCTAATCAATGTGAGACTTCTTCCTCACACTTGATTCTCAATACTCCCCCTCAAGCGTGAGTCTATACATAATGCTCTCCCTCAAGTGGAAGCTTTCTCTTCCACATACACTTGTATCATCGTTGACACTTCAACGTAACACCTTCTACCCGCCACTTACGAGAAGTGTTTCATTATAAGTAAGTCAGTCCCTTCACTCAAAATCAAAGGCTCTGATACCACTATTGGGGCGATTCGGGGGTGGGGTGTCAACAAGGGAACATTTCTACTTGGGACACACCTTTGTGAGAGACACACCACATATTCACCAAAAACCTTAAGGTGATAGATGTGTGAGTTTTCTCATTTATATAGTGTTCAATCTTCTCTTTTGTAATCATGAGACTTCTTCCTCACACTTGATTCTCAATAAGTTTTAGTCTTTCTGTTTTGTTTTTTTTAAGAAAACTTTTGATATCCTTTTAAAAAAATTCATTTTGATTTCTGATATTGTGTGGCACCTAAAAAAGTTGACGAGGCCTAGAGTATGTGGTACCACGTCCTTAAATGAAAATGACAAATATAAAATTATTATTTTACTTTTTAATTAAAATTTTAATTGACCTTTCATATTAAAAACAAATGTATCAATTTAAACACATAAAATCTCAAGACTCTCATTTGACTCTCACTCTTGTTTGTTCTCCCTCATTTACATTAACTCCAATCACAACTTCTGACCATCATATCTCTCTTCTTCCTCCATTGTTCACCATCAAAGCAACAAAGTTAAACCATATGATATGAACACAACTATTTATCATCGTGTCTCCATCCTTCCACCATTTCCTACTTTTATGGTATGCGAAATCCACCATTCAAGAAAGCACGAAGGTGAAGAACAATAAGATGAATAACATTCCACAGTCATGGAAAAGCAAAGAAGATATGAAATTTTATGTGAGGTATGTAAAATGTTTTTTTTCTTTTCTTCTTCTGATTTTAGGATTTAGTAAAATTGTAAATCTTAACTGGTTTCTTTTTTTATGATTAATTAAGTTAGTAATGTCAAATCCAAAATGTAAATTCTGATTGTGCACTTTAATTTGCTATCCAAACCAACTCAAACTTAAATCACTAGGTTAAGAATTTATCATAGGGGACAATTAATAGACAAACTTGTTAAATGTTACATAAATGGAGAAGTTTATGGAATGATCTATAAGTGGGATGTGAACTATATGTCATATAATGCAATTAGAAGGTTTGATAAGAAATGAGGGATGTAGGAATATTAAATGTATGTGGTATTGGAACCCTGAATTTATCTTTTCTCGTGGCCTTAGACCCCTAAATTTTGATGCTGACATGCTTAAATTTGCAAAGGATGTGAATGAATTTGACTTGGTAGATGTGTATGTATAACATTCCATTGGTAATCCTGAATTGGTAAATGAGGCAAAATTAGTACATGATTATGGTGGGGAGGTACATGTTAATGGTGATTGTGCTCCAAATTCTAATGATGAAAAAGTAGAAGTTGATGATGATGTACATGTTGGAACTGAAAATAATAATGATGATGTACATATTGGAAGTGATGAGAAAAACAATTCCAGTGATGATGATGCTGACAATGTTGGAAGTGATGAAAAAAGAACTATGGTGATGATGATGTTTACTATGTTGAAAGTGATTGTGAATTAGACAATTTTAGTGATATTGAGTATGGTGTAGTGAGGAGTCTGTTGATTTGAATTTGACCACAATTCAACCCTTTGAGAAATTAGGTGATAAGGTGAGTCATTATGATGATGATGATTTAGATGTGTTGCATATTCCTCTTGATAGTGGAAATGATGAGGAACATGAGAAGTTTCAACTTATAAAAGTGGTGAGGTATTCAAGTTTCAACTAGGTATGGTTTTTAACAATAAAGATATGATGAGGGTCTCTTTGAAGAAGTATGCAATGAAGTTGAAGAAAAATGTTGTCCTCAACAAAAATGATGGAAAAAGGATGGTAATTGTTCCATTCAAGAACCATAAATAAGTTAAGAAACATTTATGACGGTGGATCAAAGCTTCGTATTCGATGGAGTGGGAGAAACAAAAATGATGGAAAAAGGATGGTAATTTTCACATAACCATAAATAACTCATTTTGAAGACATTAACTGGTTTCTGCTTCGTTTTTCATCTTCACTCATAGTAGGAAAAATCTTTATTGCAAAAACATAGATAATAGAATGATAAAATTACTGATTTTGATGTTGTTGATCTTGATAATTATTAAATCGTGGGTGAAAATGAGGAAAGAGATGGTGGAAGGTTTCATCCAATGGCCACAATATCAATGAAAGCTTCTCAATATGTTCACGACATAAATGATGATTGATGAAGTGTTTGTCATGAAGTCTTTAAGATTATTTTGTTGTTGGTGGTGGTTCTTGGTTGTCTTTGTTTAACTTGTGCTATTTTGTTTTTGTTGATTTGTGTCCATAGATGTCCTTAACTAGGTTGTGCTTTTTGATTTTTTTTAAACAAATGAATTATCTTTTGGGGTTTTAGTGTGCTGGTTTTAAGTTTTTGGTATTATAGTTATGTTGTATTATTTATGTTGAAGAATATGACATTTCTATTAAGATTTGTTAAAGTTTTACTATGTGTTGTTAATCAAATTGTAAAAAAAAATGACAGATGAATTCACTATCTCGTTAGTGAATGACACAAACTTGAAATCTAAGTTCAAATGTCTAAGTTGGCCCGTCCCGTCCCACCCCGCTATTGGCTTAAACAAGACGAATCTAAACGAGATGGGCTGCCCCTTTTAACACCCTTAAATATAAAATAGGTTTAATACCTCTTTTGGTCCCTTAAATTTACTCAATATTTTGTTATGGTCGCTTAACTAAAAAATGTTACATTGTGGTCTATTAACTAACATTCCGTTACATATTTTAGTCACTTCCGTTAGTTTTTTTTAATGAAAAAACGTTAAATGTAGCTTTGCTGGGCAGATTAAAGCTGACATGGAATTTTTTATTTAATATTTATAATTTTATTTAATAATATTATAATAACTTTATTTAAAAAAAATCAAAATTGGATTATTTCAATCCTCTCTTCCTCTCTTCCATTAACCCTAACCCATTTATCTTATCTCAATCATCTCTTCCATTCAAATTGAATCATTCAATCAAGCTTCACTTTCAACCTCGTCAATTAAATCATCACCAATCTCTCAATCTTTCTTTTTTCCCTCAAAAGCTTCAAACTTTAGTTGCAAAATAGTCAAGCCTTGCTGAAAAAGCTCAAAATGAGAAAAGCCAAATGCTTCTGGATTTTGAGATGCTCAAAAAAGAATTTGAAGCTGACGAGAGAGAGAAATAGAGAGAGAGAGAGAGAGAGAGAGAGAGAGAGAGAAAGAGAGAGAATTAAGTAATATTAATTTCTTGAGAGAAGTGGATAATAGATAAATGGATGAAATGAAATATCAAAGAAGTAAATTAGGCAAGGAGAAACATGATGCATATGAGAATAGGAAACATGTTGAAAGGCAGAGGATAGAAATGCATAAGGATATAAATGTTGTTGAGAAACTTCAGATTGCCAAAACTGTGGGGACACAATTTCTGAATTTGTGTTGTCTAATTTACATTCTTCCTCGTGACATTGAAAATTTAGAGGTGCCTTCTATTCCTAAATTGACTGGTTCTGATGTAAATCTGGATAAGTCTAGGCAAAATAATGGAGTATCCATTTAAACAAAAAACTGCGTTAATTTTTTTTTGAATTGAAAAAGAGTAAAACTTCATTATGTTCTTTAGTGATATAATAATATGTGATCATAACTATGATCAGAATCTTCAATGGCTACGAACACTGACGTGGATCTTGAAGTCTTTGCTCGGTCGTCGAGGAGAATAGGGGGTCTACCTATAAGGTACTCCAATGCCAAAGTAAGAATGGGCACAAGAGTATGCAAGTACGAGTAAAAGTGTTTAGGGAGTGAATATTTGATACCTGGCTCTCTCATGTGAGAGGGTTTATATAGAGAGCCCCAACGCTTGGCCCATGGTCCCTATTTTGGGCTTGGATCGTGGATCCCCCAAAAATAGGTAACTACTAGAAACTAGTCGTTGGGACGAGCATACCTGGTCAGTCTAGATGTATGTCAAACATAGAGATATCCAAGCAAGAGTGTCTTTGGCTGAATCTGGGTGACTTTTGCGGGTGTCGAGCTGAGGTCTGGAGGGAGCAGAGAAAATCCGACCACGTGGTCGACAGGTTCTCCTCAACTGAGGGGCATGGAGCCATTGGGTCCCTTTGACATTTGGGCTATTGGGCCGTCTCATGGGCAAGATTGGATTGGGACACTCCTATTCATTGGGCCAGTCCGGAACAAAATCCCCCAAAGTCATTGCTTCTGGTTGTAGAAGTGATGACTTAAGTGTCGTCAGCTGCGTACGGGGTGAAGTTGGGACTTATAATATTTTTTAATTATCTGGCTCGGTATAACTCAACCTGCATACTTCTGGATGTTAAAATATGACCGTTTAGACGAGGATCCCAACAGTTGTGATGAGAGGTTACGTCATGCTTGCGCCCAGGGAAGCATGCACGTTTAATGCTTAATGATGGCCACTCTATAGTCATCCCTAGGTAATGAGTGTGTCGTTTATAGGTTATAGGTCCCACGTGCCCATGCACATGCAATTGGAGGCTATAAATAGGGCGTTGGGATTCAGTTTTACACTTTTTGCTCTCTGTTTCCCTGATTGACGAAGACAAGTCCTCAAACTCCGCTGCTAGCTGTCGTCTGCCACCGTATCAAATGAGGAGATCCAACCGAGCATCTAGAAAATATTCTAAAACTTGTAAGTTTTATCATTTTTTCACTTATTTACGCTTCTAATCCTTGCTAATAGTGTATATGCATGCAGTTAGGATGAAATTTAGGGTTAATATGCCCCATAGTTTAGATTGTTAGGGTTCCGATGCGTTGTTCCCGTTTCAGTACGATGGCTATCGTGTGTTACGTTGTCATCATTGCGACACTTAGGGGTTTCTACTGACGTTCCTTGTGGTCCTGAGGAATACCTGACTATAGCGTCCGAACTCGGTGAGGAGGATCATACTCGTTATTATGTCCTTATGAGCTATGTTTCTCGGATCACTATGACCATACATGTAGACAAGCAGGGTCATGCGATCTTGGATAAGGATGGTGGTGCCAAAGTGACCCCTAGATTTATAGAAGTGTCTAAACTTCTTGTTTGCGAAACGGACAAGGATGTCATTGTTTATCTCGGTAGTTTTTAGACTCGTTTGTTCGTATTTCCTTTGTGCTCATTTGTCTTTTATGTTCTAACCCTCTTTGTCTTTTCTTCTGTCTTTTTCAGATTCAATGGTGGATGTACAAGAGAAGTTGATGGCCAATGCTGCCAAAAGACGGGGATCCAAGAAGCTGAAACAGACTCGCATCGCTGACCGGTTGACGACCGTAGGCACGGGCTCGGGAAACTCCTCCTCGGTTCCTCATGGTTCTCCAAGCACTGCTTCCAGAATAAGGAAGAGATCAAGGGCCGATAATGTAATACACTTGAGAGAGACCCCTCCAAAGCCTTTGTTTGAGCTCCCCACTTGCTTTCTGAGGCTGACTTTTTTCGAGGAGACCTCTTTCCAAGTTCATAGGGAGAAAACACTCAAATTGGAGGAGCTAAGTTGGTTGTACAGACGATTATGTTTGGCTCGGGATGAAACCTCTATGATGAGGGTTCTGACAATGGCTTCCATGTACGCTGAAGGTACTGCCACTCAGAAGCAAGAAATACATCGGTTAAAGGCTCAGTTGTCCGTTTCCGAGGACGTGGCCAAGGCTTCCTCAGAATCTTTGAAGTAAGCTTCTAAGAAGGTTAAGGAGTTGAAAGAGTCTTTAGCCGTTGCGAACTCAGAAAGGAAATAGGCCAAAGAAGAGGTTGCTCATCTTAAGGCCGCAATGGCTCCTACTGATGACGAACCTGAGGAGCTGCAGTCCCTGAAGACTCGGGCTGAACTGATTGCAAAAATCAAGCAAAAAGAGGAAGACCTTGAGGAGATAGTGTCGCACACCGAAAAATACGACCTTACGTGATCTATAGAGAAGATTTGTGCGCTGGGAAGACATGAGAGTCGCCACCTAATTCTAATTTATTCCGGAAGAGGGAAAGGGAAGATATAGATAAAACTCGTCGAAAAGGAGGATGAAGACAAAGGTCTCGCAACCATTGCCTGGATTCGGAAGTCGGTTATGCAGGGGGAAGGTATTAGCACCCCCTACATCTATCGTACTCGATGGGAACCATCTAAGTTGTCACGCGTGAAAGGATGTCTATGCTTAACGAATTACTTGCTAGAGGAAAAAAGTTTAAATTATAAGTTAGATTGATCCTAGGTGCTCGGCAAGGATTGAGATCCTTGTGCCTACGTACTCCCGCGTGCAATGGGAAAGTCAGAGCCTCGTAGTTCGGCCTACTATGGTGGGTGGTTGTTCGTTTGATTACCTTTCTTCGATGGAAGGATTTAGTAGTCGAATTGCACTAAAGACTAGGGGTAAAGGTGATTATTCCGAACCAACAAGACGAGCGTCTTGCGACGGAATAATCGGAGCGAGTAACGAGAGCTCATTATCCTCCTTTCTACCACTTAAGGCTCGTGGCGTACAATTTTTCTCGTATTATTAATGTGTTTTATTAACCTACGACTGCTTGACGTTGGATCAAGGGTTTGGATCTAATCTAAACATTTTGGTTTTTTGAGGTTATGGGGTGAATGCAAATGGAGTTTTATTTTGTGATTTATTAGCGAGGCACAATGCGCTCGGCTCGCAAGGTTATGTGGATCCTAATAAATGAAACGATAACTCAAAAAATAAAGTGAAGTGTGTGTGAGTGCAACCACTTGGCGTTGGACCAAGGGTTCGCGAACTATACAAGAGAGATCTAAACTAGTCCCTAAGGGTGCTCCTAGCGATCTAAACGAAAAAATGCCGAAAAAAGTAAACAACGTACATGAAAAGGGGGGAGGGATACAAAATAAATTACATGGGATTGCGAGAAATAAAGGGTATCGTTGTAGTTTTCCCAAGAGGAAGCGTGTGTGTGGTGTTTTCGAACTGTTCGGAGGCGTTCATCCTTTTTATTCGGAGGCAACTATTCGGAGGCATTGGACCTTTTCGAATGCGTCGAAATTTGGTTCGTTAACTACCTTAGAACTGATTTAATGTTAAAATCGTTCTATGAGGAGTCAAATCGTTTTATGTATTAAAAAGCGATAATTGAATAAATTAAATAAAGTGACAATCGATAAATAAATAAAGGGTTAATAGGCATTTACACCCCTGTAATGTTAGCGAATTTTGCTTTTCCCCCCTCCCTGCCTTTTGACAACAGTTTTTTCAAAAAAAATCGTTGCCAAAACCTGCATTAGGCAACGGTAGGGGGTAAACCGAAACACGCTCATATTGTAGGGGGTAAATGCCTATTAACCCATAAATAAAAATAATGAATTAAATTAATTTGTGAAATAAAAATAAATTGGAAAAATGGAAAAATAAGAACTTAAATTACATAGGCCTCATATTGATCGAGTATCACCGATTTAACGAAATCGGTCGAAACGTCGACCTTTTGTTATATCATTGGCCCGAAAGAAATGTTAAAAATAAAAATATGAAATAAAACTAATTAAAAAATAAAACAAAGAAGAAACAACCGAAAATAGATTAAAAGATCAATAAAAAATTAAAACGGAAAAAACCTTTATAAAGTTTAACAAAATTAATAAAATTCATGTGAATAATAATATAAAAAAATGTGTTTGCCGTAAGATCATAATGTTGTTGATAATAGATGCATCCCATGGGCTAGGCCCTATTAAAAAAATAAGCAAAACAATTAACTCATAAAAATTTATGAAAGTTGAAATAATAATTAAAAAAAAAAGATAGCAACCCCTTTCTTCTCAAAACACCATATCAGGAAAAAAGGGGGAAAGAAAGAAAACCCACTCTCAAAGAATTCATTGGCGGCGCTCGGTCGGTCCCTCCCAAGACGACGGCTTCTCACAGGTTTCTCGGTTTCGCTCTCAAATTCGTCTATATCCCTCTCAACTCACGATTGCTCGGTTTCACACTCGCGGTTGTGTCAAAGGTTCGAACGATCTCGAAATCTCTCTCACACAAATCTTTCGCTCCTGTTCACGTTTTCGCGTGGTTCCAGATTGGGTTTTCAGGGCGGCTAGTATTGTTCGCAGTTTGGTGGTTTGAAGGTGGTTTGTGTGAAGGTTGAAGGAAGGTGTTTCTGTTTTGGTTCAGTCACGGTTTGTTTTTGGTTACGACATTTGCGATTCAGTCCGTCTCTATTACTCTCGGTTTCGGATTTGTGATTTTTCTGTGCAAGAATCCTTGTTTGTGAAGGTTAGTTGTTTATGAAGGATGCGGGATTATGAAAGGTTTGAGTGAGTTGATGATTGTTTGGTTTTGTAAATAAATAAATAAATAAAAGCTTCTGGGTTTATAAATCTTTGGTGAAGATTTAATGGGGTTGTTCTGGTTTCTGCAGAGTGGGTGAAAAGAAGAGGATTTAAGACAGTGAGGGATTTGTTGAGGGTTTGTTATTGGAGAGAGGATTTGTTTGTGGTTTAATGAGATTATGAAGAACTTTGAAAGTCTTTTGCAATGTTGTTATGAGATTTTGAAAGGTATATGCTGCGTGAAAATTTTCTTTGTGAGTGCGTTTGTGGAATCGTTATGCTCTGCCTTTTTCGTACAAGATCTGCGATGCCAGCTATGATAACAAACTTTGTGTAGGGTCTGTTGTGGGTGTTATGCTGAGGGTATGGTAGTGGAAAACAAGTTCTGTTACATGAGAAACTTAATTTGGTTTCCCTCTCCCTTTTTTTGCAATTTTCTGTTTCAAAGTTTGTTTGTAAAAACAATTTTTTTTTATAAAAAAAGTTATAACAATTATAAATGTAATAATAGTAATAATGTAATAATAATAAAATGTTAAATAATAATAAAGAAAGTAATAATGAAAATAATAATAATAATAATAATAAAATAAAATAAAAGGAATAATGGAAGATATTAATAATAAAAAATAATAATAATGATAATAATAATAATGGATGAAAATAATGATATGAAAAGAATAATAACTATAAAAATAAGATGATTTTTTTTGTAAATTTTTAATGGTGATGGGTTTAAGAATACATTAATGGGCTTAAAGAACAAATACTTAGATGAAAAGTTGTTTAGAAAAAGATTTTAAATAAAAAGGATAATGGGATATGAAAAGTGATAATCGGATAAAATGACCCCGCACAAAGTAGTGATTTTTTTTTACCGCACACACACACTCGACACAACAATCTCGATTAGACCATAACTTTTCGCACAAACCCCGGACTCGGTTTTACATTGATAATGACATTTTTTTATTTTTGAATATTGGTTAATAAACAGAAAAAAAAATGGTAAAGGAAGGACAAATTTGGGGTATGACAGTTGCCCCTATCGAATTGGCTTAGACCGAGTAAGATGAATTGGCTTGCGTTCGTACTTCCAAGTTATAAGACAATTAGATACCAGAAAGACTCCGAATTTGTCCGCAAAAGAAAGAAATTGGTGAAAGATCGATGATTAAAACTGGAAATGATGGGTGATACAGAAAAAGAAACAGGTTGACAGAAAATTAAATAAATCGCTATCACCAAAAGGATGATAAGACGACCCCGACACTCGATCTGGACGATCGATCTGGATGTCGCGTGACGGAAAATAAATAATTGCTTACCACCGCAAGGATGATAATGCGACCCCAACACTCGAATTAGGTCGATATGGATGCTGAGTGACAGAAAACAGTAAATAACCGCTTACCACCGAAAGGATGATAATGCGACCCCAACACTCGAACTAGGTCGATATGGATGCTGAGTGACAAAAAATAGTAAATAATCGCTTACCACCGAAAGGATGATAATGCGACCCCAACACTCGAACTAGGTCGATATGGATGTTGATTGACAGAAAACAGTAAATAATCGCTTACCATCGAAAGGATGATAATGCGACCCCAGCACTCGAATTAGGTCGATATGGATGTTGAGTGACAGAAAAAAGTAAACAAATCGCTTATCACCGCAAGGATGCTAATGCGACCCCGACACCAAAAGGATGTCGAGTGGCAGAAAATTAAACAAATCACTTACCACCACAAGGATGATAATGCGACCCCAACACTCGATGCTAGGTCGATGTTGAGTAACAGAAAATTAAATAATCGTTTACCACCGCAAGGATGATAATGCGACCCTAGCACTCGGTGCTAGGTCGATGCTGAGTAACAGAAAATTAAACACATCGCTTACCACCACAAGGATGATAATGCGACCCCAACACTAGATGCTAGGTCGATACTGAGTAACAGAAAATTAAATAATCGCTTACCACCGCAAGGATGATAATGCGACCCCAGTACTCGATGCTAGGTCGATGCTGAGTAATAGAAGATTAAATAACCGCTTACCACCGTAAGGATGATAATGCGACCCTGGCCCAAAAGGATGCCGAGTGGCAGAAAATTAAATAAATCGCTTACCACCGCAAGGATGATAATGCGACCCCAGCACTCGATGCTAGGTCGATGCTGAGTAACAGAAAATTAAATAACCGCTTACCACCGCAAGGATGATAATGCGACCCCAACTGTTGTACCCCAAAATTTGTCGTCCCACAATCAAGACAACCTCTCTCAATACTTCTAAATGATCATAAGATCCTCAATACTCCCAATTAGTCAAGAAGTGTGGAAGTTTTCTCAGACAATGTCTCCTCCTAAGCAAAGTGTCCAAAACTAGGGTTTTGTGTTTCTTCAGGTTAAAATGATTTTTAAGACCTCAAGTGAGCTTCATAAAATCCCACATGTATTCAAGAATCCCCATGTCAAGTTTCAAGGCTTTCCCAATAAGTTTGCCCAGTCAGATAATCAGATATGCAAAAATCAGTCAAAGTAGTTAAAAAGTCAAACTGAGGACAATTGTGGTCAAATTAAAGTCAAACTTCAATATTTTTTGCCAACATCAAGTTTATGAAGTAAAATTCATCATTTTATCAAGGGTTGATCATGATTCATCAAGGAAGTTTCAGATCATCAAGAATCAGGAGTTTCTAAATTAGGGTTTTCTTAAGGAAAGTCAACTGAACTTTGACCAGCCATAACTTTTACATGCTTCATCAAAAAATTCCCATTCAAAGCTCATTTTGAAGGAAATTTAATTCTCTACAACTTTATGTCTCACAAGCCAAACCTAAAAATGCTTCATTTGGAAGGTATGAGCTAAAACATTACAGGTCATTTCAAAAGTCAACAAAAAGTCAACATCTTCCAAAGAGCATAATTTGAAAATGGTAAAGGATATGGACATGAGACCAAAGAGGTTGGTTAGAGGACTCTTTAAGCTTTCCAAAATGTCCAAGAACACCTTCATAGCCTTAAAATTGAGGGATTTATGCCTTGGTAAAGTTGGGAAAATTTTTAGGGGTATATTGAGCAAATGAGGTCTTAAAACCAAAATTTTCCAAATGGGCTTGAAATTTTGTAATCCATTCCTTACAATGACATCATGCACGACCCAATGCTTATTTTTTCAGATTTTAATAGTTTATTTTATATTTATTTGGATTTTATTCATTAAAATTCAATTTAAATATATATAAATTATGAAAAATCAAATAAAGCATGAAATCATTGATTGAAAATCATTTGAATTATATTTAGAATGATTGGAAATCAACTAAAGACAGATTGGACCAAAAATAGAAAGGATAGATGAGATTTTTTTGAATATTTGAAAGTGAGGAAACTTCATGATCAAGCAATCTTCACAAGCCCATAAATCCACAAGTTTCTGACCTAATTTGGATCCCTGCATATACACAAACCTAATGCAAGCAAGAGGGACGAATTTGGCAGCTAAGAACACCAAGAACAATCTTCAAAATCTTCAAAGAAAACTCAAATTCGGATTCCTTAATTTTGTTGTTTTTCAGGTGATTTAAAGGTGGCAAATCATTCCTGGACAATCACTGAACATCTTTGCATCATTTTCATCATCCAAAACCTCATGAATTGTTGAAACTGAATCTTCAAATGTTCTTGAAAAACAAAATTCCGATTTCTCTCATACACGCGTTGTTTGTTGTTTTTAATGTTTGATTATGGTTCATGATGCATCACTGATTGTTTCTGGATGTTTATTTTTAAGTTTTGATGCAGGTATCACAAATCACCATGTTAGGGTTCCAAAAAATCGTGAATTAGGATTTCGTTTAAGAGCCTATTTTAGACCAAATTAATGGTGAATTTGGAATCATTAGCCTTCTATTAATCAATCTGGACAATTAGAATGAATTTATTGCTTGTGTTTCTTATGTTCTAATGTGCAGGAGTTATAGTGACAGAAAAAATCCGTCACTATAGCCTTTAGTGACGATCGCCTGTCACTAAAAGTTAAATGGACGGCTGAAGGTTAAAGAAGATGTTTGGCGCGTTCAGAATTTCAAATTTTTGATATTGCTTATGTTGTTTTTGTTTCACAGGATGAACAAACGTGTGGCCTAGCTCAGCTGGTTGTGTGTACACATGTGAATGCATAATACCTGTGTTCGATCCTTGGCTTAGGCGTTTTTGCTTTTAATTCACTTATTTTGCAGGTTTAAAAATATAATGATTGTGTTCTAGTATCCTAACACCAGCGCGTGCTGGCTTAGCTGGTTTTGTACTATGTTATTGAGGTAAGGGACCTGGGTGCAAATCCCAGGTCCTATCTTTTTGGCCATTTTATCCTTTTCTTCATATTTTCTTATATTTTTCTATTTTATTTGTTTTAATTAATTAATTAAATCTAAAACCAATAATGTTTTTATAAACCTTATATTTATAAAACTCATAATTATTTCTTAATATTTATTTTAATTAATTTTATCTTTCTAATATTATTTTTGTATATAACTTTTATTATATATATATTTTGTAAATAAAAACTAACTTATTTTAACTAATTATTTTAAAACCCTAATTATTTTCTAACCCTAATTATTTTCTAAACCTAAAAATTTAACCTAATTTTCTTTAACCCTAAATATTATTTTTATAATAACTTTTTTTTATTTTTGTATAAATACCTTATCCTTTTATTATTATTATCATTTAAACTTATATTATTTTTCTTAAACTCTAAAATTCTAACTTATTTAATTTAAAATAATTTTCTTTAAAAATTCTAATTTCTCTTTATTTCTTTATTATTGTTTTCTTTTTTCTAATGTTTATTATTATTGCTTTATTTATTAGTATTGCTTATATTTGCTTTATTATTATTATTATTTATTTTTTCAATTATATTGTAACTATCCCGAAGCCTTGTAATAATTCATAGATTTATTTTTTCGTCATTATTTTTATAATATTATTGTGTGGTTAGTAAATAGGGAGTGCAAATATAATTGTAATTAATTTAATTTAGATAACTAATTTAAAAAAGATAAATATTTGAAAATAAACACTCACACACGTAAGTCGATCTTTGATTACCATCTTGCAATTCCTAGGGTATTCCTCTTGGTTGTCTTTAATATTGTCAAGTCCCTCAAATATAGGGATGTCTTAAGCAAAGTCCCTTCAAGTATAAATCATCATAGTCCCTACAGTTTAAAAGATCAAGTCCCTTCGAGGTTGCCTACGAAATAATGATCTTGTCCCTTCGAATAAATGATGATAGTCCCTACGAATTGCTAACGACATCCCTTAAGTTGCCTTCATTGACCATACGATGACCCTACGCCCGTCCCTTAAACATCCAAGGTAATGACTACCTATTCCTTAATAATAGGGACATTCTTACCCTTGAAAGAACATACGAGAACTTGAATGACTTAATCTAGGGTAGGTACCTCTTAGTTGCTTGCTCACATTTCAAAATACTTTTTACACCTCACTTTCTTAAACATTTTTCAAAACAAGAATTTGTATACATCCATACGAGGATCATTACAAAGTACTTAGAAAAATTTCTAATCACACACTACACTTTTCAAAAACAATTTAAAGTGAGCTAAGTAACTAAGAGCCCATGGATAACCATGGATATAAAGGGTGCTAACACCTTCCCTTTGTATAACCTACCCCCCGAACTCAAGTCTTTTAAAATAGGTATTTCCTGTTCTTTTATGTCCTTTCCACTTGGATAAAATAAATGTCGGTGGCAACTCTTGCTATCCGTAACATGACTAAAAGTCAGTTCTCCCACCGTGTTACAGAACTGGCGACTTTGCTGGGGAGTTACTAAGTAAAAGAGGGGTACCCTTAGGAATTAGATCACTTTAAATTGTTTGCTTTGTTTGCTTTATATTACTTGTTGGGCTTTATGTGTGAAAGATCCTAACCCGGATCTAGTGTACCCTAGGTAAATGGCAATAGACCAAGGAAACTGTACGGCGTATACCGATATGGTTGATTTGGTGGCTATAGTCAGTGTGACTTCTTGGTTGGTGCTTATGTTCCTTAAGTAAGTTAAGCATAATATGGGGCTGCCATATGTTGTCAATACACTAACTGACTTTTAGAACCCTGGTTATCCCATCTTGGCCTTTAGAAAGTAGTGAGATAGCTGGCTTTGGTGAAGACTGAAGTTGGTTGATACTCGATACTACGCTCATTGAGATCCTAAACTTGGAGGGTTTTGGTTGGCAAGTAAGTTGCCTACTGAACAACCACCCTTGGGAAGGATCAGTGATATTGAGATCCCTTAGAACCTGGTTACTTTTTGTAGGACAGGATGAACCAACTAAACTTCAGGGGAGGGTATTTACCTTTAAACCTCATGCAAGCCTTCAAACCTAGGGCTATTGTGTCACTTGTTTGTGTGTGCCACATGTTTGTGATTGAGCATAACATCATGCATCATAAACATAGCATTTTCACTAACCATTTCAAGGACCAAAGGATTTATCTTTGTTCTTTGTTGCAGGTTATGGCCTCTGCTCGTAGGAATACTATCCGGATCAACTTTGTAGGAATGCCTCCTAAGCTTAAGGAATTGGTCGCTCAAGTTTCTGAAAACTCCTAATTCATCAAGAGGCATGGTCACCTAACTGGATCTAGTCACTTCAGGGTTCAATGAAGACATGATAAGTGTCATGTTTCAGTTCTTTGATCCTAAACATCATTGCTTCACATTCCCCGACTATCAGCTGGTTCCAACAATGGAAGAATTCTCCAAACTACTGGGTATACCTATCCTTGACCAGAGACTCTTCACGGGCTTAGAAAAAGCGCCTAAACTTGAAGTCATTGTTGCAGCCATACATCTGAAGAAATCAGACATTGTTCTGGAAACGAGAAGCGGAGTTAAGGGTATTCTTGCTAAGGTATTGATGGAAAAAGCTCAAGTATTCCTAAAGGCTATGAGTTATGATGCTTTTGAGGAAATCCTAGCCCTATTGATCTATGGCTTAGTTTTGTTCCCTAATCCATACCAATTCATAGACGTACACGCCATCAACATATTTTTGACTCAGAATCCAGTGCCTACATTACTTGGAGATATCTTACATTCTCTTCACACTCGTACTACGAAGGCGAGAGGAACTCTGATGTGATGCATACCTTTATTGTCTAGGTGGTTTATTTCTCACCTTCCTCGATCAGTGATGAAGAATGAACAAGGGTTCAGGTGGTCTAAGAGGATCATGTCACTTTCTCATTCAGACATTCATTGGTGCTCTCGACCTATGGAGAATGTTACTATCATTGACCATTGTGGGGAATTCCCTAATGTGTCACTTCTAGGCATAAGAAGGGGCATTACCTACAACCATTCTTTAGCTCTACGTCAATTTGGTTATGCTAGGAGTAATGGTCCTCATGACATGCTTATTCAGGGTATTATTTTCTACTACGACAACGATCTTCAGGGTTACCATCAAGGTTTATACGAGCTTGGAACAAAGTGAACAATATTGACAACAACACTTTGGAGCCAAAGTATTCTATTCCTGTGGAGCCTTATCTCAGATAGGTTTGATCTCGTGCTCAGACTCTTATGATGCCATATCATGCTGTTCTACCAGTCACTATGGATCCTATTACTGAAGGAGATGTTACTTATACCATCCTTCATCCAGACATGCCCACTGATTTGGAAGAATTGCAAAAGTCCTGGATTCAGTTGAAGGAGCAAAGGGATACTTTTGAGACTCATTTCAGAGCTGGTCAAGAAAGAATTTTGGAGTTAACAAGGCAACTTCACGAGGAGCAAAACCTCAACAAGTACCTCCACGCAAAGAGGAAGCATCCATGGGAGACTTAAAACTCCATATATTTATTTTTGTACTTTATTGTTATTTCTTTTCATTGTAAGCCTAAGGGGAAAATTTATATTAAACACTTACTAATAAAATTTTGTTTTTGATTTCTTTAAACAAATTTAAATCATGCGGTCCTTGAAAACATTGCATATGCATATACATACCATATCATTGCATCACAGGTTTCTTATGAACAAGTATCTTATCTTCTCGCTGTTTATTTCAGCAGAAATGGCTCTCCAGACTCAAAATGCACAATTTTAAGAAATGATCCTGAACTTGTCTAAGGGACAAGATGGGCTGAAGACACTTTTAACTAAGAAGACTAGAAAATCAGTGGGCCTCATCAACCTGGGTAGAAGATTCAGAGGTCCTGTCAAGACAGAAGAAGAGGTTGAGAATCTTGAGTGTGAAAATTCTGAGAGAGAAGGAGGCAGTCTCCATGATACTGTGGAAGATTCTGATTCTGAGGAGAACTATTATCATGATCCTGCTAGTGAGGAGAAGTATAAGATGTTGGTAGACAAAATGAATGCTATGGAATTACAAAAGAATTATGGGTTTGACTTTGAAGATTTGAGTTTGATTTCTGGAGTCTCCATCCCTATAGGTTTCAAAGTTCCTACTTTTGTGGTCTATGATGGTGTGTCTTGCCCAAAACTACATTTAAGGTCTTATGTCAGAAGAATTCAACCCCATACTCCTGATAAGAAATTATGGATACATTTCTTTCAAGTGAGTTTGTTTGGATCCCAACTAGAATGGTATTATCAGCTGGAGAGTACCAACATTCGCAACTGGAATGATCTTGCTGAAGCTTTCTATAAGCAGTACAAATACAATTCTGATTTAGCACCAACTCATATGAAACTCCAAAGCATGTCCATGGATGCCAAAGAAAGTTTCAAGGAGTATTCTCAAAAATGGAGAGATCTGGCAAGTAGAGTTTAACCCCCTTTGACTGACAAGGAATTAGTTGATATGTTCATGAGTACGTTGACTAGTCCTTTCTATAGTCATCTCATTGGAAGCTCATCATCTGGCTTCACTGAGATGATAATGACTGGAGAACATGTGGAAAGTGGTATACGAAGTGGAAAGATTCAGATAGTTGTTTCTTCAAGTATCACCAAGAAGCCCCCTCCTGGGAAGAAAGAATCCAATGTTGTGTATAGCCAGCGAGGCCGTAATGATCGTAACCAATCTGTGGGAGCTGTTTTGATTTCTAATCCTACACCTCCACCACAAGAGCAATAACAGAATAATCATCCCAAGCCTAGGAGGCAGTTTACCAAGCTCAATATGTCATTGGCTCAGGCTTTGTAGCATATGTTGAAAGGAGAATTGATTACCTTGAAGGACCCACCACAGAATATCAATACCTCCTCTTCTCGTTACAATCCCAATGCAAGGTGTGCATACCATTCTAATAGCCCTGGCTATGATACTAACAGTTGCTGGTCATTGAAGAACAAAATCTAGGATATGATTGAGAATGGAGAAATTGAGTTTGACCCTCTGGAAATTCCTAATGTGATTACTGCCCCCATGCCCAAACATGAGAAGACTGTTAACGTTGTTGATGAGGTTGTTTATGTTCGTTCTGTGGCTGAAATAACTACTCCTCTAGCTATTGTCAAGAAGAAAATTGTACAAGCCAGTTTATTTCCGGGTTGCAGGGAAGATTGTTTTTACTGTGCCTATAAACCTGATAGTTGTTGGAGGTTGAGGTCAGGTATTCAACGCCTGATAGATAACTATACTATACTATTTGAAAGAACCCCTTCTATAGAAAGTCTGTGTGGAGGTCTGGCTCAAGATTTGAAAATTGAAGATGTGGCTATGGTTAACAAGATTCCTGTGAAGATTACTTCCATTAGTCCAGTGAGGATCACTTCTAAAGGTCCTGTGAAGATTACTGCTGAGCCAAAGGTGGCTCCAATGATTATTACTACTCCTGGTCCTATCACATATACCTCTGACAAGGCTATACCCTGGAATTATGGTTCTGATGTTTATATTCATGGTAAGAACCTTTGACTGATGCACTTGTTACTGATGTTAATCTTGATGTGGATAATATTGCTGGATCTAGTAAGGTTACCATGAGTGGAAGAATTTTCTCTCGAGAAGACACCTCAAAAGCTGCTTCTAATCAAGTTCATATCTCTAACTTTGGGCCAAGTACTGAGGCTCGGGGCAAAGGACCATTGATTGAACCTATTCAAGCTGAGGCACCAATTAATGAAGATCTCTCTAAGCAGATGGAAGAAGTACTGAAGATCATCCGCAAGAGTGATTATGATGTTGTTGACCAGTTAGGACATACTCCCTCCAAAATCTCCATGTTATCTCTATTATTATGTTCTGAAGCCCACGCCTAGGCTTTAATCAAATTCCTGAAGACTGCTCATGTGCCACATGAAATCTCGGTGGACCAATTTGAAAATTGTGTTGCTCATCTAACTAGTGATAATGTCTTGGATTTTAATGATGTTGATCTGACTCCTGCCGGTAGAAACCATAATAGAGCTCTGCATGTCTCCATTGAATATAGGGGCACTACTTTGTCTCATGTATTTGTGGATAATGGTTCTTCATTAAATGTATTACCTAAGGAGGTTCTAGACAAACTCAATTTTAATGATGTAGTGTTAAGACCAAGTAATGTGGTGGTGAGGGCTTTTGATGGTTCAAGAAGAATGGTGCATGGAGAGGTGGATCTTCCAGTCAAAGTAGGCTCTCAAGTTTTTGAGTCCACTTTCTATGTGATGGATATTCGTCCTGCGTACTCCTGTTTTCTTGGGCGCCCCTGGATCCATGGGGCAGGTGTTGTGACTTCCATTTTACATCAGAAGTTGAAATATCCGGTGAAAGGAAAGATTGTCACTGTTTATGGTGAAGAAGAATACATGGTCAGTCATGCGAACACTTTTAAATATGTTGAGATGGAGGGTCAATTTGTTAAAACTCCTTGCCAGATATTTCAAGTAGTTACTTGGGTCTTTCCTACTACTGAAGCTCCCCCTGTTGTTAAAAGAGTTCCTATGATTACTAGAGTGCCTCCCACAATGGCCTCCCTCAAAGATGCTAGAGTTGTGGTTGAAGAAGGTGGTTGTACTATTTGGGGTCAACTTCCTAACATTCCTTATCAGTCTGACAAGTTTGGTTTGGGTTTTACTGAAGAATCTCAGAAGGTTGTTCGTCGTGCTCGTGTTTCTCGTATCACTCATGGAGGAATCATAAGGGACCAAGTCAATGCTATGGAAGATTATGATGAAGGTTACAACCTGGACGATTGGATTTTTCCTACCATGGGGGATGGACTCAACAATTGGAAGGCGAAAGACATTATTCCTATCTCCTTTAGTCAGGAGTAAATGCTATTTCATTTTTCTAAATTTATTTTTGTAAATTTTAATAACTAAATACTTTTAAGCCTTGTGCCTTGCCCGAGGCACAATGGTATGCTTGTTAGGGTTGTCATTTCATTTGCATATTTTCATTCAATAAAATCAATGGACGTTTCTCGCTTTCGTAAATTTTGTGCTCTTTGTCTTTTTTTTTTCCTTTTATAAAAAAAGTTATGTGTTCTTACACACACCCACATCACTAAATGCAGATATTCATCCACTCTGGATCCTATTAATAACAATTCTGCTATTGCCAATTATGACTTCGAAAATCCGATCTATCAAGCCGAGGATGGAAAGGAGGAAGATTGTGAAGTACCTATAGAATTGGCTAGATTACTACAGCAATAAGAGAAAACTATACAACCACATGAGGAACCAATTGAAGTCGTGAACTTAGGAACCGAGGAAAACAGGAAAGAAATCAAGATAGGTGCTGAACTAGAAGATGGTATCAAGAACAGGTTGATTCAGATGTTACATGACTATGTGGAAGTTTTTGCTTGGTCTTATGAAGATATGCCAGGGTTGGATACAAATATTGTGGTTCACCGTCTACCAGTGAAAGAGGATTGTCGTCTGATAAAGCAGAAAGTTCATTGTATGCGTCCTGATATGTCAGAAAAGATTAAGGCAGAGGTGATGAAACAATTCAATGTAGGATTTCTAGCTGTTACTTCTTATCCACAATGGGCTGCAAACGTGGTGCCAGTACCTAAGAAAGATGGTAAAGTACGCATGTGTGTAGATTACAGGGATTTGAATAGAGCCATCCCTAAAGATGATTTTCCACTTCCATATATTGATGTTCTGGTAGACAACACTGCTCAATATAAGGTATTCTCTTTTATGGATGGTTTCTTTAGGTATAATCAGATAAAGATGACACCTGAAGATATGGAGAAGACTACATTTGTCACACAATGAGGCACTTTCTGCTATAAGGTAATGCCATTTGGTTTGAAGAATGTCGGGGAAACATATCAGCGTGCTATGGTAGCTTTGTTCCATGATATGATTCACCATGAGATAGAGGTATATATGGATGATATGATAGCCAGATCACAGAATGAAGAAGAACACCTTGATCACCTGCACAAGTTGTTTGAGAGGTTGAAGAAATACAAGTTGAGGTTAAATCCAAACAAATGTACTTTTGGAGTTTGATCTGGTAAACTTCTGGGTTTTATTGTTAGTGGTAAAGGAGATATTAGATTTTTTTCATATTTTGAATCATATCTTTCTTCATGATCAAGCTATCCAAAAGCCCAAAGAATGGATTGATTTTTTGACCTAATTTGCTCAATGCTGAGGACACGAAAAAATAGGATTCAAACACCATTCTCCAACTTCAAATTTTCATAAAATATTCAAATTCGGTTTCCTCTATTTTGATCTTTTTCAGTTGATTTGAAGGTAGGGATAGCTTCCTGAGGTCATTTAGATCATGAATCACCCATCATCATCATCATTATCAAAAGCATCACTATGAGCACAAACCGAATTCGTTTTTGCTTTGCTTTTAATTTTTTTCGATTCATATGATTTCCATATTATAAATGATATTTGATTATTGGTTTGTGTTTGTAGTTCTACATAGATGATTTCTGGGCAACAACATTGAAGTTTAGTGACCTAAACCATATTCTGCCATTGTTAGGGTTTTAAAGCCAAAATTAGGGCTTTACGTTCTAACAAATATAAATTAATAATGAAGACATAGATGAATTGTACATGATGTAGTGATCATGTTGATGTGTTTAATTGAACAAAATCGTACGTATTCAATGTAATTTGAATTTCACAGGTTTGTAAGTGCAGGAAAATTCGCAGGAGAAATCGTAGGTTTTTTCGCAGGTAATAGGTTGAAGATGAAGACTCATGGCGCGAAAATATGATTTAAAATTTGAGTTTATTTTATTATGTATTGTTTGTATTATGTTTCACAAACGCTGCAGTGGTTCAGTTGGCAAAGCATACGCGTGTTTGAGGTGAAGACCAGGGTTCGAGTCTGGCCGAAAGCAGTTTTGTTTTTTAATCCATTTATTTTGCAGGTTTGTAATAAAACAATTGCATTGCCTATGGTATTCACCAGCGCGTGCTGGCTCAGTTGGTTTTGAAGGGTTGTTGTTGAGGTAAGGGACCTGGGTTCAAATCCCAGGTCCTTTCTTTTTAGCCAATTTTCTCATTTTTTTTCTTATTTTCAATTTCTTTACATATATTAATTTTATTTTGATAAATTTATTAAATATAACTCATAAAAATAATTTCTAAACAAAATTATAATATTTTCTTTATATTCTTAAAAAATCATAATTTATTTTCTTAAATTTAAAATTGTTTATATTTATTTGATAATATGTATATATATAATTATTATATTTTTGTAAATAGATTAGTAATACATTTTAATCAAAACCTTAATTTAGCTAACCCTAATTTTCTTAAACATAAACCCTAATTTTTTTTTAATCCTAATATTTAACCTAATTTTTTTTAAACCCTAATTAAATCATTTTTTTAATATGTAAATAGTTCAATATTTTGTTTATTATTATCAAATTTGTTATATTTTCTTCTAAAAAATTTTCTAATGTTTATTTAACCTAAAAATAATGTTCTCTTTTAAATTTTTATTTTCTTTATATTTTACTAACCCCTTCTTATTATTATTATTTCATTATTACTAACATTTAAATTATTGCTTATTTATTATTATATTTACTATTTCTATTATTATTTCTCGATTATATTGTAATTGTCCCAAAGCCTTGTAATATTTTAGGTTTATATTTTTGCTTTATTTATTGTAAATATATTTACTGCATGGTTAGTAATTTAGAGTGTGAATAACATACTTGTAATTAAAATTGACTTAGAATACTTAACTTAAATAAGATAAATATTTGAAAATAAACACGCACACATGTAAGTCGATCTTTGATCGCCATCTAGCACTTTCTAGGGTTACCTCTCATGTTGCCTATTTTAAAAGGTCAAGTAAGGTGTGTTAAGCAAAGTCCCTTCACAAATATCATCAAGTCCCTTTAGTTTATAAGATCAAGTCCCTTCGAGGTTGCCTACGATAAATAATCTTGTCCCTTCGAATAAAAGATGATAAGTCCCTACGAATTGCTAAAGACACCTTGCAGTTGCCTATATTCAGATGTCCCTACACATGTCCCTTATAACATCCAAGGTAATGACTACCTATTCCTTAATAATAGGGATAGTCTTACCATTGAAAGAACATAAGAACAATAAAGACTTAATATAGGGTAGGTTCCTCTTAATTACTTGCTCACACATTTCAAAATACTTTTTACACCTCACTTTTCAAACAAATTTTCAAAAACAAGTCTTGGTATACATCCATACGAAGATCATTACAAAGTACTTAGAAAAATTTTAATCACACACTACACTCTTCAAAAACAATTTAAGTGAGCTAAGTAACTAAGAGCCCATGGATAACCATGGATATAAAGGGTGTTAACACCTTCCCTTTGTATAACCTACCTCCCGAACTCAAATCTTTTAAAATAGGTCTTTCCTGTTCTTTTATGTCCTTTCCTTTTGGATAAAATAAAAGTCGGTGGCGACTCTTGTTATCCGCAACATTTATAGAAAGTCAGTTCTCCCACCGTGTTACAACATCATATCATATCATATCATACGCATTTTCATAAAATATTATCTTGCAGATTATTATATATATCATTATATTTGTACCGAACTAACCTTGTTTTTCAGGTTAATTCTCCAGCAAGCAAAACTTCATCAACAAACTTACCTTGGGTCGTCGTTTATTCTTCCCAATGGTTATCTTGTTACCTCGGGCCGTCGTTTATTCTTCCCGAAGGTTATCTCATTTTGGGCTGTCGTTTATTCTTCCCAAAAGTCAACTTACCTTGGGCCGTCGTTTATTCTTCCCAATGGTTATCTTGTTACCTCGGGCCGTCGTTTATTCTTCCTGAAGGTTATCTCATTTTGGGCCGTCGTTTATTCTTCCCAAAAGTCAACTTACCTTGGGCCGTCGTTTATTCTTCCCAATGGTTATCTTGTTACCTCGGGCCGTCGTTTATTCTTCCTGAAGGTTATCTCATTTTGGGTCGTCGTTTATTCTTCCCAAAAGACAACTTACATTGGGCCGTCATTTATTCTTCCCAATGGTTACCTTGTTACCTAGGGCCGTCATTTATTCTTCCCGAAAGGTTATCTCATTTTGGGCCGTCGTTTATTCTTCCCAAAAGTCAACCTACCTTGGGTCATCGTTTATTCTTCCCAATGGTTATCTTGTTACCTCGGGCCGTCGTTTATTCTTCCCGAAGGGTTATCTCATTTTGGGCCGTCGTTTATTCATCCTAAAAGACAACTTACCTTGGGCCGTCGTTTATTCTTCCCAATGGTTACCTTGTTACCTCGGGCCGTCGTTTATTCTTCCCGAAGGGTTATCTCATTTTGGGCCATCGTTTATTCTTCCCAAAAGTCAACCTACCTTGGGCCGTCGTTTATTCTTCCCAATGGTTATCTTGTTACCTCGGGTCGTCGTTTATTCTTCCCGAAGGGTTATCTCATTTTGGGTCGTCGTTTATTCTTCCCAAAAATGTCATCTCCATATTTAAGAAGCATATCAGAAGACTCTTTATCCAAATGGAATCTTTAAGCCCATTCAAGCATCACGATCAACCAACAACATCATTCTACACACCAGCCAGTGCAAATTTTTGGATTTTTGTGTTCAATTCTCTTCAATCTTCAAGTCACGAATGGCATACATGCCAATCTAACTCCTCAGATTCTAGAAAATTGAACAAGGGGAAGCTGTTGTACCCCAAAAATTTCCCTCCCACAATCAATACAACCTCTCTCAAGACTTATAAATGATCATAAGATCCTCAAGACTCCCAATTAGTCAAGAAGTGTGGAAGTTTTCTCAGACAATGCCTCCTCCTAAGCAAAGTGTCAAAAACTAGGGTTTTGTGTTTCTTCAGGTTAAAATGTTTTTTAAGACCTCAAGTGAGCTTCATAACATCCTACATGTATTCAATAATCCCCATGTCAAGTTTCAAGGCTTTCCCAATAAGTTTGCCCAGTCAGATGATCAGAAATGCAAAAACCAGTCAAAGTAGTTAAAAAGTCAAACTGAGGACAACTGTGGTCAAATTAAAGTCAAACTTCAAGATTTTTTTGAAAAAATCAAGTTTATGAATTAAAATTCATCATTTGATCAAGGGTTGATCATGATTCATCAAGGAATTTTCAGATCATCAAGAATCAGGAGTTTCTAAATTAGGGTTTTCTTAAGGAAAGTCAACTGAACTTTGACCAGCCATAACTTTCACATGCTTCATCAAAAAATTCCCATCCAAATCTCATTTTGAAGGAAATTTAATTCTATAAAACTTTGTGTCTCACAAGACAAGCCTAAAAATGCTTCACTTGGAAGGTATGAGCTAAAACATTACAGGTCATTTCAAAAGTCAACAAAATGTCAATATCTTCCAAAGAGCATAATTTTAAAATGGTAAAGTATATGGAGATGAGACCAAAGAGGTTGGTTAGAGGCATCTTTAAGTTTTACAAAATGTCTAAGAATACCTTCATAGCCTTAAAATTGAGGGATTTATGCCTTGGCAAAGTTGGGAAATGTTTTAGGGGTATATTGAGCAAATGAGGTCTTAAAACCAAAATTTTCCAAATGGGCTTACAATTTTGTAATCCAATCCTTACAATGACATCATGCACGACCCAATGCTTATTTATTCATATTTTTATAGTTTATTTTATATTTATTTGGATTTTATTCATTAAAATTCAATTTAAATATATATAAAATATGAAAAATCAAATAAAGCATGAAATCTTTGATTGAAAATCATTTGAATTATATTTAGAATGATTGGAAATCAACTAAAGACATATTGGACCAAAAATAGAAAGGATAGATGAGATTTTTTGAATATTTGAAAGTGAGGAAACTTCATGATCAAGCAATCTTCACAAGCCCATAAATCCACAAGTTTCTGACCTAATTTGGATCCCTACATATACACAAACCTAATGCAAGCAAGAGGGACGAATTTTGCAGCTAAGAACACCAAGAACAATCTTCAAAATCTTCAAAGAAAACTCAAATTTAGATTCCTTAATTTTGTTGTTTTTCAATGATTTAAAGGTGGCAAATCATTCCTGGACAATCTCTTTGCATCATTTTCATCATCCATAACCTCATGAATTGTTGAAACCGAATCTTCAAATGTTCTTGAAAAACAAAAGTTCGATTTCTCTCATACACGCATTGTTTGTTGTTTTTAATGTTTGATTATGGTTCATGATGCATCACTGATTGTCTCTGGATGTTTATTTTTAAGTTTTGATGCAGGTATCACAAATCACCATGTTAAGGTTCCAAAAAATCGTGAATTAGGATTTCGTTTAAGAGCCTATTTTAGACCAAATTAATGGTGAATTTGGAATCATTGGCCTTCTATTAATCAATCTGGACAATTAGAATGAATTTATTGCTTGTGTTTCTCCTGTTCTAATGTGCAGGAGTTATAGCGACAGAAAAAATCCGTCACTATAGCCTTTAGTGACGAACGTCTGTCACTAAAAGTTAAATGGACGGCTGAAGGTTGAAGAAGATGTTTGGCGCGTTCAGAATTTCAAATATTTGATATTGCTTATGTTGTTTTTGTTTCACAGGATGAACAAACGTGTGGCCTAGCTCAGCTGGTTGTGTGTATGCGTGTGAATGCATAATACCTGTGTTCGATCCTTGGCTTGGGCGTTTTTGCTTTTAATTCATTTATTTTGCAGGTTTAAAAATATAATGATTGTGTTCTAGTATCCTAACACCAACGCGTCCTGGCTCAGTTGGTTTTGTACTATGTTATTGAGGTAAGGGACCTGGGTTCAAATCCCAGGTCCTATCTTTTTGGCCATTTTATCTTTTTCTTCATATTTTTTTATTTTTCTATTTTCTTTGTTTTAATTAATTAATTAAATCTAAAACCAATAATGTTTTTATAAATCTTATATTTTTAAAAATCATAATCATTTCTTAATATTTATTTTAATTAATTTTATCTTCCTAATATTATTTTTGTATATAACTTTTATTATATATATATTTTGTAAATAAAAACTAACTTATTTTAACTAATTATTTTAAAACCCTAATTATTTTCTAACCCTAAAAATTTAACCTAATTTTCTTTAACCCTAAATATTACTTTTATAATAGCTTTTTTTATTTTTGTATAAATACCTTATCCTTTTATTATTATTATCATTTAAACTTATATTATTTTTCTTAAACTCTAAAATTCTAACTTATTTAATTTAAAATAAATTTCTTTAAAAATTCTAATTTCTTTTTATTTCTTCATTATTGTTTTCTTTTTTCTAATGTTTATTATTATTGCTTTATTTATTATTATTGCTTATATTTGCTTTATTATTATTATTTATTTTTTCGATTATATTGTAATTATCCCGAAGCCTTGTAATAATTCATAGATTTATTTTTCCGTCATTATTTTTATAATATTATTGTGTGGTTAGTAAATAGGGAGTGAAAACATAATTGTAATTAATTTAATTTAGATAACTAATTTAAAAAAGATAAATATTTGAAAATAAACACTCACACACGTAAGTCGATCTTTGATCGCCATCTTGCATTTCCTAGGGTATTCCTCTTGGTTGCCTTTAATATGGTCAAGTCCCTCGAATATAGGGATGTCTTAAGCAAAGTCCCTTCAAGTATAAATCATCATAGTCCCTACAATTTAAAAGATCAAGTCCCTTCGAGGTCTCCTACGAAATAATGATCTTGTCCCTTCGAATAAATGATGATAGTCCCTACGAATTGCTAAAGACATCCCTTAAGTTGCCTTCATTGACCATACGATGACCCTACGCCCGTCCCTTAAACATCCAAGGTAATGACTACCTATTCCTTAATAATAGGGACAGTCTTACCCTTGAAAGAACACACGAGAACATGAATGACTTAATCTAGGGTAGGTACCTCTTAGTTGCTTGCTCAAATTTCAAAATACTTGTTACACCTCACTTTCTTAAACATTTTTCAAAACAAGGCTTTGTATACATCTATACGAGGATCATTACAAAGTACTTAGAAAAATTTCTAATCACACACTACACTTTTCAAAAACAATTTAAGGTGAGCTAAGTAACTAAGAGCCCATGGATAACCATGGATATAAAGAGTGCTAACACCTTCCCTTTGTATAACCTACCCCCCGAACTCAAGTCTTTTAAAATAGGTTTTCCTGTTCTTTTATGTCCTTTCCACTTGGATAAAATAAAAGTCAGTGGCGACTCTTGCTATCCGCAACATGACTAAAAGTCAGTTCTCCCACCGTGTTACACCAACACTCGATGCTAGGTCGATGCTGAGTAACAGAAAAAATAAATAATCGCTTACCACCGCAAGGATGATAATGCGACCCCAGCACTCGATGCTAGGTCGATGCTGAGTAACAAAAAAGTAAATAATCGCTTACCACCGCAAGGATGATCATGCGACCCCAATACTCGATGTTAGGTCGATGCTGAGTAACGGAAAAAATAAATAATCTGGAAGAGAAATATCCAACGGGAACGTCCATTGAATAACACCTAGGAGAATCTTTGGAATCTTCGATCGACCCTGGATCCCGACTTCTGCTGGGGAAAGGCCTGGAATCTTAGGTTGATCCTGGATCCTGAATTATGCAACTCTGCTTGTTTGTTTTTGAAATGGTATTCCATAATGATGGAGATACGATGCAAGTATTTATGCACGACTGAAAGTTAAAATGTTGGGAGTATGTAAAGTTGATTTATTTAGGTATGCATATGATACACACTCTGTAAATGATGGATGTAAATGATGCATAATGATGCATATGAGGTGATCGGAACGATAAAAGCGTCAGCTTGGTGGACTTTTGGTCTGGTAGTTGCCGATGATGATTGGACTTTGGGTGGGTGGAGGGTTTGATTCCCCGACACTTGATCTTCGATGATGCGTGGTCAGAAGATGAATCTGGATGCCCCAAGTTTGGTCACTTATTGATGAGCGGAGCGACTTAATTGGCACATGAAGATTGCTTTGCTTTGAATGATTACTAACGCCTAACAAGATCTGCTTGTTCAGCTGGGGAAAAGAGATATGAAGATTTGCTCCTTGTTTGCTTGCCCATGTCGGTAGGGTATTTGAAAGAATTCTGGTGGGGAAACTTTGAGAGTGACCATGACATGATCTGCCCCAGTGTCTGGATTTGGTAGGTGTCTGCCCCTGATTGAGCCTTTGAAGGTGATCTTGCCCCGGATTGAGCTGTTAAGAATGATTTTGCTCCTGATTAATGGACTTTGAGATAAATTGTCCTTGATTGGGCTGTTGAAGATGCTTTTCCCCTGATTGGACTGTTGAGGTAGTCATGATTCATGTTGGCACCAATGAAGTTCAAATATCTCTTTTGATTTCCCCTTGTTGGAATGTCTTGATGTCGAGCACTATTTTTGCAATTAAATTGTTCATACACAAATGGTAATGTTAATGCAATGTTCATACAAGTTTTGAAAAAGTCAATTTATTTGAATGGTATGAAAGTGTAGCGAATTGACTATTAGTCCAAATGATGTGTTGATTTAGAAAGTGCGTAAAAATGCAGCAAGAATAATGTGCAATCGAGATTGAATATTAGCAAATATATGGGAGTCATTTTACGCAACCTTGTTGGTAATATGCTTTCAGAATAAACCCTGCCTCAATTAGGTCTTTTGAGGGTTGTAACGTGGTCTGGTTCATGGTTTGAGAAACAAAGGTATAAAGCTTAAAGTTATTTGTATCCATCCCTTCTTCGTAATGTTCTCCAGTCCTATGTTCAATTAACTCTACACATGCATTTGTTTTGACTTTGCAAGAGTGAAGATGAAGCTTTAAAGTTCGCTTGAAAATGGCATTCATCTTATTTTGTTGTTGGTGATCCTTTGATTCTTGATTTGGTGGTCACTGATATTTGTTTTGCTTTTGCTGAGGATTTGAGTTCCTCTTTTGATTTGTTCTTTTTTTCCGACTAAGTCTCCCTTCGGGTGCTTAACTTAGTGGTTTTTCTTTTCTTTTCTTTTTGTTTGAATGTTGTGACTGCCAAGTCATTTGTTGATGGTCCTCCGACGAGATGTCTCATCTTACGATTTGAGAGTGTAGTCAGGTTAACTAAACAACTACCCTGCCCCGGGTTAAACGTAAGGGTTTGTATCCGAAAGAAACTCCTACTTCTAGGCTCGAAGTAGTTGACTATGGATTAACTCCTTATATCTCCAGTGTTTGGGGATTTGAACAAAAAAATGCATGTACATCGTTGACGAGGTTTTATCCAAAAGCATATCGCAACAGTTATGGGTATTTCGTTTTCATCATCCTCCCTCAAATATTTGCTAAAGTGAAGTGAGGGAATATTTTTGTGATTTTTGTGTTAAATGAGAAATAATGAGCGAATGCAAATAGACTGATTCAAAACATGCATAAACATAATATTAACAAAACCAAGTACAAACGATAATGTTCAAAGCAAATAGTACTTAACAAACAATACAAAATAACAAGAATGCGAAAATGATAAATGGCGACGACTTCCTTGATTTGAGGAATTGAACTTCTCTTGATTTGACTTGCTCAGAGTTGGAGACTATTCAGCTCGATCTTCAACAACCCCTTCAAAAGTTTTCACTTGCTGGCACCGTGCGACAGCATTGGATTGTTCTGGAAATTCAGATTCTTCTAGGTGAAGATGAGATCCTTAGAGTCGATAAAGTCTTGAACTTTGTGCTTGAATACTCTGCAGTTCTCAATTGTGTGACCTGGAGCACCCTTGTGATACTCACAGCGAGCATTGGCATCACAGTCTCGGGCGTTACTAGTTTGAGGTGGCATGTCCTTCAAAACAAGAGTTCCCTTTGCCATCATCCCATTGAATATTTCTCCATATGACATAGACAGTGGATCAAAGTTTCTTTCAGGCCTTCTTTGTTGATATGGATGGTGTTGTTGAGGAGCGCGTTGTTGTTGTTGACCAGGTTGTTATGGATAAGCTAGTTGCTGATATGGATTAGGTGCAACATTAGCAATAAGAGGATATGGATGTGGTTGATAAGCTATCTGGGGTGGAAATGGAGCTTCAATAGCCGGCTGATAAGGCATTGGAGGAACTGGATGATATGGCACAGGAGCATATTACGCAGCAGCAACATACAGATACTAGTAGTAGGGGATTGAAGTAGGTGTACTTTGTTGAGGATTCCCACTTGAAGTAGAAATGACATTTGTTTCGCCCTTCTTGTACCCATTGAAAGGCTTCTTGGTTCCAGATTGGCTGCTAGAACCTCTTTGGATCTTTCCACTTTTCAGACCTTCTTCGATTCTTTCTCCAACAATCACCATGTCCGAGAAACCAGAAGATACGCTACTGATCAACTTTTCGTAGTATTACCCTTGTAAGGTACCCATGAAAATGTCAATTATTTCACGGTCAACCAATGGCGGATGAACTCTGGCAGCTAACTCCCTCCAGCGTTGTGCGTACTCTTTGAAGGATTCGTTTTCCTTTTGAGTCATACTCTGAAGTTGAGTACGGTTTGGAGTTAAGTCAGTGTTGTACTTGTACTACATTTTGAATGCATCAGATAGATCAAGCCAAGTACGAACATTGTTAAGTTCGAGCTGCATGTACCATTCTAGAGACGCTCCAGACAAGCTGTCTTGGAAGCAATGGATCATGAGCTTGTCATCTTTGGCATGAGCGACCATTTTCATGTAATACATCCTTAAGTAGAGTTCAGGACAACTGATGCCTTTGTATTTCTCGAATTCCAGCAATCTAAACTTAGCAGGGATCACAACATCTGGAACTAAGCACATGTCTGAGGCACTCAGAGAGGTTGAATTGAGTCCTTCCATGATTAAGAGTTTTTCTGGTAACTCACGACACATCTTCATAGCTTCGGATTCTTGAACAGGATGAGGGTTGGTGATTGGAACATCAGTATGCATCTCGTACTTAACTTGTTGATCCTCTTCAACATGAGGAATATGAACATGAGTAACGACAGGTTGAGCTTGAGGAATAGCACCAACAGTAACACCAAAGGTAGGTATTGGTTGAGATGTGACTTCTTCAATAATAGGAGTATAGCCTGGAGGCAAACCATAGACCAAAGGATTTAGAACTGGAACTGAAGGCATTGTGTGCGAGGTAGATCCTTTCACGAGAACATTGTTCATTGCAGCATCAGCTTCGCGACGTTCTTCCATTCTGGCCAAAGCTTGTAAAGTCTCAAAAATTTGATCGATCTTGCTCTTGACCGAGTCAATCTCTTCCCTCATATCAGCTTGTTCTTCTTGAATCACGTCCATCAGTCTTTTAGTGTTGGCTCGAGTTAGGTACGGGCGTCGAGAACGACACGGGTGTCGGGAAACCAACTTGATTGACTGAAGAATGAAGGAACAAGAAATGAGTTTTCGGCTTTGGAATGAAATGCAAGATGAACAATTAATGAAAATGAGATGATATGCAATGTCAGAATCCAGGATCGCAAGATCAGGGTCTGGTATTAATCCAGAATTTTGATAACAGGAATTCATGAGTCCGAGGTACGGATGAAGGATACTCTGATCCGGAACTCACTGGGTAGACTCTAAGGTTTTAGGGACCCCAAAGTTGTCAATTCATATGGATGCTCATCACACACGCCATAAGCATGACGGTTGATTGACTTCCCCATATGAATATACTTTGGGTGAGATCTTCGTATCGACAACCCACGAGAGAAAATTTTCTCGGGAGCCCATATTATGCGATCATCGAAACAAGGTTTAAACAAAGGCCTCAGAGTTATGGACTTTGCTCAAATGTTTAATGCACATGTCAGCTCTTGACAGTCAATCAACTCCATTGAGAAAATCTATTCTAAGTGAGGTCTTTGTATTGACAACCCACGAGAGCAAATTTCTCGGGAGTCCATACTACGTGACCATCAATCAATGTTTTAACCAAAAGGTTCTAAAGGTCCTTAGAGTCGATGACCCTAATGAAAACAACTGAGCATACACGCCAAGAGCTTGACGGTCGTCAGTATTCTCATTAGAATCTACTCCAAATGAGGTTTTCGTATCGACAACCCACGAGAGCGGTTCCCTAGGGAGCCCATACTACACAACCTCGCTAACTTATGTTTTGTACTCGTTAGCCCGGGTATAGAGCCTTTCCCTCAAGTTCTTTTGCGGTCAATGTATTGATCCAATATCATAGTGTAATACCTCAAAATTTGCCCTCGCTCTTTGTACCTTAACTGGCATATAGTTTTGCATTCATCTGTATCCCCATTAGGTCATTAACAATCACATTCATGCATTTTCATTGGTGCTTAAGGCATGGGATCAAGGTTTTCTCATGGATAGAACTTTCTCATTCATAGATGATCTACCTGGCTGTTACACTTAAGATTGAGACAAGGGTTTGAGATACCATCATCATGCGTGTCTTCTTATCAAAGCTTATTGAGTATCAATGTCCTATGCTTCAGGGTCTCCCGAGGGTGACAAGTGGTTTCATCTTGGTTTTATTTGAGATTGGTCGTGGAGTGAGGTTTTGTTCCTTATTCAGCGATAGACAATAGCCACCAGGATCTTGATTCACTTCTCAATTAAGGTTATGCATGAGGTGTTGTAGTTCATAAAGCCGGTCATGGTTCTCTAATTTCAAGGATCAATTCAGATTTGTTGGCATCTAGTTTCAGTGCGATCTGTGGATTCAATTCAATATTTATTCATGGTTAACCTTATTTTTCAAGGAGTGATTCCCTTTGGTTCCAAATGCGATTTTTGTGGGTACAGCCCAGTCATTTCCGTGTAAGAGTCAGAGGATTTTGTCATGGTCGATTTTCAAAATTATTTGGATTGCGACATTATTTGGATACAAGCTAGTTCCATTTGGTTTCCCAATTCATCACCCTTGCCATGATAGTCATAACTCAAATTCGAGTTTGTGTAAATATCACAAGAATTATAAAACCGAAAATCCCATTGATTTCTTTTCTTTCTTTTTTTCTTCTTCTTCCTCATTGTCCAACCATAAACCACTTTCAAACCTGTTATCCTTCATATACCCATAAGTTTACCTTATTTTGTTTTTCCATCATTTTTAAAACCACTTTTAAACCAATTACCAACTTAAATCCAATTTTTTTCTTTTTATTTCGTTAATTCTAAAAAAAACATTCTTACACATTTAATTTCATTGTTTTTCGTCCAAAGCTTGTGTTTCAATTGGTGCAACAACTGGTTATCACATTCATCTAAAAAGTTAACGAACTGATAATCCCCATTCTCTCTATTACAAACACCATTGGCCCTCATCAATTCCTCAATAGAAAAATAACGTACAAAGCACAAAAAGGAAGATGAGAATGAAAAGGCAAGATAATAGGTCTCCAATTCAGACTAATTGATTGGTAACCAATTTCTGATGGGGATGACAATAGAAGTTCTATTGCAAATTACAAAAAAATCATCACAGCAAAAGTGGAATTTGTTACACCAAAGGTTATTCAGAAATAAAAACTCATGTGCTACAACAGAAACAAGTTACACCAGAAAATTAGATAAAAACTAAAGAGGGAATAACAAATTAGTTACAATACAACCAGTCATTTATCGTAATTCCTTGGAAAAATCTTTCAGCCTAAAAGATCACAATGTAGTAAGAATACTGGAAAACTACTATGCTTCAAATGGGACACTTCACGAGCATTTACATGGTCATGAAGAAGTATGCCAGTTCTCCCGGACACGGCGTACGAAAATCGTCTATTGGCACATAGAAGTTGAACTTTCGTTCACTGTTTCAAATCTGAATTCTAGAGATGTATACCTTGCAAGTTGGTTGATTCTGAAAGTTGGAATGCGATGCTTGAAATATCGGAAAAGAATTCTGATACTATTAGTAGCCAAGGTGCTGCTGGTGTTTTTCCAAATTCCCGTGAGGCATGCCATCTTGGTATTAAAGGAAACATACAAAGGTTACTTGGCAGAGCAGGAAAATGTCGCATTTGTTGAATCTTGAACGGAAGAATTGTGGACACGATGACTTCAAGGTGATGTGCGAGGTGATAATTCTATCCTGTTGTAGCTGCGCGTCTATCTATGCAGGAATTATACAGCGTATTGAAGAGTAGAATGTGACAAGCACAGTCTCGTTCATATCTCGATTCCAATCTTCACCGTATCTCAGCATTGCGTTCATCGCAATGTTCATCAACAACATCAATCCAACTTCTCCATCATCTTTAATCAACAACCTACATTAACCAAAAAACCAAAGTTAACAGAGAAAACTCAGGGGTATAAGTTCAGAAGGACACCTTTAACTAATTCAAAAAATCACAAAACCGAATTCGGTTACATTCTAACAACCACAACAGAAAAATAACAGAAAAATTTCTAGAACTCACTTGAAAATTCCAGAAGGATCCAGAAGAATGACTCCTATAAATTAGAAACACCACTCTTCATCAATCTTCTTCACCCTTTTCTTCAATCCATGACCCTCACCTTCTCCAATCTTCTTCAACCTGCAGAACCTCAGTAACCTTCACACAAATCCACTCTTCATCACATCTCTTCAACCATTCTTCTTCGCCAACCCTTCAATTCGAACCATCTTCATCAACTACCATCCTCAATTTTCAATCCGCAGAAAAGAATTGCAACATCATCATCTTCCTCTGTCAGGCTCTTGCCCCAATTCACTCTCCAAGGCCCTCTAACCTTCATGCTTCACTCTTTAGCGTCAAATCTGCAAGTTTAGTGAAATCAGTAACCACTCAATACTCCCAAAGTACAGCAAGCATATCATTCCCCAAGAATACGCTGCATACCTGATCAAGCACGAAATCGCAGCTCAGTCGTCAATTCGCCGTCTGAATCAACTTCTCAATCGCTTCATCCTCACGTTGCGTTGCATCACTTTTAGTCACCATAATCTCCTCATCATCCATCTTCATTAGCGAAGCTGAGAGCCACGAGGACATTTTTTAGTTGTCAGCGGCATCACCGACGTCACCGCTAAACTGCGAAAGTCACCAAGAGTAACGTCAATGAAAGCGTAATCAGAAGTTCGTAGCAGAAAGAAGAACGAGTTAAAGAACGCATACCTGACCTCCTCGATTCGCCGTCGTCATCATCGTTCGGTGTCGTCATCGATCCTCTTTCAACTCACCAGGTACACATTGTTGAGTTGTTATAATTGCTGCAAGTCGTTGTTTCGGCCATTTTAAAGATCGATGGGGGTAGATAAGTGTGAGATTCAACATAGTGAGGGTTAGGGTCCTGATTCGGGACAAGATTGAGGTTCGGTTCTAGATTTGCCGCGGCGTTGGGGAGGTTGTTGGCGGAGGTTGGGGTTTCATCGAAGAAGAAGGGTGTCAAGGGTTTCGAAGAAGAAGAGATGAAGGAGAAGAGGAAGTCGAGTTAGCGGCGGCGAGATAAGGAGCTGAAGAACGAAATTAGGGTTGGCTTAGTTTGTTTCAAGTTTCTGTTTTGTTTATAAATTGATAATGGAAAATTAGGAGACATTATTAGTGTTAATTCTTCATTAACCTGCAATAAAGGCCAATTAACCCCCTTTTAATTTGTTTTATTGTCAAAATTACAAAAAAGATATGGACAAGATGTTAAGATCCTCAGCCATACCAGCGGTGACACTTGTCACCGTCCGGTAGGCTATATTTGTTTTGTTATTCACGTCCCCCATTTCTAAAAGAAGAAAAAAAACATTAAGAAAGTATTGCTTCCTGCACCCTCATAGGATCCCTGCGTGTGGGCCTTGCCCATTGCTATTCGAAACCCCCTGTTAAAAGGCCAATTAAAAATAAACTAGAAAAATAACTAAATCCACCCCCATTTTAGTTTCTTTAGAATTTTATTTTTGTTTTACCATATGTTTAGAATTAATTCACAAAAAATAGGAAAATGAGGAGAAAATTCCCAAAAAAATTTAAGTAGTCTTTTAATTCAATTTAGAAATATTTGGCATTTTATTTTTCTGAATTTGCTTGATTTTTGATTTTATTTTGAATTTCTCATGTAAGTAGTTCTAATAGATTTTCTTCTAATGTACATAATTTTGTGGACTTTAGTTCTTAACTTTCCAGTAACTTTTTTTGACCATTCTTTTTACTATAGTTAGAAGACCCATAGTAGTACTTAGAATAATTTTTGTGGATTTTTTATATTATTTTATCTTAGGTTTAGAGGCTTAATCCCTTAGAAATTAGTGGTTAATGCTTAGCTGAAAATAAACAATTTTTAGGCATAGTAAAAATTTGATTTTTTAGAATCCCTTTTAACACAATATTATAGGTAGATTTAGGACCCTATAGAATTAATTCCATAATTTTTTCAAGACTTTTAATATTTTTAGTGTATTAATCTTTAGGCTAGTTATTCATGTAAAATTCACTTGGTTTAGTTTAGAATATTAGGACCCCTTTAGAACTAGTTTAATTAGGTTTAGTCTTAGGAATTTAAAATGACTTAGAGGAGTTTAATTACTTATTTTTAGAATGATAATATTGAATGGTCCCCTTAGTTTTAGGACTTAGGCTTAACAAATAGATTTTTATAAAGTTTAGGCTTGTTTTAGCTTTATGCCTTAATATGCATTTGTCTTAGAATTTTATTCCTTATTTCAATTTTTATGCTTTGCCTTACTATTTGATTTTTTTTTCACTTGAATAGGTTTCCCATTGTTCTTAGAATCAACTTAACTTCCTTAAGAAGTAAGTTGCATTCTAGTAGTTCTAAGTTCCTTTTTCCATTAGGATTAGAATACCTCATTAACCATAGGACCTCTCTTGTAAATAAACAAATAAAATTAGGGTTGTGTCTTAGTCCCCTTAGTTTGTCCTTTTTGCAACTTGAGTCTTTCTTTCTCATCTCATAAAGAAAAGCAATAAAACACTTAATAAAAATCGAACTTTCTTGTACGACACGAGACTTTGTTGCGGAGTGTTTATATGCGTCCTGTTTCGGGGCGAGGTATACATATTCACCGCGATGGATAGGTCTTAGTACAAGACCGTTCACAAACAAATTCAAAAACACTTTCTTTTAAAAGACAAAAACAAACACAATAAGCGACTATCCTGCGGGAACTTCTCTTCTCATCTCATTCATTCACAACGCGAACTCGCGACGACTTGTCACACATGCAAGACGGTAAACGCACTCGTACCAGACGAGCCTGCAACACCTGAGCATAGACATACGCAGTTCCAGCATAAAAAACACAAACAAATAGTTCCCGCCTTAGTTAGGCGAACTACGTCGACTCTGATCCTCATTATCCCGATTAGGTACGTAGGCAGCGGGGTAGGGCCCGTTCGAGCACATTCTTTATTTTCCCTACATTTCCCCCTTTTTATTCCCATTTTCTTGTTCCATTTCTTATTTCTCATTCCATTCCATTTAGCGGTTTTATTCAGCAGCAGTTTTTCTTCTCACCCTTTGAAACAAGCAAGCAAGCGTGGATCCCGTCGGGTACGACGGACGGATTGGGGTGCTAATACCTTCTCAATTTGTAACCGACTCCCGAACTCAGATCTTTGGTTCGCAAGGCCTTTTCCTTTCCTTCTTCCTCAGGTTTGTGCAACATTACCTTTCCCATTCTTTCGGGATAAAAATGTCTGGCTGGCGACTCTACTTTTTCCGCGCCACTTTCGCGTTTGTACCAGGATGAAAATCCCGGGAGAGATAGCTGGCGACTCTGCTGGGGACTAACCTGATTCTTCCGGTTTCCCTTGTAGAGTCAATCCTAGCGTCTGTTTGGCTTTGTTTCTTTGGGTGTTTATCTGTTTGTTGCTGTGTGCTTTAGTTTAGCTTTACTGTTTTTATCTACAGTTCTTTACAGCTTTACTTTACCGCATTTATTTACCGCTTTCAGTATTTTATTTTCCGTACATCATATTATACTGGACTGTCTGGCTGTGCTGGTTTTCATTTTTTCTGTGGGTTGGGAGTTACTGTGAGATAAGCCAAATACCCGACTTGAGTGCACCATAGGATTAGCGTGGACACGTTGTACTCGCATGGTATCTCATCATGATGGGTGGCGATGTGTTCCATACCCAGGTTGCGACCTTCTTGGAACTATCTCGTGTGGGGGTTTTGCCCCACTTCGGGATACGACCTTGATAGTTATGTGCAGCTGGGGACCGATCATTGAGAACCTTAGTGGAATCAACCCTCTTCAGTGATGACAGTGGCAGACCACATTTGTTGGCAAACCCACTCGCATCTGAGGGCCCACTGGGAACTCGCATAGGATGGCCTGGTTCTCTCATAGGAATCCAGTCAAGGCAAACTGTTCGTATGACGGTAGTATTGTACCCTTCGGGATGAATGTACTATTGTTTCTCGATTCAGTGCTTGAAGCTGGGGTCTTATGAGGGATGCTTGTTTCCTTGGACTCAACTGAGGCCTCCCTGAGTAGTACATAATGCCAAACCGATTCCCTGATTTGGTCATGAGCTATTTCTCGGAAATGGTGAACGTATTATTGCTATTCGGCTTTGAGAGTCCGTGATGTTGACCCGAGTAGCACACCCGTGAGATTGAGAGGGGTTTACAGGTTTGCAGGAACCCTAAACTTCAACATACCCGCTTTGCCAGTGTTGTTTTATGATATTATCTGGTGCTATATGGTTCTTTGATTCTGAGATCCGGGATTTCTATTCAGAGAGATTGTTACTGTGATTACCATGGTGACCCTGATATTGTGACTGCTATTATGACTCTCCACAGACACTTGGCTCGTTGTTCAGCTTCAACACCATCAGTGATTATGCTATTATGTGATCCAGTTTTACAGTTATTGGGTTCTCAGTTATGGGGTTCTATACAGAGATGGTGCTACTATTATGGTTCTATTCAGACACTTGACTCATTGCTCAACACCGGCACCAACATCAGATCATTGATCACATGCCTGTTGCATACATGACATCATAGCATTTCTGCACACATGTTTAATTATTTCTGTGGATCACATATCTGAATCATGTTGTTGGTTTTTTCTGTATCAAAACTTGAATCAAAGCAGATAGATTCCTCAGAAATAATTGAACATGGCATTTGCATACATCCTTGCATTCTTGACAGGTGTTTAGAGACAGATTCTTTTCCTGACTTGACTTCTCATCAGAATGGACAACTTGAATCTCAGTCATCAAAGTATATATTTGAAGCAACTCCGGGTGGAGGTAACCGAAAGGAAGACCCAACTGGGGCAATTCAGGGCAAAGGTATAAGCTTTATTTCAGAACCAGAAACTGCGGAAATAGGAAGTCAACCAGATAAAGACTCAGATGAGCTTGGTTATGGAAATTGTGAACGAAGTTATTTTCATCCCTAGTGAGGGGAACTACGCTGCTCTGATTCTCCATTGGTCAATGGAGATACGTAGGCAGGAGATCGTGCAAGATCTTTTCGAGAAACCTTATCTATTAACTTTATCAACCTCTTCCCTCCAGATGTCGTTGTCAGCATCCAACCTCAGCTTCCCAAGAGAGTCCTAGGGCCAGAGAATACGGGTAAAGGCCAAAACAACTTGAGAAGAAGTTTGATCATATTCTGATGACGTACGTGCAACAAGTTTCCTCATTTACGCAAATTCGGAGTGGTTGAGCTAATTGCATCAGGATCATCTCCGACAAAGCTTCCTTTGGGATTTCAATGCCAAGTATGATTACCATTCTGGGGCACCCGACCTTTTAATTGAAGGTTGCAAGTCTTTCAGAGGCAAAGGTGAAGACAAGGTCCCGAAGTTGATCGACTCAAAGGTCATCATGCCAGAAAGTCTGCTCACATATTGAAGTCTCCTCATCAAATGGGTCTCCCAATTTGCAAAGGCATCTTCATAAGCAATAAGTCCAGACGGAGTCAAGTCTCCTCAATGACGGCAATGTTCAGCTTCTTTATTGCGTTTCCATTTATAGTTTATATTGTTTGTTTAAACATTTGTATGCATGCATGAAACTTATTTGTTTTTGAATGATAACCATAATAAAATGCACATGTTTTTCTTGAAGTAATCCATTCGTATTCACTCATGATTTTGTGTATGTGCATTGCAATACCAACTGTTGAGCTTAAACTCTATCAGGGAGGATGACGAAATGAAAATGCATGAATCTCTAATTGTTCGCTTTTGAGAAAGACCATGTTGACGATGTACAGGCATTGTTTCAAATCCTAAACACCGGAGATATAAGGGAGATAGACCCTCGCCAACCCATTTGAGCCTTGAAGTAGAAGTTTATTTTTGCATGAAAAAACCTTTGCACTTAACCCAGGGGCAGGGTAGGCGTCAGTTAGTTTGACCGAGCGTTCAAATTTTAAAAAGGAGTGTACATCTGAGGATCCGTTACCTTTCGTTTTACCAAATCAAGAGGTCCAATGACCAGAAACCACAATGGTTATCCCAAGCAAGAGGTCCAGAGATCGGAAACCACAATGGTTATCCCTCATCAACTGAAAAATGAGACAGTCACGACCCTTTCAAAGCAATCAAGACAAACAGTGTCACACGGTTTGTTCAAAAAAGAAGAAGGAAAAAAAGAATGAAAAATCCCGCTAAGTCGAAACTTGAAAACAAGTGACTTAGGCAAAAATTAGGGCATCCCGCTGGACTTCACAATCAAAGATTCACAAGAATTAGTCCAGGAAAAAGTTAGGGATAAGAAAAAGAATGCAAAAGTGAAAAACGAAAAGGATTACACAAGAAAGATCCTCAAACAAGAATAAAGTCGTGTGGCATAGACACGAAAGACTAAGGTGTGACTGACTCCCAACAACAACCTGTTTGGTGCTTACACCGTTAGTGTAATTGGTTCCTCAACCATCACAAAACCCTTTTTGAGAGGTGAACGCTTGTGAAAGCTGTTGCACCCCAAAATTTGCCCTCACAATACAAGACTTTGTGTGCTAAGAAGGTTCACAAGGTTCACAAGATTCACAATGCTTATATAACCTTTCATGAGGTTCATGAAGTCTACAAGTTACTTCTTGAAGGTTCACAAGGTTCACAAGATTCACAATGCTTATATAACCTTTCATGAGGTTCATGAAGTCTACAAGTTACTTCTTGAAGGTTCACAAGGTTCACAAGATTCACAATGCTTATATAACCTTTCATGAGGTTCATGAAGTCTACAAGTCACTTTATGAAGGTTCACAAGGTTCACAAGATTCACAATGATTACAAAGCTTTCCTGAGGTTCATGGAGTCTACAAGTCACTTTATGAGGTTCACAAGGTTCACAAGCTTCAAAATACCTCCCATGAGGTTCACAAGACATTTTATGATGGTTCACAAGGTTCACAAAGTTCACAATTGGTCAGAAGAGTTAACAATTCCCTCAGACAATGCACCTCCTAAGCAGTGCATCCAAAACTAGGGTTTTGACTTTAATCAGGCTAAATGAACTTCCAAGACTTCAAGTGAGTTTCATAACATCTTATATGTGTGTAAGAACCCCCATGACAAGTTTCAAAACTTTTCTCAGAAGTTTGCTCAGTCAGATGATCAGATAAGTCAAAATCAGTCAATGCAGTTAAAAAGTCAAACTGAGGTCAACTGTGGTCAAACCAAAGTCAAACTTCATGATTTTTTGCCAACATCAATTATATGAGGTAAAATTCATCATTTGATCAAGGGTTGATCATGATTCATCAAGGAGATTCCAGATCATCAAGAATCAGGAGTTTCTAAATTAGGGTTTCCTCAGTAAAAGTCAACCGAACTTTGACCAGCCATAACTTTCACATGCTTCATCACCAAGTCTCCATCCAAAGCTCATTTTGAAGGAAATTGAATTATATACAACTTTGTGTCTCACAAGCCAAGCCCAAAAATGCTTCATTTGGAAGGTATGAGCTAAGACATTATAGGTCATTTCAAAAGTCAACAAAAAGTCAACAACTTCAAAAGGGCATAACTTGAGATTGGTAAATGATATGGACATGAAACCAATGGGGTTGGTTAGAGGACTCTTCAAGATTTCCAAAATGTCCAAGAACACCCTCATACCATTAAAATTGAGGGAGATGTACCCTTGAAAAGTTGGGAAATTTTGTGATGGTTTATGATGAAAATGGAGGTCTAGAACCAATTCTTTCCAAATGGGCTGGCCAAATTGTGATCCAATCCATACATTATCATCATGCACGACCCAAATGATTAAAAATCAGAATTTTTATTATTTTATTTTTATTTATTTTGATTTAATTCATAAAAAATCATTTTAAATAAATATAAAATATGAAAATGCAATATTTAATGGAGATTTGGTTTCTAGAACATCTTCAATGCTGATTGGAATTGAAAAGGAATGAGATCATGAGATTTGTCCAAAGATAGAAAGCCTTTATGCAAGAATATTGAACTTTTAAGACATGATCATGGTGAATCTTTTTGAATCAAAATTTCCACACAATCAATCAATCTTTTTGACCTAATTGAGTCTCCTATAAGTACTAAACATAATGCAAACATCAGAGGACGAATTTTAGCAGCCAAAGGGTAAGTTCACAAAGTCAAAAAACCATTGAAAATCTCACATTCGGATTCCTTCATACAAGTGGTTTTAAGGTAAAACAAGAACATGGAGAGTTTCCTTGGACTTCTCTGATCCTAAACCATCACTCATATGCATCAATATCATGCATATATGAACAACCCGAATCCATCTTGTTCTTAAAAATTATTTTTTTGATTCTAATTTTTCATGCATTGCTAATGAATTTTGGTTGTGTTTTAGTGTTTGTGAGGTTCCAAGGATCGATTCTGGACAAGAAACTTGAAGTTTCGTGACCTAATAAGCAAACGGCCATTGTTAGGGTTTAAAGCTCAGTTTTAGGGCTTTGCGATTTGAGTGATTTAAAGACCTCTAAATAACATAATTGAACTGTATTGATCATGGGAAATTGTTTGTTGATATTATTGTGGTTTGATTTGGCCTGATTCACTGCGTTTGAAGAACATAGGTCTTCCTGCAAATTTAAATCGCAGGAAAAGTTGTAGTAATATTCGCAGGTAATTTTGCAGGTTATGAGGAAGAAGAGGAAGCCAATTCGCGCCTGTTCTGGAAATTCAAATTTCGTTTTAAAATATTATGTATTAATCCTGTTTATGTTTCACAAACGTGCGTTTGTCCCAGTGGAAAGTAAGGCATGCATATTGTGAAAAGGCCAGGGTTCGAATCCTGCCTTGCACCATTATTTTTTCTATTTTTTTTCAGGATAAAAGAAGGCATAATATATTATGTTCAGTTGCCATTATATTATCAGATGGGCTCTTCCAGCCGGGTGGTGATGCGTGCGCTTGTGTGTGTAAAGGTCCTGGGTTCAACACCACCCCAGGCCTTTTGTTTCTTTTATTTTTCCAGGTTTTTGTGACAAAGGATAAAACCAATAGGACTCATCTCCTTGCTGCCTGCGTGCTGATGGCCAAGTGGTATGCTTTGTTGATGATAAACCTGGTGACCTGGGTTCAAACCCCAGCCAGGTATGTTTTGCTTTTTATTTTTTCTATTTGTTTCTTCTTATTTTCTTGATTTTATATTTTATTAATAAACATATTTGTAAATAAATTATAATATATATATATATATATATATTAGTTAAAATAAATTTTGTATATTATATTTTAAACCTTAAAAATATTTTTCTAAACAAACCCTAATTTTAGTTTTCTAAGTAATTTTTATTTTCTAATTCTTAATATAATTATTATGTATAAATTTATTTAATGTAACTTTTGTAAATATAATATATAACATAATAAAATTTTGTAAATAATTAAGCTTTGTAGATATAATTATTATACATGTTTATATAATTAATTTTTTTGTAAATATAATCTTTAAATATAATTATAATTTATTTTTTTCCATATAATATGTAAATATTTTTTAATTTGTTTATAACCTAAATTATATATAAATAATTGTTAATATGTGTTTAGAAACAATTAAACCTATAATAATTTAATTTTGTAATTATAAATAATTTAATAATTTGTACATAAATTAAAATATTACCATAATCCTTTAATTGTTCATATTTTTAAATAAATGCTTATATTAAAAATGTAATTTTGTGTTTATCATGTTATTATAATATTTTTGCTAGTTCTATTTATTTTAATTATTGTTATAACTAACCATATTATTATTTATTATTTTTGCTCATTATTATTTCACTAACCCTATTTAATTTTATTATTATTACTAACCCTTATTATTGCTTATTTATTTATGAAATTCTGTGATCAGGTATGAGATGTCCTAAGAGATGTCCCAACACTTGATAGGACACTTGACAAATTTAACCAAAACTTAAATAGCAAGAAAAGTAAACAACACAGAAGTTTGTTAACCCAGTTCAGTGTATAACCACACCTACATCTGGAGGCTACCAAGGCAGGAGGAAATCCACTATTAGTAATATTAATTCTAGACTTAAACCACCCTGTTTAATCTATCACTTAATAACTACCCAATGCAATTTCTACCTAAGACACACCTTAGATATGAGTACCCTACTCACTCCCCCTCAATCACACATTGATCAAGTTTACAAGTTTACAGAAATTGAAGACATCCTTCAAACAATACAGCTTGATCTTACTTCACAGTTTCAATCAAGTCACAAATGCACTTTTGCTTAAAAGCTTATAAAGTGGTACATAAAACACAACCTGCTATTAAAACACTAGACACCCTATTTGGTCTTCTGAAATTCGTGCTCAATTCTATGAGTTTCTGTTAATTAAATAGGTATCTGAATTTTGGGCTTTCTGTAGAATGATCCAGCCCTAATGTGCAGCAGCTGTCACCTTGAATTTAGGGTTTGTTACCTCCTAGATTCTAGGTGCATTAGGTCTTCTGTTTTAATCTGAATCTTCAATATAAATCTCCCTACAGATGCGCCTTGTTCTGTTTTTATCCATCATTAATTAATTCCAGATAACTCTCCTTAAATATCTCTGATCTGTTAATCAATAATTAATTCTGGTAGCAGGTCTGAGATGTCTCAACATCTGTTGGGACATCCTGAAAAACTGAACTTAAGTTATTTACACAATGTCCCAACATCTGGTAGGACATCCTGAAATAAGTTCATATACTCTGTTTGCTAATGTCCCAACATCTGATAGGACATTCTGAACTGAATTTCACATTTCTTGTTTGGTCAAAAATTCTGCCAATTCTTAAACATCTACAAACTCCCCCTTTGGCTAATTTTTGGCTAACATCTTTTCTGGTTTTCAGAGTGCAGCAGAAGTTCTTTTTATCAGAGTATATCATTACTTTTCTGTTGGTTCTTATTTGAGATCACTCCCCCTCAAACATATATGTGTCCAATTTTGTTGCAACAGAAATATTCATCAAAACACACTTATTCAGTTCAGGCAGAAACAAACAGATTTTTCATTTTTAATTCAACATCAGTACAATTTGTTGTTGTTCTCCCCCTTGTTAGTCACAAAATTTGGGGCCAAAGACACTATTATCCAGAAATACAAAGCAGTGCTGTCATTACAATTTCCTCACCTACATATATCACTCAGATTCATCACTCTCAGCTTCTTCCTCATCTTCTGTTTCAGCTTCACTTGCTTCATCACTGTCTTCATCAGAGGCAACTTTCTGGTCTTCTTCACTCTCCAACCTTTGAATGATTTCTTCAAGTTTCAACTTCCTTGCTTCAAGCTCCTTGCATGTGCACTTTAGCTCAGCAATTAACTCTTTCTTGGAGATTGAAGTCTTAGCAGTTGAGGGACCAGCAGATGTCCCAGAAGGTGCTTCAACATCTGCAGCATGGTGACTGAGGAATAATTTGTAGTGAAAAGCCAGGGGGCTTTCTCTCTTGCAGATTGTGTCTTTCTCAGTTAAAATTCCAGGGTATTGACTTAGAACAATCCCACACAGCAATGATGGAAAAGCTATTGGTAGCTTTGTTGCAGAAGAGATGGCATGCTTCATAGTCTGATCAAAAATATAAGCTCCATAATCCATCTTGGTTTGAGTTCCCACAGCATAGATGAATCTGGCCAAACTAGTTGAGATGGAAGAAGTGTGATTGGTAGGCACCCAGTTAGCAGTTCCAATCCTGTTCAGCATGGCATACTTTCTGGTAAGCATGCTCACTGAGAGCTTTCCCTTCACAGGCCAAGCCTTGACCTGATTTGCAGTGATCACCTTACAGATTTGATTATCTGTCTTGCCTAGCTCATTTGGTCCATCTGTTTCTCTTCCTAGGTATTGATTTATGATTTGAGGAGAGAACTCAACACACTTACCTCTCACAAACACTTTTCTGAACTCAGATGACTTACCATTTGAGCAATCCTCCTGAAGATTTACAATGAACTCTTTGACAAGAAGTTCATAGCAGGGAGAGAACTCTGAGACTGTCTTGAATAGTCCTGCAGCAGAGATGAGGTCAATAAGTTCTGTGCACTCAAGTGCATTGCTGCTCAGTTCTCTTTCCAGGGCAACCCTTCTTTGGTACACATACTTCCATCTGTTAACACTAGAGACAAGATGGAATGATATGTTGTCCAAGGGAGCTTCTGGTACAGCAGTTGAAGCTCTAGATGGTGCTGGTCTCTTCTTGGGAGGAGATGTTGGGACATCTGATTCAACATCTGAATCTGATGGTGTTGCAGCTTTTCTCTTCTGGGATTGAACTTTGCTCCATGGTTTTGTTGGCCCAAAAGTGACTTTAGCTTTCCCTTTCTTTGGAGATGCTTTCTTCTTTTCAGGAATTGCTGCTTCAGCTTGCAGCTTGCCCTTCCTGGACCTGAGTCTTTTGGCAATGCTGGGTTTAACAGATGCTATGATTTCTGCATCAGAGTCCTGCTCCAGGTTGACCACTGGAGGAGATTGAGCAGTTTCCTCTTCAGCTTGTTGATCAGCAGAGGTTTGATCTTCATTTGAGTCTTTAGCCTGTTCCACAGAGACTTCTTTATCACTTTCACTTGAGGCCTTTTTCTGATCCTCAGTCTGTTCAGTATCAGCATTAGATGAATTTTCTTTCTCATCTGCAGATGTTCCAACATTCATTGGGACATCTTGTTCTGCAGGAGTGTCTTCTGCAGTCTGAGCTGGTTCTTCTTGAGGTGCAGGCATGGTATTCAAGGGAACAGAGATTCCACTCACCTTCCTTTGTTCAAACAGAATTTGAGTGACAATTTCCTTGATTGAATCATCCACGTATTGTGAAGATTTAGGGGGCATGTTAGCAGGAGAGGGAGTGCCTTTAGCTTTGCTTCTGATTTGATCTTTAACTCTCTTTGGAGTTCTTGCCTTTTTGGTGTGAGAAACGCTTCCCCTGAGTTCGTCCAATGGGGTTGAATGCATTGGCACAACAGAGATTGGAGTGGCATGAACCACGTCTTCTTTGTTGAGAATTTCTTCAGTTGAGTTAGGGTTTTGAGACATTGTTGAGAAGGATGAAGGAAAAACTTTAGGGTTTATGATTTCTGGAGAATAGCTGGTGAATGTGATTCGCTTGTGATAGTATGATGAGAATCTTGATAGCTGATTATAAACAGTTACTAAGTAAGTAGCCGTTACTGTCCAAATGATGAGAGATGGGCTTCCCAAGGATCTTGTACAGACTGGTTTTGCCATCTGGAACTTATGCCATGCAATGTCATATGACATGTTGGCACATCTCATTAATTGCTAAATCTCACATAAACAGATTCCAAGTTTGCCCCTTAAATTCTCAAATTGAGTAGCATCCAATGCTTTGGTAAAGATATCAGCTAATTACAAATCTGTAGCTACATGCTCCAATGAAATCACCTTTTCTTCTACAAGATCTCTGATGAAATGATGTCTGATATCAATATGCTTAGTCCTGTTGTGTTGGATAGGATTCTTAGATATGTTGATTGCACTTAAGTTGTCACAGTACAAAGTCATGACATCCTGTGGGACATTGTACTCAGTGAGCATTTGCTTCATCCAAACCAACTGAGAACAACTGCTACCTGCTGCTATATACTCAGCTTCAGCTGTAGATAAGGATACACAATTCTGTTTCTTACTGAACCAAGAAATCAGATTGTTTCCTAGAAAGAAGCATCCTCCTGATGTGCTTTTCTGTCATCAGCACTTCCTGCCCAATCAGCATCACAGAAGCCAGTGAGAATTGGTTTGCAACCATGAAAGTACATTATGCCATAGTCACAAGTACCATTAACATATTTAAGGATTCTCTTGACTTGATTGAGATGACTGACTTTTGGATCAGCTTGATATCTTGCACAAACTCCTACTGCAAAAGCAATGTCTGGTCTGCTAGCAGTCAAGTATAGCAAGCTTCCTATCATGCTTCTGTATAAGCTTTGATCTACATTCTCACCCTTTTCATCTTTAGTCAGCTTTAAATGTGTGGGGGCAGGAGTTCTCTTGTGAGCAGCATTTTCCATTCCAAATTTCTTGACTATGTTCTTGGAATATTTGCTTTGTGAGATGAACATTGAGTCTTCCATTTGCTTTATTTGCAGACCAAGAAAGTAGGTTAATTCTCCTACTAGGCTCATTTCAAATTCAGATTCCATCTGCTTGACAAAATGTTTGACCATCCTGTCAGACATCCCACCAAAGACAATGTCATCAACATATATTTGTGCAATCATGACATTTCCTTCTTCATCTTTAACAAACAGGGTTTTATCAATTCCACCTTTTCTGTATCCTTGCTTGATAAGAAATGTGGTCAGTCTTTCATACCATGCCCTTGGAGCTTGCTTCAAACCATAAAGTTCCTTCTTTAGTTTGTATACATGATTTGGACAGTTTGGATCAACAAATCCTTTAGGCTGTTCTACATATACTTCTTCATTAAGGTAGCCATTTAAAAAGGCACTTTTCACATCCATTTGAAATATCTTGAACTTCAAGATACAAGCAATTCCCAACAGTAGTCTTATTGATTCAATCCTTGCTACTGGTGCAAAGGTTTCATCAAAGTCTACCCCTTCAATTTGAGTGTATCCTTGAGCCACAAGTCTAGCTTTGTTCTTTGTAACAACTCCTTGTTCATTTGACTTGTTCTTATACACCCATTTTGTACCAATCACATTTATGTCATCAGGTCTAGGAACAAGATTCCACACTTCATTCCTTGTGAATTGACCTAATTCCTCTTGCATAGCACAAATCCAATATTCATCAGTGAGAGCTTCCTTGATATTTTTAGGTTCTATTTTGGAAACAAAACAAGAACCTGAAATCACTTCTCTTGATCTAGTGCTCACACCTCTGTTGGGATCACCAATGATCAAATCTTTGGGATGATCCTTCTGTATTCTGATGGAGGGAGGTTTTCTTGATTCTTCTGTCCTTTTATCAGTTTGAGTGAAGTTATATTGATCATTCTGTTCTTCAGCTTCAATCTTGATATCAGCAGATGTTCCAACATCTTCTGGGACATCTGTAGGAGCATCATCAATTATTACATTTATGGATTCCATGATAACCTTGGTTCTAGAATTAAATACTCTATATGCTCTGCTGTTTATGGAATATCCAAGGAAAATCCCTTCATCACTTTTAGGATCCATTTTTCTTCTTTGCTCCCTATCTGCCAGAATATAACAGATACTTCCAAAAACATGGAAGTACTTAACTGTGGGTTTTCTGCCCTCCCAGACTTCATATATTGTGGACAAAGTTCCTTTCCTTAAAGTAACTCTGTTATGGATGTAACATGCAGTGTTCATAGCTTCAGCCCAAAAGTATAGAGGTAACTTTTTAGCATGGATCATAGCTCTTGCTGATTCTTGAATGGTTTTATTCTTCCTTTCAACAATCCCATTCTATTGAGGAGTGATAGGTGAAGAATACTCATGATTGATTCCTTCTGAAGAACAGAAATCTAAGAACTTTTGATTCTCAAATTCTTTTCCATGATCACTTCTTATTCTGATCACACAGCTGGATTTTTCCCTTTGCAATCTTTGACATAATTCTTTGAATACATCAAATACATCTGACTTTTCTTTGATGAAGTTTATCCATGTATATCTTGAAAAATCATCAACCACAACATAGGCATACCTCTTACCACCAAGACTTTCAACCTGCATAGGTCCCATCAGATCCATATGTAGAAGTTCCAAAACTTTGGAAGTTGTCAGATGTTGGAGCTTTGGATGGGACATCTTAGTTTGCTTGCCTATTTGACATTCACCACATATTTTGCCATCATCAATCTTCAGTTTAGGAATACCTCTTACAGCATCCATAGATATGATCTTCTTTATGCCTCTGAAATGAAGATGACCTAGTCTTTGATGCCACAGTTTCACTTCTTCTTCTTTAGCTAGAGAGCAGGTTGAAGTGAGACTGAGATTTTGGGATTCCCACATGTAACAGTTGTCTTTAGATCTGGCTCCTTTCATGACAACCTCTTGTTCTTTGTTAGTCACTATACATTCAGACTTGGTAAAGTTTACACTGTATCCTTGATCACATAGTTGACTTATGCTGATCAGGTTAGCAGTTAAACCTTTAACTAGCAGCACATCATCTAGTCTTGGAACATCTTGACAATCCAAGGTTCCAACTCCCTTGATTTCTCCTTTAGCTCCATCTCCAAAGGTAACATACCTGGATGAATGTGATTTTAAGTTTACTAGCAAATTCTTCAATCCAGTCATGTGTCTTGAGCATCCACTGTCAAAGTACCAGTCTTCTTTAGCTGATACTCTCAGAGATGTATGTGCTATGTATGCAGTACTTTTCTTTGACCAGATGAGTTGAGATTTCTTTTGATGTCTCTGCCCTGTGTGTTGTTCAGCTGATCTCCAAGCTTGATTGTTGATCTGGTTCTTGGGTATGTGACTTTGATCAGTCTGAATGTCAGCTTTTGGTCTCCAAACCTTCTTGATGACCTCTGTCTTCTGCTTAGGAGGTTGCTGATTTCTTTGATGTCTATGCAGCACTTTCTTGGTACCTTCTACTTTCTGATTGGAAGGTTGCTGATACATCTGATTTGGATATCCATGTAGCTTATAACAGTGAGGTTTGATATGCCCAAATCTTCCACAGTGATGGCATCTCCATCTTTGATACTTCTTCTTCATTTTGTTCTTTCCAGAATGTTGAGACATCTGTTGTAACATTATGTTTGTCTTTGTGTTCTGATGTTGGAGCATCTGTTGGGACATCTTGTTTGACTGTGTAGTTTTTGAAGTAGTTTTGCTAGAGCTGGCTTCATCTCTGTTATATCCCAGTCCACTTTTGTCCCCTGAATGTTTATTATTGCTGAGAATAACATCCAGTGTGTTTGAGCTGCTGTTCAACATTCTAACAGATTTGGACATATGTTCCAACTTAGAGTTGAGAAGGCTTATTTCACTTTTTAAGGTGTCAATGATCTCCTGATCATTTGCTTTGTCATCTTCTAATGCCTCATTCTGCTTCTTTAGCTTTATAACTTCACTGCATATTTCAGAGCTTCTTTTGTATAGATCTTTGAATGCTTGCTCAAGTTCTTCATAAGTAAGTTCTCCACAACTGGAATCACTATCATATTCACACTGTCCAGCTAAAGCAGTAATGTGCTTAGCTGATTCTTCTTCTGAATCTCCTGAGTCTTCATCAGACCAGGTCACAGAGAGTCCTTTCTTTTGCCTCTTTAAGTAGGTAGGACATTCAATCTTGATGTGTCCATATCCTTCACATTCATGGCATTTGACTCCTTTATCTTGACTGGTCTTTTCAGCATACTTTAATCTTTTGTTAGCATCATAAGGTCTTCTGTTCTCAGAGTTTGTGTTTCTTCCACTAGGTTTGGATTTGCCTTCCATTCCTCTGAGAATCTGTTTGAATTGTCTTCCAAGCAAAGCAAGGTTTTCTGATAAGCTTTTATCATTTGCTGATTCATCATCTTCTTCTTCATCTGTATTTGACACCAAGGCTATGCTTTTGTTCTTTTTGACATTTGTGTCATTCATTCCCATCTCAAAAGTTTGAAGGGAACCAATGAGTTCTTCAACTTTCATGGAGCATATGTCTTGAGCTTCTTCTATTGCAGTGACTTTCATGTCAAATCTTCTTGGCAAAGATCTGAGAATCTTCCTTACAAGCTTTTCATCAGTCATCTTTTCTCCCAAAGCTCCAGAAGTATTGGCAATATCCAAGATGTTCATATAGAACTCATGAATTGATTCATCTTCCTTCATTCTCAAGTTTTCAAACTTGGTGGTGAGAAGTTGAAGTCTTGACATTTTTACTTTTGATGTTCCTTCATGAGTTGTTTTGAGAGTATCCCAAACATCTTTGGCCAGCTCACAATGATGCACAAGTCTGAAAATGTTCCTATCAATGCCATTGAATAAAGCATTTAAGGCTTTTGAGTTGCCTAGTGCTGAGTCTTCTTCCTCCTTACTCCATTCTTCTTCAGGTTTCAGCACTTTTGATCCATCTTTGGTGTCTTGGACAGGATGATCCCATCCAACATTGACTGCTCTCCATGCCCTGTTGTCAAGTGACCTTAAGAATGCAATCATTCTTGGCTTCCAGTAGTCATAATTAGATCCATCCAGTATAGGTGGTCTATTTACTGACCCTAAATCTCTGTCCATGATACAGAATTTGTATTCCCTAGATCTCACCCAGTATAAACAGGCAGGGTGCCTGCTCTGATGCCAATTGAAATTCTGTGATCAGGTATGAGATGTCCTAAGAGATGTCCCAACACTTGATAGGACACTTGACAAATTTAACCAAAACTTAAATAGCAAGAAAAGTAAACAACACAGAAGTTTGTTAACCCAGTTCAGTGTATAACCACACCTACATCTGGAGGCTACCAAGCCAGGAGGAAATCCACTATTAGTAATATTAATTCTAGACTTAAACCACCCTGTTTAATCTATCACTTAATAACTACCCAATGCAATTTCTACCTAAGACACACCTTAGATATGAGTACCCTACTCACTCCCCCTCAATCACACATTGATCAAGTTTACAAGTTTACAGAAATTGAAGACATCCTTCAAACAATACAGCTTGATCTTACTTCACAGTTTCAATCAAGTCACAAATGCACTTTTGCTTAAAAGCTTATAAAGTGGTACATAAAACACAACCTGCTATTAAAACACTAGACACCCTATTTGGTCTTCTGAAATTCGTGCTCAATTCTATGAGTTTCTGTTAATTAAATAGGTATCTGAATTTTGGGCTTTCTGTAGAATGATCCAGCCCTAATGTGCAGCAGCTGTCACCTTGAATTTAGGGTTTGTTACCTCCTAGATTCTAGGTGCATTAGGTCTTCTGTTTTAATCTGAATCTTCAATATAAATCTCCCTACAGATGCGCCTTGTTCTGTTTTTATCCATCATTAATTAATTCCAGATAACTCTCCTTAAATATCTCTGATCTGTTAATCAATAATTAATTCTGGTAGCAGGTCTGAGATGTCTCAACATCTGTTGGGACATCCTGAAAAACTGAACTTAAGTTATTTACACAATGTCCCAACATCTGGTAGGACATCCTGAAATAAGTTCATATACTCTATTTGCTAATGTCCCAACATCTGATAGGACATTCTGAACTGAATTTCACATTTCTTGTTTGGTCAAAAATTCTGCCAATTCTTAAACATCTACAATTTATTTTTACTTATTTATTTATATCTTGCTTATATATTTATTTTTTGCTATTTATTTTTAATTGCTTATTATAATTATGTAATTGCTCCTTGGTGTAAATTTTGTAAATATATAATTTATTTAATTTTTATGCTATGGTTAGTAATTTAGGGAGTGTAAACATGTATTTTATTTAAAATTAAATTTAGATCACTTTAATTATAATATAAATAATATTAAACACTCACACACGTAAGTCGATTTTTAATCGCCATCTCACATTTCTAAGGCTATCCCTCATTGTTGCCTAATCATAAGGTCAAGTGGGGTGTATAAAGCAAGTCCCTTAAAAGAAAAATCATCAAGTCCCTAATGGTTGCCTTTAAAGATCAAGTCCCTTTCCGAATAATGATGATAGTCCCTCCTAAATGCTTAATACACCTCACAGTTGCCTTCATAAAACAGAATGTCCCTCATATGTCCCTCACATCCAAGGTAATGACTACCTATTCCTTAATAATAGGGATAGTCTTACCACTTAAAGGATAAAGGACGGAAAGACTTAAAACTTTAGGGTAGGTACCTCATAGTTGCTTGCTCACTTCATTCCAAATTTTCAAACACTTAACAAATTTCAAACAAATTTTCAAACACAAGTTTTTACGCATCCGTACATGGATCATTATTAACTCATCTGAAAATTTTCTATTCACACACTTCACATTTTCAAAAACAATTCAAAAGTGAGCTAAGTAACTAAGAGCCCATGGATAACCATGGATGTAAAGGGTGCTAACACCTTCCCTTTACATAACCTACCCCCCGGACCCAAAAATATCTCTTAAAGGTCTTTCCTGTTCTTTTATGCCTTTCCTTTGGATAAAATAAAAGTCGGTGGCGACTCTTGCTATCCGCAACATAACTAAAGTCAGTTCTCCCACCGTGTTACAGAACTGGCGACTCTGCTGGGGATTTAAATTTAAGAGGGGTACCCTTAGGAATTAAGATCACTTTAATATTGTTTGATTTGTTTGCTTTATTATTATATTGTTGGGGTGCTCTTATGTGTGAAAGGTCCTAACCCGGATCTAGTATACCTTAGGTAAATGGCAATAGACCAAGGAAACTGTACGACGTATATCGATACGGTTGATCTGGTGGCCATAGTTAGTGCGACTTCTTGGTTGGTGCTTATGTTCCTTAAGTCAAGTTGAGGATAATATGAGGCTGCCATATGTTGTCAATGCACTAACTAAATTTTAGAACCCTAGTTAACTCATCCTGGCCTTTAGAAAGTAGTGAGGTAACCGGCTTTGGTGCAGACTGAAGTTGGTTGACACTCGATACTACGCTCATTGAGATCTTAAACTTGGAGGGTTTTGGTTGGAAAGTAAGTTGCCTTCTGATCAACCACCCTTGTGAAGGATTAATGATATTGAGATCCCTTAGAACCTGGTTACTTTTGTAGGACAGGATGAACCAACTAACTTCAGGGGAGGGTACTTACCTTAAACCTCATGCAAGCCTTTAAACCTAGGGCTATGGTGTGACTTGTTTGTGTGTGCCACATGTTTGTGATTGAGCATAACATCATGACATCATCATGCATCATAAGCATAGCATTTTCACTAACCATTTCAAGGACCAAAGGATTTATCTTTGTTCTTTGTTGCAGGTCATGGCTTCTGCTCGTAGGAACACCATCAGGATCAACTTTGTGGGCATACCTCCCAAACTTAAAGAGTTGGTTTCTCAAGTGTCTGATCATTCCCAGTTCATCAAGAGACATGGTCACCTATTGGACTTAGTCATTTCAGGGTTCAATGAAGACATGATGAGTGTGCTGTTTCAGTTCTTTGACCCTAAGCACCATTGCTTCACATTCCCTGACTATCAGCTGGTTCCTACAATAGAAGAGTTCTCTAAACTTCTGGGTATACCTGTTCTTGATCAAAGGCCCTTCACAGGCTTGGAGAAAGAACTCAAACCAGAGGTCATTGCTACAGCTCTACATCTAAAGAAGTCTGACATTGTTCTAGAAACGAGAAGCGGAGTTAAGGGTATTCTTGCCAAGGTGTTGATAGAGAAAGCTCAGGTGTTCTTGAAGGCCATGAGCCATGATGCTTTTGAGGAGATCTTAGCCTTGCTGATATACGGCTTAGTATTGTTCCCCAATCCAGATCAGTTCATAGATGTTCATGCCATCAACATATTCCTGAGTCACAATCCAGTGCCTACATTGCTTGGAGACATCCTACATTCTCTTCACACCCGTACTACAAGGGCAAGAGGAACTCTGATGTGCTACATACCTTTGCTTTCTAGGTGGTTTATTTCTCACCTTCCTCGCTCAGTAATGAAGAATGAGCAAGGGTTCAGATGGTCCAAGAGGATCATGTCACTTTCTCACTCAGATATCCATTGGTGCTCCAGATCTATGGAGAATGTCACCATCATTGACCGTTGTGGGGAGTTTCCTAATGTGCCACTTCTAGGCATAAGAGGAGGCATCACCTACAACCCCTCTCTAGCTTTACGACAGTTTGGTTATGCTCGGAGTGATGGTCCACATGACATGTTGATTCAGGGCATTGTGTTTGATTACGACAACGATCATCAGGGTTACCGTCAGAGATTCATACGAGCATGGGGAAAAGTAAACAGGGTTGACAGCAAGACACTGGAGCCTAAGTACACTATTCCTATGGAGGCTTATCTTAGATGGGTACGATCTCGTGCTCAGACTCTCATGATGCCATATCCTGCCGTCCTACCAGTTACCATGGAACCTGTTGCTGAAGGAGACACAACTTATACCATCCTTCACCCAGACATGCCTACTGATATGGAAGACTTGCAGAGATCATGGATCCAACTGAAGGAGCAAAGGGATACTTTCGAGGCTCATTACAAAGCAAGCCAAGAAAGAATCCTGGAACTAACAAAGCAACTTCATGAAGAACGGAACCTCAACTCATACCTCAACACAAAGAGGAAACGTCCATGGGAGACTTAAAACCCCATCTTTTGTACTTATTTCATTTCAATTTTTGTAAGCCCAAGAGGCAAAACAAAGTTATTACTAATAAAAGTTTACCTTCTTGTTTGTTTAAGCAAATTTAAATCATGCGGTCCTTGAAAACATTGCATACGCATTCACATAACATTTCATTGCATCACAGGTTTATAATTGTGCACAGGTTTCTCATCTTCTCGCTGTTTATTTCAGCAATGGCTCTTGAACAATCAGTTAAGGATCTCCAGACACAAAATGCACAGTTCCAAGAGCTGATCTTGAACCTGTCCAAGGGGCAGGATGAATTGAAGGCACTGCTGGCCAAGAAGACTAAGAAGACTAGAAGGTCTGCTGGTTTGATCAATATGGGAAGAAGGTTCAAAGGTCTGGCCAAGACCAAAGAACCAGCTGAAGACTATGAATCTGAGGAATCTGAAAAAGAGGGAGGCAGTCTCCACAACACTATGGGGGACTCTGATTCTGAGGCTAATTACTACCATGAGCTTAATGAAGACAAATTCAAGATGCTGGTGGATAGGATGGATGCTATGGAGTTGCAGAAATCATCTGGGCTGGATTTTGAGGATTTGAGTTTGATATCTGGGGTAGTCATACCTGTGGGTTTCAAGGTTCCTACTTTTGTTGTCTATGATGGGGTCTCTTGTCCCAAGCTGCATTTGAGGTCTTATGTCAGAAGAATTCAACCTCACACTGCTGACAAGAAGTTGTGGATCCATTTTTTTCAAGAGAGTTTATCTGGAGCTCAGTTAGAGTGGTATTATCAGTTGGAGAGTGTTAACATCAGAGACTGGAATGATCTTGCTGAAGCTTTCTATAAGCAGTACCAATACAATGCTGACTTAGCCCCCACTCGCATGCAGCTTCAGAGTATGTCTATGGGTGCCAAGGAAAGTTTTAAAGAGTATGCTCAGAAGTGGAGAGATTTAGCTGGAAGAGTTCAACCCCCTTTGACTGACAGGGAATTGGTTGATATGTTCATGTGCACGCTGAATGGTCCGTTCTACAGTCATCTCATTGGAAGCTCATCATCTGGCTTCACTGAGTTGATAATGACAGGAGAGCGAGTAGAAAATGGTATAAAGAATGGTAAGATCCATGTGGGCACTTCTTCATCAGGTGCTGCAAAGAAGCCTCCCACTGGGAAGAAAGAATCCAATGCTGTTTATGGTCAGTCTGATCGTAATAGAAGGCATCAGTCTGTTAGTGCAGTGCATATTTCAAATCCTACTCCTGCAACAACAGAGCAGCCACAGGGCAACCAACAGAGGGCTAGAAGACAGTTCACGAAGATCAACATGTCAATGGCTCAGGCATTGCAACACTTGTTGAAAGCTGAACTTATTACTTTGAAAGAGGCTCCTCAGAATCCTAATGTTACCTCTCCCAGGTACAATCCTAATGCACGATGTGCATATCATTCAAACTGTCAGGGACATGATACTAATAACTGCTGGATCTTGAAGAATAAAATTCAAGATATGATTGATGCTGGAGAAATTGAGTTTGATCCTCCAGGTACTCCAAATGTGATTACTGCTCCAATGCCAAACCACGAGAAGACTGTCAATGCCATTGAGGAAGATCTGCATATCCATTCAGTTGATGAATTGACCACACCATTGTCTGTCATCAGAAAGAAGTTGGTACAAGCTGGGTTCTTTCCGGGTTGTCGTGAAGATTGTGTTTATTGTGAGTATAATCCAGAGAAGTGCTTCAGGTTGAAAGACGGAATTCAGCGTCTCATGGATAAGTATACTATAGTGTTTGAAAGAAGACCGTCTTCTGTGGAGAGTATGGTGGAGCATATTACCAGGGGTAAGAAGACTGAAGAGGTTGACATGGTTGACAAAGTACCAATAAGGATCACTTCAAAGGGTCCCATTAAAATCACTCATCAGGGTCCAATCAAAATTACTGCTGAAGGTCCCATGAAAGTTGTTGCTGAAGCCAGAGTAGCTCCTGTGGTCATTACTACTCCTGGTCCTATCCCATATACGTCTGACAAAGCTGTACCTTGGCACTATGGGTCTGATGTTTACATCCATGGTGTTAAGCAGGAGCCTTTAGCTGATGTGCCTGTTGACATTGATAATATTGCTGGATCTAGCAAGATCACTCGTAGTGGAAGAGTTTTCTCTCCTCCAGTTGCTTCTAAGAATGCAGTTACTCCTGCTGCTACTTCCACCACTGATGCTCGGGGCAAAGGTCCTGTTATTGAGCCTGTATCTACTGATGTCCCAGCTGCTGATGACCTCTCTAAGCAGATGGAAGAAGTATTGAAAATCATTCGCAAGAGTGATTATGACATTGTTGATCAGTTGGGGCATACTCCCTCAAAGATTTCTATGCTGTCCTTGTTGTTATGTTCCGAGGCTCATGCCAAGTCCTTGATCAAGTTTCTGAAGACTGCTCATGTGCCCAATGCCATTTCTGTTGACCAGTTTGAGAATTGTGTTGCCCACCTGACCTATGATAATGGGTTAGGATTTTCTGATGCTGATTTAACCCCTGCCAAGAGGGATCATAACAGGGCCTTGCATATTTCAATTGAATGCAGGGGCACTACCCTGTCACATGTGTTGATAGACAATGGTTCCTCTTTGAATGTGTTGCCTAAGGAAGTCCTGAACAAGCTGAGTCCTGAAGATGCTGTGCTGAAGCCCAGTAGTATCGTGGTGAAGGCTTTTGATGCTTCTAGAAGAGTAGTACATGGGGAAATTGACCTTCCAATCAAAGTTGGCTCCCAGGTGTTTACTGCTACATTTTATGTGATGGATATTCGTCCTTCATACTCTTGTCTGCTTGGTCGTCCCTGGATCCATGGGGCAGGTGCTGTAACCTCTACATTACACCAAAAGTTGAGATATCCGGTGAATGGAAAGGTTGTTACTGTCTATGGAGAAGAAGAATACTTTGTCAGCCATGTAAACACTTTCAAGTATCTGGAAATGGAAGGTGAATACATTGAAACTCCGTGTCAGACGTTTGAAGTGGTTCCTTGGGTTGTTAATGATTATGTAGCTCCTCCTGTCGCAAAGAAAGTTCATGTGGTCACCAGAAAGCCTCCAACAATGGCAATGGCTTCCCTCAATGATGCTAGAGCTGTGGTGGATGAAGGTGGTTGTACTATTTGGGGTCAGCTTCCTGATATTCCATACAAGTCTGACAAGTTTGGTTTGGGTTTCACTGCAGAGTCCCAGAAGGATGTTCGTCGTGCTCGTGCTGCTCGTATCATTAATCAAGGGGTTGTGAAGAACCAGATTAATGCTGTGGGAGATCAAGATGAAGACTACAACTTGGATGCGTGGATTTTTCCTACTGTGGGTGCTGGACTCAATAATTGGAAAGCTGAAGATGTTATCCCTATCTCCTTTAGTCAGGAGTAAATACTATTACTGTGTTGTTGCTTTTAAGTTTGTAATTTCTTGAACAATTGAACTTTCAAGCCTTGTGCCTTACCCGGGGCACAATGATGTGCTTGTTACGGGATGTCATTTCATTTGCATACTGCATTCAATAAAAATCAGTGGACGTTTCGTTTTCGTAAATATTGTGTTCCTTGTCTTTCTTTTCTTTGTTGTTTTATCAGCTATGTGTTCTTACACACACCCACATCACTAAAATGCAGATCCTCATCCACTCTGGATCCTGTTGATAACAGTTCTACTATTGCCAATTATAATTTCGAGAATCCGATCTATCAAACTGAAGACGGAAATGAGGACGATTGTGAAATACCTGTAGAGCTTGCTAGGTTGTTACAACAAGAAGAGAAAGCTATACAGCCACATGAAGAGCCAGTCGAAGTTGTGAATCTGGGAACTGAAGAAAACAGAAAAGAGGTCAAGATAGGGGCTGATTTAGAGGACAATGTCAAGATCAGATTGATTCAGATGTTACGTGACTATGTGGAGATCTTTGCTTGGTCTTATGAAGACATGCCAAGGTTGGATACAGACATTGTGGTTCATCGTTTACCAGTGAAAGAAGATTGTCGTCCGAAGAAGCAGAAGGTTCGTCGTATGCGTCCTGAAATGTCAGAAAAGATCAAGGCAGAGGTAATGAAACAGTTCAATGCAGGGTTCTTAGCAGTGACTTCTTATCCTCAGTGGGTTGCAAATGTGGTACCAGTTCCTAAGAAAGATGGTAAGGTACGTATGTGTGTGGACTACAGAAATTTGAACAAGGCTAGCCCTAAAGATGACTTTCCACTCCCTCATATTGATATTCTGGTAGACAACACTGCTCAGCATAAGGTATTCTCTTTTATGGATGGTTTCTCTGGTTACAATCAAATCAAGATGGCACCTGAAGATATGGAGAAGACAACATTTGTGACACAGTGGGGCACCTTTTGCTATAAGGTAATGCCATTTGGTTTGAAGAATGCAGGGGCAACATATCAGCGTGCTATGGTGGCTTTGTTTCATGATATGATTCATCATGAGATAGAGGTATATGTAGATGATATGATAGCCAGGTCTCAGAATGAAGAGCAACATCTTGATCATCTGCACAAGTTGTTTGAGAGGTTGAAGAAATATAAGTTGAGGTTGAACCCAAACAAGTGTACTTTTGGAGTTAGATCTGGTAAACTCCTGGGTTTCATTGTCAGTGGAAAAGGTATTGAAGTGGATCCTGCAAAAGTGAAAGCTATACGAGAGATGCCAGCTCCCCGTACTGAGAAGGAGGTTAGAGGTTTCTTGGGACGATTGAATTACATTGCAAGATTTATTTCCCAATTAACTGCCATCTGTGAGCCAATCTTCAAGTTGTTGAAGAAAGATCAGGTGATGGAATGGAATGATGAATGCCAAACTGCCTTTGATGAAATCAAGAGATATTTGCTAGAACCACCAATTTTGATGCCACCAGTTGATGGAAGACCCTTGATTATGTACTTAACAGTGTTAGACAACTCAATGGGGTGTGTGTTGGGGCAACATGACGAGTCTGGTCGAAAAGAGCAGGCAATATACTACCTTAGCAAAAAGTTTACCGACTGTGAAACAAGATACTCACTGCTCGAGAAAACTTGCTGCGCTTTGGCATGGGCTGCTCGCCGACTAAGACAGTATATGTTGACCCATACTACCTTGTTGATTTCGAAGATGGATCCAATCAAGTACATATTTGAGAAACCTGCTCTCTCCGGAAGAATTGCAAGATGGCAAATGATCTTGACAGAATATGACATACAGTACACTACTCAGAAGGCCATTAAGGGAAGTGTTGTTGCTGATCATTTGGCTCATCAAGCAGTGGATGATTACCAGTCAATGAGTTTTGAGTTCCCTGATGAAGACATTATGATTATTACCAAAGAACCTGGACAATATGACAGACCTGAACAAGGATCCCGATGGACTATGGTTTTCGATGGTGCCTCCAATGCACTTGGTAATGGTGTTGGTGTTGTGATTAGTTCCCCTGAAGGATGTCATACCCCGATTACTGCCAGACTTTGTTTCTATTGTACCAATAACATGGCTGAGTATGAGGCATGTATCATGGGTATTAAAGCTGCCATTGATATGAAGATTCAGTTCCTTGATGTGTATGGAGATTCAGCCCTGGTAGTAAGTCAGATTAAAGGAGATTGGGATACCAAGCATGATAACCTCATTCCTTACAGAGAGCATGTGTTGTCTTTGATCCCACATTTTAAAGAGATTACCTTTGGACATATTCCACGAAGAGAGAATCAGTTGGCAGATGCATTGGCCACCATGGCATCTATGTTTGAGATTAGCTGGGATGATGAAGCTCCCAAGATTACTATTGATAGATTTGAAAAGCCTGCATACTGCAATGAGATTGACACTGAAGGGGTAGAGGAGAAGCCTTGGTTCTATGAAGTGAAAAGATATCTTGAAGCTCAGGAGTTCCCTGAAGGGGCATCTGTCAAAGATAGGAAGTTTTTGAGAAGGTTTTCTGCTAAATTCTTTTTGAGTAATGGCATTTTGTATAAGCGCAATCATGATTCAACTTTGCTTCGTTGTGTGGATAAGAAAGAAGCAACTGAGATTATAGAAGACATGCATGATGGGATCTTTGGCACTCATTCTAGTGGTCATATCATGGCAAAGAAGATATTGAGAGCAGGTTACTATTGGTCTACCATGGAAGCTGACTGCTATCAACACTCCAGAACATGTCACAAGTGTCAAATCTATGCTGATAAAGTTCATGTACCTCCATCACCATTGAATGTGTTGACTGCTCCTTGGCCCTTTGCCATGTGGGGCATTGATATGATTGGTGAGATCAAGCCTACTGCTTCTAATGGACATCGTTTCATCCTGGTTGCTATTGATTACTTCACGACGTGGGTAGAAGCAGCTTCATTTGCATCTGTTACTAAGAATGTGGTGGCTCGATTCATTAAGAATAATCTCATATGTAGGTATGGCATCCCTGAGAGGATTATCACTGACAATGGCTCTAATCTGAACAACACTATGATTACTGATCTCTGCACGCAGTTCAAGATTAAGCATCACAACTCTTCTCCGTATCGTCCAAAGATGAATGGGGCAGTTGAAGCTGCTAATAAGAACATTAAGAAGATTGTACAGAAGATGACTGTTACTTACAAGGATTGGCATGAGATGTTACCATTTGCTCTTCATGGTTATCGTACTACAATACGTACTTCAATAGGGGCAACCCCATTCTCCTTAATCTATGGTATGGAAGCAGTTCTGCCCATTGAAGTTTAGATTCCCTCCTTAAGAATTATGAAGGATGCAGGCTTGGATGAAGATGACTGGATTCAGACTCGACTTGACCAGATAAATTTGATTGATGAGAAGAGGCTAGCAGCAGTTTGTCATGGCCAGATGTACCAGAAACGAATGATCAAAGCTTTTAACAAGAAGGTTAAGCCAAAGGTATATCAGGCTGGTGACTTGGTAATCAAGCGTATCATATTACCACAGGGTGATCCTAGGGGCAAGTGTACTCCAACATATGAAGGACCATTTGTAGTCAAGACAGTGTTCTCAGGAGGTGCCATGATACTGACTACAATGGATGGTGAAGACTTCCCACAGCCTGTAAACGCAGACATAGTTAAAAAATACTACGCATAAAAAGAGACCCGCTAGGTTGACAGGCCTAGGCAAAAATAAGGGCATCCCGGCAAACCAAAAGGGTTTGGGCAAAAATTAGGGACATATATAAAAAGATGTACACCCGGCAAGTCGAAAACCTGAAAAGGCGGCTTGGGCAAAAAAGGGTATCCCGGTGGATTGAAAACCTGAAAGGGCAATCCAGGCAAAAGTTAGGGATTAAAGCGTATGACTATGTCTCGTTTGGATCACCCATAAAACTGCAACCAGTTGTAATACTTACTCAAGTTCAAACAGATAAAGCTCAATCCAATCGTTTCCGTCTCAACAGCAGAAGATGAGATACTTGAAGATAATGGCAATAGTAGAATTGAAACTCAATAGGATTGTTTCCCACATAGCTGATTTTCTCTGTTTTGTAAAAACTTTATGACAAAATCCTCTTACTAGGGTTTATGTCTCCTTGTACAAACTTACCCGTGTATGGGTCACTTTTTGATATAAATAAATTCCATCTTTTGAATCCAGATTTACTTTTACCCTATTTACATAAGCGAAACGTCCATTGGTTGTGTTTGAATGTATGTATGCTTTTGAATATGATTGATGGTTACCAAAAATGCATGAATGCTTAATATGATTGATGTTTACCAGAAATGCATGAAAATGCAGTAATAGTATTTACTAAGGACGAACGAGGGGAGGATTTCAACGAAGCTTCGCCGGTTCATCTCTACAAAACAACTACAAAACCCTCAGTAGGACGAATCCATCTTCATAAAGTCTTATCTCCCCTAGAATTTATATCCATCTCTTTTATCCTCATACGGATATTCGGGAATTTACTTTCCAATAAGGATACGACGAACGAAGACGGGTGTTCTATATACCTTACTATCCCCAGCATACGGGAGGTGATATATACCTTATTATCCCTAGCATCCGGGAGGTTATCTATACCTTGCCATCCCCAACATATGGAAGGTTATGTATAATATATTCTTCAACAACGAATCGGGATTTATTTTCCCTGGCCAGCAGTTGTTATACGAAGACATCCAGACGCTTCAGGCAGCATCATATCATACATACATCATTTACATCATACCATAACATACATATCCATGAATACATAATACATTACTTAGGTGCATCATACTATGCATGCATACATATCGCATAAACTAACATTCTCCTTGCAGGATAATTACATGCAGATAAAACAGCATCAACAATTCACAACAGGTCAGAAATGATCCATACACTACTCAAGATGTCCTCGAATAGCAGGCAAACGGTCCGTAAAAAGATCCATTCCCTGGTTCAAGACATCTTTCAGAAGAACAAATCCTGACGTTCTTTTGACCCTTAAGAGAAAATCCTGACGCTCTTTTAGCCTCTTGTTCAAGATACATCTTTCAGAAGAACTAATCCTGACGTTCTTTTGACCCTTAAGAGCAAATCCTGACGCTCTTTTGGCCCTTTGTTCAGGACTTTTTTCAAAAGAACTAATCCTGACGTTCTTCTGACCCTTAAGAGCAAATCCTGACGCTCTTTTGGCCCCTTATTCAAGACTTTCTCAGAAGAACAAATCCTGACGTTCTTTTGATCCTTAAGAACAAATCCTGACGTTCTTTTGGCCCTTGGAGAATAGGCAAACGGTCTGTACAAAGATCCATTCCCTAATCCAAAATATTTCCAGAAGAGATAATCATCACAAAATTTATTTCTACTGGTCCATCCAACAACTCAAATCATGTTGCATAAATGATTCAGAGACGGCCTATACGAAGACCTAGTACTGAAATCCAGTATCAACACAAAGCTATCATCACATCCAGTTCTTTAGATGGCATCTCTAAGCCCATCTCCCGTTCTTCCAAGTGGCATCTTTAAGCCCACTCAAGCATATACAACCAATCATCAATATCACTCTATGCACTGGTGAGTGCAAATTTTTGGGCTTTTGTGTTCAATCCCCTTCAACCTTCCAGGTCACGACTGGCAAATGTACCAATCTAACCCCTCAGGTTTCAGAAAATTGAACAGGGGCAGCTGTTGCACCCCAAAATTTGCCCTCACAATACAAGACTTTGTGTGCTAAGAAGGTTCACAAGTTTCACAAGATTCACAATGCTTATATAACCTTTCATGAGGTTCATGAAGTCTACAAGTTACTTCTTGAAGGTTCACAAGGTTCACAAGATTCACAATGCTTATATAACCTTTCATGAGGTTCATGAAGTCTACAAGTTACTTCTTGAAGGTTCACAAGTTTCACAAGATTCACAATGCTTATATAACCTTTCATGAGGTTCATGAAGTCTACAAGTCACTTTATGAAGGTTCACAAGATTCACAATGATTACAAAGCTTTCCTGAGGTTCATGGAGTCTACAAGTCACTTTATGAGGTTCACAAGGTTCACAAGCTTCACAATACCTCCCATGAGGTTCACAAGACATTTTATGATGGTTCACAAGGTTCACAAAGTTCACAATTGGTCAGAAGAGTTAACAATTCCCTCAGACAATGCACCTCCTAAGCAGTGCATCCAAAACTAGGGTTTTGACTTTAATTAGGATAAATGAACTTCCAAGACTTCAAGTGAGTTTCATAACATCTTATATGTGTGTAAGAACCCCCATGACAAGTTTCAAAACTTTTCTCAGAAGTTTGCTCAGTCAGATGATCAGATAAGTCAAAATCAGTCAATGCAGTTAAAAAGTCAAACTGAGGTCAACTGTGGTCAAACCAAAGTCAAACTTCATGATTTTTTTCCAACATCAAGTATATGAGGTAAAATTCATCATTTGATCAAGGGTTGATCATGATTCATCAAGGAGATTCCAGATCATCAAGAATCAGGAGTTTCTAAATTAGGGTTTCCTTAGTAAAAGTCAACCGAACTTTGACCAGCCATAACTTTCACATGCTTCATCACCAAGTCTCCATCCAAAGCTCATTTTGAAGGAAATTTAATTCTCTACAACTTTGTGTCTCACAAGCCAAGCCCAAAAATGCTTCATTTGGAAGGTATGAGCTAAGACATTATAGGTCATTTCAAAAGTCAACAAAAAGTCAACAACTTCAAAAGGGCATAACTTGAGATTGGTAAATGATATGGACATGAAACCAATGGGGTTGGTTAGAGGACTCTTCAAGCTTTCCAAAATGTCCAAGAACACCCTCATACCATTAAAATTGAGGGAGATGTGCCCTTGAAAAGTTGGGAAATTTTGTGATGGTTTATGATGAAAATGGAGGTCTAGAACCAACTCTTTCCAAATGGGCTGGCCAAATTGTGATCCAATCCATACATTATCATCATGCACGACCCAAATGATTAAAAATCAGAATTTTTATTATTTTATTTTTATTTATTTTGATTTAATTCATAAAAAATCATTTTAAATAAATATAAAATATGAAAATGCAATATTTAATGGAGATTTGGTTTCTAGAACATCTTCAATGCTGATTGGAATTGAAAAGGAATGAGATCATGAGATTTGTCCAAAGATAGAAAGCCTTTATGCAAGAATATTGAACTTTTAAGACATGATCATGGTGAATCTTTTTGAATCAAAATTTCCACACAATCAATCAATCTTTTTGACCTAATTGAGTCTCCTATAAGTACTAAACATAATGCAAACATCAGAGGACGAATTTTAGCAGCCAAAGGGTAAGTTCACAAAGTCAAAAAACCATTGAAAATATCACATTCGGATTCCTTCATACAAGTGGTTTTAAGGTAAAACAAGAACATGGAGAGTTTCCTTGGACTTCTCTGATCCTAAACCATCACTCATATGCATCAATATCATGCATATATGAACAACCCGAATCCATCTTGTTCTTAAAAATTATTTTTTCGATTCTAATTTTTCATGCATTGCTAATGAATTTTGGTTGTGTTTTAGTGTTTGTGAGGTTCCAAGGATCGATTCTGGACAAGAAACTTGAAGTTTCGTGACCTAATAAGCAAACGGCCATTGTTAGGGTTTAAAGCTCAGTTTTAGGGCTTTGCGATTTGAGTGATTTAAAGACCTATAAATAACATAATTGAACTGTATTGATCATGGGAAATTGTTTGTTGATATTATTGTGGTTTGATTTGGCCTGATTCACTGCGTTTGAAGAACATAGGTCTTCCTGCAAATTTAAATCGCAGGAAAAGTTGTAGTAATATTCGCAGGTAATTTTGCAGGTTATGAGGAAGAAGAGGAAGCCAATTCGCGCCTGTTCTGGAAATTCAAATTTCGTTTTAAAATATTATGTATTAATCCTGTTTATGTTTCACAAACGTGCGTTTGTCCTAGTGGAAAGTAAGGCATGCATATTGTGAAAAGGCCAGGGTTCGAATCCTGCCTTGCACCATTATTTTTTCTATTTTTTTTCAGGATAAAAGAAGGCATAATATATTATGTTCAGTTGCCATTATATTATCAGATGGGCTCTTCCAGCCGGGTGGTGATGCGTGCGCTTGTGTGTGTAAAGGTCCTGGGTTCAACACCACCCCAGGCCTTTTGTTTCTTTTATTTTTCCAGGTTTTTGTGACAAAGGATAAAACCAATAGGACTCATCTCCTTGCTGCCTGCGTGCTGATGGCCAAGTGGTATGCTTTGTTGATGATAAACCTGGTGACCTGGGTTCAAACCCCAGCCAGGTATGTTTTGCTTTTTATTTTTTCTATTTGTTTCTTCTTATTTTCTTGATTTTATATTTTATTAATAAACATATTTGTAAATAAATTATAATATATATATATATTAGTTAAAATAAATTTTGTATATTATATTTTAAACCTTAAAAATATTTTTCTAAACAAACCCTAATTTTAGTTTTCTAAGTAATTTTTATTTTCTAATTCTTAATATAATTATTATGTATAAATTTATGTAATGTAACTTTTGTAAATATAATATATAACATAATAAAATTTTGTAAATAATTAAGCTTTGTAGATATAATTATTATACATGTTTATATAATTAATTTTTTGTAAATATAATCTTTAAATATAATTATAATTTATTTTTTTCCATATAATATGTAAATATTTTTTAATTTGTTTATAACCTAAATTATATATAAATAATTGTTAATATGTGTTTAGAAACAATTAAACCTATAATAATTTAATTTTGTAATTATAAATAATTTAATAATTTGTACATAAATTAAAATATTACCATAATCCTTTAATTGTTCATATTTTTAAATAAATGCTTATATTAAAAATGTAATTTTGTGTTTATCATGTTATTATAATATTTTTGCTAGTTCTATTTATTTTAATTATTGTTATAACTAACCATATTATTATTTATTATTTTTGCTCATTATTATTTCACTAACCCTATTTAATTTTATTATTATTACTAACCCTTATTATTGCTTATTTATTTATTTTTACTTATTTATTTATATCTTGCTTATATATTTATTTTTTGCTATTTATTTTTAATTGCTTATTATAATTATGTAATTGCTCCTTGGTGTAAATTTTGTAAATATATAATTTATTTAATTTTTATGCTATGGTTAGTAATTTAGGGAGTGTAAACATGTATTTTATTTAAAATTAAATTTAGATCACTTTAATTATAATATAAATAATATTAAACACTCACACACGTAAGTCGATTTTTAATCGCCATCTCACATTTCTAAGGCTATCCCTCATTGTTTCCTAATCATAAGGTCAAGTGGGGTGTATAAAGCAAGTCCCTTAAAAGAAAAATCATCAAGTCCCTAATGGTTGCCTTTAAAGATCAAGTCCCTTTCCGAATAATGATGATAGTCCCTCCTAAATGCTTAATACACCTCACAGTTGCCTTCATAAAACAGAATGTCCCTCATATGTCCCTCACATCCAAGGTAATGACTACCTATTCCTTAATAATAGGGATAGTCTTACCACTTAAAGGATAAAGGACGGAAAGACTTAAAACTTTAGGGTAGGTACCTCATAGTTGCTTGCTCACTTCATTCCAAATTTTCAAACACTTAACAAATTTCAAACAAATTTTCAAACACAAGTTTTTACGCATCCGTACATGGATCATTATTAACTCATCTGAAAATTTTCTATTCACACACTTCACATTTTCAAAAACAATTCAAAAGTGAGCTAAGTAACTAAGAGCCCATGGATAACCATGGATGTAAAGGGTGCTAACACCTTCCCTTTACATAACCTACCCCCCGGACCCAAAAATATCTCTTAAAGGTCTTTCCTGTTCTTTTATGCCTTTCCTTTGGATAAAATAAAAGTCGGTGGCGACTCTTGCTATCCGCAACATAACTAAAGTCAGTTCTCCCACCGTGTTACAAAAGCTAGCTGAAAATAGGAATGGAGAACATCACGAAGATGGGTGGGCACAAATAAATTTCGAGCCTATATCTTTTGTTTCTATAACCGTGAACCAGGCCACGATACAACCCTCAAAAGTCCTAACTAAAACAGGGTTATTTTTGAGAGCGTACTACCACGAGACCGCGTTCCTGACTCCTATGAGTGGTGTTGAAAGATCTTTGTTGTGTTGCATGTGCATACTTTCTATTATTCAAAAAAAAATTAATGTCGTATCTTAACCAGTGATCCGCTCACAAAGGTTTGCGACATCTTTTTCAGTAAAACTTCAAAATTAACATGTGTGTTGCATTAGAATTTTCATTCTAAAAAATAAACATTTTCTGCTTGCATACTGTAAACACCCCAAATTTTCCCTCACCCATTCACACCATGGCTTGTGATCTTTTCATATACATAAGTTCAATCATAGCATCTCATATTTCATATTTGCTTCACTGCATTGGTTCAAAGTCATCTGCATCTAGGGTTAGTGATCTGAGCAATCCAAGAGCCACTTGAGCCACTCCAAAGGTCATCAATCACTTCAAAGGGGTCCATGTATGTTCAAGCATCATATTATATCCTCTCAAAGTCAAGAATGTCAAAGAATCACAAGAACTGAGATTGACATGGAAGCAGAGCCAGGTTTGACTGCACAGATGACCTAGAATTAGGGTTTTGGTTTCAAAGGCCATAACTCCAAATTTTTTGGTCATTCTTGTTTCTATTGGTCTCTATATGGTATAGGGATCATGCATATCAATTTTCATGAAGAAATTCAATGGGGAAGGCATCTGATCAAGAGTTGACTTTTTAAGCAAGCCAGTGCAAAATCAGGGCATCTGAGGCCCCCAATGACCCAAACAAAGGGTGTTCTTCATCATTTTGATTATGTATGATCTTTGTTTGATCATAGAAGATGTTAGAAGTTCACAAAATTGAAGAATCTCAAGCCATTTGCAAAGTTGACTTTTTGGGAAAATGACTTGTAATGGAAACTTGTCATTTTGGGAAACTTTTTCAACCCTTGCTTTTTGATTCAAAAATGCTTCAAATGGGAAAACTTTAGTCATGAAAGTTGTATAATGGATCATTACCTTTTCAAAAAGTACAAGAACTCATTCTAATTCATTTTGGATCAAAAGTTATGGCTTGTCAAAGTTGGGCCATGAGCTTAATTCCATGGACATCCTTAAACTCAGCTGAGCCAAGACAAGCCAAAAAGCAAGTTGTACCATTGCCCATACCTCAAGTACAAGTCAAGTTGACATTTTGGCAACTTGCCCATACCAATCAACATAGGCCAGCACCCACTCTCTGACCTATCACACTTCTTTATGTGGACCAAATGCAAGCAAAAGCACATAACAATTCATGCTGAAACACTCTCCAAGCCAGCATACTCAAAAATCCCCAAATTTGCAAAAGCTTTCGAATCTCTTGATTCAGCCATCAAACCTTCAAACTTTTTCCACCATTCAACTCCATAAACCTCACTGATCATTTCCCACCCTCCATTTTGCCATAAAACCTCCACAATAAAAAACACGATTTTCACATTTCATGAACTGAGATTCTGCAAACTCTCTCTAGAGGCCATTTAAACTCCAACCAAGCCTTGCAAACTTCTCAGGGGGATCATTGGAGGTGATTGGAAGCAAAGAGGTGGCCAGAAGGTTGCAAACTGAGAAAGCTCAAGCTCAGGTACCTCAAGAACTTTTTTTCCAGAAATTGTTTTTTATGTTATAGAGTTGTTGCTTATGCTCCACTGATCATTCTGATGTTCTTAGTTTTTAAAATAATTGAGTTTTGAGCCTGAACCATGCTTCTGAAAGTTTGACCTGAAAACTTCTTTGATTCGATTCGTGTTTGTGTTAGAAGATAAACATGATTTTGTGCTTGATTCGTGTTTAGGGTGGGTAGAGGATGAATTCTGGAGAGTTAGAGCTTTTGAAATGGCCTAGGGAGTGATTTTGATTTTTTGGTTGATCGGAGAAGATGACCGGAACACTGTTCCGGTCATCTGAAAGTCATTAGGGCAAGATTAGGGCTAATGACATTAATTAAGGAAGTTTGAATTTTGGCCGTCCATTAGCGCGCGTAGTCAACTCCCGCCCCCTAGAATTTGAATCCTGGCCTTCAGATCATTTGACTTTCTTATTTTTCATTTAAATTCATTTTATTTTTCATTTGTTTTGATTTATTTTGTACGAATTATTTAAAATAGCAAAACATCTTTAAAAATTCTGAAATTTTTTGTCAAAGGTTCAATTAATTTTCAGAACCCAAAAATATTTTTATTTTTATTTTTTGAATTAAAAATTATTTTTAAATCTTTTAAAAGTTTATTTTTAATTAGTTAATGAAAATTAATTAATTAAAAATACTTTTAGGTATTTAAAAATCACAAAAAAATTCATGTAACATTTAAAAACATTTAGAAACATTGTCCAACTCTCAAACCAAATTTCTTTTTTGTGCTTGATGCCTTTTGATAATTTTCTTTGGAATTAAATCCATTTTTAGGCAATATTTTGGTTCAATCTTCAAAAATTCATTTCTGCCTAACCATTGAGAGTTGGACAATGATTCTTTTTGCATTGCATCCTGCATAACATGTAGTTTATAGGATAAAATTGGCATGAATTGATCTTGCATTTTCAATTTGTTTAGCATTTTTCTTGATAAGGTACCTTAAAACCCTAGCAATCTTAGGAAATTCATAACTCTCACTAGGTTAAGAGTTGGGTCCCCTCCTTTGGTCAGTGAGTTTGTATAGGTTTAGGGTTCCTTTGATTGCATTTTCAAATTTTTATCATGTCATATGCTTCTGATTTTGAATTTTTCTTTGAGTATTGATCATAAACCCTAATTCATGCCTTCCTTTGCATCCATCTTCCATTTGCTTGCATACCATGACTTTCCATGACATTTTGTGCATCCATTTGATTCATAATACATCTTAGGAAATATTAGAATCATGTTTGATCATTGCATCCTTCATTTGCCATTTTGTATGTCCATTACACTTCATAACTTTTCATGAACATTCCTGGTTTAAAGCATGCTTCTCTTGCATCCATATGTTTGTATGATCATTCCAATGCCTTGCCTCATGTTTGCATCATCTCTTAGCATCATTAACATCATACTCATGCTTCTGGTTTTGGTTTGCATCATCACATTTCATCTCATTTGCATTACATTTCATTTCTTTGCTAACTTTTCAGGTGGTAAGTTGTATTGAGAAGTGAATTTGCCTTCACTTCTCACAATCTATTTTCATCTCTCTTATGCATCATTGCTGCATTTTATCTTGTGCTTTGGAGTGAGCTTTCTCATTCATGTTCTCTTCCACTTTCTTCCTTCAAAGTAACTTGTCTTCTTAAGTGAAGCAAGTTGTTTTGCTTCTCTTTTCTTCTTGCTCCTTTCATCTGCTTCCTTCCTGGTGGTTTCTCTGAAGATCTTTCTCTTTTAAGCCTCATAAACCCTAGGAACAACCAAGAATGACAACAATTAGGGTTTGATTAGTCCCCCATTTAGTTTTGCCTTTGTGTCATCTTTGAGTCATCTCTTCTCATCTCATGATCAAGGACTAAACCCTAAAGGCTTTAAGGCTTTGTGATTAAGCTTATGCCTGCATCCTTTTATTAGGATGGAGTGTATAACTTTAATCCTAAGTGTTAAACCCTTAATGTGTTTAACTCCTTTAATAAATTCACTTAATAATCACCAAGACATCAAGCTTGTAACTTGGGCCTTGCATTAGGGTTCTAATTCTTCCTTAATTGGTTAAGAAGGACTAACCCTAGTGTTAATGGACAAGTCCTCCTCAAGTTGTCTTACAAATCATAAAATCCACTTCTTCATCTTATCATTAACTAAAATCCATCTAATAAAGGCTTTGTTTTGTCATGAGTTTAATCCCTAATCATGGATTAAGTTGAGGAGCTTTCCCCAGCTTAAACATTCTCATCTATTATCCTTCTATTAGGATGGTGTAATGAGTCTGTTTAATCCCTGATTATGGCTTAATCTCATTACTTAACACTAAACAAAAACAAAAACAACATCTAAATAATCACAAGTAGGTTAATGATCTTAATCCTGCATCAAAGGTGATTAAGTGTGAGAAGCTGACTTCACACTTAAGGTATTCTCATTACCCCTAATCAGAGGGAAGATGTGATGAGTTTACTAAATCCATTGGTTTAGGCTTAAGCTCATTAACTTATGACAAACTTTCAAAAGCAATAAAAGACTGAAAACATCAAAAACAAACAATAATCGTCTCCTTCGGGATTCTTTTCTCATCACCTTCATTCATAAACGAGAACTTGCTTCTTCCGTCTAATGCAAGACAGTTAGCACCTGAGCCAGACAGGTCATACACTTGAGCATAGACAAGCAAGCAGTTCATCAGTCAATTCTCTTTCAGTCTCTTTGGGTCGAACTACGGTGTTCTGACTTCCTCATTGCACGAGAGGATACGTAGGCATAACTTAACAGTTATCGAACAAAAGTCTCTGTATATTCCCCCTCTTTCCAGCTTCATTCTTTAGCCTCATATTCTTGAGCATTTCATTCTTGTTCCTGCACTGACACCTCTTGCATTAGGGTTCTAATTCTTCCTTAATTGGTTAAGAAGGACTAACCCTAGTGTTAATGGACAAGTCCCCCTCAAGTTGTCTTACAAACCATAAAACTCACTTCTTCATCTTATCATTAACTAAAATCCATGTAATAAAGGCTTTGTTTTGTCATGAGGTTAATCCCTAATCATGGATTAAGTTGAGGAGTCTTTCTCAGCTTAAACATTCTCATCTATTATCCTTCTATTAGGATGGTGTAATGAGTCTGTTTAATCCCTGATTATGGCTTAATCTCATTACTCAACACTAAACAAAAACAACAAAAACATTTAACTAATCACAAGTAGGTTAATGATCTTAATCCTACACCATGGTGATTAAGTGTGAGATGCTGACTTCACACTTAAGGTATTCTCATTACCCCTAATCAGAGGGAGTATGTGATGAGTTTACTAACCCAGTGGTTTAGGCTTAAGCTCATTAACTTATGACAAACTTTCAAAAGCAATAAAAGATTGAAAACACAAAAACAAACAATAATCGTCTCCTTCGGGATTCTTTTCTCACCTCATTCACTCATAAACGATAAATTGCTTCTTCCGTCTAATGCAAGACAGTTTGCACCTGAGCCAGACATGTCATACACTTGAGCATAGACAAGTGAGCAGTTCACAAGTCAATTTATCTTTCAGCCTCTTTGGGTCGAACTACGGTGTTCTGACTTCCTCATTGCACGAGAGGATACGTAGGCATAACTTAACATTTATCGAACAAAAGTCTCTGTATATTCCCCCTCTTTCCAGCTTTATTCTTTTAGCCTCATGATCTTGAGCATTTCATTCTTGTTCTTACACTGACACTTCATTTATACATTTCACAATTCTTTTACACTGACACTCGCATTCTTTCCAGCTTTGATGCACAGATAGCACTGACACTACCCCTTTAAAACACAAATCTTTTAAGCGTGGATCCCGTCGAGTACGGCGGACAATCTGGGTGCTAATACCTTCCCAGGTTGTAACCAACCCCCTTTCTCAGTCTCTCTGGTTCGCAACCGTCTTATCCATATCTTTTCTAGGTTTATGCAGCATTACCTTTCCTTCGGGATAAAAATGCCTAGCTGGCGACTCTATTCCTTTCTTTTGAGTTCACCCTTGTGTGTTCTCTTCTCCTTTCGCCGACCGTTCGCGTCTGTACCCCTCTTGGCCCTGTGTGTCATTTGGTGGGAGCGACAGCTTGGCGACTCTGCTGGGGAACCTTATATTGTAACCAGGGCTTCTGGTTCTTTTTGTGGGTTCCTCCTAGCGCTTGTTTGATTTGTGTTTACTGGGGTGTTATGTGCTAACTGTGTTTGTATATTTGCTTTATTTACTGCTTTATGTACAGCTATTTATTGCTTTCTTTACAGCTTTATATACATCATACTGTCATACTGTTGTCTGGATGGATCTGGTTTTTGTCTTGGTGGGTGGGGTTCTATTGAGAGTTTGAGGTCCTATACCTGGGACCTGAGTGACACCTAGGCTAGAGTGGTTCATGTTCTTTCCCATTCCATTTCGGTCTGGTGCGGGAATATGAAACACGGTTCAGATGTGGGTTTCTTCTTGAGAACTCTGTGCTACAGATTTCCTGTAGTGCTAGGGCTATCTGGGAAGCCTGCTAAGTCTGGATGACCTTTATTATTGACCTTCAGAAACTTAGGTGAATTAGAGGAGGATCTTTTATGTTTATTGTAAACATTGTACCTCCGGGTTAGAAGTGTTTACACTTCTCATAACTGATCCAAGTCTGAGGATCCTTGTTTTAGAACACTACCTGTGAGGGGGTTGGGCTGTTTACAGGTTTGCAGGTACCCTTGGCCACATCATACCCTGATACTTGTTTTGATTAAGAATGCTTCATTTTGGACAGTTCTTGTGATTTAACCCTGGACATGTGACTCTTTATTTGAGTCACCCACCTTGGTTACTGGACTTCTGAACCTCCATCTGGACTTCTTAAACATACATGGACCTTTATATCAAAGCAGTAATCAGATCCAGCTTGATCACAAACCCTTGCATATCATTTGCATCCTCATCATTGCATCATTTTAACATTTGTTTATTTGTTTTTCAGGGTATCCATATTACATCTGGCTTGGTTTTGACCCCTTCATCTGCATAGACCTCTGTTTCATCAGCTATCTACTTCAGCTATCTTCATCAGTTGCCTGCTTCAGCTACTTTTGTCACTAGTCTCAGCCTATCAGTGGCTCATCACCAGTATCAGTCTTCATCATCAGCACTTGCTTTCAGCTCTTCATCAGCAGTCATGGCACCCAAGAAGAGCAACATTTCATATCATTTCTTTGAGCCTGTGCTGTCTGGCATCAGGCAGGTCCAGGCACTTATTACTCCAGACCACATCCCATTATTCAGAGAGCATTACGGAGGCATCCTTGATATGGTTATAGACTTGGACCCTTCTCAGAGGAGTTTGGTCCACACTTGCCTACAGTTTTATGACCCTCCTTTGAGATGCTTCACTTTCCAGAACTTTCAGTTGGGACCTCTGCTAGAGGAATTTTCATCACTGATTGGAGTACCTATTAAGGGTGGGATTCCCTTCAACCCTGAGATGACTTCTCCCAACAATGAAGAAGTGGCAAAAACACTACACATAGAGCCTATATTGATTGAGCAGAACATGACTACAAAGGCTGGAATCCCTGGCTTGCACTTAGACTTTTTGACTTCTCAGGCTATCCTGAAGGCCTCCTTGGGAGAATGGAAGGCAGTTTGTGCATTGTTAGCCCTCAGTATATATGGGGTTATACTTTTTGCAGATGAGCCCAAGTTTATCAGCAAGAATGCTATTCATCTCTTCCTTTTGAGAAACCCAGTACCCACCTTGCTGGGAGATTTCTATTATTTTGTTCACCAAAGGAATGAGAAGCAGAGAGGGAGATTGGTGAGATGCTGTGCTCCTCTATTCCACACTTGGCTGCTTAAACACTTACCCAAGACTGATGCCTTCCTGAATCCTCACCAACAGAAGAATTGGGCTAAGAGACTTATTGCTTTGACCTCAGATGACATCAGGTGGTGCACCCAGAGCACCAAAGGCAGGGACATAATCACTAGTTGTAGGCAGTACCCCAATGTACCTCTAATAGGAGTGAAGGGTTGCATCAACTACAACCCTTTGTTGTTCAAAAGATAATTGGGCTATGCTTTGGTTCACCCTCCTAGAGTGCAAGACTTGGCTGAAACCCTGTATTGTGAGATAAAGCCTAATCTAGCTGTTGTCAGACAAGCATCTTGGACTTGGGACAACATCCAGACCAAAGGGATGGCCATTCTTGGGAGATGCAACAATGTGGCTTCAGCTTAGTATTATGAGTGGTCTCATGCCAGAGCTCAGATTTCTAGGATGCCTTTCACCATTGAAGATGCACCTGGACCATCCACAGTACCACCTCCAGCCACTGTCAGCCTGGAAGAATTTGAGAAGCTGAAGGAAAGGAATGAAAATCTGTCTCAAGCTCTGAAGAAGGCCCTCTGGGAGAGGAGTGATGGTCGTCTAGACATTGAGAGGTTAGAAAAGCTTAAGGTGGAGCATCTAGCCAGGATTGAGAAATCAGAAGACTACATCAAGAAATCAAGAGCAGGAGAGCAGATTTTGAAGAATGCTTGTAAAGAGGCCCAGTTTCAGAAGGCTAGGACTGATCTCTATCTGAAAGAAAGTCAAGATAGGTGGGTCAGAATCACTGAAGCTCGCACTCAAGAAGATAAGAGAACTCAAGCCAGGATTGAGCAATTGGAGGCCAATGAAAAGAAGCAGCAGGAGGCTTTGCTGGCAGACCAGAAGGAGATTTCAGAATTGAAGCTTAGGGCTGGTGTGAAGAGGTCAAAGGACCAGGACAGGCACAAGAAGCTGACCACTGCTATTGCCACCAGAAACCTCCTCATCAGAAACATCACAGAGCATCCAGCTGGACCAGTGACTGAGGCACTTCTGAAGGAGGTTAAGGAGGATGAGTTTGGACTTGATGTCTGACCTATTTGATTGTTGTTGCTTTCATTTGATGTATTTTCCATTTTGTGTTGTATTTTTGACCCTTCAGGGGCATATGTTGTAAAAACATACTATGTATTATTCACCATTTGTAATGTATTTGTTAGTTTGTTTCATTGAGTTTCTTTTCTCAAGCAACATCAAAGCATCTTCCTCAGGGTCTGGAAAGGTAAAAACCAAGAGCCAAGTCGGATACCTTGGAAAGCAAATAAGCATACTACATTGCATGCTAACTTTTGTTTTGTTTTGTAGGTTTTTGTTTTGTTTGTTACTAACTCTGTTGTGATTCAGGAATTATTGCTCGCCGTCGGGTGTTCCCTCTCAACCGTCCGCACAGATATCCTACTCGCAACAACCTTCCTGGTATCCAAATGGATCAAGTACAGCAAAACCTGACAAAGGTCAGAACTCAGATGGCTAACGAAAGAACGGAGATGAGAAACCAAATGACCCAATTCATGGAGGTAATGAATGGCTTGGCTCAAAGTCAAGAAAGATTGAGGGCATTGGTAGAAAGACAAACCTCGAAAGAACCCCATCTGGGAACTGGAGGAACAAGTAACAATGAGAGGGGTCAGCCTCATATTAACCCACCAGTATATGGGCCTCATCTACATCCGGAAGTTAACATCCCGGGTAATGTGCAAGGAAATACTACTGGAGGAAGAATCTTACAGGAAGACCCCCAGGAAGAACAGTTTACTGTGATGGGAGCTGGGGATGAAGCTTATGACAGAAGGTTTGACGAAATTGCTGAGAAATTGAGATCTCTGGAGTCTCAAAACTCCTTGGGTTTTGATGTCATGGATATGGGGTTAGTGGATGGGGTAAGAATTCCTCACAAGTTTAAACCCCCGTGCTTCGAGAAGTACAATGGAACTTCCTGTCCACGAACTCACTTGCAGTCTTTTCTGGGAAGACTTAAAGCATACACAATGGATGAGAAACTGTGGATGTTTTATTTTGAAGATAGTTTGACTGGAGCTTCAAGAGAGTGGTACTCTCACTTGACCAGAGCTACTATGAGATGCTGGAAGGACTTAGCTGAGGCTTTCATCAGGCAGTACCAATACAATCTAGACATGACTCCTAACAGGACCCTTTTGATGGGAATGTCTCAATCCTCCAGAGAAAGCTTCAGGGAATATGCCCAGAGGTGGAGACAGCTTGCTGCTGCTGTCCAGCCACCCATGTCGGAAAGAGAAATGGCCGACATGTTCATGAATACTCTGCAAGGAACATATATTGATAGGCTAGTTGCCTTTTCTTCCACCAGCTTCGCTGACGTAGTCATAGTTGGAGAAAGAATTGAAAGCCTTCTGAAGATGGGTAAGATTTCTAATAATGGTGCAAGTTCGTCAAGCAATCCCAGGAAGCCTTTTGTGGGACCTAGAAGAACTGGTGAGACAAATGCCATTTTATGCCACCAGGGGCAGACCTCAGTATGTCCACAGATCAGTAGCAGCTGTCACTATTCCAGCTCCAATTCCTCAGTAACCAGCATATCAACCACCACAACAACCACTTTATCAACAGCAAGTTCAGTATCTGCCGCAGAGAAACTACAACAACAGCAACAACAACAATCAACAACAACGACCCTTTCAGCAAAGACCATCACAGGCAAATAGGGTGATTGATCCAATCCCTATGCCTTATGCCGCTTTATTGCCACAACTCCTGAAGCTCAACCTGGTTGAGCTAAGGATATTGGCACCACCAGATCCCTCTAATCTGCCAAGAAATTATGACGTCAACGCCAGGTGTGCTTTTCATTCTAATGCACCTGGCCACCATACAGAAAAATGCAGGGCTTTACAAATGAAGGTACAAGATCTGGTGGATTCTAAAGCCCTCAACTTTGCACCCCCTCCAAATGTCAGCAAGAATCCCATGCCCAATCATGGAGGACCCAGAATTAATGCTATTGAGGAAGAAAAGCCATCTTTCTTAATCACCAGTGTTGGGCAGATTCGGACACCTCTGGTTGAAATTAAAGCTCAGCTTCTAGAATGCCAGATGTTCCCCGGATGTGAGCTTGGTTGTGGTTATTGCAACATTTCGGTCAACGGGTGTGATAATTTGAGAAGCGGCATAGATGGTCTTATCAAAAGTGGTATACTCCAGATCACAACATCAGCGCCTACAAATCCAGCAATCCCTTTAACAACAATTCCTGACTCTTCTACAACTGCAACAACAATCATTCCTACCAACTCCTCCATATCATCAACAATGGCTCCGTCCATCACTTCAACAAATCAGATGACAACAACCATTTCTTCTACAACATCAGCACCCCTTTATTCAGCGGAATCTTCTACAACGCCAACATAAATTGATGAAGATATTTCAGCAGTTACCATTTATTATGATCCCTCATATGTTCCTCCAAACAACAACTTTCAACAACAACAGTGGCACCTCCTGCCAGATCACCGGTAACCATTTACTACGATCCGCACACCATTTCAGTACCCTCCTCTGCTGCAGTCAGTCCAGTTACCATTACGGTGCCTGGACCCGTTCCATATGAAAGCAGTAATGCCATACCTTGGCATTATGGCTCTGATCTTTACTGCAACGGGGAGAAAGTCACTTTGGACTCTTCAACTTCTTCTCCACAAATTGATAATGTTGGGGGAGGCGGAGGCTTCACCAGAAGCGGACGCCTTTTCACCTCACAAACGCAAAAACCTAATGCCGAAGCAGAAACTGCCGCCAAAGCAAAAGGAAAGAGTGTGGTTTTTGAAGAGCCGGTTGTCAAAGAAACTCAGAAGACATCTTTTGAGCAAGATGTAGACGAGTTTATGAGAATTATAAAGAGAAGTGATTACAAGGTGGTGGATCAGCTTCACCAAACTCCCTCAAAGATCTCCATATTATCCCTGTTGATGTGTTATGAAGCTCACAGGAATGCATTACTGAAAGTCTTGCACGCAGCATACGTGCCAGAAGAGATCACTGTTAATCAGCTAGAAACTGTGGTAGCTAACGTCAATACCAGTCATGGGCTGGGCTTTACCAATGCTGGCTTGACAACTGAGGGACGTAACCACAACAAGGCTTTACACATCACTCTAGAATGCAAGGGTGCTGTTCTATCTCATGTATTGGTGGACACTGGGTCCTCACTCAATGTTCTACCAAAGAAAGCCTTAGTGAAGCTGGAGTATGATGGCTTGGCATTACGTCCAAGTAATTTGGTAGTGAGAGCATTTGATGGCTCTAAAAGATCAGTGATAGGGGAGATTGATCTGCCTATGATGATTGGCCCGCAGACTTTTAAAATTACCTTCTATGTGATGGACATTCAGCCGGCCTACAGCTGTTTGTTGGGTAGACCTTGGATCCATGTCGCTGGCGCAGTTACGTCTACCCTTCACCAGAAGATGAAATTCGAGTGGGAAGGCCAGATCATCACCATCTGTGGTGAAGAGGATATCTTTGTTAGCCATCTGGCTACGTACAAGTACATTGAGATGGATGGAGAAATCCATGAAACCATGAGCCAGGGATTTGAGGCCCTGAATATAAATGAAGCATCTGCTGTACTGGGAACCTCCATGACATCTTATTAGGAAGCCAGGAAGGTTGTTGAAGAGGGTACTACCCAAGGCTGGGGCAAGCTGCTACCTGTGGAGAAGAAAGAGGACAGATTTGGGTTGGGTTACAAACCAACTCAACAAGATCAATCAGAGGCTGCCAAGAAGCCCAATTTTTCAGCGGGGGGATGCTCACCCCAGATGCAGTGAACAACTTGGAAGATGAGTCGGAAGATGAGCGCAACCTGGAGAGCTGGATACGTCCAAGGATCCCGGGGAGCCATATCTCAAACTGGTCTTCCCAGGAAATTATAAGGGTTACTCCTGCAGAGTAATTATTATTTCCTGTATTTTTAATCATGCATCAAGTCTTGCATCTTGCCCAAGATGTCAAGACTCATTTTGTAATCGGGCCATCTTGTAATTTTGTGCAAACAGATCAATCAATGAATATCGGACATCTTTTGCAAATGAGTCTTTTTTCTTTTCCGCTCACTGTTTTTCATTTTTCTTTTTGTACAAAAATAAAATGGCAATGTTTTCCAAAATGATAACTTTATTTCACTTTTTCTAAACAAAGAATAAAATCGATCACTAAAATGAACAATCTAAACCCTTGCAGAGAGTGCCTCTCAGACTGCACCGACAACAACACAGCTATGACTTCGTATGACTTTGACAATCCAATCAATCAAGCCGATGAAGGGGTTGAAGAAGATTATGAGCTACCTGAAGAGCTAGCTAGGTTGTTAAGGCAAGAGGAGAAGGTTATCACCCCTCATCAGGAGGAGGTCGAAACGATTAATCTTGGTACGGAAGAAGATGTTAAAGAAGTTAAGATCGAGGCCTGCCTACAAGACTCGGTGAAAGAACAACTGATTGATATGCTTCGTGAGTATGTGGATGTGTTTGCTTGTTCTTATCAGGATATGCCAGGGTTGGACACTGATATTGTCATGCACAAGCTGCCTTTAAAAGAAGACTGCCCACTGGTGAAACAGAAACTGCGCCGTACTCGCCCAAATATGGCAATGAAAATTAAGGAAGAGGTACAAAAGAAGTGGGACGCCGAATTCCTTGCTGTAACTAGCTATCCACCGTGGGTTGCTAATATTGTGCTTGTGCCTAAGAAGGATGGCAAGGTAAGGATGTGTGTAGATTACCAGGATCTGAACAGAGCCAGCCCGAAAGATGATTTCCCTTTACCTCACATTGATGTATTGGTGGATAATACGGCTCAGTTCTCGGTGTTCTCCTTCATGGATGGATTTTCAGGATACAATCAGATCAAAATGTCACCTGAAGACATGGAGAAGACAACTTTCATTACACCCTGGGGCACATTCTGTTATAAGGTGATGCCGTTCGGACTGAAGAATGCTGGTGCAACATATCAACGGGCTATGGTAACATTATTCCATGACATGATCCATAAAGAAATTGAATGTTATGTGGATGACATGATTGCCAAGTCCCTCACAGAAGAAGACCACCTGGTGAATCTGTTGAAGTTATTCAAGCGTCTGAGGAAATACCAATTGAAGTTGAACCCCAACAAGTGCACATTCGGGGTGCGATCTGGTAAGCTGTTGGGATTCATTGTAAGTGAAAAAGGGATTGAAGTTGACCCTGATAAAGTTAAAGCCATTCAAGAAATGCCTGCACCGAAGTCAGAAAAAGAAGTTCGGGGGTTCCTAGGTAGATTGAATTACATTTCACGGTTCATATCTCACCTTACGGCAACCTGTGAGCCTTTGTTCAAGCTTTTAAGAAAAGAACAAACGGTCAGGTGGAACGAAGACTGCCAGAGGGCTTTTGACAAAATCAAGGAGTACTTGCAAGAACCTCCAATCCTCATGCCTCCAGTTGAAGGAAGACCTCTGATAATGTACTTGACAGTATTAGAAGAGTCAATGGGGTGTGTGTTGGGCCAGCATGACGAGTCTGGTCGAAAAGAGTATGCAATATACTACCTAAGCAAAAAGTTTACCGACTGTGAACAACGTTATTCACTGCTCGAGAAAACTTGTTGTGCTTTAGCGTGGGCTGCTCGCCGACTAAGGCAGTATATGTTGACCCACACTACCTTGTTGATTTCAAAGATGGACCCAGTTAAGTACATTTTTGAGAAGCCAGCACTTACCGGACGGGTTGCAAGATGGCAAATGATCCTCACAGAATATGACATCCAGTACACATCTCAGAAAGCCATCAAAGGCAGTGTATTGTCTGATTATCTTGCTGAGCAACCCATTGATGATTACCAGCCTATGAAATTTGACTTCCCCGATGAAGACATCATGTTCATAAAAGCAAAAGATCACGAAGAGACTGTTCACACTGAAGGGCCTGACCCAGAAGAAGGATGGACTATGATGTTTGATGGGGCTGTTAATATGAATGGTCGTGGTGTTGGTGCAGTACTCATTACACCTAAAGGTGTTCACATGCCTTTCTCGGCAAAATTCACCTTTAACTGCACTAACAACGAAGCTGGATATGAAGCTTGTATTATGGGTCTTGAGGATGCCATTGACCTCAGGATCAAGACTTTGACCGTGTTCGGAGATTCAGCTCTGGTAATCAATCAAACCAACGGTAAATGGTACACGCACCAGGATCATCTGATACCTTACAGGGATTATACAAGGAGGTTATTGACTTTCTTCACAACAGTCAAGCTTGAGTATATCCCTCGAGACGAGAATCAATTTGCAGACGCTCTGGCCACTATTTCATCCATGATCAAAGTTCAAGCTGCCAACTTTGTGCCTCGAATCTCAGTATCCAGACTTGACAAACCAACTTATGTATTCGCAGCAGATATTGTTAAAGATGATAAGCCTTGGTTCCATGACATTAAGTGCTTCTTAGAGGATCAGACATACCCACCTGGGGCATCTTCCAATGATAAGAAGACATTGAGAAGGCTTGCTGGTAGTTTCTTCCTGAATACTGATGGTTCCCTTTACAAGAGAAACTTTGATATGGTACTCCTCAGATGCGTTGATGGGACATAAGCAGATTTGTTGATGCACGAGGTGCACGAAGGATCCTTTGGTACCCATGAAGGAGGGCATGCAATGGCAAAGAAGTTGCTAAGATCAGGCTATTATTGGATCACAATGGATGCAAATTGTTGTGCTTATGCCAGAAAATGCCATAAATGCCAAATTTATGCGGATAAGGTGCATGTGCCTCCCAATCCTCTGAATGTGATGTCTTCACCCTGGCCCTTTGCCATGTGGGGCATTGATATGATTGGCAAGATTGAACCGACTGCTTCAAATGGCCACAGATTCATCCTGGTTGCCATTGACTATTTCACCAAGTGGGTTGAAGCAGCGTCATATGCAAATGTTACTAGGCAAGTGGTAGCTCGATTTTTGAAGAGAGATATCATCTGTCGGTATGGAGTGCCGAATGAATCATTACTGACAATGGTTCCAACTTAAACAACAAAATGATGGCAGAACTGTGTCGGGACTTCAAGATCCAACACCATAATTCTTCTCCTTACATGCCAAAGATGAATGGCGCTGTTGAGGCAGCAAATAAGAATATCAAGAAGATTGTGCAGAAGATGGTAGTTACCTACAAAGACTGGCATGAGATGCTACCACTTGCCTTGCATGGGTACCGTACGTCAATCAGAACATCCACTGGGGAAACACCGTATCAACTTGTGTATGGTATGGAAGCAGTCTTACTTGTTGAAGTTGAATTACCCTCCCTACGGGTACTAATGGATGTTAAATTGAACGAAGCAGAATGGGTCCGATCCCGATACGAACAACTGAGTCTGATTGAAGAGAAGAGATTGGCTGCAATCTGTCATGGGCAGCTGTATCAGAAAAGAATGAAGAAAGCCTTCAATCAGAAAGTCAGGCTCCGAGAGTACCAAGTAGGAGATCTTGTGCTGAAAAGACTCCTTCCTCCTCATACAGACCACAGGGGTAAATGGACTCCGAACTATGAAGGACCATTCATGGTAAAGAAAGTTTTCTCTGGTGGAGCACTGATGCTCATCACTATGGATGGTGAAGACTTCCGGTCCCCTGTAAATTCAGATGCAGTTAAAAAATACTTCGCGTAAAAATGACCCGCTGGACATAAAAACAGAATGTAAGTCCAGGCAAAAATAGGGCATCCCGGCGAGTCAAAAACAGAATAAAGGACTCGGGCAAAAATAAGGGAAAATAAATAAAAAAATGTACACCCGCTGAGTTGAAAAGCCACATTGGACAGCTCAGGCAAAAATGGGTATCCCGATGGATTGAAAACCCGAAAGGGCGATCCATGCAAAATGAGGGAATAAGCGAACAACTATATTCTGAATTCGTCTGTATCACTTACAACCTGGTAAGCTTCGAAAGGATCAAGCTTCCTTCGGAATCAGCCTTCTTCAGAAGCAAGATAAGAAGAACGTCAAATGTCATACGAGTCATAGCAAAGGGAAGCTCCCTGAAGCGTCATCAACATTGCCAATACCTTTTATTTATCAATTTGTAACAATCTCCTCATTTCAGGGGATTTGTTTCTTTGACTGTATTTGCCAATTCAGGGCACATGAATTAATAAAATCAGATTTTCAGTCATGTTTCATTTCGTACATTTTATTTTCATTTGCAAGAATGTCCGATGTCTTTAAAGATACTGATTGCATAAATACAGATGTTTCTCTTCTAAAAAAACGTGCTTGCAAGAAATATACTTACTCCCGGGAGTGTCTAAACTCCTATGACGGAATCCGGTAAGGGATACCTCGGGATTACTTGTGCGTTTCTCTAACTTTTCAGGAATGCAGGGGTTCAAAGCACAGCATGGGGCATGAAAGCTTCATCCTAGCAAGCTGGCAAATCATTATCCACTCAGTCTCAGCACCTGAGATGCTTTCTCCCCATCAGGAGTTGCCAGGCGTCACTTCCCCGATACTTCCCTCAAAAGGCAGCACTAGAACGTGTTCACATTCCCCAGCTGAGTCGTCCAGTATCATCCTCAGCAGGATCCCCCACAGAAATTTCTAGGAAGATCTTTCAGTGATCTCTCTTTCTCCCCAGCTGAGTTGCCGGTCATCAGTCCTCCTCAGCCAAGTACAAAAACCAGGGAGCCATCTCCCCACAGAGTCTCAGCCTCTATCCAGAAGAACAGTAACCTGAAGATCTCACAACAGAGTGAAGAAAGCTTCTACAAACCCCAGTTGAGTCCCTCATTACCAAAGATAGGTTTATCAGTAACCTATACCCCCAAGCAGAGTCCCATGTGTCAGATCTACCAATGATCTTTCCCCAGCTGGGATGTTCACTTCAAGCAGATCAGCCAAAGATCTTCACAGCAACGGGACCCGGATCCCGGATCGGTGTCTTTGCATAATCATAGCATTCACATCATATTTCCCAACAGAGCGTAGCATTCCGTCTAATACGGAGCATTACGGCAAAAAATCAAACATATTGCATAATCATAAGCCATGTTCTGAATCAAACACTTGTAAATACTGACAATCCGTCAACAAGATACAGAGAAACTCCCCGGATTCCCCGGCAGCAAGCCAAGACACTGGCCTTACACTCATAAATACAAATGCACACTCCTTTTGGCACTCGTCCGTGTCATATTTCCCCAGTGAAGTCGCCCCAGCTTTCTTTATAAACAAACACTTATATATTACAGATACTTCTTGACACCCGTCTGTGTCATATCCCCAGTAGAAAGCCAAAGCGTCCTTTTTGCACTCATAGATACATATATCCATACAGATTCCCTGACACCCGTCCGTGTCACCTTCCCCAGCATGGAAACCTAAAACATTTTGTAAACCATACACTTGTTTATATTACACTTTCCTCTTTTGACACTCGTCCGTGTCACCCTCCCCAGCAAGTTAAACACTCATATGTACACCATTCATACTTACTACTCCTGTACATCACTCATACTGATTATCCCTGCTTCACTCATACAGATGCTCGTTCGTATCTTGTACACACCACTCATACCTCCTAAGAATCGACACTCGTCCATGTTCTCTGTTAACCAGTTGATACTCGTCCGTATCATCATCTCAGAACACGCGTCCAGCGTTTGTTTCTACTGATACTCGTCTGTATCATAGTCTTAAGGATGCTCGTCCGCATCTTTAATCCATACACGTGCCAAACACTCATGTCTTCTTGAGTTTAGACACTCGTCTGTGTCTACTATTCCCCCAGAAGAGTCCCCTCAGAATCAACACTCGTCCGTGTTCCTTGTTAACCAGTTGATACTCGTCCGTATCATCATCTCTGAACATGCGTCAAGCGTTTGTTTCTACTCGATACTCGTCTGTATCGTAGTCTTAAGGATGCTCATCTGCATCTTTAATCTATACACCGTGTCAAATACTTATGTCTTCATGAGATTAGACACTCGTCCGTGTCTACTTTTCCCCAGCAAAGTCCCAGCAAAACTTTTGCTCTATCTGACATTCGTCCTATGTCATGATACCTTTCGGCAGCCGTACCCTGCCAGGTGATCGTCCTTCACCTTTGGATGATCGTCCCTCATCCTTTCCCCAACGGAGTCTCCATTATTGGAACCCCTTTCTATCCGGCATTCGTCCTATGTCGTGATATTTAGCAGCCGTCCCCTGCTAGGTGATCGTCCTTCACTTTTTGATGATCGTCCTTCATCATTTTATCCGATGGCCTTCCCCATCGTTGATCTTGGTATTCGGCATTCGTCCTATGTCGTGATACAGGGCAGCCGTACCCTGCTAGGTGATCGTCCTTCACCTCTTGATGATCGTCCTTCATCATGCTTATCCGATGGTCGTCCCCATCGTCGACCTTTTATCCGGCATTCGTCCTATGTCGCGATACTTTTGGCAACCGTACCTTGCCAGGTGATCGTCCTTCACCTTAGATGACCGTCCCTCATCTTATCCCCCAGCAGAGCAGCCGTCCCCTGCTAGGTGATCGTCCTTCACCTTTGATGACCGTACCTCATCAGTTATTTCATTCATTTACAATTACCTTTTATCCCCGGAGAGTCTTATGTCTTTGCTTGATGGCCGTCCCCATCATAATCTCTTATATCCCCATCATGTCGGTCGTCCCCGTCATCGCTCTTTCCCCAGCAGTCGTCCTCTGCTCGACGGTCGTCCTCCGTCGCCCGCACTTTATAATATACTTTATTTTCCTTTACAATCTATATCCCTTTTCTTCTTCATTTTGTGAGTGCAAATTTTGGACTGTCTTTGGTATTCAACCACAAGTTATCCTGTTTGCCTGTTAAGCCGTCGCTTACATTCTGCACAGCTAACTCATGTTTGAATAGGGGCAGCTGTAAACACCCCAAATTTGCCCTCACCCATTCATACCATGTCTTGTTATCTTTTCATATACATAAGTTCAATCATAGCATCTCATATTGCATATTTTCTTCACTGCATTGGTTCAAAGTCATCTGCATCTAGGGTTTGTGATCTGAGCAATCCAAGAGCCACTTGAGCCACTCCAAAGGTCATCAATCACTTCAAATGGGTCCATGTATTTTCAAGCATCATATTATATCCTCTCAAAGTCAAGAATGTCAAAGAATCACAAGAACTGAGATTGGCATGGAAGCAGAGCCAGGTTTGACTGCACAGATGATCTATAATTAGGGTTTTGGTTTCAAAGGCCATAACTCCAAATTTTTTTGTCATTCTTGTTTCTATTGGTCTCTATATGGTATAGGGATCATGCATATCAATTTTCATGAAGAAATTCAATGGGGAAGGCATCTGATCAAGAGTTGACTTTTTAAGCAAGCCAGTGCAAAATCAGGGCATCTGAGGCCCCCAATGACCCAACCAAAGGGTGTTCTTCATCATTTTGATTATGTATGATCTTTGTTTGATTATAGAAGATGTTAGAAGTTCACAAAATTGAATAATCTCAAGCCATTTGCAAAGTTGACTTTTTGGGAAAATGACTTGTAATGGAAACTTGCCATTTTGGGAAACTTTTTCAACCCTTGCTTTTTGATTCAAAAATGCTTCAAATGGGAAAACTTTGGTCATGAAAGTTGTAGAATGGATCATTCCATTTTCAAAAAGTACAAGAACTCATTCTAATTCATTTTGGATCAAAAGTTATGGCTTGTCAAAGTTGGGAAAAATCACATAATTTCAAGTTATGCACCAAAGAGGCATTTTGCAAAATGGTATGATCAAGCATTCTAAAGACTTCAAATGTGCACAAACTCATTACAACATGATCATGTGACTTCTAAAAATCAGAATTGGCCCAAGAATTATGCATTTTGATGCCTTGAACCTCATGAATTTCCAAAGGGGCCAAACTTTGTGAAAATTGCAAAACATCTCATAAGCTTTGATCCACTTGCTGATTTGCCTCAAAACCAATTCCATGGACATCCTTAAACTCAGCTGAGCCAAGACAAGCCAAAAAGCAAGTTGTACCATTTCCCATACCTCAAGTACAAGTCAAGTTGACATTTTGGCAACTTGCTCATACCAATCAACATAGGCCAGCACCCACTCTCTGACCTATCACACTTCTTTATGTGGACCAAATGCAAGCAAAAGCACATAACAATTCATGCTGAAACACTCTCCAAGCCAGCATACTCAAAAATCCCCAAATTTGCAAAAGCTTTCGAATCTCTTGATTCAGCCATCAAACCTTCAAACTTTTTCCACCATTCAACTCCATAAACCTCACTGATCATTTCCCACCCTCCATTTTGCCCATAAACCTCCACAATCAAAAACACGATTTTCACATTTCATGAACTGAGATTCTGCAAACTCTCTCTAGAGGCCATTTAAACTCCAACCAAGCCTTGCAAACTTCTCAGGGGGATCATTGGAGGTGATTGGAAGCAAAGAGGTGGCCAGAAGGTTGCAAACTGAGAAAGCTCAAGCTCAGGTACCTCAAGAACGTTTTTTCCAGAAATTGTTTTTATGTTATAGAGTTGTTGCTTATGCTCCACTGATCATTCTAGTGTTCTTAGTTTTTAAAATAATTGAGTTTTGAGCCTGAACCATGCTTCTGAAAGTTTGACCTGAAAACTTCTTTAATTCGATTCGTGTTTGTGTTAGAAGATAAACATGATTTTGTGCTTGATTCGTGTTTAGGGTGGGTAGAGGATGAATTCTGGAGAGTTAGAGCTTTTGAAATGGCCTAGGGAGTGATTTTGATTTTTTGGTTGATCGGAGAAGATGACCGGAACACTGTTCCGGACATCTGAAAGTCATTAGGGCAAGATTAGGGCTAATGACATTAATTAAGGAAGTTTGAATTTTGGCCGTCCATTAGCGCGTGTAGTCAACTCCCGCCCCTTGGAATTTGAATCCTGGCCTTCAGATCATTTGACTTTCTTATTTTTCATTTAAATTCATTTTATTTTTCATTTGTTTTGATTTATTTTGTACGAATTATTTAAAATAGCAAAACATCTTTAAAAATTCTAAATTTTTTTGTCAAAGGTTCAATTAATTTTCATAACCCAAAAATATTTTTATTTTTATTTTTTGCATTAAAAATTATTTTTAAATCATTTAAAAGTTTATTTTTAATTAGTTAATGAAAATTAATTAATTAAAAATACTTTTAGGTATTTGAAAATCACAAAATAATTCATGTAACATTTAAAAACATTTAGAAACATTGTCCAACTCTCAAAACAAATTTCTTTTTTGTTCTTGATGCCTTTTGATAATTTTCTTTGGAATTAAATCCATTTTTAGGCAATATTTTGGTTCAATCTTCAAAAATTCATTTCTGCCTAACCATTGAGAGTTGGATAATGATTCTTTTTGCATTGCATCTTGCATAACATGTAGTTTATAGGATAAAATTGGCATGAATTGATCTTGCATTTTCAATTTGTTTAGAATTTTTCTTGATAAGGTACCTTAAAACCCTAGCAATCTTAGGAAATTCATAACTCTCACTAGGTTAAGCGTTGGGTCCCCTCCTTTGGGCAGTGAGTTTGTATAGGTTTAGGGTTCCTTTGATTGCATTTTCAAATTTTTATCATGTCATATGCTTCTGATTTTGAATTTTGCTTTGAGTATTGATCATAAACCTTAATCCATGCCTTCCTTTGCATCCATCTTCCATTTGCTTGCATACCATGACTTGCCATGACATTTTGTGCATCCATTTGATTCATAATACATCTTAGGACATATTAGAATCATGTTTGATCATTTCATCCTTCATTTTCCATTTTGTATGTCCATTACACTTCATAACTTTTCATGAACATTCCTGGTTTAAAGCATGCTTCTCTTGCATCCATATGTTTGTATGATCATTCCAATGCCTTGCCTCATGTTTGCATCATCTCTTAGCATCATTAACATCATACTCATGCTTCTGGTTTAGGTTTGCATCATCACATTTCATCTCATTTGCATTACATTTCATTTCTTTGCTAACTTTTCAGGTGGTAAGTTGTATTGAGAAGTGAATTTGCCTTCACTTCTCACAATCTCTTTTCATCTCTCTTATGCATCATTACTGCATTTTATCTTGTGCTTTGGAGTGAGCTTGCTCATTCATGTTCTCTCCCACTTTCTTCCTTCAAAGTAACTTGTCTTCTTAAGTGAAGCAAGTTGTTTTGCTTCTCTTTGCTTCTTGCTCCTTTCATCTGCTTCCTTCCTGGTGGTTTCTCTGAAGATCTTTCTCTTTTAAGCCTCATAAACCCTAGGAACAACCAAGCATGACAACAATTAGGGTTTGATTAGTCCCCCATTTAGTTTTGTCTTTGTGTCATCTTTGAGTCATCTCTTCTCATCTCATGATCAAGGACTAAACCCTAAAGGCTTTAAGGCTTTGTGATTAAGCTTATGCCTACATCCTTCTATTAGGATGGAGTGTATAACTTTAATCCTAAGTGTTAAACCCTTAATGTGTTTAAATCCCTTAATCAATTCACTTAATAATCATCAAGACATCAAGCTTGTAACTTGGGCCTTGCATTAGGGTTCTAATTCTTCCTTAATTGGTTAAGAAGGACTAACCCTAGTGTTAATGGACAAGTCCCCCTCAAGTTGTCTTACAAACCATAAAACTCACTTCTTCATCTTATCATTAACTAAAATCCATGTAATAAAGGCTTTGTTTTGTCATGAGGTTAATCCCTAATCATGGATTAAGTTGAGGAGTCATTCTCAGCTTAAACATTCTCATCTATTATCCTTCTATTAGGATGGTGTAATGAGTCTGTTTAATCCCTGATTATGGCTTAATCTCATTACTCAACACTAAACAAAAACAACAAAAACATTTAACTAATCACAAGTAGATTAATGATCTTAATCCTACACCATGGTGATTAAGTGTGAGATGCTGACTTCACACTTAAGGTATTCTCATTACCCCTAATCAGAGGGAGGATGTGATGAGTTTACTAACCCAGTGGTTTAGGCTTAAGCTCATTAACTTATGACAAACTTTCAAAAGCAATAAAAGATTGAAAACACAAAAACAAACAATAATCGTCTCCTTCGGGATTCTTTTCTCACCTCATTCACTCATAAACGAGAACTTGCTTCTTCCGTCTAATGCAAGACAGTTTGCACCTGAGCCAGACATGTCATACACTTGAGCATAGACAAGTGAGCAGTTCACAAGTCAATTTATCTTTCAGCCTCTTTGGGTCGAACTACGGTGTTCTGACTTCCTCATTGCACGAGAGGATACGTAGGCATAACTTAACAGTTATCGAACAAAAGTCTCTGTATATTCCCCCTCTTTCCAGCTTTATTCTTTTAGCCTCATGATCTTGAGCATTTCATTCTTGTTCTTACACTGACACTTCATTTATACACTTCAGAATTCTTTTATACTGACACTTGCATTCTTTCCAGCTTTGATGCACAGATAGCACTGACACTACCCCTTTAAAACACAAATCTTTTAAGCGTGGATCCTGTCGAGTACGACAGACAATCTGGGTGCTAATACCTTCCCAGGTTGTAACCAACCCCCTTTCTCAGTCTCTCTGGTTCGCAACCGTCTTATCCATATCTTTTCTAGGTTTATGCAACATTACCTTTCCTTCGGGATAAAAATGCCTAGCTGACGACTCTATCCCTTTCTTTTGAGTTCACCCTTGTGTGTTCTCTTCTCCTTTCGCCGACCGTTCGCGTTTGTACCCCTCTTGGCCATGTGTGTCATTTGGTGGGAGCGACACATACATTTGTTTGGCATCATAAAAGTCCACGTATGGAATCTCAGTCCAGAAGCTTAATCTTGCCAAGTTGAGAAGTATGAAACTTCCAAAGGACAATCTGTCGAGGTGTACTTTTCAAGAAAACTCCATCGAGTAGGGACTTTCCCAACAGTCGTGGTAAGAGCCAACTAATCTGGTGAAATCATGGCGAGCAATCTCTTCAAAGTTCAGCCAAGATGGGACAATCACTTCGAGATACAAATCTCTCAAAGAGCCATCAGGCGGAGGCATTATTCAAATTTCAACCAAACGGGGGCAATCACTTCGAGATCAAATCTCTCATGAGTCTGATGCATGCATTCAAATTTTAGCCAAACTGGGGCAATTACTTCGAGATCCAATCTCTCAAAGAACAGTCGTTCTGGGTGTTTTCTTCAAAGCACGGTCAGTCAGAGGTGATCACTTCGAGGCTCGTCCTGGGGCAGGCCACCCCAAGAGCATGAGAAGTACTCTCTCCCGAAGGCGGTAAGTCAGAAGCACCTATCCAAGGTTCAAAATACGGGGGAAGAATATCTCACAGTGATATGAAGTTCTTCATGAATCCTTGCGAGACAATTTCTTTCACAGACCATGCAGTCTGGGGCAGTTATTTCGAGATCCAACGAATCTCTCCAAGAGTTTGAAGACACTGAGGCATTTCGTATGTCATGTTTTCTGTAAAATCCTCTTGAGACATTTTCTTCCGGTGGACCTTAGTCGGAGGCGAGTTGAAAATTTCAGAGAAGCATTATTCAATCATGGTTAGTTGGCGATCTATCAACCCAGAGGCTAGAAGCAAAGCCATTGTCAGCACAGTACTTCAAGAGTTATTTCATCAACAAGCTTCATTGATCAAAATTACTTAGCAAGTCTCATTAGACAATTCCTTCTCCAGTAGTGCGGCAAATGGAAGGTTACTTCTTGAGCAAAAAGATATCATCGTCTCTCATCCCCAGCATGAGACGCCTTACATCTCTCATTCCCAACATGAGAGGATTTATATCTTATCCCCAGCAAGTGGCAACTTGAGCTCTTATCTTCAGTGGGAAGCTTTATCATTGACATTATCTATCGTCCCCAGCCAAGTGGGAAGTGAAATTTCTCCCAGCAGGGTAGCAGAAGATGGGTGTCCTCCCTAAGCAAAAGTTTCCCTTCAGACAGGGGCAATTTTCAGCAGTATAATGAGTGTTTTGCCTCCCCAGCAGTTACCTCCTCAGCAATATCATGCCTTTGGTTCCCAGCCAAGTCAGGAGGTCCTCACTTCCCCACCAGAGTTCAAGAAGATTCCATCTCCAGCAGGGCTTGGCACTGCAATCTCATAGTCCAATTTATTTTTGGCAATGGCGATTGTTCAGAGCCGGTGAATTATTAACAGTTTTCCCCGCAGAGTTGTTACCTCATCAGGATGAGCCAGATCAATGCAGTGATCATTATTCCTCCCCAGTCGAGCTATCTGGGATGCCTGCAGTCTCCTTATCAGGAGGTTTCTTTGCATTTGCATACGCATAATCATCATCACATCTGCATCCTCCAAAGCGTAGCATTTCCATTGTCATGGAGCATTACGCCATAAATTCAAACATATGCATGCCAGCATGGGCCAGTTTTGAGGTATATTACATACGACCTATAACATCTTCTCAACCTGAAATACTCCGCACAGAGGATACCAATATCATTTTCCAGACATCCTTGTCTTCTCAAGTCAATGTTTGTCACCCATTTCACGTCTTGTTTGGCACAACAGTCGCGTCACAGGTTCTCGTTTTGTACAACGTTCTGTTTGCCCGGGCTCTCGTTTATGTACAATGACCCCGTTCCATCTTGTCCTGTTTTTCTTTGTTTCTGGTTACCGCCTGCGGCCGGTATACCTTTGCGTCTCCATTCGAGGATGGTTTCGTGTTAGATCCGAGGATCTTTTGATTTGTCATTCGAGGATGACATTTCTTTTCTTCAAGTTCTTCCGAGGTTGGTCTTGTTGTTGTGGCTATTATTCGAGGATAGTAGTTCACTTTTTGAGCTTATTGATCGAGGTCAGTTTGTCTCTTTTGCAAAGTCTGTCTGAGATCAGCTTTGTGTTTGGTTATCAGTCGAGGCTGGTATACCTTTGCGTCTCCATTCGAGGATGGTTTCGTGTTAGATCCGAGGATCTTTTGATTTGTCATTCGAGGATGGAATTTCTTGTTGTTGTGGCTATTATTCGAGGATAGTAGTTCACTTTTTGAGCTTATTGATCAAGGTCAGTTTGTCTCTTTTGCAAAGTCTGTCTGAGGTCAGCTTTGTGTTTGGTTATCAGTCGAGGCTGGTATACCTTTGCGTCTCCATTAGAGGATGGTTTCATGTTAGATCCGAGGATCTTTTGATTTGTCATTCGAGGATGGAATTTCTTGTTGTTGTGGCTATTATTCGAGGATAGTAGTTCACTTTTCGAGCTTATTGATCGAGGTCAGTTTGTCTCTTTTACAAAGTCTGTCTGAGGTCAGCTTTGTGTTTCGTTATCAGTCGAGGCTGGTATACCTTTGCGTCTCCATTCGAGGATGGTTTCGTGTTAGATCCGAGGATCTTTTGATTTGTCATTCGAGGATGGCATTTCTTGTGTGGCTATTATTCGAGGATAGTAGTTCACTTTTCGAGCTTATTGATCGAGGTCAATTTTTTGTCTCTTTTACAAAGTCTGTCTGAGGTCAGCTTTGTGTTTGGTTATCAGTCGAGGCTGGTATACCTTTGCGTCTCCATTCGAGGATGGTTTCGTGTTAGATCCGAGGATCTTTTGGATTGTCATTCGAGGATGGCATTCTTTTCTTCAAGTCCTTCTGAGGTGGGTCTCGTTGTTTTGTGTGGCTATTATTCGAGGATAGTAGTTCACTTTTCGAGCTTATTGATCGAGGTCAGTTTGTCTCTTTTACAAAGTCTGTCTGAGGTCAGCTTTGTGTTTGGTTATTAGTCGAGGCCGGTATACCTTTGCGTCTCCATTCGAGGATGGTTTCGTGTTAGATCCGAGGATCTTTTTATTTGTCATTCGAGGATGGCATTTCTTTTCTTCAAGTCCATCTGCGGTTGGTCTTGTTGTTGTGGCTATTATTCGAGGATAGTAGTTCACTTTTTGAGCTTATTGATCGAGGTCAGTTTGTCTCTTTTGCAAAGTCTGTCTGAGGTCAACTTTGTGTTTGGTTATCAGTCGAGGCTGGTATACCTTTGTGTCTCCATTCGAGGATGGTTTCGTGTTAGATCCGAGGATCTTTTGGATTGTCATTCGAGGATGGAATTCTTTTCTTCAAGTCCTTCTGAGGTGGGTCTTGTTATTTTGTGTGGCTATTATTCGAGGATAGTAGTTCACTTTTCGAGCTTATTGATCTAGGTCAGTTTGTCTCTTTTGCAAAGTCTGTCTGAGGTCAGCTTTGTGTTTGGTTATCAGTCGAGGCTTGTATACCTTTGCGTCTCCATTCGAGGATGGTTTCGTGTTAGATCCGAGGATCTTTTGATTTGTCATTCGAGGATGGCATTTCTTTTCTTCAAGTCCTTCTGCGGTTGGTCTTGTTTTTCTTGTTGTTGTGGCTATTATTCGAGGATAGTAGTTCACTTTTTCGAGCATATTGATCGAGGTCAGTTTGTTTCTTTTGTAAAGTTTGTCTGAGGTCAGCTTTGTGTTTGGTTATCAGTCGAGGCTGGTATACCTTTGCGTCTCCATTCGAGGATGGTTTCGTGTTAGATCCGAGGATCTTTTGATTTGTCATTCGAGGATGACATTCTTTTCTTCAAGTCCTTCTACGGTTGGTCTTGTTTTTGTTTGTGGCTATTATTCGAGGATAGTAGTTCACTTTTTCGAGCTTATTGATCGAGTTCAGTTTGTCTCTTTTGCAAAGCCTGTATGAGGTCAGCTTTGTGTTTGGTTATCAGTCGAGGCTTGTATACCTTTGCGTCTCCATTCGAGGATGGTTTCGTGTTAGATCCGAGGATCTTTTGATTTGTCATTCGAGGATGGCATTTCTTTTCTTCAAGTCCTTCCGAGGTTGGTCTTGTTGTTGTGGCTATTATTCGAGGGTAGTAGTTCACTTTGTGAGCTTATTGATTGAAGTCAGTTTGTCTCTTTTGCAAAGTCTGTCTGAGGTCAGTCTTTGGTGATTGGTGGTTATCGCCTGCGGCCGGTATACCATCGTGTTTCTATTTGAGGATGGTTTTTAGTACTGGATCCGATCCCGTGTGAGTTGTCATTCGAGGATGGTCTTCTTCCCAGCATATTTTCACCTGGTTCTATTTTCGCTACCTATTCAGAGGTCAAAATCAAAAAAATATATAAATAAATAAATGGGCAGATGGCATTTCTGTTGCCCTCAGTGTGCAAATTTTCAGGTTTTATTCGAGTATTCAATCACTCCATACCTTGAACGTCTAAAAGTTGTTGCAATTATCCGTTCAGGTCTGCAGTTGATTGAATAGGGGCAGCTGTAATACCTCAAAATTTGCCCTCGCTCTTTGTACCTTAACTGGCATATAGTTTTGCATTCATCTGTATCCCCATTAGGTCATTAACAATCACATTCATGCATTTTCATTGGTGCTTAAGGCATGGGATCAAGGTTTTCTCATGGCTAGAACTTTCTCATTCATAGATGATCTACCTGGCTGTTACACTTAAGATTGAGACAAGGGTTTGAGATACCATCATCATGCGTGTCTTCTTATCAAAGCTTATTGAGTATCAATGTCCTATGCTTCAGGGTCTCCCGAGGGTGACAAGTGGTTTCATCTTGGTTTTATTTGAGATTGGTCGTGGAGTGAGGTTTTATTCCTTATTCAGCAATAGACAATAGCCACCAGGATCTTGATTCACTTCTGTTGCACCCCAAAATTTGCCCTCACAATACAATACTTTGTGTGCTAATAGGTTCACAAGGTTCACAAGGTTCACAAGACACCTTATGAGGTTCACAAGGTTCACAAGACCTCCCATGAGGTTTATGAAGTTTACAAGACACCTTATGAGGTTCACAAGGTTCACAAGACACCTTATGAGGTTCACAAGGTTCACAAGACATCCTATGAGGTTCATAAGGTTCACAAAGTTCACAATTGGTCAGAAGATGTGACAATTCCCTCAGACAGTGCATCCTCCTAAGCAATGCATCATAAACTAGGGTTTTGACTTTAATCAGGATAAATGGACTTCCAAGACTTCAAGTGAGCTTCATAACATCTTATATGTGTTTAAGAATCCCCATGACAAGTTTCAAGACTTTTCTCAAAGGTTTGCTCAGTCAGATGATCAGATAAGTCAAAATCAGTCAAAGCAGTTAAAAAGTCAAACTGAGGTCAACTGTGGTCAAACCAAAGTCAAACTTCATGATTTTTTGCCAACATCAAGTATATGAAGTAAAATTCATCATTTGATCAAGGGTTGATCATGATTCATCAAGGATATTTCAGATCATCAAGAATCAGAGGTTTCTAAATTAGGGTTTCCTCAGGAAAAGTCAACTGAACTTTGACCAGCCATAACTTTCACATGCTTCATCAAGAATTTTCCATCCAAATCTCATTTTGAAGGAAATTGAGTTCTCTACAACTTTGTGTCTCACAAGCCAAGCCCAAAAATGCTTCATTTGGAAGGTATGAGCTAAGACATTATAGGTCCTTTTAAAAGTCAACAAAAAGTCAACAACTTCAAAAGGACATAACTTGAGAATGGTAAATGATATGGACATGAAACCAATGGGGTTGGTTAGAGGACTCTTCAATCTTTCCAAAATGTCCAAAATCACCCTCATAGCATTAAAATTGAAGGATATATGCCCTTTCAAAGTTGGGAAATTTTTGGTTGGTTTATGAAGCAAATGGAGGTTTAAAACCAAATTTTTCTAAATGGGCTTGCCATGTGATGATCCAATCCAGACAAATACATCATGCACGAAAATTATTTGTTATTTTCATAATTTTATTTTATTTTATTTATTTATTATGATTTTTTATATTAAAAATCATTTTAAATTTAAATAAAATATCAAATGTGAAGATTTAAAATATTTTTTTGTTCTAGAAGGTCATGAATGCTATTTGGATTGAATTGATACAACATTGATGAAGATTGGCTTGAAATAGAAAGGTCTTATTCAAGAATATTTGAAATTTAAGCTTGAATCTTTTTCAATCTCATTGATCCAAAATATCCACACAATGATCCATTATTCTTGACCTAATTCAGTCTACTATAAGTATACAACATAACCTAATGCACAAGACACGAATTTCTGGCCTCCAAGAGTAAGTTCATACATTCAAAAATCTCACAAAAACTTCAATTTGGTTTCCTCCCTACAAGAGCTTTTAAGGTATTTTTAAGACATGGAAAGTTTCCTTGGACATCACAAAACCAATCCCAGCCATCAAAAGCATCAAAATCACCCTCATATGCATAATCTGATTCATCATATTCATGAAATTTTTTATTTTCGATTCTAAATATTGACTGGTTCTTAATGAGTTTTGATCATTGTTTCGTGTTTGTCTTAAGTTGTTGATTGATTCTGGATAGTTTGATTGAAGTTTCATTGCAGGTTTGAGAAGTTGCCATGGCTAGGGTTTCGGCCAAGCAATTAGGGTTTTATGCTAGACCTAATATAAATAAATTCTAAGAACATAGAACAATCATATGGACCCTGGGGATCATAACGCACCAATTATTGTTGAGAAATTTCACTGTTTTGATGATCTTCCAATTTCGTAGGTTTCTGGTTTTAAAAAATCGCAGGAAATTCCATAGCTAAAATCGTAGCTAATTTCGCAGGAATCCTGAAGAAGAAGATGAAGTTTTCGCGCGTTTAGAAATTTGAAATTTTAACATAATATTTTATGGTTTTGTTTTCATATTATTTCAGTTAAGGCTGCTTGGCCTGATGGTAAGGGACGCGCGCGTATTGCTTGAGGACCTTGGTTCGAATCCTGGGTTCAACAATTTTTTCTTGTTTTTCCATTTAATTAACATGTTTAATATATTAGGTATTGTGATGAATATACCAACAGATGCGCCCTCCCGGCTGGAATAGTAAATGCGTTTGTGTATTGTTTAAAGGTCCTGGGTTCGAATCCCCCCAGGCCTTTTGTGTTGTTTTCTTTTTTCATGAATTTTCCAGGTTAGACAACAAAACCAAGTGGAGTGGGTTTGCTATCACACGCGCACATGTAGCCCAGTGGCTGGGATCTTCTTCAGGTATTGGGGAGGTCCTGGTTTCAAAACCAGGCCTCCCCCTTTTTCTTTTCCTTCATTATTTTCTTTGTTTGTTTATTATTATTATTAATTTTAATTAAAACTATAACCCTAATTTAATAAAATTAATTCTAATAACATTTTCTAAAAACCCTAAAATATTTTCATAAAACCTAATTTTCTATAAATCTTAATTGTAAATGTTAGTTTATTTGTTTATTTTAATTCTTGTTTATATTTTAATTAATAAATAAATCTTAATGTTTTTTTTATAATCAAACCCTAATTTTCTTTTCAATTTAATTATGACTTTTAATTTATTTGTCAATTTTAATTATGTATTTTTTCTATGCGTAAATAATTCTAGGTTATGCTTAAATTAATTAAAAATTGATACTTTAATTTTTGTGAATATAATTATATGATTATTCAATTATAATTAATCCTATTTTCATAATATATATATATTCTATAATTTGTTCATAATTCTTGCATGCAAATAATTTTTAATATATGCTTAAAAATAATTAAAAACTTGTTAATTTAATAATATGTTTATAATTAACCTAATTTTTATAATTTGTAAATAATTTAAAACTTTATGATAATTAGTATAATTGTTTATATTTTCTTATTAATCTTAAAAAACAATTGTTCATATAAAAAATTGATCTTTTGATTATTATAATATTTTCGTTTACATTATTAATTATGTTTATATGATATTTTATTATTACTAACCTCATTTATATTGTGATTTATTATTATTATTATTTTACTAACCCAATTATATTATTATTATTATTTTGCTTATTTATTTAATTTGTTAATTATTATTATTATGTAATTGTCTCCTGGATGTAATATTTTAGTAATAATGTTTATTATTTATTTTTAAATGCTATGGTTAGTAAAATAGGGAGTGTAACATGTTTGTATGTAAAAAAATTAATTTAGATCACTAATTTAAAAGATAAATATTTAAAATTGTACACTCACACACGTAAGTCGATCTTTGATCGCCATCTCACTTTCTAAGGTTACCTCTCATGTTGCCTACTTCTAAGGTCAAGTAAGGTGTCTTAAGCAAAGTCCATTCATAAATATCATCAAGTCCCTATAGTTTTAAAGATCAAGTCCCTTCGAGGTTGCCTACGATAAATGATCTTGTCCCTTCGAATAAAAGATGATAAGTCCCTACGAATTGCTAAAGACACCCTACAGTTGCCTATATCCAGATGACCCTACAAATGTCCCTTAATCACATCCAAGGTAATGACTACCTATTCCTTAATAATAGGGATAGTCTTACCATTTAAAGGATTCAAGAACAGAAAAGACTTAAACTTAGGGTAGGTTCCTCTTAGATACTTGCTCACTCTTCAAAACATTTCAAACACTTCACATTTTCAAACAAATTTTCAAAACAAAAGTTCTATACGCATCCGTACATGGATCATTATAAAACACTTAAGAAAATTTTATTCACACACTTCACATTTCAAAAAACATTTTAAAGTGAGCTAAGTAACTAAGAGCCCATGGATAACCATGGATGTAAAGGGTGCTAACACCTTCCCTTTACATAACCTACCCCCCGGACCCAAAAATCTTTTAAAAGGTCTTTCCTGTTCTTTTATGCCTTTCCTTTGGATAAAATAAAAGTCGGTGGCGACTCTTGCTATCCGCAACATAACTAAAGTCAGTTCTCCCACCGTGTTACAGAACTGGCGACTCTGTTGGGGATTAATAAAAGAGGGGTACCCTTAGGAATTAGATCACTTTAAAGTTGTTTGCCTTGTTTGCTTTATATTTATCTGTTGGGGTGCTCTTATGTGTGAAAGATCCTAACCCGGATCTAGTGTACCTTAGGTAAATGGCAATAGACCAAGGAAACTGTACGGTGTATACCAATATGGTTGATCTGGTGGCCATAGTTAGTGTGACTTCTTGGTTGGTGCTTATGTTCCTTAAGTCAAGTTGAGGATAATATGAGGTTGCCATATGTTGTCAATGCACTAACTAACTTTTAGAACCCTAGTTATCCCATCTTGGCCTTTAGAAAGTAGTGAGATAACCGGCTTTGGTGCAGACTAAAGTTGGTTGATACTCGATGCTACGCTCATTGAGATCTTAAACTTGGAGGGTTTTGGTTGGCAAGTAAGTTGCCTACTGAACAACAACCCTTATGAAGGATCAATGATATTGAGATCCCTTAGAGCCTGGTTACTTTGTAGGACAGGATGAACCATCTAAACTTCAGGGGAGGGTACTTACCTTTGAACCTCATGCAAGCCTTTAAACCTAGGGCTATTGTGTGACTTGTTTGTATGTGCCACATGTTTGTGATTGAGCATAACATCATGACATCATCATGCATCATAAGCATAGCATTTTAACTAACCATTTCAAGGACCAAAGGATTTATCTTTGTTCTTTGTTGCAGGTCATGGCTTCTGCTCGTAGAAACACTATCAGGATCAACTTTGTAGGGATACCAGCTAAGCTTAAAGAGTTGGTTTCTCAAGTGTCTGAACACTCCCAGTTCATCAAGAGACATGGTCACCTATTGGATCTAGTCACCTCAGGATTCAATGAAGACATGATGAGTGTTCTATTTCAGTTCTTTGATCCTAAGCACCATTGCTTCACATTCCCCGACTATCAGCTGGTTCCTACAATGGAAGAGTTCTCTAAACTTCTGGGTATACCTGTTCTTGATCAAAGACCCTTCACAGGCTTGGAGAAGGAGCTTAAACCAGAGGTTATTGCTGCAGCTCTACATCTGAAGAAGTCTGACATTGTTCTAGAAACGAGAAGCGGAGTTAAAGGTATTCTTGCTAAGGTATTAATGGATAAAACTCAAGTGTTCTTGAAGGCCATGAGCTACGATGCTTTTGAGGAGATCTTAGCCTTGCTGATTTATGGCTTAGTGTTGTTCCCCAATCCGGATCAGTTCATAGACGTTCATGCCATCAACATATTTCTGAGTCGCAATCCAGTGCCTACATTGCTTGGAGACATCCTGCATTCTCTTCATACTCGTACTACAAGGGCAAGAGGAACTTTGATGTGCTGCATACCTTTGCTTTCTAGGTGGTTTATTTCTCACCTTCCTCGCTCAGTGATGAAGAATGAACAGGGGTTCAGGTGGTCCAAGAGGATTATGTCACTCTCTCATTCAGATATTCATTAGTGCTCCAGATTTATGGAGAACGTTACTATCATTGACTATTGTGGGGAGTTTCCTAATGTGCCACTTCTAGGTATAAGAGGGGGCATTACTTACAACCCTTCTTTAGCTTTACGACAGTTTGGTTACGCTCGGAGTGATGGTCCACATGACATGTTGATTCAAGGTATTGTGTTTGACTACGACAACGATCTTCAAGGTTACCGTCAGAGATTCATACGAGCATGGGGAAAAGTGAACAAGGTTAACAGCAAGACTCTGGAGCCTAAGTACACTATTCCTATGGAAGCTTATCTCATATGGGTGCGATCTCGTGCTCAGACCCTCATGATGCCATATCCTGCTATCCTGCCAGTTATCATGGAACCTGTTGCTGAAGGAGATACTTCTTATACCATCCTTCACCCAGACATGCCAACTGACATGGAAGATTTACAAATATCCTGGATCCAGTTGAAGGAGCAAAGGGATACTTTCGAGGCTCATTACAAAGCAAGCCAAGAAAGAATCCTGGAACTAACAAAGCAACTTCACGAGGAACGAAATCTCAACTCATACCTCAACACAAAGAGGAAGCGTCCATGGGAGACTTAAAACCCCATCTCTTGTATTTATTTCATTTCATTTTTTGTAAGCCCAAAAGGAAAAACAAATTTATTACTAATAAAAGTTTACCTTCTTGTTTGTTTAAGCAAATTTAAATCCTGCGGTCCTTGAAAACATTGCATACGCATTCACATATCATATCATTGCATCACAGGTTTATTGTGCACAGGTTTCTTATCTTCTCGCTGTTTATTTCAGCAATGGCTCTTGAACAAACAGTTAAGGATCTCCAGGCACAAAATGCACAGTTCCAAGAGCTGATCCTGAACTTGTCCAAGGGACAAGATGAATTGAAGACACTGCTGGCCAAGAAGACTAAGAAGACTAGAAGGTCAGGTGGCCTGATCAATATGGGAAGAAGGTTCAGAGGTCCTGCTAAGACCAAAGAACAGGTTGAAGATTATGAGTCTGAAGAGTTTGAGAAAGAGGGAGGCAGTCTCCACAACACAATGGGGGACTCTGATTCTGAAGCTAACTACTATCATGAGGCTAATGAAGATAAGTTCAAGATGCTGGTGGATAGAATGGATACTATGGAATTGCAAAAGTCTTCTGGGCTGGATTTTGAAGACCTGAGTTTGATATCTGGAGTAGTCATACCCATTTGTTTCAAGGTTCCTACTTTTGTTGTTTATGATGGTGTCTCTTGTCCCAAGCTACATCTGAGGTCTTATGTCAGGAGAATCCAACCTCATACTGCTGATAAGAAGTTGTGGATCCATTTCTTCCAAGAGAGCTTATCTGGAGCTCAATTGGAATGGTACTATCAGTTGGAGAGTGTCAACATCCGTGATTGGAATGATCTTGCTGAAGCCTTTTATAAGCAATATCAATACAATGCTGATCTAGCCCCTACTCGCATGCAGCTTCAGAGCATGTCTATGGGTGCTAAAGAAAGTTTCAAGGAGTATGCTCAGAAGTGGAGAGACTTGGATGGAAGATTACAACCCCCTTTAACTGACAGAGAGTTAGTTGATATGTTCATGTGTACGTTGAATGGTCCTTTTTACAGTCATCTCATTGGAAGCTCATCATCTGGCTTCACTGAGTTGATAATGACAGGAGAGCGTGTAGAAAGTGGTATAAGGAGTGGCAAGATTCAAGTGGGTACTTCTTCATCAGGTGCTACAAAGAAGCCTCCCAGTGGAAAGAAAGAATCAAATGATGTTTATGGTCAACCTGATCGTAATAGAAGACATCAGTCTGTAAGTGCAGTTCATATCTCCAATCCAACTACTACAACAACAGAGCAGCCACAGGGAAATCAACAGAGGGCTAGAAGGCAGTTCACTAAGATCAACATGTCAATGGCCCAAGCCTTGCAACACTTGTTGAAGGCTGAACTTATCACTCTGAAAGATGCTCCTCAGAATCCTAATGTTACCTCTCTCAGGTACAATCCTAATGCACGATGTGCATATCATTCGAATTGTCAGGGACATGATACTAATAGTTGCTGGGTATTGAAAAACAAAATTCAAGATATGATTGAGGCTGGAGAAATTGAGTTTGACCCTCCGGGTACTCCAAATGTGATTACTGCTCCCATGCCAAATCATGAGAAGACTGTCAATGCCATTGATGAAGATTCACATATTCCCTCAGTTGCAGAATTGACTACACCATTGTCTGTTATCAAGAAGAAGCTAGTACAAGCTGGGTTCTTTCCAGGTTGTCGTGAAGATTGTGTCTATTGTGCTTATAATCCGGATAGTTGTTGGAGGTTGAAGGACGGAATTCAACGCCTCATGAATAATTATACCATAGTGTTTGAGAGGACACCACCTTCTGTGGAGAGTATGGTGGATCATATTACTAAAGATAAGAAGATTGAAGAGGTGAATATGGTTGATAAAGTGCCAGTAAGGATTACTTCAAAGGGACCTGTCAAAATCACTCATAAGGGTCCAATTAAGATTACTGCTGAAGGCCCTGTAAAGATTGTTGCTGAAGCTAGAGTGGCTCATATGGTCATTACCACTCCTGGTCCTATTCCGTATACTTCTGATAAAGCTGTGCCTTGGCATTATGGGTCTGATGTTTATATCCATGGTGTTAAGCAGGAACCCTTAACTGATATGCCTGTTGATGTTGATAATATTGCTGGATCTAGTAAGATCACATGAAGCGGAAGAGTTTTCTCTCCTCCAATTACTTCCAAGAACGCAGTTACTCCAGCTGCTACCTCCACCACTGATGCTCGGGGCAAAGGTCCTGTTATTGAACCTATACCAACTGATGTGCCAGTTGCTGATGATCTTTCTAAGCAGATGGAAGAAGTATTGAAAATCATTCGCAAGAGTGATTATGACATTGTTGATCAATTAGGGCATACTCCCTCCAAGATTTCTATGTTGTCCTTATTGTTGTGTTCTGAGGCTCATGCCAAGGATTTGATTAAATTCCTGAAGACTGCTCATGTACCAAATGAGATTTATGTAGACCAGTTTGAAAATTGTGTTGCACACTTGACCTATGATAATGGGTTAGGTTTCTCCGATGCTGATTTGACTCCTGCCAAGAGGGATCATAACAGGGCTCTACATATCTCAATTGAATGCAGGGGCACTACCCTGTCACATGTATTGATAGACAATGGTTCCTCTCTGAATGTGTTGCCCAAAGAAGTCCTGAATAAGCTTAGTCCTGAAGATGCCGTGTTGAAGCCCAGTAATATAGTGGTGAAGGCTTTTGATGGCTCGAGAAGAGTGGTGCATGGAGAAATTGATCTCCCAATCAAAGTTGGTTCTCAGGTTTTCAATGCTACCTTTTATGTAATGGATATTCGTCTGTCGTATTCTTGTTTGCTTGGGCGTCCCTGGATCCATGGGGCAGGTGCTGTAACATCTACATTACATCAGAAGCTGAGGTATCCAGTAGAGGGGAAGGTTGTTACTGTCTACGGAGAAGAAGAGTATATGATTAGCCATGTGAACACCTTTAAGTATCTTGAAGTAGAAGGTGAATATGTTGAAACTCCATGTCAGACATTTGAAGTGGTTCCTTGGATTGTTAATGATTATGAAGCTCCTCCTGTTGTCAAGAAAGTTCTTGTGGTTACCAGAGTACCTCCAACAATGGCCTCCCTCAAGGATGCTAGAGCTGTGGTGGATGAAGGTGGTTGTACTATTTGGGGTCAGCTTCCTGATATTCCGTACAAGTCTGACAAATTTGGTTTGGGTTTCACTGCAGAGTCTCAGAAGGCTGTTCGTCGTGCTCGTGCTGTTCGTATCACCAATCAGGGGATTATGAAAGACCAGATCAATGCTGTGGGTGACTATGATGAAGACTACAACTTGGATGCTTGGATTTTTCCTACTGTGGGTGATGGGCTCAATAACTGGAAGGCTGAAGATGTTATTCCTATCTCCTTTAGTCAGGAGTAAATACTATTACTGTGTTGTTACTTTTTAAGTTTGTAATTTCTGAACAATTAAACTCTTAAGCCTTGTGCCTTACCCGGGGCACAATGGTATGCTTGTTACGGGATGTCATTTCATTTGCATACTTCATTCAATAAAAATCAGTGGACGTTTCGTTTTCGTAAATATTGTGTTCCTTGTTTTTCTTTTTGTTTTATCAGCTATGTGTTCTTACACACACCCACATCACTAAAATGCAGATCCTCATCCACTCTGGATCCTGTTGATAACAGTTCTACTATTGCCAATTATAATTTCGAGAATCCGATCTATCAAGTTGAAGACGGAAATGAGGACGATTGTGAAGTACCTGTAGAGCTTGCTAGGTTGTTGCAACAAGAAGAGAAAGCTATACAACCATATGAAGAGCCAGTCGAAGTTGTGAATTTGGGAACTGAAGAAAACAGGAAAGAGGTCAAGATAGGGGCTGAATTAGAGGACAGTGTCAAGAGCAGATTGAATCAAATGTTACGTGACTATGTGGAGATCTTTGCTTGATCCTACGAAGATATGCCAGGGTTGGATACAGACATTGTGGTTCACCGTTTACCAGTGAAAGAAGATTGTCGTCCAAAGAAGTAGAAGGTTCGTCGTATGCGTCCTGAAATGTCAGAGAAAATCAAAGCAGAGGTAATGAAACAGTTTGATGCAGGGTTCTTAGCTGTGACTTCTTATCCTCGGTGGGTTGCAAATGTGGTACCAGTACCTAAGAAAGATGGTAAGGTACGTATGTGTGTGGACTACAGAGATTTGAACAAGGCCAACCCCAAAGATGACTTTCCACTTCCTCATATTGATGTTCTGGTAGACAACACTGCTCAACATAAGGTATTCTCTTTTATGGATGGTTTCTCTGGTTACAATCAGATCAAGATGGCACCTGAAGATATGGAGAAGACAACATTTGTTACACAGTGGGGCACTTTTTGTTATAAGGTGATGCCATTTGGTTTGAAGAATGCAGGGGCAACATATCAGCGTGCTATGGTGGCTTTGTTTCATGATATGATACATCATGATATAGAGGTATATGTGGATGATATGATAGCCAGGTCCCAGAATGAAGAGCAACACCTTGATCATCTGCATAAGTTGTTTGAAAGGTTGAAGAAATACAAGTTGAGATTGAATTCAAACAAGTGTACCTTTGGAGTTAGATCTGGTAAACTCCTGGGTTTCATCGTCAGTGGAAAAGGTATTGAAGTAGATCCTGCAAAAGTGAAAGCTATACAAGAGATGCCAGCTCCCCGTACTGAGAAGGAGGTTAGAGGTTTTTTGGGACGATTGAATTACATTGCAAGATTTATTTCCCAATTAACAGCTACCTGTGAGCCAATCTTCAAGTTGTTGAAGAAAGATCAGGTGATGGAATGGAATGATGAGTGCCAGACAGCATTTGATGAAATCAAGAAATATCTGCTAGAACCACCAATTTTGATGCCACCAGTTGATGGAAGACCCTTGATTATGTACTTAACAGTATTAGACAACTCAATGGGGTGTGTGTTGGGGCAACATGACGAGTCTGGTCGAAAAGAGCAGGCAATATACTACCTTAGCAAAAAGTTTACCGACTGTGAAACAAGATACTCACTGCTCGAGAAAACTTGCTGCGCTTTGGCATGGGCTGCTCGCCGACTAAGATAGTATATGTTGACCCATACTACCTTGTTGATCTCAAAGATGGATCCCATCAAGTACATATTCGAGAAACCTGCTCTCTCCGGAAGAATAGCAAGATGGAAAATGATCTTAACAGAATATGACATACAGTATACTACTCAGAAGGCCATTAAAGGAAGTGTTGTAGCTGATCATTTGGCTCATCAAGCAGTGGATGATTATAAGTCAATGAGTTTTGAGTTCCCCGATGAAGACATTATGATTATTACCAAAGAACCTGGACAATATGACGGACCTGAACAAGGATCCCGATGGACCATGGTTTTTGATGGAGCTTCCAATTCACTTGGTAATGGTGTTGGTGTTGTGATTAGTTCCCCTGAAGGTTGTCATACCCTGATTACTGCCAGACTTTGTTTCTATTGTACCAATAATATGGCTGAGTATGAGGCATGTATCCTGGGTATTAAAGCTGCTATTGATATGAAGATTCAGTTCCTTGATGTGTATGGAGATTCAACCCTGGTAGTAAGTCAGATCAAAGGAGATTGAGATACCAAGCATGATAACCTCATCCCTTACAGAGAGCATGTGTTGTCTTTGATCCCATATTTTAAAGAGATTACCTTTGGACATATTCCATGAAGAGAAAATCAGTTGGCAGATGCATTAGCCACCATGACATCCATGTTTGAGATCAGCTGGGATGATGAAGCTCCCAAGATTACCATTGATAGATTTGAGAAGCCTGCATACTGCAATGATATTGGTACTGAAGAAGAAGAGGAGAAACCATGGTTTTATGAAGTAAAGAGATATCTTGAAGCTCAGGAGTTCCCTGAAGGGGCATCGGTCAAAGATAGAAAGTTTCTGAGGAGGTTTTCTGCTAAGTTCTTTTTGAGTAATGGGATTTTGTACAAGCCCTATCATGATTCAACTATGCTTCGTTGTGTGGATAAGAAGGAAGCAACAAAGATTATGGAGGATATGCATGATGGGATCTTTGGCACTCATTCTAGTGGTCATACCATGGCAAAAAAGATATTGAGAGCAGGTTACTATTGGTCTACCATGGAAGCTGACTGCTATCAACATTCCAGAACGTGTCACAAGTGTCAAATCTATGCTGATAAAGTACATATACCTCCATCACCATTGAATGTGTTGACTGTTCCTTGGCCCTTTGCCATGTGGGGAATTGATATGATTGGTGAGATCAAACCTACTGCTTCTAATGGGCATCGTTTCATCCTGGTTGCTATTGATTACTTCACGAAGTGGGTAGAGGCAGCTTCATTTGCATCTGTTACTAAGAATGTGGTGGCTCGATTCATTAAGAATAATCTCATATGTAGGTATGACATCCCTGAAAGGATTATTACTGACAACGGCTCTAATCTGAACAACACTATGATTACTGATCTCTGCACGCAGTTCAAGATTAAGCATCACAACTCTTCTCTGTATCGTCCGAAGATGAATGGGGCAGTTGAAGCTGCTAATAAGAACATTAAGAAGATTATACAGAAGATGACTGTCACTTATAAAGATTGGCATGAGATGTTACCATTTTCTCTTCATGGTTATCGTACCACGATACGTACTTCAACAGGGGCAACCCCATTCTCCTTAGTCTATGGTATGGAAGCAGTTCTGCCCAATGAAGTTCAGATTCCCTTCTTAAGAATTATGAAGGATGCAGGCTTGGATGAAGATGAGTGGATTTAGACCCGACTTGATCAGATAAATTTGATTGATGAGAAGAGGTTAGCAGCAGTTTGTCATGGCCAGATGTACCAAAAACGGATGATCAAAGCTTTTAACAAGAAAGTTAAGCCAAAGGTATATCAGGCTGGTGACTTGGTAATCAAGCGTATCATATTACCACAGGGTGATCCTAGGGGCAAGTGGACTCCTACATATGAAGGACCATTTGTAGTTAAGACAATATTCTCAGGAGGTGCCATGATACTCACTACTATGGACGGTGAAGACTTCCCGCAACCTGTAAACACAGACATAGTTAAAAAATACTACGCATAAAAAGAGACCCGCTAGGTTGACTGGCCTAGGCAAAAATAAGGGCATCCCGGAGAACCAAAAGGGTTCGGGCAAAAATTAGGAATATATATATATATAATGTACACCCGGCAAGTCGAAAACCTGAAAAGGCGGCTTGGGCAAAAAAGGGTATCCCGGTGTGTAAACACCCCAAATTTGCCCTCACCCATTCACACCATGGTTTGTGATCATTTCATATGCATAAACACAATCATATCACCTCATATTACATTTTTGGTTCACTGCATAGTTTCTAAGTCATCTACACCTAGGGTTTGTGATCTGAGCAATCCAAGAGCTTCTTGAGCCACTCCAAAGGTCAACAATCACTTAAAAGGGATCCATGTTTGTTCTTATATCATATTACATCCTCTCAAAGTCAAAAATGCCAAGGAATCACAAGAACTGAGATTGGTATGGATGCAGAGCCAGGTTTGACTGCACAGTTGACCTAAAATTAGGGTTTTGGTTTCAGAGGCCATAACTCCAAATTTTTTGGTCATTCTTGTTTCCATTGGTCTCTATATGGTATAGGGAGTATGCATATCAATTTTCATGAAGAAATTCCATGGGGAAGTCATCTGATCAAGGGTTGACTTTCTGGACAAGTCAGTGCAAAATCAGGGCATCTGAGGCCCCCAATGACCCAACCAAGGGGTGATCTTCATCATTTTGAGTGTATATGATCTTTATTTGATCATGGAAGAAGGTTGAAGTTCACAAAATTCAAGAATTACAAGTTTTTGCAAAGTTGACTTTTTTAGGGCATGGTTGACTTTTGAAGAATATGTCATTTTATGCCACTTTTCAAGCCTTGCTTTGTGATCCAAAAATGCTTCAAATGGAAAAACTTTGGTCATGAAAGTTGTATATTAGATCTTTCCCTTTTCAAAAAGTACAAGAACATGATCTAATTCATTTTGGATCAAAAGTTATGGTGTGTTAAAGTTGGCAAAAATCACTAATTTTCAAGTTATGCACTAAAAGGAAAACTTGCAATTTCATGAGCCAAGTATTCTAGTGACTTCAAATTGACTTCAAAGCTTCATCACATGATCATATATGACCCCAAAAACAGATTTGGCCCAAGGATTTTTGCATTGCTTGCCTTGATTTTCAAAGTTCCATAAGGCATGTTTCATAAGTATGCAAAAGGGGATTCTTGGCAAAAACCATTTTTTAGGAAGTTATGTGATCAATATCTGATTTCTAAACTTTGCCATGACTAAAGGAAGTGCTATGTTACAAAATTCAGCAAGGGATGTTTCATGTGTGTGGCACAAAATCATGAGAAAACACAAGTTGTCAAGTTGCAAGATCACTCTCAATTCATGATCCACATGTTGCAGTCAGCTACAAACAATCCAAGGGCCCTCCTCAACTCAAGCTGGAGCAAGACATGACTTGAACCTGCTGCTGCCATGGCCCATACTCTAAAGGACACAAATTTGACCTTTTTGCAAAAAGCTCCCATACTCTTGGCACAGTAAACAGCCACCCTACTGACCTGCCCCACAGGCTATCCACACAAGTTGGAGATGATATAGCAAAGCATTGAGCATTGAAGCTGGCCAGAACACAACATATCCAAAAACCTGCAAAAACTTTCCTCTCTTCGAATCACCTTCCACAGTCATCAAACACTCATTCTACCTTCACCAATCAACCAGAAAACATCCATAGAACCAATACCACCCTTCACATTGATCTGAAACAGCCTATACACAAACTCCATTTTCTGATACACCAGAACTGGACTTCTCAAACTAGCTTGTTTAAGCTCATTTCAAGCCTTCCATTAGCACCAGGGGAGTCAGTAGAGCAAGCTTGCACCAAAGAACAGCTCTGAAAGCCCAGAAACAGGAGTCTCCATCTCAGGTATGGCTATGAACATTTTTTCTCAGAGCTTGTATTTTGAGTTATAAATTGGTTGCTTATGTCTTGCTGGTCATGGGGATGCTTTTAGAATCGAAAATAGATGAGAAATGAGTTTGTATTGTTACTCTGAAATTTCACCCGTGAAATTTGTTTCTTTCGATTTGCTTGATTCTTGATGTTTAAATGATGTTTGAAGGTAGATTCGTGACCTAGGTTGTTAGAGGATCATTTGGCTGTGCTTAATTTGATGTTTAGAGGCCTGAATCATGATTTAGGGTTTGGATGCTGCCGGAGAAGATGACCGGAGCTTCCCTCCGGTCACCTGAAAATGCTTATGCCCTAATCCTTGTCATTAAACTCATTTGAATCTGGAGCGTAGGATTAGTTGACCCCATTGACTTGCCGCGTGAATGACTGGCCCAGATTCACTCAATTAGCCCTAATCCCCTTTCATTAATTAAATAAATCACAATTAAGTTAATTTAATCAGGACCAACCACAGCCCTTGGATTCGCGCGCCAGTCAACCATCTCAAACCCAGTTCAAATCTCCACCATCAGATCTGAATACTTTTCATTTATTTACATTTTTATTTCATTTTCTTTCATTAATCTCCCATATTTTATTTAAAATAGATAAATTGTTTTAAAAATCATGAAACTTTTTGTCAAGAGTTTCAATAATTTTTAAAACACAAAAATATTTTTATTTTCATTTTTAGCATTAAAAAAGTATTTTAAAATATTTAAAAGTTTATTTTTAATTGATTAATGAAAATTAATTTATTAAAAATACTTTTAGGTATTTAAAAATCCCCAAAAAATTCATGAAATGTTCTAAGACATTTAGAAACATTGTCCAACCTTCAAACCAAATTTATTTTTTGATCTTGATGCATTTTGAGAATTTTTCATTGATTTAAAATCATTTTTATGCATTAATTTGATCCAAAGTTCCAAAAATCATTTCTGCCTATTCATGAGGAGTTGGACATTGATTCTTTTTGCATTGCATTGTGTTTAGCATGTAGTTTTTGAGATTAAATGGCCATGATTTGATCTTTCATTTTCTATTTATTTGATAATTTTCTTGTTTAGGAACCCTAAAACCCTAAGAAATCTTAAGAAAACCATAACTTGAATTTGGTTAAGAGTTGAAACCTCTCCTTTGGGCATTGGGTTAGTATAGGATTATGGGTCCTTTGAGTGGCATTTTCAATTTTTTATCTTAGGGTTTGCTTCTGATTTTGATTTTTGTTTGATGTATTGTTCATAAACCCTAATTTGGGCTTCCCATATGCATCCATCTTGCATCTTCTTGCATAATATGACTTGCCATGACATTTCAAGCATCCATTTGATTCATTTGACATCATAAGACATATTGAAATCATGTTGGATCATTGAATCATGTATTTGCCATGTTGTATGTCATGTGCACTTCATAACTTTTCATGTATGTCCTTGCTTCTTAACTTGCTTCATTTGCATTCATGAGCTTGTATGATCATTTCCATGTGCTGCCTCATGTTTGTAGCATCTCATAACATCATTAGCATCATGTATTTGCTTCTGGTTTTGTTTCTCATCATGTCATCTCATCCCATTTGGCATTGCATTGCATTTCTTTCCTAACTTTTCAGGTGGTAAGTAATTTTGGGAAGTGAATTTGCCTTCACTTCTCATAACTTTCTTCTCATCTCTCTCTTGCATCCATTGCTGCATTTTTGTTTGTGTTTGAGTTTGAGCTTGCTCATTCTTCTTCTTCCCACTTTCTTTCTTCAAGTGACTTGACTTCTTGAATGAAGCAAGTTGCTTTGCTCCTCTTGATCCTTTCATCTGCTTCCTGGTGGTTCCATTGAAGACTTATCTTGAAAACCTCACAAACCTTAGGAACAACCAAGCATGACAATGATTAGGGTTTTGATTAGTCTCCCCTCTTAGTTTTACCTTTGTGTCTCCTTGAGTCTTCTCTTCTCACCTCATAATCAGGGACTAAACCCTAAAGGTTTCAAGGCTTTGTGATTAAGCTTATGCCTGCATCCTTCTCTTAGGATGGAGTGTATAACTTTAATCCTAAGTGTTAAAACCTTAATGTGTTTAAATCTCTTAATCAATCCACTTAATAAGTATCAAGACACCACACTTGTAACTTGGGCCTTGCATTAGGGTTCTAATTCTTCCTTAATTGGTTAAGAAGGACTAACCCTAGTGTTAATGGACAAGTCCCCCTCAAGTTGTCTTACAAATCATAAAATTCACTTCATCATCTTACCATTAATATAAAATCCATCTAATAAAGGCTTGTTTTGTCATGAGTTTAATCCCTAATCATGGATTAAGTTGAGGAGCATTCCTCAGCTTAAACACTCTCATCTATTATCCTTCTATTAGGATGGTGTAATGAGTCTGTTAAATCCCTGATTATGGCTTAACCTCATTACTCAACACTAAACAAAAACCACAAAAACATCTAATTAATCACAAGTAGGTCAATGACCTTAATCCTATACCAAAGGTGGTTAAGTGTGAGAATCTGACTTCACACTTAAGGTACTCTCATTACCCCTAATCAGAGGGAAGATGCGATGAGTTTACTAACCCATTGGTTCAGGCTTAAGCTCATTAACTTATGACAAATCCAAAAGCAATAAAAGACTGAAAATTCAAAAAACAAACAATAATCGTCTCCTTCGGGATTCTTTTCTCACCTCATTCACTCATAAACGCGAACTTGCTTCTTCCGTCTAATGCAAGACAGTTTGCATCTGAGCCAGACAGGTCATACACTTGAGCATAGACAAGCAAGCAGTTCACAATTCAATTCATCTTTCAGTCTCTTTGGGTCGAACTACGGTGTTCTGACTTCCTCATTGCACGAGAAGATACGTAGGCATAACTTAACGGTTATCGAACAAAAGTCTCTGTATATTCCCCCTCTTTCTAGCCTCATTCTTTTAGCCTCATGATCTTGAGCAGTTCACTCTTATCCTTACACTGACATTGTACATACTGCACTTCACACTTCTTTTGCACAGACACCTGTACATCCTTTTCCAGTCCATTTATACACAAATTGCACTGACACTACCCCTTTAAAACACAAATCTTTTAAGCGTGGATCCCGTCAAATACGACGGACAATCTGGGTGCTAATACCTTCCCAGGTTGTAACCAACCCCCTTTCTCAGTCTCTCTGGTTCGCAACCGTCTTATCCGTGTCTTTTCTAGGTCTATGCAGCATTGCCTTTCCTCCGGGATAAAAATTCCTAGCTGGCGACTCTTTTCATCTCCAGTGAGTTCACGGCTGTGTGTTCTCATTGTCCCTCTCGCCGACCGTTCGCGTCTGTACCTTTATTTGGGCCATTCCCCATTTATCGGGAGCGACAGCTTGGCGACTCTGCTGGGGACCCTTATATTGCAACCAGGGCTTCTGGTTCTTTTTGTGGGTTCCTCCTAGCGCTTGATTGATTTGTGTTTACTGGGGTGTTATGTGTTCATTTGTGTTTATATATGTTTTATTTTTGCTTTATGTACAGTTGTTTATCTGCTTTCTTTACTGCTTTACATATATCATACTGTCATGCTGTCTGGCTGGATCTGGTTTTGCTTTGGTGGGTGGGGTTCTATTGAGAGTTAAGGTCCTATACCTGGGACCTGAGTGACACCTAGGCTAGAGTGAATCATATTCTTTCCCATTCCATCTCGGTCTGGTGCGGGAATATGAAACACGGTTCAGATATGGGTTTCTTCTTGAGAACTCTGTGTTGCAGATTTCCTGCAATGCTAGGGCTATCTGGGAAGCCTGCTAAGTCTGGATGACCTTTAGTATTGACCTTCAGAAACTGAGGTGAATTAGAGGAGGAACTTTTATGGTTATTGTAAACACTGTACCTCCAGGTTAGAAGTGTTTACACTTCACATAACTGATCCAAGTCTGAGGATCCTTGTTTTAGAACACCACCTGTGAGGGGGCTGGGCTGTTTACAGGTTTGCAGGTACCCTTGGCCTCAACATACCCTGTTACTTTGTTTGATTAAGAATACTCCATGTTGGAACAGTTCTTGTGATTCTAAACTCTGGACATTGTGGCTCTTTATTTGAGTCCCCCACCATGGTTACTGGATTTATAGACCTCCATCTAGATTTCTTGAATATACCTGGACTCATATCAGAGCACTTGATCAGATCCAGCTCAGTCACAAACCCTTGCATATCATTTGCATACATAAATCATTGCATCATATTGACATTTGTTTATTTGTGTTTCAGGGTATCCATCTTCATTTGGTTTTGGTTTTGACCCCATCTTCAGTATTGACCTATCTTCATTAGCATCTGCTTCAGTTATCAGCTATCTATTCCAGTCACCGGCACCAGCCAATCAGTGGCCCATTCTTCAGTGTTATCATCAGCACCTGTCTCTACTCATCTTCAACAACATGGCACCTAAAAAGAGTAACATCACCTACCACTTCTTCCAGCCAGAGCTAGCTGACATCAGGAGGATTCAGACCCTGATCACTCCAGATCACATACCATTGTTCAGGGAACACTATGGGGATATACTTGATATGGTTATGGATCTGGACCCTTCACAGAGAAGCCTGATCCACACTTGCCTTCAATTTTATGATCCCCCACTGAGGTGTTTCACTTTTCAGGACTTTCAGTTGGGCCCTTTATTGGAAGAATACTCATCACTAGTTGGTATACCTATCAGGGGTGGAATCCCTTTCAACCCTGAGATGGTCTTTCCTGGTAATGAAGAAGTAGCCAAGGCTTTGCATCTAGAACCTGTTCTGATTGAGCAGCATATGACTTCTAAAGCTGGAATCCCTGGCTTCCATCTGGATTTCTTGATCTCTCAAGCTACCCTGAAAGCTTCTTTGGGAGAGTGGAAAGCATTATGTGCTTTGTTGGCCTTGAGCATATATGGGATCATATTATTTGCAGATGAGCCTCGATTCATTAGCAAGAATGCAATCCATCTGTTCATCCTGAAGAACCCAGTGCCAACTTTATTGGGGGATCTCTACTATTCAGTGCATCAGAGGAATGAAAAACAGAGGGGAAGATTAGTGAGGTGTTGTGCTCCATTGTTTCATACTTGGCTTCTCAGGCATCTACCCAGGACAGATGCATTTTTGAATCCTCATCAACAGAGAAACTGGGCTAAGAGACTCACTGCTTTAACTTCAGCCGATATCAGATGGTGTGCTCAAAGCACCAAAGGCAGGGATATCATCACCAGTTGTGGGCATTTTCCCAATGTGCCCCTGATAGGAGTTAAGGGTAGTATTAATTACAACCCTCTGCTGTTCAAAAGACAACTGGGCTATGCACTGGTCCACACTCCTAAGGCACAAGACTTGGTTGAGACTCTTTATTGTGAGAACAAGCTTAATCTGGCTATTGTTAGGCAGGCAGCCTGGGCCTGGGACAATGTTCAAACCAAGGGAGTAACCATTCTGGGGAAGTGCAACAATGTAGCATCAACACAATATTATGAGTGGTCCCATGCCAGGGCTCAATTTTCTGGAATGCCCTTTACCATGGAAGATATGCCTGGACCATCCTCAACACCACCCCCTGCCACTATCAGTTTGGAGGAGTTTGAGGGTTTGAAAGAAAGAAATGAGAAGTTAACTCAGGCTTTGCAGAAGACCCTCCGGGAGAGGAATGATGGTAGGATGGACATTGAGAGGTTAGAGAAGCTGAGAGTGGGGCATCTGGCTAAGATTGAGAAGTCTGAGGATTATATCAAGAAGTCTAGGGCTGGGGAACAAATCTTGAAGAATGCCTGCAAGGAGGCTCAGTTCCAGAAAGCCAGGACTGATTTGTATCTGAAGGAGAGTCAGGCTAGGTGGGTCCGGATCACCGAGGCTCGTACTCTGGAGGACAAGAGGGTCCAAGACAAGATGGAGCAACTGGAAGCTAGTGCAAAAGAGCAGCAGGAAGCCCTGGCAGCAGCCCAGAGGGAGATATCAGAGCTGAAGATCAAAGCTGGCGTGAAGAGGTCAAAGGACCAGAGTCAGCACAAGAAGCTAATTGCAGCTGTTACGACCCGGAACCTCCTTATCAGGAATCTCACGGAGCGTCCAGCTGATCCTGTGACCGAAGCACTTCTCAAGGAAGTTCGGGAGGATGAGTTTGGTCTTGATGTTTGACCATTTGCTTGTTGTTGCTTTCATTCATTGTACTTTTATTTTCTTGTGATGTATTTTGACCCCTCAGAGGGCTTGTATTTGTAAACAAACTGTGTACCATTTTGCTTTTTGTAATATATGTATTAGTTTGTTCCATCCAAGTTTACTTCGAAAGCAACATCAACAGCATCTTCAAGGGTCTGGAAGGGTCAAAGCTGAATGCCAAGCCGGATACCTTGAAAACAAATAAGCATACTGCATTGCATGCTAACCCTTTGTTTGTTTTGTAGGTTTTTGTTTTATTGTTGCTAACTCTGTTGTGATGCTCAGGAATTATTGCTCAACGACGAGGGTTTCCACTCAATCGACCACACAGATACCCCACCCGTAACAATCTTCCGGGCATACAGATGGATCAGATGCAGCAGGACCTTACAGAGGTCAGGAACCAAATGACCAACGAGAGGTTGGAAATGAGGAACCAAATGACACAGTTTATGGAGGTAATGAACAACATGGCTCAAAGCCAGAAAAGGCTCAGAGCACTAGTGGAAGGGAGAAATCAAGAGGACCCACATATAGGGACTGCCGGCACCAGCAACAATGAAAGGGTTCAACCTCATGTTAACCCCCCTGTATTTGGCCCCCATCTTCATCCAGAGGTCAATATTCCTGCAAATGTTCAGGGGACTGCCACTGCAGGCAGGGTACTGCAAGAAGACCCTCAAGAGGATCAGTTCACAGTAATGGGTGCTGGGGAAGAAGCTTATGATAGAAGGTTGGATGAGATAGCTGAGAAATTAAGATCCTTAGAGTCTCAAAACTCTTTGGGTTTTGATGTTATGGATATGGGCTTGGTAGATGGGGTCAGGATTCCCCACAAGTTTAAGCCACCATGCTTTGAGAAGTATAATGGGACTTCCTGTCCCCGAACCCATCTACAATCATTTCTGGGAAGGCTGAAGGCCTATACTATGGACGAGAAGCTTTGGATGTTCTATTTTGAGGATAGCCTGACTGGAGCTTCGAGGGAATGGTATTCCCATCTGACAAGAGCAACTATTAGATGCTGGAAGGACCTGGCAGAGGCCTTCATCAGACAGTATCAGTATAATCTGGATATGGCACCCAACAGGACCCTCCTAATGGGAATGTCACAGTCATCTAGAGAGAGCTTCCGAGAGTATGCCCAGAGATGGAGGCAACTGGCTGCCGCTGTTCAGCCACCTATGTCTGAAAGGGAAATGGCAGATATGTTTATGAACACCCTTCAGGGGACTTACATTGATAGGCTAGCTGCCTTCTCATCTACCAGCTTTGCAGATGTTGTCATAGCCGGGGAGAGAATTGAAAGCCTATTGAAGATGGGAAAGATCTCAGACAACGGTGCGAGCTCATCCAGTAGTACAAGAAAGCCTTTTGCGGGCCCAAGAAGAACTGGCGAGACCAATGCCATCCACACCAACAGGGGCAGACCCCAGTATGTTCACAGGTCTGTAGCAGCAGTCACCATCCCCGCTCCAGCTCATCCTCAACCAGCTTATCAACCTCCGCAGCAAAACTATCAGCAACAACCTCAGTACCATCAACAAGCTCAGTATCCTCCAAGAAACTACAACAACACCAACAACAACAACCAGCAAAGGCCATTTCAGCAGAGGCCATCTCAAGCCAATAGGGTGATCGATCCGATCCCTATGCCATATGCTACATTGCTGCCACAACTCCTGAAACTCAACCTGGTTGAGCTAAGGACGCTGGCACCTCCAGATCCCAACAGTCTACCCAGGAATTATGACTCCAACGCCAGATGTGCTTTTCATTCAAATGCACCTGGCCACAGTACAGAAAAGTGCAGAGCCTTGCACATGAAGGTACAAGACCTGGTAGACTCAAAAGCTCTGAATTTCGCACCGCCACCTAATGTCAACAAAAATCCTATGCCAAACCACGGGGGTCCCAGAATTAACGCTATTGAAGAAGACAAGCTGTCTTATTTAATAACCAGTGTGGGACAGATCCGGACACCGTTGGTAGAAATTAAGGCTCAACTCCTCGAATGTCAAATGTTCCCGGGGTGTGAGTTGGGGTGTGCTTACTGCAATATCTCGGTAAATGGGTGCGATAACCTGAGGAATGGCATAGATGGTCTCATTCAGAGTGGCCAACTTCAAATCACCACATCATTTCCTACAAATCCAGCAATCTCATCAGCAACAACTCCAGAACCTCCTACAACTGCAACAACCATTGTTCCCGACAATTCTTCGGCTTCATCGACAAGTACTTCATCTGTCATTTCAACTGACCAGATATCGACAAATGTTCCTTCTACAACTCCAGCACCACTCCATTTTGAAACTCCTACAACAACAACATCCATCCTCCCAACAATGTCTCCTACAACATCAGCAACAAATCATGAAGACGTCTCAACTGTCACAATATTTTATGATCCTGAAAACAACTCTGCCTACAACTCAAAAGGTGCTGCTCCCATCAGAGCACCAGTCACAATTTATTACGATCCGCAAACTATCACAACTTCTTCCGCAGCTGCAATAAGTCCAGTCACTATCACGGTGCCTGGACCGGTACCTTATGAAAGCAGTAATGCCATCCCTTGGCATTACGGCTCTGACTTGTATTGTGAAGGACAAAAAATCACTTTTGAATCATCAACCCCTGCACCACAAGTAGATAATGTGGGAGGAGGCGGAGGCTTCACTCGAAGCGGACGTCTCTTTGCTCCACAAATTCAGAGACCCACTGCCGAAGCAGAAGCTGCTGCCAAGGAAAAAGGGAAAAGCTTGGTGCAGGAAGAGCAGATTGTCAAGGAGGCTTTGAAAACACCCTTTGACCAAGAAGTTGATGAGTTCATGCGAATCATCAAGAAAAGTGATTACAAAATAGTGGATCAGCTTCATCAGACGCCTTCCAAGATCTCAATCCTATCATTGCTTATGTGCTCTGAAGCCCATCGGAATGCACTACTCAAAGTCTTGCACGCAGCTTACGTGCCTGAAGAGATCACTGTCAATCAGTTGGAAACCGTGTTTGGAAATGTTACAGCTAGCAATGGACTGGGGTTCACCAACACTGATTTGACCACGGAAGGCCGCAATCATAACAATGCCTTGCACATAACCATGGAATGTAAAGGTGCAGTCCTTTCCCATGTGCTGGTAGACACGGGGTCATCCCTCAATGTCTTACCTAAAAAGGCCCTGGTGAAGCTAGAATATGACGGATTGGCGTTAAGACCCAGCAACCTGGTGGTGAGAGCCTTTGATGGTTCTAAGAGATCGGTTCTGGGAGAGATCGAGCTGCCTGTGACGATTGGCCCACAAACGTTTAAAACAATCTTCTATGTGATGGACATTCAGCCTGCCTACAGCTGTTTGTTGGGTAGACCATGGATTCACGCCGCTGGCGCAGTAACGTCTACCCTTCACCAGAAGTTAAAATTTGAGTGGGAAGGCCAAGTCGTTACTATCTGTGGAGAGGAGGATATATTTGTTAGCCATCTGGCTACCTATAAATACATTGAGATGGATGGGGAGATCCATGAAACAATGAGTCAGGGGTTCGAGGCCTTGAACATCAATGAGACATCTGCTGTACCTGGTACTTCAATATCATCATACCAACAAGCCCGAAAGGTTGTTGAGGGAGGAAACACCCAAGGCTGGGGCAAACTGTTATCGGTGGAGAAGAAAGAGGATAGATTTGGGTTGGGTTACAAACCAACTCAACAAGATCAAGTAGAGGCTGCGAAAGAGCCCAACTTTGTTAGTGGGGGGATGCTCACCCCCGATGCTGTCAACAATTTGGAAGACGAGCTGGAAGAAGAATGCAACCTGGAAAGCTGGATTCGTCCAAAGGTCCCGGGGAGCAGTATCTCGAACTGGTCTTCCCAGGAAATTATAAGAGTTACTCATGCAGAGTAATTATTATTTCCTGTATTTTTATAGCATGCATCAAAGTCTTGCATCTTGCCCAAGATGACAAGACTCATTTTGTAACCGGGCCATCTGTACTTTTTGTGCAACAAGATTAATCAATGAAATATCAGACATCTTTTTGCAAATGAGTCTTTTTCCTTTTCGCTCACTGTTTTTCCATTTTTCTTTTTGTACAAAAAATAAATGGCAGTGTTTTCAAAATGACAACTTTATTTCACTTTTCTAAAACAAGATTAAAAGCAAATCACTAAAATGAACAAACTGAACCCTTGCAGAGAGTGCCTTCCAGACAGCACCGACAACAGTACGGCTATGACTTCGTATGACTTTGACAATCCGATCAATCAAGCTGATGAAGGGGTTGAAGAAGAATATGAGCTTCTAGAAGAGCTAGCCAGGTTGTTGAAACAAGAGGAAAAGGTTATTACTCCTCACCAGGAGGAGGTTGAAGTGATTAATCTTGGTACAGATGAAGGCGTGAAAGAGGTTAAAATCGGGGCCTGCCTGCAAGACTCAGTGAAGAGACAACTGATTGACCTGCTTCGAGAGTATGTGGATGTGTTTGCTTGGTCTTATCAAGATATGCCAGGGTTGGATACTGACATTGTTGTGCACAAGCTGCCTTTGAGAGAGGAATGCCCACCGGTCAAACAGAAGCTGCGCCGTACTCGCCCGGACATGGCAATGAAAATCAAGGAAGAGGTACAAAAGCAATGGGACGCCGGATTCCTTGCTGTAACTAGCTATCCGCCGTGGGTTGCTAACATAGTACCTGTGCCTAAGAAAGACGGCAAAGTAAGGATGTGTGTCGACTACCGGGATCTGAACAGAGCCAGCCCGAAGGATGATTTCCCATTACCTCACATTGATGTATTGGTTGATAATACGGCTCAGTTCTCGGTATTCTCCTTCATGGACGGATTTTTAGGATACAATCAGATTAAAATGTCACCTGAAGACATGGAGAAGACAACCTTCATCACACCTTGGGGCACGTTCTGCTACAAGGTAATGCCCTTTGGGCTCAAGAATGTCGGCGCAACATATCAACGGGCTATGGTAACATTATTCCACGATATGATCCATAAAGAAATAGAGTGTTATGTGGATGACATGATTGCCAAGTCCCTCACTGAAGAAGATCACCTGGTAAATCTGCTGAAATTGTTCAAGCGTCTGAGGAAATACCAACTAAAGTTGAACCCCAACAAATGCACATTTGGGGTGCGATCCGGTAAGCTGCTGGGTTTTATTGTAAGCGAGAAAGGGATTAAAGTTGACCCTGATAAAGTCAAAGCCATCCAAGAGATGCCTGCACCGAAGACAGAGAAGGAGGTTCGAGGGTTCTTAGGTCGATTGAACTACATTTCACGGTTCATATCTCACCTTACAGCAACCTGTGAACCCTTGTTCAAATTGTTGAGAAAAGAACAGACGGTCAGGTGGAACGAAGACTGCCAGAAGGCTTTTGACAAGATCAAGGAATACTTACAAGAACCTCCAATCCTTATGCCTCCAGTTGAAGGAAGACCTCTGATCATGTACTTGATAGTATTAGAAGAGTCAATGGGGTGTGTGCTGGGTCAGCATGACGAGTCTGGTCGAAAAGAGTATGCAATATACTACCTAAGCAAAAAGTTTACCGACTGTGAACAACGTTATTCACTGCTCGAGAAAACTTGCTGTGCTTTAGCGTGGGCTGCTCGCCGACTGAGACAGTATATGTTGACCCACACTACCTTGTTGATCTCAAAAATGGACCCAGTTAAGTACATATTCGAGAAGCCAGCTCTTACCGGACGGGTTGCAAGATGGCAAATGATCCTCACAGAATATGACATCCAATACACATCTCAAAAAGCCATCAAGGGCAGTGTATTGTCTGAATATCTTGCTGAGCAACCCATTGATGATTACCAGCCTATGAGGTTTGACTTCCCTGATGAAGACATCATGTTCATAAAAGCAAAAGATCATGAAGAGCCTGTTCACACTGAAGGGCCCGACCCGAAAGAAGAATGGACTATGATGTTTGATGGGGCTGTTAATATGAATGGTCGCGGTGTTGGTGCAGTACTTATTACACCTAAAGGAGTTCACATGCCTTTCTCGGCAAAGCTCACCTTCAACTCCACTAACAACGAAGCTGAATACGAAGCTTGCATTATGGGTCTTGAGGAAGCCATTGACCTCAGGATCAAGACATTGACTGTATTAGGAGATTCAGCTTTGGTAGTTAATCAAACCAATGGCAAATGGTACACCCACCAGGATCATCAGATACCTTACAGGGACTATACAAGGAGGTTATTGACTTTCTTCACAACAGTCAAGCTTGAGTATATCCCTCGGGACGAGAATCAGTTTGCGGATGCCCTGGCTACCATTTCATCCATGATCAAAGTTCAAGCCGCCAACTTTGTACCTCAGATTTCAGTGTCCAGACTTGACAGACCAGCATATGTGTTCGCAGCAGATGTTGTCAAAGATGATAAGCCTTGGTTTCATGACATTAAGTGCTTTTTGGAGGATCAAACATACCCACCTGGGGCATCTTCCAATGATAAGAAGACTTTGAGAAGGCTTGCTGGTAGTTTCTTTCTGAACACTGATGGGTCTTTATACAAAAGGAACTTTGATATGGTACTCCTCAGATGTGTTGATAAGACAAAAGCGGACTTGTTGATGCATGAAGTGCACGAAGGATCCTTTGGTACCCATGCAGGAGGGCATGTCATGGCGAAGAAATTGTTAAGATCAGGGTATTACTGGATCACGATGGATGAAGACTGTTGTGCCTACGCCAGAAAATGCCACAAATGCCAGATCTACGCAGATAAGGTGCATGTGCCTCCCAATCCTTTGAACATCATGTCTTCACCATGGCCCTTTGCCATGTGGGGCATTGATATGATTGGCAAGATTGAGCCAACTGCTTCAAATGGCCACAGATTTATCCTGGTTGCCATCGATTATTTCACTAAGTGGGTCGAAGCAGCCTCATATGCAAATGTTACAAGACAAGTGGTAGCCCGATTTCTGAAGAGAGATATCATCTGCCGATATGGAGTTCCCGAGCGAATCATTACTGATAATGGTTCCAATCTAAACAACAAAATGATGGCAGAACTGTGCCGGGACTTCAAGATCCAACATCACAATTCTTCTCCCTACAGGCCAAAGATGAATGGCGCTGTTGAGGCAGCCAATAAGAATATCAAGAAGATTGTGCAGAAGATGGTAGTCACCTACAAAGACTGGCATGAAATGCTACCGTTTTCCTTGCATGGGTACCGCACGTCAATCAGGACATCCACTGGGGCAACACTGTATCAACTTGTATATGGTATGGAGGCAGTCCTGCCTGTTGAAGTGGAATTGCCCTCCTTGCGGGTACTAATGGATGTTAAACTGAGTGAAGTAGAATGGGTTAGGTCCCGATACGAACAACTGAGTCTGATTGAAGAGAGGAGATTGGCTGCAATCTGTCATGGGCAGTTGTATCAGAAGAGAATGAAGAGAGCCTTCGATCAGAAAGTCAGACACCGAGAGTACCAAGTAGGAGATCTTGTACTGAAGAGAATCCTCCCTCCTCATACAGACCACATGGGCAAATGGACTCCAAATTATGAAGGACCATTCGTAGTAAAGAAAGTTTTTTCCGGTGGAGCACTGATGCTCAGCACCATGGACGGTGAGGATTTCCCGTCCCCTGTGAATTATGATGCAGTTAAAAAATACTTCGCATAAAATGACCCGCTGGACATAAAAACAGAATGTAAGTCCAGGCAAAAATAGGGCATCCCGGCGAGTCAAAAACAGAATAAAAGACTCGAGCAAAAATAAGGGAAAATAAATAAAAAATGTACACCCGCTGAGTTGAAAAGCCGCATTGGACAGCTCAGGCAAAAATGGGTATCCCGATGGATTGAAAACCCGAAAGGGCGATCCATGCAAAATAAGGGAATAAGCGAACAACTGCATTCTGAATTTGTCTGTATCACTTACAACTTGGTAAGCTTCGAAAGGATCAAGCCTCAATCAGAATCAACATTCTTCAGAAAGCAAGATGAGAAGAACGTCAAAAGTCATACGAGTCATAGTGAAGAGGAAGCTCCTTAAAGCGTCATCAACACTGCCAGCATTTTGCTTTTCAATTTGTAACAATCTCCTCATTTCAGGGGATATGTTCCTTTGACTGTATCTCGCCAATTCAGGGCATATGAATTAATAAAATTAGATTTTCAGTCACGTCTCGCCTTGTACATTTTATTTGCAAAAATGTCTGATGTCTAAAAAACTGGTTGCATAAATACAGATGTTTATCTTCAAAAATAAAAACATGCTTGCAGGAAATATGCTTACTCTCAGAAGTGTCTAAACTCCCATGACGGGATCCAGTAAAGGATACCTCGGGATTACTTGTGCGTTTCTCTGTCTTTTCAGGATTGCAGGGATCCAGAACGCAACTTGGGGCATGTAAGCTTCATCCCAGCGAGCTGGAAAATCAACACTCAATCTTAGCACCCGAAGTGCTCTCTCCCCAGCTGAGTTACCTCTCATGACTTCCCCCAGCTGAGCTGCCACTTGCTACTACTCCCAGCCGAGTTTCCATTTCATCCTCAGCCAAATACAAGTTAGGGAACCATCTCCCCACAGAGCTCCAGCCTCTATCCAGAAGAGCAACGCATAAGGAATCACAACAGAGTGAAGAGAGCTGCTACAAACCCCAGCTGGGCCCCCAGCACAAGGATGGGTCTATCAGTGACCTACATCCCCAAGCAAATATCATCTCAATGATCTCAAACCCCAGTTGGGATGTCTATTCCAAGCAGATCGGCCAGAGATCTTCGCAGCAACGGGATCCGAATCCCGGTTGGGTATCTTTGCATAATCATATCATTCGCATCATATTCACCCACAAAGCGTAGCATTCCGTTTTAACACGGAGCATTACGGCAAAAATCCAACACATAGCATAATCATAAGCCATGTTTTAAACCAACACTTGTGAATAGTGACAGTTCATCAACGTACAGAAAAAATCCCCACCAGAGTCCCTAGCAAAAGCAGCTGCCTCACAATCCACAAACACCAGTATATACCCATTTTGACACCCGTCCGTGCCATCTTTCCCCAGTAAAGTCGCCTGAACACTCTTTGCAAACAAGATCACCCGTATTACAGATATTTCTTGACACCCGTCCGTGTCATATCCCCAGCACAGTCACCTACACTTTTACAACCCATATACTTGTTGTTATTATTATACTTTTCTCTCTTGACTCTCGTCCGTGTCACTCTCCCCAGCAGTTAAACACTCATCTATACATCACTCACACTTATACAAGTACTCGTCCGTATCTTGTATACACCGTATATATCCCCACAGATTCGGCACTAGTCCTTGTTCTTTGTTAACTCGTTGGTACTCGTCCGTACCATCATCTCAGAACATGCGTCAAGCGTTTGCTTCTACATGATACTCGTCCGTATCATAGTCTTAAGGATGCTCGTCCGCATCTTTAATCCATACACCGTGTCAAACACTTCTGTCTTCTTGAATATAGATACCCGCCTGTGTCTACTATTCCCCAGAAGAATCCTCTCAGATTCAACACTCGTCCGTGTTCCTTGTTAACCAGTTGATACTCGTCCGTATCATCATCTTTGAACACGCATTGGTATTTGTTTCTATCCGATACTCGTCCGTATCGTAGTCTTAGGGATGCTCGTCCGCATCTTTAATCTATACACAATATCTAAACACTCATACCTTTTGTTTCTTGGGTGTAAACGCTCGTCCGTGTTTACTATTCCCCAGTAGATTGCCAACAAAGCAAGTTTTCTTTTTATCTGACACTCGTCCTGTGTTATGATAAACCCTGAGAGCAGCCGTACCCTGCTAGGTGGTCGTCCTCCACCTCTTGATGGTCGTCCTCCATCATGCTCATCCGATGGCCGTCCCCATCGTTGATATTTTAGCAGCCGTCCCCTGCTAGGTGGTCGTCCTCCACCTCTTGATGATCGTACTTCATCATTTTATCCAATGGCCGTCCCCATTGTTGATTTTGGTTATCTGGCATTCGTCCTATGTCATGATAAACCCTGAGAGCAGCCGTCCCCTGCTAGGTGGTCGTCCTCCACCTCTTGATGGTCGTCCTCCATCATGCTCATCCGATGGCCGTCCCCATCGTTGATATTTTCAGCAGCTGTGCCCTGCCAGGTGGTCGTCCTCCACCTTAGATGACCGTCCCTCATCTTATCCCCAACAGAGCAGCCGTCCCCTGCTAGGTGATCGTCCTTCACCTTTGATGATCGTACCTCATCATCTGTTTATTTCATTTATTCTTTAACCCGATGGCCGTCCCCGTCGTGGTCCTTTTTTCAGTTTAGCCCGATGGCCGTCCCCATCGTCGGTTACTTTGCTTTATGAACTTGATGGCCGTCCCCGTCATGTTTCATTAATCCCCAGAGAATTTTACAACTTTATCTTGATGGCCGTCCCCATCATAATTTCTTACTTTTCCCAGCTAGTCGGCCGTCCCCGTCTTGGCTTTACCTTTTATCCCCAGCGTGTCGGTCGTCCCCGTCATTGCTTTATTTCCCACACTTTACAATATACTTTATTTTCCTTTTACAATCTATACCCCTTTTCTTCTTTATTCTGTGAGTGCAAATTTTGGACTGTCTTTGGTATTCAACCACAAGTTATCTTGTTTGCCTGTTAAGCCGTTGCTTACATCCTGCACAGCTAACTCATGTTTGAATAGGGGCAGCTGTAAACACCCCAAATTTGCCCTCACCCATTCACACCATGGTTTGTGATCATTTCATATGCATAAACACAATCATATCACCTCATATTACATTTTTGGTTCACTGCATAGTTTCTAAGTCATCTACACCTAGGGTTTGTGATCTGAGCAATCCAAGAGCTTCTTGAGCCACTCCAAAGGTCAACAATCACTTCAAAGGGATCCATTTTTGTTCTTATATCATATTACATCCTCTCAAAGTCAAAAATGCCAAGGAATTACAAGAACTGAGATTGGTATGGATGCAGAGCCAGGTTTGACTGCACAGTTGACCTAAAATTAGGGTTTTGGTTTCAGAGGCCATAACTCCAAATTTTTTGGTCATTCTTGTTTCCATTGGTCTCTATATGGTATAGGGAGTATGCATATCAATTTTCATGAAGAAATTCCATGGGGAAGTCATCTGATCAAGGGTTGACTTTCTGGACAAGTCAGTGCAAAATCAGGGCATCTGAGGCCCCCAATGACCCAACCAAGGGGTGATCTTCATCATTTTGAGTGTATATGATCTTTATTTGATCATGGAAGAAGGTTGAAGTTCACAAAATTCAAGAATTACAAGTTTTTGCAAAGTTGACTTTTTTAGGGCATGGTTGACTTTTGAAGAATATGTCATTTTATGCCACTTTTCAAGCCTTGCTTTGTGATCCAAAAATGCTTCAAATGGAAAAACTTTGGTCATGAAAGTTGTAGATTAGATCTTTCCCTTTTCAAAAAGTACAAGAACATGATCTAATTCATTTTGGATCAAAAGTTATGGTGTGTTAAAGTTGGCAAAAATCACTAATTTTCAAGTTATGCACTAAAAGGAAAACTTGCAATTTCATGAGCCAAGTATTCTAGTGACTTCAAATTGACTTCAAAGCTTCATCACATGATCATATATGACCCCAAAAACAGATTTGGCCCAAGGATTTTTGCATTGCTTGCCTTGATTTTCAAAGTTCCATAAGGCATGTTTCATAAGTATGCAAAAGGGGATTCTTGGCAAAAACCATTTTTTAGGAAGTTATGTGATCAATATCTGATTTCTAAACTTTGCCATGACTAAAGGAAGTGCTATGTTACAAAATTCAGCAAGGGATGTTTCATGTGTGTGGCACAAAATCATGAGAAAACACAAGTTGTCAAGTTGCAAGATCACTCTCAATTCATGATCCACATGTTGCAGTCAGCTACAAACAATCCAAGGGCCCTCCTCAACTCAAGCTGGAGCAAGACATGACTTGAACCTGCTGCTGCCATGGCCCATACTCTAAAGGACACAAATTTGACCTTTTTGCAAAAAGCTCCCATACTCTTGGCACAGTAAACAGCCACCCTACTGACCTGCCCCACAGGCTATCCACACAAGTTGGAGATGATATAGCAAAGCATTGAGCATTGAAGCTGGCCAGAACACAACATATCCAAAAACCTGCAAAAACTTTCCTCTCTTCGAATCACCTTCCACAGTCATCAAACACTCATTCTACCTTCACCAATCAACCAGAAAACATCCATAGAACCAATACCACCCTTCACATTGATCTGAAACAGCCTATACACAAACTCCATTTTCTGATACACCAGAACTGGACTTCTCAAACTAGCTTGTTTAAGCTCATTTCAAGCCTTCCATTAGCACCAGGGGAGTCAGTAGAGCAAGCTTGCACCAAAGAACAGCTCTGAAAGCCCAGAAACAGGAGTCTCCATCTCAGGTATGGCTATGAACATTTTTTCTCAGAGCTTGTATTTTGAGTTATAAATTGGTTGCTTATGTCTTGCTGGTCATGGGGATGCTTTTAGAATCGAAAATAGATGAGAAATGAGTTTGTATTGTTACTCTGAAATTTCACCCGTGAAATTTGTTTCTTTCGATTTGCTTGATTCTTGATGTTTAAATGATGTTTGAAGGTAGATTCGTGACCTAGGTTGTTAGAGGATCATTTGGCTGTGCTTAATTTGATGTTTAGAGGCCTGAATCATGATTTAGGGTTTGGATGCTGCCGGAGAAGATGACCGGAGCTTCCCTCCGGTCACCTGAAAATGCTTATGCCCTAATCCCTGTCATTAAACTCATTTGAATCTGGAGCGTAGGATTAGTTGACCCCATTGACTTGCCGCGTGAATGACTGGCCCAGATTCACTCAATTAGCCCTAATCCCCTTTCATTAATTAAATAAATCACAATTAAGTTAATTTAATCAGGACCAACCATAGCCCTTGGATTCGCGCGCCAGTCTGAAGGAAAATTGCGATCTAAACGCAGCGGAAAAACAAAATTTCCTTTAGTGATCCTTACGAATGAGCATGGTCAGTGATAGAATCGTTACCTCTTTGTGGCGATTCAGATCTTTGATGCAGCGATCACAAGCGTTGATGAAGTGCAACGCCTCTACTCAGTCCACACGAACAGCTTCCGGTCACAGTGCTAGCTGCTTACGAACGGAATTATTTGAGTGAGAAAAGAGAATCAAAAACGAAATTGCATCAAGTGAAAGCTTCATCACAAGGGTTCCTTTTATAGACTCTCTTGTGGGCTGCGGGCTAAAAGCCCAATTCACATGATCCATAATAATATTATATATTATTATAATAACTATTATTATAATAAATATATTTATTTTATTATTATTTTATAACCATTATAAAATAACAATAATTATTATTATATTATCCGAATTTCTATTTTCACTTAAGTGCACCGTACCTTACGGTGTTCCTTTGATTTCTCTATCTCTCATCAAACTGTCCTTATGTGTGTGACCCTGTAGGATTTCGTAACGTTGGTAATTATATTAAATTATATATTTAACATAATAAACAGTGAGCGGTATCTAGCAACACATCACTGCTACCCAAGTCACGAAAATGTCATGTGATCTGACAAAACCTTTTTCGTGATAATATATGTTTGTACAATTACCCTTTTGCCCCTATGTCTATATTGAACACAAGGCATACACTGTGTCATCCTTGTCCAGTTCAATATTGGGCCCTTAGACATTTCTCCTGTTATGCAGGATTGGCAAATTCCATCTAGGACACTCATGTCCCTCAGCATGCTTCGTGGAGTGCCCATCAACTGTCTTTATGATCATCCAGTTACGGATAATGTTTGATCAGCAATAAAGCACCCGACTCTACATCTAGGGTCCATAGTGGTTTCAGGTCGAAGGGTGGTAATACACCATTATCACCATGAGAATAACTTATGACACTTTGCATAACATACTATGTAGTATTCTCATAGCGGGTCAATCCGGTATAAATATTACTCCTAATATTTATACCTATGTCAAGACTTGATAACTCTTTATCCATGATCCATGAGATGTGATCATCAGTCTATCTTCATAATAGTCTCAATGCTTTAATGTTATCCCACTTTGCAATAAAGCTTGACTACGGATATTTTAAGAATAATGTCTTTATGTTTAATGGGATCTCATGATTAAGTCACACTTAACATTTCATTAAACAGACTAACTATTCTAGGGACTTTATTATTCTGAAAGACAAACATAATAAAGAAATGCCTTTTATTATTAAACGAATAATCCGATACAAGTACCAAAAAGTATTGGCCTCTAGGGCTTACACCAACAATCTCCCACTAGCACTAGAGCCAATTAGGCATACCCTTAATACCCATAGATCTAGTATGACCATCATGCTTCTGTTGCGCAAGAGGCTTTGTTAATGGGTCAGCGATATTGTCAAGTGTAGGTACTCTGCATATCTTCACATCTCCCCGATCGATTATCTCTCGAATGAGGTGATAACGCCTAAGTATGTGTTTGGATCGTTGGTGAGATCTAGGCTCCTTAGCTTGTGCGATAGCACCATTGTTATCACAATATAAACCAATGGGATCCACAATGCTAGGGACTATGCCAAGTTCACTAATGAACTTCTTGATCCAAACAGCTTCCTTTGCTGCATTTGAGGCAGCAATATACTCGGCCTCAGTTGTAGAATCAGCAACTGTTTCCTGCTTTGAACTTTTCCAGCTCACAGCGCCACCATTGAGACAGAACACATAACCAGATTGTGATCTAAAATCATCCTTATCTGTCTGGAAGCTAGCATCAGTGTAACCAATTACATCAAGCTCTTCCTGACCTCCATATATCAAGAATGAATCCTTAGTCCTTCTCAAGTACTTAAGGATATTCTTGACAGCTACCCAGTGAGCATCACCGGGATCAGATTGGTACCTACTCGTTGCACTTAATGCATACGAGACATCTGGTCGAGTACATAACATGGCATACATGATAGATCCTATTGCAGATGCATATGGAATCTTATTCATGCGATCCCTTTCTTCCTTAGTTGAAGGGGATTGTGTTTTTGATAAACACAGACCATGTTGCATAGGTATGAATCCTTTCTTGGAATCATGCATATTAAAGCGTCTCAACACTTTATCTATGTATGTACTCTGACTTAGGCCAAGCAGTTTTTGTGATCTATCTCTATAGATCCTAATTCCTAATATATAGGCTGCTTCACCTAGGTCTTTCATAGAAAAACAATTCCCTAACCAAGTCTTCACTTGTTGCAAGGTAGGGACATCGTTTCCAATGAGTAATATGTCATCTACATATAATACCAGAAACACGATCATGCTCCCACTAACCTTCTTGTAGACACAAGGTTCATCTTCATTTTTGATGAATCCATATTGTTTTACGGTTTCATCAAAACGAAGATTCCAGCTTCTGGAAGCTTGCTTCAATCCATAGATTGATCGCTGTAACTTGCATATCTTTTGGGCATCTTGTGGTATGTCAAATCCTTCAGGTTGTGTCATGTACACATCCTCAAGAAGATTCCCATTAAGGAAAGCAGTTTTGACATCCATCTGCCATATTTCATAATCATGATATGCAGCGATGGCAAGTAAAATCCGAACAGATTTAAGCATTGCAACTGGTGAAAAGGTTTCATCATAGTCAACCCCATGAATTTGTTTATAGCCTTTTGCAACCAGTCTTGCTTTATAGGTATGTACCTTACCATCCATGTCAGTCTTCTTCTTGAAGACCCACTTGCATCCTATAGGGTTAACTCCTATAGGAGGTTCTACCAAGGTCCAAACCTGGTTTGTGTACATGGAATCCATTTCAGATTTCATGGCTTCTAGCCACTTCTCAGACTCAGGACCAGTTATGGCCTCTTTGTAGGTCACAGGCTCATCTTGATCCATGAGTAATACATCATCCTGATCACTTATGAGATATCCATATCTCTCAGGTTGGTGACGTATCCTGCTTGACCTACGCTGGTCTTGTTCTACTTGAGCAGGTTGCTCTTCCACAACTACTTGTGTTTCCTGCTCTAGTTCCTCCATAGGTGTTTCAATGTTTTGTGATTCTTGAATTTCTTCAAGCTCTATTTTCCTCCCACTGTTTCCTTTGGAAATAAAATCCCTTTCCAGAAAGACTCCAGTTCGAGCGACAAACACTTTGCCCTCAGAAGGATTGTAGAAGTAATATCCTCTTGTTTCTTTAGGATACCCCACAAATAAGCATTTGTCAGATTTGGGCTCAAGCTTGGTTGAAATTTGTCGTTTGACGTAAACTTCGCAACCCCAAATCTTCATGTAAGACATATGTGGTTTCTTACCACTCCATATCTCATATGGTGTCTTATCAACCTTTTTGGATGGAACACGGTTAAGTGTGTAAGCTGCTGTTAATAATGCATGTCCCCAAAAGGAGTTTGGAAGATCGGCGTGACTCATCATGGATCGGACCATGTCTAACAAGGTTCGATTTCTTCTCTCAGATACACCATTCCATTGTGGTGTTCCAGGAGGAGTAAGTTGGGATAGAATCCCATACTCTTTTAGATGGTCATCAAATTCTAGGCTTAAATATTCACCGCCTCGATCTGATCGAAGAACTTTAATATTCTTACCTAGTTGGTTTTGTACTTCATTCTTGAATTCCTTGAACTTTTCAAAGGACTCAGATTTGTGTTTCATTAAATACACATATCCGTATCTACTGAAGTCATCAGTAAAAGTGATGAAGTACTGAAAACCTCCTCTGGCTGGTATGTTCAGTGGTCCACATACATCAGTATGTATGAGTGCCAAAAGATCATTAGCCCTTTCACCTTTTCCTGTGAATGGGGACTTTGTCATCTTTCCAATTAAACAAGATCTGCATATCTCATATGATTCATAATCAAAAGAGTCCAAGAGTCCATCTTTATGGAGTTTGGAAATGCGTTTCTCATTTATGTGGCCTAATCGACAGTGCCAAAGGTAAGTTGGATTCAACTCATTGGGTTTCAACCTTTTAGTATTAATGTTATAAATTGGCATTTCAAGATCAAGGACATATAGTCCATTATTCATTTTTGCAGTAGCATAGAATATATCATTCAAATAAATGGAGCAACAATTGTTCTTTATTATGAATGAAAAAACAAACTTGTCCAAACAAGAAACGGAAATAATATTCCTGCTAATTGCAGGTACATAATAACAGTTCTCTAACTGAATTATTAAACCACTAGGTAAAGTTAAAACATAAGTTCCTACAGCTAAAGCAGCAACCTTTGCTCCATTGCCAACTCGTAGGTCAACTTCACCTTTTGCCAAATCTCTACTCCTTTTTAGCCCCTGCACATTAGTACAAATGTGAGAACCGCATCCAGTATCTAATACCCATGATGCAGAAGTAGATAAATTAATTTCAATAACAAAAATACCTGAATTTGAAGTCTCTACTCCATTATTCTTATCTTCCAAGTACTTTGGGCAATTTCTCTTCCAATGTCCGGTCTTACCGCAATGGAAGCAAGTGCCCTCCTTTGCTATTCCTCCACTAGGCTTCAAAACAGGAGGAGTGGGTTTGGGTTTGGCAACTTCCTTGCCTTTCCCTCTACCACCCTGTTTGATGGGCCTCTTGTTCTGTTTCTTTCCATTACTGACCATCAGAATGGATTTCCCTTTTGTCTTCATATTCTGCTCAGCAGTTCTCAACATGCCTAGCAGTTCTGGAAGACTTTTGTCCAAGTCATTCATATTGAAATTCAGGACAAACTGACTGAAGCTCTCTGGCAACGATTGCAAGATCAGATCAATCGCAAGTTCTTTTCCAAGGGGAAACCCTAATCTGTCAAGGTTCTCCACATACCCAATCATCTTGAGTACATGGGGACTTACAGGGGCTCCCTCGGCTAACTTGCTGTTAAAAAGGGACTTTGAAACCTGAAACCTCTCATTTCTTGCTTGCTCTTGATAAAGCATTTTCAGATGTCCGATCATATCGAACGCAGACATGTTCTCGTGTTGCTTTTGCAACTCAGAGTTCATGGTAGCAAGCATGAGGCAAGCGGTTTCATTGGCATCATCGAAATGCTTCTTATAAGCATCTCTTTCTGCCTTTGGTGCAGAACTAGGAGGTTCCTCCTCAGGAACTGGTGTCTCCAAGACATACAGCTTCTTATCGTGCTTGAGGACAATCCTCAGATTACGGTGCCAATCCAGGAAATTTGTCCCAGACAATTTTTCCTTATCTAGGATGGATCGCAAAATATTGTTCGATGTGTTTGTTGTCATGGTAATCTACAAGAGAAATATGAAAATATAAGTATCATTAAAACAACATATTTAATTAGGCCTTTAATCAAATATGCTCCCACTATTTTATTCAAAACAAATGACCCTCATCATTTGATTCGGAAAATCCCGTTGGAAGACTTTCTAGTGGGTCGAGATCCATGTTTCACTTTGTTTTAAGTCAGCGTTAGGCTGATTACACAAAACTAAGTTATTTAGGTAGGAACTCCTTCCAATTGTATCTCATACAACTCTCGAATATTTTCAATTGGGTGAATAACTCCTTATTCTGATCCATCACATGAATCATTCCCAATTCTTGCTTCTAAACATGTATAATCTTATTATAATTTTTTTAGTTAAGTTTGACCCATTGTTTTAGCAATTGGATATTACAATTATCCCATCACACCTTACTAATATAGAACATGCACCTCGCGTAGGCGAAACCTACAATGCTCGATACTAGTCTTGATGAGTGCTAAAAATTGGAAAGCATAAACTTAATATTTAATTTTGAGGGAATTTGTTATTAGTTTGATCTCACCGGCTTAACATGCAAAACGTCTCTCACATGCATCAACATACAATTACATGCATCAACATACATATAAAAAGATACAATTATGGCCCCTAACGCAATTGTTCTCTCAAGCCAATGAGAGAACCTAAGCTAACCTAATAACGATCTAAGCTTCTCCAAGCATGATCTCCAAGGTTATCCTCCTTTAATATTGAATACTTCCTTTTTCTTCATAACATAATATTACATTACATATAAGAAAACTCGTTTTACATACGAGGGAGTGAGATGAGAAAAGAAGTTACATAAAGAGATTGAGAGAGAGGCACGACACGCAGGCCGTATTTAAAAATCCCAAAACAATAATAAAGGATAAACTAAGGCCATAACTGATCACCACAAATAAATAATAATAAACACACTTTTATTATTAGTTTAAAATTCCGATAATTAAATAAACTAAATTAAATTTCGGCTGATTGATCACACTTTGCAGACTTAGCCGGGGGTTCCGCTGCCCGGTCAGCGGACGGTGGTTCCGCTGACCGGTCAGCGGACGGGGGTCAAGGGGGCAGCGCCTCCTTGCGGGGTTGTCAGGGGCAGCGCCCCGACGAAAAATTTTATGAACACTTCATTGTATTTCACGTCGTTTCCTGCACAACTTTTGTGCATTTACAACCCCAACCGGAAAAGTCTGCGGCAATACAACACTTGTACTGCCATTAATCCTAATGTAACAATTTCATGCCGTCAAACACAACTCGATTGATAACTCAATATGATAGATCAACATGTCATTGCTTCACCATACTAACGTCGGATTCCGAAGCGAATGAAAATGATGATCTTTCAAAAGAATTACAATCCTTATGTGATTGAATGGATGAAATCAAAACAGTATATCCCATATACCATCTTTGCATCAGAATTTCTTATATCTTATATAAAAGTGATCGATCTAATTGTGTAACCTATGGATGATCAATGTATCGCACAACTTCACCATACTAATGTCGGTTTCTGAAGCATAATCAACATCAATCATCCAAATCGTACACAACAGATGCCAAATTTAATTAATCGTTTATTGTTAAATTCATTCTGTGTTTTAATCGAATCAAATACAGAAAAGACGGAAATTAACAGCTATCAGATCCATGGTTTCGTAAGTGGCTCTGATACCACTGAAGGAAAATTGCGATCTAAACGCAGCGGAAAAACAAAATTTCCTTTAGTGATCCTTACGAATGAGCATGGTCAGTGATAGAATCGTTACCTCTTTGTGGCGATTCAGATCTTTGATGCAGCGATCACAAGCGTTGATGAAGTGCAACGCCTCTACTCAGTCCACACGAACAGCTTCCGGTCACAGTGCTAGCTGCTTACGAACGGAATTATTTGAGTGAGAAAAGAGAATCAAAAACGAAATTGCATCAAGTGAAAGCTTCATCACAAGGGTTCCTTTTATAAACTCTCTTGTGGGCTGCGGGCTAAAAGCCCAATTCACATGATCCATAATAATATTATATATTATTATAATAAATATATTTATTTTATTATTATTTTATAACCATTATAAAATAACAATAATTATTATTATATTATCCGAATTTCTATTTTCACTTAAGTGCACCGTACCTTACGGTGTTCCTTTGATTTCTCTATCTCTCATCAAACTGTCCTTATGTGTGTGACCCTGTAGGATTTCGTAACGTTGGTAATTATATTAAATTATATATTTAACATAATAAACAGTGAGCGGTATCTAGCAACACATCACTGCTACCCAAGTCACGAAAATGTCATGTGATCTGACAAAACCTTTTTCGTGATAATATATGTTTGTACAATTACCCTTTTGCCCCTATGTCTATATTGAACACAAGGCATACACTGTGTCATCCTTGTCCAGTTCAATATTGGGCCCTTAGACATTTCTCCTGTTATGCAGGATTGGCAAATTCCATCTAGGACACTCATGTCCCTCAGCATGCTTCGTGGAGTGCCCATCAACTGTCTTTATGATCATCCAGTTACGGATAATGTTTGATCAGCAATAAAGCACCCGACTCTACATCTAGGGTCCATAGTGGTTTCAGGTCGAAGGGTGGTAATACACCATTATCACCATGAGAATAACTTATGACACTTTGCATAACATACTATGTAGTATTCTCATAGCGGGTCAATCCGGTATAAATATTACTCCTAATATTTATACCTATGTCAAGACTTGATAACTCTTTATCCATGATCCATGAGATGTGATCATCAGTCTATCTTCATAATAGTCTCAATGCTTTAATGTTATCCCACTTTGCAATAAAGCTTGACTACGGATATTTTAAGAATAATGTCTTTATGTTTAATGGGATCTCATGATTAAGTCACACTTAACATTTCATTAAACAGACTAACTATTCTAGGGACTTTATTATTCTGAAAGACAAACATAATAAAGAAATGCCTTTTATTATTAAACGAATAATCTGATACAAGTACCAAAAAGTATTGGCCTCTAGGGCTTACACCAACACAGTCAACCATCTCAAACCCAGTTCAAATCTCCACCATCAGATCTGAATACTTTTCATTTATTTACATTTTTATTTCATTTTCTTTCATTAATCTCCCATATTTTATTTAAAATAGCAAAATTGTTTTAAAAATTATGAAACTTTTTGTCAAGAGTTTCAATAATTTTTAAAACACAAAAATATTTTTATTTTCATTTTTAGCATTAAAAAAGTATTTTAAAATATTTAAAAGTTTATTTTTAATTGATTAATGAAAATTAATTTATTAAAAATACTTTTAGGTATTTAAAAATCCCCAAAAAATTCATGAAATGTTCTAAGACATTTAGAAACATTGTCCAACCTTCAAACCAAATTTATTTTTTGATCTTGATGCATTTTGAGAATTTTTCATTGATTTAAAATCATTTTTATGCATTAATTTGATCCAAAGTTCCAAAAATCATTTCTGCCTATTCATGAGGAGTTGGACATTGATTCTTTTTGCATTGCATTGTGTTTAGCATGTAGTTTTTGAGATTAAATGGCCATGATTTGATCTTTCATTTTCTATTTATTTGATAATTTTCTTGTTTAGGAACCCTAAAACCCTAAGAAATCTTAAGAAAACCATAACTTGAATTTGGTTAAGAGTTGAAACCTCTCCTTTGGGCATTGGGTTAGTATAGGATTAGGGGTCCTTTGAGTGGGATTTTCAATTTTTTATCTTAGGGTTTGCTTATGATTTTGATTTTTGTTTGATGTATTGTTCATAAACCCTAATTTGGGCTTCCCATGTGCATCCATCTTGCATCTTCTTGCATAATATGACTTGCCATGACATTTCAAGCATCCATTTGATTCATTTGACATCATAAGACATATTTAAAGCATGTTGGATCATTGCATCATGTATTTGCCATGTTGTATGTCATGTGCACTTCATAACTTTTCATGTATGTCCTTGCTTCTTAACTTGCTTCATTTGCATTCATGAGCTTGTATGATCATTTCCATGTGCTGCCTCATGTTTGTAGCATCTCATAACATCATTAGCATCATGTATTTGCTTCTGGTTTTGTTTCTCATCATGTCATCTCATCCAATTTGGCATTGCATTGCATTTCTTTCCTAACTTTTCAGGTGGTAAGTAATTTTGGGAAGTGAATTTGCCTTCACTTCTCATAACTTTCTTCTCATCTCTCTCTTGCATCCATTGCTGCATTTTTGTTTGTGTTTGAGTTTGAGCTTGCTCATTCTTCTTCTTCCCACTTTCTTTCTTCAAGTGACTTGACTTCTTGAATGAAGCAAGTTGCTTTGCTCCTCTTGATCCTTTCATCTGCTTCCTGGTGGTTCCATTGAAGACTTCTCTTGAAAACCTCACAAACCTTAGGAACAACCAAGCATGACAATGATTAGGGTTTTGATTAGTCTCCCCTCTTAGTTTTACCTTTGTGTATCCTTGAGTCTTCTCTTCTCACCTCATAATCAGGGACTAAACCCTAAAGGTTTCAAGGCTTTGTGATTAAGCTTATGCCTGCATCCTTCTCTTAGGATGGAGTGTATAACTTTAATCCTAAGTGTTAAACCCTTAATGTGTTTAAATCTCTTAATCAATCCACTTAATAAGTATCAAGACACCACACTTGTAACTTGGGCCTTGCATTAGGGTTCTAATTCTTCCTTAATTGGTTAAGAAGGACTAACCCTAGTGTTAATGGACAAGTCCCCCTCGAGTTGTCTTACAAATCATCAAATTCACTTCATCATCTTACCATTAATATAAAATCCATCTAATAAAGGCTTGTTTTGTCATGAGTTTAATCCCTAATCATGGATTAAGTTGAGGAGCATTCCTCAGCTTAAACACTTTCATCTATTATCCTTCTATTAGGATGGTGTAATGAGTCTGTTAAATCCCTGATTATGGATTAACCTCATTACTCAACACTAAACAAAAACCACAAAAACATCTAATTAATCACAAGTAGGTCAATGACCTTAATCCTATACCAAAGGTGGTTAAGTGTGAGAATCTGACTTCACACTTAAGGTACTCTCATTACCCCTAATCAGAGGGAAGATGCGATGAGTTTACTAACCCATTGGTTCAGGCTTAAGCTCATTAACTTATGACAAATCCAAAAGCAATAAAAGACTGAAAATTCAAAAAACAAACAATAATCGTCTCCTTCGGGATTCTTTTCTCACCTCATTCACTCATAAACGCGAACTTGCTTCTTCCGTCTAATGCAAGACAGTTTGCATCTGAGCCAGACAGGTCATACACTTGAGCATAGACAAGCAAGCAGTTCACAAGTCAATTCATCTTTCAGTCTCTTTGGGTCGAACTACGGTGTTCTGACTTCCTCATTGCACGAGAGGATACGTAGGCATAACTTAACGGTTATCGAACAAAAGTCTCTGTATATTCCCCCTCTTTCTAGCCTCATTCTTTTAGCCTCATGATCTTGAGCAGTTCACTCTTATCCTTACATTGACACTGTACATACTGCACTTCACACTTCTTTTGCACAGACACCTGTACATCCTTTTCCAGTCCATTTATACACAAATTGCACTAACACTACCCCTTTAAAACACAAATCTTTTAAGCGTGGATCCCGTCGAATACGACGGACAATCTGGGTGCTAATACCTTCCCAGGTTGTAACCAACCCCCTTTCTCAGTCTCTCTGGTTCGCAACCGTCTTATCCGTGTCTTTTCTAGGTCTATGCAGCATTGCCTTTCCTCCGGGATAAAAATGCCTAGCTGGCGACTCTTTTCATCTCCAGTGAGTTCACGGCTGTGTGTTCTCATTGTCCCTCTCGCCGACCGTTCGCGTCTGTACCTTTATTTGGGCCATTCCCCATTTATCGGGAGCGACACGGTGGATTGAAAACCTGAAAAGGCAATCCAGGCAAAAGTTAGGGATTAAAGCGTATGACTATGTCTCGTTTGGATCACCCATGGAACTACAACCAGTTGTACTACTTACTCAAGTTCGAACAGATAAAGCTCAATTCAATCGTTTCCATCTCGACAGTAGAAGATGAGATGCTTGAAGATAATGGCAATAGTAGAATTGAAACTCAATAGGATTATTTCCCACATAGCTGATTTTCCTTGTTTTGTAAAAAATTTTACGACGAATTCCTCTTACTAGGATTTATGTCTCCTTGTACAAATCTACCTATGTATAGGTCACTTTTTGATATAAATAAAATTCCATCTTTGAATCCAGATTTGCTTTTACCCTATTTACATAAGCGAAACGTCCATTGGTTGTATTTGAATGTATGTATGCTTTTGAATATGATTAATGTTTACCAAAAATGCATGTATGCTTAATATGATTGATGTTTACCAGAAATGCATGAAAATGCAGTAATAGTATTTACTAAGGACGAACAAGGGAAGGATTTCAACGAAGCTTCACCGGTTCATCCTTACAAGACAGTTACAAATCCCCAGTAGGGCAAATCCATCTTCATAAAGTACTTCAAGTCACATCTCCCCGGGAATTTATATCCATCTCTTTTATCCTCATACGGATAGTCGGGAAATTATTTTTCCAATAGGAGTACGACGAACGAAGACGGGAGGTTATGTATACCCTACTATCAAACGAAGACGGGAGGTTATGTATACCTTACTATCAAACGAAGACGGGAGGTTACGAATACTATATTATCAAACGGGAACAGGTTCCTCATATCCTTCAGCAACGAATCGGGATTTATTTTCCCTGGCCAGCAGTTGTTATACGAAGATATTCAGACGCTTCAAGCTACATGATGCATACATACATCATTTACATCATATACATAATACATTACCTAAGTGCATCATATTATACACGCATACATAATGCATAAACTAATGTTACTGTGCAGGATGTTACAATCTTGTTTTTCAGGTTAATTCTCCAACAGACTTCATTAACAACTTGTGACTATTGGGCCGTTGTTTATCTTCCCAAAGGTTACCTCATTACCTCAGGACGTTGTTTATCTTCCTGAAAGCATATCATTACCTCAGGACGTTGTTTATCTTCCTGAAAGCTATCTTAACCTTGGGTCGTTGTTTATCTTCCCAAAGGTTACACCATTTCCTCAGGACGTTGTTTATCTTCCTGAAAGCATATCATGACTTTGGGCCGTTGTTTATCTTCCTAAAAGTTATACCTCAGGACGTTGTTTATCCTCCTGAAAGCATATCATGACTATTGGGTCGTTGTTTATCCTCCCAAAAGTTATACTTATACCTCAGAACGTTGTTTATCCTTCTGAAAGCATATCATCACCTCAGGACGTTGTTTATCCTCCTGAAAGCATATTATTACCTCGGGACGTTGTTTATCCTCCTGAAAGCTATCATTTTATCTTCATATTTTGGACTGCTTTATCCTCCAAGAAACATATTTGAAGAACTTTTCTCCAAGTGGCATCTTTAATCCCACTCAAGCATATTCAACTAATTATCAATATCACCCTATGCACTGATGAGTGCAAATTTTTGGGCTTTTGTGTTCAATCCCCTTCAACCTTCCAGGTCACGACTGGCACATATACCAATCTAACCCCTCAGGTTTCAGAAAATTGAACAGGGGCAGCTGTTGCACCCCAAAATTTTCCCTCACAATACAAGACTTTGTGTGCTAAGAGGTTCACAAGGTTCACAAGGTTCACAAGACACCTTATGAGGTTCACAAGGTTCACAAGACCTCCTATGAGGTTTATGAAGTTTACAAGACACCTTATGAGGTTCAAAAGGTTCACAAGACACCTTATGAGGTTCACAAGGTTCACAAGACATCCTATGAGGTTCATAAGGTTCACAAAGTTCACAATTGGTCAGAAGATGTGACAATTCCCTCAGACAGTGCATCCTCCTAAGCAATGCATCATAAACTAGGGTTTTGACTTTAATCAGGATAAATGGACTTCCAAGACTTCAAGTGAGCTTCATAACATCTTATATGTGTTTAAGAATCCCCATGACAAGTTTCAAGACTTTTCTCAAAGGTTTGCTCAGTCAGATGATCAGATAAGTCAAAATCAGTCAAAGTAGTTAAAAAGTCAAACTGAGGTCAACTGTGGTCAAACCAAAGTCAAACTTCATGATTTTTTGCCAACATCAAGTATATGAAGTAAAATTCATCATTTGATCAAGGGTTGATCATGATTCATCAAGGATATTTCAGATCATCAAGAATCAGAGGTTTCTAAATTAGGGTTTCCTCAGGAAAAGTCAACTGAACTTTGATCAGCCATAACTTTCACATGCTTCATCAAGAATTTTCCATCCAAAGCTCATTTTGAAGGAAATTGAATTCTCTACAACTTTGTGTCTCACAAGCCAAGCCCAAAAATGCTTCATTTGGAAGGTATGAGCTAAGACATTATAGGTCCTTTTAAAAGTCAACAAAAAGTCAACAACTTCAAAAGGACATAACTTGAGAATGGTAAATGATATGGACATGAAACCAATGGGGTTGGTTAGAGGACTCTTCAATATTTCCAAAATGTCCAAAATCACCCTCATAGCATTAAAATTGAAGGATATATGCCCTTGCAAAGTTGGGAAATTTTTGGTTGGTTTATGAAGCAAATGGAGGTTTAAAACCAAATTTTTCTAAATGGGCTTGCCATGTGATGATCCAATCCATACAAATACATCATGCACGAAAATTATTTGTTATTTTCATAATTTTATTTTATTTAATTTATTTATTATGATTTTTTATATTAAAAATCATTTTAAATTTAAATAAAATATCAAATGTGAAGATTTAAAATATTTTTTTGTTCTAGAAGGTCATGAATGCTATTTGGATTGAATTGATACAACATTGATGAAGATTGGCTTGAAATAGAAAGCTCTTATTCAAGAATATTTGAAATTTAAGCTTGAATCTTTTTCAATCTCATTGATCCAAAATATCCACACAATGATCCATTATTCTTGACCTAATTCAGTCTACTATAAGTATACAACATAACCTAATGCACAAGACACGAATTTCTGGCCTCCAAGAGTAAGTTCATACATTCAAAAATCTCACAAAAACTTCAATTCGGTTTCCTCCCTACAAGAGATTTTAAGGTATTTTTAAGACATGGAAAGTTTCCTTGGACATCACAAAACCAATCCCAGCCATCAAAAGCATCAAAATCACCCTCATATGCATAATCCGATTCATCATATTCATGAAATTTTTGATTTTCGATTCTAAATATTGACTGGTTCTTAATGAGTTTTGATCATTGTTTCGTGTTTGTCTTAAGTTGTTATTTGATTCTGGATAGTTTGATTGAAGTTTCATTGCAGGTTTGAGAAGTTGCCATGGCTAGGGTTTCGGCCAAGCAATTAGGGTTTTATGCTAGACCTAATATAAATAAATTCTAAGAACATAGAACAATCATATGGACCCTGGGGATCATAACGCACCAATTATTGTTGAGAAATTTCACTGTTTTGATGATCTTCCAATTTCGTAGGTTTCTGGTTTTAAAAAATCGCAGGAAATTCCATAGCTAAAATCGTAGCTAATTTCGCAGGAATCCTGAAGAAGAAGATGAAGTTTTCGCGCGTTTAGAAATTTGAAATTTTAACATAATATTTTATGGTTTTGTTTTCATATTATTTCAGTTAAGGCTGCTTGGCCTGATGGTAAGGGACGCGCGCGTATTGCTTGAGGACCTTGGTTCGAATCCTGGGTTCAACAATTTTTTCTTGTTTTTCCATTTAATTAACATGTTTAATATATTATGTATTGTGATGAATATACCAACAGATGCGCCCTCCCGGCTGGAATGGTAAATGCGTTTGTGTATTGTTTAAAGGTCCTGGGTTCGAATCCCTCCAGGCCTTTTGTGTTGTTTTCTTTTTTCATGAATTTTCCAGGTTAGACAACAAAACCAAGTGGAGTGGGTTTGCTATCACACGCGCGCATGTAGTCCAGTGGCTGAGATCTTCTTCAGGTATTGGGGAGGTCCTGGGTTTAAAACCAGGCCTCCCCCTTTTTCTTTTCCTTCATTATTTTCTTTGTTTGTTTATTATTATTATTAATTTTAATTAAAACTATAACCCTAATTTAATAAAATTAATTCTAATAACATTTTCTAAAAATCCTAAAATATTTTCATAAAACCTAATTTTCTATAAATCTTAATTGTAAATGTTAGTTTATTTGTTTATTTTAATTCTTGTTTATATTTTAATTAATAAATAAATCTTAATGTTTTTTTTATAATCAAACCCTAATTTTCTTTTCAATTTAATTATGACTTTTAATTTATTTGTCAATTTTAATTATGTATTTTTTCTATGCGTAAATAATTCTAGGTTATGCTTAAATTAATTAAAATTTGATACTTTAATTTTTGTGAATATAATTATATGATTATTCAATTATAATTAATCCTATTTTTATAATATATATATATATATATATTCTATAATTTGTTCATAATTCTTGCATGCAAATAATTTTTAATATATGCTTAAAAATAATTAAAAACTTGTTAATTTAATAATATGTTTATAATTAACCTAATTTTTATAATTTGTAAATAATTTAAAACTTTATGATAATTAGTATAATTGTTTATATTTTCTTATTAATCTTAAAAAACAATTGTTCATATAAAAAATTGATCTTTTGATTATTATAATATTTTCGTTTACATTATTAATTATGTTTATATGATATTTTATTATTACTAACCTCATTTATATTGTGATTTATTATTATTATTATTTTACTAACCCAATTATATTATTATTATTATTTTGCTTATTTATTTAATTTGTTAATTATTATTATTATGTAATTGTCTCCTGGATGTAATATTTTAGTAATAATGTTTATTATTTATTTTTAAATGCTATGGTTAGTAAAATAGGGAGTGTAACATGTTTGTATGTAAAAAAATTAATTTAGATCACTAATTTAAAAGATAAATATTTAAAATTGTACACTCACACACGTAAGTCGATCTTTGATCGCCATCTCACTTTCTAAGGTTACCTCTCATGTTGCCTACTTCTAAGGTCAAGTAAGGTGTCTTAAGCAAAGTCCCTTCATAAATATCATCAAGTCCCTATAGTTTTAAAGATCAAGTCCCTTCGAGGTTGCCTACGATAAATGATCTTGTCCCTTCGAATAAAAGATGATAAGTCCCTACGAATTGCTAAAGACACCCTACAGTTGCCTATATCCAGATGACCCTACAAATGTCCCTTAATCACATCCAAGGTAATGACTACCTATTCCTTAATAATAGGGATAGTCTTACCATTTAAAGGATTCAAGAACAGAAAAGACTTAAACTTAGGGTAGGTTCCTCTTAGATACTTGCTCACTCTTCAAAACATTTCAAACACTTCACATTTTCAAACAAATTTTCAAAACAAAAGTTCTATACGCATCCGTACATGGATCATTATAAAACACTTAAGAAAATTTTATTCACACACTTCACATTTCAAAAAACATTTTAAAGTGAGCTAAGTAACTAAGAGCCCATGGATAACCATGGATGTAAAGGGTGCTAACACCTTCCCTTTACATAACCTACCCCCCGGACCCAAAAATCTTTTAAAAGGTCTTTCCTGTTCTTTTATGCCTTTCCTTTGGATAAAATAAAAGTCGGTGGCGACTCTTGCTATCCGCAACATAACTAAAGTCAGTTCTCCCACCGTGTTACAACTTCTCAATTAAGGTTATGCATGAGGTGTTGTAGTTCATAAAGCCAGTCATGGTTCTCTAATTTCAAGGATCAATTCAGATTTGTTGGCATCTAGTTTCAGTGCGATCTGTGGATTCAATTCAATATTTATTCATGGTTAACCTTATTTTTCAAGGAGTGATTCCCTTTGGTTCCAAATGCGATTTTTGTGGGTACAGCCCAGTCATTTCCGTGTAAGAGTCAGAGGATTTTGTCATGGTCGATTTTCAAAATTATTTGGATTACGACATTATTTGGATACAAGCTAGTTCCATTTGATTTCCCAATTCATCACCCTTGCCATGATAGTCATAACTCAAATTCGAGTTTGTGTAAATATCACAAGAATTATAAAACCGAAAATCCCATTGATTTCTTTTCTTTCTTTTTTTCTTCTTCTTCCTCATTGTCCAACCATAAACCAATTTCAAACCTGTTATCCTTCATATACCCATAAGTTTACCTTATTTTGTTTTTCCATCATTTTTAAAACCACTTTTAAACCAATTACCAACTTAAAATCCAATTTTTGTCTTTTTATTTCGTTAATTCTAAGAAAAACATTCTTACACATTTAATTTCATTGTTTTTCGTCCAAAGCTTGTGTTTCAATTGGTGCAACAGCTGGTTATCACATTCATCTAAAAAGTTAACGAACTGATAATCCCCATTCTCTCTATTACAAACACCATTGGCCCTCATCAATTCCTCAATAGAAAAATAACGTACAAAGCACAAAAAGGAAGATGAGAATGAAAAGGCAGGATAATAAGTCTCCAATTTAGACTAATTGATTGGTAACCAATTTCTGATGGGGATGACAACAGAAGTTCTATTGCAAATTACAGAAAAATCATCACAGCAAAAGTGGAATTTGTTACACCAAAGGTTATTCAGAAATAAAAACTCATGTGCTACAACAGAAACAAGTTACACCAGAAAATTAGATAAAAACTAAAGAGGGAATAACAAATTAGTTACAATACAACCAGTCATTTGTCGTAATTCCTTGGAAAAATCTTTCAGCCTAAAAGATCACACTGCAGTAAGAATACTGGAAAACTACTATGCTTCAAATGGGACACTTCACGAGCATTTACATGGTCATGAAGAAGTATGTCAGTTCTCCCGGACACGGCGTACGAAAATCGTCTATTGGCACATAGAAGTTGAACTTTCGTTCACTGTTTCAAAGCTGAATTCTAGAGATGTATACCTTGCAAGTTGGTTGATTCTGAAAGTTGGAATGCGATGCTTGAAAGATCGGAAAAGAATTCTGATACTATTAGTAGCCAAGGTGTTGCTGGTGTTTTTCCAAATTCCCGTGAGGCACGCCATCTTGGTATTAAAGGAAACATACAAAGGTTACTTGGCAGAGCAGGAAAATGTCGCATTTGTTGAATCTTGAACGGAAGAATTGTGGACACGATGACTTCAAGGTGATGTGCGAGGTGATAATTCTATCATGTTGTAGCTGTGCGTCCATCTATGCAGGAATTATACAACATATTGAAGAGTAGAATGTGACAAGCACAGTCTCGTTCATATCTCGATTCCAATCTTCACCGTATCTCAGCATTGCGTTCATCGCAATGTTCATCAACATCATCAATCCAACTTCTCCATCATCTTTAATCAACAACCTACATTAACCAAAAAACCAAAGTTAACAGAGAAAACTCAGGGGTATAAGTTCAGAAGGACACCTTTAACTAATTCAAAAAATCACAAAACCGAATTCGGTTACATTCTAACAACCACAACAGAAAAATAACAGAAAAATTTCTAGAACTCACTTGAAAATTCCAGAAGGATCCAGAAGAGTGACTCCTATAAATCAGAAACACCACTCTTCATCAATCTTCTTCACCCTTTTCTTCAATCCATGACCCTCACCTTCTCCAATCTTCTTCAACCTGCAGAACCTCAGTAACCTTCACACAAATCCACTCTTCATCACATCTCTTCAACCATTCTTCTTCGCCAACCCTTCAATTCGAACCATCTTCATCAACTACCAGCCTCAATTTTCAATCCGCGGAAAAGAATTGCAACATCATCATCTTCCTCTGTCAGCCTCTTGCCCCAATTCACTCTCCAAGGCCCTCTAACCTTCATGCTTCACTCTTTAGCGTCAAACCTGCAAGTTTAGTGAAATCAGTAACCACTCAATACTCCCAAAGTACAGCAAGCATATCGTTCCCCAAGAATACGCTGCATACCCGATCAAGCACGGAATCGCAGCTCAGTCGTCAATTCGCCGTCTGAATCAACTTCTCAATTGCTTCATCCTCACGTTGCGTTGCATCACTTTCTGTCACCATAATCTCCTCATCATCCATCTTCATTAGCGAAGCTGAAAGCCACGAGGACATTTTTTAGTTGTCAGCAGCATCACCGACGTCACCGCTAAACTGCGAAAGTCACCAAGAGTAACGTCAATGAAAGCATAATCAGAAGCTCGTAGCAGAAAGAAGAACGAGTTAAAGAACGCATACCTGACCTCCTCGATTCGCCGTCGTCATCATCGTTCGGTATCGTCATCGATCCTCCTTCGACTCACCAGGTACACATTGTTGAGTTGTTATAATCGCTGCAAGTCGTTGTTTAGGCCATTTTAAAGATCGATGGGGGTAGATAAGTGTGAGATTCAACATAGTGAGGGTTAGGGTCCTGATTCGGGACAAGATTGAGGTTCGGTTCTAGATTTGCCGCGGCGTTGGGGAGGTTGTTGGCGGCGGTTGGGGTTTCATCAAAGAAGAAGGGTGTCAAGGGTTTCGAAGAAGAAGAGATGAAGGAGAAGAGGAAGCCGAGTTAGCGGCGGCGAGAGAAGGAGCTGAAGAACGAAATTAGGGTTGGCTTAGTTTGTTTCAAGTTTCTGTTTTGTTTATAAATTGATAATGGAAAATTAGGAGACATTATTAGTGTTAATTCTTCATTAACCTGCAATAAAGGCCAATTAACCCCCTTTTAATTTGTTTTATTGTCAAAATTACAAAAAAGATATGGACAAGATGTTAAGATCCTCAGCCATACCGGCGGTGACACTTGTCACCGTCCGGTAGGCTATATTTGTTTTGTTATTCACGCCCCCCATTTCTAAAAGAAGAAAAAAACATTAAGAAAGTATTGCTTCCTGCACCCTCATAGGATCCCTGCGTGTGGGCCTTGACCATTGCTATTCGAAACCCCCTGTTAAAAGCCCAATTAAAAATAAACTAGAAAAATAACTAAATCCACCCTCATTTTAGTTTCTTTAGAATTTTATTTTTGTTTTACCATATGTTTAGAATTAATTCACAAAAAATAGGAAAATGAGGAGAAAATTCCCAAAAAATTTAAGTAGTCTTTTAATTCAATTTAGAAATATTTGGCATTTTATTTTTCTGAATTTGCTTGATTTTTGATTTTATTTTGAATTTCTCATGTAAGTAGTTCTAATAGATTTTCTTCTAATGTACATAATTTTGTGGACTTTAGTTCTTAACTTTCCAGTAACTTTTTTTGAGCATTCTTTTTACTATAGTTAGAAGACCCATAGTAGTACTTAGAATAATTTTTGTGGATTTTTTAGATTATTTTATCTTAGGTTTAGAGGCTTAATCCCTTAGAAATTAGTGGTTAATGCTTATCTGAAAATAAACAATTTTTAGGCATAGTAAAAATTTGATTTTTTAGAATCCCTTTTAACACAATATTATAGGTAGTTTTAGGACCCTATAGAATTAATTCCATAATTTTTCCAGGACTTTTAATATTTTTAGTGTATTAATCTTTAGGCTAGTTATTCATGTAAAATTCACTTGGTTTAGTTTAGAATATTAGGACCCCTTTAGAACTAGTTTAATTAGGTTTAGTCTGAGGAATTTAAAATGACTTAGAGGAGTTTAATTACTGGTTTTTAGAATGATAATATTGAATGGTCCCCTTAGTTTTAGGACTTAGGCTTAACAAATAGATTTTTATAAAGTTTAGGCTTGTTTTAGCTTTATGCCTTAATATGCATTTGTCTTAGAATTTTATTCCTTATTTCAATTTTTATGCTTTGCCTTACTATTTGATTTTTTTATTCACTTGAATAGGTTTCCCATTGTTCTTAGAATCAACTTAACTTCCTTAAGAAGTAAGTTGCATTCTAGTAGTTCTAAGTTCCTTTTTCCATTAGGATTAGAATACCTCATTAACCATAGGACCTCTCTTGTAAATAAACAAATAAAATTAGGGTTGTGTCTTAGTCCCCTTAGTTTGTCCTTTTTGCAACTTGAGTCTTTCTTTCTCATCTCATAAATAAAAGCAATAAAACACTTAATAAAAATCGAACTTTCTTGTATGACACGAGACTTTGTTGCGGAGTGTTTATATGCGTCCTGTTTCGGGGCGAGGTATAAATATTCACCGCGATGGATAGGTCTTAGTACAAGACCGTTCACAAACAAATTCAAAAACACTTTCTTTTAAAAGACAAAAACAAACACAATAAGCGACTATCCTGCGGGAACTTCTCTTCTCATCTCATTCATTCACAAGGCGAACTCGCGACGACTTGTCACACATGCAAGACGGTAAACGCACTCGTACCAGACGAGCCTGCAACACCTGAGCATAGACATACGCAGTTCCAGCATAAAAAACACAAACAAATAGTTCTCGCCTTAGTTAGGCGAACTACGTCGACTCTGATCCTCATTATCCCGATGAGGTACGTAGGCAGCGGGGTAGGGCCCGTTCGAGCACATTCTTTATTTTCCCTACATTTCCCCCTTTTTATTCCCATTTTCTTGTTCCATTTCTCATTTCTCATTCCATTCCAGTTAGCGGTTTTATTCAGCAGCAATTTTTCTTCTCACCCTTTGAAACAAGCAAGCAAGCGTGGATCCCGTCGGGTATGACGGACGGATTGGGGTGCTAATACCTTCTCAATTCGTAACCGACTCCCGAACTCAGATCTTTGGTTCGCAAGGCCTTGTCCTTTCCTTCTTCCTCAGGTTTGTGCAACATTACCTTTCCCATTCTTTCGGGATAAAAATGTCTGGCTGGCGACTCTACTTTTTCCACGCCACTTTCGCGTTTGTACCAGGATGAAAATCCCGGGAGCGACACATAGTACCAAGAAAACACAAGATATATAATATGGAATATGATAAAGAAACCAATAAAAAGACAAGTAAGACATAAAAGCAAACATCCAAACAAGCGTGGAAACCTAGACTAGGCTTGACTCGCACAAGGGTGAACTAGTCCCCAACAGAGTCGCCAGCTGTCGCACCCCGAAAAATACGACCTTACGCGATCTAAAGAGAAGAGCCGCGCTGGGCACACATGAGAGTCGCCACCTAATTCTAATTTATTCCGGAAGAGGGAAAGGGAAGATATAGATAAAACTCGTCGAAAAGGAGGATGAAGACAAAGGTCTCGCAACCATTGCCTGGGTTCGGAAGTCGGTTATGCAGGGGGAAGGTATTACAACCCCCTACATCCATCGTACTCGATAGGAACCACCTAAGTTGTCACGCGCGAAAGGATGTCTATGCTTAACGAATTACTTGCTAGAGGAAAAGAGTTTAAATTATAAGTTAGATTGATCCTAGGTGCTCGGCAAGGATTGAGATCCTTATGCCTACGTAATCCCGCGTGAAATGAGAAAGTCAGATCCTCGTAGTTCGGCCTACTACAGTGGGTGGTTGTTCGTTTGATTACCTTTCTTCGATGAAAGGATTTAGGAGTCGAATTGCACTAAAGACTAGGGGTAAAGGTGATTATTCCGAACCAACAAGACGAGCGTCTTGCGACGGAATAATCGGAGCGAGTAACAAGAGCTCATTATCCTCCTTTCTACCACTTAAGGCTCGTGGCGTACAATTCTTATCGTATTATTAATGTGTTTTATTAACCTACGACCTCTTGACGTTGGATCTAATCGAAACATTTTGGTTTTTTGAGGTTATGAGGTGAATGTAAATGGAGTTTTATTTTGTGATTTATTAGCGAGGCACAATGCGCTCGGCTTGCAAGGTTAGGTTGATCCTAGTAAACGAAACGATAACTGAAAAAATAAAGTGAAGTGTGTGTGAGTGCAACCACTTGGCGTTGGACCAAGGGTTCGCGAACTAAACAAGAGAGATCTAAACTAGTCCTTAAGGGTGCTCCTAGCGATCTAAACAAAAAAATGCCGAAAAAAGTAAACAACGTACATGAAAAGGGGGAGGGATACAAAATAAATTACACGGGATTGCGAGAAATAAAGGGTATCGTTGTAGTTTGCCCAAGAGGAAGCGTGTGTGCAGTGTTTTTGAATTGTTCGGAGGCGTTCAACCTTTTTATTCAGAGGCAACTATTCGGAGGCATTGGACCTTTTCGGATGCGTCGAAATTTGGTTCGTTAACTACCTTAGAATTGATTTAATGTTAAAATCATTCTATGAGGAGTCAAATCGTTTTATGTATTAAAAAGCGATAAATTGAATAAATTAAATAAAGTGACAATCGATAAATAAATAAAAATAATGAATTAAATTAATTTGTGAAATAACAATATATTGGAAAAATGGAAAAATAAGAACTTAAATTACATAGGCCTCAATTGATCGAGTATCACCGATTTAACGAAATCGGACGAAGCGTTGACCTTTTATTATATCATTGGTCCGAAAGAAATGTTAAAAATAAAAATATGAAATAAAACTAATTAAAAAATAAAACAAAGAAGAAACAGCCGAAAATAGATTAAAAGATTAATAAAAAATTAAAACGGAAAAAGCCTTTATCAAGTTTAACAAAATTAATAAAATTCATGTGAATAATAATAAAAAGAAAAAAAAATGTGTTTGTCGTAAGATCATAATGCTGTGGATAATAGATACATCCCATGGGCTAAGCCCTATTAAAAAAGTAAGCAAAACAGTTAACTCATAAAAATTTATAAGAGTTGAAATAATAATTTAAAAAAAAAGATAACAACCCCTTTCTTCTCAAAACACCATATCAGGAAGAAAAAAAAGGGAAAGAAAGAAAACCCACTCTCGAAGAATTCACCGGCGGCGCTCGCTCGGTCCCTCCCAAGACGATGGCTTCTCACGCGTTTCTTGGCTTCTCTCTCAAATTCGTCTCTAACCCTCTCAACTCACGATCGCTCGGTTTCACACTCGCGGTTGTGTCAAAGGTTCGAACGATCTCAGAATCTCTCTCTCACAAATCTTTCGCTCCTGTTCACGGTTTCACGTGGTTCCGGATTAGGTTTTCAGGGTGGCTAGTATTGTTCGCAGTTTGGTGGTTTGAAGGTGGTTTGTGTGAAGGTTGTAGGAAGGTGTTTCCGTTTTGGTTCAGTCACGGTTTGTTTTCGGTTACGACGTTTGTGATTCGGTCCGTCTCTATTACTCTCAGTTTCGGATTAGTGATTTTTCTGTGCGAGAATCTTGGTTTATGAAGGTTAGTTGTTTATGAACGATGCAGGATTATGAAAGGTTTGAGTGAGTTGATGATTGTTTGGTTCTGTAAATAAATAAATAAATAAAAGCTTATGGGTTTATAAATCTTTGGTGGAGATTTTATGGGGTTGTTCTGGTTTCTGCAGAGTGGGTGAAAAGAAGAGGATTTAAGACAGTGAGGGATTTGTTGAGGGTTTGTTATTGGAGAGAGGATTTGTTTGTGGTTTAATGAGATTATGAAGAACTTTGAAAGTCTTTTGCAGTGTTGTTATGAGATTTTGAAAGGTATATGATGCGTGAAAAATTTCTTTGTGAGTGCGTTTGTAGAATCGTTATGCTCTTCCTTTTTCGTACAAGATCTGCGATGCCAGCTATGATAACAAACTTTGTGTGGGGTCTGTTGTGGGTGTTGTGCTGAGGGTATGGTAGTGGAAAACAAGTTTTGTTACGTGAGAAACTTAATTTGGTTTCCTCTCCCTTTTTTTGCAATTTTCTGTTTCAAAGTTTGTTTGTAAAAACAATTTTTTTTTATAAAAAAAGTTATAACAATTATAAATGTAATAATAGTAATAATGTAATAATAATAAAACGTTAAATAATAATAAAGAAAGTAATAATGAAAATAATAATAATAATAAAAATAAATAAAAGGAATAATGGAAGATATTAATAATAAAAAATAATAATAATGATAATAATAATAATGGATGAAAATAATGATATGAAAAGAATAATAACTATAAAAATAAGATGATTTTTTTTGTAAATTTTTAATGGTGATGGGTTTAAGAATACACTAATGGGCTTAAAGAACAAATACTTAGATGAAAAGTTGTTTAGAAAAAGATTTTAAATAAAAAGGATAATGGAATATGAAAAGTGATAATCGGATAAAATGACCTCGCACAAAACAATGATTTTTTTTTACCGCACACACACACTCGACACAACAATCTCGATTAGACCATAACTTTTTGCACAAACCCCGAACTCGGTTTAACATTGATAATGACATTTTTTTTATTTTTGAATATTGGTTAATAAACAGAAAATAAAATGGTAAAGGTAGGACAAATTTAGGGTATGACAGTTACCCCTATCGAATTGGCTTAGACCGAGTAAGATGAATTCTCTTGCGTTCGTACTTCCAAGTTATAAGACAATTAGATACCAGAAAGACTCCGAATTTGTCCGCAAAAGAAAGAAATTTGTGAAAGATCGATGATTAAAACTGGAAATGATGGGTGATACAGAAAAAGAAACAGGTTGACAGAAAATTAAATAAATCGCTATCACCAAAAGGATGTTAATGCTAATCTTTGAAGGTCCTTCTATTTTTTTTAATTCTGTTGGCTGGCCTGCGTGCCCAGCCTTAATTCTGTATGGGGGGGTAGCTCCCCCCTTTATGTAATATTCAAATAAGTCGGTCTTCATGACCGCATTTTTAATGCTTTTATGTTTACCGACCTTGATGGTCGTTTAATTATCCTTTTGTTGTGTATGCATGTGTGTCCGTCGGAGGGCATACTTTATTTAAAATTTTCACTGTGTTTTTACGATGCTCGATCGCGTAGATGTTCGATTAATAACGTATGTGATGTTCTTTTTCTTTATGCGTCCTCTGGGGACAGGGTTTATTTGTATTTTCGTGAAATTGTGCTCGGTTTACGTACATCTGGCGGTTTGGGGAACTGGGTAGGGTGCCAAAGTATATTTGGATGGGGAACGATGCTCAAGTCATGATAATGACCTGTGCTCCGCGGTGTGAATGTCTCATCGCGAGCTGGGTGTTCTGTCTGGTCGTGGTGCGAAGACAACGATGAACTCTGTTGAGGATCCAATCGTGTGACAGTGATCTTCCTCATTCTTAAGGGGAATCCCGTTGAAAGAAGGGGTTGGTATGCGATACTTGTACCTAGGTATGCATGTTAGGTCAGTGCTTATGCTTCACCGTTTTAAATCTGAGCATGCCGACAGACGCCTTAACTGTAGTATTGCTTCAGTTTCTCAGTGTTTCAAGGACGAGCAAGTTCTTCCCCATTGAGATTCTCTAAGTAATAGGCCATGTTCTCCGTTTTTGCTCGGACACGGTATGGAACTTCCCAGTTTGCGGCAAGTTTCCCTTCTCAGGAGTCTTTGTGGTTTTTCCTCAGGACGAGGCTGCCTACCTCGAACGCTCGTTTTATGACTTTAGAGTCATGTCTGATGGTGATTTTTTGTTTCAAAATGTTTTGCGTAGGGCTTCTCTCGACCGGACTCCCTCGACCAAATCGAGATCTTCGCGTAGTGCTTCCGAATTAATTTCATCGTTCATTGGAGCTTCTGTTCGCCTGGACGATATATGCATTTCTATGGGAATAACGACCTTTGTTTCGTACGTTAGTCGAAAAGGGGTTTCCCCAGTTATAGAATGGGCGTGATCCGGTATATGCCCATAAGACGTTATGTAATTCCACAACCCATAGTTTCTTGATCTCATCCAATCTTCGCTTGAGTCCCCAAAGGATGACCATATTTGCTGCTTTGGCCTATCCGTTGGTTTTTGGGTGTTCGATTGAAGCGAAATGCTATTTTGTCCCAACGTTAGTGACGGATTCCTGGAAGTTTTTATCCGTGAATTGTGTGTCGTTGTCGGTAACTATAGCCTGGGATATCCCAAGCTAAGCGAGGATGTTACGTTTGAAGAAACACAATATGTTGATGGATGTTATCTTAGCTAGAGGTTCAACTTATATCCACTTCGTGAAGTAGTCTACTCCAACAAAAAGTATTTATTCTGGTTCGAACCGAAGACATAGGAACGAGGATATCTAGGCCCCACCATGTGAATAGCCACGAGGAGGAAATTGTCTTAATCTCGTTGGGAGGTGCTAAGTGCATGTCCCTATGTCGTTGGTGTTTGTCTCATTTTTTCACGTGCTCTTTAGCATCGTTCTATATTGTTGGCCAATAATAACCTGCCTAGAGAGCTTTCCTTGCTAGAGATCTTCCGCCCAGGTGTTGGGCGTTGACGCCTTTGTGAATTTCGTGCAAGATATGCGGAATTAATTCTTCCTCGATGCATTTGAGGATGAGGATGAAGAATCCCCGCCGATAGAGTTTACCTTCGACTAACATGTAAGAGCAGGCTCGTCGCTTGACTATGCTGGCCTCTTTTGGGTATTCAGGCAATTTGTCATTGGTCAAATATTTGTAGACCAGGGTCATCCAGCAGTTGGCGTCGCCGATGACATTGACGTCTATATTCGAGGATATCTTTTCAATGTTGGGGCGAGGGAGTATTTCCTATATGATAGACCATTTTCCGCCTTTCTTCTTCATGCTCGCGAGTTTTGATAACACATATGTTCGCACGTTGTGTTCGCAAGGAGCATGCTTGACTTCTACAGACGCTAACTTTGCGATCTTTTTCTTGACCAGAGTCAGGTATTCGACCAAGTTTTCGTTTTTGACTTGGTATTATCCTTTGACCTACAAGGCCATGAGTTGAGAGTCTGTACGAATGATTATTTCTTCGGCTCCAAGGTCATCGACGAGTCTTAGACCTGCGAGGAAAGCCTCATACTATGCTTGATTGTTGGAATTGGGAAAGATAACGTGAGGGATACTTTTATCAGGATTGCCTCCTTGGTTTCTAGGATAATCCCTGCTCCACTTCCCATTGAGCTTGATGCTCCGTCCACGAAAATGGTTCATTTTCTGGACACGTAGACTTGGCTTTCCGGGGTAGTCATTTTGGCCACGAAATCAGCCAGGGCTTGCGCTTTGAGGGCCTTTCTGCATTCATATCGAATGTCAAATTTAGATAATTCCAAGGACCATTTGAGCATTCTTCCAGCCATATCGGGTCGACCGAGGAGCTGCCTGATGAGTTGGTCTATACGTACAATGATTAGGGATGTAAATGGATATCCATGGAGACGGATATTATGATATTCGTATCCGCCCTGTTAGATAAAAATGATATCCATATATGCCCCATATTCATGCAGATATCCGTTAAGTGGGTAATTCGCGAGTTTAATGGTATCCGCAGATATTTATAGATATCCATGGATAATATTTTTTTTAAAAAAATTATTATTTTTTAAATTATTTAAAAAATAATAATTTTAAATTTTTTTTAAAGACACAAAAAGTTATTATCATATAACATTCATACAATTCGCTCTTAGTCTAAGAGCAGACGACCGAGAAATAGGAAGAAGACATTGATTTGACAGAAGAATGACGACACTAGTTGGTTGGAAAGTGAAATTGTTGAATTGAGGTATGAAATATTGAATATTTTAAATATGAAATGGCTAATAGAATTTGAATGGAACGTGAAAGGTTTTCTTAAATGTAAATTTCAAAAAAAGTAAGAAATATAAGACTAATTTTTTATAGATGAAAAAAAAGTATAATAAACTAATAATATTTAAATGATTTTTATAATTTATTAATGGATATGGATATCCGTGGATACATATATCATTAAACCCATATCCATATCTATTAACAAACGGATATTTAAATATCCATTTATTTTATCCGTGGATATCCATTAAGTTATCCGCCCATATCCGTGACGGATTTTATCCGCAGATATCAGTGGGTACGGATAATTTTGCCACCCTAACTATGATCGTATGTGTCAGGAAGTAGTGCCTAAGTCTCCTTGTTGCATGGAGAAGTGCTAGGGAATCTTTTTCAATCTGTTGATACTTAAGCTCGGGCCCTTGTAAGGCTTTTCTCATTAAATAGATTGGTTTTTGTCCATCGGGTGTTTCCCGTATGAGGGCGGCGCTTACGACTTTGTTAGTGACGACCAGATATAGAAACAATGTTTCCCTGATATCTGGTCGGGAGAGAACGAGGGGTTCTGATAGATTTTCCTTGAGGTGCGTTAGGACTTGCTCACACTCTTTCATCCATCCGAAAGCAGCCACTTTGCGGAGGAGCTTGAAGAGGGGTAGTACATGTTGGGCAGATTTTTCCAGATAGCGGGATAGTGACGTGAGTACCCCATTTAGGGATTGGATGAATTTTTTGGATTTTAGCGTAGGCGTTTCGGCGAAAGCTCAACACTTGTCGGGGTTAGCTTCTCTTACTCTTTTGGTTAGATAAAAACTGAGGAACTTTCCTGTTCGTACCATGAACGTGCACTTTTCAAGGTTGAATCGCATTTTGCATTTGCGTGCATGATCGAAAATTTTCTTTAAGTGGAGAGCATGATCGGTTTCCTCATAGGATTTTACGATCATGTTGTCCATGTAAACTTCGAGCATGTCCCCGATTTCTGTTCGAAAGACTTTGTTCATCATTCGATTGTAGGTAGCGCCCATGTTTTTCAAGCTGAATGGCATTACATTGTAGTAATAGTTGCCCGATTTGGTCATGAAAGCGGTATATTGCTTATCGGTCACGGCCATAGGTATTTGGTTATACCCGGAATAGGCATCGAGGAACGACAATAATTTAAAACCTGCAAAATTATCAACCAACTTATCAATGTTAGGCAAAGGGTAAGCGTCTTTTGGGCAAACCCAATTGAGACCAATGTAGTAAACGCACATGCGCCATTTTCTGTTGCTCTTTTTGAGTAATACAACATTTGAAAGCCAGGTGGTATACATGGCCTCTGTTACAAAATGTGCCTCTAGGAGGTCTTTCACTGTCTGCTCGACAACCTCTATTTTTTCTTGGGATTGTTTCCTCCTCCGTTGCGCTACTGCTCAGACAGAGGGGTCTATGGTCAGGTGGTAGCATGCCATTTCTGGGTCCAAGCCCGACATCTCAGCATCACTCCACGCGAACAAATCAACATTCTCCTTAAGGCACACTTTCAGTTGTTTCCTTGCAAGGTCTGGGAGGTCTACTCCGATCTTCACCCCTTTTGTAGGATCTTCTCCCAATGCAACTAGCTCGAAGTCTCCGTCGGGCATAGGGCGAGAAAACAAAGAAAGCTTTGCAACCAACTGTGCTTGTTCCTCTTCATCGATGAACCTACTATCGAGATCGATTGAGTCTACTCGAGGAAGTGGCTTTGGTTCCTCAGAGCTACAGGGGAGGGCGACATTGGCTTACTTTGGCTTGACAACTATAATGTTGATCCCTTTTGATGCAACTTTGTAGCACCCACGAGCAGCTTCTATGTCGTCGTGCAGAGTGGCCACCTTTCCTGATGAAGTGTATTATTTCATCTTTAGGTGCACTGTGGAAGGCACTATAGTAAGCTCGATAGGGGTAGGTCGACCTAAGATGCACTAATACAGGGACAGGAATTCGATCACAAGGAACTAAACTTTAATGGATTTGGCGGTTTCACCTACTTAGAAGGTTACAATCAGGTGAACGTGGCCCTAGGGTCTGGAGATAGTTCCATTGAATCCTTGGAGATCCGATCCCAAGTAGGGTGTCAGATGTGTCTTGTTGAGTTAAAAGGTTGCAAAGAGTTGGGAATACATGATGTCAACGAAGCTTCCTTGGTCGACTAGGATCCTTCTGACGTCGAATTTGACCATTTGCGCGTGGATGAGCAGGGGAATATTGGCGTTGGGTGCTCCGCCGAGGAGATCTTCTTTATAGAAAGAAATGGGTGCTGATCCCCCACAGGGAGAGTCTAGAGTGAAGCTTTGGTTGGAACTGGTGATGATCAATTGATCAAAGTATCGCTTGACCGACCCCATTAGTAACTTTGTTGGGCCCTCCCCCAGAGATGACCACTGAGAAAGGGAAAATCTCCCATGGACTGTAGGCGGCGAAGTAGGCAGGACCGATGTATGGCTCGGGGACGTAAAAATACTCTGGTCCCGTGATGCTAAGAGTAACCTAGAGATTGGCTTCCGTGGATGGGGGAATAGTTTCCTCGGCTTTTCGAGCTTCCTGTACCTCCTGTCGGGGGTGTCCTTCCCTTTAGTGAATTGTTTCAGATGACCGTCACAAATGAGGATTTCAATGGCATCCTTCAGGTGGATGAAATCATCGGTGTTGTGCCCGTGGGACTTATGAAACCGACAATATTTCATCTTGTCAGTGTTTGGCTTGTTCGACAGCTGTTTAGGAAATCTAACACCAGCTTGGCGGAACTCGAAGTTGGCACATTCAGAGAGTATCTTCTCCCTGGTCGCTATGAGGGGCGTATAGTCGTGAAACCTCCCTACCGGGCCTTTATGCTCCCGCGGTTCATGGTAGCATTCTTCCTTTCATTTTTCTCCTCCCAACAGGATTTAGAGGAGTCGTCATGTTTAGAGGGTTTAGCGTCTTCATGACGCCTAGTGTCGCGGGCAGTGTTGGCTGTCTCTTTCTCCTCGTATTGAATGTACGCTTGTGCCTTTAGGAGAAAGGCATCAAGCATTTCTGGTGTTTCGATACCCACATCTCTCCTGAAGTCGCTGTGGGGACGAAGTCCTCGCATAAGAAGGTATTTCTTCATATCATCCGTGGTCGAAACCTAGATGGCCTCCTTATTGAACCTTTCGATGTATGCCCGCAGAGGTTCATCTTTGCCCTGGATGATTGCTTCCAGAGAAGCCTCAGTCTTGGGATGACGTCGTGAAGCAGTGAAGTGTCGGGAGAACATTCTCCCGAGTTACTTCTAGTACGTGATGGATTCGTGAGGAAGGCTCTTGTAACAAGCCATATCTCCTTTCCTCAGTGTCGTAAGGAAGAAGCGACATTTAATTGCCCCTCAGACGCCTCTGTAATCCTGCAGAGTGTCGATATTCTCGATGTGCTCGTATGGGTATGTCGTTCCGTCGTATGTTCCCAAGGGTAGGGGCTTGTCGAGCCCGTTTGGGAGCCTAGTAGACATGATCTCTTCTGAGAGGGGGCCACAAGGCTTATCCTCGTCGCTAGAATACGGGGAGGCGAAGTAGGAGCAATTGTCCTTGTGCCGAGGAGGAAGAGGGATTTTGAATGATTTCGCGCACCCTCAGGGGAAGGTCGTGCTCATACTTGGAGAGTTCTTCGAGTTTTTCTTGCTTCCAGGGACTTGTTTCGTCGAGGAGACGAACGAGTCTGTTTCTTGATGGACCCAACAGCCTCAGGGTGGTGGAGGTCCCTCTTTTGCCTAGGTGACCTGTTGCGGAACCTACGAGACCTCCTCGTGGGAGGGGGGGGACCTGGTGTGTCTTGCCTCCTCCAGAGCTTTCAGCCTTTCGCCCTGGTGCAAGAGTAGGAGGTTAATGTTGTTGGTCATTTCGACCAAAGCTGCAATGTCTGTTTCGTCCCTTCTGGGATGAGAATTAGGGGGAAATCAACGGGCGTGATCTCAGGTGGCACAGACGGTTTAGGTGACGGGGAGGCAGTACACCCGTCCTGGAAACGATTAGGCTCCCCGAGGGGAAGGATAACTCCATTGTTTTCCCGTTGTTTGACGAGAATGTTGGAGAGGACTCAAGCATTGACGAAGTCGTCGTGGTGAGCCATTGAGAGAGGTTGAACGATGATGTTTTTATTTTCACGATCTAGAGATGAGAAAACGGGGCAACACGAATATTCCCACAGACGACGCCACTGATCGTAACTATGATCAAAATCTTCAACAACTACGGACGCTGACGTGGATCTTGAAGTCTTTGCTCGATCGTCGAGGAGAATTTGGGATGTACCAGCAAGGTACTCTGATACCAAAGTAAGAATGAGCAGAAAATTATGCAAGTACGAGTAAAAGTGTTTAGGGAGTGAATATTCGATACCTGACCCTCTCATGCAAGAGGGTTTATATAGAAAGCCCACAACGCTTGACTAATGGTCCCTATTTTGGACTTGGATCGTGGATCCCCCGAAAATAGGTAACTGTAAAAAAACTAGCCGTTGGGACGAACATACATGGTCGATTTGGATGTATGTCGAGCATAGAGATATTCAAGCAAGAGTTGTCTTTTGTTGAATTTGAGTGGCTTCTGCGGGTGTCGAGCAGAGGTCTAGAGGGAGCATAGAAAATCTGACCACGTGGTCGACAGGTTCTCTTCGGCTGAGGGGCATGAAACCAGTGAGTCGTTTTGATATTTGGGCTATTGGGCCGTCTCATTGGCAAAAGTGGATTGGGCTACGCCTAGTCATTGAGTCAGTCCAAAACAAAATGAATTAGCAATTTAATAATTTTATGTTTGTGTTAAAGTTTTTTTTAGTTTAATTGTTAGATGGTATGATAAATGTTTTTGGGTTTGTATTAAAATTTTATGGATTTTGATATGAATGTGTTGAAGGTGAGGATAAAGATAAAGAAAGAGAAGATGGAAGATGATGAAGAATTGTCTACCTGACATGCCAAATAAGTTCTAATTAATATTTTTTCCTCCAAACTAACGGTAGAGATAAAATAATTTCACGAAAGAGAAGTTAAAGAACCATTATATAAAGTTTTCTTAGGTAGAGATCAAAACAAATCTTCGCTTAAATTTAAGGACTCAAGAACTAATTATATGCATAAAATATAAAATGAAGGTTTAAAGTGTAAGACACCAATAAATATTGTAGCTTATATTTGACATTTGTATTGGACCATTTTTATTTTGTAAATATTTCGTCCAATTATAACTTAATACATCTAAAGTTTGTCCAAAAATTTATTTTAAAAATCTATTTACAAATTTTAAAAGAAGTTTAGCGACCTAATTACATTATTTTATAAACCTATTTAAAAAATTTCAAATAGTTTAAGGACAACAAATTAATTTTTATAAGTATTGTTTTTGTTTTTATTGTTATTTTATTTTCACTTCAAAAAAATTGGGCACCTAAGTTGCAAATTACAATTAAAAAAGAAAAATTGTTTTTCAACAATTAGAATAAGAAAAAAATGCAGTCGCAAACCCAATCACTATGGCCGTGTAGATTTGCGTGCGTATGCTTAGGCAACAACAACAACAGAATCAGCACAACACTTCCAAACAGCCAGAGAAGAATTTCGAAGGCACTTCGAGTCCGAGCAATGCGAGCGGTGGTTCAGCGCGTAGACTCTGCATCCGTCGAAGTCGAAGGCCGCACCGTATCGGAAATTGGTCCCGGACTTCTCGTTCTCGTCGGAATTCACGATTCCGACTCCGATGCCGACGCCGATTACATGTTTCATTCTATTCCTCTTTTTCGAATTTCAATTCAGTAATTTGTTTTATATATTAGTTTTTAAATTTAACAGATGTCGAAAGGTGTTGAACATGAGGCTGTTTTCAAATGAAGATACTGGCAAAGCATGGGATCATAGTGTCATGCAGAAAAATTATCAAGTTTTACTTGGTAAAGTATGCAACCACGTTTATAATCGCTTATGCTATAAGTTGTAAATAAATTAAACGGTTTATCCAAACAATACCTTGTTTTAATGACTAATACATAAGTAATTATGTGATAATTTTGATTATGCTTAATTAAGTTGTTTTTCCAATTCTAATTGCTTGATTATGGGTTTGTACAGTGAGTCAGTTTACGTTGTATGGAATCTTGAAGGGTAACAAGCCAGATTTCCATGTGGCAATGGCGCCTCAAAGAGCCAAGTCCTTCTATGCCTCTTTAGTGGACAGGTTTAGGAATGCTTATAACTCTGATGCAATCAAGGGTATGTTATCTGTTTTTTGTTATACTTCAATTTATATTTCTGTTATTTGATTTGATAAAAGATTTTACTTTTGATACATTGTTGGTGTAAACAAATCACAACCAACCATATTGTGTGATTTTAGAACTAGTTCGTTAAATTGATACTTTGACTTCTCAGTAAGTAACTAGGTATAAGTTATAACAGTACATTATTTTCCATTTACGGTAGGTGGTTGACTTGAAACGGAGGAAGAACTCAAGTGTTTTAGGTGACATGAAAGTACTGCTTAAATTGGAGAGAAAAGATATTCCGTTGGATGTATGGTGAGGCTAGACGAGATAAAATTAGAAATGACAATATTAAATAGGGTGTTGGGTAGCACCTATAGTAGAAAAGATGGTGAAAATTAGACTTAGGGGATTTAGACACGAAGAGAGAAAACTTATGAATTCTGTTGTAAAGAGCGTATATCAGATGGAGAATAGTCAATCAACTAGAGGTAGAGGAAGACTTAGAAAAACTATAAGTGGAATTATTCAGAAAGATCTCGAGATTTATGAGTTGGATAGAAACAAGGTTTTTGATAAAATATTATGGTAGAATTTGATCCATGTAGCCGATCCCATCTAGTGGGATAAGGCTGATTGTTGTTGTTGTAGGATTATAAAAAGCCCATGCTATACCATTGATTCTCTCACTCAATGGTGCGTGAAAGTCGTGTTCAATGAAGAGAGTTACAAAGAAATGATAAAGAGAAATGAAAATGAGACATGATCAAGAGATGTATAGGAGGTGTTCAAGTAATGTGAAAGGAAGAAGGTGTATGAAAATTAGGATGGTAATTTAGTAAGAACTTATTATATTATGCTATGGACTCTACAGTATGATCATCAAGTCATACCGTGAGTTTGATTGGAACCCTTCTTATTTTGAACACACCTCTAACTTACTTCGAGTTTTTTTTTCTTCCTTTTTTTATCAGTGGTCATTGAACTCGATACTCGGGGTTTACAATATTTACACTCCACCAACCACCACTTGTACTGGACCCTCGTAGTAATGTGATATGGAGTGGATGGTTTACAATAGCTGTGTCTACTGTCTAGTATAACACAAGTCTCACACCTCTGTAGGGTGTTTAGGAAACTTGGTTGTATGCAATGGGGTAATGACTATTACCAGCAAATTATCTATTGCAGTCAACAATAACAAAAACAAATACCAGTGCCAAATCATTTGTTCTCTAATAGTAATTGTTTTCATTTATTATTTTTTTAAACTACTATAAAGATAATTCATTTAATTTTTTTGAAATTGATCTAAAAATTTCAACCATTTTTTTTTAAAACGTTCCAATTCAAATTTATTTTTAAGTTAACAGAAAAATAATAAATGCATCACAAGAGACATAAATTAAAAAAGATTAAAAAAATTAAATGAAATAATATTAGAACAATAAAACTTAATTGTTAATATATATTGAGCATCTATTTTCTTAAAATAAAATTGTTGATTGAAACAAAAATTTTAAAATAGAAATTAGAAAACAATATATTTTAAAATAAAACTACTTACTAAACACAAAATGGAATATTGCATGCTATAAACATTAAAATTCACATTGTCATCAAAGCATATTAAAGAAATTGATAAGTACATTTATTAAACAAACAATACATAAATAGAGCCAGATGCACACTAATCGAAAATGTAATGCCCAACCATATATATCCGCTAAGTTATAATGATAATACAGTCAAACACAATATCGGCAGTTTTATAAAATAATAGTACTAGCATTATCATAAGTATAAAAATTGGAGGCCTATAGTAATAGAAAAATTAGAGGCCCTAGGCAAAGGCCTCTGTTTCCTTGTTCTCCATCAAATCAAGTTATTGTTAATTCCAAAATTTGATTGGTGTGCGATTTCTGATGTCTACATTACTTCTTATTAATGATGTCACAACCAAGTAATTTTTGCTGATCACCCGTCAATTTATAAAAACACAATTTTGAGACTGCCTCGTATTACGAATTTTCAATGGCTAGTCAATTTTTTTCTAATACCCAATAGTTGGAACTTGGAAATACATTTGTTGTTTTTTTAAGTGTTGATTATTTGTCATGTTTTGTGTTGATTCATTTTAAAATTCAGTTATATTTACTTGTAATTTTAAGATCCTTTTGATTTCTCATACAGATGGCGTATTTGGAGCTAAGATGAAGGTATAAGCTATTTCATCAAATTCCTGCTTTTATTGTTGAGAAGATTAAACACTTCATATGTTGACACGCCTCACACTTGTCCTCATGAGCAGGTAAATTTGGTTAATGATGGACCAGTTACCATGCAGCTTGATTCACAGTCACCCAAGTGAGTAGATGATAATAATTTTGAAAAAAACGCATCTTTCTGTTAAGAGCATATCATTGACAATTCAAATCATTCAGAAATACAGTTGATGCAGCTGAGTCTTGATTGGAGGTTGATCCGATTTAATGATAATGAATTTGAAGTCTGACCCTTGTCAACAAGACCAACTGTAAGACATTATTTTTAGTGTATTTTCTACTTGAAGCTTTTTCTTACTGATGTAGTAGTAAACTTATCATTTCATAACACTATTATGCTCAAGAATGATTATGTTTGTCTTTTTTCCGTTCTGGGAGCTTGGAACAGTGCCAATTCTTATTAATTTAGGTGCTCTAGGATAACCAGAGAAAAGGGTGCCTATATAATTATTTAAATATCATTCTTTTTTCACAATCTGGATAATTGTCTGCTGCCCTGTCTGATGGTCTATTGATCTTATGCTTTGTTATACCGATAACATGTTTTGACGTCACTGTAGATTGTTCACACTGTATGCCAAGAGCTATATGCATTTCCTGCAGGCTAAAAACAGGTCATTATGATTAAATGATGTTCCATATCAATTTCTGGAACAAACTGAACTCTAATAACCAACTTTGATAAAAAAACCTATATGATAGTGAACATAAAAGAAAAGAGGCTAAGTGAAAAGTTTTCACTGAAGTTGAGGCATCTTAACAGGTAAATAGTTTTCATATCCCTTACAAGTTACATCCCTAGAATATCAAGCCAAAAGCCCCATTTATTAACTTCTTATGATAAGAAGGGCTGGACAATGGTCGGTTTCGGATTGTAAATTATCAATTCGTAGAAAACTCCGGGTGGAAGAGTATAGGCCATTTCTGTCCGTTTTAATTTACAATTAAGTAGGTTTAAGGTTTGTTCGGGCTCCGGTTTGACTGTGTGCCATTAAACGGTTTGGAATCGATCTAAACTTAAAATTCTTAAGAGAAGAAAAAAATCTATAAACTAAAACTATAATACTATTGTGTGAAAACCCATTAAAACAACAACAATCCTTAATATGAGACAAATAGAACAACCACCACTATATTGGAAACAAAGGAAGATGCTTATGAGAGAAGATGAAACATTTAAAACTGGAGAAGATGAAGGGCTGAAGAACAAGGAGAAGAACAAGAGGGCGTGAGAGAGAAAATGGCGTGAGAAGCCGAGTGTGAGTGAAGAAGAAACATAATCTTTTGATTGAATAAAATTTAATATTGATACATAAATTGTTTTAATAATATTTTAATTTGTTCAATAGAATAGGAAAGATGAGACCTATGATAAATGGCTTCGATGATAACAGAAAAAAAAGTAGAAAAGTATTCTCTCAGAACAGTTCTACTCGTCCTATAAGACAGTTCTTTCTATAAAGCATAAGTCGGATTTGGGTTACAATGGTTTAGTTTTACCCATCCAAAATCATTCACCAATATCCATTTTTGTTAACCCGAGTAATCTGAATAACCTGCACGGTTCAACCTGCTTGCCTACGGTCCAGTTTATTAGAGTAGTCAAAATACTCTAGTTGGATTAACTTGAACCCTATACTTGATGGATTACCTGATAAATACAATGCCTTAGCCTCAATTATTCAGTATCGTTTCACACTTTGTCCTATAATTGAGGCTCTGAATTTATGCTTCTTGATCATGAGGCAAAATTGACAGGTCTTGGAAAACTGGACTTACTCAACCTATGTCTATTAATGTAGCACAAGCTATTCAGACTCCCCTTCAGCCTGTCAATCAGACTCAACCTGATGCTTCTTCTATGGTGCAACCTAATTCTATACCTCAGTTTAGTGATAGTCGTGGAGGATTTCGCTGTGGATGATTTGGACCGGTTAGAGAAATCTTGTCCGGCCCTAATAAGAAGTGCTCAAAAAGAAAATGCTTATCATACTCTTGTATATAATTGTTTAAATAAGGGGCTTTTTGCTTGGTTTGGGTCTGAAAATGACCATTAGGATCCGGGGTTTCAATAATTTCAAGTTCATGAAAAGAATAACAAACATGACGAATTTTCTAAATACCTATAATTTTCAAATAAAAACAAAACGATACTCAATAATCATATCCGAAAGTTTCAAATCAGTAGCAAGTTAAAGATTATTGAATAGAAGAAAAGACTACAGAGGAAGAAAAAGATAGAGACCAGTTGAACAAGTAACGATTCTTCACATGTTAAGTACACCAACACGGTTCAATTAGTTAATCATTATACATAATCCTATAAATTATAGCAACAGAGGAATTCATCATCCAATTAAGCTGAATTGGAATCAAAGTAACATAAAACATTAGAATAGAGGAATCATATCAGATCAAGCTTATAAATTAGAATGAACGAAACCTACATCAAACTCACATGTGGCGCGTGCGACATGTGTTGTTTCAACTTTGAGTTTGAACAACTTTGATTTAACATTGGATTTGAGCGAAGATCGACGTGGTATGTGTGTGGTGGTTTAGATTTTAAAGCAGAGGTGGAAGAGAAGGGAACAACATGTGTGGTGGTTTGTGCTTTCTTGCTATTGTTTTGTAAGTATTTCGATGTTTTATTGTTTTGTAACATAAAGAAAAATATTAAAGAATGTTATTCAAAAAAGCAAGACTAAAGAATGAAGGTGCATTTGGTTAATAATTTAATTTGTGTTAGCTATTGCCCCCTGTTGATTAGTATTTCCTTAATCTTTCATTAAACAATTTGTAACGTGTAAAACTAAACTTCTGATATTAAAATGGATGTGGAATTATAATGCTGGAAAATATTGAATTTAACAGGATTAACAAGTTTTAATCAAGGGTATTTCTACTTTTTAGTCAAAAAAAAGTTAAGGGTAAATTATTAGAGTGAACTTAACTTTGAATCTTAGTTGAAACAGTGTTTAATTCTTGAATTTTGAATTACCAAAGTCCTCTTTCTCTAAGGCTCAAAGACAAATGCTTAAAATTAAAGTGGGAGTGAAATTGAATAAAAAAACTTCAAATTTAAGAGACTAATTTTTGTAAGTAGTTATCATTGATAGTTCAACTTTTTATAATACCTGTTACATATCTGAACTTAAATATAAGCAAAGAACTTAAATATAAGCAAAAAATCATCACAATGTGCTTCGTCTGGAATTTGTTATTAAAATAAAATACACAATCTTGGAAAAATGTATGATTAATTCAAATCTATTGAAGTCGATGGTAAGAGTTGCTGCAATCCCCTTCTCTTTTGTTGTCGGAGTCCAATAATCATGACAAGTACATGACAGATGAACCATAATGTATACACGATAATGAATCCAGGAAATGCCCAATTATCTGGGAAGAACATCAACACCAAAGAAAGTATTGAAAGTGAAGCAAACACTTCCATGAATGTATCTAACCTTGTGGAAAACTTAAGGTTAATCCAATAGCTCATACAATATAGTAGAAAGCTAGCAATAGAGACTAACATTGTCTTTGGATGAACTTGAAATGCAGTCCTATTTGGATAACTAATTTGGAGGAAAGCAAGGAGTACAAAAAACATGAAGGTGACAAGACCATGAAGAGGATTGGTTTCTAGTTCTACTCTCATGTTGTTGTTACAAACATGAACAAGACCAACAATATTAATTGTCACTTCATGAATTCTAGTAAACTTGGATCTTGGTCTTACCAAATCATCCATAAAGCAAATTTGTACTAATAGATATTCGTCAAATATGGAATGATATATTTATAGTTATAAATAAAGACATAGCATTGCTTTTAAGTAGGCGTTCACACACGGAAGGGGATTGTTTGTGTCTTGTGTCTTGTGACATAACCCTCCCACTAAATCTGAACCATTGATAAAGATGTATAAAGATAAAATATAGTCAAGTTAATGGTGAAGATTAACACTCAGCATTTGGTTTGGTTTGGTGTGGTGAATATTAACACTCGTACATTTGATTTGGTTTGGTTTATAGTTTAATAAGTATTAAATTGCCATGAATCTTCGTATTTGATAAGAAGTATAATCAATTCAAGTAAACCCCACCACCCTACGTCATTTCACACAAATACTTTTTTCATTACTAATTAATAATTAATAATAGAAGAAAACGTATTAATATTAATATTATAATTAAGGCAGGCTATTCGATGTGTCACACTCACTCCCATCTTATAAGTATTTGCAGTGTTGACGCAATCAAAGTAAAAATTATAGTGGCGTGCGACTTAATATTTCACAGAAGAAACCAACTAATGGTGTCTTTGGATGGCGTTGACACATGAATAAAAAGTTATTAAAAAATATAACAAAACAACTACTGTACTAACTCTAGAGACCGTAAATGAATTTTTTACCCAAATACATCATTTTTTGGAAAAATTTTCTCATAAATACTTCACTTTTTAAAAATATTTTCAAAATACCCCAGTTTTTGAGAACTTTATGAAGGGAAGTCAAACCAATTGGCGATCATGTATACCCTTATAGAGGGGTCGCCAATTGGTTTGGAGACACCATGAAGTGTCTCCATTCCAATTGGCGCCTATGTACAAATGTTGTATAGGGTCGCCAATTGGTTTGAAGACGGTACAAATTCAATTTTTTATTAAAAAATATTTAAAAATAAATAAATTAAAATGATATTAATAATAATAGTTTTCATTAAATAATATAAAATACATAATTATAATTAAAAATACATGATTTAATGCACTTTAAAGATAGAAAGTCAAATTTACACTCAATAGAAAGTCAAATTTTGTGCACTTTAAAGATAGGTTAGAATCAAAATGAGAGTCTGGTCTTATCTCACAAGTCATATATCAAAACCCTGTTTTCTTTGATGCTAACCACATTAAATTTTATCCTCTTAAAGTTCGCGATGATGAAGATATTGAGAATATGTTCGTAAGTCACGAACATTCTGGGTTCAACACAATTGAGGTCTATGTTATACTTCAGCAAACTGTTCCATCTCAACAATCTTAGGTGATCAATCAATCAGAAGATAATGATTCCAGGGAAACAAAATATTCAGGTGAAATTGCAGCCGAAGTCGACATTGTCGACAACGAAGAAGAAGAAAATGAAACACATCTCGATCCTCTGTTGAACAACACCACTGAAGACGACGCCTATCTAGTCCCTCAACACCAGGCATATTGCCCGCCTGAACATATGACAGGGTTGGAGTTGCATGATGATGATGAAGTCTCCGCAGATGATTTTTTCAACCCTTATAAACGCTCTATTGGTGAATTGAAAGAGGGTGACCAATACCCTACAAAGGATGAATGCGTAAGAGCTATTATCAAATATCACATGGATAATCATGTTGATTTCACAGTGGATAGAACCGACTCAAAAAAGTATGTCGTTATTTGTCGTAACCCAATTTGCAAATTTCGGCTTGCTGCGTCTTACAGTAAAAAAAGATTGTTGGAAGATAGTTTCATTAGCTCCACCCCATACTTGCACTGCCTCTAACATTGTCCAGGATCACCGAAAATTAAGTGTTGCATTGATATGTCGAGACATCTTGCCCATTGTCAACATGGATCCATCAGTGAAAGTGAGTATAATAATATCTCATATTGTACGTACAAAGAACTATACTCCCTCGTACAAGAAGGCGTGGCTTGCAAGAACAAAGGCCATTGAACATGTTTATGGAAATTGGGAGGATTCTTACAAAGAATTACCCCGATTTTTGATGGCACTAAAGACACAAACACCAGGGACTGTTGTAATCATGCAGACAGTTCCGACATGTAGGCCTGATGGATCTGTTTTTGGAAGAAAATGTAATATTTCACCGACTATTCTGGGTTTTTCAACCATGCATCCAAGGTTTTGCATTCTGCAAATCTATTATTCAGATTGATGGAACATGGTTGTACGGGAAATGCAAGGGTACATTGTTGATGGCAGTTGCACAAGACGGAAACAATAATGTCTTTCCCACTGCCTTTGCTCTAGTTGAAGGTGAAACTGCATCTGCATGGAGTTTCTTCCTAAAGAATCTCAGAATACATGTTGCTCCACAAGCCAATCTCTGTTTGATTCCAAATAGACATGCCGCTATTGAGAGTGCTTACAATAACCAAGATAACGGATGACACAATCCTCCATCTACCCATGTCTATTGCATTAGGCATATCGCACAAAACTTCATGCGTGCAATCAAAGACAGGAACCTTCGCAAAAAACTTGTGAATGCAGGGTTGCCTTAACTCAACCATTGTTTCAATACTATCGTGACGAAATTAGATTGTCAAATGCAGATGCAGGAAGGTGGTTGGAAAATATTCCAGTGGATAAGTGGACAAGGGCATTTGATGGTGGATGTTGTTGGGGCCACATGACAACAAATCTTGTGGAATGCATGAACGACGTCTTCAAATGAATTAGAAACCTACCTATAACAGCAGTGGTACGATCAACCTATTTTAAGTTGGCATCTCAATTTGTAACAAGAGGAAAAAAATGGAATGCATTGTTAATATCTGGTCAAGTTTACAGTACATGCATAATGAAAGTTATGAAAGATGAAACTATTAAGGCTAGCACACATTCAGTCACAAACTTTGACCGTCATGGGAGAAATTTCAGTGTTAAGGAAACAATTGATCACGGTGAAGGAAGACCTTTTTTGGAATATGCTGTCAGACTAGACAGATGCTGGTGTGATTGTGGCAAGTATTAAGCCTTTCGGTTACCTTGCTCACATGTAATTGCGGTCTGCGCGCATGCTCGTCAGGACCCCTACAACTATCTATCTGATGTTTACAAGACTGTTAACGTGATGAATGTCTACAATGAAAGCTTCGCAGTGTTACCAATGGAGGAATACTAACCTCCATACCAGGGGGACATAGTTTGGCACAACGATCAGATGCGAAGAAAGAAAAAAGGTCGTCCAAACAGCACGCGTAAAAGATCGTCAAATTTTTAAGAATACATGGATAAGTTAGGAAATGAATATATATGCTTGTTATAAGATTGAAAATAGTTATTTTTAGATATAAAAATTTCCATAAAAAAATAACATACAATGAATTTTCATATTCTCATGAATTATTCCTTAAAGGATGAAAAGTAGATACCCATACAATTTTATATATATTTTTTAAAATGAATTAAATCTACAAAGTTTATTGGAATATTAAAATGTCTGTTTAATAATTTTTTTAAAAAAATTTGGAATAAATTTTTCATCTTAATTTTCATAGATAATTAATTCTTAAGTTTTGAGTTCGTGAAACAATTCCCCTTTGAAGTTTAAAAAAAATATATTATGATCATTATGTGCAAGAATTATATTTCTATGATGAAAATTTAAATTTTAAAAAATAATCATAAAATTTATTTAATTTAAAGTTATAAAAAACTAAAAATACAAATAAATATAAGTGATTGTAGGAACAGGAACTTATAATTAATTAAAATTACTTTCATAATAACATCATATTCTTATTTGCACCATTCTCCTTTTTCTTCTTCTCTCTTGAGTTTGCGCCATTCTTTTCTCTTTCTTTCTGATTCAGTAATGTTTTTTTTTTTTCATTATCTTTTTCTTCAATTTGCATCGCATTCCTTTTGAATCGATGATTATCTTCATAGATTCTTACAGAATTGTTGCAGTTGGCTAAAGTTTTTGCTAATATGTTTATAGTTTTTTCTAAAGATATTAAAGTCAATTATACAACTTTGTTTGTTTAATTAATATTTAAATTATATAATTGTCAAAATACATTTCATCTAATTTGACATTAATTTAAGTTTATATCTATTTTAATATTGAATTTAATTGTAATGCAGTGTAAAACAGTTTTATCCTGTTAGTGAATGGTAATTGTCATATTCAAAATTATATTTGATTTTTATTTTAATTATATTTAAAGTAATGATTATGCAGGGTTGTGATTGATTGATAGTGTAAAAAATTTTATATTGACAGTGCATAACAATTAATTCCTTTAATATTTTACATTTATATAATTATATTTTATTATAAATTTATATTACAGATATTACATTAATCCAAACGCATTAGTATTCAACTAATTTCATTCAAAAATTAAAACTAAGCAAATTAGAGTATCATTATCAGTGCTTTTCCACTTCCTATGTTAGTCCCAAAGTTTCAATGTCAGTGTTTTATGTATAATTAAAGGTTAATGTTCGTCACCAAATTCTCAATCGTTTGTTACTGTAACAACGATGCTTTTCATTATAGGATAAAAAATATCAATATGTTGAGAAAAAACGATTTTAGAATATTAGTTAATATTTATGAACTAATATAAATTACTAAATTAAAATTATCAAAGAAAAGAAAAGATGGAAGAAAGAAAAACTTATGAATGTTTTCATAGTAAGTTTTTGGTGTAAATATTACACTGTCAAAAGTGATATTTATACTATTTGAAATACTACTATTACACAAATGTAATAATTAGTCTTACTATTTTAGATTAGATATTTCAACCCTATAATAGTATATATGTATATAAATATGTATATTATAATAATATTATACACTTCTTTTTTGAAATATTTATTATGATGTTTCATCGAAGTCTTATCAATGAGGAACTTATGAGAATATATATTGTCTCGTTAACAACCTTATTAAGAAAAACTCACCTTAATAAGAGAAAAAGAGTACAATATGATGCCCCTCAACATAACACATTTAATTTTTCTTTAAAGATCTCGAAGGTGATACATTCTAATATTTTGTACATGCTTCTTGAAGACTGAAGTAGGAAGTGCATTTGTGAAGAGATCTGCCATATTAACAAATATATTGAATATTAATCTCTTTGCTTCTTTCAAGTTCTTGTGTGAATGTTTACCCCCAAAATTGGTAAACAAGCGTTGGTCATCCAAAGATACCTAGAATATCCTTGATTACTCGCAAGATCGATCAGATTGATCCTAAGACATGTGCTATGTTTTGATTGCTCGCCTAATCGCAGTGTTTTTGGAAAAATGTCTATGAACCTTTATAACAAGACTCAAAGATTTGTTTTGAACAAGAAAATAAAATAAAAGACAACAACTTTTGAAAATAAAGGAATGTAGAAAAGGCAAGACTTGAAATTTAAATGAAGGTAAAGGTAAAACTGAGAAATTAAATGAAAGTAAAGACAAGACAAGAAACGTAAAAATACTTGAATTGTAAAAGAACGCAGTAAAATGCATGAAAGATAAATTTGTTTGGAAAAATAAATGACTTTGAAATGTAAAAAGACTTTTAATGTAAAAATTTGTAGAAGATAAATAACTTAAAAAGTAAAAGACTTGAAAGTAAAATACTTGAAAGTAAATTTGACATTGAAGATAAAATTAACATAAAGATAAATTTGGTGGTGCTTCAATCACGTACAATTTCACTGCACTTGTTTCTTTACACGCGGATACTTAGAGTTTACGGAGTTTCACTATAGTGTAATTCACTTGTAGGAACATATTGAATGCTAGCATGTACCTGACATTCTTGGCATCCCCCGACAAATTCTATTCGACCTTTCAGCATAGCAGGTCAATACAACATTGAAAAAACATATTAATATTAATATTATAATTAAGGCAGGCTATTCGATGTGTCACTCCCCTATTTGTAGTGTTGACGCTATCAAAGTAAAAGTTATAGTGGCGTGCGACTTAATATTTTACAGAAGAAACCAACTAGAACATTAATTTGTTCAAGAAAGTTTATTTAATCCATGCACTATACACACAATTGAAATTAATATCACACGTGTACCATTATTTAAAATAAATTTAAATTTAAATATATATATTTTTAAATTAACATTTATAAAATGCTATAAAAAAGATAATAAAATATTTAAAATAATATTTTATAGAAAAGTTATATAAATGTTTTGAAATCATATTTTAACTACAAAAGTAGATATTGTCAATTGGACGTTATCACTCTATTGTTGTAAAATTTTATTGATTATTATCATTATGTCTACAATAAAGAAAATATTTAAATGAATAAAAAGTTATTAAAAAATATAACAAAACAACTACTATGCTAACTCTAGAATGTGTTTGTTTTATGTAGTTTTTGTTTTAAGTTTAGAAATCAAATTTTTAACAATACATGGATAGGTTAGGAAATGAGTATATGCTTGTTATAAGATTGAAAATAGTTTTTTTTTTTTTTTTTTTTGTAAATAAGGTTGAAAATAGTTATTTTTAGATATAAAAATTTCCATAAAAAATAACATACAGTAAATTTTCATATTCTCATGAATTATTCCTTAAAGGATGAAAAGTAGATAACCATACAATTATATATATATATATATATATATATATATATATATATATATATATATATATATATATATATATATATATATATATATATATATATATATATATATATATATATATATATATATATATATATATATATATATATATATATATATATATATATATATATATATATATATATATAAAGTTTATAGGAATATTAAAATGTCTGTTTAATAATTTTTCAAAAAATATTTTGGAATAAATCTTTCATCTTTATTTTCATGGATAATTAATTCTTAAGTTTTGAGTTCGTGAAACAATTCCCCTCTGAAGGTTTAAAAAATATTTTTTAGAATATGATGTTCTTTTTATAATCATTATGTGAAAGAATTATATTTCTACGATGAAAATTTAAATTTCCAAAAATAATCATAAAATTAAAAAATTAAAAATACAAATAAATATAAGTGATAGTAGAAAGTTTTAATTAATTAAAATTACTTTCATAATAACATTATATTCTTATTTGCACCATTCTCCTTTTTCTTCTTCTCTCTTTAGTTTGCACCATTCTTTTCTCTTTCTTTTTGATTCAGTAATGTTTTTTTTTTTTTTTTCATTATCTTTTTCTTCAATTTGCACCGCATTCCTTTTGAATCGACGATTATCTTCGTAGATTCTTACAAAATTGTTGCACTTGGCTAAATATTTTTGCTAATATGTTTATAGTTTTTCTTTAAAGATATTAAAGTCAATTATACAACTTTGTTTGTTTAATTAATATTTAAATTATATAATTGTCAAAATACATTTCATCTAATTTGACATTAATTTAAGTTTATATCCATTTTAATATTTTACATTTATACAATTATATTTACATTTGTACAATTATATTTTATTATAAATTTATATTACAGTAATTACATTAATCCAAACGCACTAGTATTCAACTAATTTCATTCAAAAATTAAAACTAAGCAAATTAGAGTATCATTATCGGTGCTTTTCCACCGTTCCTACATTAGTCTCAAAGTTTCAATATCAGGGTTTTATGTATAATTAAAGGTTAATGTTTGTCACCAAATTTCCAACCGTTTGTTATTGTAACAACGATGCTTTTCATTGTACTTGGATAAAAAATATCAATATGTTGAAAAAAATCGATTTTAGAATATTAGTTAATATTTATGAACTAATATAAGTTATTAAATTAGAATTATCAAAGAGAAGAAAAGATGGAAGAGAGAAAAACTTATGAATGTTTTTATAGTAAGTTTTTGGTGTAAATATTACATTGTCAAAAGTGGTATTTATACTACTTGAAATACTACTATTATACCAATGTAATAATTAATCTTACTATTTTAGATATATATTTCAACCATATAATAGTATGTAGATAAATATGTATCTGATAATAATATTATAACACTCCCTCTTTGAAATATCTATTATGATGCTCTATCGAAGTCTTGTCAAGGAGGAACTTATGAGAACATATATTGTCTCGTTAAAAAACTTATTAGGAAAAACTCATAGGAATAAAAACCTTAATAAGAGAAAAAAGTACAAAATGATGCCCCCTCAACATAACACATTTAATTCTTCTTTAAAGATCTCGAAGGTGACGTATTCTAATATTTTGTACATGCTTCTTGAAAACTGATTTAGGAAGTACCTTTGTGAAGAGATCTGTCATATTATCACTAGAACAACTATATTGAATATTAACCTCTTTGTTTCTTTCGAGTTCTTGTGCGAATGAAAAGAACTTTGGAGGGATATGTTTGGTTCTATCACTTTTGATGTATTGCTTCCTTTATTTCTCCATTAGTTCCAATGATATTTAAATCATCAACATAGACAACAATTATTATCAAACCAGATATTGTTTTTCTTATAAAAACACAAGGACAAATAAGATTATTTTCATAACCTTCTTTAAGCAAATATTCACTTAATGTATTATACCACATGCGCCCTGATTATTTTAATCCATGTAATGATCTTTGCAGCTTAATTGCATACATTTCTCTAGGTTTAATGTCTCAGGCATTTTAAATCCTTCTAGGATTTTCATGTATATATCAGTATCAAGTGATCCATAAGCAGTAACAACATCCATAAGATACATATCAAGCTTGTTAAATACTGATAAACCAATTAAATAACGAAAAGCAATGACATCCATAACAGGAGAATAAGTTACCTCATAGTCGATTCCTGGTCTTTGATAAAAAACTTGTGCAACAAGGCGAGCCTTGTATTTGACAATCTCATTTTTCTCATTTTGTTTTTTTTACAAAAACCCATTTATACTCAACTAGTTTCACATCTTTCGGTATAGCTATAATGGGGTCAAATACTTTTTGATTTTTAAGAGAATCTAATTCAGTATCTATTGCATCCTTCTGATTACTCCAATCATGTCTATTTTGACATTCATTAATAGTTTTTGGTTCGGGATCATCATTTTCATTCATAATTTCACATGCAATGGAGAATGAAAATATTTCATCTATATTTATAGCTTTATTTCCACAAAGTTTATGTATCAACATAATTAATTGAAATTTCAAGATCATTCTTGTTTTCATTTTCATTATCAATTATCTAATTACCATCATCTTGTGCTTCTTCAAGAGCACGTTTTTCAACCGTGGATTTATTATTATCTAGTGTCTTTTCAAGATCACTTTCAACCAAATTCACCTTTTATATTCCCTTTCTTTTTCTAGGATTTTTGTCTTTGGATCCCATAGGTCGGCCACGTTTCACGTGTGCCTTTGATGTACTTGCCACATCATTTATTTTCGAAATCTCAATCCGAGATGAGACATTTAGAGCTGATACATGTGATTTTGTGACTCTTTTCAAATCAGTAAATGAATCTGGCAGTTGATTTACTAAATTTTGTAAGTGCACAATTTTCTTTACATTTTCTTTCCATGATTTATTATGTGGGTCCAAATGTAATAAATGTGGTACATACCATGATATTTCATTTTCTGATTGTTTGTTTTCTCTTTCTAATGTTGGAAATTTCGTTTCGTCAAAATGAAAATAAAAAAATCTTGTCTGAAAAACATCACCTGTTAAAGGTTCAAGGTATCTAATAATAGATGGTGATTCATACCCAACGTATATTCCCAATCTCCATTGAGATCCTGATCTCACCTGATCAGAAGGGTCTTCCAATGACTTGATGTAAGGGCCAGAGAATGAGGGGAGAAAGGGGGGTGTAACTGCAAAGCACTCCAATGCTTAAGTCAGAAGAGGTACAGTATAGTATGGTTAATTCAAATGAGTGAGAATACCTGGCCCTTTACTGAAAAAGGGTATTTATAATATGCCCCCAGCGCTGGGCCAAGGTCCCTCTATGGGCTTAGACCAGCTAGGCCCAAGGAGGAACTGCCAAGGAACGCATAAGAAGCGTGAAGACCTAGCTAAAAGGTATGGTCCTTGGTCTAACTGCCCCTATATTTCAGGAGATAATAAAGGGCAGTTGGGTGACGTGGTAAGTGAGCTGACAGATGTGCTCTCTGCCCGTCTTTAGTGTATGCCCGTCGCATAAGCAGCTGGTTTGACCAGGAGGTGCTCCTGCTCGGGGTATATGAGTCTCTGCTCGACCTGTTGGGCCGTGGCCCTGTACATTCTTGAGGCCCAGTCCAGAACAGGAGCCCCCCAAGTCGAGTCTCCAGGTCGGAGTGATGACTTGTAACACAGTCGGGCACAGAGCTGACTGTAGTGTCCTTTACACCGGGCACGTGATGCTCCAACAGTGTCGAGGATGAAAGTCCTCGACGGGTTCGTGGTGTTTTCAAGGAAGTCGATGACGCCTTACGGGGTCGAGGGTGTTCCATAGAGTCGGGGAGGCGTATAGTTGCCCGACGTCGTTCCAAATTCTTTATGGATTGACGTGTTTCTGCATTAAGGGTGCGTCGCTTCGTTTAGTGTGCAAACGGCGGCGTAAGCAGTAGGCAATGATGACCTAGCGCGTCAATCCACGCGCCTGTGACTATAAAAGGGGATTGAGTGATTTCATTTGAACTTTTTCGCTCAGACGTTCACCAGAAGCTCTGAAGAAATTTCTCATCTCCGCTCGTCTCACCTCCTGAACCACCGCTGCTGCTTGTGCCCCGTCGTCTCCTTTTTGACTTTCACTATGTCAGGTATTGTTTTCACCTTTTAATCCTCTATTTTCCATGCTTTTCTGCGTTTAATAACTATGAATGCATGTTTTATCCGTATAGAATGGATAAATTTAAGTTAGAAATGGTTAGATAGGTTGTAAATGTGAAAAAGTAGAGTTAGGGTTGGACTGTCTCGGGCAGAAATTTCATATGTAAATGAATGTACCGGGCAAAAATTTCATAAGCATTTATGAAATTTTTACCCGGGGCAGAAGAACATTCACGTGGATATGACTGCCTTGAACATGTGCGGAATTTCCCAACTGGGCCTGTCGGCAGTGGGTAAAATTTTGTATTGGTGCCCACGAAGGTCGCCCCTACGCCCTTTCACTTGACCTGCGGTGGAAGGGTGGATTTGATATGACGTCGAATTCACTCTTTCTGTCTGCATTTCAGGTGCAATCGGGCATCTTCGACCGAGAGGAGAAGAAACTGGACCACGGCCCGTGGACGCGGACATCGCGCGCTTATCTGTCGAGGAAGGAAATGCCAAGGGTGGTACCGAACACGTCTCATCATCCGGGAAAAATGACCTCTCTTGGGTTGCGGACGAACCCTTGGATGAGGAATCTTACTTTTGCGACGAGTCGACCCACGCTTATGCCGTGGTGGAAAATCGAAGTCGTGAAGATCCTGAAAACTGGCAGTGTCGGGCTCCCAAAGAGGCGGACCAGATATGTCATCGTTTCCCGGGGAATCAGTTCGCCATGTACGAGTTTGCTTTCCGAGAGGCGGGGATAAAGTTGCCCTTCAACTCCTTCCAGATGTCCATCTTCAAGTGGCTCCGGCTGGCGCCGTCACAGTTACACCCTAATGCCCTTGCTTTTATGCGGGCGTATAAGCTGGTCTGCCGCTTCCTTGGTATTGGGTGTACTCGGGCCCTCTTCTTCCATATCTTCCATCTTCAGCGGTCTGGTCTTCGGGGACGTCACAGCTGGGTCTCCTTCAAACAGCCCGTGCGATTGTTCAAGACGTATGTGGATTCTGCCCGCCATTTCAAAGGGCGGTGGTACGTGGTGAGACCGATCACCCGTGCCGCCCTGCACTCTCTTTATTACTACAAACGAGATGCGGATGGGGAAGAGAAACTCATGTCGAAGATACCGTTGAGGTGGCAGCCCGACCACTTTGACCTCTCCACCAGCCATTATCGGGTCAAGTTCTCGATGCTAAGTGTCGAGGATAGACTCGCGTATAAGAGACTGGTGGAGTACGTGCAGAGCTTCAACCTGGCGGTCTGGGTTGATCAAAAGGGCGTGCCTTATCTAGACGAGGCCGGGATGCCGCTCTGCGAGCCTCGTCTTATCAATACCAAGGCATTGCTCGAGTGTAGAACCGAGGAGCAAGCCATGGAATTATTAAGTAGGTGTTTCTTTTATTCTTATGCCTTTTTGTTTATGTTTTCGTCCGCTGACGTATGTGTCCCCGTTTTGTAGGTGCTATGCCTTCTGCTCGCGATCGGGTTCTTAAGTTGGCTAACCAGGCAGGTGCCCCAGACAGGGTTTCGAAGAAGAAGAAGAAGACCGCGCCTCGTGTCCAGGAGGTAGCTGGTGACTCAGGGGCTGGGACCTCGAACACAGCGAGTCCAGTGCTCTTCTCCCCTCCCTGCGCATCTATGATCTACATACCAGACAGTCCGCCTCCATCAACCTCCCCTCTCCACAAGCGGAAGCGCCCGGATGGGACACTCTCCAGGTCAACTTTAGCGGGGAGCGGCAGTCCGGGTGGCCCTGGAAGTTACTTACTGCCCCCTGCTATGTAGAGCAGGCTTTTTTCAAGACTGAGGACGCCATTGATGTGCCGGCGCCCGAGGCAAAGGCTATCTTGAACCGGGAGGCTGGCGTCCGATGCAAAGAATTGGCTAGGGACTTGGTCGCTGTCATCAGGGTGATGGAAACGGCCATGGTCCTGACTGACACCTCTGTGTCCACTGCCTCCTTGGAAGACGCCCTTCTGCAGGTCCGATCTGAAAAAGACAAGTTGTCAAAGGACCTGTCAGATTATAAGGAGGAGCATCAGCTACAGGAGGGGCTGAAGAAAGAGTTGGACGAGGCCAAAGAGGAACGAGAACTGCTGAAGGCGGCCAAGGCGAGTCTGGAGGAGCAAGCCGCGAAGCATCAGAAGGTGGCTGAGGAGAATGCTGGATTGCGTGCTCGTCTTGCTTTGCTCGAGGACAATGTCCGTCCTTTGACTGATGAAACTGAAGAAGAGCTTGCTCTCGGTTCCCGGGGTGAGTTGGTAGGGCACATTCACTCCCTCAACCAGGACCTCGTAGCTGTATTCAAGGAGGGTTTTGATAACGCTGTCGAGCAGCTGAGGATATTAAATCCGGAGTTGGTGACGGAGGGGTCAGCCCATAATTATTGTGTCCAGGACGGGGAGATTGTGTGCCCTTTCGAGGCTGAAGAGGAGCTGGGGGAAGACGAAGGAGAGGAAAATGTTGAAGAGTAACTCCGGGCGGAGTCTTAGGATTTTTAATTTGTTTTGTTTATATGGCCTGCGTGCCCGTTTTGTATGGCCTGCGTGCCTATTTTGTATGAATATTGGCCTTCGGGCGTACTTGTCTTTTGCTTTGACCGTCAATGAATGAATATTTCACATTTAATTGTTCACCTTGCTCGGTTTTTTATTTAGTTCGTATCTTGTATTTTATGAACTGTTTTATGCTTGACCATGTTTGTCTTGTCGGTTTAGGGAACCGACGAGGTAGCGGGCGCTGTGCCCGTTTTAAGATCGAAACCGAGTTCGTGGTTCGGAACTCTGGCCCCGAGGCTTGGGCTTTCCCATCGCGAGCTGGGTGCCCTTCCGATCTTGGTACTGCGACGTTGGTGCTCGATCGAGGTCCCAACCGTCGGGGAGGGTTGTGTTCGCTGGAGGGGCGTTTTCGTCCCCGTGTCGCGCGGTTCCTCTCTGTAGTTTGGAGGTGAAGAGCGTGGTCGTACCTCCCACGTCTCCCCGTGACATATTCAGCTGTAATATTGTCTAAGTTTCTCTGCGTTCCATGGTCGAGCAAGTTTTTCGCCTTGTAGGTATTCTAAATAGTAGGCCCCGTTGCTCGTCTTGTCGCGGACGCGGTAGGGGCCTTCCCAGTTGGCAGCCAGTTTACCCTCTCTTGGGTTTTTTTGGTTTCTTCTGAGGACCAAGCTGCCCATCTGGAACTCTCTTTTTATGACCTTCGCGTCATGGCGCAAGGCTATTTTTTGTTTGAGGGATATTTCTCTAAGGGATGCTTTGGAGCGGATCTCGTCGACGAGGTCTAGCTCGGCTCTGAGTGCCTCGTCGTTCATTTATTCGTCTAGGGGTTCTTCTATGCGTCTCGTCGGTTCTCGTATTTCTACTGGGATGACTGCTTCAGTGTCGTATGTTAGTCGGAATGGGGTCTCCCTGGTTGTGGAGTGAGGTGTTGTGAGGTAAGCCCATAGGACGCTATGTAACTCCTCGACCCACGCTCTCTTCGCCTCGCCGAGCCTGCGTTTTAGTCCGCGCAGGATTACCCTGTTGGCCGCTTCTGCTTGCCTGTTTGTTTGAGGGTGATCGACAGATGTGAAATGTTGTTTAGCACCTAAGCTAGCCACGAAGTCTTGGAATCCCCCGTCCGTGAATTGTGTCCCGTTGTCCGTGATGAGGACCTGGGGCACGCCGAACCGAGCGAGGATATTTCGTTTAAAGAATTAAAGAATGTTTTGTGCTGTTATTTTAGCCACCGCCTCTGCTTCGATCCATTTGGTAAAATAATCTACCCCTATGATGAGGTATTTATTCTGGTACGATCCGGTTACGAAAGGTCCGAGGATATCCATGCCCCACCATGCGAAGGGCCGTGGAAAGGAGAGTGTTTTTAGTTCGTTCGGGGGCGCGAGGTGCATGTCGGCGTGCCGTTGGCACTTGTCGCATTTTTTGACGTGTTCCTTGGAGTCGTGTTGCATAGTCGACCAATAGTAGCCTGCTCGAAGAGCCTTTCGTGCCAGTGATCGTCCGCCGGGATTTTGGACGTTGATTCCTCAGTGCATTTCCCCCAATATGTCGGGAACTTTCTCTTCCTCGACGCATTTGAGTAATGGGATGGAAAACCCCCTATGGTAGAGTTTCCCTTCGAGGAGAACGTACGAGCATGCTCTGCGTTTGGTGGTGGCCGCCTCTTTGGGGTCGGAGGGGAGCTCGCCCCTCGTGAGGTAATTATAGATGGGCGTCATCCAACAATGAGTATCCCCGATCACGTTGACCTCAAGTGGAGGAGGTGGCTTTTCGATACTAGGTCGAGAAAGGATTTCTTGGATTACTGATTTGTTTCCGCCCTTCTTTCTCGTGCTAGCTAGCTTTGATAAGATGTCGGCTCATGTGTTGTGCTCGTGAGGCACGTGTTGCACTTCCCACTTCTCGAACTTTGCGAGTCTTTCTTTGACCAAAGCTAAGTACTCGACAAGGTTGTTGTTCTTGGTCTGGTACTCTCCCCGTACTTGTGATGCCACGGGCTGGGAGTCTGTTGATTTTTTTCTTCCTTTGCTCCTAGGTCTTCGGCTAATCTCAGACCGGCGATGAAAGCCTCGTATTCGGCTTGGTTGTTTGATGTCGGGAAAGCCAGTGCTAGCGAGACCTCGATCAGGATCCCGTCCTCATTCTCGAGGATGATTCCGGCTCCGCTGCCCGTCGTACTGGAGGCACCGTCAACGAAGATCGTCCATTTATGGGCGCCGTCCGTCGGTGTCGGGCTGTGGGTCATTTCCGCGACAAAGTCGGCCAGTGCTTGAGCCTTCAGGGCCTTCCTGTTCTCATATTGTATATCGAATTCGGAAAGTTCCAGCGACCATTTTAGCATTCTGCCGGCCATAAATGGGCGAGGAAGTAGTGACGTAGTCTCATTGCTGCATTTATGAGAGCCAGGGCGACCTTTTCGATTTGTTGGTATCTGAGTTCGGGGCCTTGGAGCGCTTTTCTCGTGAAATAGATGGGTTTTTGTCCTTCGTCAGTTTCTCTTATTAGGACGGCACTGACGGCTTCGGTTGCCACGGACAGATACAGGTATAGGGTCTCTCTTTCCAATGGTCGTGATAGGACCGGGTGTAACACCCCAAATTTTCCCTCTTATTCTTAAGCATCATATCGCATCATATCACATCATATTCATCATTTAGCATATCATTTCGCATACATTACATTACATTTGCATAGAAAAATGAGGCATAACATCCATGGCATAACATAGGGCTAGCAGTGATTTCGCTTCAGGTACGGTTGTTCAATTATTATCTGATTCAGATGGAAGTTTGATTAAATCTTGGGCAAGTTATCAGGAGGTTCAATCAACTAAATTCAGAGGTTTTTGTTTAAGCAAGTCAGGCTGGATGGATATTCAAGGGCGCGAGCGATGATGTTACAATACAAGTGGAAGCTTGATTTAATCTTTATCAGATATGTGTACTTCATTTCCCAATTAGTCAGGCTATGGAAAAGTCATTATTTCTTTGTGGTTAATGATCATCGAAGCTTAACTCATTTTTTTAAGTAAAAAAAAAAAAAGAGTTTGGAGCTCAAATCATTGTGTTAAGTGGCAAGGTTCAGATAATTATTGATTCAAGGCTCAAGTCCATTCGAGATCAATTCAAGATTCATTCTGATTTAAGGTTCCTATTATTTCAAGTTCAATATGGACTTATGCTTGAATTTATTTCTCAAGGGATATTCAAGGCTTTATTTCATTTGAGAATAAAAAGAAAAGAAGAAAGGTTAAGTTCCGATAAAGTAAAAACTTAAGGCTCGTTTAGGAGTGATGTTTGGTGGAGGTGTAAATAATATTTTCATGTCCCATTACCATAAAAAGGTCCCATTATGTTATTTTGCAAGGAAAATGGAAAAGGAGGTCTACCATGACCCACAAAATACAGATATGCCCAATGTTCACAATTACTAAGCTGTTACTTCACAAGCCAACGCACGACGTCGTACTGGCTTCAGCTAGCCTCATGGAGTTTTAGATGAATTCACGCAACACGCAGGCTATCAAATCGTGACTAAAACGCAGAAGGCACTGTGTCAAAAGGCAAGCTATATTGAGCGAAACGCAGATGAACATCATGAGCAGAGTTCTCGGGGGGGAAAATTAAAAGAAAAATAAAATAAAAGAATAATCTCAGAAGAAGGAGATAACAGATTTCCTAACTGAATTTTGCAGATCATTCAATAACAGAACCATTATTCTCATCACAAAGTGATAATCTATACTTTCCATAACCGTTTTTTCATCTTTACACAATAACAGAATAGAAAAAGAATTTTACCATAACAGAAAAAGGGCTCTCATTCAAGAAAAATAACAGAACTGAAAATCTCTCACTCTAACAGAATAACAGAACTCTGAGTTTTCACTCTCTCTCTCACCAATTCTCCTGAATCTCCAACAGAATTCTTCAAGAATTCTCACTAATTCTCTGAAACCTTCAACGGATTCTTCACAACCTCATCAATCTCCTTCCTAATCTTCCTCCAATTTTCTTCAATCTTCATCACAAATGGCATAGAGAAGCTTCAGCAATCGCCAATTCGCCGCAATATTCATCAAACATCATCTTCATCAGCTTCACGAAGTTGATTCCAATCTCGAATTCGCGCTGCAACCTTTGGCAATCTGCTTCAGTTTCGTCAATCAGACAGAGTTCTCGCAGCAGCATCAACCAACCTACAAGTGTATTCAATACGAAAAACAAGCCAGATTCTCAAAAGAGAAGGAAAAGTTCGAATCAGAAGCAAAAACAGTTGAAAGCGAAACACTACCGAATTGAGGCTAACCTGCGTATCATTCGCCGCGGCATCGTGTAACAGGTACGCTTTCGGTTTCGTCACTTGATATAATTGCTAGCTGTATGCTGAATTTAGTGTAGCTGGCTGTGATTTTCGTTCGGTTGCTTTGCGTGTCGTTGAGCGAGTCCGACTGCAGGGAAGATTTCTGTTAGCTAGGTTCGTTTCCTTTGGTAAAATGCTTAGCTTAGATTAGAGTTGGATCGAACTGATTGAGGAAGAAGGAAAGGTTTAGATGTAGGCTTTTCATTTTGAAATTGACTTCGAATTCGGATAAATTGTGAGGGTTAGGTTAGGTCATGGAAAGGTGAGAGGTTGTCGGCGGAGGGTAAGAGGTTGACGGAGATGAGTGTTCACCGGCGAGTTAGGGATGAGTGTGTAGCGGTGGTCAGAGGTTGAACAAGATGGAGCGAGTGCGATTCTGTGAAGGGAGATGAAGAAGATGACGACGGATTTGAGAGAAATAGAGAGACATTGGGGGCTCTGTGTGTGAAGTTTTGTGTGAGGATGGAGAAGAATGGCAGCGGCGGATATGTATGGTGATGGCCGAATGGGAGTGAGTAAGAAGAGGAAAAAACACGGCGGAGGAAGGGCGGAAGTGGAGGTGATGGCCGAATGAGAGTGAAGGGAAGGAACATGGCAGCGACGTTCTTTAGGGTTTAGAAAAGGGGGAGGCTAGTTTGTGAGGGAGAGAGAGGAACTTTGCTGTTACAGTATTGTTTGTTCTTTGAGTAGTGTTTAGAAATGTAATATAATGTTTAACTAATTAATAAAATGTTAGTAAATAATCATGTTATTTAGTTAAGCTGAATATTGTTTAGAAAATAATTGATTAGAATATTGTTTAGGATTAATCAGTATAATAATATAATATGTTTAGATTAATAATGTTTAGGAAATAGAAATAGGTTAATTGGTATAATTGGTTAATATTTATTTAGAAATGTAATATAGTGTTTAATTAATTAATAAAAGTTTAGAAAATAATAAGTTTAGTTAAATGTTCAGTTAATGTAAAATGCTTAGGATAATGATTGTTTAGGAAATATAATAGAATTTAAGAGTTTAATTGTTTAGAATTTGTTTAGGATAATAATGGATTAGAATTTGTTTAGGAATAATTGATTAGAATTTGGTTTGGTTAATAATTGTTTAGAATAGATTAGGATAATAATTGTTTAGAAATTTAATATAATGTTTGATTAGTTAACATTTTTTTAGAAATATCATGTTTAGAAAAACTGTTAGGAAATATAATTGTTAGTATTAATAATAATGTTTAGGGAAATAAATTGTTTAGGAAATATAAAGAGTAATTAGTGAATCATGTTTAGAATAAATTGATTAGGAAATATAAAGAGTTTAATTTTTGTTTAGAATATTTTGTTTAGGATTAATTAGCAATAATAATTGTTTAGAAATAATAAGATTTAATTAATTTAGTATAATGATGATTAGGGAATAAGAAATTTGAGAGGTTTTTTTGGTGTGTTTGAACCTGGGCCAACAAAATTCTAGGACCCAGGATGAGATGATTTTCGCACCCCCTACCCTACTGGCCCATTAATTTCCATGTTCAAAAACATTACTATACGCACCTCCACCCTAGAACATAATCCTGCGCATCCTGGGCTTTCCAGCTTGCTATCCGCACCCCACCCCGTTTGGGCCCATTCACATTACATTTACCTAGTCTGCTAATCTCACCTCCTTCCTATTTCTTTTATTTTCTTTCTCAACTTAATTTTTCCTTATATTCAGTTTGCTTTTAATTCATTAAAAATACAAATATTCATCTAAAAATTCCAAAATAAATCATAGATGTTCCTTTGTGTCTCTAAAATTTTGTAGCATTTTTTATTTTATTTTTTTCATTGATCCACGTGCCAGAATTAAATCATCAAGGTACATAGCTTCATTTGCTTCATTTCTTAACCAGCCTGTCTTGTTGATTTTCCATAGACTTCAATATTTGGAGTTTTGATCCCATTCTTTTTGCATTGTGTTCCTAAGATCTTCTAGTTTTCATGTGATTTTTCTCAGAATTTTTAGAAAATTATTTCTTGGGTTTTGATCTGGTATCTTGTGATGTAAGTTTTCTGTCCTAGCTTGTGTTTATGCCTCCATTTGACCTAGTTCCTTTCTGAATTTTTGCAAATCCTTTTGGCAAGTTGATATAATGTGTTTTAAGATCATTTGGTTCCAGTTGTAGATTTTTAGGTGGCTGGTTGATTATTTGTGGATTTTTGTTCTCACCTTGTCCCTTTTTGCTTCTTTTGGTTCATTAGATTTCTTATAGGCTTAAAAGGGCACTTGTGCCAACTTCTTTTTCTCATTTGGGGTTTCTTTGGGGTATGGGTACCTTCCTGGTCCTAGGATGGGTCTTGGTTCTTCTAAATTTTTGAGTTTGCTTCATATTCAAGTCATTTGTTTCTTTAAGTGTTTAAGTTCCATCTTTTGGTTCCATTGCTTTTATTTTGATATTGTTTGGTATTGTGTGACTTCTCTCTTCATCTTGCTGGCCTCTTAAGCCATTCTTTATGTCATTATGATTCTGGTTTTGAACTTTGTGTTTGCATTTTGTGTGTTTTGTATTACATCTTTCATAAGTGCGCATTTGTTTCCATGTGTATCCATGTTGCCTCATTTTAAGTCATAAGCTTTTCATTTTTATTTCTTTAAGTTGAATTAGCATTAAGCATTTATTTACTTCATTTCACTTCTGATTGTTAGATGATGTTATGTTAATTTGTTCATTTTTGTTCACTTGTGCATGCTAACCTTGCAGGGGCTATGGTAAGTGTGAGATGTGGGAATTGAGTTCCACATCTCTAATTCTTATCTCTTCTTTTTATGTTTATGTGAGCTAACTCTCTTTTGTTGGGCCTAGGCCTTTCTCATCCCTTCTTCTATCTTCTTCTTCCTTCTTCATTAGGATAGAAACCTCACTAACCTTTAGGATATCCATGCATGTGAATACTTAGGATTATTTTAGTCCCCCTTTAGAATTTTTCCTTTGAGATCCTTTGGTGCTTTCTCTTCTCATCTTCAAACTTAATTCTAATTCATTTAATAAAGGTTGAGTACTTTCATGTGACATGAGACTTTGCTATGAGATGCTCACATGCGTTCCATTTCGGGGCGAGGTGTGAGTCATCACTCGTGGTGGATAGGTCTTAGCATGAGTACCTCACAAAGAAAAGCTAAAAAACACTTCTTAACCAAAAAAACCACAAAAATACTTAATAATGGTAATAGGCCAGTGTGCTTGAGCCTTCACTTGTGGGACTAGCTTTGGGGATTTTCTCCATAGATAGGTGTGCCTCTTGCGCATTCCATTTCGGGATGATGTGAGATGTACATATCCCATTGAGTAAGACTTAGGTACACTTACCTATGCAAACCTTCATTCATAAGAGCTTCTAAAAAACACCAAACAAACAATAAGCGTCTTTCCTTCGGGAATTCTTTTCTCCCCTCATTCGCTCCGTACGCGAACTTGCTCCTACTTGTCACTTTGCAAGACGGTTACGCACTCGTCGTCCGAGCCTGCAACACCTGAGCATTGACATAGGCAGTTCAAGCCTTTAATTCACAAGCAATTTCTTTTCTACCCCTAGTTAGGGGAACTACGGCGTCTCTGATCCTCATTATCCTGATGAGGTACGTAGGCAGCGGGGTAGGGCCCATTCGAGCATATTCTTAATTTTCCCTACATTTTCCCCCTTCTGTTCTTTCTCTTTTCCAATTCCCTTTCTCATTTCTCATTCAAGTTCCAGTAGCAGTTTTATTCGGCAACATTCTTTATTTCTCACCCTTTGAAACAAGCAAGCAAGCGTGGATCCCGTTGGGTACGGCGGACGATCTGGGGTGCTAATACCTTCCTAGGTCGTAACCGACTCCCGAACTCAGATCTTTGGTTCGCAGGACCTTGTCCTTTCCTTCTTCCTCAGGTTTGTGCAACATTACCTTTCCCATTCATTCGGGATAAAAATGCCTGGCTGGCGACTCTACCTTTTCCGCGCCACTTTCGCGTTTGTACTAGGATGAAAATCCCGGGAGCGACAGCTGGCGACTCTGCTGGGGATCGAACCCAGAATCTCTGGTTCCCTTGTGAGTCTCTCCTAGCGCTTGTTTGTTTCTGTTTCTTTGGGTGATGTTGGTTTGTTGTGGCTTGTTGTATTGTATTGTTGTTTGTTTACCGCTTTTATTTACAACTTTATTTACAGTTTTCAGTATTTATTTTCCGCATCATGTATATCATACTGGACTGTCTGGAGTGGTTTTCTGTTTGGTGGGATGGGTGATACTGTTTCTGAGAGATAAGCCAAGTACCCGGCTTGAGTGCACCCTAGGATTAGAGTGGACATATTGTACTCGCATGTGGCATGATGAGTGGCGATGTGTTTCACGCCCAAATTGCGACTGTCTTGGAAATATCTTGTGTGGGGATTTCCTCCACTTCGGGATAGGACCTTGATAGTTATGTGCATCTGGGGACCGATCATTGAGAACCTTTGTGGAAACAACCCTCTCCAGTGGTGGCAGTGGCAGACCACATTTTGTGGCAAACCCATTCGCACCCGAGGGTCCACTGGGGACTCGCATAGGATGGCCTGGTTCTCTTATAGGAACTCAGTCAAAGCATCTGGTCGTATGACATTAGTATTGTATCCTACGGGCTGAATGTACTATTGTTTCTCGATTTCAGCGCTTGAAGCTGGGAACCTATAAGGGATGCTTGTTTTTCCCGGACTCAGCTGAGGCCTCCCTGCGTAGTACATAATGCCTAACCGATTCCCTGATTTGGTCATGAGCCATTTCTCGGAAATGGTGAAAGTATTATTGCTATTCAGCTTTGAGAGTCCGTGATGTTTGACCCGGAGCACACCTGTGAGATTGGGGATGGGTTTACAGGTTTGCAGGAACCCTTGACCTCATCATACCCGTGTTACCAGTACAGTTCATGTTATGATACAGTTACTTTGGTTCCGGAGTTCTGGTTTTCTGATTCTGGTATTCTTGATACTGTGGTCCAGAGATTTTCTTCAGAGGGTTGTGATTATCAGAGAGTGTGACTCAGTGGACTTTTGGTTTGTCAGTTATTCAGAGGGACCTTGTCAGTGGCCAGACTCCAGACAGTCTCAGATGACCATATGTCCTTGCATTTGCATCTGCATTGCATCATTGCATCATTAATCATTGTTTTTTTGTTTTCATTCACAGGTTCATATCTCTGCTTCCGGTTCCAGTATTCTCTTCAAAGATGGAAGATCCTCGCAAGCAGAATATTCATTTCAAGTTCTTTGATATCAAGGTTGGTTTGTTGAAAAAGATGGTAAAGCTGATTACATCCAACCAGGTAGAGAGATTCAGAAAAGCTTACGGGAGTATTCTTGATGTGGTGATAGAGTTAGATTCTTCAGAGAGGAGTGTCATTCATACATTGCTTCAGTATTATAATCCTCAGCTCCGTTGCTTCACCTTTCCTGACTTCCAGTTGGGCCCTATGCTGGAGGAGTATGCTTTGATCCTGGGTGTGCCGGTTCGAGATCAGGTTCCTTTCAATTCTGAGATGAGTAGGCCTGCACCTGAGGCTATTGCTGAGGCTCTTTATTTGAGCCCTTCTGCTGTGAAGTCTTTGACCATTATTAAAGGGGGTGTGTCTGGGTTTTCTTTGGAGGTTCTGGTAAAGAAGGCGGAAGAATTGGCTGTTGAAGAGGAATGGGATGTTGTCTGTGCTATCTTGGCTCTTTCTATCTATGGCATCATTTTGTTTGCTGATATGGAGAAGTTCATAGATATAAACGCCATACATCTCTTTTTGCTGAAGAATCCTGTGCCTACCTTACTCGGGGATTTGTATTACTCGGTTCATTACAAGACTGAGAAGAAGAGGGGAGGTTTGGTCCGTTGTTGTGCTCCATTATTTCACATGTGGTTCATGAGGCATTTGCCCAGTACGGGAGTGTTTAGTGACCATAGTCTGATATGGGCTCAGAAGCTGGAAAAGTTGTTGGCCAAGGATGTTAGATGGTTCACTCAAAGGCTGCAAGGTGCATGTTTCATCACCAGCTGCGGGATTTATCATAGTGTGCCTTTGTTGGGAATAACTGGAGGGATTAATTACAATCCAATTTTGTTAAGAAGACAATTAGGATACGCTCTGAGAGATGTGCCTGAAGATTTGAAGTTGACCCCTATTTTCTACTTCTCAGTGAAGGATAATATGCCCTTAGTGAGGAAGGTTACGGGAGCTTGGAAAAGCATCAAAGGAGAAGGAATAGCTAGTTTCGGGAAGTGCAACAATCAGACATTCCCAGAGTACGAAGCTTGGTTGAAAGACAGAGCCAGAAGAGTTTTGTTACCATTTTCAGCACCAGTTCCCCCAGTTGCTGAGTCCATTGATACTGTGCCTCTAGAGGAATTCAAGAAGTTAGAAGCCCAGCTACATGCAGTTAGAGTTGAAAATACCGAGATGGTAAGCTTGTATCACCAAGCTAACAGGGCCAAGAATGAGGCTGAGGAGAAGTTGCTGAAGGTACAGATGACTTTGGAGGCTAAGGAGAAGGACTTTGCCGGAAAAGAAGCACATTTCCGCAGGTTGGGGATGATGGAAGCCCAAAGAGAAGTTGAGCGCAAGAAGAAGTCAAAGACCCTCAGAGATGCTCGTCAGTCTATTGTCTGGTTGAAGGGACAAAGAGAGCAAGAGTTGAAGCAATATAAAGAAAAAGAGGAGTTCTTTGAAACTCAGATGACTTACAAGAAAGAAGAGGTGGAGCAGGCCCACAGGATTCGCAGAGAGAAGACCCAACAGCTTGCAGACAGTCAACAAGCCCTCGAAGCAGCACTCAAAGAGATTGAAGACCTCAAGTTGATGGCAGGAGTCAAGAAGGTCAGGTCTAATGATGGAGTTTCAGGATCCTCAGGCGGTGGTTGTGCTTCTTAGTTTGTTTTCTTTGTATTTGGACTACCTACAGGCATGTTGTAGGAGTCCTAGCTGTTTGTTTATCCTCTGTAAGAACTTGTACCCTATGAGGAATTCTGTTTTATTGTGCCTAATGGGCCGATCTATGTTATGATGTTTCTCACCATTTCTTGGTTTGCTTGCTATTATGGTTTGAATGTGGTTTCCCTCAAAGGTTTCTGAAAGTCGAGGATCAGTGCCCATCTGGTTTTCTTTGCTAAATATCGGAACCGGGGCATAAATGACCTGTGATTTGAAACATAAACAACTGCATTGCATCCATATAACTTGTTTGTTGTTTTGCAGGTAGTGTCTCAGTTACTAACGTGTTTTGTGTAACAGGCACTATAGCTCCTCGTAAAGTCCGAGAACAACCAGCAGTGCACAGATACCCAACCAAGACTAACAGAGAGCGAGCCATGGATCAAATGCAGGCAGATTTGGCAGATCTAAGGCAGAGAATGGATAACTTCATGACGTTAATGGCCGGCATGGGGCAGAATCAAGAGCGTCTGCGAGAGATGGTTGAGAATCAGAACCGGAACGCTGCTGCTGCTGCAAATGCTGATAATCATACCGGTGCGGGCGCACGTCAGGGTGGAACTCCAGTTACACAACCAGGAGTGAATATAAACAACGACGGATTGCATCACCTTCAGATGGACAACCATGAGGATTAGTTCACTCTACTTGATGAAGCCGAAGGTCAAGGGGTAGAAATGAACAAGAGGTTTGAAGAGATGGCCGAGCAAATCAGGGCTATTCAGTCCCAGAGCTCTTTGGGATTCGATATAACAGACTTGGGCTTGGTTCCTGGAGTCAGGATTCCGTATAAGTTCAAAGTTCCAACCTTCGAGAAGTATAACGACACTGCTTGTCCAAAGACCCATCTGCAATCATATGTTGGGAGAATTGCCGCTCATACAGACGATGAGAAATTGTGGATGTATTACTTTCAGGACAGCTTGGTGGGAGCTTCCCTTGAGTGGTACATGAAACTCAACAGGGTCAATGTCAAGAGCTGGAAAGATCTCGCTGAGGCCTTTGTGAAGCAGTACCAATATAACATGGACATGGCTCCGAATCGCACGCAGTTGCAACATATGGCTCAGACAGCGAGAGAAGGCTTCAAAGAATACGCCCAGAGATGGCGTCAGCTAGCTGCCAGGGTGCAACCACCCTTGTTAGAGAATGAAATGGCCGATATGTTTATGGGTACCCTCCAGGGGGTATTTCTTGAAAGACTGGCGTCGAGTTCTGCTACAAAGTTCAACGATATTGTCATTGCGGGAGAAAGGGTCGAAACGCTGTTGAAAATGGGGAAGATACAAGACCTCGGTGCTAGTAGCTCAAATGGAGCGAGGAAAGCTTTTAGCGGACCTCCGAGAAGGAGAGAAGGCGAGACCAATGCTGTATTCGACCGAAGCCAGGGTCATGGTTACAGAAGGCCTTATAAGCATATGGCTGCTGTCACCATTCCCGCAGCTCCCGTACAACAGATGCTACCTCCACCACAACAACACCAGCAACAACAACAACCTCGAACCAACTACCAGCAGAGACCATATCAGCCGAGGCAGGCTCGCCCGGCTAACAGGGTGATTGAAGCTATTCCGATGACGTATGCTGCCTTGTTGCCGAGACTACTAGATTTGAACCTTATTCAATTGAGGACTTTGGCACCACCACCTCCTGGAGAGCTTCCAGTTGGTTATGATGTCAATGCGCGATGCGCCTTTCACTCAGGAGCACCCGGGCACTCAACCGAGAAGTGCAGGGCGCTGCATCACAAAGTTCAAGATCTTGTAGATTCCAAGGCAATCAACTTTGCGCCGCCACCGAATGTCAACTCGAACCCTATGCCTAATCATGGCGGGGCAAGAGTCAATGCTGTTAAGAGTGATGATAAGTTGAGTTTGGTACTGAGTATTGATGAAGTCAGGACACCTTTGAGGGTGGTGAAGGAGAGATTGTTGAAGGGTCAAGTATTTCCTGGTTGCCATCTTGGTTGTGAAGATTGTATAAGTGCTGTGAATGGTTGCGAGAAATTGAAGACGGGTTTGCAAGGGTTAATCGATGATGGGTCTCTGCAATTTAGCAAGGTTAGTAATGAGGAGGCTGACGATGTGTCAACCATTACTATCTTCTACGATGAGGCTGACATGCCCGTCAGACAAGAGCCAGTTACCATTTACGCTCCTCAGATTAGTCCTGTGACTATAACTGTACCTGGGCCAGTGCCGTACACCGATGATAGGGCCATTCCGTGGCATTATGGTTCCGATGTCTATGTGGCGGGACAGAAGATAGAGAGTAGACCTGTTGCTGATTTGACTATTGAGAATGTAGGAGGTGTTGGGGGTTTTACTCGAAGTGGTCGGTTGTTTGCTCCCCCGACACTGAGAAAGGATCCTGAGGCCGAAGTTTCATCCAAAGACAAAGGAAAGCAGACTGCGATTGACGAGTCAACTACTCCTGTGGCTGGGCAGGGGACGTTCGAAAAGGAGGTAGAGGAGTTCATGAGGATCATTAAAAGGAGTGACTACAAGGTGGTTGATCAACTGAACCAGACACCTTCAAAAATTTCTATCTTGTCACTGCTGATGTGCTCTCCCGCGCACCGAGAAGCCTTACTGAAAGTACTTCAAATGGCCTACGTTCCTCAGGAGATCACGGTCAATCAACTCGAAGCTGTTGTTGGAAGTGTTAATGCTAGCCATGGCTTAGGCTTCACTGATAGAGACCTCACTTCGGAGGGAAGAAATCACAATAAAGCACTGCATATCACGATGGAATGCAAGGGCGCTGTGTTGTCTCATGTTCTTGTGGACACAGGCTCTTCTTTGAATGTGCTTCCGAAAAAGGCGTTGATGAAGCTTGACATTGATGGGATTGTTCTGACGCCGAGTGATCTGGTGGTTAAAGCTTTCGATAGTTCAAGAAGATCAGTTTTCAGAGAGGTTGAGTTGCCTGTTAAGATAGGCTCTCAAGTCTTCAAGAGTGGCTTCTATGTCATGGACATCCAGCCTGCGTATAGTTGCTTGTTGGGCAGACCATGGATACATGCAGCTGGAGCTGTCACTTCAACCTTGCATCAGAAGCTTAAATACGTGGTGGACGGCCAGGTCATTACCGTTTGTGGGGAAGAAGATATATTCGTCAGCCATCTGTCAACATTTAAATATGTAGAAATGGACGGAGAAATTCACGAGACTTTGTGCCAAGCTTTTGAGGCAGATGTCAGTATCTTGACTCCGGTGAAGAAAAACAACGAAGGCACGTCAATTCATTCCTACCAGGAAGCAAAGGAGGTCGTCCAATCAGGCAATGCTCAGGGCTGGGGCAAGTTATTGGAGCTGGAAAAGAAGGATGACAAATTCGGCTTAGGGTATCAGCCTGGAGGGTCTACTCAGAGTGGTAAAGCTATCTCATTCACAAGTGCTGGGTTGCTCGACCGCGATCAAATTTGTACGGCAAGTCAAGATGGGGATAGTGACAGAGACTGGGACAACAATTGGATCCGCCCGTGTGCACCCGGCGAGGAGCTAGGAAACTGGTTTGCGAAAGACATTGTCCAAGTCACCTGGCTCTCAAAGTAATTGTTTTGTTTCCTTTTATTAGCATACTGCATTGTCAAATTCAGCATTCTGCCCAAGATGCTTGGATCCATTGTATTGGGCCACCATGTTTTGTATCGCATCGTTATTTTGCTATGAAATAAGAGGACATTTTCAGACAAACTGTGTTCCCTGTCTTTGTTTTTAAACTTTTTCACAAAATATATATAAAAAATGGCAATGTGTTTCCCTTTCTGTTTTGTGTTAGCGTCTCTTTTTCAAAATAAGCAGATTCTAAATAAGCACATCCTTTGTGCAGTGTTGATCATCTGGATTCCACGGATAACGTTCCTGCTATGACTATGCATGACTTTGATAATCCAGTCTACCAAGCTGATGAAGGGGTTGAGGAAGACTGTGACCTCCCTGAAGAGTTGGTCAGATTGTTGAAACAAGAGGAACGAGTTATTCAGCCTCATCAAGAAGATATTGAGACCATCAACATTGGCAGTGAAGATGCAAAGAAAGAAATCAAGATAGGGGCCAATCTGCAGGCCGACGTCAAACAAGAGCTGATCAGTATGTTGAGAGAGTATGTGGATATCTTTGCTTGGTCATATCAAGATATGCCAGGGTTGGATACTGACATCGTGATGCATAAGCTACCCCTGAGAGAAGATTGTCCTCCTGTAAAGCAAAAACTGAGAAGAACTCGCCCGGATATGGCGATGAAGATTAAAGAGGAGGTTCAGAAGCAGTGGGATGTCGGGTTCCTTGCTGTGACTAGTTACCCACCTTGGGTAGCTAACATCGTACCAGTACCTAAGAAGGACGGCAAGGTCCGGATGTGCGTTGACTATCGAGATTTGAACAGAGCAAGCCCAAAGGACGATTTTCTGTTGCCACACATTGACGTGTTGGTCGACAATACTGCTCAATTCTCGGTGTTCTCCTTCATGGATGGATTCTCCGGGTATAATCAGATAAAAATGGCGCCGAAAGACATGGAGAAGACAACGTTCATTACCCCATGGGGAACATTCTGCTATAAGGTCATGCCCTTCGGTCTGAAGAATGCCGGGGCAACTTATCAACGGGCAATGGTCACACTGTTCCATGACATGATCCACAAGGAGATCGAATGTTATGTGGATGATATGATTGCAAAGTCTAAAGACGAAGAGGAGCATTTGGTTAACCTAAAGAAGTTGTTTGATAGATTGATCAAGTACAAGTTGAGGTTGAATCCGAACAAGTGCACTTTTAGAGTGCGTTCCGGAAAATTGCTGGGTTTCATTGTAAGTCAAAGACGAATTGAGGTAGATCCTGCTAAAGTGAAAGCTATTCAAGATATGCCTGCACCGAAGACAGAAAAGGAAGTGCGCGGGTTCTTAGGTAGATTGAACTACATTTCTCGGTTCATATCTCACCTAACTGCCACGTGCGAACCGATATTCAAGTTGCTAAGAAAAGAGCAAACGGTCAGGTGGAACGATGATTGCCAAAGAGCTTTCGACAAAATAAAGGAATATTTGCAGGAGCCTCCAATTCTGATGCCTCCAGTGGAGGGGAGACCATTAATCATGTACTTGACTGTACTAGAAGGGTCGATGGGGTGTGTGCTCGGCCAACATGACGAGTCTGGTCGAAAAGAGTATGCCATTTATTACCTTAGCAAAAAGTTTAACGACTGTGAATCCCGATACTCACTGCTCGAGAAAACTTGCTGCGCGTTGGTATGGGCTGCTCGCCGACTGAGGCAGTACATGTTGACCCATACCACACTTCTCATTTCAAAGATGGATCCCGTCAAGTACATCTTTGAGAAACCAGCATTGACCGGAAGGGTTGCTAGATGGCAGATGATTTTAACTGAATACGACATCCAGTACACTTCTCAGAAAGCCATCAAAGGAAGTGTATTGTCGGAATACCTTGCTCAGCAACCTCTTGAGGATGACTATCAGCCGATGAGATTTGATTTCCCTGATGAGGACATCATGTACCTCAAAACAAACGATTATGAGGAACCACTTCCGGAGGAGGGGCCTGATCCTGAATCCAAATGGAAGTTGATGTTTGATGGGGCTGTCAATATCAATGGTCGTGGAGTTGGTGCCGTACTTATTACTCCTGAAGGTGTCCACTTACCCTTCGCTGCCAGAATTACTTTTGGCTGCACCAACAATGAAGCGGAATACGAGGAGTGTATAATGGGAATAGAGGAGGCAATTGATCTTCGGATTAAGAACCTCGATATATTCGGAGATTCAGCCCTCGTCATTAACCAAATTACCGGCAAATGGTATACACATCAAGAGCATCTAGTTCCGTACAGGGATTATGCTAGAAAACTGTTGACATTCTTTACGACAGTTGAGCTCAAATACATACCACGTGACGAAAATCAATTTGCCGATGCTTTGGCCACTCTCTCTTCGTCAATTAAAGTCCTGTGTTGGAATTTTGTGCCCAGAATTGACATCTCCAGGCTTGACTCTCCAGCTTATGCTTTCTCTGTAGACGCCGTGTCTAACGAGAAACCTTGGTATTTTGATATCAAGTTATTCCTGGAGAAGCAAGAATACCCAACAGGGGCATCTTCCAAAGATAAAAAGACCTTGAGGCGACTTGCTGCTAGTTTCTTCTTGAACACAGACGGGGTTTTGTACAAGAGAAACTTCGACATGGTTTTGCTCAGATGCGTGGATAGACACGAAGCAAGCCTGTTGATGCAGGAAGTCCATGAAGGATCTTTTGGTACTCATGCAGGAGGGCATGCTATGGCAAAGAAACTGCTGAGATCAGGGTATTACTGGATGACAATGGATGCAGACTGTTGTTCATTCGCTCGAAAGTGCCACAAGTGCCAAATATATGCAGATAAAGTGCATGTTCCTCCTAACCCGCTCAACGTCATGTCATCTCCTTGGCCTTTCTCTATGTGGGGCATTGACATGATCGGGAAGATCGAGCCAACTTCTTCGAACGATCATCGCTTCATCCTGGTCGCGATTGATTACTTTACCAAGTGGGTAGAAGCAGCGTCTTATGCCAACGTCACTCGTCAAGTGGTGGCAAAATTTTTGAAAAGAGATATCATATGCAGATATGGAGTGCCCGAGAGGATCATTACTGACAATGGTTCTAATCTCAACAACAAGATGATGGCGGACTTATGTCGGGACTTCAAAATACAGCATCACAATTCTTCTCCTTACCGACCAAAGATGAATGGTGCGGTAGAGGCAGCTAACAAGAATATCAAGAAGATTGTGCAGAAAATGGTTGTCACCTACAAAGATTGGCATGAGATGTTACCGTTTGCTTTGCATGGGTACCGAACATCGGTCAGGACGTCAACAGGGGCAACTCCATTCTCTCTGGTGTATGGCATGGAAGCAGTCCTGCCTGTTGAAGTAGAGATTCCTTCACTGCGCGTGATGATGGACGTCAAACTGGATGAGGCTGAATGGGTGCGTGCTCGTTACAATCAGCTATGTCTAATTGAGGAAAAGAGATTAGCGGCTATCTGTCATGGTCAGCTTTATCAGAGGAGAATGAAGCGGGCATTCGATCAACGAGTACGTACTCGAGAGTATCGAGTGGGAGAGCTTGTATTGAAGAGGATCGTTCCTCCAGGTTCAGATAACAGGGGCAAGTGGACCCCAAACTACGAAGGACCATTCATAGTGAAGAAAGTATTCTCAGGAGGAGCACTGATGCTCACCACTATAGATGGAGAGGACTTCCCATCCCCTGTTAACTCGGACGCAGTTAAAAAATACTTCGCATAAAGAGACCCGCTGGACACAAAAAACAGAATGTAAGTCCAGGCAAGAAAAGGGCATCCCGGCGAGCTAAAAACAGAATAAAAGCTCGGGCAAAAATTAGGGAAATAAATATAAATATAAACAATGTACACCCGCTGAGTTGAAAAGCCACATTGGACAGCTCAGGCAAAAAAGGGTATCCCGGTGGATTGAAAACCCGAGAGGGCGATCCACGCAAAATAAGGGAATAAGCGAATAACTGTGATCCAAGTTATCTGAACTACGTCATCGTTTTGTACAGCTTGACAATGTCAGAAGGATAGGAAACAGTCCCCTCGTCCTCTCAGAAAGCCAAAGCAGAATGGAGAGTCTTGAAGACATGCAGGTCATAGCAGAAATGGAACTCCTTGGAATGCCGTGTACATTGCCATTAGGATAGTTTCTTTTCTCAATTTTTATAGTGGCTACCTCTTTCCATGTGGTTGCTCCTTGATGTAAATCTTTGCCTATTCAGAGGCCATTCAATAAAAATAATACTCAGTCAAAAAGCTGTGTGTGTTTATTTTTGTTTGCAAAATGTCCTGAATTTTTGGCAAAAATAGCATTGCATCTAAACATGGTAATAATTTTGAAAAGAAAATTGACATGCAAGGAAACTGTAACCCTCTTTGAGTGTCGGGTGACGATGGATGAAATGATCATTCCATGCAAATCCCCGGGACACACGTGTGTTTTCTGTTGTTGCAGGTTGCAGGATGGCGTCACATCAAGCAATTTACTCTCCCCCAGTAAGAGTATCTCCCCAAGCAGAGATTTCTTCTCCCAGCAGGTATCTGAAATCCCGACTCGTCTAAATAGAGATTTTTCCTCCAACCAAGCCTTGGCAGCAGCCCAAGCAGTTTCTTCTTCCCCAGTGAAGCGGCAGTCCATTCTTCCCCAGCGGAGTATGCCTAGCAAGTACCTGGAAGCCTGGCATCATCAAAGATGAAGTTAACAGTATTTTATCTCCAGCAAGAGTCCTTGCCTATCAGGTATTTGAAGGCCTGATATCCTCTCAGAGTCTTGAATCATCAGACGCTCTCCACAGTCAGAGTATTTGCCCAAGAAGCTTCCCCGGCCAGGGCGGAAGATGATCCGGTCCCCACAGAGTTCATATTGGATTTTCGCCTCCGTCCGTGAAATATTTCTCAGCCAAGTTGTCATACTTTTGGGTATTTGATGATACAACCAGGTATTCATCACCTCAGTCAGAGTTGAGTGTCCATACCTCTTGACTTGTCTTCCCCTGTAGAGTTGTATCTCTTGCTGCCAATCAGGCATTTGTCTACCGCTCCTCTGTGTTTGTCAACACTCGTTTGTGTTATCCCTAAGCAGGTTTTTCCCCAACAAGGACATATTACTGCTTTATTGTTGCTCGTCTGCATCTTTCAACACTCGCCTGTGTTAGCTCTGTGGTATTGTTCGTTTGCTTTCCCCAGCGGTGGTTTGTGATTACTTTGATTCTTCTCGTTCGCAATTCCAAACACTCGTTTGTGTTTGGTTATATCAGTTGCTGTTTGCTCGTCTGCAATTTCCAGCATTCGTCTGTGCTTTGAAATGGTTACCTTGTTATTGCTCGTCTGCAATGTCCAACACTCGTCTGTGTTTGGTTATTTGCTGTTGCTCGTCCGCAACTCCTCAGCACTCGTCTGTGTTTGGTTATTTGCTGTTGCTCGTCCGCAACTCCTCAACACTCGTCTGTGTTCTGATATGTTATTTGTTGTTGCTCGTCTGCAACCTCCCAGCACTCGTTTGTGTTTGGTATTGGATCCTTCGCTGCACTCGTCTGTGCCTTGATATGTATTCTCTGTTGTTGCTCGTCTGCAACTGTCCAGCACTCGTCTATGTTTGTTTGAAGCTCGTCTGCTTTTACCCCCCAGAAGTCGTTGTGTTCTGAAGCTCGTCTGCTTTGCTTGGATACTCGTATGTATCATACTCGGCACTCGTCTGTGCTAGCTTGCACCTGAATATGAAGATTTGTTGTTTATCCTGATATTTCTGTGACTACTTCAAATGCTCGTCTGTGTTTGAATTTCTGGTATTCGTCTATACCAGTGGCTGATACTTGTCTGCATCATTGCCTGAGACACTCGTATGTGTTTCTCAGATCATCGTCTGATACTCGTCTGTATCATCGACTTATGGCACTCGTCTGTGTTATTTTGATGATCATCCAATACTCGTCTGTATTGAAGAGGTTTAGAATCCTGACAGTGGGAATTAATGTCAAAATTGATACCAGTCCTGGCGTAACAGGTAAATCCGAAGGAGGCTCGTCTGTCTCAAGCACCAATTATGGTTGTTGCACCTGGCGTAACGGGTTTGCTCAGAAGACTCGTCTGTCTTATACCATATATCCGCGGATAATATATGAAGAAGGTTCGTCTACCTTGATTGCATGTCTATCCCACAGACTTAAGTGCATTACCGGTCCTGGCGTAACAGGTAAATCCGAAGGAGACTCGTCTGTCTCATGTTATATGCAGTGTTTGAGGACTCGTACGTCCGGCTCCTGGCGTCGCAGGGTTGGTTGGAGACTCGTCTGTCTCAGATTGTTGTATTGCAGTGTTTGAGGACTCGTACGTCCGGTTCCTGGCGTCACAGGATGGTTTGAAGACTCGTCTGTCAACATGTTCTAATTCCAGATATCAGTTTCAACTTGGAAGAAGCTCGTCTGCTTTTTTCTCCACCTCATATCCCCAGAGCGTCATCTGGTTGGGTTTATTTCCCAGTGTTGCATTCTTCGTCAGAGTGCAAATTTCAGGTCTTCTTGGTATTCAATCACAGTTCATCTTGAATGGTCAATAGCCCGTGCTATCATCCTTTTCGGATTAACTGGTGATTGAATAGGGGCAGCTGTAACACCCCAAATTTGCCCTCTTATTCTTAAGCATCATATCGCATCATATCACATCATATTCATCATTTAGCATATCATTTCGCATACATTACATTACATTTGCATAGAAAAATGAGGCATAACATCCATGGCATAACATAGGGCTAGCAGTGATTTCGCTTCAGGTACGGTTGTTCAATTATTATCTGATTCAGATGGAAGTTTGATTAAATCTTGGGCAAGTTATCAGGAGGTTCAATCAACTAAATTCAGAGGTTTTTGTTTAAGCAAGTCAGGCTGGATGGATATTCAAGGGAGCGAGCGATGATGTTACAATACAAGTGGAAGCTTGATTTAATCTTTATCAGATATGTGTACTTCATTTCCCAATTAGTCAGGCTATGGAAAAGTCATTATTTCTTTGTGGTTAATGATCATCGAAGCTTAACTCATTTTTTTAAGTAAAAAAAAAAAAAGAGTTTGGAGCTCAAATCATTGTGTTAAGTGGCAAGGTTCAGATAATTATTGATTCAAGGCTCAAGTCCATTCGAGATCAATTCAAGATTCATTCTGATTTAAGGTTCCTATTATTTCAAGTTCAATATGGACTTATGCTTGAATTTATTTCTCAAGGGATATTCAAGGCTTTATTTCATTTGAGAATAAAAAGAAAAGAAGAAAGGTTAAGTTCCGATAAAGTAAAAACTTAAGGCTCGTTTAGGAGTGAAGTTTGGTGGAGGTGTAAATAATATTTTCATGTCCCATTACCATAAAAAGGGCCCATTATGTTATTTTGCAAGGAAAATGGAAAAGGAGGTCTACCATGACCCACAAAATACAGATATGCCCAATGTTCACAATTACTAAGTTGTTACTTCACAAGCCAACGCACGACGTCGTACTGGCTTCAGCTAGCCTCATGGAGTTTTAAATGAATTCACGCAACACGCAGGCTATCAAATCGTGACTAAAACGCAGAAGGCACTGTGTCAAAAGGCAAGCTATATTGAGCGAAACGCAGATGAACATCATGAGCAGAGTTCTCGGGGGAAAAAAATTCAAAGAAAAATAAAATAAAAGAATAATCTCAGAAGAAGGAGATAACAGATTTCCTAACTGAATTTTGCAGATCATTCAATAACAGAACCATTATTCTCATCACAAAGTGATAATCTATATTTTCCATAACCGTTTTTTCATCTTTACACAATAATAGAATAGAAAAAGAATTTTACCATAACAGAAAAAGGGCTCTCATTCAAGAAAAATAACAGAACTGAAAATCTCTCACTCTAACAGAATAACAGAACTCCGAGTTTTCACTCTCTCTCTCTCACCAATTCTCCTGAATCTCCAACAGAATTCTTCAAGAATTCTCACTAATTCTCTGAAACCTTCAACGGATTCTTCACAACCTCATCAATCTCCTTCCTAATCTTCCTCCAATTTTCTTCAATCTTCATCACAAATGGCATAGAGAAGCTTCAGCAATCGCCAATTCGCCGCAATATTCATCAAACATCATCTTCATCAGCTTCACGAAGTTGATTCCAATCTCGAATTCGCGCTGCAACCTTTGGCAATCTGCTTCAGTTTCGTCAATCAGACAGAGTCCTCGCAGCAGCATCAACCAACCTGCAAGTGTATTCAATACGAAAAACAAGCCAGATTCGCAAAAGAGAAGGAAAAATTCGAATCAGAAGCAAAAACAGTTGAAAGCGAAACACTACCGAATTGAGGCTAACCTGCGTATCATTCGCCGCGGCATCGTGTAACAGGTACGCTTTCGGTTTCGTCACTTGATATAATTGCTAGCTGTATGCTGAATTTAGTGTAGCTGGCTGTGATTTTCGTTCGGTTGCTTTGCGTGTCGTTAAGCGAGTCCGACTGCAGGGAAGATTTCTGTTAGCTAGGTTCGTTTCCTTTGGTAAAATGCTTAGCTTAGATTAGAGTTGGATCGAACTGATTGAGGAAGAAGGAGAGGTTTAGATGTAGGCTTTTCATTTTGAAATTGACTTCGAATTCGGATAAATTGTGAGGGTTAGGTTATGTCATGGAAAGGTGAGAGGTTGTCGGCGGAGGGTAAGAGGTTGACGGAGATGAGTGTTCGCCGGCGAGTTAGGGATGAGTGTGTAGCGGTGGTCAGAGGTTGAACAATATGGAGCGAGTGCGATTCTGTGAAGGGAGATGAAGAAGATGACGACGGATTTGAGAGAAATAGAGAGACATTGGGGGCTCTGTGTGTGAAGTTTTGTGTGAGGATGGAGAAGAATGGCGGCGGCGGATATGTATGGTGATGGCCGAATGGGAGTGAGTAAGAAGAGGAAAAAACACGGCGGAGGAAGGGCGGAAGTGGAGGTGATAGCCGAATGAGAGTGAAGGGAAGGAACATGGCGGCGACGTTCTTTAGGGTTTAGAAAAGGGGGAGGCGAGTTTGTGAGGGAGAGAGAGGAACTTTGCTGTTACAGTATTGTTTGTTCTTTGAGTAGTGTTTAGAAATGTAATATAATGTTTAACTAATTAATAAAATGTTAGTAAATAATCATGTTATTTAGTTAAGCTGAATATTGTTTAGAAAATAATTGATTAGAATATTGTTTAGGATTAATCAGTATAATAATATAATATGTTTAGATTAATAATGTTTAGGAAATAGAAATAGGTTAATTGGTATAATTGGTTAATATTTATTTAGAAATGTAATATAGTGTTTAATTAATTAATAAAAGTTTAGAAAATAATAAGTTTAGTTAAATGTTCAGTTAATGTAAAATGCTTAGGATAATGATTGTTTAGGAAATATAATAGAATTTAAGAGTTTAATTGTTTAGAATTTGTTTAGGATAATAATGGATTAGAATTTGTTTAGGAATAATTGATTAGAATTTGGTTTGGTTAATAATTGTTTAGAATAGATTAGGATAATAATTGTTTAGAAATTTAATATAATGTTTGATTAGTTAACATTTTTTTAGAAATATCATGTTTAGAAAAACTGTTAGGAAATATAATTGTTAGTATTAATAATAATGTTTAGGGAAATAAATTGTTTAGGAAATATAAAGAGTAATTAGTGAATCATGTTTAGAATAAATTGATTAGGAAATATAAAGAGTTTAATTTTTGTTTAGAATATTTTGTTTAGGATTAATTAGCAATAATAATTGTTTAGAAATAATAAGATTTAATTAATTTAGTATAATGATGATTAGGGAATAAGAAATTTGAGAGGTTTTTTTGGTGTGTTTGAACCTGGGCCAACAAAATTCTAGGACCCAGGATGAGATGATTTTCGCACCCCCTACCCTACTGGCCCATTAATTTCCATGTTCAAAAACATTACTATACGCACCTCCACCCTAGAACATAATCCTGCGCATCCTGGGCTTTCCAGCTTGCTATCCGCACCCCACCCCGTTTGGGCCCATTCACATTACATTTACCTAGCCTGCTAATCTCACCTCCTTCCTATTTCTTTTATTTTCTTTCTCAACTTAATTTTTCCTTATATTCAGTTTGCTTTTAATTCATTAAAAATACAAATATTCATCTAAAAATTCCAAAATAAATCATAGATGTTCCTTTGTGTCTCTAAAATTTTGTAGCATTTTTTATTTTATTTTTTTCATTGATCCACGTGCCAGAATTAAATCATCAAGGTACATAGCTTCATTTGCTTCATTTCTTGACCAGCCTGTCTTGTTGATTTTCCATAGACTTCAATATTTGGAGTTTTGATCCCATTCTTTTTGCATTGTGTTCCTAAGATCTTCTAGTTTTCATGTGATTTTTCTCAGAATTTTTAGAAAATTATTTCTTGGGTTTTGATCTGGTATCTTGTGATGTAAGTTTTCTGTCCTAGCTTGTGTTTATGCCTCCATTTGACCTAGTTCCTTTATGAATTTTTGCAAATCCTTTTGGCAAGTTGATATAATGTGTTTTAAGATCATTTGGTTCCAGTTGTAGATTTTTAGGTGTCCGGTTGATTATTTGTGGATTTTTGTTCTCACCTTGTCCCTTTTTGCTTCTTTTGGTTCATTAGATTTCTTATAGGCTTAAAAGGGCACTTGTGCCAACTTCTTTTTCTCATTTGGGGTTTCTTTGGGGTATGGGTACCTTCCTGGTCCTAGGATGGGTCTTGGTTCTTCTAAATTTTTGAGTTTGCTTCATATTCAAGTCATTTGTTTCTTTAAGTGTTTAAGTTCCATCTTTTGGTTCCATTGCTTTTATTTTGATATTGTTTGGTATTGTGTGACTTCTCTCTTCATCTTGCTGGCCTCTTAAGCCATTCTTTATGTCATTATGATTCTGGTTTTGAACTTTGTGTTTGCATTTTGTGTGTTTTGTATTACATCTTTCATAAGTGCGCATTTGTTTCCATGTGTATCCATGTTGCCTCATTTTAAGTCATAAGCTTTTCATTTTTATTTCTTTAAGTTGAATTAGCATTAAGCATTTATTTACTTCATTTCACTTCTGATTGTTAGATGATGTTATGTTAATTTGTTCATTTTTGTTCACTTGTGCATGCTAACCTTGCAGGGGCTATGGTAAGTGTGAGATGTGGGAATTGAGTTCCACATCTCTAATTCTTATCTCTTCTTTTTATGTTTATGTGAGCTAACTCTCTTTTGTTGGGCCTAGGCCTTTCTCATCCCTTCTTCTATCTTCTTCTTCCTTCTTCATTAGGATAGAAACCTCACTAACCTTTAGGATATCCATGCATGTGAATACTTAGGATTATTTTAGTCCCCCTTTAGAATTTTTCCTTTGAGATCCTTTGGTGCTTTCTCTTCTCATCTTCAAACTTAATTCTAATTCATTTAATAAAGGTTGAGTACTTTCATGTGACATGAGACTTTGCTATGAGATGCTCACATGCGTTCCATTTCGGGGCGAGGTGTGAGTCATCACTCGTGGTGGATAGGTCTTAGCATGAGTACCTCACAAAGAAAAGCTAAAAAACACTTCTTAACCAAAAAAACCACAAAAATACTTAATAATGGTAATAGGCCAGTGTGCTTGAGCCTTCACTTGTGGGACTAGATTTGGGGATTTTCTCCATAGATAGGTGTGCCTCTTGCGCATTCCATTTCGGGATGATGTGAGATGTACACATCCCATTGAGTAAGACTTAGGTACACTTACCTATGCAAACCTTCATTCATAAGAGCTTCTAAAAAACACCAAACAAACAATAAGCGTCTTTCCTTCGGAAATTCTTTTCTCCCCTCATTCGCTCCGTACGCGAACTTGCTCCTACTTGTCACTTTGCAAGACGGTTACGCACTCGTCGTCCGAGCCTGCAACACCTGAGCATTGACATAGGCAGTTCAAGCCTTTAATTCACAAACAATTTCTTTTCTACCCCTAGTTAGGGGAACTACGGCGTCTCTGATCCTCATTATCCTGATGAGGTACGTAGGCAGCGGGGTAGGGCCCGTTCGAGCATATTCTTTATTTTCCCTACATTTTCCCCCTTCTGTTCTTTCTCTTTTCCAATTCCCTTTCTCATTTCTCATTCCAGTTCCAGTAGCAGTTTTATTCGGCAACATTCTTTATTTCTCACCCTTTGAAACAAGCAAGCAAGCGTGGATCCCGTTGGGTACGGCGGACGATCTGGGGTGCTAATACCTTCCTAGGTTGTAACCGACTCCCGAACTCAGATCTTTGGTTTGCAGGACCTTGTCCTTTCCTTCTTCCTCAGGTTTGTGCAACATTACCTTTCCCATTCATTCGGGATAAAAATGTCTGGCTGGCGACTCTACCTTTTCCGCGCCACTTTCGCGTTTGTACTAGGATGAAAATCCCGGGAGCGACACCGGGGGCTCGGAGAGGACCTTCTTCAAATGGAGCAGTTCCTGTTCACATTCGTCGGTCCATTCGAAGCTGGCCTCCTTACAAAGGAGTCTGAAGAAAGGTAGCGCATGCTGGCCAGATTTGGTGATGAAACGGGAGAGTGAGGCGAGCACCCTGTTGAGGGATTGGATTGATTTTTTGGTCTTCGGGGTTGGAAATTCGGAGAATGCTCGGCATTTGTCGGGGTTGGCCTCGATTCCCCTCTCGGTGAGGTAGAAACCGAGGAATTTCCCTGTCCGGACGCCGAACATGCATTTTTCAGGGTTAAACCTCATTTTGCACTGTCTTGCCTGCTCGAAGACTTTGTAGAGGTGTCGAGCATGGTCGACCTCCTCGTGTGATTTGATGATCATGTCGTCCATGTATACCTCGAGCATATCCCCTATCTCTCCCCTGAAGACTTTGTTCATCATGCGCTGTTATGTGGCCCCGGCGTTCTTGAGTCCGAAAGGTATTACGTTGTAGTAGTAATTGTCGGTCGGGGTCATGAACGCCGTGTGTCTCTTGTCCGTGTCCGACATAGAGATTTGATTATATCCACTATATGCATCCATGAAGGACAAGAGTCTGAAACCTGCTGAATTGTCAACGAGTTTATCTATGTTAGGGAGAGGGAAGGCATCTTTGGGACAAGGCCTATTAAGATCAGTATAATCAACACACATGCGCCATTTTCCATTATTTTACTTAACGAAGACTACATTAGAGAGCTAGGTTGTGTACTGGGCTTCAGAAATAAAATTTGCCTCTAAGAGGTCTTTTACAGCTCGCTCGGCAGCCTCCGCTTTCTCGGGGGACTGCTTGCGCCTATGATGTGCTATGGGCTTGACTGCTCGATCCAAAGCTAGTTGGTGGCACGCGACCTCGGGATCTAGACCGGGCATTTCTGTGGCGTTCCATGCGAAGAGGTCGGAGTTCTCCTTGAGGCACGTCGTGAGCTGCTCCCTTGTTTCCTCGGGCAATCCTTTGCCTATCCTCACTGTTCTTCCAGGGTCGTCGCTCAGAGGGATGAGCTCGAACTTTCCGTCTGGGATTGGCCGAAATGGGTGTTCGAGAGTATGTTCCTCGGTGGGCATCCATTCTTCAGTTTCGTCCTGGCCAATGCGGCAATCGAGGTCGATGGCGTTGATTCCCTGGGGGGGAGGATCTTCGGTCTTGGGTTTTTTGTTGCTCTTTGTATTGACCGTAGCCTGTCCTTTTACTGCAGCGTCGTAACACCGTCGGGCAGCCTCGATGTCGCCGTGGATGGTAACTACGCGGCCTAGTTTGGTGTAGTACTTCATCTTCAGATGGACAGTAGACGGGACCGCGGTCAGCTCGGCTAATGTCGGGCGGCCGAGGATGCAATTGTAAAGAGAGGGACACTCTATGACCAGGAATTGGATTTTGATTTCTCTGGCCGTCTCCTGCTCTCCGAAAGTAACGAGGAGCTCGACGTATCCCCACAGTTTTGTCGTGGCTCCGTTGAATCCTTGGAGGTTGGATCCGACGTAGGGAGATAGGTTGGTTTTGTCTAATTTCAGAGTCTTGAAAAGGTGGACGTACATGATGTCTACTGAGCTGCCTTGATCGACCAGAATGCGTCTGACGTCGAACTGGGCCATCTTGGCTCTAATCAATAGTGGGATGCCCGAGTTTGGGGAGCCGCCCGGAAGCTCTTCCAAAAAGAAGGATATTGGGCTGGATTTGCCCCGGTATTTTGTCAGTGTTGCCTTTTGCTCGAGTGCAGTCAGAAGGAGCTCGTCGAACTTGCGTTTTACTGAAAGGGCGGCGGCCTCGCCGTTCATCCCTCCGCCCGATATGACGAGGGCAGTCGGAAAGTCTTCCCAGGGGCTGAGTGCGGCGATCCAGCCTCCAGGCAGTGTCTCGGGGAAGCTGAAATCCTCTGGACGTGATACGCAGAGGGCCACTTGATAAGGAGAGTCGTCGGGGGGTGTATCCTCCCGAGGTCTCTTCTTCTCCGGCTCTTCGTGCTTGGAAGTTTCGTTCCTCCTAGTGTATTGCTTAAGATGCCCTTCTTGGATTAAGATCTCTATTGCATCTTTTAAGTGAACGCAATCTTCAGTCACATGCCCGTGGCTTCTGTGGAACCTGCAGTATTTGGATTTGTCGGTGTGAGGCTTGGGTGCAGATGGTTTTGGGAACCTCACTCTGCCCTGTTTGAACTCGGAGTTGATGCATTCGGCGAGGATGCGCTCGCGGGGAGCTGTCAGTAAAGTATACTCGTTGTATCGGCCCGCGGGACCTCTTTCTTCTCGAGGTTCGCGGGGTTTCTCTTCCCTTCGTCTGTCTCCGTTGCGACGAGGAATGTTCGGATCTTCACGCTTGGGATGATCGGTATCCCTAGTATTACGGCCGCTGCGAGCGTTGTGGACCACCTGCTTTTCCTCGTATCTGATGTAGGCCTGGGCCTTATGTAGGAGGTCATTCAAGGTGCGGGGAGGCTCTATCCCAACGGCTCGACTGAGCTCTCTACCGGGCAAGAGTCCCCTCTCGAGGAGGTATTTCTTCATGTGTTCAGTGGTGTCCACCTCGACAGCCTCTTGGTTGAATCGTTCGATGTACGAGCGCAATGTTTCATTTTTATTTTGTACTATGGCTTCAAGGGTTGCCTCTATCTTGGGATGGCGCCGGGAGGCTGTGAAATGCCTCGTGAACATGGATCTCATAACTCTCCAAGATGTGATGGATTCTGGGGCCAAGCTTTTGTACCAGGCCATGACCCTTTTCCTGAGGGTCGTCGAGAACAGCCTACTCTTGAGATGCCCGGTGATGTCATTGCAGTAGCCGAGAATTGCGTCGACGTTGTCGACGTGATCGTCGGGGTCGGTAGTCCCATCGTACACGGCCAGGTTAGGAGGTTTCTCCATGCCTTTGGGGAGCGGAGCTTCCATTATTTCCCGTGACAGGGGGCAGTGCAGGTCTTCTTCGTCGCTTCTTGGTGGAGAGAGTTCGTTACGGTCAGGGCTACGATCGCGCCTCGGTGAGGTTCCCGATCGACCGGTGTTACGGCGGGCGCGTGCCCTACTGACGTTAGGCTCTGGGGAGCGATGTCCTTGTTTCTTTGGTTCTTCTGGACGTTGTTGTGTCCTCCTCTCTTGTTGAGATCGGACCTCCTGCCGATCAGCTTCTAGGGCCATGATTCTCTCATGCTGCTGGTAGAGCATGAAGTTGGCCTGGTTGAGGGCGTTCACCATAGCAATCATGGTGGCGTCTCCTTCGACGGGAACGGGGATGGGTTGAAACGCCTCAGTCCCTTGGTTTTGAACTTGAGGGGGTCCCCATTATTCTGGGGCTCAGGAGACGGGGTGGCCGGACGACCATCTCGGGCGTCTGCTTCATGGTACTGCAGGCTGTCCTCTATTGTGTAGTCGACGAGGGGACAGCTGCGCTCATTGAGTTGTTCTCCGGACATGTTGGAAGGACGGTGTTTGAGCTTTGATCTTCTGTTGTGGAAGAAGGGGAAGCTAGTTTCCCACAAAAGGCGCCACTGATCTCACCTGATCAGAAGGGTCTTCCAATGACTTGATGTAAGGGCCAGAGAATGAGGGGAGAAATGGGGGTGTACCTGCAAAGCACTCCAATGCTTAAGTCAGAAGAGGTACAGTATAGTATGGTTACTTCAAATGAGTGAGAATACCTGACCCTTTACTGAAAAAGGGTATTTATAATATGCCCCCAGCACTGGGCCAAGGTCCCTCTATGGGCTTAGACCAGCTAGGCCCAAGGAGGAACTGCCAAGGAACGCGTAAGAAGCGTGAAGACCTAGCTAAAAGGTCTGGTCCTTGGTCTAACTGCCCCTATCTTCCAGGAGATAATAAAGGGCATTTGGGTGACGTGGTAAGTGAGCTGATAGATGTGCTCTCTGCCCGTCTTTAGTGTATGCCCGTCGCATAAGCAGCTGGTTTGACCAGGAGGTGCTCCTGCTCGGGGTATATGAGTCTCTGCTCGACCTGTTGGGCCGTGGCCCTGTACATTCTTGAGGCCCAGTCCAGAACAGGTCCCATTTTATTTCTTTGTGGTGGAGCTATTGAGACATATACTGCATAACTAAAAATCTTTAAATGTGAAATATTAGGTTCTTTACCAATTGTAAGTTGACAAGGGGTATGTTTATGATCAACATTTGGCCTTAAACGTATGAGTGTTGTAGTATGTAAAATTGCATGACCCCAACTAGTAACTAGTATTTTAGTTCTCATTATTAATAGTCTAGCAATATATTGAAGACGTTTGATTAATGACTCCGTTAAACCATTTTGTGTATGCACGTGAGGAACAGGGTGTTCAACAGTAATTCCAATTGACATGCAATAATTATTAAATGATTCAGATGTAAATTCACCGGCATTGTCAAGTCTAATTTTTTTTATAGTACAATCAGAAAATTAAGCTCTAAGTTTAATTATTTGGGCAAGAAATTTTGCAAATGTCATATCACGACTTGACAGTAAGCATACATATGACCATCTACTAGATGCATAAATTAATACCATAAAATACATGAATGGTCCTGATGGTGGATGAATAGGTCCATATATGTCTCCTTGAATTCTTTCAAGAAATGCCAGTAATTCTTTCTGAATTTTGTCTGGTGAATGCTTTGTTATTAGTTTGCCAAGAGATAAAGCTTCACATGGTTACCTTTTGTAAGTTTTAAACCTTTCAATGGATGATCATGTGTACTTTCAACTATTTTACGCATCATTGTTGAACCAGGTGACCTAAAAGATCGTGCCATAATGTCACCATTTTGAGATCTTCTTTTAATATCAAATTACATTCAATTGCATATATATATATATATATATATATATATATATATATATATATATATATATATATATATATATATATATATATATATATATATATATATATATATATATATATAAGTATAATGTAATCCAGAAGGCAATTTTGGTAGTTTTTCTAAAATTTTATTCTTTCCCAAAACATTAGAAGTGATATTAATGTATTTCATGTTACCTTCAGTTGCAGTTTCAGTATCATATCCTTGATATATGTCATTAAAACTCAACAAATTTAACTTTGATTTTGGAGCATATAAAACATTATTAATGACAAACTTTGTCCCATTTGGTAATATGAACATAACATTATGTTAATGCTATTATTCTATGATTGGCATTATGTTTGGTAAAACTAATATGGCTGGAAAATGTTGAATAAGAAGTTCCATATTAACATGGTATAGATTCTGGAAGAACATGTCAAACATGATGTCCTGACATGGTGGCACAGATAAATGTGGAAGTTGTCAAAGAAGATGTTGAATTCAGTTCAGAATGTCCTATCAGATGTTGGGACATTATCAAACAGAGTATAAGAACTTAATTCAGGATGTCCCAACAGATGTTGTCATATGTCACAGTCAGATGTCAAAGAAGATGTTGAAGTATCTGCAAATGTCATGACAGAATGTTACAGACAGATGTCAAAGAAGATGTTGAAACATCTGCAAATGTCATGACAGAATTACTGTCATATGCTACAGACAGATGTCAAAGAAGATGCTGAAACATCTGCAAATGTCATGACAGATGTCAAAGAGAATGTTGAAACATCTGCAAATGTCATGACAGATGTCAAAGAGAATGTTGAAACATCTGCAACTGTCATGACAACATTACTGTCATATGTTACATATAGATATCAAACAAGAAGTGTTGAACTTAGTTCAGGATGTCACACCAAATGTTGTGACACTGTCAAACAGAGTAACAGTTAATGAACTTAAGTCAAGATATCAGGATGTCACACCAGATGTTAGGACATTGTATCAGTTGATGGAATAAGTTCAGTTTACAGGATGTCCCATCAGATGTTGTGACATTGTATCAGTAAATGAAGTAAGTTCAGTTTTTCAGGATGTCCCAACAGATGTTGAGACATCTCAGACCTGTTACCAGAATTAATTAATAACTAACTGATCTGAGATATTTAAGGAGAGTTATCTGGAATTAATTATGGATGGATAAAAACAGAACAAGGCGCATCTGTAGGGAGTTTTGTTATGAAGATTCAGATTAATCAGAAGAACAAAATCACCTAGAATCTAGGAAGTAACAAACCCTAATTCAAGGTGATGACATTGGATTTATCAGATCTGAATTATGCAGAATATTCTGGAGATATTATGCAATCATATGTGGTGCTGATCTAGAAGATCTTAAAGACTCAATTTAAATTGAAGACAAATATTGAAAAATATAGGTTTCTATATTTAGAGATATTTTAGGAGTTGAAGATATTTTGGAATATTTGTAGCAGATATTTCTGCATATTTGTAGCAGATATTTCTGCATATTTGTAGCAGCTATTGTTGTGATTGTTTAGGCCCAAATCCAGTTGGGAATAGGTTATAAAAGAAACCTTGTAACCTAGTTTAGAATCAACCCAATCAACCGAAAATGTAAACATTATTAGGGTTGTGTCCTTGTGTCAGCCGTGCATAACAAGTTACTCTATTGTGGCTGTTTCACTTGTGATTCTCGAAGCTTGTAAGCAAGAGAAGTTTTGTGACTTGATTGAAACTGTGAAGTAAGATCAAGCTGTATTGTTTGAAGAATGTCTTCAACTTTATTAAACTTGTAAACTTGATCACTGGGTGATTGAGGGGGAGTGAGTAGGGTACTCTTATCTAAGTTGTGTCTTAGGTAGAAATTGCATTGGGTAGTTATTAAGTGATAGATTAAACAGGGTGGTTTAAGTCTAGAATTAATATTACTTATAGTGGATTTCCTCCTGGCTTGGTAGCCTCCAGATGTAAGTGTGGTTATACACTGAACTGGGTTAACAAATTCTGCTGTGTTCTTTATATCTTTTATGTTTTATGCAGTACCTGAACTGAATGTCCTATCAGATGTCCCAACATCCTGAAGCATGTTTGACTCTGATATATCAGAATTATTTAAGTACTGATATGTTTGCCTTACCATGTTTATAAGTAATAGATAAGATGTCTCAACATCATATTCGACATCTGAGTCTGTCATACCAGAATTTCACATTACTTGTTCCTTCAATCAAATCTGTAGGACCTGAGATTGTATTTATTACACCTTTAGTAGGATTTATTTCAGTAAAATATTTCTTACTTTTGAGGATTGTATGGGTAGTCACACTGTCCGGAATGCAAATGTCTTTGACACGTTCCATGTCTAACCTTCTTAAAATAAAAATAAGAGTAAACAGAGAGTAAGTCAACAACATATTTAACATTTTATTGCATGCAAACATAACATGCATATTCTTGAGTTAATACATATTCCAAATATAAAGTTAATACAAACATATCACACATTATTCAGATAGTTACGTAATCCATTGTTCCTTCAACAAAATCAACAGTCTCAAAATATGCATTATCATTTCTCGGTTTAATCTCATTAAAATTCACTTATTTTCCCTTTTCTTCTACAAAAGCCATTTGTCTTTTACACAAATGTTCTGGTGTTCTACACACCTTAGACCAGTGACCTTTCTTTCCGCATCTGTAGCATACATCCTCATAATTTCTTGAGGACCTTTTTGGATATACTTTCCATTTCCTTGATAATTTCAATTATTTTTGTCATTATCTGGGAGATCTATAATTATTCATATGACTTCGTCCACGTCCTCTACCACGAAAGTGGTTTTGACCGTGGAAAAGGTTTCGACCATGATATCTTCCTGGATTGTGACCATCAAAACGAGCACGACCATTATTACCATCAAAACGAACATGACCACCACGTCTCTTGAGACGATTAGAGCCACCACGCCCACGACTAAAGGTTGTGGCATTAATTTCAGGATATGTTATTGTTCTTGTGGGTCGTGTCTGGTGATTTTTTATAAGTAGATCGTTATTTTGTTCTGCCACCAGAAGAGCTGCAATTAATCTGAATACTCAGTGAATTTCTTCATTCTATATTGTTGTTGCAATAATACTTGGGATGCATGGAAAGTTGAAAAAGTTTTTTCCAACTTTTCTTTTTCAGTTATAATTGTGCCACAAAGTTCAAGTTGTGCTAATTTGGTGCATAGCAGAGTTATATGCAATGACACTTTTATAATCTTGGAATCTTAACTTGTTCCACTGATCCATTAACGAGGGTAATAAGACTTTCTTTTGATGTCCAAATCTTGCTTTAATTTTATTCCACAAAATTTTGGGATCTTTAACATTTGAATATTCTGTTTGCAATCCATCATCAAGATGGTGCTTGATTATTCTGTTCACTTTTGACTTCTTTTTTTTCCATTTCATCTGGGTCATCAGTTGATTTTCCAGAATGGTCTCCTTCAAGTATTTTGTTAAGTCCATCACATGTAAGGTATACGATCAAATTGTTATTCCATGTTATGAAGTTGTCCCCAATAATGCTTAAGATTTTGAATTGATATTTAAGATTTGACATGATTATATCAATAATTCAGATGAACATAATCAAAATTTAATACATAAACAATATATTATATATTAATAATAACGATTACAAAAAAAATCACGATCATGATTTATTCAAAAATCTTTGCTAATAAAACAAGCTAAGACTAGTAATGGTAAAATAATAAGTATCATTAATGTTATATAATCATTACCTAGTTCTTCATGTTTGATGATACAGATAAGGAATAAAATAATGACAAGTAGAGTGATGAACACAAGGAAAAATTTAGCCATTTGAAAGATATGAGTGAATATTTGAGAATCATGTAAAATTTATGAAAGAAGTTGAATTATATATAGATAAATTTGTAAAATGGCTGTTAATGTTACCGTTAGTGAAAAGAAAAAGAAAAAGGAAAAAGAGAAATAAAAGATAAATATCATCAAAATCAAATTAAAGTGTGTTAAAAATCAAATAGCTATTACGAGAGTTTAGAGGTAATTATAAGATAACATATAGGATTTTAGACCTCCACTAAATATAAAATTTAGTAACTGAAAATAAAAATTAGTAACAACATGTGAGATTTTAAACCTCCACTATATTTAAAAGTTAGTAACTTAAAATAAAATTTAGTGACAACATGTGAGGATTTAAATCTACACTAAATATAAAAGTTAGTAACAAAAGATAGTGGTTTTTAAACCTTCACTAAATATAAAAGTTAGTAGCAACAGGTGGCGGTTTTTAAACCTTCACTAAATATAAAAGTTACTAACAACAAATTATGTTTTTAAATCTCCACTAAATATAAAAGTTAGTAACATCATATTATGTTTTTTAAGCCTCCACCAAATATAAAAGTTAGTAACAACAAATGGGGGTTTTTAAACTTGCACTAAATATAAAAGTTAGTAGCAACAGATGGTGGTTTTTAAACATCCACTAAATATAAAAGTTATTAACGGAATATAAAAATTAGCAACTGCATATGAGATTTTAAACCTCCACACAAAATATATAAAAACCACACTTATTATAGAGCACTTGATAAATTGTCAATTTTCTATAACAAGAGGTTAAAGTAAAAATAAAGATAAAATTCATTCTAGTTATAAATCACTTGACTAATTGTCAGTTTTTTATAAGCAGGTTAAATAATAAAAAGGGTTAAATATGTTTTTAGTCCTTATAAATATCTCAATTTTCATTTTTAGTCCTTATTAAAAAAATAATATATTTTAATCCCTACAAAATTATTATGCATGTAGTTTTAGTCCCTTCTGCTAAACCAATGTGTATTTTTAAATGATTATTTTGCAGACATCTTTAAAATGTTATAAAAAGTTTCTCGGAAAAAAAAAAGAACTCAAAATTGATTTCTAAGTCGAGGTTTTCATTACTTTTATCATTATATTTTTAAAATTTAAAAAATTCATATTTAATTCTTCTCATTTTAAAATATTATAAAATTTAGTAAAGAAATATTTTATAATATTCTAAACATGGATGAAAAATATTATTCAAAAATTTAAAATTTTAAGGGTAATTAAACTGTTTTCAAAATTTTAGAAAACAACAGGGACTAAAATTGGATGCATACAAAATTTGTAAGGACTAAAGTATATATTTTTTTTAATAGGGACTAAAAATGAAAATTGAGATATTTATAGGGACCAAAAACATATTTAACCCTAATAAAAATTATAATAATAATAAGATTAAAGAGATAAGTTTAGAAGATATACCTAGTGTAGTAATAACTTCCGTTAGAAATGATCGTGCTGACAACATGTTGAGAAAAATCGATTTAGAATATTAGTTAATATTTATGAACTAATATAAGTTACTAAACTAGAATTAGCAAAGAGAAGAAAAGATGGAAGAGAGAGAAATTTATGAGTGTTTTCATAGTAAGTTTTTGGTGTGAATATTACATTGCCAAATGTGATATTTATACTACTTAAAATACTACTATTACACCAATGTAATAATTAGTCTTATTATTTTAGATATATATTTCAACCCTATAATAGTATGTAGATAAATATGTATCTTATAATAATATTATAACACATTATAGTTAATTTGTGAGAAAAAATAAATTTAATGGAATTCATTTTAAATTTTTTGATAGATTATATGAATATTTTGAAAATATAGATGGATTATTTAAATAATTGAGAAGTGTAGAATAATATAAAAAATTAAATGGGACCCATTTAAACAATCAAAATAAGTTTAATGGATAATGATGCTCTTAGAACCTATAACCTTTGGGCTTAATAACATTAATCAACCTACTATGAAAATGTAAAGTTGCAAATTATATATATAATTATGTTAAATTTTATATTTAATTTAGCAAAAACTATTATAGTATTTAGTTAATTTACAATTATAATTTAATATTATTAACAAATAAAAAATTAATTTCATAGAGTTTTCTATTTATAAGTGAAATGTATATTTCAATATTATTCATATTAAATAAAATAAATTAAAAAAATTCATTATATATATATATATATATATATATATATATATATATATATATATATATATATATATATATATATATATATATATATATGGGTGTTCAATTTCAAACCGATCCAAATAAAAATCGCAAATCAATAAATAAAAACTGAAAAATCGTAAAAAAATCGAATTTATTTGGATGTTATTTTGTTAAAACCGCTTGATTCGGATGGATTTCAATTACTTTTTCAAAATCGATCTAAATCAAATCTAACCCGTTTATCTTAATCAATTTAGACTCATCTCCTTATGCAATGCAATCTACAAAGCTCATTAGTAAAGTATTTGTAGAGAGACTTAGAAACTGTATTCACATGCTTGTTTCACCCTTTCAATCAGGTTTTGTGTCGGGGAGGATCATTCATGAGAATATCATAGTGGCTAATGAGATATTGCACTCTATGAATCGTAGCAAGAGGAAAAAAAGGTTATTTCGGCATAAAAGTGGACTTCTCAAAAGCTTACGATAAGCTCAATTGGGAATTCATTTGGAGGGTGTTGGAAGAAATCAAGTTGTCACCGAAAATGATAAATCTGATTATGCATGGAATTACGAGTATTGAGACGAATATTAAATGGAACAACATACAGTCTGAATTTTTCTACCCAAATAGGGGCATCCGTCAAAGGGATCTTATTTCCCCCTATATCTTTGTGTTTTGTGTGGACAAGATTTCTCACATAATAATGTAGGTTGTAGAAGAGGGGGAGTGGAAGGATTTTAAAGTTGTAAAGAATGGACATGGAGTATCGCATTTGATGTTTATGGATGATTTACTTCTATTTGGAGAAGCAACTATGAACAAATGCAGTATGTTAAGCGTTGTTTGAACAAGTTTTGTGTTATGTCAGGCGAGGAAGTGAGTCATGACAAAACTAGGGTGTTATTATCTAAACATGTAAGTCGCGGTTTGAGGGAGAAGCTGTTGAATATCTCGAGTTTCAAAGAAACAACTTCTCTTGTCAAGTATTTAGGAGTTCATACTACGGGAAAGTCGCCAAGGAGAAACGAATACCAATATATTATTGAGCAGGTGGGTGCTAAGTTGAGAAGCTGGAAAAGTAACACTTCCTGCTCCAACCCCTCAGGGCAATACTTCCTTTCTAGAACCCCTCAGGTCCAAGACTTCTGCTCACGCTAAACTGCCTGAGAATTCCCTTGCTTGAATCGCAACCCAAAACTTATGCTTAATCAATCCACTTGATTAAGACTTCACATCCCTAGCTCAAGGCAAGAGACTTATGTGGCTCAATCATCTTAGCTCGAGTATTCTTTGATTAAGTCCCAATGACTTAAGACTTCTACTCAATCAACCTAGTTGTTTAAGACTTTCACAACTCAAGCACATAGCAAGAAACTTACGTGACTCAAGCATCTTGGCTCGAGTCTTCGTTGCTCAAGCACTTAACAAGAGGCTTTGATCTAAAATACTAAACAAGTTCAGTATAATAGATAACAAGGTATACATGATACAAATATCAGAGGTATGAGAAATCACCATAAAAAGACCTAAAGCTCTTAAGATTTCTAATATATTCAATGATAAGAAATCTTAAGGCTTTTACAATTACAACATACAACGGAAAATTTGCATATGCAAAAGTGTTGATAATTGTTGATATTTTTAATCCTTCTTCTAGATAATTCTTGTTAAAGATTCAACTTGAACCTTCAACCATATTTATAGCCTTTGCAGAAACTAGTCGTTGAATAGGTAACTTGATCAAGAGTCTTTGGTTTTTCTCCATAGTACAAGAGATGTTGAAGATAGATACACTAGAAGATTTGAATCCAATATGTAACTTGTTTAACCTTTGAGTCTTCAAGAGACCTTGTACTAATAGAGTCGTTAAGAGTAGATTTCTGTAATGCATGCCAACCTTTCTTGAGTCTTGCAATCTATAGACTCTAGCTGACAAACTGATTTGACAATACAACTTGCTTTCTGCAGTACGAACAACTTCAACTTTATCACCAACTCTGAATGGTACCAAAAGCTAATATGCATTCACTAAGTGTAGAGACTCGTCTGATATTGAGACCTTCAGCTTCAGAGAGTGTGCCATCTAACACTTAGCAAGTATTCTTCAGATCCTGCCACCAGAACCTAGCAATTCAGCAACTCTCAAGTGCGTCAATGTAACATAAATTCTGACTATAATATTTACAATTATTAGAACATGCACACATGTAAAACACATCAAATAAATCATTGTACTTTCAATACTTTGTTATCATCAAAATCCAAAGAGAATATATCTTGAACAAGTTTTGTTCTAACATAACTCATATCCTATATCCATTAACAGATCCATCAATTTTATATTGTGGAGACAATTTTTATATATAAATTTTAGTATTTTATTGTAGGGTTAAATATGTTTTTAGTTTATATAAATATCTCACATTTCATTTTTAGTCCCTATAAAAAATAGGATATTTTTGTCCTACAAAAGTTTTATACATGCATTTTTAGTCCTTGTTATTTTCTAAATTTTTTTAAAACTATTTATTTACCGCTAAACTTTTAAATTTTTGAATAATATTTTCATACGTGTTTAGATTACTATAAAATATTTCTTTACCAAATTATATAAATTTTTAAAATGAAAAAAAAAATTAAATATGAATTTTTTAAATTTCAAAAGATAATGATAAAAGTAATGAAAATCTCGAATTATAAATCAAATTTTGAATTCTTTTTTCGAGAAATTTTTTTATAACGTTCTTAACATATATGTAAAATAATCATTCAAAAATACGAATTGGATTAACAGTAGGGATTAGAACTACGTGTATAATTATTTTGTATGGATCAAAACGTGCGATTTTTTTTATAGGAACAAAAAATTTATTTTGTGCATTGCAATGATTAAGTACTATGACTAGGGCTGGAAATGAGTCGAGTAGAGTCGAACTCGCCTCGGCTCAGTTTGACTCGTTAAAAATTGGTCAAGTTCTAGTTCCTCACAAACTGTTTTACAACTCAAACTCAACTCGTTAAGAATTTACTAAGTTCAAGTTCCTCGCGAATTTTTTTAAGCTCAAACTTGACTTCTTAGAAGTTCACGAACATCTCGGTTCAATTCTTTAGGTTTATCTTGTAGGTTCAAATCGCTTATTTCACGAGTTTAAAAGTAATTTTTTAAAGTCTATTTGATCGTACATGAGATCAGAATCTCCAATGGTTGTTGACGTGGACTCCAAGGTTTGCTCGAATGCTGAGGAGAACGGGAGTTTGTACCTGTAAAGTACTCTAATGCCAAAGTCAGAACGGGCACAAGAGATGACAAGCACAAGTAAGAGTGTTAAGGGAATGAATTGTTAATACCTGGCCCCCTCAAATGAGAGGGTTTATATAGAGAGCCCCCCAGCGCGTGGCTAACAATTCCTATTTTAGGCCTGGATCGCGGATACCCAAAAAATAGGTAATTGTCAGAAATTAACCGTAGAACGAGCATCCTGGTCGTGATAATGATGCGTCGGGCGCAAGATCCTCCAAGCAGGAACTATCCAGGCTGAATCTGGGTGATTTCTGCCATTGTCGAACAGAGATCAAGAATGACCATGAACAGACGTGGTCGCCGAATCGCGGCCAATCTGCGGGGAGCAGGAATATGATGGGTCCCTTAGACATTGGGTCATTAGGCCATTTCATGGGACATATAGGATTGGTCCATACCTAGTTGTTGGTCCATTCCAGAACAGGATCCCCCCAAGTCGTTGCTTTTGGTCGCATAAGCGATGACTTAAGGGTGATCAATCATATGCGAGGTAATTATGAAGTCGTGATACTTCATCGTTCCTGGTTCGTCGTGGTTGACCGTCTGTGAGGTTGGTCGTTGCAACGTGGTCGTTTGAACAAGGATCCCAAACGTTTGGTAAAAACGTTGCGTCACTCCTGTGTATAGGGAAGCATTTGCATTTAATGCATAATAATGGCTACTCTTCGGCTGTCCCTAGGTAACGAGTGTGTCGTTTCTAGGTTTGTAGGCTTCACGTTCTCGTGTACATGCTAGAGGAGTCTATAAATACAATATTGGGCTTCAATCCAACACTTTTCGTTCTCTGCTTTCGCTGCTCGTACCAGACAAGTGCTCGAACTCAACTGTCAACCACCGCCAACCACCGTAGCTTCTGAGGAGACTACCCGAGCATACTAAGACTCTTATTAATCTTGTAAGTTTTTGTCATTTCTTATTTGATTTAGCTTCTAATTATGGTAGATAGATTAGCTGCATATGGTTAGGAGGTGATTTATGGTCAATAGGACCGATTTGTTGAACTTCTAGGGTTCCGGTGCAGCGTTTATCGCCTCTATTAGGCGGTTTCTGGTGATGATATTGTTACTGATGTGATGTCTAGGTTTAGTTTTTGCCTTCCGCGGAAGATCTGTTCGTCGTCTCCAGTTAAACTTCAACTGGAGTTCTGGGCCACGGTATGCTCGTTCCATGACTGGACGGTTTCGTCGTGTCAATCTTTCTCCCTTACTTATATGATTGTTTGATTGTTTTCATGACTATGACATCTCTTTGAATAAGGGCTTTGACCGAGGACAGTGTCCTCGCTCCTTAGCACGCCCTTTCACTTGAATAATGGTGGAAGGGTGGATATGATTTGACTCATCGAATTCATAGTTACTTTCACTACTTTTCAGGTGTCGCAATGTCCAACAACGAGCAGATACATATGGAGACCGAAAATTTATCGAGCGACATTGCATCTTCTGCTGAATCTGAAGGAAGCTCTTCGACAGGGAGGAGTTCCGCATCCCCACAGGACTCGAAAGAAACTACCTCGGTTAGGGCCGATTCTGCTGATCCTGAAGAGGAGGATGGGGACGAGGTCAATGATATGCCCGTCGATGAATGGGCGGCTGACAAGCCAGTAAACATTGTTTCTTTATATACCCAGAACCTGGAGGGCCCAGTTCCTGTGGTCGGGGACCTTAAGGATTGGACGGTGAAGTACCCGGGCTCAGAGGATCGCATCTGTTGGGCATTTGGTTCAGACAGATTCCCCTTGTACGACATCTTATTCAGGAAAATGAAGTTTAAGTTGTCGTTCTCATATTTCCAACAAAGTGTGTTCGTTCATTTGGAGCTCACGCCCTCCCAGCTGCATCTGAATTTGTTTGCCTTTATTCGGGCTTTTGAAATGACATACGGATACCTGAGAATAGGGGCAATTCTCCCCTTGTTTTTCCACGTCTTCCATCTCCAACGCCAGGTGATCAACGGGAAGTTCAGTTGGGTTTCTTTGAAATGAAAGAAGAAAATATTCAAGGCATACTCTGAGTCGATCAGATATTTTAAGGAACGGTTCTATCTGGTTGAACCGATTTCCGAGAGTGCCCTTAACTCCTGCAAGTTTTAGGGAGTGGATACGGATGACCAAGAGAATGTTCTTCTAGACAAGGACGGAAAGGAAATCCCCCACCTGCTGCTAAAGATTCATTTTTCATGATCGCATGATCATTTCCTGCGCGAGACTAATGAATTCCTCGAGATTTCCTTTGTCTTGAGTGAAAGCGACCAGGCCAGCTACGAGGCCTTGATGGGTTATGTTTTGAGGATCACCATGACCATGCACGTTGGCAAACATGGTCATGCAATTATAGACAAGGACGGGGCACCAAGGTGACCCCCATATTTATGGAGGTGTCCAAGCTTTCGGCTTATGAGATGGATGAGGATGTCTGCCAGTACCTTGGTAGTTTTAGTATTTACTAGCTCATTTTATATTTTACGCCCATCTAGGATTCATGCTCTGACTATTTTCTGCCTTTGCATTTTTCTGATTCGATGGTGAATGTTCAAGATAAATTAATGGCCAACCATAGTAAGTGGAGATGACCAAAGAAATTAACTCAGATCCTCCTCAGCAATAAATTGGTTACGGGCTCGGGCACCTCTTCGCCCGCTTTCCATGGTTCTCCTGGCGGGACTTCCCGGACGGGGAATAGGTCTGGGGATGACGAGGTGGTAAACTTGGCTGATGCTTCCACGAAGCCTTCCTATGAGCTCCCCCAATGCTTTCTGAAGCCCAATTTCTTCGAGCAGCACTCCCTTCAAATTCACAGGGCAGAGACGCTTTAGCTAGAAGGAACAAGTCGGCCGGATAGACGCTCCTAGTTGGCTCGGGACACAAACTCAGTAATGTAGGTCCTTACAATGGCCTCGATGTTCGCTGAGTGGACTGCTACTCAAGAGCATGAGATTCATTAGCTGAAGGCCAAATTGTCGGCCTTCGAGGAAGTGTCTAGAGGACAGGAAAAATCTCTGAAAGAAGCCTCCAAGAGGATAAAGGAGCTGGAAGAAACAGTGGCATCCAACAATAAGTCTGTTACGAAGGAGATTGCTCGTCTAAAGGCTGATTTAAATCAGGATTAAGACGAACCTGAGGAAGTGAAGTCCTTGAAGTCTCGGGAAGAGCTGGTTGCGATGATTGAGGAGGGGTATGCTGACCTTGAGGAAATGGCCATCGTAGCATTCAAAAATGTGGTGGACCAGCTGAAGATAGTCAACCCCGAGTTGTCGTTCAACGAGGAGGGCACCGACTTCTTATACAAAGCTGAGGATGGCGTGATCCTTGTTCCCGACTACCTCAAAGAGCCAGAGCAAGGCGAGGAGATGGACGAGGACCACAATCCTCCTGCTACCTCCCAGCTCGATGCCAGTGTTAACCCTTGAAGCTTCTGTTCTGCTTTTGTATTTTGTTGGTCGGCCTGCGTGCCATTGTAACACGGTGGGAGAACTGACTTTTAGTCATTTTGCGGATAGCAAGAGTCGCCACCGACTTTTATTTTATCCAAAAGGAAATGACATAAAAGAACAGGAAATACCTATTTTAAAAGACTTGAGTTCGGGGGGTAGGTTATACAAAGGGAAGGTGTTAGCACCCTTTATATCCATGGTTATCCATGGGCTCTTAGTTACTTAGCTCACTTTGTTTGCTTGCAAGAGTGTAGTGTGTGATTAGAAAAATTTCTTTAAGTACTTGGTAATGACCCTCGTATGGGTGTATACAAAGCCTAGTTTAGAAATTGTGAGGTGTAAAAGTAATTTTGAAAAGTGTGAGCAAGTAACTATGAGGTACCTACCCTAGATTAAGTCTTTCGTGTTCTTGTATGTTCTTTCAATGGTAAGACTATCCCTATTATTAAGGAATAGGTAGTCATTACCTTGGATGTTAAGGGACAAGCGTAGGGTCATCATATGGTCATAGAAAGCAACAAGTAGGGGTGTCTTTAGCAATTTGTAGGGACTTATCATCTTTTATTCGAAGGGACAAGATCATTATCGTAGGCAACCTCGAAGGGACTTGATCTTTAAAACTGTAGGGACTTGATGATATTTATGAAGGGACTTTGCTTAAGACACCCCATATTCGAGGGACTTGACCATTTAAAGGCAACCAAGAGGAATACCCTAGGAAGTGCAAGATGGCGATCAAAGATCGACTTACGTGAGTGAGTATTGTTTATTTTCAAATATTTATCTTTTAAAGTTAATTATCTAAATTAATTTTAATTACAAATAGTTTCCACACCCTATTTACTAACCACGCAGTTAATATGAAAAATAAATGGCAGAAATTAAAAGGCAGAAAATAAAATTCCTACACTATTACATGACTTAGGGGCAGTTACATAATAATAATAATGGCGGAAAATAATAAAAAAACCAATTATTACAAAGGCGAAGGAGTTACATAATAAGACAAACAATGAATGAATAACATAAAAATGAGTGAATAAATTAGTAAAAAAAAGTTTGCAAACTAGGTTAAGAAAACAATTAGGGTTAGGGTTTGAGAAAAATTTTAAGGTTTAAAAAAAATTTAAGGTTTAGGAAAAATTTTAGGGTAAAAATTAGGGCGAAATCTGGGTTTTAAGATAAAGATTATGGCTAAATTTTTAGGGTTTAAAGTTTATGAAAAAAATTAAGACTTCGGTTTAAAATTAAGGTTTAGGGAAAAAATTAAGGTTTAGGGAAAAAAATTAAGGTTTTTAATAAAAAATATAAGTTTTTTAAAAAAAAATTGTTATATCTTTTATAAATTAGTTTAATAATAATAATAATAAGGAAATTCAAAGAAAATACATAATTTGATGAAAAAGGGAAAAATAAAGTTAGAGATACCCAAAATATTGGGGGTTGGTGTTGAACCCCTGACTTTGCATTTGCCAACAAAAACCTTCAGCCACTACGCTAGCCACGTTTCTTTGCCAAAATATTGGGAATGAAACGTTTCTTTGCCAAAATGTTGGGAATGAGTGTTGAACCCACTCCCTCATACTTTCAACCTTAGGTCTTTGTCACTAGGCCAATCAGCGCATGCCACACACCATCTTCTTCTTCCCACCTGCATATTTTTGGTATATACTATTGGAAGAATAAAAAAAATAAACAGGATCAAATAAAATCGCTGCAGATTTTAAAATAATGAAAAATAAGAAAAGCGATAAAAATAAAATCTAAAAAATATTAAAACGATGCTAAAAATCTAATAAAATCAAATAAAGAACGCATAATTTTTTTTAGATTTTTTTGAGAATATAAAAATAAAAAGTAAATCAAATAAAATAGAAAAAAGAGGAATTTGCGAGTAAATCGAAACAGTAGTACTTACCTGACTTACCTGTCAGCCTGTAATGCTTATCACTACTGCAGCCTTCGAAGTATCGACGAAAATAGATTACAGCAGATTAACCAATAATTTAGTTCTCCATGGTGCCCTATGATTTCTGCATCGAAACTTAAATCCAACTATCCAAAACCCATCTACACAATCAAACAAACATATTATGTAATCAAAATCAATTAATCATGCATAAATCATTGAAATTGAAAAAACATCAAAAGAAAAGCAAGAATATGAATTTGGTTTGTATGATTTGGCATGAATTTGATGATGGGGATGATTGGAATAGGTTCAGGAAACCTCAAGGATTCATTTGCAGCCTTTAAACAACTTGTAAAAGTGGTGGATTGTGGAAACCTAATTTTGAATTATGTGAAATTTTAAAGTATGAATACCATCCTCTTGCTCTCCATCCTTTCTTCTGTCTTGTGATGTTGTTGTGGTTATATAGTAATGTAATTAGGTTAAGAATTTGGGCCTTGGTTGGAGTTGTATGGGTTGCTTGAAGGTGAAGAAATCTATGGTCAAAAATATCAAAAAAAATCAAATGATATGTTTCCAAATTGGTTGTGCACAAAATTGGAGAGTATCAAATCAACTTAAATGATGTCTAAGAGCTTCTAGAAGAAGAATCAAATCAAATATTTGTATTTTCATATTTTATTTTGATTTAAAATGAATTTTAATGAATAAAATCCAAATAAATAATAAATAAATTATAAAAATCAGAAAATATTTGAATTGGGTCGTGCTTGATATTATCATGAAGATTGGGTTGCAAAATGATAGGCCCATTTGGAAAAAATTAGATTTAAGCCCTTATTTTCTTCATACACCCCTTGAAAATCTCCCAACTTTGACAAGGCATAAATCCATCAATTTTAAGGCTGTGGAGGTGTTCTTGGACATTTTGGAAAGGTTAATGAGTCCTCTAACAAACCTATTTGGTCTCATGTCCATATCTTTTACCATTTTCAAGTTATGCCTTTTGGAAGATGTTGACTTTTTGTTGACTTTTGAAATGACCTGTAATGTTTTGGCTCATACCTTTCAAATGAAGCATTTTTAGGCTTAGCTTGTGAGACACAAAGTTGTATAGAATTCAATTTCCTTCAAAATGATCTTTGGATAGGAAATTTTTGATGAAGCATGTGAAATTTATGGCTGGTCAAAGTTCAGTTGACTTTTCCAATGAAAACCCTAATTTAGAAACTCCTGATTCTTGATGATCTGAAATCTCCTTGATGAATCATGATCAACCCTTGATAAAATGATGAATTTTACTTCATAAAATTGATGTTGGCCAAAAATCATGAAGTTTGACTTTGGTTTGACCACAGTTGACCTTAGTTTGACTTTTTAACCATTTTGACTGATTTTTGCATATCTGATCATCTGATTGAGCAAACCTTTTGGGAAAGCCTTGAAACTTGTCATAGGGATTCTTGAAGACACATAGGATGTTATGAAGCTCAATTGAGGCCTTGGAAGTCCATTTACCCTGATGAAATTCAAAACCCTGGTTTAGGGTGCATTGCTTAGGAGGATGCTTTGTCTGAATGAATTGTCACATTTTCTGACAAATTGTGAACCTTGTGAACCTCTTGGGATACCTTGTGAACCTTGTGAACCTCTTGGGAAACCTTTTGAACCTTGTGAACCTCTTGGGACACCTTGGTGCACAATGCCTTGACTAGGGGAGGGCAAATTTTGGGGTGCAACAATTGCCCCTGTTCAATTTTCTGAAACCTGAGGAGTTAGATTGGCCTGTGTGCCATTCGTGACTTGGAAGGTTGAAGGGGATTGAACACAAAAGCCTAAAAATTTGCACTCGCTGGTGCGTAAAGTAACATTGCTGATTTGTGGTATATGCTTGAATGGGCTTAAAGATGCCACTCAGAGTAACTGGAGATGGACTTATAGATGTCATCCATAATATCAGAAGGTGATAGTATCTTTATGTTGTCACTGGATATCAGTACTAGGTCTTCGTATAGGCCGTCTCTGAATCATTCCTGTAACATGGTTTGAGTTGAAGGTCAGCATTCGATCTTCGTATAGATCGTCTCTACATTATCTCTGGGGAAAAAGAATATCCTTCATTAGGTGTCAGTACTTAGATCTTCGTATAGATCGGCTCTGAACCATCTTTAGGAACATACTTTAATTTAAATCTTCTTGTCGATCTTTTTTGAATTGCTTTTGGTGATATCCTGGGCTAAGTACAAGATCTTCGTATCGATCATTTATGTACCATCCCAAAGATCATCTGTTGAATTGACCATAAGAAATAAATCTTTGTAACGATTATCTCTTCTGGAAATATCCCGGATTAAGCACTAGATCTTCGTATAGACCATTTACATACCATCCCAAGGACAAAAAGAATATAAGGATTAAATCTTCGTGGCGATTATTCCTGAACTTCTTCTGAAAAATCTCTTGGACTAAGTGCTAGATCTTTATGTAGATCATTTACACACCATCCCAAAGATAATTGACCATCAGAAATAAATCTTCGTAACGATTATCTCTTCTGGAAATATCCCAGATTAAGCACTAGGTCTTCGTATAGACCATTTACGTACCATCCAAAGGACAAAAAGAATATCAGGATTAAATCTTCGTGGCGATCATCTCTGAACTTCTTCTGAAAAATATCTTGGACTAAGTGCTAGATCTTCATGTAGATCATTTACACACCATCCCAAAGATAATTGACCATCAGAAATAAATCTTCGTAACGATTATCTCTTCTGGAAATATCCCGGATTAAGCACTAGATCTTCGTATAGATCATTTACGTACCTTTCCAAGGACAACTTGAACATCAGGATTAAATCTTTGTGGCGATTACTCCCGAATTGCTTCTGGTAATATCCTGGACTAAGCACTAGGTCTTCGTGTAGACCATTTATGTGCCATCCCAAGGATAATTTGTATTGATTATCAGAAATGAATCTTCGTAGCGATTATCTCTGAATTAGATATCAGTATCCGATCTTCGTATAGATCATATCTAAACTGTTTCACGGAATTGATAGTGTTTATCTGCCTGCAACTATTCTGAAAAGAAAATTTTAGTTTATGCAAGATTATTTAATGTATGCATGTATGTCATGATGCTCTTAAGTAAGAATATCATATGGATTATGGATGTGTATGCTGTGATATGGTGTAAATGATGTATGTATGAGTTTTGTAGCTTGAAGCGCCTAGGTAGATTCGTATAACAACTGCTGGTTGGGGAAAATAAATCTCGGTTCGTTGCTGAGGAATATGAGGACTTCGTTCCCGTCTTGTTTAAGAATATCATACTTAGAACCTCCCGTCTTCATTCGTCGTGCTTTTTATTGAAGAATTAAATTCCGGAATATCCTGATTGGGGATAAAAGAGATGGACATTCCCTGAATGACTTATCCATATAAGTGTCAATTCTTTGAAGCTCTCGTAGTATATGAAGCTACCTGGAGTATTTGGTTAGAATATCCTTAAAGTTTACTTTGTGGGGATGAAATGGCGAAGATTCGTTGGATTCCTACCCCCGTTCGTCCTTAGTGTCGTACCTCAAAAAATACGATCCTAAAATAAACAACAGAGTCACCACCTAATTCTATTTATTCTACGAGAGAAAAGGAAGATATAGACACAACCTAAATAAGGATAAGAAATGGTCAACGAAACCACTAATCTAAGTTCGGGAGTCAGTTACGCAAAGGGAAGGTGTTAAGCACCCCTCACGTCCGTTGTACTCAACGGGAACCTCTTAGTCTAGTTTGCGCTTAAAATGTTAACTTGTATTATTGTCTTCTTTTAATGATTAAGTATTGATGTTTGTTTAAAGATGTTATTATTTGTTATGGAGAAAGGTTAAGTTTTTCATTATTGTGATTTATGACGGAGAAATAAATAAGTTTTTTATTATGGTGCTCGCGAAGGATTAAAATCCTTGTGCCTACGTATTCCCCTGTGCAATGGGAAAGTCAGAGCTTCGTAGTTCTTGCAGACGGTTTGTGATTTTTATTGAACGATTGTTTGAAAATACTTTCTACTGCTAAGCATTGGCTTATCTGCTCGCGATGGGAGGCTGAAGCGCTAGCTTGTTTGCGAGATAGAAATATTTAAACAATGTTCGTTTTGAGAAAATGTTTGACCTTTGTTAAGGTGTTTTAAACGAGAGGGCGAATGAACCACGTCGCGTGGGGCTAGCCCAGGAGTGATTGTATTCAAGAACGTGCGGAGTGCTAGACTCCGGAGTTCAGTTACTCGCCGATTAATTATGGAAAATAGTTTGGATTGGTTGGTAAGTTTTAAATTGTATTTGAAAAAGAAATAGACATGTCGTCATCTTTAAGGGGACGTATCCCACCTAATCCACCACAAACATTTGAGGAATTAGAAATTGAAAGAAGCTTTAAACTTGGATACGAGGATCGACAAGCAATGCCACATTCTTTCTTTGAGAAAATAAAATCGGAAGAAGCTTTAAACTTGGATATAAGTATCGACAAGCAATGCCACATTCTTCCTTTGAGAGTAGTTGTTTGTAAGAATTTTGTTTGTGTTTATGGGGATAGGAGATAGTATCTTTCCTATGGAGATGAATCATGTCTGATCTTTTTAAGATTGTTGAATTGTTTTGAATACGAAGAAGTGAATGAATTGTCTAATCCTTTCAGTTCTTCGTATAATTTATTTAAACGATTTTCGTGTTTTAGAAACGAGAGGTGAATAAACCACATCGCGTGGGGCTAGCCCAGAAGTGATTTGATTCAAGAACGTGCGGAGTACTAGACTCTGGGGTTCAGTTCTTTCGTATTTGAATTTATAAAATGATTGAGATATTTTGATTTATGTACAGTGATTGAATCACGTCGCGTGGGGCTAGCCCAGGAATGATCCAATCCAGAACGTGCGGAATGCTAGACTCCGAAGCTCTATGCCTTGTTAAATTAATTAAGGCGCGTAATGTCGTGCAGACGGCGATCACAAGTGACCGACTTACGTGTGTGCAAATGTAGACGAGAAAGTTTTATTTAATTGATTTTGTGAATCGAATGTTTTAAATATGAAAGGGAGAATGAATCCACAACGTGTGGGGCTAGCCCAGGAGTGATTCACTCAAGAACGTGCGGAGTGCTAGACTCCGGAGTTCAGTTCTTTCGCAAATTGATTAGTTTGAAAGTTTTCATGTGTTTTATGGTTTAGACATGATGGTGAGATGTAAAAATAATCGGATGAACACAAATGTGGCATCAAGATTTTAATAAGACGTGAAAGAGGTAAAATCGATTTTTAGCGATACCTTACGGAGAAGGTCCGTTGCTTCTTCAGTACTCACAAAAGAAATCGAGTATAAGCTTTAAGAAGAAAATTCACGCGACCAATCTGGTAAGACCCCGATAATTAGCATCACAAATCAACAATCGAATCGGCAAGAATATTTATCAGGACGAATCTTCAAACCCAGACAAAAAATCCACCGCAAGGCCATCACCATGCCACATTCTCCATCATCGAAAATATAATCATATTTGATCACACTAAATTACTCGAGACTAAAATCAAAGTTATATTAAAATTAATAATCAAAATTAAAAAAATTAAAAAAAAACAAAATTCTAATAGAGTTCTAAACTAAAATTATAACCAAAAGCTAATCAAAAGAAATAATTATAATATTAACAAAGTTAAGAAAAATAGAATAAGAGACTATGAAATAAAAAGTAAGACAGTGGTGCTGAGTGAATCTAATGTGTGAATAGAAGCAGATCCGCATGGATTTTTGTGAGGCCTAACAACAACAATAATTATGAACTAAAACAAACAGAGAGGGTGTGAAAAGCAGGTGGTTGTGTAAAGTTTCCTATAAAAAAATTGGGCTGAGCCCAAACACCAATATCTGTCTACTTAACCTAAAAAAAAGAAAAATAGAAAAAAGTATAAGCATAACTTGCAATTTAGAAAAAAAGAAACGTGGATTCAAACGAAACAACCTAAGGGTGTTCTTCCCCAATCCCAACAATAATAGTGAAAAACCTCATCTCAGCACTATCTCGCTATCTCGCTCTCGCGTTTTGTCTCTCTCTTAACTGATTCGATTCCCTGTTTCAGTAAGGTTTCTCTTTCAAACGGAAATTTGTGGTGGTAATGGCGTCACGGTTTCGGCGAGTTGCGTTCAGTAGCGGCGATGGTGGCCACATGTTTGAGGTGATACGTTGACAGTTATGGATGTTCGCTCGCGGTCTGAGCGGAGGATGAAGGTGGGGTTAGGTCGCGGGAATGGCGGATTCACGGGATGGGTCTTCGAAGTGACGGAAAGGGGTTTGAAGGATTTCACGGCGGTGGCGAACGAGTTTGGGTGGTGGTGGAGTTTCTTTGTGATTTCAGAGGGTTTTGAGAGGTGGTGCGGTGATTCAGTGTGAGTTGTTTGCTGGTTTTGTGAAGGTGGATGGTGAAGACTGAAGGGCGATGCTTGGTCCATGGTTTTTGAAGGGTTGCGTTGGATCGGTGATGTGGGAGAAGACGAACAGTTTCGCGAGAGATTTGTTTTAAGGTGAAGGTTTCGCGATGGTTCTAGAGAGGGAGACGGGTGTTCCCGAATCTGTGTTCTCAGACTTGAATCTTCTTCATCTCATTCTCAGTTCTGGTTTCTAGGTTTGTGCGATTTTGGTGTGTGATGGTGATGACGAAAAAAGGTGTGCGGTTGGTTTGAGAAGAAAAGGGTGGTGGGGTTATTTCATGCCATTCTAGAACCAAGGAAGAGCAATTTGAAAGGTGTGTTTGGTGCTGTGTTTATTTGGGAAAGAGGGAAGTTCATGCTTTACAGATTTGATTGAAGGTCATGAGTGTGGTTGGAGGTGCTGTTTTTGAAGAAGCCAAAAAGAATGGTCCAGCTCTGTTTTGTCCTCCCAGAAAAAGAAAAGGAATGAGTGTCTGATGGTGAAAAAGAATTTTGTAGAAAAATAAATTCTTGTGATTTTCCTCGGTCTGTTTTATGAGTTGGGGCTGGTTCAAAAAAAGATTGATGATGAGTTCGAAAGGGGTCCCTTTTTTCTCTTTCAGATTGTTGCATATAAAAGAAACAGAGCCCTCTGTCCTTTTTTTGTTTTTTTCTTCTTGAACCCGGTCCCCCCTTTGTGTTGTCACTCTTTTTGCTGTAGGATGCAGAGCCTTGGCTTTTTCTTGAGAAATTAGCAGGGGACTTTTTCAATGCAGGTTTTGGTATGTTCATTTTGGTGAAAATATTTGGATCTATAGGTGCAGAGTTGCAAGCTGTGGGATGCAGGTTAAGAGTATGAAATTGGTCAAAGTTTGAAAAGGGGTATTGTTTGGAGGCTTGCTTGGACAAGTTTTTTGGGTTTGCTGCAACATCTTTGGATTGTAACAAGACCAATTGATTATACTAACTAAAAGTTAATTTTAAAATATTAAAATCTAAAACACAAAAAATAGATTATCAAAACTAAATTAAATCAAACAAAATAAACTTATAAATTAATTAAAAACCTAATAAATTAAAAAACTTAAAATATTAAACTAAATAAATTTTTGGATTATTTTCAAATAAGGAAAAGAAACAAAGAACTAATTTGAAATAAAAATAAACAAACTAAATGAAACTAGTAAACTAAATTTCCCAAATTAAATCAAAATTTACCTGAATTACAAACTAAAATTAATTCTAAATTATCTAATAGCTATTGAACTGAAGAAGAAAGAAAAATAATAAAGTGAAACAACTATCCTATTTTAAAACCGGAATAAATTCTAGGAAAGAAAAATTAGAAATAAAAGAGACATTGAAATGATAAATGAATAGAGGACGCGATAATTAATGAAAGATGGGATAAAATGCATAAAATGATCGATTTCCGATACATCGGCAAAAATGCGTCAAATGAACAAAAATTAAAAAAATTTCTGGTCAAAATTTAGGGTATGACAGCTGCCCCTATTTAATCATTCTGAACCTGGATGTACGGGTAACAAAGATTTTTTTGAACATTCGAGGTGGAAGATGATTAAATATCAGAATACCTGGAATTTTGACCGAAAATGCAGATGAAAATGATATAATATGCAAAGAGAAGATGCAAGACAAAAGCTACAACGCTGCTGGGAAGAAAAGTTGACCCTACTAGGGATTAGACACACATGAGTGGAGTACAATCCACACGAGGAATTTATCTTGAGCGAAGCCAGACGACAATTGTCTACAAATCCCAAGACGACTCGAAATCTTTGAACAAAATTCCACTTCGAGGTATCTACTGCCGAGATCTAAAACCTCATTTGGAAAAAACCTTCTGTTGGTGTATCCAAACGAAACAGAAATCAACTGCCGAGATTCTGGAAAGAAGAACGAATTCTGTCGAAATCTACTGGAAGTCTACTGCCGAGATTACCAGAGAATCTAAGAATGGAATACCTTCTGCCGAGGTATCGAAATGAACCAAAAATCTATTGCCGAGATCTTGGAAAGAAAAACAAATTCTGTTGAAGTCTGCTGGAGATCTACTGCCGAGATTACCAGAGAATCTAAGAATGAGATACCTTCTGCCGAGGTAGACTGGAAATCTTCTCGAGACTTGCCAGAAATAAAAGGAATCACCCGTTGCCAAATCTTCTGCCGAGATTTAACTGAGTATACCATTGAATAGAACTCTCACCATACTTCTCTTCTTCTGAAAGAGACAGCCATATGATGGGGGAACAACTTCACGCTCAAACTTCTCAACTTGTCTGGAAGAGATAGCCATTTGTTGGAAAGATGAAGAATCACGACAAACTTCTCACCTTGTCTGGATGAGATGCCATTTGCCGAACAAACTTCTCACCTTGTCTGGATGAGATGCCATTTGTTGAAAATTGAAGAATCACGACAAACTTCTCACCTTGTCTGGATGAGATGCCATTTGCCGAACAAACTTCTCACCTTGTCTGGATGAGATGCCATTTGTCAAAAAATATAAAGAGATTCATACCAAACTTCTCAACGTGTATTGGCGAGATGCCATTTGATAGAACCCTCACCATACTTCCCTTCTTCTGAAAGAGACAGCCATATGATGGAGAACAAATTCACGCTCAAACTTCTCAACTTGTCTGGAAGAGATAGCCATTTGACAGATGATTGGAAAGAATCACGACAAACTTCTCACCTTGTCTGGATGAGATGCCATTTGCCGAAAAATAAAGAGATTCATACCAAACTTCTCAACGTGTATTGGAGAGATGCCATTTGATAGAACCCTCACCATACTTCCCTTCTTCTGAAAGAGACAGCCATATGATGGAGAACAACTTCACGCTCAAACTTCTCAACTTGTCTGGAAGAGATAGCCATTTGACGGAAATTGGAAAGAATCATGACAAACTTCTTACCTTGTCTGGATGAGATGCCATTTGCCAAAAATAAAGAGAATCACGACAAACTTCTCACCTTGTCTGGATGAGATGCCATTTGCCGAACAAACTTCTCACCTTGTCTGGATGAGATGCCATTTGCCAAAAATAAAGAGAATCATGACAAACTTCTCACCTTGTCTGGATGAGATGCCATTTGCCGAACAAACTTCTCACCTTGTCTGGATGAGATGGCCATTTGATAGAACATTAACCTTGATGGGGATGAACAAACTCTCAAAAAGAGAATTCCATCTGTTGATTTACTGGGAAATCCATGGACAAGAAACAAGCTTCTCAAATAAGGAAACGACCACTTGTTGATTCCGATTAGAGGTCCAGGGATAAGAACAAGCTTCTCCAATAAAGAGACTGCCACTTGTTGTCAGGTATAAGTATTCCAAGATAATGTTGTAACAATGCCGCTAGAGAGCAAAATTTGTCTTTACTGGGGAAATTTCAACAAATTCCTTCTAGGAGACAAAGTACTCAAAGGCGCAAAATGAATTCACTTTCCATATGGAATCATTGGGGATGGATCAACTGCTCGGAAAGAGACTGCCATCTGTTGATTTACTCAAAAGTTAGAAGACAAAACAAGCTTCTCAAATAAAGATACTGCCACTTGTTAATTCCACTTAGAAGTTCAAGGACGAAACAAGCTTCTCGAATAAAGAGACTGCCACTTGTTGTCAGGTGTAAATACTCCAAGAGAATGTTGCAACAACACTGCTGGAGAGCACAAATTTGTCTTCAATGGGGGAACCTTCAATTCCTTCTGGGAGACCAAGTATTTAAAGGTGCAAAATAAATGCATTTTCCAATTGGTAGTTCAATCATCAAAAATTGCCAACGACCAAAATTCAATCCAGGAACGAGCTGGAAAGAAACTATCAAGCAAGACACTAACCCATGAGGAATGAACTCAACCGGGATTTATCCTATCCAAGTGTGGAAAGGATAACTACAGCAAAATCTTCCACGAGGGTAGAATCTCAGTGGGGAATTAGAAAGAATGTACTTTTTCTGCCTAAGGATGACAACTCTATTTGGAGAGAGACATATCACTTGGGGATAAACACGACCAAGGTGAATGAAGTATGCATTAATGAATGCGACATGGATATGCATATGAATATGAATTCAATTATGATGTACATGTATGTATATGCGTTATTTTTATGCTGACAAACAGACAAAAAAAACACAAGAGATATATTGGTGACGAAATAAACATCACAACAAACGGATACTCGACCAATTTCGTCAAAGTGTACGCAATCACTGAAGATAGGGTAGAGATCCATCCATCGAGTAAAGTCCTGCTTACAAAGCTCAAATCTCTTTGAGGAGAGGAATACACTTCATTCGGGAAATAAACCCGGGCAAGTCTTCTAACTTCAACATCTATCAGAAGGAAGCAACCATACAAACTACGTTTGCTTAGGATGAAGTAAATTTGTACTCTGTTGGGGAGAGAAAATCAGATTCAGCTGGAGAAGCTTGAATCAAGGCTCAAATGGGGATACTAGACTTAGTATCTCACTTGAAGCACTAAGTAGTAAAAACATCCACCAGAAAGTACTGAGTCATGCCCCTGACATATCAAAGCAACTTGGTGTGAGGACCCCGTTATCTGGAGGTACTTGCAAGGCATATCCCAAGAACGTCTTGCTTAGGGGAACACGTGGTCATACATCCACGAAATGGTTTGTGAGAAGAGATCATCTCAAGAGGACTTTATAGAAGACTTGGCATTCAAGATGCCCCAGTGTCTTCAAACTCTTGGAGAGATTTTGTCGAATCTCGATGGCACTGCCTCAGATTAACTGTGTTTGGCACAAACGAGTCTTCAATGTTTGTCTTTTAGGGATGTTCAGACTGTGTAAGCACAAATTGGGAAATGACTTGCCCCTGCTTAGCAAAGTCTTCAAGCAACATCCCCTGTCTAGCAGAGCCCTTAAGCAGACATGCTCCTGCCTGGCAAAGTCTTCAAGCAACATGCCCCTGTTTGGCAAAGTCTTCAAGCAACTTGCCCTTGTCTGGCAAAGTCTTCAAGCAACTTGCCCATGTCTGGCAAAGTCTTCAAGCAACTGGCCCCTGCCTGGCAAAGTCTTCAAGCAACTTGCCCCTGGGGATGATCATTCTCTGAAATGGTTGTTTAACTACTAATCAGAGTTTCAAATCTCAAGAGATTAAGCTTATCACTAGTACTCATACATAGGCTTCTATGATATCAAGCAAATGCTAACAAGCAAAAGATGTTAATATTGAGACTGCTAATGCAACACACATGTTTGTCTCAAAGTTTTTTTTGATTTTTGTTTTGAAAGATTCTCACAATAGCCTGTGACCGAATCACTAGCTGGGATGTGATATTCATTTTTTTTATAAAGCCAACACAAATTTTGAGCATAGCTCATGGGAGTCGGGAAACACTTTCTCATCGAGTGTGCTTTCGAAATAAACCATACTTCAATTAGGACTTTTGAGGGTTGTAATGTGGTTTGGTTCACGGTTTCAGAAACAAAGGATAAAGGCTCAAAGTTTATTTGGTGCCCACCCACTCTCCGTGATGTTCTCCAATCCTAGGTCCAGCTAAATTGATACATTCGTCTTTGATGGTTTTGTAGTGAAGATGAAGATCCAAGGTGTACTTGAAATGACAGTCATCTTATTTGTCCTCTATGGATATCAGTGACCCCTTTGACTTTGGTATAGTGGTCACTAAATCGTAAGCTTTAGGTTGAGGATTGAAAGGCCTCTTCTAACTTGAATTTCTCTTTGGTCCCTGATTTTTGCCTAAGTCTCCTTTTGGGTGCTTGACTTAGCGGGATTTTATTTTCTCTCTTTTTTTTTTAAAAAATCATTGGAAGGCTGAAAGTTGTGACTGTCAAGTCATTAATTGTAGTGGATTCCCTGATGGGATGTTTCATCTTATGATTTGAATGTGTAACCAGATTAACTGAACACTACCCTGCCCCAGGTTAAGCATAAAGGCTTTGAATTATCCAAAATAAACTCCTACTTCTAGGCTCGAAGTGGTTGACTAGGGATTAACTCCTTATTTCTCCAGTGTTTGGGAATTTGAAACAATGCCTGTACATCGTCAGTAGGATTTTAATCAAAAGCATTCAACTAGAGCATTTGCGTTATAATTTCGTCATCCTCCCTCCAATTCTCTGCCTAGGCAAGAGATGGGATAATATTGGCATTATAAAGTTGAAAAAGCATTATGAGTGAATACAAATGGATTACTTCAAGACAAACATATTCATTGCATTAATCATTAAAAAAAAATAAGTTCTTACACGCCAAAACAAATGCATTAACAAAACATAGAAAAATACATATGAAAGGCAGCAAACGAGCTAAACATCTGAGAGTATAGCTCCAAAGAATCGAACGATCGCGTGTATTGAGGAACTGGTTCCAGGCTCCAGTAACAAACTGATTTGGAAAGGACATTCTTGAGTTTTTTCTATCAGCACAAAGGTACGCCGTCCACAGACGGGATTCCTCCATTGAAGGCTAACACCCCGTAGTCGATCATCTCTTGAACCTTTTCCTGGAAGACTTTGCACTCTTCAATCGAATGCCCTAGTACTCCATTATGAAACTCACAACTGGTATTTGGATTGATCCCACGGGGCCGAGACCTCGTGGCTCTAGTCCTTCTGGGTGTCATTATCGAGTTCCGGGCAAAATGAGACCACAATTGACTGTAAGTCATTGGGATTGGGTCAAACTGATGGGCCGCTCTTTCAGGATTGTTTGGAGACCTCTGCTGATTCTGACGCCGCTGACGAGTAGAAGTAGAATTTGACTGATGCTGAGAAATGACCAGATCTTTGACCAAAGAAATCAGTCGCCCTCTATCAATCTTCAACCTGTGAATCTCTTCTTGGAGTTCAATGTTCTCCTGCACAAGGTTGTCTACTAGAGTCTTCATTGTAGTTGAGAATATTCCCATATGATTTCTCAAAGTCATGACTTCATTTCTAAGCTCCCTGTTTTCCTGCTCAAGTTGGTCCATCTTTCTCTGGTGACCGGTCGAGTACAGTTGACTGACGAAGAATAAGACATGGGTGAGTTGGATTGTTGGAATATGATATGCAATGCAAATGCAAATGATATGCGAATGGATGCAATACTCAGAATCACAAACATAAACAGCTCCAGAATGAAGGCAAGATGTTGGATCCAAGGTACAATTAATTCGGAACCTCCTAACTGGTAAGCCTTAAGTGGAGAGTTCTAAATTCTTTACCCATAAAGCCCACTCACAGGGTAGCTTCTATGGTGATGGTATAAGGATATTCAAGGTCACGGACGTTTATCGTACTAACACCCCGCCGTAGGCTGGCTGCATTGTGACGATAATGTCAATAAGGTCTACCTTGAGTGGAGTTCTCATGCTAGGCCAACAAAAAGGGCGAGCCCTCGGAGCCTAACATTACACAACTACCAAAATTGAAACAGGTTCTAGGGGGTCCCAGAATCACATCCCTTTCGTGAATCAGGTCACGCAACAGGCTAGCTGTGTTGTGACAAGATCTACGAAAAGTCTAACTATCTGGGGGAGCTTTCATGCTAGGCGTGCAAGGAGCGAGTCCTTGGAGACTAACACTAATAACTACCAATTCTAACTTAGGTGTTCCCTCTTCTTTTTCAAAACTCAAGTATATCTCAGTGATGTCCCGAGATCCAACAGGCAGTTATAATGAGCAAATAATAAAGAAGGAAGCAATAGATAAAATATCAACAGTAAATAAAGAAGACAATCAAACAAGTCATCAAACAAACGCAAACTATCCTAAGCTAGGCTCGACTCTCAAGATAGATCCCCAGCAGAGTCGCCAGCTGTCGTACCTCAAAAAATACGATCCTAAAATAAACAACAGAGTCGCCACCTAATTCTATTTATTCTACGAGAGAAAAGGAAGATATAGACACAACCTAAATAAGGATAAGAAATGGTCAACGAAACCACTAATCTAAGTTCGGGAGTCAGTTACGCAAAGGGAAGGTGTTAAGCACCCCTCACGTCCGTTGTACCTAACGGGAACCTCTTAGTCTAGTTTGCGCTTAAAATGTTAACTTGTATTATTGTTTTCTTTTAATGATTAAGTATTGATGTTTGTTTAAAGATGTTATTATTTGTTATGGAGAAAGGTTAAGTTTTTCATTATTGTGATTTCTGACGGAGAAATAAATAAGTTTTTTATTATGGTGCTCGCGAAGGATTAAAATCCCCGTGCCTACGTATTCCCTTGTGCAATGGGAAAGTCAGAGCTTCGTAGTTCGTGCAGACGGTTTGTGATTTTTATTGAACGATTGTTTGAAAATACTTTCTACTGCTAAGCGTTGGCTTATCTGCTCGCGATGGGAGGCTGAAGCGCTAGCTTGTTTGCGAGATAGAAATATTTAAACAATGTTCGTTTTGAGAAAATGTTTGACCTTTGTTAAGGTGTTTTAAACGAGAGGGCGAATGAACCACGTCGCGTGGGGCTAGCCCAGGAGTGATTGAATTCAAGAACGTGCGGAGTGCTAGACTCCGGAGTTCAGTTACTCGCCGATTAATTATGGAAAATAGTTTGGATTGGTTGGTAAGTTTTAAATTGTATTTGAAAAAGAAAGAGACATGTCGTCATCTTTAAGGGGAGGTATCCCGCCTAATCCACCACAAACATTTGAGGAATTATGTCACACCCTAAATTTTACCCCTAAGTTTCATTCACGCATTGGTCTCATCATTAGCGTACCATTGTACATACTAGTTATTTTGGATTTGCAACAAGTTTCCTTAAGGGGGGTCTTGAATCGTGTGATGAGGGTTTCCTCTTTTGGGGTGTTGTTAGTCTAATTGTAAAATTTCATTTCAAGCTATCAATTCATTATTTAATTTTCCTATTCTAAATTTTAATTTTAATTTCTTCTATTTTTTTATTTTTAATTCAATTTCTAAGTTTTCGTTCAAATTCAATTTTTTCTAACCTATTGTCATTTCTAATTTCCAAGTTTAATTTTTAGTTTATAAGTCATTTCCAAATTTCAAGTTTCTAAATCATTCTCAAGTTTAATTTTTAATTCCATTGTTTTCTCTTTCAAGGTTTTCACTTCAATTTTATTTCCATCTCAAGTCTAAAGTTCATACTCCAAATTTTCATTTCAAGTTCAAGCTCCAATTTTAAAATCCATATTTCAATCCTATTTTCCATTCCACTTCAAGTTTCAATTTCATTTCCAATTCTATTTCAAGTCTCAATTCCAACTTCATTCAAATTTAAGTTCTATTCCATATTTCCAAATTCATTCCAAATTTAAAATTCAATGTCATTTCATATTTATTTTATTTTTCATTCATGTTGTTTCCATTCTCAAGACTTATTCATATTTTTTTTTCTCGAACTTTGTCCAATTTGTTTGTCAAGCATACATGCTCATATTCATTCACTATGCATATCCAACTTTTCAAAACACATATTACTACATTCTAATGTTCCATTTACGTTACATTTATCAATTTTGGGTCTTTCACATTTTTCTTTCATTTGCATTTTAAATTCATACTAAAACAAAAACATGAGATACAAGTTGAAAAAGCTATTCTTGTTCCATAATTCCAAATCTTCCTTTTCTTTTCTTCCTCAAGTCAAGCCTCTCCTCCAAAGCAATGCTTTCAACTTAAATGGTGTCAAGCCTATTTTTGCTTCAAGAAGTACACATGAAAAATAAAAGACAAGTTAGCATTCATAATCATAAACACATTCATTCAAATAATTCATTCAAAATTTTCATAATTCAAATTCACAAATTCAGTTCATTCACTCATTCAAAGCAAACATTATGTTCATCCCTATTTTTTATCCAAACACAAATCATTCCATAATCATACTCATCACATTCCACAATCCATAACATTTTAAGTCATTCACTCATCATTTTTATCATGTACATAATGTCACAAGGAACACTTCAAAGAGCAGAATTTTACAAGGACAGCATAACAAGAAAATTCAGTGGGACCACAAGTGCTAGCAGACAAAACCTTCAAAACATATAAAAAAGAAGAAAAGAAAAAACAGCCCACAGCAGGCCTGCAAAATGCAGGGCCTCTGCTCCACTTCCTCCACCATACACAATTCCAGAATTTGTCCCTTATCACAAAGCATCCTTCACCAACAAGTTTTCAAGGACAAAATTCAAGTTCTAAAAACCCTAATCCACTCCCTATAAAACCAGAACTGTTCACATCAAAGGATACACACAAAAAAGCAAACCGAAAAATACAACAACATCACAAAAAATCAATAACCACTACCAACCAACATTCATATTGCAGAAGAACAAAGGCCTGAGAAACAAGCCACAAAAACAAGAAAAAAACATTGGCCATTGCATCAAAATGACTGAAACTTAACCAACAATTGCAGCAGTAGAAAGGAGTAGGGAAGAAGCTACACAAAAGAGGAATAATAGAAGAAGGAAGCGTACAAGTGAAGCTTACCATTGCGGATTCTTCACCCCGATAACTTTCGGGTCGGTAATATTCTCCATTTCCTTCACCTCTTTTCGGAATATCATTCATTTTAGCTTGATTCCTCTTATAGTCATGTTTGTGTTTACGGCTGATTTTCGATTTCGACTAGCTAGTTTCCTTCTTTTCTCAGTTTCATTTCATCATTCCTCATACCGCATAACGCTCATACTGCATACACAAAGCCATGAAAACTTAAAAAGGTCAGACAGAGAAAACGTCACCTAAAAAAAAACTGGGCAGCCGCATACAAAAACCAGAGCCACACAAATTTCCAGCCGCAACTTCACTAAAAAACTCAGCAGCCACAAAACTTAACATCAACAAAAGCCAGCAAAAGCCACAAAATTACATCTACCAAAATAAACCAGCAACAATATCACAAACTAAACCAGTAGGAGCCTTAGAAAAAACACCAATCATAGAGCAAGAAAACTCAGTCTAACTGCATACTAACCAACCGCATATTACACAAGAAAAAACCCAAAAGGAAAACAAAAAACTTACAGAGAAATCCTGAATCCGAAAACACAGAACTTCTCCCTTGCACCTTCAAGCAACCCTTTTTCAAAAAAGACAACCGAACCCAGATCGGATCACACATCACGCCACCACCATCCGCCGCACCACCATCAAACTACATACACCTTCACCCTTCTTTATCACCACCGACTATCTTCAACAAAAACTCGAAAACACAGTGAATCTAAAACGGACATACCGTGAAAATCACTGAGCCAAAACCAATCTGAAGCATAACAGAACACAGAGGAGATGAAAATCCAAAAATAAAAACTGTGAGAAAACTCTCAAACCACAAAAACGCGAATCTGAAACCAAACCTGAGTAAAGAGCATCCAAGAACGAAACCGATCGAAAACCTTCATCACCATCTTCAAAAATCCGCACACCGCCTTCAAACACGAACCTTCATTGAACCATCTTCAAACCACTCAAACCCACACCGAATCACTGAGCCCAACCACTGTGAAACAAACCGAACTCACCAGATGAAAACAAAACAACACGAAAGAAAATGCGTGACACAGCAGAAAAGAAAAACTGAGAAATTCGTTTGAGTTGTTTGGAGAACTAACCTGAGTTTTCTGCTACCTTTCTTTTACCTCCGTTGAACCGTCCGCAACAGCACAAACGAAACCGTATCACCGGAAAACACATTATCTCTTCAAAACCTCTTAGCAAAAACAAAACTTCTCTAAAATGGAACTAGCTTTGAGCTTAGGCGACACACCAAAACCATCTCCGCCCTAACCGTTCGAAATCACTTCATTGCCATCACCGACCCATTTCGAACCAAATCGCAAACACCTGAGGACCTTCAAATCCACCTATCCGCAAACCGCGAATCAAAAATCCAAACAGTAAAACCTCCAATCAAACCTTAAACTTCCCTCTTCGTCGCCGCCGTTGTCGAGGGACCGCGAACCGAAGTCGCCGTGCAAACAGAGTGAGTTTGAATCGGAAACCGTGAGAGAGGCTGTGAGCGAGAGAGAGAGTTTCGAAAAGGTTTGAGCGTTCGAGAGGAAGAGAGGGTTTTTCGGATTCGCGAAGCGGCGCCGTTTTTGGCTTAGGGTTTGTTCTGCCCCTTTTGGCATTAGCGTGAATCGGGTCGCGGGTTGGACCCGACCCGCTTATGTACCCAGCGCCCCATGGGCCTCTTTCTTTGGACTGTCCCCACTGTATAGCCAGATCCACTAGTTTTTTCTTTTAAATTTAATTTAGATTTCTCTTTTCTTTTAAGGTTATTTTAAAATTGAAAACAAATTTATTTTCCCAAATTTATTTTGGTTTCATTTTTTAAAAAAAAAGTTGATTTAATTAGGGAGTTTATTTTCTTAATATATTTTTTAATTCAATATAGTAGTTTTTTTTAAATAGAGATTTTAATCCAATTGAATTTTCTTTTTTTTTTTAAAAATTTTAATTAAAACATTTTTCTATATTGTGGATTAAAACTTTATTTAATTAAACTTTACTTAGTGTTTATTTTTAATTTCTTTGACAATTTCATTCAATACGTCAAAAACACAAAATATTTTCTTTTAATTGAGTTTTCTTTTCTTAGAATTTAATCTTTAGTTGTTTATTTGATAGTTCCTTTAATACATTCAAAAAAATCAAAAATATTTTCTCATAATCTTTATATGTATTTTCGTAATCCTCATGTAATATTAGATTATCTAATTAGGTTCTCTATCTTTTTACTTTTTTTTTATTATTATTATTAATTCATTTCATTTTAATTTAATTCTAAAAAATCCTTAAAAAAATGTCTTGTCTATATTTCCTCTAAGTAGTTAGTTTTAGATCATTTAGGGTGAGAGGTTTGAGCTTGAGTTTATTTTCTCTTTGGTGTGAGTGTGTGTTTAATTTTGCTATCATTTCGGTTGCATGCACGCTATGTTTGTATTTATTTCATTTCGCATCATGACCATATATTTGTTAAGATAAAATTGAAAGCGCACACTTTTGAAGCTTTAATTTTCAAGATAATAATCCTTGGTCCAACGCCAAGTTGAGTTCACATACACTTCACTCACACACGTAAGTCGGTCGTTTTACGATCGCCATCTGCACAGTCTTTACACTTCACAGCTTTCCAACTTAAACAAATTGACGCACCACGCTTGTCTTCAACCCCCCGCATTCTCGATCCATATATCGAGTCATAGCCCGATTACTAAGCCTTTTACCTTGCATTCCCATTTACTTTATTCAGTCTATTTTTGCAAGTAGCAACCTATGCCTTAGACTTAGGAGCTTGCACCCTCATTTATTTACTTTATTTTTTTGCATTTAAATCCAAAAGGGAAAGAACTCCTGCAGTTGACTCAATGTCATAGGAAGTTTAGCCATCCCTAGTTCCTTTTCAACCCTAACCATTAGGACTTTTTATTTTACAACTTTTTGTGACTTTCCTAAAGTCACGTGAGTGTTTGCCATAACACTTACCTCCCCCCACGAACCTTGAGCGTAACCAAGTGTTCGTTAATCCTTAGGAGAACTACGAGTGCTCTGATTCTATACCCGATACGTAGGCATCGATGTGATGTTGTGCGAGCACCATTAGAAATAAAAACCTTAGGTTCCCTTAATTTTAGCAAGCAATAAATAACAATAACACAAATATTAACAAGAGGTTCCCGTAGGATACTGCGGATGCTTAGGATGTTAACACCTTCCCTAGGTATAATCAACCCCCGAACCTAGTTTCTCCTCATTTAGGGTTTTTACGATCTTTTTCCCTTTTCCCTTTGGATTAAATTAAAGTCGGTGGTGAACATTTAATAATTGTGATTCAAGCTTAATCAATAGCTTAGTATCTGATTCTCACCGCAACAGAAATGGCGACTTCACTGGGGACTCTATTTTCGAGGGTTAAGCCCACCTTGTATATTTGTATATTTGTTGTTGTATTGCTTGTTATTTATTTGGGATTTTTGTTGGGTGCCATGTGTGGTGAGATAAGTCCTAACCCGGACTTGAGTGCAAAATAAGATAGGACGGTAGTATATTCAAGAAGGCTTGTAGGGAGTTGAGTCCCGATCAAGTTGACTTAAGACACCACCACTCAACGGAGGCCTCCTCGGATGTAGTTTTGTTGATCGATTTCAGTCGTGAAAGCATTACTATATTCGACCTGAGAGCCGTTAATGTTGAGGACCGTAGAACATTTACCCCCACTTGGCCTTTTAGGGATGTAGTGCGATGATTATAAGGGTGTAAATCCGAAATAGTTGATACGCGATACTACACCCGGATGAGACTCTCTTGAGAATATTATTGATTACCAAGTTGAGTTGGGAAGTCGGTAATATCCGAAAGATGGGACAATGATTCTGGGAACTTTTAGAACCCGTCGTACAGGTACAAATAAACTCATAGTACATACCTTTTGGGAGGGTTGAACCTTCGACCTCATGCAAGCTTTGAACCTAAGCCTTGTGTGTGTTTGTGTATTCATGCATTCACGCATCATGAAGCATCATTTTTACCAATTTATTCAAGGAACTCAGAAACTCTATCTTTGCAAATATCGTAGGTGTCATCATGGACTTTGGAAGAAGAAAGACTGTCAAGTACACATTCAAAACTCCCAAACTCGAAGACCTAAGGAAATTAAGAGATTTGGTTTTGGATCAAGAAGCCTTCATGGAGAAGCATAGGAGACTTTTAGCCTTACTTAAGACTGAGTGGGATGGAAGGTTGCTCTCTATGATGCTCCAGTTTTATGATCCTCTCTACCATTGTTTTACGTTCCCTGATTACCAATTGGCGCCTACTTTGGAAGAGTATTCATTTCTGGTGGGATCACGTGTTAAGGATGAGTTTCCATTCCCTGTTCTAGAGAAGGACCCTGAAGAAGCGGAGATTGCAAAGGCAACATATTTGAGTGTTCCTGAGGTCAAGGCAAATATGACCTATAAAGGAAAGATTTTTGGATTCCCTACAAAGTTTTTGGTAGAAAAGGCCAAGAATTTTGTTAGTGTGAAGGATATGAAAGCTTTTGAGGCGACCTTTATTCTGCTAATATATGGAGTGTTACTTTTCCCAAACTTTGAAGACTTTGTAGACCTGAACGCCATCAAAATATTTCTGAAGAAGAACCCGGTCCCTACTTTGCTCGGAGACACTTACCATTCCATCCATCTGAGGAATCTCCATAAGGGAGGGATGATTACTTTTTGTGCATCATTGTTGTACGAGTGGTTTATTTCGCACTTGCCTAAGTCAGCTTCATTTTGGAACCTTAAGGATGGTTTGTGGTGGTCACAAAGGATCATGTCTCTTACCCACTCTGACATTAGTTGGTACAATCGTGTTTATGATGGAGCATTAATTATTGATAGCTGTGGTGATTTTGCTAATGTACCTCTTCTTGGCACTAAGGGAGGAATCAGCTATAATCCAGTTTTGGATCGCCGCCAACTCGGGTATCCGTTGAAGGACAAACCTAAGAGTGTTGAAGTGGAAGGAATTTTCTTTAAGGATGACGAAGAACCAGAGCTCAAGAAACAGATTATGCAAGTTTGGAAGTACATCCATAGGAAGGGGAGGAGTAGCTTGGGAAAGTCGAATTGTGTTTCTATGGAACCCTATCTCCAATGGGTACGAGATAGGGCAATCAGTCTGAAAATGCCTTTCCCTCGCCAGGATCCTATGACCTTCTAGAAACCCATTCTAATCTTTATGGATGATGCAGAGAAATTGAAGATTGATTTGGAGAAAGAGCTTCGAGAGAAGAACGCATGGAAGAATCGACATCAGATCATCAGTAGTGAGAATTAAGAACTTAGAAGACAGTTGAAGATGAAGGAAGAAGAAGAGCTCTCCAACAAGAAAAGGAAAGTGCAAGAGGCTTTATTTTCCTCCAGCACTCAAGGGGACACTTCTTGGAAGTCGATCGTGGATCAACTTATGCTTGAAAGGGCTCAGATGAAGGCACAAATCGAGAAGCTCAACTTGAGGCTTTTAGGAGAATCTCCTTAGGACTTTGTCTTTGTTTTTATTAAACTTTGTTTGGGATTTTTGAAGATGTACTCAAGACTTTGTATCACTTTTTGAATTTAATGAAATCATATCCTTTTGATTATTATGTTTTCCTTGGTATTTGCAAATTGTTTCTTAAGTTCCTTGAATAAAATTTAATTTTCGCATTGCACTCATACATTTGGCATTTCATTTGCATTTTTTCATATAAAACTCATTCTCGTCATCTGCTCTCCAGCTTTCACACTGAGGCTCTCACGCAAATACTACACTCGAGCTCAAGCCAGAAAGAGAATGGCTGAAAGAGACCTAGAGATGGACAGAGTTAACGAGGAGCTTACTGATATTCGTGGAAATATGGGTCAGATGATGGAAATGTTGCAGGTCATTCGAGCAAAGATGGATACCCAACAGACTGTGGTGTCAGAAATTGTCACTGCAACGACTGAGCCTACGTCATCAGTCACTACCCCTGTGACCTGGCCTCCTTTTGGGCTTCCTCATGGATTCGTCCCTCCTCCTCAAGGGTTCGCTTCTCAAAGTTTTATTCCTTCTTCCCAAGGACCTGCTACTCAGGGTTTCTTCCCTCCTTCCCAAGGCTTAGCTTCTCAAAGTTTCGCACCTCCTTCTCAGGGTATGGAATTTGCTTCCCAAGGTTTTGTGCCCCCTCCTCAAGGATTTGCTGCTCAACATACTATTCCTGTGACTAATGAAGAGAACCACGCAGTTGCTAATTTTACACCAGACATTGTGCACACCCGTGCCCAACCATACTTTAATGACCATCAGGTGTATGACGCGCCAGATATGTCTGAAAACGGAGACGAGAAACATGAGAAGATGCAAGAGAATTTTGATACCCTTGAAAAAAGGTTAAGAGCAATTGAAGGTGACCAGATCTTTGGGGCCGCTGCTAGAGAGATGTGTCTGGTGTCTGGATTGGTAATACCTCCAAAGTTCAAGATACCCACTTTTGATATGTATGAGGGCGCAACTTGTCCTAAGAACCATCTCTTGATGTACTATCGAAGAATGGCTGCGCAGGTGGACTATGATAAATTAATGATCCACTGCTTCCAGGACAGTCTGAAAGGAATCTCCTCCAAATGGTATCTAACGCTAGACCAGTCGAAGATTCGCAGTTTCCAAGACTTGGCAGATGCTTTCATCCAGCAGTACAAATACAATATGGACCTTGCTCCCGATAGGAGGCAACTGTTGAGTATGTCACAAAAAGATTTTGAATCATTTAAAGAATATGCTCAGAGGTGGAGGGGGACCGCTTCTCAGGTAGAGCCCCCATTGACTGAAAGAGAATTAGCTGACTGGTTTGTTGACACTGTGCGACCAGAATTCTATGAGAGAATGGTGGGAAGCATAACTGCTAGTTTCTCTGATTTAGTGGTTGTGGGAATCAAGGTAGAACTTGGTTTGAAAAGTGGAAATATGAGTGGCGCATCTAACAGTTCCAGCAATGGTAGTGGAAATATTGGCAAGAAATTTACCAGTAATTTCCACAAGAAGAAAGAGGGCGAGACGAATGCAATAATGACAAGTCAAAGAAGAAATCCGCTTTGGCATAGACCTCCACCTATGGCTCAACAGCAGTATGCTCATCCACCACAGTATGCCCAACATCCTTATGTAGCGGCGGTTCAACCATCATTTAATCCACAAGTCCCGATGTATCGGCCAACTCAAGCAGTACCAATGTATCAGCAAGCGGCTCCATTGATTCCACCTTATCAACCAATGATCAACAATCCAGGCTATCAACAAGCGCCCAATGCTTCAGCCTACCAGCAGAAGACTCCAGCTCCTCATCCGAATCCTAACTTTCAGAATAGAAGACCAGGAGGAAGGCCTCCTAATCCTAGAATCCCTATGACCTATACTGAATGATATCCTTCACTGCTGAAGAAAGGTTTGGTTACTCCAAGGCCTTTGGGTCCTCCACCAAATCCACTCCCACCAAATTACAACTCAAATGCCCACTGTTTATTCCATGATATGATGCATAAAGAGATAGAAGTTTATGTGGATGATATGATTGCCAAATCACGGAGTGAGGAGGATCATTTGAATCATCTCCTGAAGTTATTTGAGCGCCTCAGAAAGTTCCAACTGCGTCTGAATCCAGCTAAGTGTACCTTTGGTGCCCGATCAGGAAAGTTACTTGGTTTTATTGTTAGTCAACAAGGTATTGAAGTAGATCCAGATAAGGTCAGAGCGATTCAAGAGATGCCAGCCCCCAAAACAGAAAAGCAAGTCAGGGGTTTCCTCGGAAGATTGAACTACATCTTCAGATTCATCTCCAATATGACTGCTACATGTGAGCCCTTATTCAAGTTGCTCCGAAAGGATCGAGCAATTGAGTGGAACTCCGATTGTCAACAGGCATTTGAGAAGATTAAGGTTTATCTACAGGAACCTCCTATCTTGATCCCACCTACTCCAGGGAAGCCTCTCTTCATGTACCTAACTGTACTTGAGGGTTCTATGGGTTGCGTTTTAGGCCAACGGGACGAAACTGGTCGTAAGGAGCATGCCATTTATTATTTAAGCAAGAAGTTCACAGATTGTGAAAGCAGATATTCGCTTTTAGAGAAGACTTGCTGTGCTTTGGCGTGGGCGGCCAGACGCATAAGGCAGTACATGATTTGTCACACTACTTTGTTGATCTCGAGAATGGATCCAATAAAGTACATTTTTGAGAAGCCTGCCTTGACAGGAAGACTCGCCCATTGGCACATGTTGTTATCCGAATATGATATCCAGTATGTAACCCAGAAGTCTATTAAAGGCAGTGTTTTATCTGAATACCTTGCTGATCATCCTATCGAAGATTATGAACCTTTGAAATTCGAGTTTCTGGACGAGGACATTATGTTGATAAAGGACTGTGAAATTCCAGGTCCAGATGAAGGTCCCGAGCCAGGTTCTCGTTGGAAGATGATGTTTGATGGTTCCTCTAACTACATGGGGCATGGTGTAGGAGTTGTTTTGATGAATCCTGATGGTGGTTATACTCCCTTCACGGCTAGATTGTGCTTTGAATGTACAAACAACATTGTTGAGTACGAAGCATGTGTTTTAGGTATCGAAGCTGCAATCGATACCAGAATCAAGATCCTTGAAGTGTATGGAGACTCAGCCTTAGTAATCTACCAAGTCAAAGGTGAATGGGAGACCCGTGACGAGAAGTTGATCCCTTATCGGGCCCATATTGTGGAGTTAATTAAATACTTTGACGAAGTCACTTTCCATCATGTTCCAAGGGCAGAAAATCAAATTGCAGATGCTTTGGCTATGTTGGCCTCTATGTTTCAAGTCAGATTTCTTAATGAAGCTCCACTCATTACAATCGAGCGAAGAACTGCACCCGCCTACTGTCTACTGGTCGAAGAAGAAACTGATGAGAAACCGTGGTTCTATGACATCAAGAACTACTTGCAAAATCAGGAGTACCCAGCGGATGCAACAACTCTAGACAAGAAGACTTTAAGAAGATTGGCGTCCAAGTTTTTCCTCAGCAACAATGTGCTTTACAAGAGAAATCATGATATGGTTCTGCTCAGATGTGTGGACAAGCGCGAAGCAGACTTATTGATCAGGGAAATCCTTGAAGGATAATTTAGAACACACGCCAATGGACATGCCATGTCCAGGAAGATTTTGAGAGCTGGATACTTCTGGTTGACCATGGAATCAGATTGTTTCAAGTATGCCAGGAAGTGTCATAAATGCCAGATTTATGCCGACAAGGTGCACGTACCTCTAACACTTTTGAATGTTCTGTCATCGCCTTGGCCTTTCTCAATGTGGGGCATTGACATGATAGGGGCAATTGAGCCTAAAGCTTCCAGTGGTCATCGATTTATCTTGGTCGCAATCGATTACTTCACCAAATGGGTAGAAGCAGCTTCCTACTCCAATGTGACAAAGCAAGTGGTTGCCTGTTTCATCAAGAACCAAATTATCTGCCGCTATGGGATCCCAAGCCGAATCATAACAGATAATGGGACCAATTTGAACAACAAAACAATGAAAGAGTTGTGTGAGACATTCAAGATTGAACATCATAACTCTTCTCCGTATCGTCCGAAGATGAATGGAGTTGTTGAAGCTGCAAACAAGAACATAAAAACGATTCTACAGAAGATGGTAAAAACTTACAAAGATTGGCACGAGATGTTACCATATGCTTTACACGAATACAGAACATCAGTTCGCACTTCAATAGGGGCAACCCCTTTCTCTCTGGTGTATGGGATGGATGCAGTTCTCCCTATTGAAGTAGAGATACCATCTTTAAGAATCTTGATGGAAACCAAACTGGAGGAAGCTGAATGGGTCCAGAACAGGTATGACCAACTGAACCTCATTGATGAGAAGAGAATGACCGCCATGTGTCATGGCCAGATGTACCAGAAGCGCATCAAGAGAGCATTTGACAAGAAAGTCTGTCTCTGAGAATTCAAAGAAGGAGATCTTGTACTCAAGAAAATCTTGCCAGTCCACAAAGACATGCGTGGAAAATGGAGTCCTAACTATGAAGGCCCATATGTTGTGAAGGTGACATTCTCTGGAGGTTCCTTAATCCTTACAACTATGGATGGTGAACAGCTGAAACACCCGGTGAATTCTGATGCATTCAAAAAATATTATGCCTAAATGAAACCCGATAGGTCGAAAACCAGAAATGGCGACCTAGGCAAAAAAAAGGGTATCCCGGTGGATCAAAACCTATGAAGGAGATCCAGGCAAAAGTTAGGGATAAAAATGAAAAAATAAGAGCTCGCTAAGTTGAAAACCCGAAAGGGCGGCTTAGGCAAAAAAGAGCGTCCCGGTGGATTGAAAACCCGAAAGGGCGGTCCAGGAAAAAGTTAGGGATAAAGGCATTTGACTGTAGCAGATGGTGTTTACCATTACTGAAGAATCATAATGGAAGACCAATCCATTTGCTCTTGTCAGAAGCAAGGTGTCGGGCAGTCTTAGTTATTAGGGATTGTAGTGGTCGTTGGATTCAATGTAGACCTTTCCCCATTGCCATTTTCAAATTGTAATTTCCCATGGAGTTTTTGCCATTAGCAAGCTACCATTCTTGAATAAAATACAAACTTTGCCTATGAATTTTGTTGTTCAACCTCTTATTTTCTTTTGTTATGCAAAATGCCATCACTTGTTACAATTTAACTCTGAAAATGACAAGTTTTTTTTCTTAAGGAAATGTTTTTTGAAAACATACTGAAAACTTTCAAGTTTCTTTGACTTTGGGAAAATTGAAAAAACCTTTTGTTTCCCCAAGAAGTCTTGGTTTGCAACAACACTTTTATACTATTATTACAGAAATCCCCATAGAAGTTCAAAACTGGTAACACTCTTGGATGGATCTTTGGGCCAACATGATTTCCAAAATTCGAAGACATCTCCCCAGTGTTTTTTCATATTGCTCATCTAAGTATTGGTGTTGAGAGCCTACTCCTCATTGAGTCTTGTCAACTCTTTGTCTCTTTAGAGTCAATATTTGCATATCATGATCATTCACATCATGCTCAATCATGCGCATTTGACATTAGCATTTGTCTTTCCCCAGTTGTCGTCTTTCTAACTCCAAGTCCAGATATCATTAGTGTTCAATTTGAGAATTCATTGTTGTTGGTACCCGAAGTTTGGTTTACCAATGTTTTTGTCCCCAGTAATTGCTGGTGTCCCTCGTGGAATTCTAATTGTGGTTGGTATTTGTCTTTATGACCACCAATATCTCCTTGAAGTCCAATTGTCATTGGCACAAATCTTTTAAGCAAGTCGTGAAACATGTTGCTTGAATCCAAGTCAATTGGATGTTGGCACATACTTGTACCTTTCTCCTGATGGTTCCTGAAGGAATTTCTAGAAGTTGGATGTTTTATCTTATTTGAAAACTCCAACATACTTTGTTGTTACTTTTTCGTGTCAGCCGGTCGCCTGGAGTCGTTGATCTATCTTTGGGTGATTTTCATTCTATCCCCAATGCTAGCTGGTCGCATAGAGCCGTTGCTAAATCAATGTGATTTCCTTCCTTATCCTCAGTGTTAGCAGTTACATTTGAACCTGCTAATTTACCGTTTTGAATACTTTGTCTTTATCATTCTTAGTGTCAACCGGTTTTTTAACCTGTTGTGCATTCACTTTGAGTGTATCTTGGCTTCTATTCTTAGTGTCAATAGTTCTCAAACCTATTGCGCTTTCACTTCGAATATTTTGTTGTTATTCTTGGTGTCAGTCGGTCGCATCGAGCCGCTGCGCATTCACTTTGAATATTGTGTCGTTTCTATTCTTAGTGTCAGTTGACCGGCAATGGCCGCTGCGCATTCACTTTGAATGTTTATTATGTTTATCATCTCCAGTGACAGTTGGTCGCATAGAGCCGCTGCACATTCACTTTGAATGTTTATTTTGTTGTATTCTTAGTGTCAGTTGGTCGCATCGGGCCACTGCGCATTCACTTTGAATATTATGTTTATCATTTCCAGTGACAGTTGGTCACATGGAGCCGCTGCACATTCACTTTGAATGTTTATTTTGTTGTATTCTTAGTGTCAGTTGGTCGCATCGAGCCGCTGCGCATTCACTTTGAATATATTGTTGTTTTTTACTTCTCAAAGTCAATTGGTCGCATAGAGCCATTGATCTACCACTTCGATTTATTTCCTTGTCTTATTTTTATTCTTGGTGTCAGTTGGTTGTATCGAGCCACTGTGCGGTCACTTTGAATTTCATTTTGTTTTGTCATCCTAAGTGTCAACTTGACTTTACCTGTGTTCGATGATCCAACTCATTGGATTTCCTTTTGTTCCCGTCTTTTGTTATTCTTAGTGTCAACAGTTACACTTGAACCTGTTGATTTTATCACTTCGAATACTTCCCGTTTTCGTTTCTTTATCCCCAGTGTATGTCATCCTCAGTGAGTCTTGGCTTGTGGTCGTCGTTTTATCTCATTCTATTCGTTCATACCATAATTATCATTCATTGCATAGTTGTTACAGAATTAGATAGTTTGTAGTCCAGCATAACATTGCATTTAGGGGCAAAATTTCTGGTTATTTCTATATTTAAATACCTTTCACACTGATTCCATGAGGATTATTATCACTCACACCATCTGGTGAAGTTATTTAAATAGGGGCAACTGTCACACCCTAAATTTTACCCCTAAGTTTCATTCACGCATTGGTCTCATCATTAGCGTACCATTGTGCATACTAGTTATTTTGGATTTGCAACAAGTTTCCTTAAGGGGGTCTTGAATCGTGTGATGAGGGTTTCCTCTTTTGGGGTGTTGTTAGTCTAATTGTAAAATTTTATTTCAAGCTATCAATTCATAATTTAATTTTCCTATTCTAAATTTTAATTTTAATTTCTTCTATTTTTTTTATTTTTAATTCAATTTCTAAGTTTTCGTTCAAATTCAATTTTTTCTAACCTATTGTCATTTCTAATTTCCAAGTTTAATTTTTAGTTTATAAGTCATTTCCAAATTTCAAGTTTCTAAATCATTCTCAAGTTTAATTTTTAATTCCATTGTTTTCTCTTTCAAGATTTTAATAAGACGCGAAAGAGGTAAAATCGATTTTTAGCGATACCTAACGGAGAAGGTCCGTTGCTTCTTCAGTACTCACAAAAGAAATCGAGTATAAGCTTTAAGAAGAAAATTCACGCGACCAATCCGGTAAGACCCCGATAATTAGCATCGCAAATCAACAATCGAATCGGCAAGAATATTTATCAGGACGAATCTTCAAACCCAGACAAAAAATCCACCGCAAGGCCATCACCATGCCACATTCTCCATCATCGAAAATATAATCCTATTTGATCACACCAAATTACTCGAGACTAAAATCAAAGTTATATTAAAATTAATAATCAAAATTAACAAAATTAAAAAAAACAAAATTCTAATAGAGTTCTAAACTAAACTTATAACCAAAAGCTAATCAAAAGAAATAATTATAATATTAAAAAAGTTAAGAAAAATAGAATAAGAGACTATGAAATAAAAAGTAAGACAGGGGTGCTGAGTGAATCTAATGTGTGAATAGAAGCAGATCCGCATGGATTTTTGTGAGGCCTAACAACAACAATAATTATGAACTAAAACAAACAGAGAGGGTGTGCAAAGCAGGTGGTTGTGTAAAGTTTCCTATAAAAAAATTGGGCTGAGCCCAAACACCAATATCTGTCTACTTAACCTAAAAAAAAGAAAAATAGAAAAAAGTATAAGCATAACTTGCAATTTAGAAAAAAAGAAACGTGGATTCAAACGGAACAACCTAAGGGTGTTCTTCCCCAATCCCAACAATAATAGTGAAAAACCTCATCTCATCACTATCTCGCCGTCTCGCTCTCGCGTTTTGTCTCTCTCTCTTAACTGATTCGATTCCCTGTTTCAGTAAGGTTTCTCTTTCAAACGGAAATTTGTGGTGGTAATGGCGTCACGGTTTCGGCGAGTTGCGTTCAGTAGCGGCGATGGTGGCCACTGGTTTGAGGTGATGTGTTGACGGTTATGGATGTTCGCTCGCGGTCTAAGCGGAGGATGAAGGTGGTGTTAGGTCGCGGAAATGGCGGATTCGCGGGATGGGTCTTCGAAGTGACGAAAAGGGGTTTGGCGGATTTCACGGCGGTGGCGAACGGGTTTGGGTGGTGGTGGAGTTTCTTTGTGATTTCAGAGGGTTTTGAGAGGTGGTGCGGTGATTCAGTGTGAGTTGTTTGCTGGTTTTGTGAAGGTGGATGGTGAAGACTGAAGGGCGGTGCTTGGTCGAAGGGTTTTGAAGGGTTGTGTTGGATCGGTGATGTGGGAGAAGACGAACAGTTTCGCGAGAGATTTGGTTTAAGGTGAGGGTTTCGCGGTGGTTCTAGAGAGGGAGACGGGTGTTCCCGAATCTGTGTTCTCAGACTTGAATTTTCTTCATCTCATTCTCAGTTCTGGTTAATAGGTTTGTGCGATTTTGGTGTGTGATGGTGATGAAGAAAAAAGGTGTGCGGTTGGTTTGAGAAGAAGAGGGTGGTGGGGTTATTTCATGCTATTATAGAACCAAGGAAGAGCAGTTTGAAAGGCGTGTTTGGTGCTGTGTTTATTTGGGAAAGAGGGAGGTTCAAGCTTTACAGGTTTGATTGAAGGTCATGAGTGTGGTTGGAGGTGTTGTTTTTTAAGAAGCCAAAAAGAATGATCCAGCTCTGTTTTGTCCTCCCAGAAAAAGAAAAGGAATGAGTGTCTGATGGTGAAAAAGAATTTCGCAGAAAAATAAATCCCCCTCTTGTGATTTTCCTCGGTCTGTTTTATGAGTTGGGGTTGGTCCAAAAAAAGATTGATGATGAGTTCGAAAGGGGTCCCTTTTTCTCTTTCAGATTGTTGCATATAAAAGAAACATAACCCTCTGTCCTTTTTTTGTTTTTTTCTTCTTGAACCCGGTCCCCCCTTTGTGTTGTCACTCTTTTTGCTGTAGGATGCAGAGCCTTGGCTTTTTCTTGAGAAATTAGCAGGGGACTTTTTCAATGCAGGTTTCGGTATGTTCATTTTGGTGAAAATATTTGGATCTATAGGTGCAGAGTTGCAAGCTGTGGGATGCAGGTTAAGAGTATGAAATTGGTCAAAGTTTGAAAAGGGGTGTTGTTTGGAGGCTTGCTTGGACAAGTTTTTTGGGTTTGCTGCAACATCTTTGGATTGTAACAAGACCAATTGATTATACTAACTAAAAGTTAATTTTAAAATATTAAAATCTAAAACACAAAAAATAGATTATCAAAACTAAATTAAACCAAACAAAATAAATTTATAAATTAATTAAAAACCTAATAAATTAAAAAACTTAAAATATTAAACTAAATAAATTTTTGGATTATTTTCAAATAAGGAAAAGAAACAAAGCACTAATTTGAAATAAAAATAAATAAACTAAATGAAACTAGTAAACTAAATTTCCCAAATTAAACCAAAATTTACCTGAATTACAAACTAAAATTAATTCTAAATTATCTAATAGCTATTGAACTGAAGAAGAAAGAAAAATAATAAAGTGAAACAGCTATCCTATTTTAAAACCGGAATAAATTCTAGGAAAGAAAAATTAGAAATAAAAGAGACATTGAAATGATAAATGAATAGAGGACGCGATAATTAATGAAAGATGGGATAAAATGCATAAAATGATCGATTTTCGATACATCGGCAAAAATGCGTCAAATGAACAAAAATTAAAAAAAAATTCTGGTCAAAATTTAGGGTATGACACTTAGTAAATATTATTACTGCATTTTATGCATTTCTGGTAAACATCAATCATATTCAAAAGCATGTACACATTCCATCATAATCAACGAACATTTTCGCCTGAGTGAAAGGGGAAAAGTAAACCTGAATTCGGAGATAGAGTTGTATCAATTTTGAAAGTTGATCCTCATTCAAAGTAACCAATGGTTTTAGGACTTCTGGGATTCTCGACTTTCCCGAGTGATCTTCTGGAAATTTTCATGACTGAATCCGAAGACATGATACTAACACCATCTGATTAATTTCCACAATAGTTTCTGCTTGAACTCAATACCAAAACAATGTAATGAGAAGAATATATCTTCAGACTGTAGTGGATCGTGTACGCCTTGGTCAACAATTAAAGGGATTGCCAGTAAATTTGATCCAATTCTGCTTGAAAAGATAACGTTGCCCCTAACTGAGGATGACTTGTCCAAGAACAACAGTGTTTTGAAAAAACTACCACAAGAGGAACAACTAAAATGCCCCACAATAATATGCCCCCAGCATCTTGAACTCAGTAATGTTACTTTTGGTACTTTAGATGGGGAGATTTGTCCCCTGACTATTAAGCATTGTTGAATCTTGACCTGACTGTCTCAGTAACATGGCATGCCCCCTTGAGTGGAAGGTGGTGGCTATGCCCCTTTGTATACATTGGCTTTGATCCAGGAAGCAACTTTTGTTTATCAGAAGGACTCTGGTTTATTGAATATTCATCATGTAAACTTCTTTGCTGTCAAACACTTAGTTATATGCGAACAATGATATTCAAAATGCAATGCTTATATCTGTCTTGAAATTTTTTTGAAAAAGAATTATTTTAGTAAAACAATGTTTGTAAAAACTGTGATATTAACTCAAGATTTATAATAAGCCTTAAAGGAGTCAGGATACCTTTTTGTGGCAATACGCTTTCAAACTAACCATGCTTCAATTAGGACTTTTAAAGGGTTATAACGTGGCCCGGTTCATGGTTTAAGAAACAAAAGATAAAGGCTCAAATTTATTTGTACCCAACCCATTCTTCGTGATGTTCTTCAGTCCTATGTTCGGTTAACTTATGCATTGAGGTTCCAAAGTAGTTTGGAATTGTAACACTGACATTTGTGTTGATTCAGGAATCAAAAAATTTATTTGAAAATTCAGTCATCTTTCTTTATTTAGGATCTATAGTGACCTTCTTTTTTCTTTTGACCTTGTTATCCCTTCTTTTTGCCTGAACTGTTTATTTCAAGGTTACAGTCAGCGGGATGTCTTAATTTTTTTTATTAAGTCTCCTTCATAGGTTTTGACTTAGTGAGCATTTCTTTTGCTAGATATTGACTTGCAGACTTTAGTGATTACAGGGAAACATCATTAGTTGTGTACAACATAAACAATTGGCATAGTTGAGTTAACCGAGTAACTACCCTACCCCAGGTTATGAATAAGGGTTTTAATTTGCGTAAGAATGAAAACTCCTACTTCATAGGCTCAAAAGGGTTGACTAGGGATTAACTTCCTTATATCTCCACTGTTTAGGAATTGAAACAATGCCTGTACATCGTCAGCATAGTCTGTTCAAAAGCATATTGCATAAGATTATGGTATTGTTTTCGTCATCCTCCCTCTACAGGCTTATAGCTTTATCAAGAGTTAAATATCACAAAATAGAGATATGTAGCATAGTCCAAAATATAATGAAACGAATGGATTAATTCAAGACAAACATATGCAATGCATTAATGAAAACAAAAGTTTAACATAATAGTAAGTGTTTAAACAAAATAAAAGAAATTACGAATGAAAGTTCAAATGTTGTCCCATCCAGTTGGCTGAATGTCTTCAATTGCAATCTTTGAACTTTCAGGAGCAGTATATTTCACCATGAAATCAAATTTGCCACTTGGATGTCCCAAGGTGCCCCGTATCTCAACAAGAATAGGTAGGCTTTCTTTCTTGCTACTTTGATCAACTTGTCTTGCAGCTTCGATGTTTGATGGACGATAGTAGAATTCAATTTGGCCTTCTGGCGTAACCTCGAGGTTTCCTTCGTCAATCAGGTCTTGAATCTTTTTCTTCAATGTCCAACAACTATTAGTATCATGTCCGGGACAGTTAGAGTGATATCCACACCTTGCCTTGGGATTATAGCGAGGAGAGGAAGTATTAGGATTTTGAGGAGGATTTTTCAAGGAAATTAGCTTCATCTCCAACAAGCATTGCAGAACTTGCGACATTGGAGTGCTGAATTTGGTAAACTGTCTTCTACATTCCTTGTGTTGAGGTGGATTAACCTTACCAGGTCTTTTTTCCTCAACTGAAGAACCATCAGTGGAAACCTTTCTCTTACCTTCTTTTATCCTCATCTTCCTTTCAACCAAGTCAGCTTGTTTTAATGGAGGTTGACTGACGATTAGATTCCTGGCTCCATTACTTTGAATTTTGTGGACTAAGGTTCTTAGTTCTTCTTGACCCTGAGCTAAACTTTGAATAAGAGCCAGCTGGCCATTCATCTGGAACCTCATTTCTGCCATCTCAGCTTGCAATTGTTCCAACTGACCATTCTTGTTATCTTCAGGATTTTCATAGAGAAAATGCTTTTAACTCTTCTTGCCCCTTGGACAAATTCATGATCACTTCTTGAAACTGAGCATTTTGAGCTTAGAGATCTTTGACAGATTGTTCGAGAGCCATTTCTGTTGAAATAAACAGCGAGAAGATAAGATACTTGTTCATAAGAAACATGTGATGCAATGATATGGTATGTAGATGCACATGCAATGTTTTCAAGGACCGCAGAATTTAAATTTGTGTAAACAACCAGAAATGAAACTTTTATTAGTAATCAATAAACTTGTTTGCCTCTTGGGCTTACAACAAAAATGAAATGAATACAAAGATGGGGTTTTAAGTCTCCCATGGACGTTTCCTCTTTGTGTTGAGGTATGAGTTGAGATTCCGCTCCTCATGAAGTTGTCTTGTAAGCTCCAGGATTCTTTCTTGACTAGCTTTGAAATGAGTCTCAAAAGTATCCCTTTGTTCCTTTAACTGGATCCAGGATCTCTGCAACTCTTCCATGTCAGTAGGTAGGTCTGGATGAAGAATGATATAAGGAGTATCTCCTTCAGCAACAGGCTTCATGGTAACTGGCAGGATAGCAGGATATGGCATCATAAGAGTCTGAGCACGAGATCGTACCCATCTGAGGTAAGGTTCCATAGGAATGGAGTACTTTGGTTCCAAAGTCTTACTGTCAACCTTGTTCACCTTACCCCAAGCTCGTATGAACCTTTGACGGTAACCTTGAAGATCATTGTCGTAGTCGAACACAATACCTTGAATGAGCATGTCTTGAGGACCATTACTCCGAGCCTAACCAAACTGGCGTAGAGCTAAATAAGGATTGTAGGTAATGCCCCCTCTTATGCTAAGGAGTGGCACATTAGGGAATTCCCCACAACGGTCAATGATGGTAACATTCTCCATAGATCTAGAGCACCAATGAATATTTGAATGAGAAAGTGACATGATTCTCTTAGACCACCTTAACCTTTGTTCATTCTTCATCACTGATCGAGGAAGGTGAGAAATAAACCACCTAGACAATAGAGGTATACAACACATCAGAGTTCCTCGTGCCTTCGTAGTACAGGTATGAAAAGAGTGTAAGATGTCTCCAAGTAATGTAGGCACTGGATTATGAGCCAGAAATATGTTGATGGCGTGTACGTCTATGAACTGGTATGGATTAGGGAACAACACTAAGCCATAGATTAATAAGGCTAATATCTCCTCAAAAGCATCATAGCTCATAGCATCCAAGAATATCTGAGCTTTCTCCTTCAATACCTTAGCAAGAATACCCTTAACTCCACTTCTTGTTTCTAGAACAATGTCTGATTTCTTCAAATGTAGGGCTGCAACAATGATTTCAAGTTTAGGCTCTTTCTTTAAGCCTGTTAAAGGTCTCTGATTGAGGATAGGTATACCCAACAGTTTGGAGAACTCCTCCATTGTAGGAACCAACTGATAGTCGGGGAATGTGAAACAGTGATGTTTAGGGTCAAAGAATTGAAACAGGACACTCATCATGTCTTCATCAAATCCTGAGGTAACCAAGTCAAGTAGGTGACCATGCTTCTTGATGAATTGGGATATTTCAAAAACTTGAGAGACCAATTCCTCAAGCTTAGTAGGTATCCCTACAAAGTTGATCCGGATAGTATTCCTACGAACAGAAGCCATGACCTGCAACAAAGAACAAAGATAAATCCTTTGGTCCTTGAAATGGTTAGTGAAAATGCTATGCTTATGATGCATTGATGTCATGATGTTATGCTCAATCACAAACATGTGGCACACATAAACAAGTCACACAATAGCCCTAGGTTTGAAGGCTTGCATGAGGTTTAAAGGTAAGTACCCTCCCTTGCAGTTTAGATGGTTCATCTTGTCCTATAAAAGTAACTGGGTTCTAAGGGATCTCAATATCATTGATCCTTCACAAGGGTGGTTGTTCAGTAGGCAACTTACTTGCCAACCAAAACCCTCCAAGTTTAGGATCTCAATGAGTGTAGCATCGAGTATCAACCAAATTCAGTCTTCACCAAAGCCGGTTATCTCACTACTTTCTAAAGGCCAAAATGGGATAACTAGGGTTCTAAAAGTCAGTTAGTGTATTGACAACATATGGAAGCCTCATATTATCCTCAACTTACTTAAGGAACATAAGCACCAACCAAGAAGTCACACTAACTATGGCCACCAGATCAACCATATCGGTATACGCCGTACAGTTTCCTTGGTCTATTGCCATTTACCTAAGGTACACTAGATCCGGGTTAGGATCTTTCACACATAAGAGCCCCAACAAGTAAAGTAAAGCAAACAAATTTATAGTGATCTAATTCCTAAGGGTACCCCTCTTTTATTAGTCCCCAGCAGAGTCGCCAGTTCTGTAACACGGTGGGAGAACTGACTTTTAGTCATTTTGCGGATAGCAAGAGTCGCCACCGACTTTTATTTTATCCAAAAGGAAATGACATAAAAGAACAGGAAAGACCTATTTTAAAAGACTTGAGTTAGGGGGGTAGGTTATACAAAGGGAAGGTGTTAGCACCCTTTATATCCATGGTTATCCATGGGCTCTTAGTTACTTAGCTCACTTTGTTTGCTTGCAAGAGTGTAGTGTGTGATTAGAAAAATTTCTTTAAGTACTTTGTAATGACCCTCGTATGGGTGTATACAAAGCCTAGTTTAGAAATTGTAAGGTGTAAAAGTAATTTTGAAAAGTGTGAGCAAGTAACTATGAGGTACCTACCCTAGATTAAGTCTTTCGTGTTCTCGTATGTTCTTTCAATGGTAAGACTATCCCTATTATTAAGGAATAGGCAGTCATTACCTTGGATGTTAAGGGACAAGCGTAGGGTCATCATATGGTCATAGAAAGAAACAAGTAAGGGTGTCTTTAGCAATTTGTAGGGACTTATCATCTTTTATTCGAAGGGACAAGATCATTATCATAGGCAACCTCGAAGGGACTTGATCTTTAAAATTGTAAGTACTTGATGATATTTATGAAGGGACTTTGCTTAAGACACCCCATATTCGAGGGACTTGACCATTTAAAGGCAACCAAGAGGAATACCCTAAGAAGTGCAAGATGGCGATCAAAGATCGACTTACGTGTGTGAGTATTGTTTATTTTCAAATATTTATCTTTTAAAGTTAATTATCTAAATTAATTTTAATTACAAATAGTTTCCACACCCTATTTACTAACCACGCAGTTAATATGAAAAATAAATGGCGAAAATTAAAAGGCAGAAAATAAAATTCCTACACTATTACATGGCTTAGGGGCAGTTAAATAATAATAATAATGGCGGAAAATAACAAAAAAACCGATTATTACAAAGGCGAACCAGTTACATAATCAGGCAAACAATGAATGAATAACATAAAAATGAGTGAATAAATTAGAAAAAAAAAGTTTGCAAACTAGGTTAAGAAAACAATTAGGGTTAGGGTTTGAGAAAAATTTTAAGGTTTAAAAAAAATTTAAGGTTTAGGAAAAATTTTAGGGTAAAAATTAGGGCGAAATCTGGGTTTTAAGATAAAGATTAGGGCTAAATTTTTAGGGTTTAAAGTTTATGAAAAAAATTAAGACTTCGATTTAAAATTAAGGTTTAGGGGAAAATTAAGGTTTATGAAAAAAATTAAGGTTTATAATAAAAAATATAAGTTTTAAAAAAAAAATTTTGTTTTATCTTTTAGAAATTAGTTTAATAATAATAATAAGGAAATTCAAAGAATAGGGAAAAATAAAGTTAGTGTTCCGGCTCGGCCCAATTCTTATTGGGCCAGAAAGATTGACCCATTTATTTCGGTCGACGTCGAGCACAATCAATAAAAGTGGTCCCCAGTCGACCACCAATGATCCGATCATAAAGAGGCTCCCTAACGGCTAGTATTGTCCGTTTCCTATCTTCACGGACCCCTCGATCCGCACATCATAAAACGAACCAATAGAATCCTAGCCAGTCCCTTATAAAAACCCTCTCATTTGAGAGGGGCAGGTATTCAATTCTCAACCCTAATACTAGTACTTGCTCACTCTTGTTCGGATACTTACTTTGGCATCGGAGTGCATTGCAGGTACACCCCTTTTTTTCCTCAACGACCACTTTTGCCCGCTCTCGAGTCCAGCCGTATCGGATCCTGATCTCCAGGTACGATCAGGTGGCGCCGTCTGTGGGAAACTAACTTCCCCGTTCTTCTTTCAAGATCCTTAAAGAACAAAAGTTTTAACAAGATCCATGGCTGCTCGGGACAACCAGGAAAATCGATCGAATGATGGCATGATTCTCACGCAACATGAGAGCAACGTCCAACCTCCCCTACATGATGATACCACGCACGACCAACCAGAAGAGAAGGCAGCATCGCCTTCACCCGATCGTGATCAACCCTTGGAGAGTCGCCCGGAAACTCTTATTCCTTCGACTCCTTCGGGATCAGATTTCGCAGCGCTGGCCGAAATCCTAAATCAAACAAACTTGTTACTCCTCGCTCATGGTGAAAAGATCGCCCGACTTGAAAATAACTCTCGTCAACCTCATTCTTCCAAGAGACCCCAAGGGGAGCACACTCCGTCCCCTCCGAAGAAAAGGAGAGGAAATACCGACGAATCAACAGGCAACAAACGGTTTCGTCAGTCATCTCCACGACCCTCTCCTAAAAGAAAATCAAGAAGGAGCAGATCAAGATCAGCTTCCCCTCGAAGAACAAAGAGACATGACCACAGATCATCACTCGTTTCCAGTGACGACGAAGACGCTCGGGGCCCCTTATCTTCTGAGATTATGGCGGCCAAACTCCCGAGAGGCCTGGAGAAACCTCCTCCTTTAGGTTCGTACGACGGGACGACCGACCCAGACGAACACATCGAGAACATCGATGCCTTGCTCGACTATCGAGGTGTTCGGGGAGCAATTAAGTGTCGTCTCTTTCCCACGACGCTGAGGAAAGGGGCAATGACATGGTACAAGAGCCTTGAGGCTGAATCCATCACGTCGTGGAAACAACTTGGGCGCACGTTCTCTAGGCATTTTACTGCGTCAAGACGACACCCTAAGACAGAGGCTTCGCTCGAAGCAATAATCCAAGGGAAAGACGAGCCTTTACGAACCTACATCGAAAGGTTCAACAAAGAGGCGGTTCAAGTATCCACAACCGACGACATGAAAAAATATCTGCTTGAACGGGGGTTACGTCCCTCGACCGATTTTCATCGGGCGGTCGGTATTGAAACCCCAGCGGCCCTCGACGCATTCCTGCTAAAAGCCCAAGCTTACATCCAATATGAAGAAAAGCAAGCGGACAGTTCTGTGAGAGACGCCCGACGTCGAGAGGACGCCAAACCACATCGAGCTGAGGAACCCTCGACATCTCGTCGGGGAGGAGACAAAAGAAAGGATGATCGCTCCCGTGAACCGCGGGAGCACCGAGGACCTATCGGTCGGTTCCACGAATACACACCTCTCCTAGTCTCCAGGGAGAAAACCTTGTCTGAGTGCGCCAATTCGGAATTCAAACAGGCAGGAGTACGTTTTCCGAGGCAACAACCTGCCAAGCCCGGCACAGATAAAACAAAATACTGTAGATTCCACAAGAGTCACGGGCACAACACGGAGGATTGCATCCACCTCAAGGACGCGATCGAAATCCTCATCAAAGACGGGCATCTGAAGCAGTTCACAAAGTCCAGAGAAAATCCTCGGCAGGACACGCAAGAAACCCAGAAAATCGAAGAGGCCGTGCCCATCCCCGCGGACGCTAACATGCAGATCGCCCTGAGCATTTATCTCCCGGAAGACTTCTTCTTACCAGACCACACCAAGAGCACAGGATACCTTTCCTCTCACAGTCCATGGGAAGCTTTCCCTTCGGCGATGGTCATATCAGGAGGAGGATTCAATAAAATCACGGTCGGTTCTGTGAAGAGAAAATTCAACCAGCTGATCGCCAAAGGGCCCGCGCAAAACGCCACCTTAGATCCTCCAAGGGAAGGTTTCGTACCCCTCGCATTCTATCGAGAAGAGCTCCTGGGAGGAGCACCAAACGCCAGCATCCCTTTACTCATACGAGCACGCATGGCGAACTTCGACGTAAGGAGGATATTGGTAGATCAAGGAAGTTCATGCGACATCATGTACTCCCAACTGTTTTCAACGCTCCAACTGAACGAAACACATCTGACTCCATACGTCGGATCCGACCTGCAAGGTTTCAACGGAGCAGTATCTCGACCATGGGGTTATGTTGACCTGTTTGTCACTTTCGGGGCAGGCGAAACGGATAGGACGGTTAGAGTCCAATTTCTTGTCGTGGATTGCCCGTCGTTATACCAATGCATATTAGGACGACCAACTCTGGCCGAGCTGATAGCCGTGTCATCCACCGTCCACTTGAAGATGAAGTATTATACTACTTCAGGCAGAGTCGCCACATTGCACGGAGACGTCGACGCTGCCCGTAGATGTTTCGAGGCAGCATCAAAGGGCCTCAGCTCGATATCATACCAACCAAATCCCCCGACATTGGATCTGCCAGATGTACCCAAGGCTTTCCCTCAAGTCGATTCGATCGACCTAGATTGCAGGTTTTCAGATAATGGCGAGAGCGTTCAGAGACCAGCAGAAGCCCTAGCCCGACCAATACCGGACGGAGATTTCGAGCTGATTCCCTTAGGAGAGGACCCTGCCCGGTGCGTCAAGATCGGGGCACATATGCCCGAACTTGTAAAACGACAGTTAGAAGCTTGCCTTAAAGGGAACGCAGACTTGTTTGCATGGAGCGCCGCAGAAATGCCAGGGCTCGACCCAGAAACAACTTGTCACCACCTCTCTATTGACCCAACACATAAAGCGGTCGCTCAACGCAGGAGAAAGCAGTCGAGCGAGAAAACTGATGCCGCCGAATCTGCTGTTAAAGACCTCCTAGAGGCTAATTTTGTAACCGAGGCCAGGTATACGACCTGGCTCTCAAATGTTATACTTGTGAAAAAATCTAGTGGAAAATGGAGAATGTGTGTTGATTATACTGACCTCAATCGGGCATGCCCGAAAGATGCATACCCTTTACCTAACATCGACAAGTTGGTCGACAATTCGTCCGAATACAAATTACTATCCTTCATGGACGCATACTCGGGATACAATCAAATACCCATGGCCGTGTCTGACAAAAAACACACGGCCTTCATGACCGAGTCGGGCAATTACTTTTACAACGTTATGCCCTTCGGTCTAAAAAATGCAGGAGCAACGTATCAGCGCATGATGAATAAAGTTTTCCGAACCGAAATCGGAGATATGCTCGAAGTATACATGGACGACATGATCGTCAAATCTCAACGAGAAACGGACCATGCGTCCCATTTACGAAAAGTGTTCGACCAAGCACGAAAGTGCAAGATGCGTTTCAACTCTGAGAAATGCACCTTTGGTGTCCGAGCGGGAAAATTCCTCGGATTTTATTTGACTGAGCGGAGCATTGAGGCAAATCCCGATAAGTGTCGAGCGTTCGCGGAGTTCCCGACCCCCACGACCAAGAATTCCATACAAACACTAAACGGGGTCATTACTTCCCTTGCCCGATTCGTGGCAAAATCTGCTCAATACGCAATCCCTTTCTACAAGCTCCTCCGTAAGGAAGCAACGTTCGAATGGACAGCAGAATGCGAGTTAGCGCTATCCCACTTGAAAAAAGCATTAAGTGAACCTCCAGTCTTATCCAGACCAGAGGAAGGGGAGACTCTATATCTCTACCTCGCGGTCGCGAACGAAGCAGTAAGCGCGACCCTTGTGCGCGAACGACCCGAAGGGCAAAAACCCGTGTATTTCACGAGCAAAGCTCTCCACGGCCCCGAAGTTCGGTACCTTCAGATAGAAAAAGTCGCATTGGCCCTCCTTCTCGCAGCTAGAAGACTACGCCACTACTTCCTGGCTCACACCATCATCGTAAGGACCGATCAACCCATAAGACAGTTGCTCGGTCGACCAGACATGGTCGGCCGAATGTTAAAATGGTCACTAGAACTATCTGAATTCGACATCAAATTCGAGGGAAGACAAGCCCTCAAAGCTCAAGCACTGGCCGACTTCGTGGCTGAACTTACCTTCACCGAGCAAGACCCGCAAGCTGCGTCCAAGTGGGTTATTTTCGTAGACGGTGCATCTGGCCCAACGGGCAGTGGGGCCGGTATCATCCTGGAGAACGAGGAAGGGAACGTCATCGAAGTATCCTTGACTTTATCTTTCCCTACTTCTAATAACCAAGCGGAGTACGAAGCCTTCCTAGCAGGCATACGGCTCGCGAACGACCTAGAAGCAGAAGAGATCACAATTTGCACGGATTCCCAATTGGTCGCGAGCCAAATCCGAGGAGATTTCCAAGCTAGGAGTGATAGCATGGCCGAATATCTAGCCCTCGTAAAAGACGAAATGAAACAGTTTAAAAGTGTGGAAGTCAAACACGTTCCACGGGAAAACAACGCCCGCGCAGATATCCTGTCCAAACTGGCGAGCACTAAAAGAAAAGGAAACAACAAGTCCGTCATACAAAAACTGCTCCCCCGACCAAGTATCGGGCACTCATCACCTTGCATACAAGTTAACCTAGTGGGCGACACAAATTGCTGGATGACCCCAGTATTCAACTATCTAACTAAAGGAGAATTACCGACCGACCCGAAAGAGGCTAGTACCATACGACGGAGGGAATGCTCATATTCTTTAGTAGGCGGACGCATGTACCGTCGAGGATTCTCTACGCCCCTCCTCAGGTGCGTAGAGGAGGAAAACATTCCACACGTTCTAAGGGAGGTCCACGAGGGAATCAATGCGCAACATCCGGGCGGACGTTCGTTAGCTCGGAAGATTCTGAGGGCAGGATACTACTGGCCCACCCTACAGCACGATGCAAGAGAACATGTAAAAAAATGCGATAAATGCCAACGACATGGAGACGTGCACGTAGCACCTCCTTCCGAGCTAAAATCGTTATCATCACCCTGGCCGTTCGCATGGTGGGGAATGGACATTCTAGGACCCTTCGTCGTTGGATCTGGTCAGAACAAATACTTAATTGTAGGCGTCGACTATTTCACCAAATGGATATAAGCTGAAGCCTTGGCCAAAATTACCGCACTCAACATACTTCGATTCTTCAAAAGAAACATCCTCGCCCGGTTTGGAGTCCCCCTCGCTATTGTGACCGACAACGGAACTCAATTCACGGATAAACATTTCAAAGAATTCGTCGCGTCAATAGGGACAAAACAACATTTCGCGTCAGTCGAACATCCCCAAACGAACGGGCAAGCCGAGGCCACAAACAGGGTAATCCTGAGAGGTCTGAAACGAAGGTTAGACGAGCATAAGAAACACTGGGTCGAGGAACTACACAGCGTGTTATGGGCGTATAGGACCACTCCCCATTCAACGACCGGAGAGTCCCCGTTTCGATTAGCGTATGGGACCGAAGCAGTAATTCCAATAGAAATGCATGTCCGTTCAAGACGCACGGAATTCCCCATGGAACAAGATGTCAATAATGAAGCTTTAAGAGACGAGCTCGACATGGTCGAAGAAATTCGATCAGAAGCCGCCCTTCGAGAAACCACTCTCAAACAAAAGATAGCCGCTCGGTATGATTCCAAGGTCATCAGGCGGACGTTAGAAGTAGGTAGCCTCGTCCTTAGGAGAAACCACAGGGATCCTCGCGAGGGAAAACTAACGCCCAACTGGGAGGGCCCATATCGCGTTCGAGCGAAAACCGAGAACGGTGCTTATTACTTAGAAAATTTACACGGGGAAGAGCTCGCTCGGCCTTGGAACGCCGAGAAACTCAAACAGTACTATAGTTAAATCAACCCCCTTGCTCAGCTACCAAGCAAAGAGAAGGAGTGACTAACGAAAAACTGCGTGCCTAGGTACGAGCACGTCAGCCTAAATTTAACAAAGCAAGCAAGATCTCTTTTCGAGCAAAAGGGAGACTTGCCGCACGAATGGATACTCAAACGAGTCCGACGTCGCCTAAGTACCACGACCAGGCAGAACCCCAGCTCGCGATGGGACGTTCACGCCACGGAGCTCGGGCCTTTATCTTGGCTCAAGCACCGATCGAGGGTAAAACCCCCAACACTGATTGGTTCCCTTAACCAACAGACCGACCATACTCCCCCGTATCTATCCAATCGCTTCTAACTAACGCGAACACGAGCGCCAAACACTTAATAAACGTTCACGCCACGGAGCCCGGGCCTTTATCTTAGCTCGAGCACCGATCGAGGGTAAAACCCCCAACACTGATTGGTTCCCCTAACCAACAGACCGACCATACTCCCCCGTATCTATCCAATCGCTTCTAACTAACGCGAACACGAGCGCCAAACACTTAATAAAAATTAAATAAACTATGTCCTCCGACGGACGCATTATTACGAGCAAACAATATATGCAACCGACCTCCAGGGTCAAACACTTAACATTTAAGATAAATGCGGCACCAAAAGGCCGACTTGTTCGGAATTACAAATAAAGGGGGCCACGCCCCCCAAAACAAGATACATCATAAAATACAAGGCGCACAGGCCACAAATTAATTATCTTCATCTGCCGGGCGATCTTCCTCCGCACGAGCTTCCTCATGGCATGGCTGCTCCTCTGGCTGATCAGGTTGGACAATTGCCCCCGGCTGAGAGTCGGCCACCACCAAGTCCGCAGGCACCACAATCTGACCGTCCACCACCTTGTAAAGATAATTAATTCGATCAACATCCAAGGCAAGGTCAGGGTGGAGAGCTTTCACTTGGTCCACCGCATTTTGAAAACTGAACTCAGTAGACGCGTTCAGATCTTCCATATCCTGGTCGATCCTAGCGAGGAACTGAGCCCTCGTAATCAAATGCTTGGTGTCCTCGTCTTCATCCTCTTTGGGGCAAAAGGCATCTTTTAGCTTTTTATTCTGATCGAGCAACTTTCTCTTGTCGACCTCTAATTTGGCAATGACCGTTGCTCGCTCAGCAGACTCTGTGGTAACCCTTTTTACCTCCTCGGTGGACGCCGTCAGCTTGGCCTCAGAAGCAGCCAATTGCTCTTTGAGCTTGCTGTTCTCCCGCTCCAGCATAGGAGACCCCTCAGCCGTCATCCAGGCCATAGTCAGGACCCGCATCACCGCGCTCGTGTCCTGGGCCAAAGAGAGCCGCCGAGCAGGGCGATCCATCCCCTCCAGGAACAAAGAATCCGCCCGGTACACATCCATTGTATTCCCTTCGAAAAAGTTCCGAACGACGAAACACGGGGGTATCCCATGCCTTGGCTTTGGAGGAGCGCCGGCCGTCAGATCCACAGTGGCCGCCGCTTTATGTTTCTTCATTAAAGAACCGGTGGAAGCCCCCGGAGAGCCCTGAACCAATGGACCCGAACCTGAACCGCTTGCCTCTGTCAATCTGGTCTGCACGACCCTCGACCGCTTTCGCTGCTGCTGGACTAGCCGTTCATGGATTTTGTCCAGAGGATTAGTCAAAGAACCTGAAAAGAGGAACAAAACCAAAATTAGTTACGAGCAACAAAGTCAAATAAAAAACTTAACGAGCATAAGCAAACAGATACCAAAAAAATCAGCTATCTCCTGCCCGTTATTACAGGCCAGCAGATCAGTAACATTGATCAGGGGACGCTCCAAAGCTTCTCCCCCATCCTGATCGACCATAACTTTGCCTTCCCCGTCCAATAGAGGGGTCGGAGTAAAAGAAGCTATCAACTTCCTAAAAGCTTCGAAGCTGGCCGCATCATCATCGTTCAGGGTGTCCCCCACCTGAACGAATTCCCCCACTGGCCGCTCATAATGCACGTAACTCCAAGAGAAGGGGAACATCCATAATCTCCTCGGGATCACTTCCCCTTGGTCGTCCAATCTGGGCTCGTCGTTTTCATCGGTATCAATCCCAAGAAAACTCATATCTCTCACAGCAGCATCACTCGCAGGTTTTATTAAGAAGTAATCAGTCTTGAAAGCCCGGATAGACTCCGAGTGGGCCTTGAAAATCTTGGTCCGTTGTTTAAAAGACACGAACCCCTTCCGATCGGTCCCTCGCCCGACTTGGCGCTGTAGGGAAAAGAGGCGAAAGAAGAGGGGAAGCGTGGCCCCGACGTCAAACGCCCTGAGGAAGGCATATGAGTTCGGATGCAGCTGAGAGGGGGCTATGCAGAGGTGTCCGAGCACAGCGCTCACAAAATCACTGAAGGGCAGCGTCACCCCCAAGATCGAGGTAGCATATTCATACATAGAAAACGCTCGGCCGCGAAAGTCTGAGAAGATGCGGTCATCGTCTCCCGGGCAGGTCACGACCCAATCAGCAGGATTCCCAACAATTGGCAGCGGCTCCGATCGAGGCCTCGAGAAAGAAGACACTTTGTCCAGCAAGTCTTCGACCACCCATTCTTCGGGCGAGACCCTCGACCGGGTAGGACACTGAGGCGACTCTGTCGACTGCCCCGTGGTACTTGTACTCGAACTGTCGGAAGAGCCTCCCGAGCCTGAGGGTATGGACGCAGACGATTCCGTACTCTCCGAGGACGTATCCTCAGAAAGCACAACCAGCGGGTCCTCGAGCAAGTTATCACCTGAAAAGCATAGGAAAGGCATCAGTGAATTCGATTAAGAATATCAAATCCACCCTTCCACCGCTCAACAAGTGAAAGGGCGCGCCTCAGCTCAGAAACTATGTTCCGAGCTGTAGCCCTGGCTAACCGTTGCTCGTGGCAACAGCTGACGCCCAACAGTACAGATAACAAATCTATCAAAAAGTCTAAAGCCTAAGTCGACCAAGGTCTGCGTCGACCCTAAAGCTAGGGTTCACAGCCGACCAGTTACGGTGGCAAGAACTTTAAAGTTTTCTAATTCCAAATCCTAAAACTACCGGTAAAATCACCCTAAACCACATGCATTCTACAGAAACTACGCTATATACACTCAAGAGAAAGGAAAAGAACAGTACCTTGAGCTTGAGAAGACATTTTGGAAGAGATTGAGCTTCTGTGAAGGGTGGTCGGTAAGAGCTGGCGGTGGTCGACGACTGAAGCAACGGCGGTTGAACGAGCAGAGGTCTGAGAGAAGAGATGAATCGAAAAGGTCAAAATGGGCCCTAGGAATCCTATTTATAGGAAATAAGACATGTGTGCGCACGCGTGACCCCTACACGCTAGCCCCTAGGCTAGCCGTCAAATCATTAATAGGCGCGAATATCCAGATATCCCAACTTTTCGTTTCATATTCCTCTGCCGAGCGACGTACCGTCTGCCCAGAAAACCAACAGCATAGATCCTCGATCACAACGTCACACTTCGTCGACCACTTCGTCGTTTTTAAGTCATTGCTCGATAGCACGAGCAATAACTTGGGGGGCTCCTGTTCCGGCTCGGCCCAATTCTTATTGGGCCAGAAAGATTGGACCATTTATTTCGGTCGACGTCGAGCACAATCAATAAAAGTGGTCCCCAGTCGACCACCAATGATCCGATCATAAAGAGGCTCCCTAACGGCTAGTATTGTCCGTTTCCTATCTTCACGGACCCCTCGATCCGCACATCATAAAACGAACCAATAGAATCCTAGCCAGTCCCTTATAAAAACCCTCTCATTTGAGAGGGGCAGGTATTCAATTCTCAACCCTAATACTAGTACTTGCTCACTCTTGTTCGGATACTTACTTTGGCATCGGAGTGCATTGCAGGTACACCCCTTTTTTTCCTCAACAACCACTTTTGCCCGCTCTCGAGTCCAGCCGTATCGGATCCTGATCTCCAGGTACGATCAGTTAGAGATACCCAAAATATTGGGGGTTGGTGTTGAACCCCTGACTTTGCATTTGCCAACAAAAACCTTCAGCCACTACGCTAGCCACGTTTCTTTGCCAAAATATTGGGAATGAAACATTTCTTTGCCAAAATGTTGGGAATGAGTGTTGAACCCACTCCCTCATACTTTCAACCTTAGGTCTTTGGCACTAGGCCAATCAACGCATGCTACACACCATCTTCTTTTTCCCACCTGCATATTTTTGGTATATACTATTGGAAGAATAAAAATAAAATAAACAGGATCAAATAAAATCGCTGCAGATTTTAAAATAATGAAAAATAAGAAAAGCGATTAAAATAAAATCTAAAAAATATTAAAACGATGCTAAAAATCTTCCAAAATCAAATAAAGAACGCACAATTTTTTTAAGATTTTTTTGAGAATATGAAAATAGAAAATAAATCAAATAAAATAGAAAAAAGAGGAATTTGCGATTTTGAGGGTCGAAATATTTTAGAATTCTATTCTAAAAGAGTATTGTTTGTCGATTTTTTTCTGAACTTCTGGAAAAAAACTCGGAGTAAATCGAAATAGTAGTACTTACCTGACTTACCTGTCAGCCTGTAATGCTTATCACTACTGCAGTCTTCGAAGTATCGACGAAAACAGATTACAGCAGATTAACCAATAGTTTAGTTCTCCATGGTGCCCTATGATTTATGCATCGAAACTTAAATCCAACTATCCAAAACCCATCTACACAATCAAACAAACATATTATGTAATCAAAATCAATTAATCATGCATAAATCATTGAAATTGAAAAAAATCAAAAGAAAAGCAAGAATATGAATTTGGTTTGTATGATTTGGCATGAATTTGATGATGAGGATGATTGGAATAGGTTCAGGAAACCTCAAGGATTCATTTGCAGCCTTTAATCAACTTGTAAAAGTGGTGGATTGTGGAAACCTAATTTTGAATTATGTGAAATTTTAAAGTATGAATACCATCCTCTTACTCTTCATCCTTTCTTTTGTCTTGTGATGTTGTTATGGTTATATAGTAATGTAATTAGGTTAAGAATTTGGGCCTTGGTTGGAGTTGTATGGGTTGCTTGAAGGTGAAGAAAGCTATGGTCAAAAATATCATAACAAATCAAATGATATGTTTCCAAATTGGTTGTGCACAAAATTGGAGAGTATCAAATCAACTTAAATGATGTTTAAGAGCTTCTAGAAGAAGAATCAAATCAAATATTTGTATTTTCATATTTTATTTTGATTTAAAATGAATTTTAATGAATAAAATCCAAATAAATAATAAATAAATTATAAAAAATCATAAAATATTTGAATTGGGTCGTGTTTGATGTTATCATGAAGATTGGGTTGCAAAATGATAGGCCCATTTGGAAAAAATTAGATTTAAGCCCTTATTTTCTTCATACACCCCTTGAAAATCTGCCAACTTTGACAAGGCATAAATCCCTCAATTTTAAGGCTATGAAGGTGTTCTTGGAAATTTTGGAAAGGTTAAAGAGTCCTTTAACAAAACTCTTGGGTCTCATGTCCATATCTTTTACCATTTTCAAGTTATGTCTTTTGGAAGATGTTGACTTTTTGTTGACTTTTGAATTGACCTGTAATGTTTTAGCTCATACCTTTCAAATGAAGCATTTTTAGGCTTAGCTTGTGAGACACAAAGTTGTAGAGAATTCAATTTCCTTAAAAATGAGCTTTGGATGGGAAATTTTTGATGAAGCATGTGAAAGTTATGGCTGGTCAAAGTTCAGTTGACTTTTCCTATGAAAACCCTAATTTAGAAACTCTTGATTCTTGATGATCTGAAATCTCCTTGATGAATCATGATCAACCCTTGATAAAATGATGAATTTTACTTCATAAACTTGATGTTGGCCAAAAATCATGAAGTTTGACTTTGGTTTGACCACAGTTGACCTTAGTTTGACTTTTTAACCACTTTGACTGATTTTTGCATATCTGATCATCTGACTGAGCAAACCTTTTGGGAAAGCCTTGAAACTTGTCATATGGATTCTTGGAGACATGTAGGATGTTATGAAGCTCAATTGAGGCCTTGGGAGTCCATTTAGCCTGATGAAATTCAAAACCTTGGTTTAGGGTGCATTGCTTAGGAGGATGCTTTGTCTGAATGAATTGTCACATTTTCTGACCAATTGTGAACCTTGTGAACCTCTTGGGATACCTTGTGAACCTTGTGAACCTCTTGGGACACCTTGTGAACCTTGTGAACCTCTTAGGACACCTTGGTACACAATGCCTTGACTAGGGGAGGGCAAATTTTGGGGTGCAACAGCCATGGCCTTTTTCATTTGTGACGGGGGAATATGTTCCCCCTTTTATGTAACCTAAGAACAAGCCGGTCCTTGTGGATGCACCTTTTAATGATGTATGTCTCCCACCTTGGTGGTCTTTTGTTTATTTTGTTGTTATGCTCGTATGTCTGTCAGAGTGCGTACCTTGATTTATATTTTCGCTAAGTGTTTGAGATGTTTAGTTATAATGATGTCCATTTTATGTGCTCGCGTAGGGTTTAAGATATGTTGATAAATTTGGGGAAATGGTGCTCGATTTATGTGTGTTCGTTTTTTTTGGGGAACCGGACAGAATGCCATTGTATGATTGGTTGGGGAGCGATGCTCGGAACATGTTGATGATTTGTGCTTCGCAACGTGAACGTCCCATCGCGAGCTGGGTGTTCTTCCTGGTCGTTGTACGAAGCCGGTGACGGATTCGTTTAAGTATCCAATCATGGAATGATGATTTTCCTCGTTCTTAAGGAGGATCTCATCGAAATGTGATTTTGGTATGCGGTACTTATACCTAGGCACACATGTTAGGTCGGTACTGATGTCGGCTGACGCCTTAACTATAGTATTGTTTGAGTTTCTCGGTGTTCCATGGTCGAGTAAGTTCCTCCCTATTTTGGGTTTCTAAGTAGTAGGCCCCATTATCCATTTTTTCTCGAACTCGGTAGGGACCCTCCCAGTTCGCAGCTAGCTTTCCTTCTCTTGAGTCTTAATGATTTCTCTTAAGGACAAGGCTGCCGACCGTGAACGCTCATTTTATAACTTTGGAGCCGTGTATTATGGTGATCCTTTGCTGAAGGGATGCCTCATGTAATGATGCCCCCGATATAACTTCTTCGACCAGGTCGAGCTCTTCATGTAGTGTTTCAGAATTAATGTCCTTGTCCATTGGGGCTTCTGTTCGCCTGGACGGGATGTGTAACTCTATGGGGATAACGACCTCGGTCCCGTATGCTAGTCAGAAAGGGGTTTCCCCGATGGTCGAGTCTGGGGTAGTTCGATACGCCCACAAGACGTTGTGTAGTTCCTCGACCCATCGTTTCTTGATCTCACCTAACCATTGTTTGTGTTCTCGGAGGATGACCCTATTTGCCGCTTCAGCTTGCCCGTTGGTTTGCGAGTGTTCGACCGATGTGAAGTATTGTTTAGTTTCGACGTTGGCGACGAACTCTTGAAAGTTCTTATACGTAAATTGGGTGCCATTGTCGATGACAATGCCTGGGGTATTCCGAAGCGGGCGAGGATGTTACGTTTGAAGAAACGCAAAATGTTAAGGGTTGTGATTTTGGCTAGGGGTTCGGCTTCAATCCACTTCGTGAAGTAGTTAATTCTGACGATCAAGTACTTGTTCTGGTTCGAATTGACGACGAAATGTCCGAGGATATCTAGGCCCCATAATGCGAATGGCCACGGGGATGACATAGTTTTGAGCTCGTTGGGTGTTGTGAGGTGCATGTCTCTGTGCTTTTGGAATTTATCACATTTTTTTACGTGCTCCTTGGTGTCGTTTTGCATTGTGGGCCAGTAATATCATGCCCGAAGGGCTTTCCTCGCGAGGGACCTTCCATCCAAATGTTGGGCGTTGATGCCTTCGTGGATTTCGCACAGGGTGTGGGGAATTAGAACTTCCTCGACACACTTGAGGATGGGAAGGGAGAATCCTCGCCGATATAATTTTCCTTCGACCAAGACGTATGAACAGACCCGCCGTTTGACAATAGTGGCTTCTTTCGGATCCTCGGGTAGTTCATCATTGGTTAGGTATTTGTATACTGGGGTCATCCAGCTGTTGGCATCGCCAATGACGTTTACGTCTACTGTCGGGCTTAATTTTTCGTTAGTGGGATGAGGGAGTATCTCTTGTATTATAGACTTATTGTCTCTCTTCCTTTTCATGCTGGCGAGTTTTGAGAGCATATTTGCTCGTATATTGTTTTCGTGGGGCACGTGTCTAACTTCTATGGAAGTGAATTTCGCAATCTGTTCCCTGACCAAGGTTAAATATTCTGATAGCTTGGCATTTTTGACCTGGTATTCACCCTTGAACTGCATGGCTACGAGTTGGGAGTCTATGCAGATAATTATTTCTTCCGCCCTCAGGTCGTCAGAATGACTCGTACTATGCTTGGTTTTGGACATGGGTAATGATAAGGTGAGGGATACTTCGATCAGAAGTCCCTCTTCGTTCTCTAGGATAATTCTCGTGCCGCTTCCCATCGAGCTCGAGGCACCATCCATGAAGATGGTTCATCGCTTGGACGCGCAGGCATGGCCTTCTGGTGCGGTTATTTCGGCTAAGAAGTCAGCCAGGGCTTGTGCCTTGACAGCTGCTCTTCCTTTGTATCGGATGTCGAATTCGGATAGCTCCAGTGTCCACTTGAGCATTCGCCCGACCATATCGGGTCGACCAAGGAGTTGTCTAATGGGTTGTTCGATACATACTATGATCGAGTGCGCGAGGAAATAATGTCTAAGTCTCCTTGCTGCATGGAGGAGTTCTAGGGAAACCTTTTCAATTTGTCGATATCTAAGTTCGGGCCCTTGTAGGGCTTTTCTCGTGAAATAGATCGGTTTTCGCCCCTCGGTCGTTTCTCGTACGAGAGCGGCACTTATGGCTTCGTTAGCAACAGCAAGGTAGAGAAACAAGATTTCCCCCACCTCTAGCCGGGAGAGGACCGGGGGTTCGATAGAGCCTTCTTGAGGTGTTTCAGGGCTTGCTCGCACTACTCCGTACATTCGAAGGCAACCTCCTTGCGGAAGAGCTTGAAGAAGGGGAAAGTGTGTTGAGCTGATTCTGCTACAAATTATGATAACGATACGAGGAACCCGTTTAAAGATTGGATGGATTTTTTAGAAGTGGGCGTTTCGGAAAACGCTCGACATTTTTCGGGGTTAGCCTCTATTCCTCTTTCGATTAGGTAAAAACCGAGGAATTTTCCTGCCCGTACACCGAACGTGCACTTCTCAGAGTTAAGTCGCATTTTGCACTTGCGTGCTTGATCGAAGATTTTCTTTAGGTGGAGAGAATGATCGTTTTCCTAGTGGGATTTAACGATCATGTCGTCCATGTAGACTTTGAGCATGTTACCATTCTCCGCTTGAAAAACTTTGTTCATCATACGCTGGTAAGTAGCGCTCATGTTTTTCAAGCCGAAGGGCATTACATTGTAGTAATAGTTGCCCGGTTTGGTCATGAAAGCGGTGCACTTTTGTCGGTCATGGCCATAGGTATTTGGTTATACCCGAAATAGGCGTCGAGGAATGACAACAATTTAAAACCTATATAGTTGTCGACCAACTTATAAATGTTAGGTAAAGGGTAAGCGTCCTTCGGGCAAGCCCGGGTAAGATCGATGTAGCCAACACACATGCACCATTTTCCATTGCTCTTTTTAACAAGTACAACGTTCGAGATCCAGGTGGTGTACCTGGTCTCTATTACAAAATGTGCCTCTATGAGGTCTTTTATAGCCTGCTCGGCTGCTTCTACCTTTTCTCGGGATTGCTTCCTCCTTCGTTGCGTGACTGCCTGGATTGAGGGGTCTATGGACAGATGGTGACATGCTATTTTTGGACCCAAGCTCGGCATCTCTGCAGCGCTCCACGCGAACAAATCAGCATTTTCCCTGAGGCATGCTTTCGGGGAGGTCTGCTCCAATGTTTACTCCCTTCGACGGATCCTCTCCCAATGTCACCAGCTCGAAATCACCGTTGGGGACGGGTCGAGAAAATGAAGAAAGCTTCGCGATCAAATACTTTTGTTCCTATTCATCGGTGAATCTGCTGTCGAAATCTATGGAATTCGCGCAGGGTAGCGCCTTTGGCTCTTCGGAAGCATGGGGGAGGATGGATTTGACTGGCTTAGGCTTGGCAGCGATGGTGTGGAGGCCTTTGGAGGCGACCTTGTAACATCTGCGAGCAGCTTCTATGTCCCCGTGGAGGGTGGATACCTGCCCTGATGATGTATTATATTTCATTTTCAGGTGTACCGTGGAAGGTACTGCAATGAGCTCGGCCAAAATGGGTCGTCCTAGGATGCACTGGTACAGGGACGGGAAGTCTATCACAAGAAATTGTACATTGATGGACCTCATGGTATCTCCAGCACCAAATGTGACCATCAGGTCAATGTAACCCCAAGGCCTGGAAACTGTCTCGTTAAACCCTTGGAGGTCTGAGCCTACATACGGCGTCAGGTGCATCTCGTTCAGCTGAAGGGTGGCAAACAGTTGAGAGTACATTATGTCGACGGAACTCCTCTGATCGACCAGGATCCTGCGGATATCAAAATTTTCCATTTGCGCGCGGAGCAGCAAAGGAAGGCTAGCATTTGGTGACCCTCCGAGGAGGTATTCTTTGTAAAAAGAAATGGGAGTGGATCCTCCTCGAGGAGGATCGAGCTCAGGTTGGAACTGCTACTGATCAGCTCGTCGAACCGTCGCTTCACCGGACCTACTGTGACCTTATTGTGTCCTCCTCCGGAGATGACCATTGCTGATGGGAAGGATTCCCAGGGGCTATATGCAGCGAAGTACACGGGGGCCGGAGTATGGTTCGGGAACATCGAAATCTTATGGTCGTGTAATACTAAGGGTGAATTGAAGGTTTGTTTTCGCGGCCGGCGGGGTGAGGTCCTCGACCTTTCGGGCTTCCTGTACTTCTTGCTGTGAAGCGTCTTTACTCTTAGTAAACTGTTTGAGTTGACCGTCCAGGATGAGTATCTCAATGGCGTCTTTCAAGTGAATGTAGTCTTCGGTATTGTGCCTGTGAGATTTGTGGAAGCGACAATACTTTGTTTTGTCAGTATTCGGTTTGTTTGGCAGTTGTTTCGGGAATCTGACTCCTACTTGACGAAATTCAGAATTCGCGCACTCGGATAAGATCTTTTCCCTGGTCGCTGTTAGAGGTGTATAATCGTGGAACCTCTCGACGGGACCCTTGTGCTCCCGCGGTTCACGGGAGCGATCTTCCTTTCTTTTGTCACCTCCCTGACGGGATGTCGAGGAGTCATCATGCTTGGAAGGTTTGGCGTCTTCATTACGTCGGGTGTCACAGGCAGTGCTCGCTGCTTCTTTCTCCTTGTATTGAATGTACACATGTGCATTGAGGAGGAAAGCGTCAAGTGTGGCTGGTGTTTCGATTCTCATGGCTCTTATGAAATCACTATGAGGGCAGAGTCCTCATTCCAAAAGGTATTTTTTTATATCGTCCATGGTCGAGACTTGGACGGCTTCTTTGTTAAACCTTTCAATGTATGCTCAGAGGGGCTCGTCCTTCCCCTGAATAATCTCTTCCAGAGATGCTTCGGTTTTGGGATGGCTTCGCGAGGCAGTGAAGTATCGAGGGAATGTTATCCCTAATTGTCTCCGTGAGGTGATAGATTCGTGAGGGAGACTTTTGTACCAAGCCATTGCCCCCTTTCTCAAGGTCGTGGGGAAGAGGCGTCACTTAATAGCTCCCTGGACGCCTCTATAGTCCAAGAGAGCGTCGTATTTTCAATATGCTCTTCTGATTCCATGGTCCCATCATACATTCCCAACGGTGGAGGCTTCCCAAGTCCTTTTGGGAGCCTCGTGGACATGATATCCTCTGAAAGGGGGACACGAGGTTCGTCCTCTTCGCTAGAGAACGGGGAGACGGAGCAGGAACAATCATTCCTATGCCTGCGTGGAGGAGATTTATAGTGATTTCTCGCTCCTTCTAGTGAGGGTCGCACTTCCGGTTGGAGGGTCCGCCGGGTCTTCTTTGTTTGCATGGACTTATTTCGTCGATGAGACGAATGGGTCCTCTTCTTGATGGATCCAGAGGCGTCGGGCTGGTGGTGGTCTTTCCTCTTCCTGGGCGACCTTGAACGGGAACGACGATGTCTCCTCGCGATAGTGGGGGACCTCACGCGTCTTTCTTCTTCAAGAACCTCCAACCTTTCGCCCTGGCGGAGCAGGAAGATATTGATGTTGTTGGTCGCTTCGACCAGAGCCACTAGTGTCTGATTTGTCCCTCGGGGATAGGAATCAGTGGGAGATCTGTAGGGGTGATATCAGGTTGTTGGGAAGGTTCAGGTGATGGGGAGGCAGTTTGTCCGTCAAGAAAACGATTTGGCTCTCCGAGGGAAGGGTTAGTTCCGTCACTTTTCCGTTGCTTAATGGGAATGCCAGTGACGAGGCGAGCATTGATGGAATCTTCCTGGTGAGCCATCGAGATGTAGATTGAATGATAATGTTTTTGCTTTCACGAACCGAGGATGAAAAAACATGGAAACAAAGTTCCCATAGACGGTGCCACTAATCGTACTTGAGATCATAATCTCCAATGGCTGCTGACGTGGACTCCAAGGTCTGCTCGAATCATGAGGAGAACGGGGGGTTGTACCGGCAAGGTACTCTGATGCCAAAGTCAGAACAGGCACAAGTAAGAGTGTTTAGGGAATGAATTGTTAATACTTGCCCCCCTCAAATGAGAAGGTTTATATAGAGAGCCTCCAGCGTGTGGCTAATGGTTCCTATTTTTGGGTCTGGATCGCGGATCCCCCAAAAATAGGTAATTACCAGAAACTAACCGTCGAACGAGCATCCTGGTCGTGATAATGATGCGTCCAGGCTGAATTTGGGTGATCTTTGCTGTTGTCGAGCAGAGATCAAGAACGACCATGATCAGACGTGGTCGGCGAATCACGGCCAATATGGGGGGAGCAGGAATATGATGGATCCCCTAGACATTGGGTCATTGGGCCGTTTCATGGGTCAGAGAGGATTGTGCTATACCTAGTCGTTGGTCCAATCCATAACACTATGTTATATATATATATATATATATATATATATATATATATATATATATATATATATATATATATATATATATATATATATATATATATATATATATATATATATATATATATATTGACATTTTAAATTAATATTTTAAAAATAAAAAATATAGAAATAAAATAAAATTTATAATATTGAAATTTATACGATATTTATTCTATTTGTATAATTTTTTTTAGAAATAATTTGCTCTCTTGAGAATATAAATTATTAATTAAAACCGGTAGATTAAAAAAAAGGTTAAGATTTAGAGCAAATATTTCAACTTACTCTTAAAGACAATATAATTCATCTCATATATTATCGAGTTGATTCATGAACTTAACGAGTCGAACTATGTATAGTTCAAATTCGGCTCATTTAGTTATAATTTTTAGCTCATATTCGGCTTATTTAGTTCATAAACCTAGTTTAACGATTTAATCGTCGAATTGATTTGGTTCATTGCTAACCCTAACTATGAGACAATTAATTAGTTGATTAAAAAAATAAGATATGTATATGTATACATTTTGAATGTTTTAATCGGGACTAAATATAAATGTGTGAATGGTATCACACACTGTCTGGCAGTGCATTAGTTTCAATCTGTAACACTATGATACTAAGCACTATGCTTGTATATTTAAAATGTTTAATAAATCTTAATTTTTAATCTCTTAAAAACTATTTTGTTATTCAATTTAATTGTATTAATTTTATTAATTTTTAATTTTTAATATTTTAGATAAGACAATATTACTGAATATCTATCATCGTTTTTATTTTACTTTAACCATTTAATCTTTTTATCAAATTTTATATCTTTTAATTTTGAATGTGTAATAACTGTACACCATCAACAATTAATTTCTTTTATATATCTTTATCTTCTTTCTCTTTCTTCATCTTCATCACCATCTTCACCTCATTCAAATTTCACCTCATTCGAATTTGAAAAAAAATCTCAGAAAAATTTCAACAAAAATAAAAATTAAACATCATCAAATAAAAACAATTCCAAAATTAACAAAAAGAAAAAGTAGTATATTTCATGAAACATCAAATATGAAGAGAGAAAAAAACTCTTCATTATGTGTGTGGGAGAGTGAGATAGATAGAGATATATATATAGAGAGAGAATAAATTAGCTAACTTGCTAACTAAATAACTAACTAACTTAGATTATATCACAACACACTCTCTTATAATCCAAGTTACTAAACATAACTAATCAATCTAAACTATTCATACTTTCTCAAAGTTAGGAATCAGTCGATCTTCGGTCTTTTAGTGAAAATGTCGAACAATTGTGCTTCAGCAATGCCTCACTCCAAGTTCACCTTGATTTATCTTCTCCCTTAAAAAGCGAAATCTAGCCTCAATGTGCTTACTCTTGTCATGCAGAACTGAATTATTTGCAAGATTACTTCTTGTCGATCTGCAACACCATAGGTTTCTTTACTTCGACCTCTATCTCATCCAGCACAAATCTGATCTAGATTGCTTTGCAAACGGCATAAGATCATGCTATATAGTTAGCTTCACACAATGACAGGATGAACACACAAATAGAATTGTAGAAAGTAAAGAACACATAGTCAATTTTTAACCCAGTTTGGAGTACAACAACACCTACATATGGGGGCTACCAAGCCAGGAATGAAATCCACTAGATATTATTAATTTTAAGCTAAACAACCTTTGATTTACAACTAATCACTTAATCACTACTCGTGTTTAATTTCTACCTAGTAGTCTCCTAGGTATGAGATCATTCTCAATTCCCTTACAACCACCATGTGATCACACTCACTTTATGCTTAAAAGTTTAAGAGTCGTCAAAATATTACAACTCAATAAAATAGTTCAGTTCTTAGCATCAATACGATACAAGAGAAGCCAGCAATACATAAACCCTAATACTCACTAATAGCAATATATGTTTTTCTTGACAACCAAGGTTACTTCATCCTACATATAGTTATAATTTATATTGGATTTTGGACTTCAAATCGCAGCATATCTGGTGAACAGAATCTACAAAATATTCTCCAAGAAAATAGAACTTTAAATCTTTAGTTTCCTAAAATGTCCCCATGATTATAAAATTTCATATTCTTCAATTCCAAATTGAATCTCTGGAAATATTCACTCTTGAAGGCCAACTAAGATCACATAATATTCAAAGAATATTTTGTGATTTTTACAAATAATAATTGATTTAAAAACGGTAACAGACACAAATGTCGAATAATTTTGTTAGGATATCTTATCCGACATCTTTAAAAATCCTGCTATTCTTCATAATAGAACATCATGTTCAACATGTTCTTATGCATGTTAGGACATCTTGTCCAACATGTCCCTGTCAGGTTAGTTTTAACAAAATTAATGACAATCCCCACAATGCAGAATTAACAATATTTGCATTGGCAAATTTTGGCTAAAATAACTAAGTAACCTTTACCCAAAGGTCAGAGGCAAAAATCAGTCCAGCAATGGAAAACAAACAAAGCATCCTCCTTTACAAAGTTCTTCTCTACTCCAAATGGTTAAAAAGAATCTCTCCCCCTCAACAACAACCAGCAGTCAGTGGTTGGAAGTGGTGTTAGTAGTGGTTAGTTAAGTTAGTATTACTCCCCCTTTTTAGCCAAAATATGACAAAGGTAATTAACTAACATTAACAGAGCAACCAAACATTAAGACGAAGTATTAATTAAAGTACATATCAAGCACATGAAGTTCCAAAAGGAAATCCTGGGCATTTAGACCTTACACAAATAACCACACAAAAATAAGAAACACTACTATCAGACATCGCTTTTAGTAGCCTCATTAAGGTCTTCCTCTTCCTCCTCATCACAATCAAAATCAGCATCATCTTCATCAAAATCATCAGTAGGAACATTTGATGTACCAACACCTTCATCAACAGCAACCTTTCCAGTTGTCATAGCCTGAATCAGTTTTTCTAGCTTGGCCTTTCTTGTTGTGCTTGTCTTGATGATAAAATCTAGATCCATGTAGGACTCCTTCAACTGGGCAATGGTATCCTCTTTGGAAGAAGCGGGAGCAGATGTCGTTATAATTTCTGGGACATGATCGCTAGCAAACAATATATAATGCAATGTCAGAGGAGATTCCCTCTTCATAACTCTATCATCACTCATCAACCACTAGAATACCCCAAATGTTGATCAATAATAATCCTATATATGAGGTTAGGAAACCATATAGGTAACTTCACAGCAGTGGAAGATACTTGCTTCAAGATTTGATCAAAGATATGGGCACCAAAGTCAAACTTCCTCTCTTTGCCAACAACACTCATAAACCTTCGAAGACCAATAGAGATAGTGAGAGTATGGTTGGTTAAGACCCAATTAATAGTACCAATTCTATGAAGAACTACATACTTTACACTTAGCTTCCTAGCTAACAACTTCTCTTTGCTTGGCCAATGTTTGACTGTATTATAAGTGATCTCCTTACACACATCATCATTAATATCTTCAAACTATGATTAAGAATCTTCTGATCTACCCAAAAATTTGTTTATAACTGCAGGTGAAAAAGTCACTACTTTACCTCTGACATAAACCTTCTTGTAGTCTTCACTACTTTCATCATCACATCCCTCAAGGATGTTCACAAAAAATTCCTTGACTAGTTTGTCATAGTATGGGCCAAAACTTGTGACATTCTTCATTAGGCCAACATCCTCAATCAGCTTCATCAGTTCTTTACATTATAAGGCATTCTTTCCTAGATCTCTCTCCAAATCAACCCTCTTATGGTACTCATATTGCCATCATTATGCATTTTCTACAGTATGAAAGGACACATTGTCCAAGGGTTCCTTTAGAACACTAGCAGGCTTCTTTCTTGAACTAGACTTCTGGACTTGAATGATGTCCTTGACATCTTCCTCAACATCATAGTCTGGTTCAATATCAGACATAATCTTCCTCTTCTTGGACACAGTCACAATTTTTCTCTAAGCTTTAGAAGGAGCAACATTAGTATACTTCTTGGTACTCCTAGCAGGTGAATTATCAGCTACCTCAGTCTTTCCTTTTCTACTCTTGAATTATTTGGCCACACTAGGATTAAGACTTTTGGTAATAACTTCATCATTAGAAGTCAGATCATCAACATTGATGGCATCATCAACAATATTCCTACTATCTTTTGCCAAAATCTCATAAACTTGGCTCTTTATAGAAGTTCCCTTAACCACAGAAGATGTTTCAAAATCTTTTTCAGCATTTTCAACCACATATTCAACAAGAGTATGTAGATTCCTAGTTGATTCTTCTTTCTCAGTCTCCTTAACCTAAGGTTCTTAGACAATAATCTCTTCAGTCTCACCCTGAACTTCATCACCTTTATCAGTCTCTGTCTTTAGTTCAGATTGAACTACATTAGTATGAGGTCTAATTTGGGCCAGGGGTCTTGTAATCCCATGAATATTCATATTATTTTGATAGGAGCAAGAATATTCATATGACTCGCTACATTTAGAGTCATATCGACTATTTTGATATTCTCTTATGCGTATCAAATCTTTCTTTTTCAGTCTTAGGGTTAGGGAAAGAATCAGAGGTTTTCGACAAATTATTTGTGGTAAGTGTCGCTCCCAAAGATTAGCATCCAGGTACAAGCGCGAACGGTCGGCGAAGGGAACAGTGAGAACACACAGCCGTGAACTCACTGGAGAATGAATAGAGTCGCCAGCTAGGCATTTTTATCCCGGAGGAAAGGTAATGCTGCATAGACCTAGAAAGATACGGATAAGACGGTTTGCGAACCAGAGAGACTGAGAAAGGGGGTTGGTTACAACCTGGGAAGGTATTAGCACCCAGACTGTCCGTCGTACTCGACGGGATCCACGCTTGAAAGATTTGTGTTTTAAAGGGGGTAGTGTCAGTGCAATCTGTGTATAAAATAGCTGGAAAAAGATGTACAGGTGTCAGTGTAAAAGAAGTGAAGTGTATAAATGTACAGTGTCAGTGTAAGAAAGGAATAAGATGCTCATGACCATGAGGCTTAAAAGAGTGAAGCTGGAAAGAGGGGGAATGGACAGAGACTTTTGTTCGATAACCGTTAAGTTATGCCTACGTATCCTCTCGTGCAATGAGGAAGTCAGAACACCGTAGTTCGACCCAAAGAGACTGAAAGGTGAATTGACTTGTGAACTGCTTGCTTGCCTATGCTCAAGTGTGTGACCTGTCTGGCTCAGGTGCTTACTGTCTTGCATTAGACGGAAGAAGCGAGTTCTCGATTGTGAGTGAAGGTGATGAGAAAAGAATCCCGGAGGAGACGATTATTGTTTGTTTTTTTGAGTTTTCAGTCTTTTATTTCTTTTTGGAGTTTGTCATAAGATAATGAGCTTAAGTCTAAACCAATGGGTTGGTAAACTCATCACATCTTCCCTCTGATTAGGGGTAATGAGAATACCTTAAGTGTGAAGTCAGATTCTCACACTTAATCACCCTTCTGATGTAGGATTAAGATCATTAACCTACTTGTGATTATTTAGATGTTTTTGTGGTTTTTGTTTAGTGTTGAGTAATGAGGTTAAGCCATAATCAAGGATTAAACAGACTCATTACACCATCCTAAAAGAAGGATAATAGATGAGAATGTTTAAGCTGAGGAAAACTCCTCAACTTAATCCATGATTAGGGATTAAACCCATGACAAAACAAGCCTTTGATTAAGTGGATTTTATTTAATGGTATGATGATGAAGTGAATTTTATGATTTGTAAGACAACTTGAGGGGGACTTGTCCATTAACACTAGGGTTAGTCCTTCTTAACCACTTAAGGAAGAATTAGAACCCTAATGCAAGGCCCAAGTTACAAGTGTGATGTCTTGATGATTATTAGATGGATTGATTAAGAGATTTAAACACCTTAAGGGTTCAAGACTTAGGATTAAAGTTATACACTCCATCCTAAGAGAAGGATGCAGGCATAAGCTTAATCACAAAGTCTTAAAGCCTTTAGGGTTTAGTCCCTGATTATGAGGTGAGAAGAGGAGACTCAAAGAGAGACACAAAGGTAAAACTATGGGGGGACTAATCAAAACCCTAATTCATTGTCATGCTTGGTTGGTCCTAAGGTTTGTGAGGTTTTCAAGAGAAATCTTCAAAGGAACCACCAGGAAGCAGATGAACAGGATCAAGAGAAGCAAAGTGACTTGCTTCATTCAAGAAGTCAAGTCACCTGAAGAAAGAAAGTGGGAAGAAAAAGAATGAGCAAGCTCAAACTCAAACACATATAAAAATGCAGCAATGGATGCAAGAGAGATGAAAAGAAAAGGTATGAGAAGTGAAGGCAAATCCACTTCTCCAGTTTACTTACCACCTGAAATGTTAGAAAGAAATGCAATGCAATGCTAAATGAAATGAAATGACATGATGCTAAGCAAAACCAGAAGCATGTTGATGATGATTATGATGTTATGAGGTGCTGCAAACATGAGGCAAGGCAATGGGGATGTTCATACAAGGTTATGAATGCAAATGATGCAAGTTAAGGAGCATGAACAAGCATGAAAAGTTATGAATCATACAAGACAAATGACATGGCAAATATGCAATGCAATGATCAAAGGTGCTTTATACATGTCTTAAGATGTCAAATGAATCACAAGAATGCACAAAATGCAAAGACAAGTCATGTTATGCAAGAGAATGCAAGAAGGATGCAAATGGAAGCCCAAATTAGGGTTTATGGGTCAAACATCAAACACAAACCAAAAACAGAAGCAAAACCCTAAAGTAAAAATGGAAAATGGTACCTAAGGAAACCCTAGACCTATAATGAACCACTGCCCAAAGGGGAGCTCTCAACTCTCAACCAAACTCAAGTTATGAATTTTCTAAGTTATTAGGGTTTTTTAGGGTTCTTAACAAAACAAATGCCAAACAAATTGAAAATGCAAGAACAATTCATGGCCTTTTTATCTTTGAAACTACATGCAAAACAAAAGACAAAGCAAAAAGAATCAATGTCACAACCTTCACCAATAGGCAGAAATGAATTTTTGAATCCATGATCAAAATAATGCATAAAAAATGATTTAATTCAATGAAAAATTCTTAAAATGCATCAAGATCAAAAAAGAAATTTGGTTTGAAGGTTGGACAATGTTTCTAAATGTCTTAGGACATTTCATGAATTTTTTTGTAATTTTTAAATACCTAAAAGTATTTTTAATTAATTAATTCCCATTAATCAATTAAAAATAATCTTTTAAATATTTAAAAATATTTTTTTGATGATAAAAAATAAAATAAAAATATTTTTGGGTCTTAAAAATTAATTAAACTTTAAAGAAAAAGTTTCATAATTTTTAAGTGTTTTTTACTATTTTAAATTAATTATGCAAGTTAATTGAAAAGAAAATGAATTAAAATAAAATAAAGATGAAAGTAAACCAAATGGATGGCCAGGATGGAGCCTGAGTTCAAATTTGTTGACCAGCGCGTAAATGAAGGGTGTGGATTGCATCTGATTTAATTATCCTAATTAAAAATTAATTAAAACTAAGGAGAGAGATTAGGGCTAAACAGATTGATCTGGGCCATCCAAACCAGCGGGAAGTCAAACATTTCAATGCTATCAACGCTCAGAATTTAAACTGCCTTAATGACCTGAGTTTAGGGTTAATCACCCTCAGGTGACCGGAGAGAAGCTCCGGTCATCTTCTCCGGTTGCACAAAAACCCTAGAACACGATTCAGGTACTTATTCTACAAATCAAGCACACCTAAATGATCCTCTAACTTCCTAGGTCATGAATCCAAGCTCAAACAACATTTATGCATCATGAATCAAAGGAATCGAAAGGAAAGAAATTTACGGGAAAAAATTCAGAGGGACCATACAAGCTCAGTTTTCACTCATTTTTAATTCTGAGATCAACCCCATGACCAGCAAGACATGACTAACCAATTTATAACTCAAAAACCAAGCTTTGAGAGAAAAGTTTCCATGATCATACCTGAGCTGGAAAGCTTCAAAACTGAACTTCCAGAGCTTTCCTTGCGTGCAAATGGACTCCCTTGTATCCCCTGATGCTAATGGAAGGCTTCAAAGCTCTTGTGGATGGCTGATTTGTGAGAACCAGTTCTGGTGTAGCAGGAAATGAGCTTTGTGTACAGGCTGTTTCAGTTCAAAGTAAAGGGTGGTTTTGACTCCTTGTGGTATGCTTGACTTGTTGGTGAAGAAAGATGAGGTGTTTGATGGCTGGATAGTGAGATTCGAAGAGAACTGGTTTGGAAGGTGAAGAATGGTGAAGCTCAGGTCAGGCTTGTTTCAGGCTTGAACTTTGGTGGTTTGAGGTCTATGAAGTGTGTTGAGTTGGATGGTGAAGTTAGCTTGAGTGTTTGATGGCTGTGTGAGCAGATTCGATAGAAAATGCAATGTGTGATGATTTTGTGAATGCTGTGTTTTTGTATGTTTCAGCCTTGCCTTATGTTATGTCTTGCTTGCAAAATGTCCACATAACTCTCTCTCATTGGTCAGATGACAAGACATGTGCTTTTTTGATTGGTATGGCCACTTTTGCAAAATGTCAACTTTGGTGTAAGGAAAGCATGGGCTAAACTCTAGCTAAGTACAATGGGCATGGGGCTGCGCAGCATGATGTGTGTATGAAGCTAGTTTGGTTCAGCAGCCAATGCATCAAGTTGGTGAGATGTGATCATGAGTTTTGCAACTTGCTTGCTTTTGAAACTTCATGAAGAATGCCTTGTTACACAAACCAAACCATGAGCAAACTTGATCCAATTCTGATTTTTAGGACTTAGAGAATGTTTGTGCAATGGTTTGAAATGAATTAGAGGTCACATGATGCATTGGTTCAAGGTTTTGCAAAATTTCCATTTGGTGCATAACTTGAATTTTAGTGATTTTTGCCAACTTTAACAAACCATAACTTTTGATCCAAGATGAATTAGATCATGTTCTTGTACTTTTTGGAAAGGGAAAGATGAGATCTACAACTTTCATGACCAAAGTTTTTCCATTTGAAGCATTTTTGGATCCAAAATCAAAGCTTGAAAATTGACCTAAAATGATGCATTCTTGAAAAGTCAACTATGCCCAAAAAATCAACATTTGCAAAAACCCTAAATTCTTGATTTCTATGAACTTCAATCTCCTTCCATGATCAAATAAAGACCATATACACTCAAAATGATGAAGATCACCCATTGGTTGGGTCATTGGGGGCCTCAGATGCCCTGATTTTACACTGACTTGTCTGAAAAGTCAACCCTTGATCAGATGACTTCCCCATGGAATTTCTTCATGAAAATTGATATGCATACTCCCTATACCATATAGAGACCAATGGAAACAAGAATGACCAAAATATTTGGGGTTATGGCCTCTGAAACCAAAACCCTAATTTTCAGTCAACTGTGCAGTTCAACCTGGCTCTGCATCCACTCAACCCTAGCTCTTGTGATTCCTCTGCATTTTTGACTTTGAGGAGATGAAATATGATATAAGAACACACATGGACCCCTTTGAGTTGATTAGTGGCCTTTGGAGTGGCTCAAGAAGCTTTGGGATTGCTCAGATCACAAACCCTATGTGCAGATGACTTAGAAACTATCCAGTGAATCAAAATGAGATGTGAGATGATATGATTGTGTTTATGCATATGAGGATGATCACAAGCCATGGTGTGAATGGGTGAGGGCAAATTTGGGGTGTTTACAGCTGCCCCTATTCAAACATGAGTTAGCTGTGCAGGTTGTAAGCGACGGCTTAACAGGCGAACAAGATAACTTGTGGTTGAATACCAAAGACAGTCCAAAATTTGCACTCACAGAATGAAGAAGAAAAGGGATATAGATTGTAAAAACAAAATAAAGTATATTGTAAAGTGTAGGCGACGGAGGACGACCGTCGAGCAGAGGACGACTGCTGGGTAAGGAACAATGACGCAAAGCGATGACGGGGACGGCCGACATGCTGGGGATAAAAAGTAAAGCTAAGACGGGGACGGCCGACTAGCTGGGGAAAATAAAATCATGATGGGGACGGCCATCACGATAAAGCTGTAAAATTTCTGAGGATTAATAAAACATGACGGGGACGGCCATCAAGTTCATAAAGGTAAAGTAACCAACGATGGGGATGGCCATCGGGTTAAAAGGGAAAAGGGACCACGACGGGGACGGCCATCGGGTTAAAGAATGAATGAAATAAACAGATGATGGGGTACGGCCATCAAAGGCTGCTCTGTTGGGTATAAAGAAAAATGATGGGGACGGCCATCAAAGGTGGAGGACGACCACCTGGCAGGGTACGGCTGCCGAAAATATCAACGATGGGGACGGCCATCGGATAGGAAAGGTCAACGATGGGGACGGCCATCGGACGAGCAAGATGGAGGACGACCATCAAGAAGTGGAGGACGACCACTCAGCAGGGGACGGCTGCTCTCAAGGTTTATCATGACATAGGACGAATGTCAGATAACCAAAATCAACAATGGGGACGGCCATTGGATAAAATGATGAAGGACGATCATCAAAGGGTGGAGGACGACCACCTAGCAGGGGACGGCTGCTAAAAACAACGATGGGGACGGCCATCGGATGAGCATGATGGAGGACGACCATCAAGAAGTGGAGGACGACCACTCAGCAGGGTACGGTTGCTCTCAAAGGTATCATAACACGGGACGAGTGTTAGATAAAAGAAAAAAATTGTTTTGTTGGCGATCTACTGGGGAGATAGTAAACACGGACGAGCGTTTACACCCAAGAAACAAAAGGTATAAGTGTTTGGTATTGTGTATAGATTAAAGATGCGGACGAGCATCCTTAAGACTATGATACGGACGAGTATCATGTAGAAACAAACTGACACAAGTTCAGAGATGATGATACGGACGAGTATCAACTGGTTAACAAAGAACACGGACGAGTGTTGCATCTGAAAGGACTCTTCTGGGGAAAAGTAGATACGGACGAGTATCTATATTCAAGAAGACGCAGGTGTTTGACACGGTGTATGGATTAAAGATGCGGACGAGCATCCTTAGGACTATGATACGGACGAGTATCATGTGGAAACAAACACTAGACGCAATGTTCTGAGATGATGGTACGGACGAGTACCAACTGGTTGACAAAGAACAAGGACTAATGCCGAATCTGTGGGGATATGAGCGATGATGTATACAAGATACGGACGAGTATCTGTATAAGCGTACCATGAGTAGTGAGTATTGTATTGTATTGATGAGGGTTTTAACTGCTGGGGAGAGTGACACGGACGAGTGTCAAAAGAGAAAAGTATAATATTAACAAGTGTCTGCTATACAAAGTCTAGGCGACTGCGCTGGGGATATGACACGGACGGGTGTCAAAAAGGGTGTATATACAAGTATATGTGAGTGCAAAGAGGATGTCTTTGGCTTTCTGCTGGGATATGACACGGACGGGTGCCAGAATATATCTGTAATGAGGGTGATTTGTTTGTAAAGGGTGTTCAGGCGACTTTACTGGGGAAAGATGACACGGACGGGTGCCAAAAGGTGTATATACTGGTGTTGGAGATTTGAAAGGGCAGCTGCTTTTGCTGGGACTCTGATGGGGACTCTTGGGGAAAGTAATCTGTATTCTGATAGATGGTTACTAATCACAAGCGTTCAATTCACGACATGACTTATGATTATGCTATGTATTTGATTTTTGCCGTAATGCTCCGTATTGGACGGAATGCTACGCTCTGGGGGGGTGAATATGATGCGGATGCCATGATTATGCAAAGAGGCGCAGATCCGGGATTCGGATCCCATTGCTGCGAAGATCTCTGGATGATCTGCTTGAAATGAACATCCCAGCTGGGGATGAGATCATTGGTAGATCTAAGGATGCATCTGCTTGGGGATATATGTCACTGATTGACATATCCTTATAATATGTGACCCAGCTGGGGTTTGTAGAAGCTTCCTGTACTCTGTTGTGATCCTTCATGCGCTGCTCTTCTGAATAGGGGCTTGAAGCTCTGTGGGGAGATGATTCCCTGATTTCTGCATCTGTTGAGGAAGAATGGCAACTCGGCTGGGGAATCGTGAGAGGCAACTCAGCTGGGGAGAGCAACAAAAGGCAACTCAGCTGGGGATAGAGCATTCTGAGTGTTAAGCCTGTTTGTTGATTTGGCAACTTTGCTGGGGAAAGCAATGGGGAGCTACTCAGCTGGGGATAGAACATTTCGGATGCTGAGATTGAGTGTATGCTGATTCGGCAGCTCCGCCGGGGAAATGGGCACCTTCTAGCGCCATGTGGAAGATAGACCGAGTTGATAATGATTCGCCTACTTGCTGAGACGTAGCTTGCATGCCCCAGGTTGAGTTCTGGATACCTGCAATCCTGCAAAGATAATGGAACGTACAAAAGGTCCCGAGGTATCCCTTACTGGATTCCGTCATAGGAGTTAAGTACTTTCGAGAATAATCAGATTCCCTGTAAGCATGTGTTTTCATTTTTTTAGAGAAAGGCATCTGTACTTATGCAATTGTATTTTTAGAGATATCAGACAACTCTTTGCAAAACATAAATGTAAAAAAACGCAACATGACTGAAAACCTGATTTTATTAATTCATGTGCCCTGAATTGGCAAGATACAGTCAAAAAAACATATCTCCTGAAATGAGGAGATTGTTACAAATTGAGAAATAAAGTGCTGGCGGTGTTGACGACACTTTCAAGGAGCTTCCTCTTCTGCTATGACTCGTATGACAATGACGTTCTTCTCGTCTTGCTTTCCGGAGAGAGTTGATTCTGATTGAAGTTTGATCCTTTGGAAGCTTACCAAGTTGCAGATAATACAGACGAATTCAGAATGCAGTTGTTCGCTTATTCCCTTATTTTGCATGGATCGCCCTTTCGGGTTTTCAATCCATCGGGATACCCATTTTTGCCTGAGTTGTCCAATGCGGCTTTTCAACTCAGCGGGTGTACATTTTTTTATTTATTTCCCTTACTTTTGCCCGAGTCTTTTATTCTGTTTTTGACTCGCCGGGATGCCCTATTTTTGCCTGGACTTACATTCTGTTTTTATGTCCAGCGGGTCTTTTTATGCGAAGTATTTTTTAACTGCATCTGAATTCACAGGGGATGGGAAATCTTCACCATCCATGGTGCTGAGCATCAGTGCTCCACCAGAGAAAACTTTCTTTACAACGAATGGTCCTTCATAATTTGGAGTCCATTTGCCCCTGTGGTCTGTATGAGGAGGGAGGATTCTTTTCAGCACAAGATCCCCTACCTGGTATTCTCGGTGCCTGATTTTCTGATCGAAGGCTTTCTTCATTCTCTTCTGATATAACTGCCCATGGCAGATTGCAGCCAATCTTTTCTCTTCGACCAGACTTAGTTGTTCGTATCGGGACCGAACCCATTCTGCTTCACTCAGTTTAACATCCATCAATACCCGTAGAGAGGGTAATTCAACTTCAACAGGTAGGACTGCTTCCATACCATATACAAGCTGATACGGTGTTGCCCCAGTGGATGTTCTGATTGATGTGCGGTACCCATGCAAGGCAAATGGTAGCATTTCGTGCCAGTCTTTGTATGTGATTACCATCTTTTGCACAATCTTCTTGATATTCTTATTTGCCGCCTCAACAGCACCGTTCATCTTTGGCCTGTAAGGAGAAGAATTGTGATGTTGGATCTTGAAGTCCCGGCACAGCTCTGCCATCATTTTGTTGTTTAGATTGGAACCATTATCAGTAATGATTCGCTCGGGCACTCCGTACCGACAGATGATATCTCTTTTCAGAAATCTGGCTACCACTTGTCTTGTAACATTAGCATAAGAGGCTGCTTCAACCCACTTGGTGAAATAGTCGATGGCGACCAGGATGAATCTGTGGCCATTTGAAGCAGTAGGCTCGATCTTGCCGATCATATCAATGCCCCACATAGCAAAGGGCCATGGTGAAGACATGATATTCAAAGGATTAGGAGGCACATGCACCTTATCCGCATAGATCTGGCATTTGTGGCATTTCCTGGCGTAGGCACAACAGTCTGCATCCATTGTGATCCAGTAATAGCCTGATCTTAACAACTTTTTAGCCATGGCATGCCCTCCAGCATGGGTACCAAAAGATCCTTCGTGCACTTCATGCATCAGCAAATCTGCTTCCGTCTTGTCAACACATCTGAGGAGTACCATATCAAAGTTCCTCTTGTATAAAGACCCATCAGTGTTCAGAAAGAAACTACCAGCAAGCCTTCTCAAAGTCTTCTTATCATTGGAAGATGCTCCGGGTGGGTATGTCTGATCCTCCAAGAAGCACTTAATGTCGTGGAACCAAGGCTTATCATCTTTGACAACATCTGCTGCAAATACATATGCTGGTCTATCAAGTCTGGACATTGAAATCTGGGGTACAAAGTTAGCCGTTTGAACTTTGATCATGGATGAAATGGTAGCAAGAGCATCTGCAAACTGATTCTCGTCCCGAGGGATATACTCAAGCTTGACTGTTGTGAAGAAAGTCAGTAACCTTCTTGTATAATCCCTGTAAGGTATCAGATGATCTTGGTGGGTGTACCATTTTCCGTTGGTTTGATTGACTACCAGAGCTGAATCTCCGAATACGGTCAATGTTTTGATCCTGAGGTCGATGGCTTCCTCAAGACCCATAATGCAAGCTTCGTATTCAGCTTCGTTGTTAGTGCAATTGAAAGTGAGTTTTGCCGAGAAAGGCATGTGAACTCCTTTTGGTGTAATGAGTACTGCACCAACACCGCGACCATTCATGTTAACAGCCCCGTCAAACATCATAGTCCATTCTTCTTCCGGGTCGGGCCCTTCAGTGTGAATAGGCTCTTCATGATCTTTTGCTTTAATGAACATGATGTCTTCATCAGGGAAGTCAAATCTCATAGGCTGGTAGTCATCGATGGGTTGCTCAGCAAGATATTCAGATAGTACACTGCCCTTGATGGCTTTCTGAGAAGTGTACTGTATGTCGTATTCTGTGAGAATCATCTGCCATCTTGCAACCCGTCCGGTAAGAGCTGGCTTCTCGAAAATGTACTTAACTGGATCCATTTTTGAGATTAATAAGGTAGTGTGGGTCAACATATACTGTCTCAGTCGGCGAGCAGCCCACGCTAAAGCACAACAAGTTTTCTCAAGCAGTGAATAACGCTGTTCACAGTCGGTAAACTTTTTGCTTAGGTAGTATATTGCATACTCTTTTCGACCAGACTCGTCATGCTGGCCCAGCACACACCCCATTGACTCTTCTAATACTGTCAAGTACATGATCAGAGGTCTTCCTTCAACTGGCGGCATAAGGATTGGAGGTTCTTGTAAATACTCCTTGATCTTGTCAAAAGCCTTCTGGCAATCTTCGTTCCAACTGACCGTTTGTTCTTTTCTTAACAGCTTGAACAAGGGTTCACAGGTTGCTGTGAGGTGAGATATGAACCGTGAGATGTAGTTCAATCGACCTAAGAACCCTCGAACTTCTTTCTCAGTTTTAGGTGCAGGCATTTCTTGAATAGCCTTGACTTTATCAGGGTCAACTTCAATCCCTTTCTCGCTTACAATAAAGCCCAGCAGCTTACCGGATCGCACCCCGAATGTGCATTTGTTGGGGTTCAGCTTCAATTGGTATTTCCTCAGACGCTTGAATAACTTCAGCAGATTCACCAGGTGATCTTCCTCTGTAAGGGACTTGGCAATCATATCATCCACATAACATTCTATTTCTTTGTGGATCATATCGTGGAATAATGTCACCATAGCCCGTTGATACGTTGCACCAGCATTCTTCAGTCCGAATGGCATCACTTTGTAACAGAACGTGCCCCAAGGTGTGATGAATGTTGTCTTCTCCATGTCTTCAGGTGACATCTTGATCTGATTATATCCTGAAAATCCATCCATGAAGGAGAATACTGAGAACTGAGCCGTGTTATCCACCAATACATCAATGTGAGGTAATGGGAAGTCATCTTTCGGGCTGGCTCTGTTCAGATCCCGGTAGTCAACACACATTCTAACTTTGCCGTCTTTCTTAGGCACGGGTACTATGTTAGCAATCCACGGCGGATAGCTAGTCACAGCAAGGAACCCGGCGTCCCATTGCTTTTGTACCTCTTCCTTGATTTTCATAGCCATGTCTGGGCGAGTTCGGCGCAGCTTCTGTTTCACTGGTGGGCATTCTTCCCTCAGAGGCAGCTTGTGCACAACAATGTTGGTATCCAACCCTGGCATATCTTGATACGACCAAGCAAACACATCAACATACTCTTGAAGCAGATCTATCAACTGTCTCTTCACTGAGTCTTGCAGGCAGGCCCCGATTTTAACTTCTTTCACATTTTCTTCCGTACCAAGATTGATCACTTCAATCTCCTCCTGGTGAGGGGTAATAACCTTATCCTCTTGCCTTAACAACCTGGCTAGCTCTTCAGGAAGCTCATATTCTTCATCAACCCCTTCATCAGCTTGATTGATTGGATTGTCAAAGTCATACGATGTCATAGCCGTGCTGTTGTCGGTGCAGTCTGGATGGCACTCTCTGCAAGGGTTAAGTTGGTTCATTTTAGTGATTGATTTTAATCTTGCTTTAGAAAAGTGAAATGAAGTTATCATTTTGAAAACACCGCCATTTATTTTTGTACAAAAAGAAAAATGGAAAAACAGTGAGCATAAAAGAAAAGGACTCGTTTGCAAAAAGATGTCTGATATTTCATTAATTTAATCTTGTTTGCACAAAAGTACAGATGGCCCTGGTTACAAAATGAGTCTTGTCATCTTGGGCAAGATGCAAGACTTGGATGCATGCTATAAAAATACAGGAAATAATAATTACTCTGCATGAGTAACTCTTATAATTTCCTGGGAAGACCAGTTCGAGACACTGCTCCCCGGGATCTTCGGACGAATCCAATTCTCCAGATTGCGCTCCTCTTCCAGCTCGTCTTCCAAACAGTTGATAGCATCGGGGGTAAGCATCCCCCCACTGACAAAACCAGGCTCTGCAGCAGCCTTTGCTTGATGTTGAGTTGGTTTGTAACCCAACCCAAACTTGTCCTTCTTCTCCTCCACAGCTAAAACCTTGCCCCAGCCTAGGGCAGTTCCTTCCTCAACAACCCTCCGGGCTTGTTGGTAAGACGACATTGGAGTACCAGATACAGCAGATGCTTCATTGACATTCAAGGCCTCAAAACCTTGGCTCATTGTTTCATGGATCTCCCCATCCATCTCAATGTATTTGTAGGTAGCCAGATGGCTAACAAAAATATCCTCTTCCCCACAGATTGTGACAACTTGACCTTCCCACTCAAATTTTAACTTTTGGTGAAGGGTAGACGTTATTGCGCCGGCGGCGTGAATCCAGGGTCTACCCAACAAACAGCTGTAGGCGGGCTGAATGTCCATCACATAAAAGATAGTTTTAAAGGTCTGTGGGCCAATTGTCACAGGCAGCTCAATCTCTCCCAGAACCGATCTCTTAGAACCATCAAAGGCTCTTACTACCAGGTTGCTGGGTCTCAATGCCAAACCATCATATTCAAGCTTCACTAGAGCCTTCTTTGGTAAGACATTCAGGGAAGAACCTGTGTCCACCAGCACATGAGAAAGGACAGCTCCTTTGCATTCCATGGTTATGTGCAAGGCTTTGTTGTGGTTGCGGCCATCCGCTGTCAAGTCAGAATTGGTAAACCCTAGCCCATTGCTAGCAGTAACATTTCCAACCACGGTTTCCAATTGGTTGACAGTAATCTCCTCAGGCACGTAAGCTGCGTGCAGGACTTTAAGTAGTGCATTCCGATGGGCTTCGGAGCACATAAGCAGTGAGAGGATGGAGATTTTGGATGGCGTCTGGTGAAGCTGATCCACAATTTTATAATCACTCTTTTTGATGATTCGCATAAACTCATCAACTTCCTGATCGAATGGAGTCTTCAGGGCTTCTTTGACAGCTGGATCTTCCTGCACCGGGCTCTTTCCTTTTGCCTTGGCAGCAGCTTCTGCTTCGGCTGTAGGTCTTTGAACTTGTGAAGCAAAGAGACGTCCGCTTCGAGTGAAGCCTCCGCCTCCCCCCACATTGTCTATTTGTGGTGCGGGTGTTGATGTTTCCAGAGTGATTCTTTTTCCTTCGCAGTATACGTCAGAGCCATAGTGCCAAGGGATGGCCCTATTGCTTTCATATGGTACAGGTCCAGGCACCGTGACAGTGACTGGACTGATTGCTGCTGCTGAAGGGATTGTAATTGTGTGTGGATCATAGAAGATTGTAACTGGTGCTCTGGTGGGAGCAGCACCTTCTGAATGGTAGGCGGAATTATTTTCAGGATCATAGAATATGGTGACGGTAGAGACATCTTCATGATTGATCGCTGGTGTTGTAGGAGGTTCTGTTGGAAGAACTGTTGTTGTTGCTGATGGAGAGTCGAAATGGAATGAAGCTGAAGTTGTAGCAGGAGAAACTGTTGGAAACTGATCATTTGGGAGGACAGATGAAGTATTTGTTGATGGTGCTGATGAATTGTCGGGAACAATAGTTGCTGTAGTTGTAGGAGGATCTGAAACCGTTGTTGATGAAGTTGCCGGATTTGTTGGGAATGATGTAGTGATCTGTAGTAGGCCACTCTGAATAAGGCTGTCAATGCCATTCCTCAGGTCCTCACACCCATTCCATGAAATATTGCAGTAGGGACACCCTAGTTCACACCCCGGAAATATCTGGTTTTCACGGAGTTGAGCTTTGATTTCCACCAATGGTGTCCTGATCTGATCCACACTAGTTATCAAATAAGACGGTGGGTCTTCTTCGATAGCGTTAATTCGAGGGCCACCATGGTTTGGCATTGGGTTTTTATTGACATTGGGCGGAGGTGCAAAATTCAGAGCCTTGGAGTCTACCAAGTCTTGTACCTTCATATGCAGAGCCCTGCATTTTTCTGTACTGTGACCAGGCGCGTTCGAATGAAAAGCACACCTAGCATTGGAGTCATAGTTCCTTGGTAGACTGTTGGGATCCGGAGGTGCCAACGTTCTTAGCTCAACTAGGTTGAGTTTCAGAAGTTGTGGCAGCAAGGCAGCATATGGCATTGGGATCGGGTCGATCACTCGATTAGCTTGGGATGGCCTCTGTTGGAATGGCCTCTGTTGATTGTTGTTGTTGGAGTTGTTGTTGAAGTTCCTTGGAGGATACTGATTCTGCTGATACTGATGTTGTTGTTGGAAGTTTTGTTGAGGAGGTTGATAGACTGGCTGTGGATGAGCTGGAGCAGGGATAGTGACTGCTGCTATTGACCTCTGAGCATATTGGGGCCTACCCCTGTTGGTGTGAATGGCATTGGTCTCGCCAGTTCTTCTCGGGCCTGCAAAAGGCTTTCTTGTACTACTGGACGAGCTTGCACCGTTGTCTGAGATCTTTCCCATCTTTAACAGGCTTTCAATTCTCTCCCCAGCTATGACAACATCTGCGAAGCTGGTGGAAGAGAAAGCAGCTAACTTGTCAATATACGTTCCCTGAAGAGTGTTCATAAACATGTCTGCCATTTCTCTCTCAGACATTGGTGGTTGAACAGCAGCAGCCAGTTGCCTCCACCTTTGGGCATACTCTCGGAAACTCTCCCTCGAAGACTGTGACATTCCCATTAGGAGGGTCCTGTTGGGTGCCATATCTAGATTATACTGATACTGTCTGATGAAGGCTTCTGCCAGGTCCTTCCAGCATCTAATTGTTGCTCTTGTCAGATGGGAATACCATTCCCTTGATGCTCCAGTCAAGCTATCTTCAAAATAGAACATCCACAATTTCTCATCCATTGTATAGGCCTTCAGCCTTCCCAGAAATGATTGCAAATGAGTCCGGGGGCATGAAGTCCCATTATACTTTTCGAAACATGGAGGCTTGAACTTGTGGGGGATCCTGACCCCTTCTACCAAACCCATGTCCATGACGTCGAAGCCCAAAGAATTTTGAGACTCCAGTGATCTCAACTTCTCAGCTATCTCTTCCAATCGTCTATCATATGTTTCCTCTCCGGCACCCATTACTGTATACTGGTCCTCCTGAGGATCTTCTTGAAGTACTCTGGCTGCAGTGGCTGTCCCTTGAATGTTGACTGGGATGTTAGCCTCTGGATGGAGATGTGGGCCAAACACAGGGGGGGTAACATGGGGTTGCACCCTTTCATTATTACTGGTGCCTGCAGTTCCTACATGAGGCTCCTCTTGATTTTGCCTCTCCACCATGGCCCTCAGTCTCTCCTGGCTCTGAGCCAAGTTGTTCATAACTTCCATGAACTGCGTCATCTGCGTTCTCATCTCTAACCTTTCGTTTGCCATCTGGTTTCTGACCTCTGTAAGGTCTTGCTGCATCTGATCCATCTGGATTCCCGGAAGGTTGTTTCTAGTTGGATACCTGTGTGGCCTGTTGAGAGGAAATACCCGGCGGCGAGCAATAATTCCTGAGATCACAACAGAGGTTAGCAATAACAAAACAAAAACCTACAAAACAAACAGAGGGTTAGTATGCAATGCAATTATGCTTATTTGTTCTCAAGGTATCCGGTTTGGCCTTCAGTTTTGACCCTTCCAGACCCTTGAAGATGATGTTGTTGAAGTTGCTTTTGATAGAAACCAACACAGATATATTACAAAGGGTGAAATAAAACAACTTGTTCATTTTACAACACAAACCCTCAAAGGGGCCAAAATACATCACAAAAAGCAAAAGTACATGGAAAAGGAACAACAACAAGCAAATGATCAAACTCCAAGGCCAAACTCATCCTCACGAACCTCCTTGAGAAGTGCTTCGGTCACAGGATCAGCCGGATGCTCCGCAAGACTTCTGATGAGAAGGTTTCTTGTTGCAACAGCTGCAGTCAACTTCTTATTCTGACTTTGGTCCTTTGACCTCTTCAATCCTGCTTTGATTTTCAGCTCTGATATTTCCTCCTGGGCTGCTGCCAGGGCTTTTTCCATCTGCTCCATCTTGTCCTGAACTCTCTTGTCTTCTAGAGTACGGGCCTCAGTGATCCGGACCCACCTGGCCTGACTCTCTTTCAGGTACAAGTCTGTTCTTGCTCTTTGGAACTGGGCTTCCTTACAAGCGTTCTTCAGAATCTGCTCACCAGCCTTGGACTTGTTGATATAATCTCCAGACTTCTCAATCTTAGTCAAGTGTTCTACCCTCAATTTCTCCAATCTTTCAATTTCCCTCACACCTTCACTCCTTTCCCTGAGGGTCTTCTGCAAGGCTTGAGTTAACTTCTCATTTCTTTCCTTCAAGCTCTCAAACTCCTCCAAACTGATAGTGGCAGGGGGTGGTGCTGAAGATGACTCAGGCACGTCTTCTATGGTAAAGGGCATTCCAGAGAATTGGGCCCTAGCATGGGACCACTCATAATATTGGACTGATGTCACATTATTGCACTTTCCCAAAATGGTGATTCCCTTGGTTTGAACATGATCCCAGGCCCAGGCAGCCTGCCTAACAACAACCAAACTAATCTTGTTCTCACAGTAGAGGGTCTCCACCAAATCTTGTTCCCTGGGAGTATGGACCAGTGCATAGCCTAATTGCCTTCTGAACAGCAGAGGGTTGTAGTTGATACTTCCCTTAACTCCTATCAAAGGCACATTGGGAAAGTGCCCACAGCTGGTGATCATATCTCTGCCCTTGGTGCTCTGAGTACACCATCTGATATCTGCTGAAGTTAGGACAGTGAGTCTCTTAGCCCAGTTGCTTTGCTGATGAGGATTTAGAAATGCATCTGTCCTGGGTAGATGCCTGAGAAGCCAAGCATGGAATAATGGAGCACAAATCCTCACTAATCTTCCCCTCTGCTTCTCATTTCTCTGATGGACTGAGTAATAGAGATCACCCAGTAAAGTTGGCACTGGGTTCTTCAGGATGAACAAATGGATTGCATTCTTGCTAATGAAACGGGGCTCATCTGCAAACAACACAATTCCATATACACTTAAGGCCAACAGAGCACAAACAGCTTTCCACTCCCCCAAGGAGGCCTTCAGACTAGCTTGAGAAATCAGGAAGTCAAGATGAAAACCAGGGATCCCAGCTTTGGAGGTCATGTGCTGCTCAATCAAAACAGGCTCCAGGTGCAAAGCTTTTGCCACCTCTCCATTGCTGGGAAAGACCATTTCAGGGTTGAATGGGATTTCTCTTTTGATGGGCAGACCAGTCAATGATGAGTATTCTTCCAGGAGAGGCCCCAACTGAAAGTCTTGAAAGGTGAAACATCTCAATGGGGGGTCATAGAACTGAATGCAGGTGTGGATGAGGCTCCTCTGTGAAGGGTCCAGATCCATAACCATGTCCAGTATATCTCCATAACTCTCCCTGAACAAAGGTATGTGATCTGGAGTGATCAGGGTTTGGATCCTCCTGATGTCTGATAAGTCTGGTTGGAAGAAATGATAAGTGATATTGCTTTTCTTTGGAGCCATGATGCTGAGGACTGAGTAGGATAAGTGCTGATGAAGATGCTGAGGAGAGGGCCACTGACTGGCTAGTGCAAGTAACTGAAGTATGTGGCTGACAAACTGAAGCAAGTGCTGGTGGAGATAGGTCAATATAACAGATGGGGTCAAAACCAAAACCAGATGAAAATGGATACCCTGAAACACAAATAAGCACATGTTAATATGATGCAATGAGTATGTATGCAAATGAAATGCAAGGGTTTGTGACTGAGCTGGATCTGATTAACTGCCTTGGTATAGATCCATGTGTGTTCAAGAATTCCAGATGGAGGTCTATAAATCCAGTAACCAGGGTGGGGGACTCAAATAAAGAGCCACATGTCCAGGGTTTAGAATCACAAGAACTATCCAACATGGAGCATTCTTAACAAAGTCAAAGTAACAGGGTATTCTGAGGTCAAGGTACCTGCAAACCTGTAAACAGCCCAACCCCCTCACAGGTGATGATCTAGAACAAGGATCCTCAGACTTGGATCAGTTATGAGAAGTGTAAACACTTCTAACCCGGAGGTACAGTGCTTACAATAACCATAAAAGTTCCTCCTCTAATTCACCTCAGTTTCTGAAGGTCAGTACTAAAAGGTCATCCAGACTTAGCAGGCTTCCCAGATAGCCCTAGCATTGCAGGAAATCTGCAACACAGAGTTCTCAAGAAGAAACCCATATCTGAACCGTGTTTCATATTCCCGCACCAGACCGAAATGGAATGGGAAAGAATATGATTCACTCTAGCCTAGGTGTCACTCAGGTCCCAGGTATAGGACCTTAACTCTCAATGGAACACCCACCCACCAAAGAAAAACCAGATCCAGCCAGCAACAATGACAGTATGATATATAAATGCAGTAAAGAAAGCAGTAAAGTAACTGTACATAAAGCAATGAACAAAAATAAATACAAGCACAAACAAGCACATAACACCCCAGTAAACACAAATCAAACAAGCGCTAGGAGGAACCCACAAAAAGAACCAGAAGCCCTGGTTGCAGTATAAGGTTCCCCAGCAGAGTCGCCAAGCTGTCGCTCCCAAAGATTAGCATCCAGGTACAAGCGCGAACGGTCGGCGAAGGGAACAGTGAGAACACACAGCCGTGAACTCACTGGAGAATGAATAGAGTCGCCAGCTAGGCATTTTTATCCCGGAGGAAAGGTAATGCTGCATAGACCTAGAAAGATACGGATAAGACGGTTTGCGAACCAGAGAGACTGAGAAAGGGGGTTGGTTACAACCTGGGAAGGTATTAGCACCCAGACTGTCCGTCGTACTCGACGGGATCCACGCTTGAAAGATTTGTGTTTTAAAGGGGGTAGTGTCAGTGCAATCTGTGTATAAAATAGCTGGAAAAAGATGTACAGGTGTCAGTGTAAAAGAAGTGAAGTGTATAAATGTACAGTGTCAGTGTAAGAAAGGAATAAGATGCTCATGACCATGAGGCTTAAAAGAGTGAAGCTGGAAAGAGGGGGAATGGACAGAGACTTTTGTTCGATAACCGTTAAGTTATGCCTACGTATCCTCTCGTGCAATGAGGAAGTCAGAACACCGTAGTTCGACCCAAAGAGACTGAAAGGTGAATTGACTTGTGAACTGCTTGCTTGCCTATGCTCAAGTGTGTGACCTGTCTGGCTCAGGTGCTTACTGTCTTGCATTAGACGGAAGAAGCGAGTTCTCGATTGTGAGTGAAGGTGATGAGAAAAGAATCCCGGAGGAGACGATTATTGTTTGTTTTTTTGAGTTTTCAGTCTTTTATTTCTTTTTGGAGTTTGTCATAAGATAATGAGCTTAAGTCTAAACCAATGGGTTGGTAAACTCATCACATCTTCCCTCTGATTAGGGGTAATGAGAATACCTTAAGTGTGAAGTCAGATTCTCACACTTAATCACCCTTCTGATGTAGGATTAAGATCATTAACCTACTTGTGATTATTTAGATGTTTTTGTGGTTTTTGTTTAGTGTTGAGTAATGAGGTTAAGCCATAATCAAGGATTAAACAGACTCATTACACCATCCTAAAAGAAGGATAATAGATGAGAATGTTTAAGCTGAGGAAAACTCCTCAACTTAATCCATGATTAGGGATTAAACCCATGACAAAACAAGCCTTTGATTAAGTGGATTTTATTTAATGGTATGATGATGAAGTGAATTTTATGATTTGTAAGACAACTTGAGGGGGACTTGTCCATTAACACTAGGGTTAGTCCTTCTTAACCACTTAAGGAAGAATTAGAACCCTAATGCAAGGCCCAAGTTACAAGTGTGATGTCTTGATGATTATTAGATGGATTGATTAAGAGATTTAAACACCTTAAGGGTTCAAGACTTAGGATTAAAGTTATACACTCCATCCTAAGAGAAGGATGCAGGCATAAGCTTAATCACAAAGTCTTAAAGCCTTTAGGGTTTAGTCCCTGATTATGAGGTGAGAAGAGGAGACTCAAAGAGAGACACAAAGGTAAAACTATGGGGGGACTAATCAAAACCCTAATTCATTGTCATGCTTGGTTGGTCCTAAGGTTTGTGAGGTTTTCAAGAGAAATCTTCAAAGGAACCACCAGGAAGCAGATGAACAGGATCAAGAGAAGCAAAGTGACTTGCTTCATTCAAGAAGTCAAGTCACCTGAAGAAAGAAAGTGGGAAGAAAAAGAATGAGCAAGCTCAAACTCAAACACATATAAAAATGCAGCAATGGATGCAAGAGAGATGAAAAGAAAAGGTATGAGAAGTGAAGGCAAATCCACTTCTCCAGTTTACTTACCACCTGAAATGTTAGAAAGAAATGCAATGCAATGCTAAATGAAATGAAATGACATGATGCTAAGCAAAACCAGAAGCATGTTGATGATGATTATGATGTTATGAGGTGCTGCAAACATGAGGCAAGGCAATGGGGATGTTCATACAAGGTTATGAATGCAAATGATGCAAGTTAAGGAGCATGAACAAGCATGAAAAGTTATGAATCATACAAGACAAATGACATGGCAAATATGCAATGCAATGATCAAAGGTGCTTTATACATGTCTTAAGATGTCAAATGAATCACAAGAATGCACAAAATGCAAAGACAAGTCATGTTATGCAAGAGAATGCAAGAAGGATGCAAATGGAAGCCCAAATTAGGGTTTATGGGTCAAACATCAAACACAAACCAAAAACAGAAGCAAAACCCTAAAGTAAAAATGGAAAATGGTACCTAAGGAAACCCTAGACCTATAATGAACCACTGCCCAAAGGGGAGCTCTCAACTCTCAACCAAACTCAAGTTATGAATTTTCTAAGTTATTAGGGTTTTTTAGGGTTCTTAACAAAACAAATGCCAAACAAATTGAAAATGCAAGAACAATTCATGGCCTTTTTATCTTTGAAACTACATGCAAAACAAAAGACAAAGCAAAAAGAATCAATGTCACAACCTTCACCAATAGGCAGAAATGAATTTTTGAATCCATGATCAAAATAATGCATAAAAAATGATTTAATTCAATGAAAAATTCTTAAAATGCATCAAGATCAAAAAAGAAATTTGGTTTGAAGGTTGGACAATGTTTCTAAATGTCTTAGGACATTTCATGAATTTTTTTGTAATTTTTAAATACCTAAAAGTATTTTTAATTAATTAATTCCCATTAATCAATTAAAAATAATCTTTTAAATATTTAAAAATATTTTTTTGATGATAAAAAATAAAATAAAAATATTTTTGGGTCTTAAAAATTAATTAAACTTTAAAGAAAAAGTTTCATAATTTTTAAGTGTTTTTTACTATTTTAAATTAATTATGCAAGTTAATTGAAAAGAAAATGAATTAAAATAAAATAAAGATGAAAGTAAACCAAATGGATGGCCAGGATGGAGCCTGAGTTCAAATTTGTTGACCAGCGCGTAAATGAAGGGTGTGGATTGCATCTGATTTAATTATCCTAATTAAAAATTAATTAAAACTAAGGAGAGAGATTAGGGCTAAACAGATTGATCTGGGCCATCCAAACCAGCGGGAAGTCAAACATTTCAATGCTATCAACGCTCAGAATTTAAACTGCCTTAATGACCTGAGTTTAGGGTTAATCACCCTCAGGTGACCGGAGAGAAGCTCCGGTCATCTTCTCCGGTTGCACAAAAACCCTAGAACACGATTCAGGTACTTATTCTACAAATCAAGCACACCTAAATGATCCTCTAACTTCCTAGGTCATGAATCCAAGCTCAAACAACATTTATGCATCATGAATCAAAGGAATCGAAAGGAAAGAAATTTACGGGCAAAAATTCAGAGGGACCATACAAGCTCAGTTTTCACTCATTTTTAATTCTGAGATCAACCCCATGACCAGCAAGACATGACTAACCAATTTATAACTCAAAAACCAAGCTTTGAGAGAAAAGTTTCCATGATCATACCTGAGCTGGAAAGCTTCAAAACTGAACTTCCAGAGCTTTCCTTGCGTGCAAATGGACTCCCTTGTATCCCCTGATGCTAATGGAAGGCTTCAAAGCTCTTGTGGATGGCTGATTTGTGAGAACCAGTTCTGGTGTAGCAGGAAATGAGCTTTGTGTACAGGCTGTTTCAGTTCAAAGTAAAGGGTGGTTTTGACTCCTTGTGGTATGCTTGACTTGTTGGTGAAGAAAGATGAGGTGTTTGATGGCTGGATAGTGAGATTCGAAGAGAACTGGTTTGGAAGGTGAAGAATGGTGAAGCTCAGGTCAGGCTTGTTTCAGGCTTGAACTTTGGTGGTTTGAGGTCTATGAAGTGTGTTGAGTTGGATGGTGAAGTTAGCTTGAGTGTTTGATGGCTGTGTGAGCAGATTCGATAGAAAATGCAATGTGTGATGATTTTGTGAATGCTGTGTTTTTGTATGTTTCAGCCTTGCCTTATGTTATGTCTTGCTTGCAAAATGTCCACATAACTCTCTCTCATTGGTCAGATGACAAGACATGTGCTTTTTTGATTGGTATGGCCACTTTTGCAAAATGTCAACTTTGGTGTAAGGAAAGCATGGGCTAAACTCTAGCTAAGTACAATGGGCATGGGGCTGCGCAGCATGATGTGTGTATGAATCTAGTTTGGTTCAGCAGCCAATGCATCAAGTTGGTGAGATGTGATCATGAGTTTTGCAACTTGCTTGCTTTTGAAACTTCATGAAGAATGCCTTGTTACACAAACCAAACCATGAGCAAACTTGATCCAATTCTGATTTTTAGGACTTAGAGAATGTTTGTGCAATGGTTTGAAATGAATTAGAGGTCACATGATGCATTGGTTCAAGGTTTTGCAAAATTTCCATTTGGTGCATAACTTGAATTTTAGTGATTTTTGCCAACTTTAACAAACCATAACTTTTGATCCAAGATGAATTAGATCATGTTCTTGTACTTTTTGGAAAGGGAAAGATGAGATCTACAACTTTCATGACCAAAGTTTTTCCATTTGAAGCATTTTTGGATCCAAAATCAAAGCTTGAAAATTGACCTAAAATGATGCATTCTTGAAAAGTCAACTATGCCCAAAAAATCAACATTTGCAAAAACCCTAAATTCTTGATTTCTATGAACTTCAATCTCCTTCCATGATCAAATAAAGACCATATACACTCAAAATGATGAAGATCACCCATTGGTTGGGTCATTGGGGGCCTCAGATGCCCTGATTTTACACTGACTTGTCTGAAAAGTCAACCCTTGATCAGATGACTTCCCCATGGAATTTCTTCATGAAAATTGATATGCATACTCCCTATACCATATAGAGACCAATGGAAACAAGAATGACCAAAAAATTTGGGGTTATGGCCTCTGAAACCAAAACCCTAATTTTCAGTCAACTGTGCAGTTCAACCTGGCTCTGCATCCACTCAACCCTAGCTCTTGTGATTCCTCTGCATTTTTGACTTTGAGGAGATGAAATATGATATAAGAACACACATGGACCCCTTTGAGTTGATTAGTGGCCTTTGGAGTGGCTCAAGAAGCTTTGGGATTGCTCAGATCACAAACCCTATTTGCAGATGACTTAGAAACTATCCAGTGAATCAAAATGAGATGTGAGATGATATGATTGTGTTTATGCATATGAGGATGATCACAAGCCATGGTGTGAATGGGTGAGGGCAAATTTGGGGTGTTTACAGTAAGAGTCTTGGATCTCTTCACCGGAAGTTTGTTCAGTTTCGGCACTTTTATAGTAGTGCAAGGAATCATATTTAACAGCGTAACATCAATAGAACCATCAAAAGTGATCTTCATAGGTTTAGCCCTAGATGAAGACGAGACAATCTCCTTCTTTGATGCATCTCTAGATGATTGTTGTTGAAACATCTTGAAAAACTTGGAAGATGGAGAAAACAAAGATGATAAGTTATTTCTCTAAGATGGAAGATGAAACTGTTTGTTAGGAGTGGCACGGTATGGAGAAAACGTATGTGTGAGCGGTTTAGGTAAATTTGAAATGATTGACCTTGAAACCTTTTTTTTCTTTGTTGGGAACATACACACACACTTGAATATTCCTATACCCAATTAATTGTTATAATGCTTCAGACAAACAAATCCCTAATTTTCCCCTATTAATGTCACTTAAGTTGTCACAGAAAGATGTCATGACATCGTCTGTGACATTAAACTCATTTAGCAATTTCTTCGTCCAGATCAGTTTGGAACAGTTGCTATTTGTTGTTATGTAGTCAATTTCAACAATTTGTAATACACAACTATGTCTCTTACTGAACCAAGCATTCAAAGTTTTCCCATAAAAACACATTCTAAAAAAGTACTTTTCGCAAGATTTCCTTGACAAATTCATGTGAAGTCCTCTATTTGCTTGACTTTGATACCAAGAAAGTAGATTAATTCACCTACCTTATTCATCTTCATTTCTGATTACATTTATGGAATAGCATGTTGGAACATCTCATCTGACATCCTTCCAATTTGAAAAAATTTCAACCTCAATAGACATGTTCCTACAAATAGTACTCTGATAGATTCCAATCTAGCTAAAGTGGCAATTGTTTCAGTGAGTTACACCCCTCCAATTTGAGAAATGTAACACGGTGGGAGAATTGACTTGGGCGTTTTTGTTTCCAAAAACTATGTTGCGGATAGCAAGACTCGCCATCGACTTTTATTTTATCCAATAAAGAAAAGGAATAAAAGAACAGGAAAAACCTTTAAGAAGATTTGAGTTCAGGGGGTAAGTTATACAAAGGGAAAGTGTTAGTACCCTTTGTATACATGGTTATCCATGGGCTCTTAATTACTTAGCTAACTTTACTTTTGTTTGAAAAATTGTGTAGTGTGTGATTAGAAAATATTTTCATAAGTCTTTAACTTTGCAATGATCCTCGTATGGATGTATACAAAGTGTTTAGTTTGAAAATGTTTGAAAAGTGGGGTGTAAAAAGTATTTTGAAAAAAAGTGAGCAAGTACTTAAGAACTACTTACCCTAAGTTTGTAAGGTCTTTCTTGTTATTTATTCCCTTTAGGGGTAAGACTGTCCTTATTATTAGTGAGTAAGTAGTCTTTATCTTGGATGTTAGAGACGGGAGTAGGGTCATCGTATGGTCATAGAAGGCAACCTGTAGGGGTATCTTAGTAATTCTAATGGACTATCATCATTTTCGTAGGGTCATCGAGGGACGAGATCATTTATTCGTAGGCAACTCGAAAGGATTATGATTTTTTATCTTGAAGGGACTTGATGATATTGTTCGTAGGCAACTTTACTAAGAAACCCCCACGTTCGAGGGATTTGACCATGTTTATTATAAGGCAACCAAGAAGGGGATACCCTAGAGTTTCATGGGTGAGAAGTGTGTTTTGTTCAGTTATTTTAATCTTAAGAATTAGGGTTAGCTAACGGTTGATTTTAGTCTTACCATACAATCCTATTAAACATACATCTAACAGTTTATAGTGCAGAAAAATATAACCCTAGTTTAAACTATTACATGGCTTTGGGAGAGATACATAAATATAAAAATCCTGACAGAAAATGTAAAGTGCGGAAAATAAACCTAAACTATTATAAGGCTTTAGCAGTTACATTATCTTTAGAAATTGTAAAATAATTGAAACGAAAAGATTGAAAGAATATTGAGTCTTTGAGATGAGAGGAGGATATGTTTTTTATCATGCTATTAGAAGAATAAAAAAAAAATAAACAGAGTCAGATAAAATCACTGCAGATTTTAAAATAATGGAAAATAAGAAAAGCGATTAAAATAAAATCTAAAAAAATATTAAAACGATGCTAAAAATATAATAAAATCAAATAAATAGCGCACAATGTTTTTCAATTTTTTTAAAAAATATATGGAAATAAAAAATAAAATAAAATAAAATAGAAAAAAGAGGAATTCTTATCACTTACCTGACTTACCTGTCAGATTGGAATTATTATCACTACTGCAGCCTTCAAAGTATCGGCGAAAACAGATTACAACAGATTAACCAACAGTTTAGTTCTTCATGGTGCCCTAAACTTCAATTTGATCGCCCAGATAGCTTGCTTACATAATACAAAACACAAATATGCAAAGAGATTAGATGTATCATGCGTATAAATATGAAATCGAAAAATTGAAAGAAAAAAACCAAAAAAAAAAAACAAATTCAATTATGGTGTTTTATGAGGTTTTGGAGCAATGTGATGATTGGTACACCTTCAGAAGAGTCTAAGGAATGTTCTTGGACCTTCAAACCTCCTTGAGAATGGCTGCAACCCTAAAACTGAATCCAACTTACTCTTGAGTTTTTTGAAGTTTTTTATGCTCTCTTTGATAAAAAAATTTGTCCTCTTGACTTGTGGAGATGATAAGTATTTAGGGGTGTTCCCAGGCCGGTTTGGTTCGGTTTTGAGAGAATCTGATACCCAAACCAATGAAAAATAAATGGATTTGTTTGGATTGGATTTTTATATTTTTGCAATAAAGCCCAAACCAAACCGATCCGAAAAATAATGGATTGTTTTGGATTGGATTGATCGGATATATTAAAAATAAATATAAAAATATATATTTTTTAAAATTATTTGTTTACACGCTAAAATATGAAAAATAAATATTGAACACATAACACACATATTTTTAAATATGTTATGACCACCATAGTCATATAATTGTTGTATTTCACTTAAATATTTAGTAACTTAAAACAATTTTATTGCATAATCATACTCCATTCCACAACATAAAATTGAAGGTTTGTAGTTTGTAGATATTTGTGATGTGATGTTTTGCGATTTGGGAAGAAGCTTGTGGTTTACAAATACTTGTAGTTTGCAATTTGTGAGTTTGATTTATAATAGTTGTGACTTTTAATATTTCATTTCTCTATATTTCATCATTGATTGATATGCGTGTGATAATTTAAAAGATGTCGTTTAGTTTTTCATTGGAAATGCCTAGAGACTATGCCTCTTTATTTCTTCATAATGGTTTGTACTTGATAATTGCTATAAAAATTATTCTCTTCATTCAAATAAATAAGTAATAACTCAATTAAAATTAAAAGTTTATTATATGAATTAATTATGTTGATTTTTATTGGTTTGGTTTGGGTTTAAGAGTAGCAAATATAAATCTGTTGCCCGAACCAATTAACATCGATTTTAATTGGTTTGGTTCGATTTTTGCCCGAAATGGAAAAATGTCCAACCCAGACACATTGGTTTGGTTTGGATTATTGTTTGGTTAGGTTTTTGCCCGAAATAGAAAAATGTCCAACCCATACACATTGGTTTGGTTCGGATTTTCCCGAACCAATGAACACCCCTATAAGTATTTATAGAGGGTGTAATTTAGGTCAGATTTTGGGCTTTGTGATGGATTGAGAGGTTACTTGAGGATGAAGAAAAGATGTTTTCATTTGGTCAAAAAATCAGATGAAATCATACTCTTTTGGTCTTGCCCTAATTTGGACACTTACAATCATCATAAACATCAAATATTTGATCTCAAAATAGACATAGGATCAAATATTTGATTTTTCAATATTTATCATAATTAAAATTGAATTTAAATGAAATAAATACAATATAATATAAAATAAATATAAATAATCAAATATTATGATCTATGGGTCGTGAATGATCTTATAATTGAGTTTGGATTGGAAAAATATGGGCCCATTTGGAAGAAACTTGAGTTTTGGTCATTTTTGCTTCATACACCTCCTCAAAATTGCCCAACTTCAACAATGCATAACTCTCTCAATTTTTATCCCATGTATGTTTTCTAGGACTTTTTAGAAAGCTTAGAGTGTCCTCTAACTACTATTTTTGGTCCCATGTCCATTTGATCTTCAATTTTTAAGTTATGAGCTTTTGAAAAAGTTGACTTTTTGTTGACTTTTCAAAGGACCTGTAATGTCTTGGCTCATATCTCTCAAATGAAGCATTTTTTGGCCTTGGCTTGTGAGACACAAAGTTGTAGAGAATTGAATTTCCTTAAAAATTAGTTTTGGATGGGAAATTTTTTATGAAGCATGTGAAAGTTATGGTTGGTCAAAGTACAGTTGACTTTTCCTTCACAAAATCCTAATTTAGTAACTTTTGATGAATTTGAGGTTTTCTCGATGAATCATGATCAACCCTTGATCAAATGATGAATCTTACTTCATAATATTGATGTTGACCAAAAATTTTGAAGCCTGACTGTATGTTGACCACAATTGACTTTTTGACCAAGTTAATTGATTTTTTATTATCTGAGCATCTGACTGATCAAACTTGTAAGGTAAGCCTTGAAACTTGACATGAGGATCCTTTAAAGTATATAGGATACCATGAAGTCCACTTGAGGCTTTGGAAGTCCAATTTACCTTGGGAAACTTAAAACCCTAATTTAAGATCCATTGCTTAGGAGGAGGCTTTGTCTGATGAAACTTTAAATCCTTTTGAGCAATTGAGAATCTTGTGACTATTAGAAAACCTCTTGAGACATATTGTCTTGAAGATGTGAGGGAAAATTTTGGGGTACAACAAGCAACAATACTGGTATTCATGTCTAGATCACCCAACATCATACATGTACCAACCATATTGATCTCTTCAGGCTTTGGCACCATATCATAAGATTCATTCCTTTTAAACTTCCTCGGTTCATCCTGTAGCTTCCAACCTTTGGCGACTATTGTCCCACCAAACTTCAGCTTTGCCCTTTAGCATGTGAGTACCATACCTCACCTTCTGATCATCATTTCACCCCATGGTCCTGAAGATTTTCTCAATAACCTTCAGTCATTTATGTGCAGCTTCTGGATCAAGAATACCCCCTTCATAAGTAGGAGGCTTGTTACTTCTGAACTGTTCTAGATCACGAAACTAAGCATTCCAACAGCTGGACCAATGTTCTCAACAGCTTGTGAAATGGCTTGCATAGCAGCAGTAAGAGCATCATCATTTCTTCCTGCCATACTGATATAACAAACACCTCAGGTTAGAACACAACAACAACTCATATTCTAAGGAATGACTCAACTACAACATCTGGCTGGTTAAACCGACTTGCTCTGATACCAATTGTAAAACCCAATTTTTCCCAATTTATAAAATAATACTTTCATACGAAAAATCAGAGTTTTAAACGAGTGGAATGTCACATCAACAGAAACAACGGAAAATAAAATTTGTTCAATTTAAGGAAACATGTCAATATCAACAATAATCCTCAAAATAATTGGTTTATAAAGTTTCCAAGAACTTGATAAGATACGTAACAAAAATATACAAAACACTAAAAAGTCCCCATCCTGTGTTACGTATCAGAGCAGTCCAATGACTCGAACAAGAAACAAGACTTCCACTCACACTCAGGTACCTGGATTATCTGTACTTCCAAAGAAGCACAGACGCAACAACAACAAAGCGGTGAGAAACAAATCGAAATATTAACGGTGCATAAAACATATTAAGGGTAGTTCCTCACACCATTCCACATATACAACAGCATCACACTAATAATTATGCAACAACAAAACAACAATAATTATGAAATGTGACTCAACAACAACACAATACATATTGTATCAGTTTTGTTCATTCAATCGAACACAGATAAATCATATACGCCCATCCGACAATAATTATCCCACCATTCTCCACAGAGGAGTACGAATGAACCGCATACGCCCATCCGACAATGATTCATCCCAACAGTAATATTTCAATGTATGCATGACCATGAATATGCATACAACATGTATAACCACCATATTACACATATACACGAACCATTTGATCATATAAGCAACAATAATTCCTCACAATCACCAATATTATCCTCACGCGACTTAACTGATTAAGCGTCTAGTTAAATCCACCTAAGTTTCATCATTAATTAAAATCTTCACACTAATACTCGGTTAAATATGTCCTAAGGTCTACATCAATGCCTCAGATCAAGAAAATCGACAACAATTACGAAATCGGGATAGAAATCGCGAAAATGCAACATTTTCCCTACAGGTTTGGTCATACGGGTATTGCCCTAGGCCATACGCGTATGGGCCAGCTTCTACACACTCCTACGCCCACCATACGCGTATTACATCACCCTGCCTTGCTCAGTACGCGTACTTTTCTCTTATACGCTGCACATTACGCGTATTGCTCACCTATACGCTGCACATTACGCATATTGATCTGGTTTCTCACGCGTAGCTTACTAGAATGGGCAGAGGGGCCTGAAAAATTCATGTTCATACGCCTATTGACACGTTATTACGCGTAATACCCTGTTTTTCACGCCATCCATATGCGTAAGGGCATGTTATTATGCGTAATGATAGAGGTTGTCCAATTTTCATGTTTTCTCATACACTCTGCATCTGATTCCTACGATTCTTGTTCCTACACTTCATACTAGTCCAAAAGTTGGTTTCTACATAGATTTTACCCTCTTAGTCTCCCTATTATTTCATTTAAGTTACTAAATCCAGTTTTATAATGTTCTAGATCTAGATTCGTAATTGTTCATCTGCAACAACAAAAATATGTACAAATTATTGCATACACCAAAACAACAACAATATTTCACCAATAATCAACAAGATCAGATAATCACAATCACATATCGCAACAACATTCAAACCATCACATATTCATCATAAACAACAAAAATTCCTATGAGGGAAGGACCCATCATTATCCCATCATGTTATATCGCTTGATGAAAATCCTGCGAATTTTGCCTATGGAGATGCCCTAGATGTTCTTCTCTTCCTAGCCTTCCTTGGTTCACTAACAAAATTATGACTACTCTTTTCTTAATTTCTGATTAATCTAATTTTCTCCTAAAATCCTCACCATAATATTTTACTAAATTGACCTTATTTTAATTATAGCCAAATAATAATAATCCTAATATTACTGATCGGAAAATAGCAAGTGTACTATTTTTACCGATGTAGTAATAGAAGGGAGTAACCCCAAATATCGATCTCAAGGACTGCTTAAGAAAATAAGTTCTGATGGATTAATTTCAATTGGACAAAAGTTATGGTTTAAAAGTTTGATTTTAGATTAAATAAAATAAAGTTATTAAAACGTAAACTAAAACAGAGAGTTTTTACTTATATGAAAATAATGCCAGGGACGGTGTATGATCTGCATTGCAATGACTCAATAATTTCTTAATCTAACAGAGAAATGCTTTAAATAGTATCTTTCATATGTCAATAATGTTTTTCCAAAATTCCTTTAGAGAAAAACCATTGGTATTCTTCCTCAACCTTGATTCCTCAACGGTCAAAGAAGAATATCAAGCAATAATTCTGACATAAAAAGGTTTTCACAAAATATTCCAATTCCTCAGTAACATTTACCGTGATAAAATTTATACAACAAGGTTAGGATGGTTGGTCAGACCAAATCCTAACTACGATCAATTATCCAATTTTCCAACAAAGACAAAGCATTAAAAACGTTGCATAAAATAAAGAAACGGATTTAATCGCATAATCTCAAAATTAAGAATTCAAATTGTCATTACATAAAGCAAATCAGGGACACCCCCCTGGCATTGGGGGGTTTAGCCACTCATGTTCATAACGGAAATAAAAACAGAGCAAGAAAATAGAGACATTACAATTAACGTAGAATTCGTTGGATCGTCAATCGCTTCCGCTCTTGATCAATCCTTCTTCTCCCGTTATCGTTCAAATCCCCAAAATCCCCCAAATCAAAAGTAGTTCTTAACAGTAATAATCGTCTAATATAAATCAGTATTCCAAAACACCGCGAAAAGTCCAGAATGCCCTTGCAGCTACAAAACATCAGGTTTTCTTCTGGTCTTCACAACACGGGCCGTGTTGTGCAACACGGGCACCCGTGTTGTGCCTCTGGTTCTTCTCAATGTAACCTCTTCATCAGATGCTATGACACGGGCCGTGTCGTACAACACGGGCACCCGTGTCACAGCACTGATTTTCTCCTTTTCTTTGCAAATCTCCTTTTTCTTCTGGTCTTCACAACACGGGCCGTGTTGTACAACACTGACACCCGTGTTGTGCTTCTGACATCCCATTTTGCTGTCATTTTTCATGCTTGGATCATCTCTTCGGACGCGTCGAACAACCGATTACATATTGACCTGAAAACACATCAAAAAACAACCACATAACCCATACCAAAGATAAAAATAGAATAAAACGATTAACACTAACGTGCATGCTACATTAAGAAAACTACGACGAAACATGAACGAAATACTTCAAACGAACAAAATTAAACTCAAAGGACAATGAAAACCGGCTTGAAAACTACAACTAAATATCACTGATCAATAGGCCAACCCCTTCTGAGCATACCTAAAGCACGGGTTATGAATCCCCGAAGCTTTTGCCGCTGATGCGACATACTCGGTACTGCCGGTGATATCTTTCCAGAATTCTCCTGCCACAAATATACTCGGCGGTGCACCAGGCTCGCAAATTGGAAGATCTAAAATCTTTCCCAAATCAGCAACTGACATCACATGATCAGTGTCAAAGAGGCGAAACTTCAAAGTACCGAAGTACTCTGTGTCTGACCTGGTCCACGTATGCTTGAGCTGAAAATGTAAAGAACTCAAAAATTCCAAAGTTATGCGCTCAAAAGTCGGCGCTTCATAAAGCATAAAATTTAGCATGCCAATACTGTGAAACATTCTATGAACTTCAAATTTAAGCCCTAGATTCTCAAGAGTTTCATTACACATATATCGAGCCGGTATCAATTTACGCCTTACCAACTTTGAATATTTGGCTTGATGCTCCGGGTCCTCAAACAAAATGCCATGAGCATTAGGCATTCGGTGTGCTCACTTACGGGGGCGAGAAGATTCGACGACACTCTTACCGGTATCCTTGCGAGGAGGCATTGTTATCACCTGCACAAATTAAGCACACAATTTGATCGAAAGATTAGTGAAATCCGTCACCGTAGAAGTGACGATGGAGGCAAAGGGAACACTTTTTGTGAACGGGGTAGTGTGTTTTAGTGAGTGGGTAATGGAGAAAATGAAGCTTTTATGAAGAAGAAAAATGGGGTTAGGGTTTTTTGTAAGAGAATGGAGGTTGAAGAAGATGAAAGTTTAGGATAAATGAGTGGTTAATGAGCCACTAATGAGAAATTATGATAATAACCGCGTGGGGCCCACTGAATTAAAATTGGGAAGTTTAAAAAATTTCAAAATCTGGCTTCCCGCATGCCTGACACGGGCCGTGTTGCACAACACGGGCACCCGTGTCAGGCCCCTGTAATGGAGATCAACAAGTAACTAACAATGGCCTGTTCAGACCTTGCAACACGGGCCGTGTTGCACAACACGGGCACCCGTGTTGCACCCCTGGATCTCTTCAAATTCGCATCAGAAAACCATCTTCTTCAGACATTGCAACACGGGTCGTGTTGCACAACACGGGCACCCGTGTTGCACCCCTGGATCTCTTCTGATTCTCATCAAAAGCAATCTTCTTCTGGCCTTTGCAACACGGGCCGTGTTGCACAACACGGGCCGTGTTGCACAACATGGGCACCCGTGTTGCACCCCTGACTTTTCACTTTTTCTTGATTTTTTTGATTTTTCTTGCCCGACATCCAACCTCTTTCTTTCCTTCACAGAATCAGTGAACACAAAAACACACAACCTACAAAACTGAAACAAACAAAAGTAAGAATGATAAAATCGTGGGTTGCCTCCCACTTAGCACTGCGTTTAACGTCGCATGGCTCGACAGTCCGTCATCCTACTGAGTAAGACGAGTGACATTCACATCACCAGTGGTCTGGCCTTTGAAGTAGGGCTTTAATCTCTACCCGTTCACCTTGAAAATATCTCCATTGGTCTGATTTTGAATTTCGACAGCTCCGTGAGGAAATACCTTGTGAACTACAAAAGGTCCCGACCATTTAGACCTTAGTTTTCCTGGAAATAGCTTCAACCTTGAATTGTAGAGAAGGACCATTTGTCCTTCCCAAAATTCTTTTCTTTGAATCCTCTTGTCATGCCATTTTTTTGTTTGCTCTTTGTAAACTTTAGCATTCTCATACGCCTGATTCCTGAATTCTTCTAACTCATGAAGTTGAAGAATCCTCGAACTTCCAGCTTTTGACAAATCCATATTAAGATACTTAGACGCCCAAAAAGCTTTGTGTTCAAGTTCCAATGGTAGGTGACCCAATCCATACAACAACTTCATGCACGACCCAATGACAAGAAATTCTGATTTTATTTTATTTTATTTGATATTTATTTGAATTTTATTCATTTTAAATCAAATTAAATTAAAATAAAATCTAAAAATCAAAGTTTGGACATGATTCTTCTTCTAGAAATTAATCAATGCTGTTTAACATGATTTGATCTTGTACAAATTCGTACTAGACCAAATTGGAATGCAAATATTTGATTTTTTCACATTTTCAGATCATGACATTCCTTCATAATCAAGGTATCCAAAAGGCCCATAAAACCATCATCTCTTGACCTAAATTACATCCCTTATAAGTATACAATAGAAACCAATGCACAAGGGACGGATTGGCAGCCTCAAAAAGCATTCTTGACATTCAAAAATCCATTAAAATTTCAATTTTCGGATTCACATTTAGAGGACAGTTAAAGGTATTTTAAAAACGTAGAGATGATCCTTAGACTCTCAGGATGCTATTCATATGTTCATAAGCATCTATAACCCCATATCTAATGGAAACCGAAGCTTCAAATGTCCATGGAAGACAAGATTTCGATTTCCTTCATATATGCATTTTCTATTGTTTTTGTTGATTGATTATGATTCAGGATGTGTTATTGATTGTTTCTGGACATTTGTTAGTGAGTTTTGGTGCAGGTATCACAAGTTGCCATGATTAGGGTTTGAACATCCGAATTGGGGTTATGGGATATAGGCTATTTAAATGATTTTTATTGACATATTTGAATTGTATGAATGGTTTTGAATATGTTGGCACAATCAATTTGGAAAAATCGTGCAGGAATTGAGCAATATGATATTCGTAGGTTTTCTTGTGAAACAGAATTCGCAGGTAATCTCCTAGCAATTTTCGCAGCTGGTTTCGCAGGTCTGGAGGTAGAAGAAGGTCCAGCGCGCGCGTTTTATAATTTGAAAAGTTTGTTAAAAATATTATGAATTATTTTTGTTTATGTTTCACAAGCCAATGCTTGTCCTGGTGGTAAGACAGATGCGCGTATTGCTGGAGGGGTGGTGTTCGAATCCTCACTCCAACCAATTTTTTGTTATTTATCCATCTTAATTGCAAGCATAATATATTATGATTTGAAGTTGATTCATTAACAGGTTCGCTCATCTAGCTTGGTTGGTAAGGTGCATATGCGTGCGATTGAGAGGTCCTGGGGTCGATTCTCCCCCAGGCCTTTTGCTTATTGTTATTTTTCTTGATTTTTTCCAGATTCAAAGCACAAAACCAATTTTTCTCCCTATAATGTCACACACGTGCTTGGCTGGCCTAGTGGTGGGTTTTGGTGCTGGTAGGCAGAACGTCCTGGGTTCAAATCCCAGCAAGGTAAGTCCCATCTTTTTGCTTCTTTTTTTTTATTTTGTCTTATTTATTTAATTATTATTATTATTAATAAATCATATATAAATATAATTAAATAATATTGTATATATATTCAATGATCTTAAAATTCTAAAATTCTTCTTTTTTTTCTTAATTCAAAAAATTATTTTTTTATTATTATGTATTTAAATTATAATATATATATATATATATATATTTACTAAAATAATTTTTGTATATTATATTATAAACCCTAAAAATATTTTCTAAGCAAACCATAAAACCCTAATTTATTTTTCTCTAAACAATTATTAAAAACCTAATATTATTTTTTTTTTAATTTTTGTAAATATAATATTTAGTATAACTAAATTTTATAAATATAATTACTATGTACATATTTATTTAATATAATTAAGTTTCGTAAATATAATTATAACTTATGTAAATATTTTTAAAATTTGTTTGTAATCTAAATTATATATAAGTAATTTTTTTAAATAATTGAACCTATGATAATTTTAATTTTGTAATTATAATATGTTTAAAAATAATTTAATAATTTGTACATAAATTAAAATGTTATAATAATTATTTAATTGTTTATATTTCCACTTATTCCTAAATAATTGTCTATATTAAAAATCTAATCTTTTGTTTATTATTTTAATTATGTTCTTATAATATTTTTGCTAATTCCATTTATTTTAATTATTGTTATTATTACTAATCATATTATCACTAATCCATTTATTTTTTAATTATGCTTATTATTATTATTTCACTAACCTTATTTATTTTAATTATTATTATTACTAACCCCTATTATATTTATTTATTGCCTATTTATTTATTTTACTTATTATTTATATTTTATTTATTTATTTGCTATTTATTATTAATTGCTTATTATTATAATTATTGTAATTGCTCCTTGGTGTAAATTTTTGTAAATATTTAATATATTTAAATTTTATGCTATGGTTAGTAAAATAGGGAGTGTAAACATGTATTATATTTAAAAATTGAATTTAGATCATTTTAATTAAAAGATAATTTAAAATTAAACCCTCACACACGTAAGTCGATTTTTAATCGCCATCTCACTTTCTAGGGCTACCTCTCAATGTTGCATATTCAAAAAGGTCAAGTGGGGTGTATAAAGCAAGACCCTTAAAAGAAAAGTCATCAAGTCCCTTAATGGTTGCCTCTCATGAAGATCTAAGTCCCTTTCGAATAACGATGACAGTCCCTCCTAATTGCTTAATACACCCCACAGTTGCCTACATTAAACAGATGACCCTTACTTGTCCCATACATCCAAGGTAATGACTACCTATTCCTTAATAATAGGGATAGTCTTACCATTTAAAGGATTCAAGAACAGAAAAGACTTAAACTTAGGGTAGGTTCCTCATAGTTACTTGCTCACTCTTCAAAACTTTTCAAACACTTCACACTTTCAAAACAAATTTTCAAACACAAGTTTTTTACGCATCCGTACATGGATCATTATTAACTCTTATGAAAATTTCTATTCACACACTTCACATTTTCAAAAACAATTCAAAGTGAGCTAAGTAACTAAGAGCCCATGGATAACCATGGATGTAAAGGGTGCTAACACCTTCCCTTTACATAACCTACCCCCCGGACCCAAAAATCTTTTAAAAAGGTCTTTCCTGTTCTTTTATGCCTTTCCTTTGGATAAAATAAAAGTCGGTGGCGACTCTTGCTATCCGCAACATAACTAAAGTCAGTTCTCCCACCGTGTTACACATGCCTTTCCGTAAACCAGTTGATATGGTGACATACCGATAGGCATTTTGAAAGCCGTTCGGTACGCCCATAAAGCGTCATCCAACTTACTCGACCAATCCTTTCTAGACGAATTCACTGTTTTTTCCAGGATTTGTTTCAATTGTCTATTTGACACCTCAACTTGGCCGCTCATTTGGGGGTGGTATGGAGTAGCTATCCGGTGTTTAACATTGTACTTTTGCAAAAGCTTCTCCATGAGGTGATTCAGGAAATGTGTTCCTTCGTCGCTTATCAATGCTCTCGGGACACCAAACCTTGCAAAAATGTTCTCTTTCAGGAATCTCACCACAACCTTAGCATCATTGGTGGGCAATGCAACAACCTCTACCCATTTGGACACGTAATCCACTGCCACCAGAATATAGTTTTTTCGGAACGACGGTGGAAACGGCCCCATGAAGTCTATCCCCCATACATCGAATAACTCAACTTCTAGCATAGATTTTTGGGGCATCTGGTTTCTTTTTGATATATTCCCAGTCCTCTGACATCTGTCGCACTCTTTCACTAATTCTTGAGCATCCTTAAATAGAGATGGCCAATAAAGTCCGGATTGAAGGACTTTAGCTGTTGTCCGATCACCACTGAAATGTCCATCATACTCAGAGTCGTGACATGCTTTCAGCACATCTTTTTGTTCTTCGTCTGGTACACATCTTCTTACAAGGCCATCCACCCCTCTTTTATAGAGAAACGGATCATCCCACAAGTAAAACCTGCAGTCATGAACAAACTTTTTCCTTTTGTTAGAATCAAAATCGTCGGGTATAATACCTCCAACGAGGTAATTTGCATAATCTGCAAACCAAGGCACCCCAATAACAGCTAGGATGTGTTCGTCCGCAAACTCATCCTTTATTGGGCATTGCTCTTCAGTCTCCTCAATTGGTGACATCCGAGAAAGATGATCTGCAACAGTGTTTTCACACCCTTTCTTGTCGCGGATCTCGACATCGAATTCCTGGAGAAGTAAAATCCACCTCAAAAGCCTGGGCTTTGAATCCTGCTTAGCAAAAAGATATTTCAAAGCAGCATGGTCAGTGTAAACTATCACTTTTGAACCCAACAGATATTGCCTGAATTTATCGAAAGCATACACAACAGCTAGCAACTCCTTCTCGGTAGTTGCATAGTTTATCTGTGCGGGGTTCAAAACATGACTAGAATAATAAATCACATGAAGCAATTTCCCTCTTCGCTGTCCAAGAACAGCCCCTACCGCAATGTCACTAGCATCGCACATAATTTCAAAGGGTAGGGACCAATCAGGAGCGATAACAATAGGTGCAGACACTAATTCCTTTTTAAGTGTTTCAAAAGCATTGATGCACTCCTTATTGAAAACAAAAGCCTTATCTTTAACCAACAGGGTAGTTAAAGGTTTGGCTATCTTCGAGAAGTCTTTTATGAACCTGCGGTAAAAACTCGCATGTCCCAAGAAGCTTCTTATACCTTTCTCATTAATCGGTGGTGGCAACTTCGAGATCACTTCCACTTTGGCTTGATCAACTTCGATCCCTTTATGTGAGATCTTGTGACCAAGAACAATGCCTTCTCGCACCATGAAATGACATTTTTCCCAGTTCAATATTAAATTGCTTTCTTGACATCGCTGCAAAACAAGTGAAAGGTTAGACAAACAGTGATCAAATGAGGATCCGAACACGGAGAAATCGTCCATGAACACTTCCATGTGCTTTTCTAGCATATCCGCAAAAATGGATGTCATGCATCTTTGGAATGTAGCGGGGGCATTACATAGCCCAAATGGCATCCTTCTATATGCAAAAATGCCATAGGGACATGTAAACGCCTTTTTCTCTTGGTCTTCCGGTGCAACAGCAATTTGATTGTATCCGGAGTAACCATCAAGAAAACAATAGTAATCATGTCCCGCTAGTCTTTCCAACATTTGGTCAATGAATGGCAACGGAAAATGGTCCTTTCTCGTAGCCAAATTCAATCTTCTATAATCAATGCAAACTCTCCACCCAGTAACACTTCTAGTAGGAATCAACTCATTCTTTTCATTTGTTATAACAGTTGTTCCCCCCTTTTTGGGCACCACATGTACCGGACTCACCCAAGCACTATCGGATATAGGATAGATTAATCCTGCATCCAATAGCTTGACAACTTCTTTTCGCACTACCTCCTTCATCACCGGATTCAATCTCCTTTGGGGTTGCACGACCGGTTTGTGATCTTCTTCCATAAGTATTTTATGCATACACACCGTAGGACTTATACCTTTAAGGTCTTCAATCTTCAACCCAATTGCTCCCTTGAATTTCTTAAGAACTTCAATTAACTTGTCTTCTTGCATACTTTTCAAATTAGCGCTAATAATAGCGGGACATTTTTCTTCCGTGTCAAGAAAGACATATTTGAGATTCTTGGGTAGTTGCTTCAATTCTGATATTTTTGGCTTGTCTTTGCCTTCATCAACCGTTATAGGTTGTCTCAACTCTTCCCACCGGTGCATTCTAACTCTTTTAAGGATAGGTTGAGTTTCAAGCATAGCTACCACTTCCATATCACTATCTCCAACTTCCTTATCATCTTCAAAAATGGACATACTCAGCACCCTCTCTAGAGGCAATTGGGACACACTTTCTAAATGCTCACTAGCTTCCATTTGTTCTAACACTTGTATGTTACTACTAGTGCCCACATCATCTTTATACTTCAAAGTGTTCCTAACATCAATTTTCAACTCTTCATCGTACACCTTCAACGTTAGTGTTCCACCTTCCATATCTATCATGACTCTCCCGGTTTCTAAGAAAGGTCTTCCCAAAATCAAGGGGATTTCTTCATCTTCAGGCATTTCAAGGATCACAAAGTCAACCGGAAACACAAATTTTTCCACTCTAACCAGGACATCATGGACAACTCCATATGGCCGCTTCACTGAATGGTCCGCTAATTGGAGAGTCATCCTAGTGTCTTGAACAGCACCAATACCCAACTTTTTGTAGATGGATAAAGGCATTAAACTGATGCTCGCTCCCAAGTCAATGAGATCTCTCTTGAACGATCGGTCACCGATAGTGCATGGGATGGTGACAGCTCCTCTATCTTTTTTCTTCACCGAAATCTTTAGTCCCTGCAAAATAGCACTACAAGTTTCGGTTAGAATAATAGGTTCAGCTCCCATAGTCCTCTTTTTAGCAATGATATCTTTCATGAACTTGGCATAAGTGGGCATTTGCTCAAGTGCTTCAAGCAATGGAATATTCAGCTCCAGCTTTTTGAACAACTCAAGGAATTTCTCAAAATTCTTTTCTTGCTGCCCTTTCTTCTTGTTTCTTGTAGGATATGGAAGTTTGACCACCGGTTTTGGTTCAACCGCTTTTTCTTTGATGTCCGGTGCTGAGGTAACTTCCTTTTCTTTATCAACCACTTGATTTTCTTTGATTTCCAGTTCCACCTCAATCATTTGATTTTCACCTTCAGAATTTTCTTGAACCTCCTCACTAACTTTACCTCTTCGTGTTGTGACTGCATTTACTTTGTGATTATCTCTTGGATTTGTTACAGTAGCACTAGGAAGAGTCCCTGGAGTTTGTGGAATGGCGAGGTGTTGGGCAATTTGGCTCATTTGCACTTCAAGGTTCTTGATAGAGACTCCAGTATTCTTGAAGTTACTCCTTGTTTCTTCTTGAAATTGACAATTGTGAGCTGCCATCTTTTCAATGGCAATTTCCCAATCAGCTTTTCTTGGAACTGGGGGCTGATATGGTTGTTGCTGGGGCTGGTATTGTTGTTGGCCTTGAACCGGTTTTTGGATGTTCCCTTGTTGATCTTTCCAAGAGAAATTTGGGTGATTTTTCCACCCCGGATTATACGTGTTGGCATACGGGTTGTTCTGCCTCAACATATTAATCTGTTCAACCTGTTCTTGAGTTGCCAAACAGTGCATGGCAAAGTGAGGACCACAACATATCTTGCAAATCATAGCTTGAACATGTTCAACCTGAGCAACTGTTTGAGTTCCAAGATTCATCTTCTTTAATCTTCTTTCAACTTCTGCGGCAATTTGGTCTTCCATTTTTACAACCTGCTCTGTCAGCTTTAGATCAATTTTTCCATCTGGTTGACTCACTATGCGATCGTATAATTCAAGGTGCTCATTGGCAGCAGTGTCTTCTATGATTCTTTTAATACCTGTGGCTGTTGAAAAGTTTGTTGAGCCACCTGCACCAGTATCAATAAGCTACTTTGTCTTGAGTCGCAACCCATTCACAAAGTTTTGCATCTGCTCGGTCGCGTCCATATTATGAGTAGGACACGCAGTCAAACACCTTTTGAATCTTTTATAAGCATCTCCAAGTGATTCACCCTCTTTTTGTTTAAAGTTGACTATATCATATCTCTTCCGGATGAACACTGAAGCAGGAAAGTATTCATTAAGGAATGATGTTTCCATCTCTTGCCATGTTGTGATACTCGCTGCAGGAAGAGAGTAGAACCACTCTTCTGCATCGTCGGTAAGTGTGAATGGAAACATCACAAGTCGTTTTGCCTCCTCTGAATGACCTTCGATCTTCAAAGAAGTGGTGGTAGTAAGAAATCTCTGAAGATGCTTATTTGCATCCTCATTGATTCTTCCGGAGAAAGGCTTGCTCTCTAACTGGCGGATAGTAGATGGATGCAACTGAAAGTGTGCTACATTCACCGGTTGATTAACAATCGTCATCCTGTTAAGTTGAGCATTTGCCCCTCCGTAATCTCCAAAGAGTCTCTCTACAACAGGTTGATTCCCTGCCATGTTGTCGAATCCTGGGTCAGTTTCTCTGTCTGAGTCAGAGTCATTGTGTTCAGAGTGAACGGATATATAGTCCTCAGTTTCCTGATTCGGGACACTTGAACCAGTCTTAGCCAGACTATCAATTCTTGCCTTGCGGCGTCTCTCGTGCAAAGCTCTTTCTGGTTCTGTGTCAAAAGAAAATTTAGCTGAGGCCTGATCTCGCATAAACAGTTAGACACGAGTTAGAAAACAAAATTTCAATAACACTAAAATGATATACAGAGAGAATAGTAAAATTTTAGTCGCAGAGCAACAAAATTCCAATTGATATAATACAAAACAACTTAGTTCTTTGGCAGTCCCCGGCAACGGCGCCAAAAACTTGATCGGAAAATAGCAAGTGTACTATTTTTACCGATGTAGTAATAGAAGGGAGTAACCCCAAATATCGATCTCAAGGACTGCTTAAGAAAATAAGTTCTGATGGATTAATTTCAATTGGACAAAAGTTATGGTTTAAAAGTTTGATTTTAGATTAAATAAAATAAAGTTATTAAAACGTAAACTAAAACAGAGAGTTTTTACTTATATGAAAATAATGTCAGGGACGGTGTATGATCTGCATTACAATGACTCAATAATTTCTTAATCTAACAGAGAAATGTTTTAAACAGTATCTTTCCTATGTCAATAATGTTTTTCCAAAATTCCTTTAGAGAAAAACCATTGGTATTCTTCCTCAACCTTGATTCCTCGACGGTCAAAGAAGAATATCAAGCAATAATTCTGACATAAAAAGGTTTTCACAAAATATTCCAATTCCTCAGTAACATTTACCGTGATAAAATTTATACAACAAGGTTAGGATGGTTGGTCAGACCAAATCCTAACTACGATCAATTATCCAATTTTCCAACAAAGACAAAGCATTAAGAACGTTGCATAAAATAAAGAAACGGATTTAATCGCATAATCTCATAATTAAGAATTCAAATTGTCATTACATAAAGCAAATCAGGGACACCCCCCTGGCATTGGGGGGTTTAGCCACTCATGTTCATAACGGAAATAAAAACAGAGCAAGAAAATAGAGACATTACAATTAACGTAGAATTCGTTGGATCGTCAATCGCTTCCGCTCTTGATCAATCCTTCTTCTCCCGTTAGCGTTCAAATCCCCAAAATCCCCCAAATCAAAAGTAGTTCTTAACAGTAATAATCGTCTAATATAAATCAGTCTTCCAAAACACCGCGAAAAGTCCAGAATGCCCTTGCAGCTACAAAACATCAGGTTTTCTTCTGGTCTTCACAACACGGGCCGTGTTGTGCAACACGGGTACCCGTGTTGTGCCTCTGGTTCTTCTCAATGTAACCTCTTCATCAGATGCTATGACACGGGCCGTGTTGTACAACACGGGCACCCGTGTCACAGCACTGATTTTCTCCTTTTCTTTGCAAATCTCCTTTTTCTTCTGGTCTTCACAACACGGGTCGTGTTGTACAACACTGGCACCCATGTTGTGCTTCTGACATCCCATTTTGTTGTCATTTTTCATGCTTGGATCATCTCTTCGGACGCGTCGAACAACCGATTACATATTGACCTGAAAACACATCAAAAAACAACCACATAACCCATACCAAAGATAAAAACAGAATAAAACGATTAACACTAACTTGCAAGCTACATTAAGAAAACAACGACGAAACATGAACGAAATACTTCAAACGAACAAAATTAATCTCAAAGGACAATGAAAACCGGCTTGAAAACTACAACTAAATATCACTGATCAATTACTAATATTATTCATCATCATCATTATAATAATAATAGTGATTAATTGGTCTTACTATTATTCTCACACACCTTATTATTAAATGCGCCACAATTCTACCCGTCCCACTAGGACACCACACTAAAACAACAAGACACATGCCTTAAACAAGGCCAACAATGCACTAAAAATACCCGACCAACAAATATTAAAAATGGGGTGTTACAATATCTCCCACTTAAATTATTTTCGACCTCAAAAATGTACCTGATGTGAAAAGTTCCGGATACGATTCCTGCATCGTGTTTTCCAGCTCCCAAGTTACACTTCCACCAGCAGCTCCTCCCCAAGTTACTGTCACCAGAGGAATTTCTATACCTCTGAGTTGCTTCATATTGCAATCTTCAATCCTTTTCGACATCACTTCTACCGTAAGGTTATCTCTGACCTACACCTCATCCCTCGGAGTAACATGAGATGGATCAGACACATACTTCTGAAGTTGCGACTCATGAAACACGTCATGCAAGTTCTAAAGCTCTGGAGGTAACGCCACTCTATAAGCAACAACACCAACTTTCTGTAAAATCTGGTACAGTCCAATGAACTTAGGATTCAACTTCTTCGATTTCAAAGCACGTCTAACACCCGTCATTGGATTAACCCTAAAAAATACATGATCACCTTCAGCAAATTCTAATTCTTTCCCCGATTATCATGATAGTTCTTCTGTCTACTCTGGGACGCTTTCATCTTTTCACGGATCATCAGAATTTCCTCAGTAGTCTGCTACTCAGGTCTAAGCACCACATTTTCTCTAGTCCCATACCAACACAGAGGCGTCCTACAACTCCTACCATACAATGCTTCAAAAGGTGTCATTCAAATACTAGAATGATAACTATTGTTGTATGTGAACTCAATCAATGGAAAATGAGTATCCTGCTCACCACCTTGTTCCAATACATAAGTCCTCGACAAATCTTCTAATGTTTCAATAGTCCTTTCCGATTGATTGTTCGTCTGCGGATGATAAGCCGAACTCAATTTCAACTTTGAACCCAAAGCCTCTTGCAAACTCTTCCAAAATTCAGAAGTGAACCTCGAATCTCTATCTGAAACTATACTCGAAGGAACATCATGCAACTTCACAATTATCCTAATATAAATCTCTGCCAACTTCGTCAACGGAAAACTCATATTGATAGGAATAAAATGCGCGGATTTCGTAAGTCTATCCACAACCACCCAAATAGCATCAAACCCTCTCACTGTATTTGGAAAACTAGTAGAAAAAGTCCATAACAATATTGTTCCACTTCCATTCTGAAATTTCCAACGGTTGCATCATTCCCGAAGGCTTCTGATGCTCCACTTTTAATTTCTGACAGACCAAGCAAGCATACACAAATTGTGTTATATCTATTTTCATACCCAACCACCAAAATAACTTCTTTTAATCGTGATACATATTTGTAGCTCTAGGATGAATACTCAAGCTACTTCGATTACTCGCTTCTAAAATTTCCTTTTTCAGTTTAGCATTATCTGGTACACAAATTCTACCCGGAACCTCAACGCACAGGAATTATCCACCTAGAAATCACTTTCAGGATCATTTCCTCCTGAAGGCATCAATTCTACCAACTTCATATAAAGTCTCTAATTTTATTTAATCACATCCAAAAAGTCATTATTCACTTTTAGCATTCCAAGCCTAACACTTTCAGGTGTTGTCTCGCAAACCATGCTTAAATCTTTAAACTGCTCAATTAACTCAAATTATTTCACCATCAATGCCGACATATGAATTTTCTAACGGCTTAATGCATCTGCTACTACATTAGCTTTATCTGGATGATAGCTCAAATTAAAATCATAGTCTTTCAGAAATTCTAACCATCATCTTTGTCTCGTATTCAGCTCTTTCTAGTCAAACAAATACTTCAAACTCTTGTGGTCACTAAATACTTCGAATCTTGACCCATACAATAGTAATTCCAAATCTTCAACACAAAAACCACTGCAGCTAATTCAAGATCATGAGTAGGATAATTCCTATCATGCACCCTCAATTGTCTCGAAGCATAAGCCACTACTTTACCATCTTGCATCAAAACTCCACTTAATCCCATCTTAGACGCATCACAATATGCAACAAAAGGTTCACAAGGACTTGGAAAAACCAATATCGGTGTCGTAGTCAACTTTTTTTTACAATTCCTCAAAGCTTTCCTCACAAGTTGTATCCCAAATAAACACTTGACTCTTTTTAGTCAATTGAGTCAACGGTAATGCCAAATTAGAAAACCCTTGGATAAATCTTCTATAATAACCTGTTAAACCCATGAAACTTCTAATATTCGTAACTGTCTTCGGAGGTTCCCATTACAACACAACACTTACTTTAGAAGGATCCACTGTTATACCATCACCAGAAATAACATGACCCAAGAAACTCACATTCTTAAGCCAGAACTCACACTTTGATAACTTCGCAAATAACTTGTTATCCTTCAACACCTGCAATGCAATCCTCAAATGCTCTTTATGATCATTTTCAGTCTTAGAATAAATAAGAATATCATCTATAAATACCAAGATAAACTGATCCAGGTAAGAATGGAAGATATGGTTCATATACTCCATAAATACACCTGGCACATTAGACACTCCAAAAGGCATCACAGTATATTCATAATGTTCATAACGAGTTCTAAATGCGGTATTCTGAATATCACCTTCTTTCAGTCTAACCTGATGGCAATCTGACCTCAGATCAATCTTTCTAAAATTACGGGCACCAACTAGCTGATCCATTAAGTCATCAATCCTCGGAAGCGGATACTTATTCTTAATGGTCACTTTATTCAACTGACGGTAATCAATGCACAAACGCATACTACCATCCTTCTTCTTTACCAACAACACTGGAGCTCCTCACAGCGACACACTTGGCCTAATAAACTTCTTATCAAGCAAATCTCAAATCTGAGATTTCAATTCAGCAAACTCTAATGCAAACATCATGTACGGTGCCATAGAAATAGATCTTGTACCAGGAATCAGATCAATAGTAAATTCAACTTCTCTCGTCGGAGGTAATTTTGTAATATCATCAGGAAATACTTCTAGAAATTCATTCACAATCAATAACTCACTAACTGATACATTGCTTTCAACATATAAAAATGTGAACAACGAAAACATTTTAGCCTCATCTTCCAACAAATTTATAAATTCTTTAGTAGATAACAAATTAGCCAGCGCTTCCTCTTCAGGAGTAAGAAATAACAACTTCTTCCTATAACAGTCAATATAGACCGGTTGAATTCCAACCAGTTCATCCCCAAAATAACATCCAGATTACCAAGCAGTAAACAAATCAAATCCACGTTGAAATTTCTATCAAAATTAGTCAACAGACACTTCAAACATTCTAAAGATGTAACCACAGAACCAATAGACGGAGTCTCAGTTGTCATCCTCTGATCTAGAGTAGACGGTACAATTTCTAATCTCTTCACACAATCAACAGAAATAAACGAGTGGGTTGCACCCGTATCAATAATAGAAATCAAGGGAGTATTATTAATAAAACAATTACATTTGACGGAGTGCTCCTCATTAGTGGATTGGGCTCCCACTAAAGCAAACACCTTCCCAATAGCTCCTTGGGACTTCTTCGGTTTTTGGCAAGTCATACTAATATGACCTTGTTCACCATAATTGAAACAAGTAGGTATAGTATCTCTGAAATATTCCACCACATGACCTGTTCTTCCACACCTGAAGCATTTATTCGCTTCATTATGGAAAGTATTAGCACGATAAATCGTGCTCCCACATCTGAAACACCTCACAGGATTGGGATTTACCCCTCCCTTACTTGGCTTCTTTTCGGCAACAACTTTCTGTTTACCTTTGTCAGCTGGAGCATTATAAGGAGTACCCCTAAACCTCTGATTACCCTTTTGGTCATTCACATCTTTGTAGTGAGAAATCTGAGCTTTATTGTCATTATCATAAATCCTGCTCTTACTCACCAACTCTGGATAATTCCTGATCTTCTGGCAAGCAATGCCCTGTTTGATCTCAAGACGCAGCTTGTTCTCAAACTTAAGACACATTGAAGTCATAACATCCTCAGTGTTATAATATTCACAATATTGAACTAACTCCTCAAACTTGTCAGCATACTCAGCCACAATCATGATACCTTGCTTAAGCTCCAAAAACACTACCTCTCTAGCACTGTGAATGTTCTTTGGGAAATACTTATCCAGAAACTCAGCTCTAAACACAACCCAAGTAACAGCAGTACCTGCAACTTCCAACCTTTGGCGACTGTTGTCTCACCAGACTTCAGCTTCGCCCTCTAGCATGTGACTATCAAACATCACCTTCTGATCATTATTGCACTCCATGGTCCTGAAGATTTTCTCAACAACCTTCATCCATTTTTGTGCATCTTCTGGATCAAGAATACCCCCTTCATAAGTAGGCAACTAATTACTTGTGAACAGATCCAGATGATGAAACTCAGCATTCCCAACAGCTGGACCAATGTTCTCAACAACTTGTGACATGACTTGCATAGAAGCAGCAAGAGAAGCAGCATTCCTGCCTGCCATATTGATACAATAAACACCTCAGGCTAGAACACAACAATAACTCCTATTCTAAGGACTGACGAAACTACAACATTTGGCCGGTTGGACCGACCTGCTCTAATACCAATTGTAACACCCCACTTATCCAGTTTATAAAATAATACTTTCATACGTAAAATTAGAGTTTTAAACGAGTGGAATGTCACATCAACAGAAATAGTCAATAGACTTCTTTGATTAAAAATACAGAAAATATAATTTGATCAACTTAAGGCAACATGCCAATATCGACAATAATCCTCAAAATAATTGGTTTATAAAGTTTCTAAAACTTGACAAGATACGTAACAGAAATAAACAAAACACCAAAAAGTCCTCATCTTGTGTTACGTATCAGAGTAGTCCAATGAATCGAACAAGCAAACACGACTTCCACTCACACTCAGGTACCTGGATTATCTGTACATCCAAAGAAGCACAGACACAACAATAACAAAGGGGTGAGAAACAGACTTAAATATTAATGGTGCATAAAACATATTAAGGGTAGTTCCTCACACCATTCCACATATACAACAACATCACACCAATAATTATGCAGCAACAAAACAACAATAATTATGCAATGTGACTCAACAATGACACAATTCATATGTTACCAGTTTTGTTCATTCAATCAAACAAGGATAAATCACATGCGCCCATCCGACAATGATAACCCGCCATTCTCCACAACGGAGTACGGATGAATCGCATACACCCATCCGACAATGATTCATCCCAACAATAATATTTCAATGTATGAATGACCATGAATATGGATACGACATGTATAACCACCATATTATACATCTACACGGTCCATCTGATCACATAAGCAACAATTATTCCACACAATCACCAATATTATCCTCACGCGACTTAACCAATTAATCGTCTAGTTAAATCCACCTAAGTTCCATGATTAATTAAAATCTCCATACTAATACTCGATTAAATATGTCCTAAGGTCTACAACAATGCCTCAAATCAAGAAAATCGACAATGGATGCGAAATCGGGACATAAATCACGAAACTGCAACATTTGCCCTACAGGTTTGGTCATACGTGTATTGCCCTAGGCCATACACGTATGTGCCAGCTTCTACGCACTCCTACGCCCATCATACATGTATTACATCACCCTACCTTGCTCAATATGCGTATTTCTCTCATATACACTGCACATTGCGCGTATTGCTCTCCTATGTGTTGCACATTACGCGTATTGACCTGGTTTCTCACGCATAGCTTACTAGAATGGGAAAAGGACCCTGAAAATTCCATTTTATACGCGTATTGACACGTTATTACGTGTAATACCCTGTTTTCCACGTCATCCATACGCGTAAGGGCATGTTATTACGCCTAATGACAGAGGTAGTCCAATTTTCATGTTTTCTCATACACTCTCCATCTGATTCCTACGATTCTTGTTCCTACACTTCATATTAGTCCAAAAGTTAGTTTCTATACAGAATTTAGCCTCTTAGTCACCCTAAACTTTCATCTAAGTTACTAAATCCTGTTTTATAATGTTCTAGATCTTGATTTGTAATTGTTCATCTGCAACAACAAAAATATGTACAAATTATTGCATACACCAGAACAACAACAATATTTCATCAATAATCAGCAAGATCATATAATCACAATCACATATACGCAACAACATTTAAACCATCACAGATTCATCATAAACAACAAAAATTCCTACGAGGGAAGAACCCCTCACTACCGCATCATGTTATATCACCTAAAGAGAATCCCCTCCTCCACCTTACCTCGAATCTTGATGAAAATCCTGCGAATTTTACCTATGGAGATACCCTAGTTGTTCTTCTCTTCCTAGCCCTCCTTGGTTCTCTAACAAAATTATGACCAATCTTTTCTTAATTTCTAATTAATCTAACTTTCTCCTAAAATCCTCACCATAATATTTTACTAAATTGACCTTATTTTAATTATAGCCAAATAGTAATAATAATCCTAATATTACTAATATTATTCATAATAATAATAATAAAAATAGTGATTAATTGGTCTTATTATTATTCTCACACCCCTTATTACTAAATGCACCACAATTGTACTCGTCCCACTAGGACACGACAACAAAACAACAAGACACACACCTTAAACAAGGCCAACAATGCACCAAAAATACTCGACGAACAAATATTAAAAATTGGGTGTTACATTCAACGTGAAGACTCACCAATATAAATGTGGATGAGAGCTTTAGTGACATTTAGGGTTTGTGATTGGATTTCTGCAAAGTAACGGTAGCGGGTTTTTTCGTGTTTGCTTTCAGGTTTTTTTGCTAGGATTTTAGGGTTTAGGGTTTATAAGGGGTGTGAGAATAATAATAAGACCAACTCACTACAGAAAAAATGAAGGAATGAGTCATCCTTATTATTATTCTCACACCCCTTCTTTTTTTCGTGTTTGCTTTCGTGTCCTCATTTGTGTTGCTGTGTATGAGAATTCATTAGGGTTTTTTTACTGTGTGTTGGTCGGCCTCTTATGAATGAACAGTAGTGTGTGTGTGCGTGTGTGTGTATATATATATATATATATATATATATATATATATATATATATATATATATATATATATCATGAAATTAGTACGTGAGAGTTTTATTTGCTATGATTTGGTACGTGTGAGGGGATCAAATTCATGTGTGTGGCTCGCACGATTTTGATGTCGTTGTAAATCGTACGAATATTCTTCCTGCATGTATTTTGTGTGGGCAAAAGAAGGATGACTCATTCCTTCATTTTTTCTGTAGTGAGTTGGAAGAAGAGTGGGGTCCCTGAATCGTGAGTTTGCATTTTTTGTGATTTTACATGCTATATATGACTTTTTACTGCAATGATTTTTGTTTGAATTTTCATGTTGACAGGAACATCTTGGTGTAATTTGTTCACAAAGAAACTTTCATTTGGTGTAACTTTGTTGATTACAGGGCCTCTGTTTTAGTTCAACAACTTCTTTGATGTTGAGTCATGAAATGCGGTTTTGAATTTATTTTCATGTTGCCTTGCATATTGGAAACGAAGGTGTATAACAGGTGTGATAGAATTGGCTTGGAAACCTCTTGGTGAGATCATTGATTCCAAAGTCTTTGATGGTTCTTTGTATCACTACCTTATTGTATGGCATATTCATCTTTTGATTTTTCTGTCATGGTGGTAGATTCTTTGGAGCACAATATTTGTTACATGAACCGTATGCTTGTTGCAGATGGTCTACAAAAATTGATGATTGGTAATGTTTTGAAGATGAAATTTGACACATGGAGACCTCTCAAGGAAGGCATGAAGTTTATGTTTCAAAGCATATTCTTCATCTTGTTAGCAAGACATATAACCTTTGCATCAGGCAACTTATGATTAACATTTTGCCTATGACAAACACCTTGTAATATATTGCCATGCTTGTATTCATTTTATTGCCATCTTTGGATGGTTGAAACGGACATTTAAAGTACCATTGTTGTTGTAAATTCACTAGTGAAATGAATTGATATGAATGTGCCTATACAGTCTGCGACAACTTGCTCATGACTTGCAATAAGTTTGGACATTAACCAATTACAATTATGAAATTTTTCAACAAAACAAAACTCGTGACTCACACATGTCTTGGCAGCAATTCACCATAGCTTGAAAGCAAATTACACCATATTGACAAAAACTGATATAAAGCTTGACACTAACCCTGCCAACATGGCTTAAAAATGTGCATTTTGTAATTGAGACTTTAAACCATCTTGAAAGCAAACTTGGAATAATGTTTGGAATCCATTATAAATTGTGACTTGAAAATGAATTGGTCTCGCATTTTATTTCATTTGACAATTCTAATCCAAATTAAACTAAACTTCATAACTAACCATAAACCAAGAAAAGAAGATGTCTTGTCCTACATTCGCAATATTAGCAAACTAACTTGACAAGAACTTATCTTAACGGGTGACCAACAACTTAGACAAATCTGCTAGGACTTGAAAACAAACCACCCATAACTCGACATCAGTTTACACATGACTTGAAAGCTTCCCTCAATTGAACTCTATGAAGAATATGACCTCAAAAATCAACTTAGATAAGAAATCCGATGTCTTTATAGTCTTGAAAGCAAATCCTCCATTTAATGCACCATAAATCTTAATTTAATTCCTCCATTCGACACAAGCTTGCATACTAAGCAGCAAGTAAAAAAATAACCTCATTCATAATGAATCCTCAAATAACACCTTGGAATATGGTTCATCTTTTCAGTAATTCAAACTGCGATCTTTGACCTAGTGACCCAATGAACTCTCCACAAATAGAAAGTTCTGGAAAAAAACCTTGAATAAGCACAAAACGTGTCTCGAAAATCCTAATCCCTGACCTTGAAGAGGAAAACCTCGAAACGGTATATCAGTCTCGGTCGATAACCAAAAGATACAAAGACTAACCTCGACCAGACTTGGAAAAAGAGAAATATTGGCCTCGATCAATAAACTCCAAACGGTATAACATCCTCGAATGATAGCCAAAACAACAAGACCAACCTCAGAAGGACTTGAAAAGAGAATGTCATCCTCGAATGACAACTCAAAATAAACGTTTTCCACGGGGAACCAAGCAAAAGACTCGACTGGGGAAAGAAATGGGACACCATAGAGATCCATGGATCTTCACGCCTGGGTATGATCGAAAAGAAACTGATGAGGAATGAAGTGAACAAACTCTTAGGGATGTCACTATCTTATTGAGGAATTATTCAAACTTTTGGTGTATGGAACCAAAATTGACTTATACTTTGTATGCATGTTTGAATTTTTTATGGCGTAATGCTCCATATCCAATGAAAATGCTACGCATTTTAAGGATGAAATGTAATGCTCCTCTTGCTGGGGAAGGTAACAAACAACTCTGGTGGGGAAAGAATCATTAATTAGATCTTTTGAATCTCTGTGGGGAGTAATACCTCTATTTAGGGAATATTAACAACAGATGGGCGTTGAACTGCCAAAAGAATAATGGCCTTGTTGGGGAGGTCTCATCAAAATCAACTATGATTAGGGAAGAACTATAACCATAGAACTTCGTTGGGGAAATGACAACCTTTTAACTTGTTTGAGAAAAGGATATGATTTACGATATTCTGCTGAGGAGAAAACTTTGTTGGATAATTAGAGATCAAAATAAGCCTCCTGTTGGGAAGACCTTTGAATCTCACACATCTTGATCAAATCGAAGCAAATGCCTCAAGTATAGTATGACAATTGTGTTGAAAGACATGCCAACGAAGATTGGACTTTGAGTATGGAAAAGATTCTATGCTCGGAGAAGAACAAACTTCGAATACCCTGCTGGGAAATAAATACCAACATTCATCCTGCAAATTGCCTTGGCGCTTTAAGCTTCTGAGTTCAACAATTGCCTACTGATTATCATGAGTGAACAATAATTCCTTTACTTCTCAAATTGTGTCCAGACTGTGTCGTCTATGAAAAAATCGTCTCAAGAGGATTTTACAGAAAACCTGGCATCCAAAGTTCCCCAGTGTCTTCAAACTCTTGGAGAGGTGATTCTGATTAAACATCTTCTGCACGAAGTGACTTCTTGGGATGGCATGCCCCTAGAATAAGTCTTGTAATGATCTTTCCCCCACATTGTGATAGAAATACCATGCATATGAAAATGCAATGCAAATGATCCAAGTTGTCGATGCATGCTCGGGTTGTTGAGGATATGAATATCTGCGGGCCACAGGAGATGAATGAACCAAGTATGGTTGGGCGTTAGTTAGTATGATAAAGAATTTTTTTCATTTTGGTTGCCAAACAATTGAACTTTGAAGGTAAATTACAAGACAAGAACTAGTTTATTGAGGGTAGACCACGGGAGAGAAATGATGGGCAAAGAATAAGTCATCAGACGAGAACTGACTATTTTTTTTTTGTTCATTGTCAAACGAGAACTGACTATTTTTTTTTGTTCATTGTCAAACGAGAACTGACTCTAAAAAATGATGACTACCAGACGAAAACTGGAGTTCACAATGGGCTGAAGAAAATATGACTAGACGAGAACTGATTAAAAGTTCGCCTACCAGAAGGAAACTAGTATTTAAAATTGGTTTGCCAAACGAGAATTGGACTTTGAACTAGTGTGATGTAGGGTTACGAGGCCCTTTGATGTGAGATTCATGTTGTGGAAATACGCCCAATGAATGATATGATATGTGTGGCTTTATGCTTAAGCGAAGCGACACGAATAATGCATGTAAATGATTTATGCAATTATGAATATCTCAAGAAATGCCCCTGAGATTGATAAGAAGGTCTTTTGTGGCAAGATTTCTTGTTTGAGAAGGGTGACAATGGCGGGGGTGGATAATAACATGATTTTCCGACACTCGTCTCTGAACTTAGAGATTACCAATGCAACTTGCTATGTGTAGCTTCACTTGCCTCAATATGACGGACCTTTGAAGAATTTTTCCTAAAAGAAAGTTTGAGAAACAACTTCCATGAAAGATTAGCCCCCAAAATTCTGAAATTTGAATGAACTATCCCTGATTATCTGCACTTTGATGAATGAACTACCCCCTCACTATTACTTGAACCCCTTGTTTTCTATTTTAATTTTTTTAAATTTTTTATTTATATATAAAAAATATATTACAAATCGCACCCATGCCACTCCGCGCTTTCGCTCCGCTACCTTTTTGGACTTGACCGCGCCCCCCTTTTTGGACTTGACCGTGCCACTTTACATGATTAACAACATAGCAACAGACTGCTTGGGCAGGTCTCTTGCACGAAGTCAACATATTGTTTGCATGAAGTCAACAAATCCTTCATAGATCTCATGTTTGGGCAGGTCTCTTGCTATGCTAATCGCATAAATATACTTTAATCCTCAATCTACTTATTTTATCTTTGAGAATAATGATAACCAATCTGATATAATTGGCTACCTGCCCATCGTTTGTGAAAGCATAATTGGAAAAAAAAAACATTCTTAACGTGACATTATCATAATTGAAATATTTTAGTTTGGATTTAGTAGCTTAATTATTAAATTTCAACTATTCATGATCAAAAAGGTTTTTTCAACTGCAAACACAACTTGTCTCATTCAATAACGGATAGACAGCCTATATAAAGCAACGAAAATTATTGGCAGCTAATAGAAAATATGGCCGGCAACTAATAACCAAAATACAACATTCTTTGAACTCATTTACATTAAAAAAAAAATATAAGGTATTGTAGTGCAGGACACAAAATACAAATCTAGATATAATAAGTGGGACATATACTGGAGGTAAGACTGTTAAAAATTTAACACCCTTATTCCTATTCCCTCTTTAACTAGGAACAACGAATGTTTGTTACTTCATTTTAAAAAGTCACTCACATAAAACATTAAATTTCAGAGCTTTGGTGGAATAGAATAATTTGATGACATAGTTCATACAAACCGAGACAAAGATAAAACACAAATATGATCCTTAAACATCATTTTACTCACTCACATAAAAGACAATTTTGAAGTGATACCACAATTTTTTTTTAAAAGAGTAGATTATCAATGGACCAAACTATCTTACAAATGATATATTGAACTATGCATTAAACAAAAGATGACCCAATGCAAATTGATCAAATAAGATCCACCATCACCGAAAACCAGTTAATGACATACAAAACATTGATAAGTTACTTTGTAGCAGAGATTAAAGTCCTTTCACATTGAACTCTAAATGGACTTAAACTGCTTCTAACAAGTTATAATCAACACAATAATCATCAAATGCTAGTAAAAATATGGGATCATTGAAAAATGACCACTCAACATTCAAATCTTCTAAAACAAACTTACTAATACCAATCACATGAATAAACAACCCACTAATACAATCACAATATCACTGGTGAAACATTATCAAACCCTAAATAATTTACCCTAACTCAGATTCAAATAAATATATCAAATCAATTTGCACAATACAACTTGAAAACCCTAACTCTAACTCTGATCCAAATAAATATGGCAAAATAGGAACTATAAAGATCATTTAGCATAAAATTAACTCAACAATACCAAACCAAATATAAAATCCTTCAAAGTAGTACATTAATAAAATTATGAAATAACAAGAAATCCAAAAGGAGTTCAGTTTCAAAAAACACTAAAACAACGATTAATAAGCAAAAATAAAACAGTCACCAATAAAGCTAACTCAAAACCTGAGCTTAGTGAAAAACCACCTGTTCTTCCCAGTCTTAAACCTCTCTTCAAATCTCTTCTTCGCCTCCTTCAAAGCGGTAACCTTCTTATCTTTACTCAGAAGCGCATCATTGGTAACAACCTCCTTCAGATCAACATCCAGAGTATACCTCGTAGGCATAAGATGCTGGTAGTTAACAAGCTTCACAAACGCCTTCACACGAGATTTCTTCGCGGTTTTCTTCGCCGAGTCCTTCTTGATAACCTTGCTTGGGTACTTCTTGATTCCTGCAACCAAGGCATGACCATAAGCACGTTCGCGGGTTCCATCGTCGAAGTTCTTCACGATGACTGCCTTCTTCCCTGCGTAACGGCCTTGAAGGACGATGACTGCTTTGTTTGGCTTGAGGAATTTCACCATTTTCGATCTTCGTTCCTCTTTCTCTCTCACTGAATCGCCGTTTCAGGGTTGAAATGAAAACCCTGATTTGTTGTGATGTATAAAGGATTTGGAAACCCTAGAATGTTATAACTTGGGTTTGGGTTTGGCCTAACTGGGCCTGTTTTTGAGTATTATGGAAATTTTATTGTTATTACCACCATTGTTTATTATTTGCACCATTTGTATTAACTCAATAAATAATTTGTATCATGTTTATATTTTAAAGATGTTAGTTTTTTTACATATATATGTTAAATATTTGTGTAATTTTTAAGTGCAATGAAAATAAATATTAAAAACTAAATGTGTTATATTATTATTAGAATGATGGTATTCCTTCTTAGGGATGTCAATTTACATCTGTTAATGGGGATCCTTGTGGATATTATCTGTTCGGAGCTCTAAAGTCAGAGAATTTTTTCCCCGTGAGGACGGAGATAAAGGTAAAAAATTTCTCGATTACACTTAGTGGCGGAGATCAGGGAAATACCCCGCTCCGCGGATTCCCCGAATCCAGTCAATTATTCTTTATATATATTTATGATATTATATAAAATATAATTATGTAATTGTATATTTTTTTATAAAAAAAATTATATTAATTAGAAATAAAGAGTCATTACTCATTACGGAATATTTTATTTACTAATCCTAAAAAATTGGACAGACCAAATGTGAAACGTCTTTTACGTCTCTTCTTCTTTTTAGAAGAGTTTTTTATTCTCAAAACTCTTTTTCTTCTTCATTCCTTCTCTCCTCTATTTGCATTATCATCACAAGAATCACTTTATTTTGTTCATTCTCATCAACACAACAACAATCATCATTGTGGTACTGGTATTTACACTCTCTCTATTTTTTTTTCAAATTTGTTTATAAGATTATTACCAGAAGTTTGTATTTGTGTGAGAATTTGTTGTTTAGTTATGGATTTTATATTTTAGGGATTATTACTATTATCAACTATTACGATTTACGGCAAAATCTAATTACAACAAAATTAAACAAAACCTAATTTTTGTTTGGTTACCAGTCAATATGCTCTTGGTTGCCTTATCCTATACTACTAGGCTGCAAAACGTGTTATTTTATCATGATGTCAAGACCTTCTTTTTATCTTCCTAGATCTTATTACCTAATCATATCAATTATATTTTCCTAGACCTTATTGTTAACTAATTTAAAGCTTTAAAGTTATTTGTGTTTGTAGATATGATTATGTGTTAAATTTTTGTAGGAAAAAGAAAGTAAAGCATGATTCTAGAATAGCGATGAAGACCTCACATGAAAAGTCACAAAGATGGAGATAATACCATGACTTTCTTGGATAATTGTTTTATATTTTGGTTTATTCATATTAACTTTTCCAAAGTAACTTCAATTATAATTTTTATTGGGTGAATGCTTTATTAATATTTTGGATTATCATCCAATTCTATTTTTCTATTAATTGTGGGATATTCATTAGCATTTTATTTTGGATATTAGACAATCTCACTTTTCTATTTTTTATATGCTTTATGAGATATATTAACTATGAATTTTTGTATAGTAATGCATGACAGTAAGAAAAAAAAAATTGCAACTGCAATTGCTTTTTACAAAGATTATGCATGACAAATTGACAATTCCAAACTATGAATTTTTGTATAGTTATGCATGGTAGTAAGAAAAAAATATGCATGACAAATTCCAAATTGTTATTAATGTAATATGTTTTTTATTTTTAAAATAATAAATATGCAAAATGTAAGTTTTTATAAAGAAAAAATAATGAAATTTCAATGTCATAGTTTTGATCGGAAAAAAAAAATTAAGATTCGATGTATGTGGATCTCCGTGGATACTGTGGGGATCCGCGGGGATGGGGATGGGAAAAAATTCCCCCGCAGCGGGGATCGGGGATGGGGAAAATTTTGGGGGACGGGGCGGGGAACGGGGAAGCATCCTCTGCACATTCCCCGCCCCGTTGACATCCCTATTCTTCCTTCTATTCCAAATCAACAAAACAACTCATACTTTGGAAATGCACCTCTCATCTCAAATTCACACCATCACTCAAATTTTCAAAACTCTCTTTTTATCCCAAATCTACAAAATAATCCACACTTGGGAACTCACTCATATCATACACCACCTTATCCATATCAATATCAAAAATTTACATCTCAATCAACTAACCTCGTTATGCCTCATGGGGCTCAAATAGGCAGTAGTGACGCACAATCAAATGATCAAGAACATAAAACACAACAATTTTTCACTCAAGGTAGCTTAGAAACAATTAACCTTGGTGAATAAATTGCATTTGCACCGGTTGTAAAAACACCTAAACAAAGGTTTCAACAAAAAGAGGATGAAATTCTCATTCAATCATGGCTCAACGTTTTAAAGGATTCAATTGTTGGGGTTGATAAAAAAGGAGATAGTTTTTGGAACAGGATTGACGAAGCTTACAATAAGCATCGTGACACCAATTACAAAGAGAGGAAACCGATGGCACTAAAAGGTCGATGGCACAAAATCAATACATCAGTTTAAAAGTTTGTTGGATGCTACAAACAAGCTATGTCAGCACAACAAAGTGGGAGCTCCAAGAGCAATATCATGCAAGCTGCATATAAAATCTATTTTCAAGATGAAGGTGAAAAGTTTATATTTGAGGCTTGTAACTCCCCGATTATTTATTTAATTATTTAATCTAAATAATTGGAATTTGGGTGTATTTTTGTGTTGTGTGAAGTTGGTAGATTGTTGAGGGAAGAAGTATATTTTAATATTTTATGAATTTAAATAATTTATATAATATTAAATAAATACTGGAAATATGGAGAGAATGGTAGAATAGTAATTTGGTGGTGGAATAGTGAGGGCAAGTTGGGCAATCCTTAGTTAGGGTCTAAGGGTTATGTTTGGAATTCGGGAAAGAAAGAATCACTCGTGTTTGTATGAACGTAAAGAGGAAGTGTGAACAGAGAAGAAGAAATGAGAAAGGGCAAGAGCTTGAAGAGGAATTCGGGCTAGGAGAAGGAAATCGTTCATCAAACTAAGGTAAGGGTGGGATTTCTTCATCTCCTAAGGGTTTAATAATCTGAATTTTAGGCAAAGTATTGTTGAGTAGAGAATATAGGGTTGGGTGATTTCGGATGAAAAGTGTGTTAAATTATTAGAAAATTGTTAAATGTATGATAATGGTATGAATTAGGTGTTTGGTTGTGATAATTCTGTATTTTCTGGCTGAAAAACTGGTTTTTAGATGAATAAATCGTAGCAGGATATGATTGTGTCGCAGAAGGAAAATCTCAAAAATCGCAGTCCTCGCTTGGCGAGAAAATGGAAATGTTGGACCCTTCTCGGCAGAGAGTTACTCGCTTAGTGAGCAGACCACTCGCTTAGCGAGACTTAGAGTGAAAAATAAAATGTTTTTATTTTGAAAATTCTGGAAAATTCTTTAATTAATACATTAAGGGAAGGGGTCGATGTAGTGTTGTTAGAGGTAAGTAGAGATAAGTTATGAACTTGATTAGAAGAATAATAAGCATAAATTAAAATGAACATGAATTGATATATACATTTATTGTTATTGTTGCTATGTGTGGTTGTTGTTGATGTTGCCACATGACATTGATGTTTATATATGTTGATGTAATCGTTGATGTATGTTGTGTTGTTGTTATGCATTCTCGTGGATGTTGATATATGTTGTTGTAGTTGATGGTGCATGTTTTAGGATTTGATAGATGTTAATGATGTTGTTATATGTGGTTGTAGTTTATGATGCATGTTTGTAAAAGTTGGTAGGTGTTATTGATGTTGTTATATATTGTTGGTGTCGTTGTGGTTATATGAGGTAGTAGTTGTTAGGTGTTGTTATAGTTGTTGATATACGTTCTTGATGTAGTTATGTGTTGTTGTCGTTGTGGTTATATGATGTAGTAGTTGTTAGATGTTGTTGTATGTGGTTGGTGATGTCGATTTCATGAGATAATTGTTGTTGTACGTGGTTGGTGATGTTGTTGTATGAAGTAGTGGTTGTTGTATTTTGTTGGTGATGTTGTTGCATGAAATAATTGTTGTAAGTGTTGATGATGTTATTGTATGAAATAGTTGTTATTGTTGTATGTTATTGGTGGTGTTGTTGCATGAGTTAATTATTGTTGATAATGTTGTCGCATGAGGGAGATGTTGTAGACATTGCATATTGCCATTGATGGTGCATGGTATGTGCATAGTTGGGGATGGTGTACCAAGGTAGGGTATATCCATCTGAATCCCAAAGGGAATTGTTGTGTTGTTGGTGCGGTCATGAAATAGAGATCGTACGTGACCAAACAGGGGTCGAGGGTATGATCATGAAATAGGGATCATACTGGAACATGAAATAGGGGTCAAGAGTTTCGACGGGAACTGGATCTTGAAACAGAGATCGATATATGGTACCGTATGCATAAAGTTAGTATAGTTTCATTGCATAAGTTGTTGTGTGCATAATATCAATATTATGTTTTGGTGTGTTTATTTGTTGTTCGATGAGAAGTGGTGATTTATTTGATGATACTTGTTTTTATTCTTATTATTTTCCCCTTTTGTTGGTGTAAGTATCTCACCCCTTCTGTTTGAATGTTATTCTTATGATGGTAACATGCAGGTGATCAGGATTAGTAGAGTTGGTGGTCGGTGAAGTCGGTGTACTTCACAGTTAGAAGAGTCGACTCTGATACATACTTTGGGGTGTCAGGGAGATGATCGTTTTTCTGTTGTTTATTTAATTAATAAAAATGTGTCGCTATTGAATCTTTATTTTATGATTTATTTGGAAATTACCGTTGCAAGTAAAACATATTGTAATACGTATCAGTTTAAGCTGTGTATGGAAGTGAATGTAGCACTCGAAATATTTTGTATATCTAATTACTTTGATTTAAATTGAAAATTCGTGGGGAGTATTTTGGGTGTTACAAAGTGGTATCAGAGCCTGGTTGATTCGTCTGGACAGGTTGTGTTGTTGTGTTGTTGTCTAGTATGTGACAAGTGTGTGAGAACATTATTGGTACTTGTTTTATTTTCCATTGCAGGTTAGGAATGAAACAAGTGGGGGAGAAACGTATGTTTCTCTTGGATATTCCCGATGTTGAGAGATGGGATATCATGTCGTTGTATGAGGAATGTTGTATGGATTGTTCAACTATTTAGAGAATGGTGTTACCCTCTGAGCTGACCTGATCAGAAGGGGCCTTCCAATGATGAGTAGCTACGGTGGTAAACTAGGGGGTGTACCTGCAAGGCACTCTGATGTTAAAGTGAGAAATTACAAGTACGAAATATGTAGAGAAGAGAATAGAATTTAGAATACCTGACCCTCTGGTGAAAGAGGGTATTTATAATGTGCCCCAGCGTTGAGGAGGAAGACTTTGAGGATGATAAAACCATAAACGATTTGATTAAGGAAGATAACAAAGAAAGAGAGGAGTTAAGTGACATTGAGCATGTTGAGGAAGACACAATTTATAAAGAAATTATGGAGGATGCTGAAAAAGAAGATGAAAAAGACAAATGAGAAGACAAATTTGACAATGGTGAAGACAATACAAGTGAGTAAGAAGAACAAAATGATGAAGAGAAAGGGGAGGAATAACAAAAGGAAGAGGTTGTTAAGGAAAAAACAAAGGTTGAAACTGAAAAATTAATTGTGCAAGAACTTGATACATCAGAGGATGACACCTAGGCATCATAAAAAAAAGGATGAAAAGGATGAAGATGAATAACCTCCAAAGAAGACAAGCAATGTTGAACCACAAATTGAAAATTCCTGAGAGAAAAAAAGAGCCCATAGAAGGTTAAAGAGAATCTTACTTCTAACATGCTTGAAGTCGTCAGTTAGCCACCAAAAGGAGAGAAATCGAGGACCACTGAATCTTCTAAGAAACTGAAAGACACAGAGAGAGATCTATTATTGTTCCTAAGGTGAAAAGAAAGGTGCAGGCATAATATAAGGAGGTTGTGAAGAAAGACGAGGTTAAAAATAGGAATAGGGTTAAGCAAGAGTAAGCCACAAGGAAAAGCAGCGGGCTTCAAACCTAGCTGGTATTTCCTACTCATTATCATTTACTCTTTTTTGTATTGTCTAAGTCATGGCGTGCCAGAACTCATGAAATGATAGTGATGACCCTATCCTTACCCTATGTTTGTGGGTACGAAAACTCCCGTCATGACTTTAGTTAAGTAGTTAGTTAATTAATCATATAGAAGTTCTTAGTGTCTTTTATGTTCCTAGTGTTTTAGTTAATAAAGTTAAATAGTTATGTTTGTTTTAGTGTTTGTTTTATAATTTTTTAAAAATAATAATAATAAATAAATAATAAAATGAGAAGAAAATACTTAACTCCGTCTAAAAAATAGCATAATTTTTAAAAAAACATAGTAGACTTTTAATTGGGCTCCTGACAATATTGGAAACAATGTCTTGGTAAGAATCAATGCACCTACTTGTGACTTTCTGGTAAACCTTATCACGCCTGAAGTAGTCAAAAAAGTGGTTAGCATATTAATAAGTTTGAATTGTTTTAGAGTATGGATTATGATTCATTGTATGATTTATTTTAAGGGATGAAAACACTAATAAATAAGGCTAACACTGGGATCTAGTGCATTTACAAAGAAACACACAAAAGTGCGCAAAAAGAATGAAAAATGCCAAAGAGCATTATAAATAAAATTCATATACCCTAAACTAGAGAAACAATGGATGTATTCACCATTAGTAACAGGTTGTACTCTTTACAAGTGAGATGCCATCAGGTGAAAATGTGGATCATTTAGCAAAACTTATTAAGAAAAAGTGATGCAAGTAGACATCTCAAGTTCAAAATTAACTAAAAAGCAAAACCAAAGCTAGTTAGTTGACCTCCCTGCTGAAACCGGAAAAATAAAATCTTGGATCATATGATAGAATAACCAAACTAGGATTTAGGCTAATTATCTTAACTGAAGAATTTTTCCATGACAAATAGCATAATGAAAACACACACATACACACATACACACACGACTAAAGTGTAAAAAGTCTGAGTTATTGTTGACCTAGGATTTTTCTACCTAGTAGGAAAATGAAGGCAATACTGCATTTGGTGAAATACTAAGTGTTACTAATGATGGACAATAGTCGATAGTGATGACACGTTGATTGGAGCCTTCCGACTAACATCTTGAGATGTATTTTGGAAAGGACTCAAGGGCATACCTTGAGATTGGGTTTGAAGGAGTCTCAAGAATATACTTGAGTAATTACTCGACACCATGTCGAGGAAGGCCTGTCTGACAGGCTTCAAAGACTTAGAAGATTGAGGAAACAAAAGACAAGGGAGACTTGGTGCTTCCAATAACTACCTTCGACGAGCAAGAAATTACTAGTCTCTAAGTAGTTAAACAACATGGAATAATGGTTTTAGCAGTTCCAAAGCCTTGACGATATGTCAAGATATTGGAACATAAGATATTGGAACAGAAGTTACATGTATTTGAATTATGTGTCAATTTTTACAGTGGTAAACTATCAAAGGCAGTTATTCTTAATGTAATATATATAGTAGACTCATGTGTTATAATAATGGTCACAAAATTTCTTATATTTCATCCCTTTTTCTTTGTATCTTTTTAAGTTTCCTTAATTGAAACTAGGGGTGAAAAAACAGGTCGTAGCCCGTCGGCCTGGCCCGCGCACCCGCCTAAAATGACGGTTGGGTTGGGATTTTGATTTTTCCACCCACCAAAGCCCGCCTCGCTAAAGACCGCCACTGCCAAAGCCCGTCCCGCCAAAACCTGCCACCCGCCAAAGCCCCTCGCACCTATGAAATTAACATTTTTGCTTATATTTTGCTAATATTTTAGGTGAAAGCTTGTTGAAAGTTCTATTTTTGATTGAAGATTAATACTTGATGAGTTTATTCTTTTGCCATTTATGCTTTCAAAATGTTGGTTTGATATTTTTTTATTGAAATGTAAAAATAAAAAGAAAAACCTTTTAATTTATTTTAAAAAATAGAAATAAATAAATAAATAATGAAGGTGGGCAAGCCCGCCAACCCGTCACCTTGGCGGAGCGGGCTAGACTTTTATGCTCATTTCAACTTGACAGACATGTCCATCCTGCTCTTTTTTTGGAGGGCTTTAGACGGGGCGGACGGGCGGCCCATTTTGCCACCCCTAATTGAAACATCTTTTTATTCTTGTCATTTAATGTTGTTTATTTCAATTTCTTTTTAATTTAATTTAAACTTTATTGTCTTTAAAGTCCACTTTTACACTGTCTGCAACCAGACATTTATAAGTTACATCATATAATTACGTAAAAATAAATATTTTCACGCAAAATCAATCCCAAGATTTTTCGAGTTAATCTGAAAGACATTTAAACTCGTGATTGTTTGCTAAAAACGTCTATAAACAATTGTGCCATTTTTTGGACGTGGTTTCCTTAGATAAATTCTGAGTTATATACGAAATGAGCCGCTAGGGTAAGAGATTGAGGGAAGTAGAATTTTCTTGTCTGATATTATATGTCACATCACCTGAAAACAGATAATGATTCAAGTTTGGGGGTGTGACAACTCACTATGTGTGAGGTATTATAACCATTAATACTTGATTCTATCTTATTATTACGTAGATGTCAGAGTAATTATAAGTTCACTTTTTATTGTTTTAAGTATGTTTGTGAAGAACACAATAGGTGCACTCATTTGTGAGTTTTTATGTGTTTGCTACATATGTAGGATGGATTTGTGATATGTTCTGACACGACAAAACTAAAGCACTAATTTATCCCCAACTTTTAGCCAAATTCACTATGCAATGGAGGCCACAAAGAGTGGATGTTCATATCTCTAGGGAATATGTGGCATCAACCATAGAACTAAAGTGCATTTGAGCTAGAAACGAGAATGGATAAGAACGGGCACTGAAAGACAAACAACTGCAAATAGTACATCCACTATAGTGTGTGGCTTGCCACTTTGCGCAACAGGTCTGCAACCGGACGCTTCGTCCCTTGCATGTGATGTGTTCCTTTTCTATTACTAGTACGAAGAGGAAGAAATAAAGGGAATATGTTAATTATCATGTGTCAAAAGTGATGGATAATCAAGAAACCCGTTATCCAATACCTCACGAAACCCTAGAAGAGGCTGACTATAAAATGGTCCCTTGAAAGAAATGAAAGAAGGTTTAGAACCAGAGAGAGAAAATAATTGAAAGAATTATGTGAAAGTAAGTTGAATCAAGTTTGGAGAATATCTCTTCTCTTCTTCTTCTCAAGTATAAGACATCAATATTTGACGTGACAAAACTCGTCTCTTGAGGATTGAAGATTGCAAGAAGATGAAGAATTTACTCTTAGATTTTCATTTCTTTTTTATTATATGTTTACAAATGTTTAGCATAGGAACCAGTGTTGATGTATGTATTGAGCTCATCATGGGCTAAATTATTTTATGTTGAGCAATGTGAAGTTAATATGAAATTATCTTTTGTGTTATTTGATGTGATGTTAGTTGTTGATTTTTATCATGCATTTTACTCTTTGGATGATCATCTTAAAAAAAGATAAAAGACCGTTGATGTGATAAATATTCATCAACAAGTGGAACTCTTGATAAATATGATTGAAAATAGTAGGATAGTCATATTCACCAAAATAATTATTTTAGGCATAAAAAGCTACAATTATAGGGGAAATTTGAAATGAAGTCAAACGTGCATTTAAGTTAAATGCGGGGCTTAGGAATTTGTCCCTTTGCTTTCTTACATATGTACTGATGTTTTAAGAATACACCATGAGATCATATTCTGACCTCATCTGACACAATATGTAACATCATATTAACACATTAGATAAGTTATATTAATAGATCATTGTCCAACATATTCTCCATTACTGATTTCACTAATTAAACCCAAACTTAGTTCTATCATTGTTTACTTAGAAACTGAACTTATGACAACCATCAGTTATTGTTATTTTTGCATACTCATTTACATAAGATAGTTTTACAAATTGATTGTACCTGGAGATCAGGATCCGATACGGCTGGACTCGAGAGCGAGCGGAAATGGTCGTCAAGGAGAAAAAGGGGTGTACCTGCAACACACTCCGATGCCAAAGTAAGTATCCGAGCAACAGTGAGCAAGTACTAGTGTTAGGGTTGAGAATTGAATACCTGACCCTCTCAAATGAGAGAGTTTATATAGAGGACCAGCTGGAAGACTATTGGTTCGTTTTATGAGGTGCGGATCGAGGGGTCCGTGAAGATAGGAAACGGTCAATACTAGCCGTTAGAAGGTCTCTCCATGGTCGGATCATTAGTGATCGACTGAGGGACCACTTTTCATGACTGTGCTCGTGCAGTCGAGCAAGGTGGTTGGGTCAGCCTTTTTGGCCCAATAAGAGGGATTGGGCCGGGTCGGAACAGGAGCCCCCCAAGTCATTGCTCGTGTTGTCGGGCAGTGACTTAAAAGCAATACTGTGCTCGGCTGGGTATGATGTCATGGTCGAGGATCTCCGCTGTCAATGGTTCGGGCAAAGAATACGTTGCCCGGTAGAGGAATGTGAAACGAAAAGCTGGAATATCTGGATATTCACGCCTATTAATGATTTGACGGCTAGTCTAGGGGCTAGTGCATAGGGATCACGCGCGCCCGCACGTGTCCTTTTTCCTATAAATAGGATTTTCGGGGCCCATTTTGACCTTTTCGTTTCGTCTTCTCTCTCAACACTCTGCTCGTTCAACCGCCGTTGCTTCAGCCGTCGACCACCGTCATTCTTTGCCGACCACCCTTCGCAGAAGCTTATCTTCTACTAAAATGTCTTCCCAGGCTCAAGGTACCGTTCTTTTCTTCTCTTTTAAGTGTATATAGCAAGATTTTCGTAGAATGCATGCGGTTTAGGGTGATTACACCGGTAGTTTTAGGATTTAGAATTAGAAACTCTTAAAGTTCCTGCAACCGTAACTGGTCGGCCACGAACCCTAGCTTTAGGGTCGACACAGACCTTGGTCGACTTAGGCTTTAGATTCTCTTGGTAGATTTCTGTCATCTGTATACTGTTGGGCGTCAGCCGTTGCCTCGAGCAATGGTTAGCCAGGGCTACAGCTTGGGATACAATTCCTGAGCTGAGGCGCGCCCTTTCACTTGTCGAGCGGTGGAAGGGTGGATTTGATATTCTTAATCGAATTCACTGATGCCTTTCCTCTGCTTTTCAGGTGAAAACTCGTTCGGGAATCCGTTGGACGTGCTTTCCGAGGATACATCTTCGGGGAATACGGATTCGTCTGCGTCCCTACCTTCAAACTCAGGAAGCACTTCGGACAGTTATGACACAAGTACCGCGGGGCAGTCGACGGAATCGCCTCAGTGTCCTGCTCAGTCGAGGGTCTCGCCCGAGGAGTGGGTGATGGAAGATTTGCTGGACAAGGTGTCTTCCTTCTCGAGACCTCGATCGGAACCGCTGCCCGTCGTCGGGGATCTTGATGACTGGGTCGTGACCTGCCCGGGAGACGACGATCGCATCTTTTCAGAGTTTCGCGGTCGGGCATTTTCGATGTATGAATATGCTACTTCGGTCTTGGGAGTGACACTGCCCTTCAGCGATTTTGTGAGCGCTGTGCTCGGACACCTTTGTATAGCCCCCTCTCAGCTGCACCCTAACTCCTACGCCTTCCTGAGGGCGTTTGAGATGACGTGCGCTTTCTTGGGCGTCGGGGCCACACTCCCTCTCTTCTTCCGCCTCTTCTCTTTGCAGCGTCAAGTCGGGCGGGGAACCGACCGGAAGGGGTTCGTATCCTTCAAACAGCGGACTAAGATCTTCAAGGCCCACTCGGAATCCATCCGGGCTTTCAAGACCGACTATTTCTTAATAAAACCTGTGAGTGATGCTGCCGTGCGAACTATGAGTTTTCTCGGGATTGACACTGATGAGAACGACGAACCCAAGTTGGACGACCAAGGTGATGTGATTCCGAGGAGATTATGGATGTTTCCCCTCTCCTGGAGTCATATGCATTACGAGCGACCAGTGGGGGAATTTGTTCAGGTGGGGGAAACACTGAACGAAGATGATACGGCCAGTTTTGAAGCTTTCAGAAGGTTGGTAGCTTCTTTCACTCCGATCCCACTATTGGACGGGGAAGGGAAAGTTATGGTCGATCAAGATGGGGGAGAAGCTCTGGAGCGTCCTTTGATCAATATTACTGACCTGCTGGCCTGTAATAACGGGCAGGAAATAGCTGATTTTTTTGGTATCTGTTTGTTTATGCTCGTTAAGTTTTTGATTTGACTTTATTGCTCGTAGCTAACTGGTTTTGTTTTTCTTTTCAGGTTCCTTAACAAATCCGTTGGACAAGATCCACGATCGTTTGGTCCAACAACAGAGAAAACGGTCGAGGGTCGTGCAAACTAAACTGACCGAGGCGAGCGCTTCATGTTCGGGTCCTTTGGTCCAGGGCTCTCCGGTGGCATCCACTGGTTCTTTGATGAAGAAACATAAAACGACGGCTACTGTGGACCTGACGGCTGGTGCTCCCCCGAAGCCAAAACATGGGATACCCCCGTGCTTCGTTGTCCGGAATTTTTTCGAAGGGAATAGTATGGAGGTGGACCGGGCAGACTCTCTGTTCCTGGAAGGGATGGACCGTCCTGCTCGGCGGCTTTCTTTGGCCCAGGACGCGAGCGCCGTGATGCGGGTCTTAACCATGGCTTGGATGACGGCCGAAGGGTCCCCTCTGCTGGAGCGAGAGAATAGCAAGCTCAAGGAGCAGTTGGTTGCTGCCGAGGCCAAGCTGACGACGGCCACGGAAGAGGTAAAAAAGGTCACCGCGGAATCGGCTGAACGAGCAACGGTCATTGCCAAATTGGAGGTTGACAAAAAGAGGCTGCTCGAACAAAACAAGAAGTTAAAAGATGCCTTCTGCCCCAAGGAGGATGAGGACGAGGACACCAAGCATTTGCTGACGAGGGCTCAATTTCTCGCTCGGATCGACCAGGACATGGAAGATCTGAACGCGTCGACTGAACTCAGCTTCCTGAATGCGGTGGAGCAAGTGAAAGCTCTTCATCCCGATCTAGCTTTGGACGTAGATCGGATGAATTACCTCTACAGAGTGGTGGATGGCCAGGTTGTTGTCCCTGCCGACTTAGTGGTGGCCGACTCCCAGCCGGGGGCAAATGCTCGACTTGATCAACCAGAGGAGCAGCCGGACCAGGTGGAAGCCTGTGCAGAGGAAACCCGGCCAATGGGAAATGATAATTAATTAATGGCCTGCGTGCCTTCATAATTTATAATGTATCTTGTTTTTGGGGGGCGTGGCCCCCTTTATCTGTAATTCCGAACAAGTCGGCCTTTTGGTGCCGCATTTCTTTTTTCTAAATGTTAAGTACTTGACCCTGGAGGTCGGTTGCATATATTGTTTTGCTCGCATTTATTCGTCCGTCGGAGGACATGATTTGTTATTATTTTTACTAAGTGTTTGACGCTCATACTTGCATCAATTAGAAGTGATTGGATAGATACGGGGGGTATGGACGACCTGTTGGTTAGGGGAACCAATCAGTCTTGGAGGGTTGTATCCTCGATAGGTGCCCGGGTCAAGGTAATGGCCCGGGCTCCACGGCGTGAACGTCCCATCGCGAGCTGGGGTTCTACCTGGTCGTGGTACTTAGGCGACGTCGGACTCGTTCGAGTTTCCGTTCGTGCGACAAGTCTCTCTTTTGCTCGAAAAGAGATCTTGCTTTATTTGTGATATTTTAGACTGACGTGCTCGTACCTAGGCACGCAGTTGGTCTCTCTTTCTCTTCCCTTGGGAGTCGAGCAAGGTGACTGGTTTAACTATAATATTGTTTAAGTTTCTCGGCGTTCCACGGCCGAGCGAGTTCTTCCCCGTGTAGATTTTCTAGGTAATAGGCGCCGTTCTCGGTTTTTGCTCGAACACGATATGGGCCTTCCCAGTTGGGCGTCAGTTTTCCCTCGCGGGGATCCCTGTGGTTTCTTCTAAGGACGAGGCTACCTACTTCGAACGTCCGCCTGATGACCTTGGAATCATACCGAGCGGCTATCTTTTGTTTGAGAATGGTTTCTCGAAGGGCAGCATCTGATCGAATTTCTTCGACCATGTCGAGCTTGTCTCTTAAAGCTTCATTATTGACATCTTGTTCCATGGGGAATTCCGTGCGTCTCGAACGGACATGCATTTCTACTGGAATTACTGCTTCGGTCCCATATGCTAATCGAAATGGGGATTCTCCGGTCGTTGAATGGGGAGTGGTTCTATACGCCCATAATACGCTATGTAGTTCTTCGACCCAGTGTTTCTTGTGCTCGTCTAACCTTCGTTTCAGACCTCTCAGGATTACCCTGTTTGCGGCCTCGGCTTGCCCGTTAGTTTGGGGGTGCTCGACTGATGCGAAATGTTGTTTTGTCCCTATTGACGCGACGAATTCTTTGAAATGTTTATCCGTGAATTGAGTTCCGTTGTCGGTCACAATAGCGAGGGGCACTCCAAACCGGGCGAGGATGTTTCTTTTGAAGAATCGAAGTATATTAAGTGCAGTAATTTTGGCTAGAGCCTCAGCTTCTATCCATTTGGTGAAGTAGTCGACGCCTACAATCAAGTATTTATTCTGTCCGGACCCAACGACGAAGGGTCCTAGAATGTCCATTCCCCACCACGCGAACGGCCAGGGTGATGATAACGATTTTAGCTCGGAAGGAGGTGCTATGTGCACGTCCCCATGTCGTTGGCATTTATCGCATCTTTTTACATGCTCCTTTGCGTCGTGCTGTAGGGTGGGCCAGTAGTATCCTGCCCTCAGAATCTTCCGAGCTAACGAACGTCCACCCGGATGTTGCGCGTTGATTCCCTCGTGGACTTCCCTTAGGACGTGTGGAATGTTTTCCTCTTCTACGCACCTGAGGAGGGGTGTAGAGAATCCTCGACGATACATGCGTCCGCCCACTAAAGAATATGAGCACGCCCTCCGTCGTACGGTACTAGCCTCTTTCGGGTCGGTAGGTAATTCTCCTTTAGTTAGGTAGTTGAATACTGGGGTCATCCAACAACTTGTGTCGCCCACTAGGTTAATGTGTGTGCAGGGTGACGAATGTCCAATACTTGGTTGGGGGAGCAGTTTTTGTATGACGGACTTGTTGTTTCCTTTCCTTTTAGTGCTCGCCAGCTTGGATAGGATATCTGCGCGGACGTTACTTTCCCGTGGAACGTGTTTGATTTCCACACTTTTAAACTGCTTTATTTCGTCTTTTACGAGGGCCAGATATTCGGCCATGCTGTCACTCCTGGCCTGGAAATCTCCACGGACTTGGCTCGCGACCAATTGAGAGTCTGTGCAAATTGTGATCTCTTCTGCTTCTAGGTCGTTCGCGAGCCGTATGCCTGCTAAGAAAGCTTCGTATTCCGCCTGGTTATTAGAAGTAGGGAAAGACAGAGTTAAGGATACTTCGATGACGTTCCCCTCCTCGTTCTCCAGAATGATACCGGCCCCGCTGCCCGTCGAGCCAGATGCACCGTCTACGAAAATGACCCACTTAGACGAAGCTTGCGTGTCTTGCTTGGTGAAGGTAAGTTCAGCCACGAAGTCGGCCAGTGCTTGCGCTTTGAGGGCTTGTCTTCCTTCGAATTTGATATCGAATTCAGACAGTTCTAGTGACCATTTTAACATTCGGCCGGCCATGTCTGGTCGACCGAGCAACTGTCTTATGGGTTGATCAGTCCTTACGATGATGGTGTGGGCCAGGAAGTAGTGGCGTAGTCTTCTAGCCGCGAGGAGGAGGGCCAATGCGACCTTTTCTATCTGAAGGTACCGAACTTCTGGACCGTGGAGAGCTTTGCTCGTGAAATACACGGGCTTTTTCCCCTCGGGTCGTTCGCGCACAAGGGCCGCGCTCACTGCTTCGTTGGCGACCGCGAGGTAGAGATATAGAGTTTCCCCTTCCTCCGGTCTGGATAAGACTGGAGGTTCACTTAATGCCCTTTTCAGGTGGGATAGTGCTAACTCGCACTCTGCCGTCCATTCGAACGTCGCTTCCTTACGGAGCAGTTTGTAAAAGGGGAGGGCGTGTTGAGCAGATTTTGCCACGAATCGGGCAAGGGAAGTGACGACCCCATTCAGTGATTGTATAGACTTCTTTGACGTGGGAGTTGGGAACATCGCGAACGCTCGACACCTGTCGGGATTAGCCTCAATGCCTCGTTCGGTTAAATAGAATCCGAGGAATTTTCCAGCTCGGACACCAAAGGTGCATTTCTCAGGGTTGAAACGCATTTTGCACTTTCGTGCTTGGTCGAAGACTTTTCGTAAATGGGACGCGTGGTCCGTCTCCTGTTGAGATTTGACGATCATGTCGTCCATGTATACTTCGAGCATGTCCCCGATTTCGGCTCGGAATACTTTATTCATCATGCGCTGGTACGTTGCTCCTGCGTTTTTTAGACCGAAAGGCATAACGTTGTAAAAATAATTGCCCGACTCGGTCATGAAGGCCGTGTATTTTTTGTCGGACACGGCCATGGGTATTTGATTGTAACCCGAGTATGCGTCCATGAAGGATAATAATTTGTATCCGAACGAATTGTCGACCAATTTGTCGATGTTAGGTAAGGGGTATGCATCTTTCGGGCATGCCCGATTGAGATCGGTATAATCAACGCACATTCTCCATTTTCCATTAGATTTTTTGACGAGTACAACATTTGAGAGCCAGGTTGTGTACCTGGCCTCAGTTACAAATTTTGCCTCTAGGAGGTCTTTAACGGCAGATTCGGCAGCTTCAATCTTCTCGCTCGACTGTTTTCTCCTGCGTTGAGCGACCGCCTTACACGTTGGGTCGATAAAGAGGTGATGACAAGCTGTTTCGGGGTCGAGCCCTGGCATTTCTGCGGCGCTCCATGCGAACAAGTCTGCGTTCCCTTTGAGGCAAGCTTCCAACTGTCGCTTCACTAACTCGGGCAGGTGTGCCCCAATCTTGACGCACCGAGCAGGATCTTCTCCCAAAGGAATTAGCTCAAAATCTCCGTCCGGGATTGGCCGGGCTAAGGCCTCTGCTGGTCTCTGGATGCTCTCGCCACTATTTGAAAACCTGCAGTCTAAGTCGATCGAATCGACTTGAGAGAAGGCCTTGGGCACATCTGGTGGATCCAGTGTCGGGGAAACTGGTTGGTACGATATTGAGCTGAGGCCTTTTGATGTTGCCTCGAAACATCTGCGGGCAGCGTCAACATCTCCGTGCAATGTGGCGACTCTGCCCGAAGTAGTATAGTACTTCATCTTTAAGTGAACGGTGGACGACACGGCTATCAACTCGGCCAGAGTTGGTCGTCCTAATATGCATTGGTATAACGATGGGCAATCCACGACGAGAAATTGGACTCTAACTGTCCTGGCCGTTTCGCCTGCCCCGAAAGTGACAAACAGGTCAACATAGCCCCATGGTCGGGATACTACTCCGTTGAAACCTTGCAGGTCGGATCCGATGTATGGAGTCAGATGTGTTTCATTCAGTTGGAGCGTTGAGAACAGTTGGGAGTACATGATGTCGCACGAACTTCCTTGGTCTACCAATATCCTCCTTACGTCGAAGTTCGCCATGCGTGCTTGGATGAGTAAAGGGATGCTGGCGTTTGGTGCTCCTCCCAGAAGCTCTTCCCGATAGAATGCGAGGGGTACGGAACCTTCCCTCGGAGGATCTAAGGTGGCGCTTTGCGCGGGCCCTTTGGCGATCAGTTGGTCAAATTTTCTCTTCACAGAACCGACCGTGATTTTATTGAATCCTCCTCCTGATATGACCATCACCGAGGGGAAAGCCTCCCATGGACTGTGAGAGGAAAGGTATCCCGTGCTCTTGGTGTGATCTGGTAAGAAGAAGTCTTCTGGGCGGTAAATGCTCAGGGCGACCTGCATGTTAGAGTCCGCGGGGATGGGCACGGCCTCTTCGATTTTCTGGGTTTCTTGCGTGTCCTGCCGAGGATTTTCTCTGGACTTTGTGAACTGCTTCAAATGCCCGTCTTTGATGAGGATTTCGATCGCGTCCTTGAGGTGGATGCAATCCTCTGTGTTGTGCCCGTGACTCTTGTGGAATCTGCAGTACTTCGTTTTGTCAGTGTCGGGCATGGTAGGTTGTTGCCTCGGAAAACGTACTCCTGCTTGCTTGAATTCCGAATTGGCGCACTCAGATAAGATTTTCTCCCTGGAGGCTAGGAGAGGTGTGTATTCGTGGAACCGACCGATAGGTCCCCGGTGCTCCCGCGGTTCACGGGAGCGATCATCCTTTCTTTTGTCTCCTCCCCGACGAGATGTCGAGGGTTCTTCAGCTCGATGTGGTTTGGCGTCTTCCCGACGTCGGGCATCTCTTACTGAACTGGCCGCTTGCTTTTCTTCATATTGGATGTAAGCTTGGGCCTTTAGTAGGAATGCGTCGAGGGTCGCCGGGGTTTCAATACCGACCGCCCGATGAAAATCGGTCGAAGGACGTAACCCTCGTTCAAGCAGATACTTTTTCATGTCGTCGGTCGTGGATACTTGAACCGCCTCTTTATTGAATCTTTCGATGTAGGTTCGCAAAGGCTCGTCCCTCCCTTGGATTATTGCTTCGAGCGAAGCCTCTGTCTTAGGATGTCGTCTAGACGCAGTAAAGTGCCTAGAGAACGTGCGCCCGAGCTGCTTCCACGACGTGATGGATTCGGCCTCAAGGCTCTTGTACCATGTCATTGCCCCTTTCCTCAGCGTCGTGGGAAAGAGCCGACATTTAATTGCTCCTCGAACACCTCGATAGTCGAGCAAGGCATCGATGTTCTCGATGTGTTCGTCTGGGTCGGTAGTGCCGTCGTACGAACCTAAAGGAGGAGGTTTCTCCAGGCCTCTTGGGAGTTTGGCCGCCATGATTTCGGAAGATAAGGGGCCCCGAGCGTCTTCGTCGTCACTGGAAGTAAATGACGATCTGTGGTCACGTTTCTTTGTTCCTCGAGGGGAAGCGGATCTTGATCTGCTCCTTCTTGATTTTCTTTTAGGAGAGGGTCGTGGAGATGACCGACGAAAACGTTTGTTGCCTGTTGATTCGTCGGTATTTCCTCTCCTTTTCTTCGGAGGAGACGGAGTGTGCTCCCCTTGGGGTCTCTTTGAAGAATGAGGTTGACGAGAGTTATCTTCAAGTCGGGCGATCTTTTCACCATGAGCGAGGAGTAACAAGTTTGTTTGGTTTAGGATTTCGGCCAGCGCTGCGAAATTTGATCCCGAAGGAGTCGAAGGAACAAGAGTTTCCGGGCGACTCTCCAAGGGTTGATCACGATCGGGTGAAGGCGATGCTGCCTTCTTTTCTGGTTGGTCGTGCGTGGTATCATCATGTAGGGGAGGTTGGACATTGCTCTCATGTTGTGTTAGAATCATGCCATCATTCGATCGATCCTCCTGATTGTCCCGAGCAGCCATGGATCTTGTTAAAACTTTTGTTCTTTGAGGATCTTGAAAGAAGAACGGGGAAGTTGCTTTCCCACAGACGGCGCCACCTGATTGTACCTGGAGATCAGGATCCGATACGGCTGGACTCGAGAGCGAGCGGAAATGGTCGTCGAGGAGAAAAAGGGGTGTACCTGCAACACACTCCGATGCCAAAGTAAGTATCCGAGCAACAGTGAGCAAGTACTAGTGTTAGGGTTGAGAATTGAATACCTGACCCTCTCAAATGAGAGAGTTTATATAGAGGACCAGCTGGAAGACTATTGGTTCGTTTTATGAGGTGCGGATCGAGGGGTCCGTGAAGATAGGAAACGGTCAATACTAGCCGTTAGAAGGTCTCTCCATGGTCGGATCATTAGTGATCGACTGAGGGACCACTTTTCATGACTGTGCTCGTGCAGTCGAGCAAGGTAGTTGGGTCAGCCTTTTTGGCCCAATAAGAGGGATTGGGCCGGGTCGGAATAGGAGCCCCCCAAGTCATTGCTCGTGTTGTCGGGCAGTGACTTAAAAGCAATACTGTGCTCGGCTGGGTATGATGTCATGGTCGAGGATCTCCGTTGTCGATGGTTTGGGCAAAGAATACGTTGCCCGGTAGAGGAATGTGAAACGAAAAGCTGGAATATCTGGATATTCGCGCCTATTAATGATTTGACGGCTAGTCTAGGGGCTAGTGCATAGGGGTCACGCGCGCCCGCACGTGTCCTTTTTCCTATAAATAGGATTTTCGGGGCCCATTTTGACCTTTTCGTTTCGTCTTCTCTCTCAACACTCTGCTCGTTCAACCGCCGTTGCTTCAGCCGTCGACCACCGTCATTCTTTGCCGACCACCCTTCGCAGAAGCTTATCTTCTACTAAAATGTCTTCCCAGGCTCAAGGTACCGTTCTTTTCTTCTCTTTTAAGTGTATATAGCAAGATTTTCGTAGAATGCATGCGGTTTAGGGTGATTCCACCGGTAGTTTTAGGATTTAGAATTAGAAACTCTTAAAGTTCCTGCCACCGTAACTGGTCGGCCACGAACCCTAGCTTTAGGGTCGACTTAGGCTTTAGATTCTCTTGGTAGATTTCTGTCATCTGTATACTGTTGGGCGTCAGCCATTGCCTCGAGCAATGGTTAGCCAGGGCTACAGCTTGGGATACAATTCCTGAGCTGAGGCGCGCCCTTTCACTTGTCGAGCGGTGGAAGGGTGGATTTGATATTCTTAATCGAATTCACTGATGCCTTTCATCTGCTTTTCAGGTGAAAACTCGTTCGGGAATCCGTTGGACGTGCTTTCCGAGGATACATCTTCGGGGAATACGGATTCGTCTGCGTCCCTACCTTCAAACTCAGGAAGCACTTCGGACAGTTCTGACACAAGTACCGCGGGGCAGTCGACGGAATCGCCTCAGTGTCCTGCTCAGTCGAGGGTCTCGCCCGAGGAGTGGGTGATGGAAGATTTGCTGGACAAGGTGTCTTCCTTCTCGAGACCTCGATCGGAACCGCTGCCCGTCGTCGGGGATCTTGCTGACTGGGTCGTGACCTGCCCGGGAGACGACGATCGCATCTTTTCAGAGTTTCGCGGTCGGGCATTTTCGATGTATGAATATGCTACTTCGGTCTTGGGAGTGACACTGCCCTTCAGCGATTTTGTGAGCGCTGTGCTCGGACACCTTTGTATAGCCCCCTCTCAGCTGCACCCTAACTCCTACGCCTTCCTGAGGGCGTTTGAGATGACGTGCGCTTTCTTGGGCGTCGGGGCCATACTCCCTCTCTTCTTCCGCCTCTTCTCTTTGCAGCGTCAAGTCGGGCGGGGAACCGACCGGAAGGGGTTCGTATCCTTCAAACAGCGGACTAAGATCTTCAAGGCCCACTCGGAATCCATCCGGGCTTTCAAGACCGACTATTTCTTAATAAAACCTGTGAGTGATGCTGCCGTGCGAACTATGAGTTTTCTCGGGATTGACACCGATGAGAACGACGAACCCAAGTTGGACGACCAAGGTGATGTGATTCCGAGGAGATTATGGATGTTTCCCCTCTCCTGGAGTCATATGCATTACGAGCGACCAGTGGGGGAATTTGTTCAGGTGGGGGAAACACTGAACGAAGATGATACGGCCAGTTTTGAAGCTTTCAGAAGGTTGGTAGCTTCTTTCACTCCGATCCCACTATTGGACGGGGAAGGGAAAGTTATGGTCGATCAAGATGGGGGAGAAGCTCTGGAGCGTCCTTTGATCAATGTTACTGACCTGCTGGCCTGTAATAACGGGCAGGAAATAGCTGATTTTTTTGGTATCTGTTTGTTTATGCTCGTTAAGTTTTTGATTTGACTTTATTGCTCGTAGCTAACTGGTTTTGTTTTTCTTTTCAGGTTCCTTAACAAATCCGTTGGACAAGATCCACGATCGTTTGGTCCAACAACAGAGAAAACGGTCGAGGGTCGTGCAAACTAAACTGACCGAGGCGAGCGCTTCATGTTCGGGTCCTTTGGTCCAGGGCTCTCCGGTGGCATCCACTGGTTCTTTGATGAAGAAACATAAAACGACGGCTACTGTGGACCTGACGGCTGGTGCTCCCCCGAAGCCAAAACATGGGATACCCCCGTGCTTCGTTGTCCGGAATTTTTTCGAAGGGAATAGTATGGAGGTGGACCGGGCAGACTCTCTGTTCCTGGAAGGGATGGACCGTCCTGCTCGGCGGCTTTCTTTGGCCCAGGACGCGAGCGCCGTGATGCGGGTCTTAACCATGGCTTGGATGACGGCCGAAGGGTCCCCTCTGCTGGAGCGAGAGAATAGCAAGCTCAAGGAGCAGTTGGTTGCTGCCGAGGCCAAGCTGACGACGGCCACGGAAGAGGTAAAAAAGGTCACCGCGGAATCGGCTGAACGAGCAACGGTCATTGCCAAATTGGAGGTTGACAAAAAGAGGCTGCTCGAACAAAACAAGAAGTTAAAAGATGCCTTCTGCCCCAAGGAGGATGAGGACGAGGACACCAAGCATTTGCTGACGAGGGCTCAATTTCTCGCTCGGATCGACCAGGACATGGAAGATCTGAACGCGTCGACTGAACTCAGCTTCCTGAATGCGGTGGAGCAAGTGAAAGCTTTTCATCCCGATCTAGCTTTGGACGTAGATCGGATGAATTACCTCTACAGAGTGGTGGATGGCCAGGTTGTTGTCCCTGCCGACTTAGTGGTGGCCGACTCCCAGCCGGGGGCAAATGCTCGACTTGATCAACCAGAGGAGCAGCCGGACCAGGTGGAAGCCTGTGCAGAGGAAACCCGGCCAATGGGAAATGATAATTAATTAATGGCCTGCGTGCCTTCATAATTTATAATGTATCTTGTTTTTGGGGGGCGTGGCCCCCTTTATCTGTAATTCCGAACAAGTCGGCCTTTTGGTGCCGCATTTCTTTTTTCTAAATGTTAAGTACTTGACCCTGGAGGTCAGTTGCATATATTGTTTTGCTCGCATTTATTCGTCCGTCGGAGGACATGATTTGTTATTATTTTTACTAAGTGTTTGACGCTCATACTTGCATCAATTAGAAGTGATTGGATAGATACGGGGGGTATGGACGACCTGTTGGTTAGGGGAACCAATCAGTCTTGGAGGGTTGTATCCTCGATAGGTGCCCGGGTCAAGGTAATGGCCCGGGCTCCACGGCGTGAACGTCCCATCGCGAGCTGGGGTTCTACCTGGTCGTGGTACTTAGGCGACGTCGGACTCGTTCGAGTTTCCGTTCGTGCGACAAGTCTCTCTTTTGCTCGAAAAGAGATCTTGCTTTATTTGTGATATTTTAGACTGACGTGCTCGTACCTAGGCACGCAGTTGGTCTCTCTTTCTCTTCCCCTGGGAGTCGAGCAAGGTGACTGGTTTAACTATAATATTGTTTAAGTTTCTCGGCGTTCCACGGCCGAGCGAGTTCTTCCCCGTGTAGATTTTCTAGGTAATAGGCGCCGTTCTCGGTTTTTGCTCGAACACGATATGGGACTTCCCAGTTGGGCGTCAGTTTTCCCTCGCGGGGATCCCTGTGGTTTCTTCTAAGGACGAGGCTACCTACTTCGAACGTCCGCCTGATGACCTTGGAATCATACCGAGCGGCTATCTTTTGTTTGAGAATGGTTTCTCGAAGGGCAGCATCTGATCGAATTTCTTCGACCATGTCGAGCTTGTCTCTTAAAGCTTCATTATTGACATCTTGTTCCATGGGGAATTCCGTGCGTCTCGAACGGACATGCATTTCTACTGGAATTACTGCTTCGGTCCCATATGCTAATCGAAATGGGGATTCTCCGGTCGTTGAATGGGGAGTGGTTCTATACGCCCATAATACGCTATGTAGTTCTTCGACCCAGTGTTTCTTGTGCTCGTCTAACCTTCGTTTCAGACCTCTCAGGATTACCCTGTTTGCGGCCTCGGCTTGCCCGTTAGTTTGGGGGTGCTCGACTGATGCGAAATGTTGTTTTGTCCCTATTGACGCGACGAATTCTTTGAAATGTTTATCCGTGAATTGAGTTCCGTTGTCGGTCACAATAGCGAGGGGCACTCCAAACCGGGCGAGGATGTTTCTTTTGAAGAATCGAAGTATATTAAGTGCAGTAATTTTGGCTAGAGCCTCAGCTTCTATCCATTTGGTGAAGTAGTCGACGCCTACAATCAAGTATTTGTTTTGTCCGGACCCAACGACGAAGGGTCCTAGAATGTCCATTCCCCACCACGCGAACGGCCAGGGTGATGATAACGATTTTAGCTCGGAAGGAGGTGCTATGTGCACGTCCCCATGTCGTTGGCATTTATCGCATCTTTTTACATGCTCCTTTGCGTCGTGCTGTAGGGTGGGCCAGTAGTATCCTGCCCTCAGAATCTTCCGAGCTAACGAACGTCCACCCGGATGTTGCGCGTTGATTCCCTCGTGGACTTCCCTTAGGACGTGTGGAATGTTTTCCTCTTCTACGCACCTGAGGAGGGGTGTAGAGAATCCTCGACGATACATGCGTCCGCCCACTAAAGAATATGAGCACGCCCTCCGTCGTACGGTACTAGCCTCTTTCGGGTCGGTAGGTAATTCTCCTTTAGTTAGGTAGTTGAATACTGGGGTCATCCAACAACTTGTGTCGCCCACTAGGTTAATGTGTGTGCAGGGTGACGAATGTCCAATACTTGGTTGGGGGAGCAGTTTTTGTATGACGGACTTGTTGTTTCCTTTCCTTTTAGTGCTCGCCAGCTTGGATAGGATATCTGCGCGGACGTTACTTTCCCGTGGAACGTGTTTGATTTCCACACTTTTAAACTGCTTTATTTCGTCTTTTACGAGGGCCAGATATTCGGCCATGCTGTCACTCCTGGCCTGGAAATCTCCACGGACTTGGCTCGCGACCAATTGAGAGTCTGTGCAAATTGTGATCTCTTCTGCTTCTAGGTCGTTCGCGAGCCGTATGCCTGCTAAGAAAGCTTCGTATTCCGCCTGGTTATTAGAAGTAGGGAAAGACAGAGTTAAGGATACTTCGATGACGTTCCCCTCCTCGTTCTCCAGAATGATACCGGCCCCGCTGCCCGTCGAGCCAGATGCACCGTCTACGAAAATGACCCACTTAGACGAAGCTTGCGTGTCTTGCTTGGTGAAGGTAAGTTCAGCCACGAAGTCGGCCAGTGCTTGCGCTTTGAGGGCTTGTCTTCCTTCGAATTTGATATCGAATTCAGACAGTTCTAGTGACCATTTTAACATTCGGCCGGCCATGTCTGGTCGACCGAGCAACTGTCTTATGGGTTGATCAGTCCTTACGATGATGGTGTGGGCCAGGAAGTAGTGGCGTAGTCTTCTAGCCGCGAGGAGGAGGGCCAATGCGACCTTTTCTATCTGAAGGTACCGAACTTCTGGACCGTGGAGAGCTTTGCTCGTGAAATACACGGGCTTTTGCCCCTCGGGTCGTTCGCGCACAAGGGCCGCGCTCACTGCTTCGTTGGCGACCGCGAGGTAGAGATATAGAGTTTCCCCTTCCTCCGGTCTGGATAAGACTGGAGGTTCACTTAATGCCCTTTTCAGGTGGGATAGTGCTAACTCGCACTCTGCCGTCCATTCGAACGTCGCTTCCTTACGGAGCAGTTTGTAAAAGGGGAGGGCGTGTTGAGCAGATTTTGCCACGAATCGGGCAAGGGAAGTGACGACCCCATTCAGTGATTGTATAGACTTCTTTGACGTGGGAGTTGGGAACATCGCGAACGCTCGACACCTGTCAGGATTAGCCTCAATGCCTCGTTCGGTTAAATAGAATCCGAGGAATTTTCCAGCTCGGACACCAAAGGTGCATTTCTCAGGGTTGAAACGCATTTTGCACTTTCGTGCTTGGTCGAAGACTTTTCGTAAATGGGACGCGTGGTCCGTCTCCTGTTGAGATTTGACGATCATGTCGTCCATGTATACTTCGAGCATGTCCCCGATTTCGGCTCGGAATACTTTATTCATCATGCGCTGGTACGTTGCTCCTGCGTTTTTTAGACCGAAAGGCATAACGTTGTAAAAATAATTGCCCGACTCGGTCATGAAGGCCGTGTATTTTTTGTCGGACACGGCCATGGGTATTTGATTGTAACCCGAGTATGCGTCCATGAAGGATAATAATTTGTATCCGGACGAATTGTCGACCAATTTGTCGATGTTAGGTAAGGGGTATGCATCTTTCGGGCATGCCCGATTGAGATCGGTATAATCAACGCACATTCTCCATTTTCCATTAGATTTTTTGACGAGTACAACATTTGAGAGCCAGGTTGTGTACCTGGCCTCAGTTACAAATTTTGCCTCTAGGAGGTCTTTAACGGCAGATTCGGCAGCTTCAGTCTTCTCGCTCGACTGTTTTCTCCTGCGTTGAGCGACCGCCTTACACGTTGGGTCGATAGAGAGGTGATGACAAGCTGTTTCGGGGTCGAGCCCTGGCATTTCTGCGGCGCTCCATGCGAACAAGTCTGCGTTCCCTTTGAGGCAAGCTTCCAACTGTCGCTTCACTAACTCGGGCAGGTGTGCCCCAATCTTGACGCACCGAGCAGGATCTTCTCCCAAAGGAATTAGCTCAAAATCTCCGTCCGGGATTGGCCGGGCTAAGGCCTCTGCTGGTCTCTGGATGCTCTCGCCACTATTTGAAAACCTGCAGTCTAAGTCGATCGAATCGACTTGAGAGAAGGCCTTGGGCACATCTGGTGGATCCAGTGTCGGGGAAACTGGTTGGTACGATATTGAGCTGAGGCCTTTTGATGCTGCCTCGAAACATCTGCGGGCAGCGTCGACATCTCCGTGCAATGTGGCGACTCTGCCCGAAGTAGTATAGTACTTCATCTTTAAGTGAACGGTGGAAGACACGGCTATCAACTCGGCCAGAGTTGGTCGTCCTAATATGCATTGGTATAACGATGGGCAATCCACGACGAGAAATTGGACTCTAACTGTCCTGGCCGTTTCGCCTGCCCCGAAAGTGACAAACAGGTCAACATAGCCCCATGGTCGGGATACTGCTCCGTTGAAACCTTGCAGGTCGGATCCGACGTATGGAGTCAGATGTGTTTCATTCAGTTGGAGCGTTGAGAACAGTTGGGAGTACATGATGTCGCACGAACTTCCTTGGTCTACCAATATCCTCCTTACGTCGAAGTTCGCCATGCGTGCTCGGATGAGTAAAGGGATGCTGGCGTTTGGTGCTCCTCCCAGAAGCTCTTCCCGATAGAATGCGAGGGGTACGGAACCTTCCCTCGGAGGATCTAAGGTGGCGCTTTGCGCGGGCCCTTTGGCGATCAGTTGGTCGAATTTTCTCTTCACAGAACCGACCGTGATTTTATTGAATCCTCCTCCTGATATGACCATCACCGAGGGGAAAGCCTCCCATGGACTGTGAGAGGAAAGGTATCCCGTGCTCTTGGTGTGATCTGGTAAGAAGAAGTCTTCTGGGCGGTAAATACTCAGGGCGACCTGCATGTTAGAGTCCGCGGGGATGGGCACGACCTCTTCGATTTTCTGGGTTTCTTGCGTGTCCTGCCGAGGATTTTCTCTGGACTTTGTGAACTGCTTCAAATGCCCGTCTTTGATGAGGATTTCGATCGCGTCCTTGAGGTGGATGCAATCCTCTGTGTTGTGCCCGTGACTCTTGTGGAATCTGCAGTACTTCGTTTTGTCAGTGTCGGGCATGGTAGGTTGTTGCCTCGGAAAACGTACTCCTACTTGCTTGAATTCCGAATTGGCGCACTCAGATAAGATTTTCTCCCTGGAGGCTAGGAGAGGTGTGTATTCGTGGAACCGACCGATAGGTCCCCGGTGCTCCCGCGGTTCACGGGAGCGATCATCCTTTCTTTTGTCTCCTCCCCGACGAGATGTCGAGGGTTCTTCAGCTCGATGTGGTTTGGCGTCTTCCCGACGTCGGGCATCTCTTACTGAACTGGCCGCTTGCTTTTCTTCATATTGGATGTAAGCTTGGGCCTTTAGTAGGAATGTGTCGAGGGTCGCCGGGGTTTCAATACCGACCGCCCGATGAAAATCGGTCGAAGGACGTAACCCTCGTTCAAGCAGATACTTTTTCATGTCGTCGGTCGTGGATACTTGAACCGCCTCTTTATTGAATCTTTCGATGTAGGTTCGCAAAGGCTCGTCCCTCCCTTGGATTATTGCTTCGAGCGAAGCCTCTGTCTTAGGATGTCGTCTAGACGCAGTAAAGTGCCTAGAGAACGTGCGCCCGAGCTGCTTCCACGACGTGATGGATTCGGCCTCAAGGCTCTTGTACCATGTCATTGCCCCTTTCCTCAGCGTCGTGGGAAAGAGCCGACATTTAATTGCTCCTCGAACACCTCGATAGTCGAGCAAGGCATCGATGTTCTCGATGTGTTCGTCTGGGTCGGTAGTGCCGTCGTACGAACCTAAAGGAGGAGGTTTCTCCAGGCCTCTTGGGAGTTTGGCCGCCATGATTTCGGAAGATAAGGGGCCCCGAGCGTCTTCGTCGTCACTGGAAGTAAATGACGATCTGTGGTCACGTTTCTTTGTTCCTCGAGGGGAAGCGGATCTTGATCTGCTCCTTCTTGATTTTCTTTTAGGAGAGGGTCGTGGAGATGACCGACGAAAACGTTTGTTGCCTGTTGATTCGTCGGTATTTCCTCTCCTTTTCTTCGGAGGAGACGGAGTGTGCTCCCCTTGGGGTCTCTTTGAAGAATGAGGTTGACGAGAGTTATCTTCAAGTCGGGCGATCTTTTCACCATGAGCGAGGAGTAACAAGTTTGTTTGGTTTAGGATTTCGGCCAGCGCTGCGAAATCTGATCCCGAAGGAGTCGAAGGAACAAGAGTTTCCGGGCGACTCTCCAAGGGTTGATCACGATCGGGTGAAGGCGATGCTGCCTTCTTTTCTGGTTGGTCGTGCGTGGTATCATCATGTAGGGGAGGTTGGACATTGCTCTCATGTTGTGTTAGAATCATGCCATCATTCGATCGATCCTCCTGATTGTCCCGAGCAGCCATGGATCTTGTTAAAACTTTTGTTCTTTGAGGATCTTGAAAGAAGAACGGGGAAGTTGCTTTCCCACAGACGGCGCCACCTGATTGTACCTGGAGATCAGGATCCGATACGGCTAGACTCGAGAGCGAGCGGAAATGGTCGTCGAGGAGAAAAAGGGGTGTACCTGCAACACACTCCGATGCCAAAGTAAGTATCCGAGCAACAGTGAGCAAGTACTAGTGTTAGGGTTGAGAATTGAATACCTGACCCTCTCAAATGAGAGAGTTTATATAGAGGACCAGCTGGAAGACTATTGGTTCGTTTTATGAGGTGCGGATCGAGGGGTCCGTGAAGATAGGAAACGGTCAATACTAGCCGTTAGAAGGTCTCTCCATGGTCGGATCATTAGTGATCGACTGAGGGACCACTTTTCATGACTGTGCTCGTGCAGTCGAGCAAGGTGGTTGGGTCAGCCTTTTTGGCCCAATAAGAGGGATTGGGCCGGGTCGGAACAGGAGCCCCCCAAGTCATTGCTCGTGTTGTCGGGCAGTGACTTAAAAGCAATACTGTGCTCGGCTGGGTATGATGTCATGGTCGAGGATCTCCGCTGTCGATGGTTTGGGCAAAGAATACGTTGTCCGGTAGAGGAATGTGAAACGAAAAGCTGGAATATCTGGATATTCGCGCCTATTAATGATTTGACGGCTAGTCTAGGGGCTAGTGCATAGGGGTCACGCGCGCCCGCACGTGTCCTTTTTCCTATTGTAACACGGTGGGAGAACTGACTTTAAGTAATGTTGCGGATAGCAAGAGTCGCCACCGACTTTTATTTTATCCATAAGGAAAGGGTATAAAAGAACAGGAAAGACCTTAAGAGAATATTTTGGGTCCGGGGGGTAGGTTATGTAAAGGGAAGGTGTTAGCACCCTTTACATCCATGGTTATCCATGGGCTCTTAGTTACTTAGCTCACTTTAAATTGTTTTTGAAAGTGTAGTGTGTGAACAGAAAAATTTTCAGAATAGTTAATAATAACCCATGTACGGATGTGTAAAAACTTGTTTGAAAATTTGTTTGAAATTGTGAAGAGTTTGAAAATTTTGTTTGAAGTGAGCAAGTACATAAGAGGAACCTACCCTAATGTTTAAAGTCTTTCTTGTTCTTTATCCTTTCATTGGTAAGACTATCCCTACTATTAAGGAGTAGGTAGTCATTACCTTGGATGTATTAAGGGACATGAGAGGGACATCTGTTTTTTATGAAGGCAACTGTGGGGTGTATAAGCATTTTTGGAGGGACTGTCATCTTTATTCGGAAGGGACAAGATCATTACGAAGGCAACATTCGAAGAGGGACTTGATCTTTTACTGTTAAGGGACTAGATGACTTTACTTTGAGGGACTTTTTGCTTTATACACCCTACTTGACCTTTTGATTAGGCCACTGAGAGGGGTAACTTAGGAAGTGCAAGATGGCGATCAAAGATCGACTTACGTGTGTGAGTGTTTATATTCAGGTATTTATCTTATTTTAATTATCTAAGTTCAATTTAATTACATATAAGTTATACACACCCTAAGGTTACTAACCATATAGTAAAATATTTACAAAGAAAATAAAGACGGAAAAATAAATCTATAAGCTATTACAAGGCTTTGGCAGATACATAATAATAGGATAAAAATAAATTATAAAGCAAGAACAATAGATATAATAAAATAATAAATAAGCAATAATAATAATAATAATAATAATAATAATAATAATAATAATAATAATAATAATAATGAAGCAAAAATAATGAAGCGATAATAACAATAAAGCAATAATAATAATAATAAAGTAATTATAATAATAAAGTTAAAATAAATTAAAGAAATAACAATTAAATATTTAAAATAAATTAGTAATAATAAAAGAATTAATATAAAATAAAAGAGTTATATGAAAAATATTAAGTTAGTTATTTACAAAATAAATAAAGATTATAGAAAATATCAAATTATTAGATTAATAGATTTATTATTATTATTCAAGATTTTAGAATTATTATTATTCAATTAGAAAAATGGTCAATTAGATTTTATTTACAAAATATATAAAAATTTATTATTATAAGTAAGTAATAAAAAAAAATTATTAAAATAGTTAGTATTTATTATTTTTTTTACAAAAAATATAAAGGTTATAGAAAAATAGTAAATAATTAATTTAGTAAGTTTTCACGCCCTACGTTACTAAACCACGCAGTTAATATAGGATCAATGGCAGGAATTTAAATGGCAGAAAAATAAATGGCAGAAAAATAAAATGGCAGAAAACAAATGGCAGAAAATAAAATCCTAACTATTACAACGCTTTGGTGCAGTTACATAATAAAGATGGCGAAAAGTAAAACTGAAAATATTACAAATTAAAACTTAAAATATTACAAGGGCGAAGCAATTACAGTGTATGAATAACATAAACATGAGCGAAAATAATAAATAATAACATGTTTGTTAAGGTTTGTGGAAAGGTTTATGGTTTAAAGGAAATAACACGGTTAAAGTTTATGAGAAAGTTTTAAGGTTTACATGAAAAATTAAGGTTTATGAAAAATTTGAGGTTTTAGGAAAAAAATCAGGGTCAAAGTTTTAGGTTTGAAATTTAGAGTTTATGGCGAAATTGTCAAGGTTTATGAAAAAATCAGGGTAGTTAGTTATGAAAAAAAATGTGCAGATCTAAATATATGTGTATGAATAACATAAAAATGATATGAATAAAAAAAAAAAAAGGGGACAACGACGTTGCTAACGCAAAATTGCGATCATCGCAAATGGTAGAATAAAATTAAATTAAATCACAGAGTGTAAATCGAAAACGCGAATCAGTAAGCGTTAAAGGTGAATTATCACCATGCTAAACCGTCGGACGCGTGTAAAATCGAAATACAACAATAAATCAATTAACAAAAATTACATCTGAACCGATACGATCCACCAATAGTTTGCTACACTTGACGTGATCATCGCAATATGGATCAAAAATTATACGGATCTAAAGTTATTGAAATAAAAATAAAAATAAACAATGATGTTGCTAGCACATGATTATGATCATCGCAACTGGATCAGATCAATACAAGTGTCACGCATCATATACACCAATGTACAAACAGCGTATCGACACGATCCGATCCGAATAATCTAAATAATCATAAAACAGAATAAGAAAATTTATTTAACAAAAAGTTATATTATTATTATATATTATATATATTATATATTATATATTATATATTGAAACATGCATATACAATAAACATGAACATACAGTAAACGTAATATTATATAACATGTGAACATGATATGGAAATTATATAATATGTGAACACCATAGATTCTAACGTGAGAACATCATCCAAAATATGTACGTCATATGAACATGTAAAAAATATACCGGTTGAAAACGTGTAATGAGAAACAAGGTACTAGCTGGAAACAAACGGGTAATGAGAAGGTAGATGCGCCATTTTCCTTTCAGTTTCTTCTCTTTTTTCAGCAGCAACACATTAGGTATATATAGGGACCAATTAGGGTTAGTATAATGGGCCTAAGTGTTTATTTTGAGACCTAATAAAATATTAATTTAAAAAACAAATAATGTTTTAATAATTAAATTAGTTAAAATTAAAATAAAAACTAACAATTTCGTTTATTTATTCTAGACCCAATAAAATATTAATTTAAAAAACAAATAAAGTTTTAATAATTAAATTAGTTAAAATAAAATAAAAATTAATAATCCTATTTATTTATTCTAGACCCTATATAAAAATAAATAGACTCAAAAAAAAATAAAAGTCAAGTGCCAAAGTGCTCGAAAAAATAAAATGAACACGTCAAAATAATCAACGCGAAATAAATGACTCGGAAAAATACAGCGTTTGGTCGGATTTTAAATAAAAATTATGACCGTTTAAGCCGCTCAGACTGATCAACATATGACCAAAAATAGTCGTAAAAATATTTGTAGCATGTCAAATTAAACCACGTGAACCGCAGATTAATATTACCGACATTTGCAAACTTAAACTTGACATTTTTTCATTCACTGATTTTAGGCATAATTGAAAATTAATTTGACCAGTCTGTTTGTAAATTCCGAGAAATTATTCCGGCTAATATTAAGACAGAAAAAAAATGTTATGCTATGAAGATGATGCAAATGAATGTGAAACAAAAAATTGGTTAGAGTTAAAAATAGAGGGCAAATTTTGGGGTGCAACAGCTGCCCCTGTTCAATTTTCTGAAACCTGAGGGGTTAGATTGGTATATTTGCCAGTCGTAACCTGGAAGGTTGAAGGGGATTGAACACAAAAGCCCAAAAATTTGCACTCACCAGTGCATAGAGTGATATTGATGGTTGGTTGAATATGATTGAGTGGGCTTAAAGATGCCACTAGGGGAAAGTTCTTCGGATATATTTCTTGGAAGATAAAGCAGTCCAAAATATGGAGGTATAATGAAAGCTGTCAGGAGTCTGGAGCAGTCCTGAGGTATTAATGATATGCGTTCAGGATATTGGAGTAATACTGATGTAACAACATGTCTTCATGAGGATAGAGCAATCAATAATGATGACCCTAAAGCAGTCTTGAAGTAATGATTTCAGGAGGATAGAGCCAAATGATAACTCTAAAGCAGTCTTGAAGTAGTAATATGATTTCAGGAGGATAGAGCAATCAATAGCTCTAAAGCAGTCTTGAAATAATAATGTGATTTCAGGAGGATAGAGCCATCAATAATGATAACTCTAAAGCAGTCTTGAAGTAATGATTTCAGGAGGATAGAGCCATCAATAATGATAACTCTAAAGCAGTCTTGAAATAATAATGTGATTTCAGGAGGATAGAGCAATCAATAACTCTAAAGCAGTCTTGAAGTCATGAGAATTTATCAGGAGGATAAAGTAACCCTGAGGTGACAATAAAGCAGTCCTAAAGTAATAAGAAGCTTATCAGGAGGATAAAGTAACCCTGAGGTGACAATAAAGCAGTCCTAAAGTAATAAGAAGCTTATCAGGAGGATAACGTAACCCTGAGGTTACGATAAAGCAGTCCCAAAGTAATAAGAAGCTTATCAGGAGGATAAAGTAACTCTGAGGTTACGATAAAGCAGTCCCAAAGTAATAAGAAGCTTATCAGGAGGATAAAGTAACCCTGAGGTTACGATAAAGCAGTCCCAAAGTAATAAGAAGCTTATCAGGAGGATAAAGTAACCCTGAGGTTACGATAAAGCAGTCCCGAAGATCATAAGTTTGTTTGTTGGATAATTAACCTGAAAACAAGGTAGCATTCTGTATAATAACATTAGTTTATGCTTTATGTATGCATGTATAACATGATGTGCTCAAGTAATGTACTATATGTTTATGGATATATGTGCTATGGTATGATGTAAATGATGTATGTATGATATGATACTTCCGGAAGCGTCTGGATATCTTTGTATAACAATTGCTGGCCAGGGAAAATAAATCCCGATTCGTTGTTTGAAGAATATATAACCCTCTGTCTGCTGGGGGTAACAGGGTATAGATAACTTCCCGTATGATGGGGATAGTAAGGATAGATATCACCTCCCGTATGCTGGGATAGTAAGGTATATATAACCTTCGTCTTCGTTTGATGGTAGGGTAGACATAACATCCCGTCTTCGTTTGATAGTAGAGTAGATACAACATCCCGTCTTTGTTCGTCGTACCCTTATTGGAAAATAAATTCCCGAATATCCGTATGAGGATAAAAGAGATGGATATAAATTCCAGGGGAGATGAGACTTTATGAAGATGGATTTGCCCTACTGAGGGTTTTGTAACTGTCTTGTAAAGGTGAACCGGCGAAGCTTCATTGAGATCCTTCCCTCGTTCGTCCTTAGTAAATACTATTACTGCATTTTCATGCATTTCTGGTAAACATTAATCGTATTAAAAGCATACATGCATTTCTGGTAAACATCAATCATATTCAAAAGCATGATACATTCAAACATAACCAATGGACGTTTCGCTTAGGGTAAAAGTAAATCTGGATTCAGAGGGAAAAGTAAAGCTGAACTTGAAAACAGAATCGTTTCAACTTCGAGAGTGTATAACCAATTGGATCTATGGCTCCTGAAATTCTTTAACTTTCCTGAGTACCTTTCCAGAAATCCTCATAGCTGGATCTGAATACATGATATTGACACCATCTGATACTACTGGCGTAGACAACTAATTTGCATCATGGTTTCAGCTGAGAATCCAATATCAAGGTAATACAATGAGAGGAATGTGTCTTCAAACTGTAATGGACCATATACGCTCCAGGTATTAGATTTGAAGAGAAAGCATTTCCCCTTGGTTGAGGATGAATTGTCCCATAATGGAAGTATCTGTAATGAGTTATCTCAAGAGAAACAAGCAGAATGCCCCATAAGCATATGCCCCTGGCATTGTGAACTCTGTAATGTCACCTTTGGTAATTTAACTGTATGAGGAAAAATGCCCCTGGCATTGTGAACTCTGTAATGTCACCTTTGGTAATTCAACTGTATGAGGAAAAATGCCCCTGGCTATTAAGCACAGATGAGTCTGGACCTAATTGCCCCAACTGAATTGAACAGTAACTTGGTATGCCTCTTGACTGGGAAACAGTGACTATGCCCTTGGCATTTCAGATAGATGAGGAGATCTGCCTCTGGCTGCTTAAACATAGTTGAATCTTGTCCTGATTGCCCCAAATGAGTTAGGAAGTATCATGGCCTGCCCCCTTGATTGGGAGGTCATGACTATGCCCCTTTGTATACATGGACTTTGATCCAGGAAGCAACTTTGTTTATCGGAAGGACTTTGGTTCATTGAACATTCATCCTGTAAGCTTCTCCATTTGTCAAACACTTAGGTATATGCAAACAAATATATTAAAAAAATGCAATGCTTATGTCTGTCTTGAAGTTTTGAAACAAGTTATTTTAGCACCCCTTTTTTTTTTTTTTTTAGAAAACTGTGATATTAACTCAAGTTTTATAATAAGCCCTAAAGGAGTCAGGATACCTTTTGTGTAGCAGTACGCTTTCGAACTAACCATGCTTCAGTTAGGACTTTTAAAGGGTTATAACGTGGCCTGGTTCACGGTTTAAGAAACAAAGGATAAAGGCTCAAATTTATTTGTACCCAACCCATTCTCCATGATGTTCTTCAGTCCTATACTCAGTTAACTTATGCATTGAGGTTCAAATGAGTTTGGAATTGTAACAATGACATTTGTGATGGTTCAGAAACCCAAAATTTATTTGAACCTTCAGTCATCTTTCTTTGTTGAGGATTCATAGTGACCTCTTCTTTTTTTTTTCTTTTGACTTTATTATCCCTTCTTTTTGCCTGAACTGTTTATTTCGAGATTACAGTCAGAGGGATGTCTTAATGTTTTACTAAGTCTCCTTCATAGGTTTTGACTTAGTGAATTGTTCTTTTGCTGGATATTGACTGTCAGGTTTCATGATTACAGAGAACCATCATTAATTGTGTGCAACACAGATAATTGGCATATTTGAGCTAACCGAGTACCTACCCTGCCCCGGGTTATGAATAAGGGTTTTAATTTGTGCGAGAATAAAAAAAAACTCCTACTTCATAGGCTCAAAGGGGTTGACTAGGGATTAACTTCCTTATATCTCCACTATTTAGGAATTGAAACAATGCCTGTACATCGTCAGCATAGTCTGTTCAAAAGCATATTGCATAAGATTATGGTATTGTTTTCGTCATCCTCCCTCTACATGCTTATAGCTTTATCAGGAGTTAAATATCACAAGATAGAAATAAGAAGCATAAATCAAAATATAGTGGAACGAATGGATTAATTCAAGACAAACATATGCAATGCATTAATGAAAACAAAAGTTTAACATAATAGTAAGTGTTCAAACAAATAAAAGAAATTACAAATGAAAATTCAAATGTTGTCCCATCCAGTTGGCTGAATGTCCTCAATTGCAATCTGTGAACTTTGAGGAGCAGTATATTTCACCGTGAAATCAAATTTACCACTTGGATGTCCCAAGGTGCCCCATATCTCAACAGGAATAGGTAGGCTTCCTTTCTTGCCACACTGGGCAACTTGTCTTGCAGCTTCGGTGTTTGATGGGTGATAGTAGAATTCAACTTGACCTTCTGGAGTAACCTCTAGGATTCCTTCGTCAATTAGGTCTTGAATCTTATTCTTCAATATCCAGCAGTTGTTAGTATCATGTCCAGGACTGTTGGAGTGATACTCACACCTTGCCTTGGAATTATAGTGAGGAGAGGCAGTTTTAGGATTTTGAGGAGGACTTTTCAAAGAAATTAGTTTCATCTCCAACAAGCATTGCAGAACTTGTGACATTGGAGTGCTGAACTTGATAAACTGCCTTCTACATTCCTTGTGTTGAGGTGGATTAACCTTATCAGGTCTTTTTTCTTCAACTAAAGAACAATCAATGGCAACCTGTTTCTTACCCTCTTTTATCCTCATCTTCCTTTCATCCAAATCAGCTTGTTTTGACGGAGGTTGACTGACAATTAGACCCCTGTCTCTATTACTTTGAAGTTTTTGGACAAAGGTTCTCAGCTCTTCTTGCCCCTGAGCTAAACTTTGAATAAGGACCATTTGGTCATTCATCTGGGTCCTTATTTCTGCTATCTCAGCTTGTAGTTGTTTCAGCTGATCATCCTTGTTGTCCTCAGGATCCTTTTTCTTAGCCAGCAGTGTCTTCAATTCATCCTGCCCCTTAGTCAGGTTCAGGATCAGCTCTTGGAACTGTGCATTTTGTGCCTGGAGATCCTTAACTGATTGTTCAAGAGCCATTGCTGAAATAAACAGCGAGAAGATGAGAAATCTGTGCACAATTATAAACCTGTGATGCAATGAAATGATATGGGAATGCATATGCAATGTTTTCAAGGACCGCAGAATTTAAATTTGCTTAGACAAACACGAAAGTAAACTTTTATTAGTAATAACTTTGTTTTGTCTTTTAGGCTTACAAAAAATGAAATGAAATAAGTACAAAAGATGGGGTTTTAAGTCTCCCATGGACGTTTCCTCTTTGTATTGAGGTATGAGTTGAGGTTTCGTTCCTCATGAAGTTGCTTTGTTAATTCTAGGATTCTTGCTTGGCTTGCTTTGTAATGAGCCTCGAAAGTATCCCTTTGCTCCTTCAGTTGGATCCATGATCTCTGCAAGTCTTCCATATCAGTAGGCATGTCTGGGTGAAGGATGGTATAAGCTGTGTCTCCTTCAGCAACAGGTTCCATGGTAACTGGTAGGACGGCAGGCTATGGCATCATGAGTGTCTGAGCACGAGATCGTACCCATCTGAGATAAGCCTCCATAGGAATAGTGTACTTAGGCTCCAGTGTCTTGCTGTCAACCTTGTTTACCTTTCCCCAAGCTCGTATGAATCTCTGACGGTAACCCTGAAGATCGTTGTCCTAGTCAAACACAATGCCCTGAATCAACATGTCATGTGGGCCATCGCTTCGAGCGTAACCAAACTGTCGTAAAGCTAGAGAGGGGTTGTAGGTGATGCCTCCTCTTATGCCTAGAAGTGGCACATTAGGAAACTCCCCACAACGGTCAATGATGGTGACATTCTCCATAGATCTGGAGCACCAATGGATATCTGAGTGAGAAAGTGACATGATCCTCTTGGAACATCTAAACCCTTGCTCATTCTTCATTACGGAGCGAGGAAAGTGAGAAATAAACCACCTAGAAAGTAAAGGTATGCAGCACATCAAAGTTCCTCTTGCCCTTGTAGTACGGGTATGAAGAGAATGTAGAATGTCTCCAAGCAATGTAGGCACTGGATTGTGACTCAGGAATATGTTGATGGCATGAACGTCTATGAACTGATCTGGATTGGGGAACAATACTAAGCCATATATCAGCAAGGCTAAGACCTCCTCAAAAGCATCATAGCTCATGGCCTTCAAGAACATCTGAGCTTTATCCATTAATACCTTAGCAAGAATACCCTTGACTCCACTTCTCGTTTCTAGAACAATGTCAGACTTCTTCAGATGTAGGGCTGCAGCAATAACCTCTGGTTTGGGCTCCTTCTCCAAGCCTGTGAAGGGTCTTTGATCAAGAACAGGTATACCCAGAAGCTTAGAGAACTCCTCCATGGTAGGGACTAACTGATAGTCGGGGAATGTGAAACAGTGATGTTTAGGATCAAAGAACTGAAACAGAACACTCATCATGTCTTCATTGAACCCTGAAGTGACTAGATCCAATAGGTGACCATGTCTCTTGATGAACTGGGAATGATCAGACACTTGAGAAACCAACTCTTTAAGCTTGGCAGGTATGCCCACAAAGTTGATCCTGATGGTGTTTCTACGAGCAGAAGCCATGACCTGCGACAAAGAACAAAGATAAATCCCTTGGTCCTTGAAATGGTTAGGGAAAATGCTATGCATATGATGCATGATGATGTCATGATGTTATGCTCAATCACAAACATGTGGCACACACAAGCAAGTCACACAATAGCCCAAGGTTTAAAGGCTTGCATGCGGTTCAAAGGTAAGTACCCTCCCCTGAAGTTAGATGGTTCATCCTGTCCTACAAAAGTAACCAGGTTCTAAGGGATCTCAATATCATTGATCCTTCACAAGGGTGGTTGTTCAGAAGGCAACTTACTTGCCAACCAAAACCCTCCAAGTTTAAGATCTCAATGAGTGTAGTATCGAGTGTCAACCAACTTCAGTCTGCACTAAAGCCGGCTACCTCACTACTTTTCTAAAGGCCAAGATGGGATAACTAGGGTTCTAAAAGTTAGTTAGTGCATTGACAACATATGGCAGCCTCATATTATCCTCAACTTGACTTAAGGAACATAAGCACCAACCAAGAAGTCACACTAACTATGGCCACCAGATCAACCATATCGGTATACGCCGTACAGTTTCCTTGGTCTATTGCCATTTACCTAAGGTACAATAGATCCGGGTTAGGATCTTTCACACATAAGAGCATCCCAACAACGTAAAGTAAAGCAAACAAGGCACATAATATTAAAGTGATCTAATTCCTAAGGGTACCCCTCTTTAATTTAAATCCCCAGCAGAGTCGCCAGTTCTGTAACACGGTGGGAGAACTGACTTTAAGTAATGTTGCGGATAGCAAGAGTCGCCACCGACTTTTATTTTATCCATAAGGAAAGGGTATAAAAGAACAGGAAAGACCTTAAGAGAATATTTTGGGTCCGGGGGGTAGGTTATGTAAAGGGAAGGTGTTAGCACCCTTTACATCCATGGTTATCCATGGGCTCTTAGTTACTTAGCTCACTTTAAATTGTTTTTGAAAGTGTAGTGTGTGAACAGAAAAATTTTCAGAATAGTTAATAATAACCCATGTACGGATGTGTAAAAACTTGTTTGAAAATTTGTTTGAAATTGTGAAGAGTTTGAAAATTTTGTTTGAAGTGAGCAAGTACATAAGAGGAACCTACCCTAATGTTTAAAGTCTTTCTTGTTCTTTATCCTTTCATTGGTAAGACTATCCCTACTATTAAGGAGTAGGTAGTCATTACCTTGGATGTATTAAGGGACATGAGAGGGACATCTGTTTTTTATGAAGGCAACTGTGGGGTGTATAAGCATTTTTGGAGGGACTGTCATCTTTATTCGGAAGGGACAAGATCATTACGAAGGCAACATTCGAAGAGGGACTTGATCTTTTACTGTTAAGGGACTAGATGACTTTACTTTGAGGGACTTTTTGCTTTATACACCCTACTTGACCTTTTGATTAGGCCACTGAGAGGGGTAACTTAGGAAGTGCAAGATGGCGATCAAAGATCGACTTACGTGTGTGAGTGTTTATATTCAGGTATTTATCTTATTTTAATTATCTAAGTTCAATTTAATTACATATAAGTTATACACACCCTAAGGTTACTAACCATATAGTAAAATATTTACAAAGAAAATAAAGACGGAAAAATAAATCTATAAGCTATTACAAGGCTTTGGCAGATACATAATAATAGGATAAAAATAAATTATAAAGCAAGAACAATAGATATAATAAAATAATAAATAAGCAATAATAATAATAATAATAATAATAATAATAATAATAATAATAATAATAATAATGAAGCAAAAATAATGAAGCGATAATAACAATAAAGCAATAATAATAATAATAAAGTAATTATAATAATAAAGTTAAAATAAATTAAAGAAATAACAATTAAATATTTAAAATAAATTAGTAATAATAAAAGAATTAATATAAAATAAAAGAGTTATATGAAAAATATTAAGTTAGTTATTTACAAAATAAATAAAGATTATAGAAAATATCAAATTATTAGATTAATAGATTTATTATTATTATTCAAGATTTTAGAATTATTATTATTCAATTAGAAAAATGGTCAATTAGATTTTATTTACAAAATATATAAAAATTTATTATTATAAGTAAGTAATAAAAAAAAATTATTAAAATAGTTAGTATTTATTATTTTTTTTACAAAAAATATAAAGGTTATAGAAAAATAGTAAATAATTAATTTAGTAAGTTTTCACGCCCTACGTTACTAAACCACGCAGTTAATATAGGATCAATGGCAGGAATTTAAATGGCAGAAAAATAAATGGCAGAAAAATAAAATGGCAGAAAACAAATGGCAGAAAATAAAATCCTAACTATTACAACGCTTTGGTGCAGTTACATAATAAAGATGGCGAAAAGTAAAACTGAAAATATTACAAATTAAAACTTAAAATATTACAAGGGCGAAGCAATTACAGTGTATGAATAACATAAACATGAGCGAAAATAATAAATAATAACATGTTTGTTAAGGTTTGTGGAAAGGTTTATGGTTTAAAGGAAATAACACGGTTAAAGTTTATGAGAAAGTTTTAAGGTTTACATGAAAAATTAAGGTTTATGAAAAATTTGAGGTTTTAGGAAAAAAATCAGGGTCAAAGTTTTAGGTTTGAAATTTAGAGTTTATGGCGAAATTGTCAAGGTTTATGAAAAAATCAGGGTAGTTAGTTATGAAAAAAAATGTGCAGATCTAAATATATGTGTATGAATAACATAAAAATGATATGAATAAAAAAAAAAAAAGGGGACAACGACGTTGCTAACGCAAAATTGCGATCATCGCAAATGGTAGAATAAAATTAAATTAAATCACAGAGTGTAAATCGAAAACGCGAATCAGTAAGCGTTAAAGGTGAATTATCACCATGCTAAACCGTCGGACGCGTGTAAAATCGAAATACAACAATAAATCAATTAACAAAAATTACATCTGAACCGATACGATCCACCAATAGTTTGCTACACTTGACGTGATCATCGCAATATGGATCAAAAATTATACGGATCTAAAGTTATTGAAATAAAAATAAAAATAAACAATGATGTTGCTAGCACATGATTATGATCATCGCAACTGGATCAGATCAATACAAGTGTCACGCATCATATACACCAATGTACAAACAGCGTATCGACACGATCCGATCCGAATAATCTAAATAATCATAAAACAGAATAAGAAAATTTATTTAACAAAAAGTTATATTATTATTATATATTATATATATTATATATTATATATTATATATTGAAACATGCATATACAATAAACATGAACATACAGTAAACGTAATATTATATAACATGTGAACATGATATGGAAATTATATAATATGTGAACACCATAGATTCTAACGTGAGAACATCATCCAAAATATGTACGTCATATGAACATGTAAAAAATATACCGGTTGAAAACGTGTAATGAGAAACAAGGTACTAGCTGGAAACAAACGGGTAATGAGAAGGTAGATGCGCCATTTTCCTTTCAGTTTCTTCTCTTTTTTCAGCAGCAACACATTAGGTATATATAGGGACCAATTAGGGTTAGTATAATGGGCCTAAGTGTTTATTTTGAGACCTAATAAAATATTAATTTAAAAAACAAATAATGTTTTAATAATTAAATTAGTTAAAATTAAAATAAAAACTAACAATTTCGTTTATTTATTCTAGACCCAATAAAATATTAATTTAAAAAACAAATAAAGTTTTAATAATTAAATTAGTTAAAATAAAATAAAAATTAATAATCCTATTTATTTATTCTAGACCCTATATAAAAATAAATAGACTCAAAAAAAAATAAAAGTCAAGTGCCAAAGTGCTCGAAAAAATAAAATGAACACGTCAAAATAATCAACGCGAAATAAATGACTCGGAAAAATACAGCGTTTGGTCGGATTTTAAATAAAAATTATGACCGTTTAAGCCGCTCAGACTGATCAACATATGACCAAAAATAGTCGTAAAAATATTTGTAGCATGTCAAATTAAACCACGTGAACCGCAGATTAATATTACCGACATTTGCAAACTTAAACTTGACATTTTTTCATTCACTGATTTTAGGCATAATTGAAAATTAATTTGACCAGTCTGTTTGTAAATTCCGAGAAATTATTCCGGCTAATATTAAGACAGAAAAAAAATGTTATGCTATGAAGATGATGCAAATGAATGTGAAACAAAAAATTGGTTAGAGTTAAAAATAGAGGGCAAATTTTGGGGTGCAACACCTATAAATAGGATTTTCGGGGCCCATTTTGACCTTTTCGTTTCGTCTTCTCTCTCAACACTCTGCTCGTTCAACCGCCGTTGCTTCAGCCGTCGACCACCGTCATTCTTTGCCGACCACCCTTCGCAGAAGCTTATCTTCTACTAAAATGTCTTCCCAGGCTCAAGGTACCGTTCTTTTCTTCTCTTTTAAGTGTATATAGCAAGATTTTCGTAGAATGCATGCGGTTTAGGGTGATTCCACCGGTAGTTTTAGGATTTAGAATTAGAAACTCTTAAAGTTCCTGCCACCGTAACTGGTCGGCCACGAACCCTAGCTTTAGGGTCGACTTAGGCTTTAGATTCTCTTGGTAGATTTCTGTCATCTGTATACTGTTGGGCGTCAGCCATTGCCTCGAGCAATGGTTAGCCAGGGCTACAGCTTGGGATACAATTCCTGAGCTGAGGCGCGCCCTTTCACTTGTCGAGCGGTGGAAGGGTGGATTTGATATTCTTAATCGAATTCACTGATGCCTTTCATCTGCTTTTCAGGTGAAAACTCGTTCGGGAATCCGTTGGACGTGCTTTCCGAGGATACATCTTCGGGGAATACGGATTCGTCTGCGTCCCTACCTTCAAACTCAGGAAGCACTTCGGACAGTTCTGACACAAGTACCGCGGGGCAGTCGACGGAATCGCCTCAGTGTCCTGCTCAGTCGAGGGTCTCGCCCGAGGAGTGGGTGATGGAAGATTTGCTGGACAAGGTGTCTTCCTTCTCGAGACCTCGATCGGAACCGCTGCCCGTCGTCGGGGATCTTGCTGACTGGGTCGTGACCTGCCCGGGAGACGACGATCGCATCTTTTCAGAGTTTCGCGGTCGGGCATTTTCGATGTATGAATATGCTACTTCGGTCTTGGGAGTGACACTGCCCTTCAGCGATTTTGTGAGCGCTGTGCTCGGACACCTTTGTATAGCCCCCTCTCAGCTGCACCCTAACTCCTACGCCTTCCTAAGGGCGTTTGAGATGACGTGCGCTTTCTTGGGCGTCGGGGCCACACTCCCTCTCTTCTTCTGCCTCTTCTCTTTGCAGCGTCAAGTCGGGCGGGGAACCGACCGGAAGGGGTTCGTATCCTTCAAACAGCGGACTAAGATCTTCAAGGCCCACTCGGAATCCATCCGGGCTTTCAAGACCGACTATTTCTTAATAAAACCTGTGAGTGATGCTGCCGTGCGAACTATGAGTTTTCTCGGGATTGACACCGATGAGAACGACGAACCCAAGTTGGACGACCAAGGTGATGTGATTCCGAGGAGATTATGGATGTTTCCCCTCTCCTGGAGTCATATGCATTACGAGCGACCAGTGGAGGAATTTGTTCAGGTGGGGGAAACACTGAACGAAGATGATACGGCCAGTTTTGAAGCTTTCAGAAGGTTGGTAGCTTCTTTCACTCCGATCCCACTATTGGACGGGGAAGGGAAAGTTATGGTCGATCAAGATGGGGGAGAAGCTCTGGAGCGTCCTTTGATCAATGTTACTGACCTGCTGGCCTGTAATAACGGGCAGGAAATAGCTGATTTTTTTGGTATCTGTTTGTTTATGCTCGTTAAGTTTTTGATTTGACTTTATTGCTCGTAGCTAACTGGTTTTGTTTTTCTTTTCAGGTTCCTTAACAAATCCGTTGGACAAGATCCACGATCGTTTGGTCCAACAACAGAGAAAACGGTCGAGGGTCGTGCAAACTAAACTGACCGAGGCGAGCGCTTCATGTTCGGGTCCTTTGGTCCAGGGCTCTCCGGTGGCATCCACTGGTTCTTTGATGAAGAAACATAAAACGACGGCTACTGTGGACCTGACGGCTGGTGCTCCCCCGAAGCCAAAACATGGGATACCCCCGTGCTTCGTTGTCCGGAATTTTTTCGAAGGGAATAGTATGGAGGTGGACCGGGCAGACTCTCTGTTCCTGGAAGGGATGGACCGTCCTGCTCGGCGGCTTTCTTTGGCCCAGGACGCGAGCGCCGTGATGCGGGTCTTAACCATGGCTTGGATGACGGCCGAAGGGTCCCCTCTGCTGGAGCGAGAGAATAGCAAGCTCAAGGAGCAGTTGGTTGCTGCCGAGGCCAAGCTGACGACGGCCACGGAAGAGGTAAAAAAGGTCACCGCGGAATCGGCTGAACGAGCAACGGTCATTGCCAAATTGGAGGTTGACAAAAAGAGGCTGCTCGAACAAAACAAGAAGTTAAAAGATGCCTTCTGCCCCAAGGAGGATGAGGACGAGGACACCAAGCATTTGCTGACGAGGGCTCAATTTCTCGCTCGGATCGACCAGGACATGGAAGATCTGAACGCGTCGACTGAACTCAGCTTCCTGAATGCGGTGGAGCAAGTGAAAGCTCTTCATCCCGATCTAGCTTTGGACGTAGATCGGATGAATTACCTCTACAGAGTGGTGGATGGCCAGGTTGTTGTCCCTGCCGACTTAGTGGTGGCCGACTCCCAGCCGGGGGCAAATGCTCGACTTGATCAACCAGAGGAGCAGCCGGACCAGGTGGAAGCCTGTGCAGAGGAAACCCGGCCAATGGGAAATGATAATTAATTAATGGCCTGCGTGCCTTCATAATTTATAATGTATCTTGTTTTTGGGGGGCGTGGCCCCCTTTATCTGTAATTCCGAACAAGTCGACCTTTTGGTGCCGCATTTCTTTTTTCTAAATGTTAAGTACTTGACCCTGGAGGTCGGTTGCATATATTGTTTTGCTCGCATTTATTCGTCCGTCGGAGGACATGATTTGTTATTATTTTTACTAAGTGTTTGACGCTCATACTTGCATCAATTAGAAGTGATTGGATAGATACGGGGGGTATGGACGACCTGTTGGTTAGGGGAACCAATCAGTCTTGGAGGGTTGTATCCTCGATAGGTGCCCGGGTCAAGGTAATGGCCCGGGCTCCACGGCGTGAACGTCCCATCGCGAGCTGGGGTTCTACCTGGTCGTGGTACTTAGGCGACGTCGGACTCGTTCGAGTTTCCGTTCGTGCGACAAGTCTCTCTTTTGCTCGAAAAGAGATCTTGCTTTATTTGTGATATTTTAGACTGACGTGCTCGTACCTAGGCACGCAGTTGGTCTCTCTTTCTCTTCCCCTGGGAGTCGAGCAAGGTGACTGGTTTAACTATAATATTGTTTAAGTTTCTCGGCGTTCCACGGCCGAGCGAGTTCTTCCCCGTGTAGATTTTCTAGGTAATAGGCGCCGTTCTCGGTTTTTGCTCGAACACGATATGGGCCTTCCCAGTTGGGCGTCAGTTTTCCCTCGCGGGGATCCCTGTGGTTTCTTCTAAGGACGAGGCTACCTACTTCGAACGTCCGCCTGATGACCTTGGAATCATACCGAGCGGCTATCTTTTGTTTGAGAATGGTTTCTCGAAGGGCAGCATCTGATCGAATTTCTTCGACCATGTCGAGCTTGTCTCTTAAAGCTTCATTATTGACATCTTGTTCCATGGGGAATTCCGTGCGTCTCGAACGGACATGCATTTCTACTGGAATTACTGCTTCGGTCCCATATGCTAATCGAAATGGGGATTCTCCGGTCGTTGAATGGGGAGTGGTTCTATACGCCCATAATACGCTATGTAGTTCTTCGACCCAGTGTTTCTTGTGCTCGTCTAACCTTCGTTTCAGACCTCTCAGGATTACCCTGTTTGCGGCCTCGGCTTGCCCGTTAGTTTGGGGGTGCTCGACTGATGCGAAATGTTGTTTTGTCCCTATTGACGCGACGAATTCTTTGAAATGTTTATCCGTGAATTGAGTTCCGTTGTCGGTCACAATAGCGAGGGGCACTCCAAACCGGGCGAGGATGTTTCTTTTGAAGAATCGAAGTATATTAAGTGCAGTAATTTTGGCTAGAGCCTCAGCTTCTATCCATTTGGTGAAGTAGTCGACGCCTACAATCAAGTATTTGTTCTGTCCGGACCCAACGACGAAGGGTCCTAGAATGTCCATTCCCCACCACGCGAACGGCCAGGGTGATGATAACGATTTTAGCTCGGAAGGAGGTGCTATGTGCACGTCCCCATGTCGTTGGCATTTATCGCATCTTTTTACATGCTCCTTTGCGTCGTGCTGTAGGGTGGGCCAGTAGTATCCTGCCCTCAGAATCTTCCGAGCTAACGAACGTCCACCCGGATGTTGCGCGTTGATTCCCTCGTGGACTTCCCTTAGGACGTGTGGAATGTTTTCCTCTTCTACGCACCTGAGGAGGGGTGTAGAGAATCCTCGACGATACATGCGTCCGCCCACTAAAGAATATGAGCACGCCCTCCGTCGTACGGTACTAGCCTCTTTCGGGTCGGTAGGTAATTCTCCTTTAGTTAGGTAGTTGAATACTGGGGTCATCCAACAACTTGTGTCGCCCACTAGGTTAATGTGTGTGCAGGGTGACGAATGTCCAATACTTGGTTGGGGGAGCAGTTTTTGTATGACGGACTTGTTGTTTCCTTTCCTTTTAGTGCTCGCCAGCTTGGATAGGATATCTGCGCGGACGTTACTTTCCCGTGGAACGTGTTTGATTTCCACACTTTTAAACTGCTTTATTTCGTCTTTTACGAGGGCCAGATATTCGGCCATGCTGTCACTCCTGGCCTGGAAATCTCCACGGACTTGGCTCGCGACCAATTGAGAGTCTGTGCAAATTGTGATCTCTTCTGCTTCTAGGTCGTTCGCGAGCCGTATGCCTGCTAAGAAAGCTTCGTATTCCGCCTGGTTATTAGAAGTAGGGAAAGACAGAGTTAAGGATACTTCGATGACGTTCCCCTCCTCGTTCTCCAGAATGATACCGGCCCCGCTGCCCGTCGAGCCAGATGCACCGTCTACGAAAATGACCCACTTAGACGAAGCTTGCGTGTCTTGCTTGGTGAAGGTAAGTTCAGCCACGAAGTCGGCCAGTGCTTGCGCTTTGAGGGCTTGTCTTCCTTCGAATTTGATATCGAATTCAGACAGTTCTAGTGACCATTTTAACATTCGGCCGGCCATGTCTGGTCGACCGAGCAACTGTCTTATGGGTTGATCAGTCCTTACGATGATGGTGTGGGCCAGGAAGTAGTGGCGTAGTCTTCTAGCCGCGAGGAGGAGGGCCAATGCGACCTTTTCTATCTGAAGGTACCGAACTTCTGGACCGTGGAGAGCTTTGCTCGTGAAATACACGGGCTTTTGCCCCTCGGGTCGTTCGCGCACAAGGGCCGCGCTCACTGCTTCGTTGGCGACCGCGAGGTAGAGATATAGAGTTTCCCCTTCCTCCGGTCTGGATAAGACTGGAGGTTCACTTAATGCCCTTTTCAGGTGGGATAGTGCTAACTCGCACTCTGCCGTCCATTCGAACGTCGCTTCCTTACGGAGCAGTTTGTAAAAGGGGAGGGCGTGTTGAGCAGATTTTGCCACGAATCGGGCAAGGGAAGTGACGACCCCATTCAGTGATTGTATAGACTTCTTTGACGTGGGAGTTGGGAACATCGCGAACGCTCGACACCTGTCAGGATTAGCCTCAATGCCTCGTTCGGTTAAATAGAATCCGAGGAATTTTCCAGCTCGGACACCAAAGGTGCATTTCTCAGGGTTGAAACGCATTTTGCACTTTCGTGCTTGGTCGAAGACTTTTCGTAAATGGGACGCGTGGTCCGTCTCCTGTTGAGATTTGACGATCATGTCGTCCATGTATACTTCGAGCATGTCCCCGATTTCGGCTCGGAATACTTTATTCATCATGCGCTGGTACGTTGCTCCTGCGTTTTTTAGACCGAAAGGCATAACGTTGTAAAAATAATTGCCCGACTCGGTCATGAAGGCCGTGTATTTTTTGTCGGACACGGCCATGGGTATTTGATTGTAACCCGAGTATGCGTCCATGAAGGATAATAATTTGTATCCGGACGAATTGTCGACCAATTTGTCGATGTTAGGTAAGGGGTATGCATCTTTCGGGCATGCCCGATTGAGATCGGTATAATCAACGCACATTCTCCATTTTCCATTAGATTTTTTGACGAGTACAACATTTGAGAGCCAGGTTGTGTACCTGGCCTCAGTTACAAATTTTGCCTCTAGGAGGTCTTTAACGGCAGATTCGGCAGCTTCAGTCTTCTCGCTCGACTGTTTTCTCCTGCGTTGAGCGACCGCCTTACACGTTGGGTCGATAGAGAGGTGATGACAAGCTGTTTCGGGGTCGAGCCCTGGCATTTCTGCGGCGCTCCATGCGAACAAGTCTGCGTTCCCTTTGAGGCAAGCTTCCAACTGTCGCTTCACTAACTCGGGCAGGTGTGCCCCAATCTTGACGCACCGAGCAGGATCTTCTCCCAAAGGAATTAGCTCAAAATCTCCGTCCGGGATTGGCCGGGCTAAGGCCTCTGCTGGTCTCTGGATGCTCTCGCCACTATTTGAAAACCTGCAGTCTAAGTCGATCGAATCGACTTGAGAGAAGGCCTTGGGCACATCTGGTGGATCCAGTGTCGGGGAAACTGGTTGGTACGATATTGAGCTGAGGCCTTTTGATGCTGCCTCGAAACATCTGCGGGCAGCGTCGACATCTCCGTGCAATGTGGCGACTCTGCCCGAAGTAGTATAGTACTTCATCTTTAAGTGAACGGTGGAAGACACGGCTATCAACTCGGCCAGAGTTGGTCGTCCTAATATGCATTGGTATAACGATGGGCAATCCACGACGAGAAATTGGACTCTAACTGTCCTGGCCGTTTCGCCTGCCCCGAAAGTGACAAACAGGTCAACATAGCCCCATGGTCGGGATACTGCTCCGTTGAAACCTTGCAGGTCGGATCCGACGTATGGAGTCAGATGTGTTTCATTCAGTTGGAGCGTTGAGAACAGTTGGGAGTACATGATGTCGCACGAACTTCCTTGGTCTACCAATATCCTCCTTACGTCGAAGTTCGCCATGCGTGCTCGGATGAGTAAAGGGATGCTGGCGTTTGGTGCTCCTCCCAGAAGCTCTTCCCGATAGAATGCGAGGGGTACGGAACCTTCCCTCGGAGGATCTAAGGTGGCGCTTTGCGCGGGCCCTTTGGCGATCAGTTGGTCGAATTTTCTCTTCACAGAACCGACCGTGATTTTATTGAATCCTCCTCCTGATATGACCATCACCGAGGGGAAAGCCTCCCATGGACTGTGAGAGGAAAGGTATCCCGTGCTCTTGGTGTGATCTGGTAAGAAGAAGTCTTCTGGGCGGTAAATGCTCAGGGCGACCTGCATGTTAGAGTCTGCGGGGATGGGCACGACCTCTTCGATTTTCTGGGTTTCTTGCGTGTCCTGCCGAGGATTTTCTCTGGACTTTGTGAACTGCTTCAAATGCCCGTCTTTGATGAGGATTTCGATCGCGTCCTTGAGGTGGATGCAATCCTCTGTGTTGTGCCCGTGACTCTTGTGGAATCTGCAGTACTTCGTTTTGTCAGTGTCGGGCATGGTAGGTTGTTGCCTCGGAAAACGTACTCCTGCTTGCTTGAATTCCGAATTGGCGCACTCAGATAAGATTTTCTCCCTGGAGGCTAGGAGAGGTGTGTATTCGTGGAACCGACCGATAGGTCCCCGGTGCTCCCGCGGTTCACGGGAGCGATCATCCTTTCTTTTGTCTCCTCCCCGACGAGATGTCGAGGGTTCTTCAGCTCGATGTGGTTTGGCGTCTTCCCGACGTCGGGCATCTCTTACTGAACTGGCCGCTTGCTTTTCTTCATATTGGATGTAAGCTTGGGCCTTTATTAGGAATGCGTCGAGGGTCACCGGGGTTTCAATACCGACCGCCCGATGAAAATCGGTCGAAGGACGTAACCCTCGTTCAAGCAGATACTTTTTCATGTCGTCGGTCGTGGATACTTGAACCGCCTCTTTATTGAATCTTTCGATGTAGGTTCGCAAAGGCTCGTCCCTCCCTTGGATTATTGCTTCGAGCGAAGCCTCTGTCTTAGGATGTCGTCTAGACGCAGTAAAGTGCCTAGAGAACGTGCGCCCGAGCTGCTTCCACGACGTGATGGATTCGGCCTCAAGGCTCTTGTACCATGTCATTGCCCCTTTCCTCAGCGTCGTGGGAAAGAGCCGACATTTAATTGCTCCTCGAACACCTCGATAGTCGAGCAAGGCATCGATGTTCTCGATGTGTTCGTCTGGGTCGGTAGTGCCGTCGTACGAACCTAAAGGAGGAGGTTTCTCCAGGCCTCTTGGGAGTTTGGCCGCCATGATTTCGGAAGATAAGGGGCCCCGAGCGTCTTCGTCGTCACTGGAAGTAAATGACGATCTGTGGTCACGTTTCTTTGTTCCTCGAGGGGAAGCGGATCTTGATCTGCTCCTTCTTGATTTTCTTTTAGGAGAGGGTCGTGGAGATGACCGACGAAAACGTTTGTTGCCTGTTGATTCGTCGGTATTTCCTCTCCTTTTCTTCGGAGGAGACGGAGTGTGCTCCCCTTGGGGTCTCTTTGAAGAATGAGGTTGACGAGAGTTATCTTCAAGTCGGGCGATCTTTTCACCATGAGCGAGGAGTAACAAGTTTGTTTGGTTTAGGATTTCGGCCAGCGCTGCGAAATCTGATCCCGAAGGAGTCGAAGGAACAAGAGTTTCCGGGCGACTCTCCAAGGGTTGATCACGATCGGGTGAAGGCGATGCTGCCTTCTTTTCTGGTTGGTCGTGCGTGGTATCATCATGTAGGGGAGGTTGGACATTGCTCTCATGTTGTGTTAGAATCATGCCATCATTCGATCGATCCTCCTGATTGTCCCGAGCAGCCATGGATCTTGTTAAAACTTTTGTTCTTTGAGGATCTTGAAAGAAGAACGGGGAAGTTGCTTTCCCACAGACGGCGCCACCTGATTGTACCTGGAGATCAGGATCCGATACGGCTGGACTCGAGAGCGAGCGGAAATGGTCGTCGAGGAGAAAAAGGGGTGTACCTGCAACACACTCCGATGCCAAAGTAAGTATCCGAGCAACAGTGAGCAAGTACTAGTGTTAGGGTTGAGAATTGAATACCTGACCCTCTCAAATGAGAGAGTTTATATAGAGGACCAGCTGGAAGACTATTGGTTCGTTTTATGAGGTGCGGATCGAGGGGTCCGTGAAGATAGGAAACGGTCAATACTAGCCGTTAGAAGGTCTCTCCATGGTCGGATCATTAGTGATCGACTGAGGGACCACTTTTCATGACTGTGCTCGTGCAGTCGAGCAAGGTGGTTGGGTCAGCCTTTTTGGCCCAATAAGAGGGATTGGGCCGGGTCGGAACACAAATCAATCTAAGTTATTATATATCTTGTGGGAACGGTATTCTTACTTTTTATAACTCGTTACATATACTTAAGCGTATATAGTTTTCACCCAACATCAACTCATTCATTGACCTGAATGTTACATTGCTAACCCTGCAAGTCCACTTTCACTCCACCGTACCGAAAGTTCACTCCACCACATTAGAATCCAATTTCATTCGTTTTACACATATTTCTGATTTTTGAACCAAACACGTATCACTTAACTAAATTTGCATTTACATTTAATTTATTTGATGGATACAAATTAGTGTTTCTTTTAATAAATAAAATGTATTCAATCTAGAATATAAAGATAAACTAATATAAGTCACTCCACCAACCAGAAGAAAACCTCTAAAGATACAAATTATTGTTGTATATAACTTTATTATGAGTTTATCTGATTGCATTGCTCATTAATAATAGAAGGGATTCAATCTTAGAGTTGATTAAATAACAGCCTCGATCCACTCAAGCCCATTTAAAAACTACAAACAATATTTTGGACATGTGTACACATATTAAACAAACCTTGTAATACTAAAACAGAAAAGATAAGGATGGACTTTGTTCAAAGTAGTATTTGATTATACTACAGGTGCAGCCAAAACTAGCCCACCATTCTATTCCAATCCACACCTCGAACTCTCCCCAGTGACCAAGACTGTATATCACTTCTTTTGAACTATCCAATCCAATTCAATTCAAAGCTACAAGATATGAATGAATCACACTAGCTTACAACACCTCACATGCTTTTTCTTCTGATGAATTTATAGATATTAAAGCCAGCATATAAAAAAACCTTATACATTATTGTTATAATAGGTGAAAATGCATACAACAATAAACAAAATATAACTAAATCTACTTAATTAAACAACAATAATTTCCATCACATAAAAGTATCATTAGAGAATGCATTCACAGATAGATCCTGCAAACCAAAATCATTATCCACAACCAATCCATCAGAAACAAAATCGTTGTTCTTGACATAATCAAATGAGTTATAACCATTCTGATGTTGCTGAGCCACTTGAATTTGCTCCATCTTCATTGGAAATGGCCTAGAAACTTGATTGTAACCTGTGCTACTGAACTGTGTCATTAACCTTGTTGTTGTTGATGTATCATGTTGAGTATTCTGTTTGCTACCTTGTTGAAAGTTTAAGGTAATAGGTCCTTTATGAACACCTAGCGACGACATCGACGACGAAGTAGTGCTAGGACAACCTGTGAATTGTTGAACAAGTTGTCTGAAATTTGTTGTGTTTGCATTAAGAAGTGTTGTTGGTGTTCTCTTAGAAGCTCTAGATCTTCTTCTAGTAGGTTTGGATACATTACCACCCTTTGGTGTCAACTGGTCACTAGTGTTTGTGTATGAATTCGTTGGACTCACAACCATGGTTTCTAATGGAAGAGGATTTGTTGTCATAACAGTAGAATCAGAGAAATTTTCCATAGCATGATCATCCATGAGAGGCTGTTGATAGAATTGCATCCAATATTGATCAGTAGAAGCAGTCATAGTAGTATTACTCATATTGAGGAGAGGATCAAGTACTTTACTCTATTGACATAGTCTTAGAATATTTAAAGAATGAAATGAAACATGTTTGTTTAGTTTAGTATTATGTGTTATGTGCTACTATGTGTTGTTATGTGTTATGTATATGTATGCGAGTTTTGTCAATTTTCATGGTCAAAGTAAAAATGTCCAAATTTGACTATTCTTTGACAGTGATGGGGAAGAAACTTAAAGCCAAAGAATAGTGTGGTTCGTGGAAAGAACGTATATTGAAGTTAATGATATTAGTGACGAAATCAAAATCAATGATAACATCATTTTTGAGAGTGTTTGTCTGATATGTTGGTCATATGTTTGTTTGGTCAGAAAAATATGTACTCTTATGTTGAAAATTATAAAGTGAGATATATGTGTGTAAGTGTGTTATAGCTACCTACCCACCATACCTTGTTGATTTGATTTGATTAAGTTTCATGTGTAATTGTATAAACATGGCATGAACGTGTAAGTTACTTCAAGCTATAGTACTTTATTTATACTGATTCAATGAAAAACCACATTCCTCAGATTTTACTTCATGAACTTTTTATAGATTTTATTTATAATTTAAACAAAAATACTTTAATTATTTTTAATTATAGGTTATACTATTAGTACGTAATATAGGTGATGTACAGTGTCGAAGAAGAAGTCAAGAGGCACGTGAACGTGAGTGTAGGGTACTAGTCTTGGTCTTCGTTTCCATTCCACATACCTATCCTATACCTTTTTTTTATTTATATTTCTGTCTTAGGATAATATTTTTACTTTGTCCATACTTCATGGAAGAGTCTGTGCATGAGGAGCATATAGTTATTAAGAAATAACCATATTACTTTTCTATTTACTTTAAGTTTTGTAACTTTAAAAAGAAAGACTTTTACAATTTTGAAAAAATTGTGAGTAATTATTGATCAAGTTGTGGGTTAGATTTTCTTTAAAACATTTTGTGATACTCTTAAAATTATATAAGACATCCGATCAATCACGACAGCTCATATATAGTGTAACACCCTAAATTTGTCCTCTCCATTTTTAAGCATCATATCACATCATATTCATCATACTCATATCATTTCCTCAGCATCATATCATGGAAAGATGAAGCATAACATCCCTCATGTCCAAGCATCAGCATATGGTCATCTGTGGAGTTCCCAGAAGCACTTCAAGCCATGACAAGGGTCCCAATGAGTTTGTACAAGTCTTATGGTGAGTCTACACTCCATTTACAAGATCAAGTCCCTTGGCAAATGCTCAGAAGAATTCATGATAATCAGAGATCTCAGGACAAGGCAAAGCTCCTATGCAAGCACTCAAATTAGGGTTTGGGATTCGATCACCAAGACTTCACAACTTTGGCCATTTAATTTGGGCAAAGTTTTCTATATGTCAAGAGAATCCTAGATGTTGATTTTTGTGAGAAAAAATTTCATGTGGAGGTCAGAGAATTCTTCGGTTGCTTGAATGCGAAGCAAGAAAGTCAACTTTGCAGTCAAAAAGTCAACGTGAAGATTTCAGAGTTTTTAATCAGGATTATCCATTTGTGAGGTCATATCATGTCAAGGAATAATTCAGTTGAGCTCAAATGTCAAAAATCGGGAGTATGCAAAAAGTTACTAAATTTGGAAATCTGAAAGTTTCCATTTTTTGGAAATTATTTGTCCCGAAGCTTCAAGCTATTATTTCATGTGCGAAAAAAGCTCCGAATGATTTTCCGATGAACACGAAAGTTGTGGAGCATGATTTTCCCTTTCCAAAAAGTCGTAGAACGCTTTCGTAGCATTTTCAGAACTCAAGTTATGATTTTTTGAAGGTTGAGGCACTTGTAAGATTTGGTGGACGTGTGTCACTTAACAGTTGGTTTGTGTTTTTTTAGAAAAAAAATATATAAAAAAATAATAATAAAAAAAATAGAAAAAAAAATGGTTATTTGTGGTGTAACATTTTTTTTTTATGTGTGCAACCATGTGATAGTAGGTCCATTATATCATTTATGGGACCAAATGAGTAGATAGCATAAGAAAGTAGTTTTTAAAAAAAAAAAGAGAAAGTGATAGCATTTGGTGGTGGTGAGCGAAAATGAGCATGAAAAATCAGCATCTCAGCCACTTGCCACGTGTCACTCTCTCATTGGCCTTGAGGTCATGTTTTCGTCACTTATTCACTGAGGCGTTAATAGCATGAGGGTGGGAACAAAAGTGAGGGGAGAAGAGGCCACTCACAGAAAAAAGGCACCTCAAGTTTGTTGATTTTCATTATTAAAAAGGGGTTTAAAAAAAAGTCAGCAAGGGAGTGAGAGAGGGTCACGAGATTTTTGTGAGTGGAAAGAGCAACAAATTTCGCCAGCACGCCTCTCATCCGCATTTATACACACCCTCACTATAAAAAATCAGAGCAAGAAACTTCAGGGAGATTTTTTTCACTCTTTTTACGCAAGAAGCATCAACCAAACTTGGCGTCCCTCTCTCTCTAACATCATTATCATCTTCACCATTTCTCGAGAATCCGATGGGCTCTAGTTGATGGTGGGAAGACTCACAAAAGGCTGTCTCTTCTATGCTCCAATAGAACCGAAGCGAAACGACTTTATTTGTCCAATCACGAGCTCAAAAAGATACGCGGAAACTGCTACATCTCTGGATTTCTTTGGATCTTAAGACAAGTTCAATAGCAGGTTTGGACATCATCTTCATTTTACTTCGATTTCGATGTATTTTAGCTTGTTATATGTTAAAGATGCTCAATGTGTGTTGTCTGAAGTAAATAGAAATGTTTAGAATGATTAGATCTTGGTTTGAAGTTTTGATGTGTGAGTTTGTTCGTTTCAGTTTTCACCTTGTGTTGGTTGTTTGCGGAAACTAATGGCATGAGGTTGTTCATCGCGTTTCGTAGATTATTTTTCGTTTTTATTTCATTGAGTTTCGTTGATTTTTGAGGGAGATATGAGGGGATGAAGTCGGCGGCTCATACGGTTTCCACCATCAGCTTTCGCATTTTACTGGTTTGCTTTTTGTTCTTCATGGCATGGAAGGAAGAAGATGACGACGTGTCATCTTGTTATTGGATAGTCTTTTCTGTTTTTTTTATTTTATTTGTTTGTATTTATATTTTCATGTTGATCATTTAAGTGTGAGGGTGCCCAATTGATTCTAAGTTCACCTGAGATTGCATGTCTTTCATTTCATAAAATAATTTTCAAATAATAAGAACCCATTAATGGATGAGAGTGGGTCAAGTTCGCGTGGGCCTAGTACTTTTAATATTTGCACCACCCGAACGAAGCCCAATTCCAGTTTCAATGTATAACACTTACTGCATACACCACCTTCATTTCCTTTTCATTTTCTTTCTTTTTTTAATTTCTTTTATTAATCAGTTTCATTTTAATTCAAATAAAATAGTTTTAGTCACTTAAAAATTCCCAAATAAATCATGAATGTTTCTTTGTGTCTCTAAAATTTTGTCACATTTTTATTTTATTTTTTTCATTAATTAGCGTGCCAGAATTAAATCACCAATGTACATAGCTTCTTGTGATCCATTTCTTGACCAGTCTGTTTTGTAGATTTTCTATAGACTTCAATATTTGGAGTTTTGATCCCATTCTTTTTGCATTGTGTTCCTAAGATCATCTAGTTGTCATGTGATTTTTCTCAGATTTTTTAAAAATTTATTTCTTGAGTTTTGGTCAGGTATCTTGTGATATAAGTTTCTGTCCTAGCCTGTGTTTGTGCATTCATTTGACCTAGTTCCTTTCTGAATTTTTGCAAATCCTTTTGGCAAGTTAACATAATGTGTTTTAAGATCATTTGGTTTCAGTTGTAGAATTTTTAGATAGCTGTTTGATTATTTGTGAATTTTTGTTCTCACCTTGTCCCATTTTGCTTCTTTTGGTTCATTAGATCTCTTATAGGCTTAGAAGGGCACTTGTGCCAACTTCTCCTTCTCATTCGGGGTTCCTTTGGGGTATGAATACCTTCCTGGCCTTAGGATAGGTCTTGGTTCTTCTGATTTTTTGGGTTTGCTTTATATTCAGGTCGTTTGTTTCTTTAAGTGTTTAAATTCCATAGTTTGGTTCCGTTGCTTCTAGTGTGACATTGTTTGGTATTGTGTGACTTCTCTCTTCACCTTGCTGGCCTCTTAGGCCACTCTTCATACCATTTTGATTCTGGTTGTGAACTTTGTGCTTATATTCATTCGTGTATGCTAACCTTGCAGGAGCTATGGTAAGTGTAAGATGTGGGAATTGAGTTCCACATCTCTAATTCTTATCTCTTCCTTTTATGTTTATGTGAAATAACCCTCTTTTGTTGGGCTTAGGCCTTTCTCATCCCTTCTTCTATCTTCTTTTTCCTTCTTCATTAGGGTAGAAACCTCACTAACCCTTAGGACATCCATGCATGTGAATACTTAGGATTATTTTAGTCCCCCTTTAGAATTTTTCCTTTGAGATCCTTTTGGTTCTTCTTCTCTTCTCATCTCATAACTCTAAAAAACACTTTAATAAAGGTGAAGTGATACATTGATCCATAGCCTTATTCCATGAGGTATGCTTGTAGTCTTCCCAGCTTGGGATAGTACATGTTTACCTTGTGATGCACAAGTCTGATCAAGGTATCTTCTTCATAAAGAAAAGCATAAAAAAAACACTTCTTCACCTGTAAATAATCAAAACATCTAATAAGTAAACAAGTTAGTGAGCTTATGCCCTAATCTTTGGGTTCGAGTTTTGGGGATCTTCTCCTTACTTGAGTGTGCTTGTTCTATTATTCCATCTTGGAATGTAGTGACAAGTGCACATTCCATGGAAAAGAGCTTGAGTTCACTTCCTTGTGACACACTCATAAAAGCTTCTAAAAAACACAAACAAACAATAAACGTCTTTCCTTCGGGAATTCTTTCCTCATCTCCTTCGCTCCGTCCGCGAACTTGCTCCCACTTGTCACTTTGCAAGACGGTTACGCACTCGTCGTCCGAGTCTGCAACACCTGAGCAATGGCATAGGCAGTTCAAGCCTTAATTCACAAGCAATTTCTTTTTTACCCCTAGTTAGGGGAACTACGGCGTCTCTGATCCTCATTATCCTGATGAGGTACGTAGGCAGCGGGGTAGGGCCCGTTCGAGCACAATCTTTATTTTCCCTACATTTTTCTCTTTTGCTTTCTTATTCAGTTCCAGTTTCTTTTCATTTTCATTTCTTTTGCTGCAGTTTTCATACCCTCACCCTTTTGAAACAGTTTCTTTTGCAAGCGTGGATCCCGTCGGGTATGGCGGACGATCTGGGTGCTAATACCTTCTCAGGTCGTAACCGACTCCCGAACTCAGTCTCTTTGGTTCGCAGGACCTGTGTCCTTCCTCTTCTTTTCTTCTGGTTTATGCAGCATTACCATTCCCTTTCTTCAGGGATAAAAATGCCTGGCTGGCGACTCTATTCTTTATCCGCGCCACTTTCGCGTTTGTACCAGGATGGAAATCCCGGGAGCGACAGCTGGCGACTCTGCTGGGGAGGAATGACAGAATCTCTGGTTCCCCTGTGAGTCTCTCCTAGCGCTTGTTTGTTTCTGTTTCATTGGGTGATGTTTTGTTTGTTGTGGTTTGTTGTATTATATTGTTGTTTGTTTACTGCTTTATTTACAGTTTTATTTATAGTTTTCAGTATTTATTTTCTGCATCATATATATCATACTGGACTGTCTGGACTGGTTTTCTTTGGTGGGATGGGAGTTACTGGTTCTTGAGAGATATGAGCCAAGTACCCGGCTCGAGTGCACCATAGGATTTAGAGTGGTTCCACTTTGGCCTCATGAGATCTTGTCATGGGGGTAGTAGTGAGTTCCACACCCAGGTTGCGATTGTCTTGGAAATGTCTTGATTTGGGGATCTTCCTCTCTCATTACATAACCCTGACAGTTATGTGCAGCTGGGGACCGATCATTGAGAACCTTTGTGGAAACAACCCTCTCCAGTGGTGACAGTGGCAGACCACATTTTGTGGCAAACCCATTCGCACCCGAGGGTCCACTGGGAACTCGCATAGGATGGCCTGGTTCTCTTATAAGAACTCAGTCAAAGCATCTGGTCGTATGACATTAGTACTGTATCCTACGGGCTGAATGTGCTATTGTTTCTCGATTTCAGCGCTTGAAGCTGGGGACTTATAAGGGATGCTTGTTTTCCCGGACTCAGCTGAGGCCTCCCTGCGTAGTACATAATGCCTAACCGATTCCCTGATTTGGTCATGAGCCATTTCTCGGAGATGGTGACAGTATTATTGCTATGTGGCTTTGAGAGTCCGTGATGTCTGACCCGGAGCCTTTTACCCGCGAGATTGGGGGTGTTTACAGGTGTGCAGGAACCCATGACCTCAACATACACTCATCTGTTCAGTTATGATCTTTGGTCCTGTGATTATGATCTGTGGTTCTATTGATTCTATGGTTCCGAAGTTATGGTCCTGGAATTCTGGATTTCTTGATACTGTGATTCTGAGATCTTCTATCAGAAAGTTGTGATTATCAGAGGGTGTGACTCAGTAAACTGTTGGGTTTGCCAGTTATTCAGAGGGGCCTTTGTCAGTGTTCCGGTTCAGATGGTCCCAGTTGGTCATATGCTTGCATTGCATTACATTTGCATCATTCTTTGCATTAACTGTTTATGTTTCCCATTTTTCAGGTCATTGATCACATCTGTTCCCAGTTCTGGTATTCTTATCTCTATGGCAGAAATCAGAAGCGATCCGAGGAAAAAGAATGTGCATTATACCTTTCTTCAGTCGGAAGTCAAAAGTGTTCAGAGGTTAGCAGGTCTGATGAACGATCAAGTCTTGGGTAATTTCAAGAAAAGATATGGCCAGATACTGAAGTTTGTGGACAAGCCTACTACAGACCAAAAGGACAGCTTGCATACCTTGTTGCAATTTTATGATCCCCTGTTGCGTTGCTTTATTCTTCCAGGTTACATCTTAGCCCCGACATTAGAAGAGATCTCCAGCATGCTGCGTGTTCCGATCAGAGAGACATTGTCGTTCTACGGGTCAGAGGTTGTGCTCAGAGATGAAGACATGGCCAAGGTTTGTAGGTTGCCAGTTGTTTCAGTCAGAAAGGCTTTGCAAGAGAGTAAAGGCAGAGGTCTACCATGGAGTGTGCTTATTCCAGAGGCTGAGAAGTATGCTACAGAAGCTAAGTGGAACGACTTTGGAGCTTTGCTTGCATTGATGGTATATGGGTCTAGCTTGTTTCCCGGAGAGAAAGAGTTTGTTAGCTTAGAAGTGATCGCAATATTTGCAAAAGGCAATCCAGTGCCTACTTTATTGGGTGACTTTTATTTTAGTGTCCATTACAGAAATGAGAAAGGTAGAGGTGGTCCAGTGGTCTGCTGTGCTCCTTTGTTTGCTGAATGGTTTGCCAGACAGTTGCCTAAGTCAGGTGCCTTCAAGGATATACGAGACGAATGGAGATGGTCCAGAAGATTGATGGGACTGACTGAAGAAGACATTGCTTGGGGTTATGACAGGGATTTGCTAGGAAAGGAGGTGATGGTTAGTTGCGGAAGGTTTGCTGGAGTACCTTTGCTGGGAAGGAAAGGTGTCATCAGTTACTACCCAACATTAGCCAGAAGGCAGTTTGGCTACCCTTTGAAGGATCCTCCTCAGATGGAAATGTTTGCTGAATCTTTGTATTTTCCTGCTGACGGAAACAGAGAGCTAGTCCAACAAGCAGTTCAATCCTGGGCTCACAGGATAAGAAAAGGGAAGAAAGACTTCGGCCGAGTTGATCCTAAGACATATCCACCATATGCTGAATGGTTGCAAAGGCATATCGAGTCAGTTCTCATGCCTTTTTCAGTCGAAGCTCCACTTTATCCCCGAGAGGTACCAGGTCCGAGCAGTACGGTTTCCTTGGAGGAGTACAAGAAGCTAGAAGCTCAGCTGCATGCGGTCAGAGTAGAGAATGTTGAGATGGTAAGCTTATACCACCAGGCTAATAGAGCTAAGAAGGAAGCTGAAGATAAGCTGCAGAAGCTCCAAGCCTCTTTAGAAAACAAAGAGAAAGATTTTGCTGGAAGAAAGGCCCATTTCCATAGATTGGGTATGATGGAAACTCGAAGAGAAGCTAAGCACAAGGAGACTTTAAAGACTCTCAAGAGTGCTCGACAGTCCATTGTTTGGTTGAAAGGCCAAAGGGATGAAGAACAAAAGAAATTCAAAGAGAAGGAAGAGTTCTTTGAAGTTCAGATGGCTTTCAAGAAAGAGGAAGTGGAACAAGCCCACGCCATCCGGAGGGAGAAGACCCAACAGTTGGCCCAAAGTCAATCAGCTCTGGAGGAAGCCAGGAAAGAGATCAGAGAGCTCAAGCTGAGAGCAGGTGTCAAGAAAAGCAGGGCGGAGGTGGCAGAACCGGGGTCCTTAGCTTAGTTTATTTTTCAGACTACCTACAGGCTTGTTGTAGGAGTTTTGCTTTCATTTCTTTTGTCTTTATGTACTGATTTGTAACCCTTCGGGGAATATTCTTGGATGTATTCTGACTTTTAGCCTATAGTGGTTTGTCCATATTTAGTATCAATGTGCAAGTGATCGTTTTGAATGTGCAAGACTCGTTTGTCTGGATATTGTTAATGTCTGAACACTTATCAAAGAGAAAGCTTGAAAGCTAAACACCGAAAGCGGTTGTCTGAGATAGATGCCAGAACTGGGGCAGGCCAAATGCTTAAAATTGGGAACATGAACAGTTACATTGCATTGCATATGACCTGTTTGTCTGTTTTGCAGGTGTTGCATCAATTACTAACGTGTTTTGTGATTTCAGGCACTATAGCTCCTCGAAAAGTTCGAGAACAACCAGCAGTGCACAGATACCCAACCAAGACTAACAGAGAGCGAGCTATGGATCAGATGCAGGCAGATTTGGCAGATCTAAGGCAGAGAATGGATAATTTCATGACGTTAATGGCCGGTATGGGACAAAATCAAGAGCGTCTGCGAGAGATGGTTGAAAATCAGAATAGGAATGCTGTTGCTGCTGCTAATGCTGATAATCATACCGGTGCGGGCGCACGTCAGGGTGGAACTCCAGTTATACAACCAGGAGTGACAATAGTCAATGACGGGTTGCATAACATTCAGATGGACAACCATGAGGACCAGTTCACTTTACTTGATGAAGCCGAGGGTCAAGGGGTAGAAATGAACAAGAGATTCGAAGAGATGACCGAGCAAATCAAGGCTATCCAGTCCCAGAGCTCTTTGGGATTCGATATAACGGACTTGGGCTTGGTTCCGGGAGTCAGGATTTCGTATAAGTTCAAAGTTCCAACCTTCGAGAAGTACAACGGCACTGCTTGCCCAAAGACCCATCTGCAGTCATTTGTTGGGAGAATTGCCGCTCATACAGACGATGAGAAGTTGTGGATGTATTACTTTCAGGACAGCTTGGTGGGAGCTTCCCTTGAGTGGTACATGAAGCTCAGCAGGGTCAATGTCAAGAGCTGGAAAGACCTCGCTGAAGCCTTTGTGAGGCAGTACCAATATAACATGGACATGGCTCCGAATCGCACCCAGTTGCAACATATGGCTCAGACAGCAAAAGAAGGCTTTAAAGAATATGCCCAGAGGTGGCGCCAGCTAGCTGCCAGGGTGCAACCCCCCTTGTTAGAGAATGAAATGGTCGATATGTTTATGGGTACCCTCCAGGGGGTATTTCTTGAGAGATTGGCGTCAAGTTCTGCTACTAAGTTCAACGATATTGTCATTGCGGGAGAAAGGGTCGAAACGCTGTTGAAAATGGGGAAGATACAAGATCCCGGTGCTAGTAGCTCAAATGGGGCGAGGAAAGCTTTTAGCGGACCTCCAAGAAAGAGAGAAGGCGAGACCAATGCTGTATTCGGCCGAAGCCAGGGTCGTGGGTACAGAAGACCTTATGAGCATATGGCCGCTGTTACCATTCCTGCAGCTCCCGTACAACAAATGTTACCTCCACCACAACAACACCAGCAACAACAACAACCTCGAACCAACTACCAGCAAAGACCATATCAGCCGAGGCAGACTCGCCCGGCTAACAGGGTGATTGAAGCCATTCCAATGACGTATGCTGCCTTGTTGCCGAGACTACTAGATTTGAATCTTATCCAACTGAGGACTTTGGCACCACCACCTCCTGGAGAGCTTCCAGCTGGTTATGATGTCAACGCGCGATGCGCCTTTCACTCAGGAGCACTCGGGCACTCAACCGAGAAGTGCAGGGCGCTGCATCACAAAGTTCAAGATCTTGTAGATTCAAAGGCAATCAACTTTGCGCCACCACCGAATATCAACTCGAACCCTATACCTAATCATGGCGGGGCAAGAGTTAATGTTGTTGAGGGAGATGACAAGTTGAGTTTGGTGTTGAGTATTGATGAAGTCAAGACGCCTTTGAGGGTGGTGAAAGAGAGACTGTTGAAGGGTCAAGTATTTCCTGGTTGCCATCTCGATTGCGAAGACTGTCTAAATGCTGTGAATGGCTGCGAGAGATTGAAGATGGGTTTGCAAGGGTTAATCGATGATGGGTCTTTGCAATTTAGCAAGATTAGTAATGAAGAGGCTGATGATGTGTCAACCATTACTATCTTCTACGATGAAGCTGACATGCCCGTCAGACAAGAGCCGGTTACCATTTACGCTCCTCAGATTAGTCCCGTGACTATAACTGTACCTGGGCCAATGCCATATACCGATGATAGAGCCATTCCGTGGCATTACGGTTCCGATGTCTATGTGGCGGGACAGAAGATGGAGAGTAGACCTGTTGCTGACTTGACTATTGAGAATGTAGGAGGTGTTGGGGGTTTTACTCGAAGTGGTCGATTGTTTGCTCCCCTTGCACTGAGAAAGGATCCTGAGGCCGAAGCTTCATCCAAAGACAAAGGAAAACAAACTGCGAATGACGAGTCAACTACTCCTGTGGCTGGGCAGGGGACATTTGAAAAGGAGGTAGAGGAGTTCATGAGGATCATCAAAAGGAGTGACTATAAGGTGGTTGATCAACTGAATCAGACACCTTCAAAGATTTCTATCTTGTCACTGCTGATGTGCTCTCCCGCGCACCGAGAAGCATTATTGAAAGTACTTCAAATGGCCTACGTTCCTCAAGAGATCACTGTCAATCAACTCGAAGCTGTTGTTGGGAGTGTCAATGCTAGCCATGGTTTGGGATTCACAGACAGGGACCTCACTTCGGAGGGAAGGAATCACAATAAAGCACTGCATATCACGATGGAATGCAAGGGCGCTGTGTTGTCTCATGTTCTTGTGGACACAGGCTCTTCTTTGAATGTGCTCCCGAAGAAGGCGTTGATGAAGCTTAACATTGATGGGATTGTCCTAACGCCGAGTGATTTGGTGGTTAAAGCTTTCGATGGTTCAAAAAGATCAGTTTTCGGAGAGGTTGAGTTGCCTGTCAAGATAGGCTCTCAAGTCTTCAAGAGTGTCTTCTATGTTATGGACATCCAGCCTGCGTATAGTTGCTTGTTGGGCAGACCGTGGATACATGCAGCTGGAGCATTCACTTCAACCCTGCACCAAAAGCTTAAATACGTGGTGGACGGCCAGGTCATCACAGTTTGCGGGGAAGAAGATATATTCGTCAGCCACCTGTCGACATTCAAATATGTAGAAATGGACGGAGAAATTCACGAGACTTTGTGCCAAGCTTTTGAAGCAGATGTCAGTATCTTGACTCCGGTGAAGAAAAACAACGAAGGCACGTCAATTCATTCCTACCAGGAAGCAAAGGAGGTTGTCCAATCAGGCAATGCCCAGGGCTGGGGCAAGCTGTTGGAGATGGAAAAGAAGGATGATAAATTCGGCTTAGGGTATCAGCCTGGGGAGTCTACTCAGAGTGGTAAGGCCATCACATTCACAAGTGCTGGGTTGCTCGACCGTGATCAAATTTGTACGGCAAGCCAAGACGAGGATGGTGACAGAGACTGGGACAACAATTGGATCCGCCCGTGTGCACCCGGCGAGGAGCTAGGAAATTGGTCTGCGGAAGACATTGTTCAAGTCACCTGGCTCTCAAAGTAATTGCTTTGTTTCCTTTTATTAGCATACTGCATTGTCAAATCCAGCATTCTGCCCAAGATGCTTGGATCCATTGTATCGGGCCACCATGTTTTGTATCGCATCGTTATTTTACTATGAAATAAAAGGACATTTTCAGACAAACTGTGTTCCCTGTCTTTGTTTTTAAACTTTTTCACAAAAATATGTAAAAATGGCAATGTGTTTTTTTCATTTTTGTTGTGTGTTAGTGTCTCTTTTCAAAATAAGCAGATTCTGAATAAGCACATCATTTGTGCAGTGTTGATCATCCGGATTCCACGGATAACGTTCCTGCTATGACTATGCATGACTTTGATAATCCAGTCTACCAAGCTGATGAAGGGGTTGAGGAAGACTGTGACCTCCCTGAAGAGTTGGTCAGATTGTTGAAACAAGAAGAACGAGTTATTCAGCCTCATCAAGAAGAGATTGAGACCATCAACATTGGCAGTGAAGATGCAAAGAAAGAAATCAAGATAGGGGCCAATCTACAGGCTGACGTCAAACAAGAGCTGATCAGTATGCTGAGAGAGTATGTGGATATCTTTGCTTGGTCATATCAAGATATGCCAGGGTTGGATACCGACATCGTGATGCATAAGCTACCCCTGAGAGAAGACTGTCCTCCTGTAAAGCAAAAATTGAGAAGAACTCTCCCTGACATGGCGATGAAGATCAAAGAGGAGGTACAGAAACAGTGGGATGCCGGATTCCTTGCCGTGACTAGTTACCCGCCGTGGGTAGCTAACATCGTACCAGTACCTAAGAAGGACGGCAAGGTCCGAATGTGCGTTGACTATCGAGATTTGAACAGAGCAAGCCCAAAGGACGATTTTCCGTTGCCAAACATCGACGTGTTGGTCGACAATACTGCTCAATTCTCAGTGTTCTCCTTCATGGATGGATTCTCCGGTTATAATCAGATAAAAATGGCACCGGAAGACATGGAGAAGACAACGTTCATTACCCCGTGGGGAACATTCTGCTATAAGGTCATGCCCTTCGGTTTGAAGAACGTTGGGGCAACTTATCAACGGGCAATGTTCACGTTGTTCCATGACATGATCCACAAGGAGATCGAATGTTATGTGGATGATATGATTGCAAAGTCCAAAGACGAAGAGGAGCATTTGGTTAACCTAAAGAAGTTGTTTGATAGATTGATCAAGTACAAGCTGAGATTGAATCCGAACAAGTGCACTTTCGGAGTGCGTTCCGGAAAATTGCTGGGTTTCATTGTAAGTCAAAGAGGAATTGAGGTAGACCCTACTAAAGTGAAAGCTATTCAAGATATGCCTGCACCAAGGACAGAAAAGGAAGTGCGCGGGTTCTTAGGTAGATTGAACTACATTTCTCGGTTCATATCTCACCTAACTGCCACGTGCGAACCGATATTCAAGTTGCTAAGAAAAGAGCAAACGGTCAGGTGGAACGATGATTGCCAGAGAGCTTTCGACAAAATAAAGGAATACTTACAGGAGCCTCCAATTCTGATGCCTCCAGTGGAAGGAAGACCGTTAATCATGTACTTGACCGTGCTAGAAGGGTCGATGGGGTGTGTGCTCGGCCAACATGACGAGTCCGGTCGAAAAGAGTACGCCATTTATTACCTTAGCAAAAAGTTTACCGACTGTGAATCCCGATACTCACTGCTCGAGAAAACTTGTTGCGCTTTGGTATGGGCTGCTCGCCGACTGAGGCAATACATGTTGACCCATACTACACTTCTCATTTCCAAGATGGACCCTGTCAAGTACATCTTTGAGAAACCAGCATTGTCCGGAAGGGTTGCTAGATGGCAGATGATTTTAACTGAATACGACATCCAGTACACTTCTCAGAAGGCCATCAAAGGAAGTGTGTTGTCGGAATACCTTGCTCAGCAACCTCTTGAGGATGACTATCAGCCGATGAGATTTGATTTCCCTGATGAGGACATCATGTACCTCAAAACAAATGATTACGAGGAACCACTTCCGGAGGAGGGACCTGACCCTGAATCCAAGTGGAAGTTGATGTTTGATGGGGCTGTCAATATCAATGGTCGTGGAGTTGGTGCCGTACTTATTACTCCTGAAGGTGTTCATTTACCCTTCGCTGCCAGAATTACTTTTGGCTGCACCAACAATGAAGCGGAATACGAGGCGTGTATAATGGGAATAGAGGAGGCAATTGATCTTCGGATTAAGAACCTCTATATATTCGGAGATTCAGCCCTCGTCATTAACCAAATTACCGGCAAGTGGTATACACATCAAGAGCATCTAGTTCCGTACAGGGATTATGCTAGAAAATTGTTGACATTCTTCACGACAGTTGAGCTCAAATACATACCGCGTGACGAAAATCAATTTGCCGATGCTTTGGCCACTCTCTTTTCGTCGATTAAAGTCCTGCGTTGGAATTTTGTGCCTAGAATTGACATCTCCAGGCTTGACTCTCCAGCTTATGCTTTCTCTGTAGACGCTGTGTCTGACGAGAAACCTTGGTATTTTGATATCAAGTTATTCCTGGAGAAGCAAGAATACCCAACAGGGGCATCTTCCAAAGACAAAAAGACCTTGAGACGACTCGCTGCTAGTTTCTTCTTGAACACAGATGGGGTTTTGTACAAGAGGAATTTCGACATGGTCTTGCTCAGATGCGTGGACAGACACGAAGCAAGTCTGTTGATGCAGGAGGTTCATGAAGGATCCTTTGGTACCCATGCAGGGGGCATGCTATGGCAAAGAAACTGCTGAGATCAGGGTATTACTGGATGACAATGGATGCAGACTGTTGTTCATTCGCTCGTAAATGCCACAAGTGCCAAATATATGCAGACAAAGTGCATGTTCCTCCTAACCCGCTCAACGTCATGTCATCTCCTTGGCCTTTCTCTATGTGGGGCATTGACATGATCGGGAAGATCGAGCCAACTGCTTCGAACGGTCATCGCTTCATTCTGGTCGCGATTGATTACTTTACCAAGTGGGTAGAAGCAGCGTCTTATGCTAATGTCACTCGTCAAGTGGTGGCAAGATTTCTGAAAAGAGATATCATATGCAGATATGGAGTGCCCGAAAGGATCATTACTGATAATGGTTCTAATCTCAACAACAAAATGATGGCAGACTTATGTCGGGACTTCAAAATACAACATCACAATTCTTCTCCTTACCGGCCAAAGATGAATGGTGCGGTAGAGGCAGCTAACAAGAATATCAAGAAGATTGTGCAGAAAATGGTTGTCACCTACAAGGATTGGCATGAGATGTTACCGTTTGCTTTGCATGGGTACCGAACGTCAGTCAGGACGTCGACAGGGGCAACTCCCTTCTCTCTAGTGTATGGCATGGAAGCAGTCCTGCCTGTTGAAGTAGAGATTCCTTCACTGCGCGTGATAATGGATGTCAAGCTGGATGAGGCTGAATGGGTGCGTGCTCGTTACAATCAGCTATGTCTAATTGAGGAAAAGAGATTAGCGGCTATCTGTCATGGTCAGCTTTATCAGAGGAGAATGAAGCGGGCATTCGATCAACGAGTACGTACTCGAGAGTACCAAGTGGGAGAGCTTGTATTGAAGAGAATCGTTCCTCCAGGTTCAGATAACAGGGGCAAGTGGACCCCAAACTACGAAGGACCATTCATAGTGAAGAAAGTATTCTCAGGAGGAGCACTGATGCTCACCACTATGGATGGAGAGGACTTCCCATCCCCTGTTAACTCGGACGCAGTTAAAAAATACTTCGCATAAAGAGACCCGCTGGACACAAAAACAGAATGTAAGTCCAGGCAAGAAAAGGGCATCCCGGCGAGCTAAAAACAGAATAAAAAGCTCGGGCAAAAATTAGGGAAATAAAAATAAAAAATGTACACCCGCTGAGTTGAAAAGCCACATTGGACAGCTCAGGCAAAAAAGGGTATCCCGGTGGATTGAAAACCCGAGAGGGCGATCCACGCAAAATAAGGGAATAAGCGAACAACTGTGATTCGAGTTATTTGAACTGCGTCATCGTTTTGGACAGTTTGACAATGTCGGAAGGATAGGAAACAGTTCCCTAGTCCTCTCAGAAAGCTAAAACAGAATGGAAAGTCTTGAAGACATGCAGGTCATAGCGGAAATGGAACTCCTTGGAATGCCGTGTACATTGCCGTTAGGATAGTTTCTTTTCTCAATTTCTATAGTGGCTACCTCTTTCCAGGTGGTTGCTTCCTGGTGTAAATCTTTGCCTATTCAGAGGCTATCCAATAAAATAATATTCAGTCAAAAAGCTGTGTGTGTTTATTTTTGTGTGCAAAATGTCCTGAATTTTTGGCAAAAATAGCATTGCATCCAAACATGGTGATAATCTTGAAAAGAAAACTGACATGCAGGGAAACTGTAATCCTCTTTGAGTGTCGGGTGACGATGGATGAACCGATCATTCCATGCAAATCCCCGGGACACACGTGTGTTTTCTGTTGTTGCAGGTTGCAGGATGGCGTCACATTCTCTCAAGCAATGTACTCTTCCCCAGTAGAGTATTTCCCCAAGCAGAGATTTCTTCAACAGGTATCTGAAGCCTGGCATCTCTGACAGAGATTTTCCTCCAACCAAGCCTTGGCGGCAGCCCAAGCAGGTTCTTCTTCCCCAGTGAAGTAGCAGTCCATTCTTCCCCAGTGGAGTATATCCAGCAGGTGCCTGAAAGCCTGACATCATCAGAGATGGAATTGACAGTATTCTATCCCCGGCAAGAATTCTTGCCTATCAGGTACCTGAAAGCCTGTTATCCCCTCAGAGTCTTGAATCGTCAGATGCTCTCCCCAGCCAGAGTATTTGCCCAGGAGGCTTCCCCAGCCAAGTATGAAGATGATCCTGTCCCCACAGAGTTCATATTTAATTTTCACTTCCGTCCGTGAAATATTTCCCAGCCAAGTTGCCATACTTTTGGGTATTTGATGATACATCCAGGTATTCATCACCTCAGTCAGAGTTGAGTGTCCAGACCTCTTGACTTGTCTTCCCCTGCAGAGTTGTATCTCTTGCTGCCAATCAGGCATTTGTCTACCGCTCGTCTGCGTTTGTCAACACTCGTTTGTGTTATCCCTAAACGGAGTTTTCCCCAGCATTGGTATTACTGCTTTATTGTTGCTCGTCTGCATCTTTCAACACCCGTCTGCGTTGGCTCTGTGGTTTGCTCGTCTGCTTTTCCCCAACATTGGCTAATGGTTACCTTGATATTGCTCGTCTGCAATTTTCCAACACTCATTTGTGTTTGGTTATGATAGTTGTTATTGCTCGTCCACAACTCCTCAACACTCGTCTGTGTTCTGATATGATATTTGTTGTTGCTCGTCTGCAACCTCCCAACACTCGTCTGTGTTTGGTATTAGATCCTTCGCTGCACTCGTCTGTGCCTTGATATGGATTCTCTGTTGTTGCTCGTCTGCAACTGTCCAACACTCGTCTGTGTTTGTTTGAAGCTCGTTTGCTTTTATCCCCCAGAAGTCGTTTGTGTTCTGAAGCTCGTCTGCTTTGCTTGGATACTCGTCTGTATCATCCTCAGCACTCGTCTGTGCTAACTTACATCTGAATGTGAAGATTTGTTGTTTACCCTGATATTTCTGTGACTACTCCAAATGCTCGTCTGTGTTTGAATTTCTGGTATTCGTCTATACCAGTGGCTGATACTCGTCTGTATCATTGCCTGAGACACTCGTCTGTGTTTCTCAGATCATCGTCTGATACTCGTCTGTATCATTGACTTATGGCACTCGTCTGTGTTATCCTGATGATCATCCAATACTCGTCTGTATTGAAGAGGTTTCGAATCCTGACAGTGGGAATTAATGTCGAAATGGTTACCGGTCCTGGCGTAACAGGTAAATCCGAAGGAGGCTCGTCTGTCTCAAGCACCAATTATGGTTGCTGCACCTGGCGTCACAGGTTTGCTCAGAAGACTCGTCTGTCTTATACCATATATCCGCGGATAATATATGAAGAAGGTTCGTCTACCTTGATTGCATGTCTATCCCACAGACTTAAGTGCATTACCGGTCCTGGCATAACAGGTAAATACGAAGGAGACTCGTCTGTCTCATGCTATATGCATTGTTTTGAGGACTCGTATGTCCAGCTCCTGGCGTCACAGGATTTGTACGGAGACTCGTCTGTCTCAGATTATTGTATTGCAGTGTTTTGAGGACTCGTATGTCTGGTTCCTGGCGTCACAGGATGGTTTAAAGACTCGTCTGTCAGTTTGTTCTTATTCTGGATATCAGCTCAACTTGGAAGAAGCTCGTCTGCTCTTTTCTTCACCTCATATATCCAGAGCGTCATCTGGTTGGGTTTATTTCCCAGTGTTGCATTCTTCGTCAGAGTGCACATTTCAGGTCTTTTGGTATTCAATCACAATTTATCTTGAATGGTCGATAGCCCGTACTACCGTCCTTTTCAGATTAACAGATGATTGAATAGGGGCAGCTGTAACACCCTAAATTTGCCCTCTCCATTTTTAAGCATCATATCACATCATATTCATCATACTCATATCATTTCCTCAGCATCATATCATGGAAAGATGAAGCATAACATTCGTCATGTCCAAGCATCAGCATATGGTCATCTGTGGAGTTCCCAGAAGCACTTCAAGCCATGACAAGGGTCCCAATGAGTTTGTACAAGTCTTATGGTGAGTCTACACTCCATTTACAAGATCAAGTCCCTTGGCAAATGCTCAGAAGAATTCATGATAATCAGAGATCTCAGGACAAGGCAAAGCTCCTATGCAAGCACTCAAATTAGGGTTTGGGATTCGATCACCAAGACTTCACAACTTTGGCCATTTAATTTGGGCAAAGTTTTCTATATGTCAAGAGAATCCTAGATGTTAATTTTTGTGAGAAAAAATTTCATGTGGAGGTCAGAGAATTCTTCGGTTGCTTGAATGCGAAGCAAGAAAGTCAACTTTGCAGTCAAAAAGTCAACGTGAAGATTTCAGAGTTTTTAATCAGGATTATCCATTTGTGAGGTCATATCATGTCAAGGAATAATTCAGTTGAGCTCAAATGTCAAAAATCGGGAGTATGCAAAAAGTTACTAAATTTGGAAATCTGGAAGTTTCCATTTTTTGGAAATTATTTGTCCCGAAGCTTCAAGCTATTATTTCATGTGCGAAAAAAGCTCCGAATGATTTTCCGGTGAACACGAAAGTTGTGGAGCATGATTTTCCCTTTCCAAAAAGTCGTAGAACGCTTTCGTAGCATTTTCAGAACTCAAGTTATGATTTTTTGAAGGTTGAGGCACTTGTAAGATTTGGTGGACGTGTGTCACTTAACAGTTGGTTTGTGTTTTTTTAGAAAAAAAATATATATAAAAAAATAATAAAAAAAATAGAAAAAAAAATGGTTATTTGTGGTGTAACATTTTTTTTTTATGTGTGCAACCATGTGATAGTAGGTCCATTATATCATTTATGGGACCAAATGAGTAGATAGCATAAGAAAGTAGTTTTTAAAAAAAAAAGAGAAAGTGATAGCATTTGGTGGTGGTGAGCGAAAATGAGCATGAAAAATCAGCATCTCAGCCACTTGCCACGTGTCACTCTCTCATTGGCCTTGAGGTCATGTTTTCGTCACTTATTCACTGAGGCGTTAATAGCATGAGGGTGGGAACAAAAGTGAGGGGAGAAGAGGCCACTCACAGAAAAAAGGCACCTCAAGTTTGTTGATTTTCATTATTAAAAAGGGGTTTAAAAAATAAGTCAGCAAGGGAGTGAGAGAGGGTCACGAGATTTTTGTGAGTGGAAAGAGCAACAAATTTCGCCAGCACGCCTCTCATCCGCATTTATACACACCCTCACTATAAAAAATCAGAGCAAGAAACTTCAGGGAGATTTTTTTCACTCTTTTTACGCAAGAAGCATCAACCAAACTTGGCGTCCCTCTCTCTCTAACATCATTATCATCTTCACCATTTCTCGAGAATCCGATGGGCTCTAGTTGATGGTGGGAAGACTCACAAAAGGCTGTCTCTTCTATGCTCCAATAGAACCGAAGCGAAACGACTTTATTTGTCCAATCACGAGCTCAAAAAGATACGCGGAAACTGCTACATCTCTGGATTTCTTTGGATCTTAAGACAAGTTCAATAGCAGGTTTGGACATCATCTTCATTTTACTTCGATTTCGATGTATTTTAGCTTGTTATATGTTAAAGATGCTCAATGTGTGTTGTCTGAAGTAAATAGAAATGTTTAGAATGATTAGATCTTGGTTTGAAGTTTTGATGTGTGAGTTTGTTCGTTTCAGTTTTCACCTTGTGTTGGTTGTTTGCGGAAACTAATGGCATGAGGTTGTTCATCGCGTTTCGTAGATTATTTTTCGTTTTTATTTCATTGAGTTTCGTTGATTTTTGAGGGAGATATGAGGGGATGAAGTCGGCGGCTCATACGGTTTCCACCATCAGCTTTCGCATTTTACTGGTTTGCTTTTTGTTCTTCATGGCATGGAAGGAAGAAGATGACGACGTGTCATCTTGTTATTGGATAGTCTTTTCTGTTTTTTTTATTTTATTTGTTTGTATTTATATTTTCATGTTGATCATTTAAGTGTGAGGGTGCCCAATTGATTCTAAGTTCACCTGAGATTGCATGTCTTTCATTTCATAAAATAATTTTCAAATAATAAGAACCCATTAATGGATGAGAGTGGGTCAAGTTCGCGTGGGCCTAGTACTTTTAATATTTGCACCACCCGAACGAAGCCCAATTCCAGTTTCAATGTATAACACTTACTGCATACACCACCTTCATTTCCTTTTCATTTTCTTTCTTTTTTTAATTTCTTTTATTAATCAGTTTCATTTTAATTCAAATAAAATAGTTTTAGTCACTTAAAAATTCCCAAATAAATCATGAATGTTTCTTTGTGTCTCTAAAATTTTGTCACATTTTTATTTTATTTTTTTCATTAATTAGCGTGCCAGAATTAAATCACCAATGTACATAGCTTCTTGTGATCCATTTCTTGACCAGTCTGTTTTGTAGATTTTCTATAGACTTCAATATTTGGAGTTTTGATCCCATTCTTTTTGCATTGTGTTCCTAAGATCATCTAGTTGTCATGTGATTTTTCTCAGATTTTTTAAAAATTTATTTCTTGAGTTTTGGTCAGGTATCTTGTGATATAAGTTTCTGTCCTAGCCTGTGTTTGTGCATTCATTTGACCTAGTTCCTTTCTGAATTTTTGCAAATCCTTTTGGCAAGTTAACATAATGTGTTTTAAGATCATTTGGTTTCAGTTGTAGAATTTTTAGATAGCTGTTTGATTATTTGTGAATTTTTGTTCTCACCTTGTCCCATTTTGCTTCTTTTGGTTCATTAGATCTCTTATAGGCTTAGAAGGGCACTTGTGCCAACTTCTCCTTCTCATTCGGGGTTCCTTTGGGGTATGAATACCTTCCTGGCCTTAGGATAGGTCTTGGTTCTTCTGATTTTTTGGGTTTGCTTTATATTCAGGTCGTTTGTTTCTTTAAGTGTTTAAATTCCATAGTTTGGTTCCGTTGCTTCTAGTGTGACATTGTTTGGTATTGTGTGACTTCTCTCTTCACCTTGCTGGCCTCTTAGGCCACTCTTCATACCATTTTGATTCTGGTTGTGAACTTTGTGCTTGTATTCATTCGTGTATGCTAACCTTGCAGGAGCTATGGTAAGTGTAAGATGTGGGAATTGAGTTCCACATCTCTAATTCTTATCTCTTCCTTTTATGTTTATGTGAAATAACCCTCTTTTGTTGGGCTTAGGCCTTTCTCATCCCTTCTTCTATCTTCTTTTTCCTTCTTCATTAGGGTAGAAACCTCACTAACCCTTAGGACATCCATGCATGTGAATACTTAGGATTATTTTAGTCCCCCTTTAGAATTTTTCCTTTGAGATCCTTTTGGTTCTTCTTCTCTTCTCATCTCATAACTCTAAAAAACACTTTAATAAAGGTGAAGTGATACATTGATCCATAGCCTTATTCCATGAGGTATGCTTGTAGTCTTCCCATCTTGGGATAGTACATGTTTACCTTGTGATGCACAAGTCTGATCAAGGTATCTTCTTCATAAAGAAAAGCATAAAAAAAACACTTCTTCACCTGTAAATAATCAAAACATCTAATAAGTAAACAAGTTAGTGAGCTTATGCCCTAATCTTTGGGTTCGAGTTTTGGGGATCTTCTCCTTACTTGAGTGTGCTTGTTCTATTATTCCATCTTGGAATGTAGTGACAAGTGCACATTCCATGGAAAAGAGCTTGAGTTCACTTCCTTGTGACACACTCATAAAAGCTTCTAAAAAACACAAACAAACAATAAACGTCTTTCCTTCGGGAATTCTTTCCTCATCTCCTTCGCTCCGTCCGCGAACTTGCTCCCACTTGTCACTTTGCAAGACGGTTACGCACTCGTCGTCCGAGTCTGCAACACCTGAGCAATGACATAGGCAGTTCAAGCCTTAATTCACAAGCAATTTATTTTTTACCCCTAGTTAGGGGAACTACGGCGTCTCTGATCCTCATTATCCTGATGAGGTACGTAGGCAGCGGGGTAGGGCCCGTTCGAGCACAATCTTTATTTTCCCTACATTTTTCTCTTTTGCTTTCTTATTCAGTTCCAGTTTCTTTTCATTTTCATTTCTTTTGCTGCAGTTTTCATACCCTCACCCTTTTGAAACAGTTTCTTTTGCAAACGTGGATCCCGTCGGGTATGGCGGACGATCTGGGTGCTAATACCTTCCCAGGTCGTAACCGACTCCCGAACTCAGTCTCTTTGGTTCGCAGGACCTGTGTCCTTCCTCTTCTTTTCTTCTGGTTTATGCAGCATTACCATTCCCTTTCTTCAGGGATAAAAATGCCTGGCTGGCGACTCTATTCTTTATCCGCGCCACTTTCGCGTTTGTACCAGGATGGAAATCCCGGGAGCGACATATAGTCATGCTAATATACACTCATGTAGGTGTGCATTAGCAACATATATCTTAGTGTATTTTTGTGTGGATCCTACCATTTTTTAGTGGGACTCATATTAGAAAGATGAAGAAAAAAATCGCTAACACACACCCAAAAAATAGACTAATTTACCTGTTTGTATCCTCCCCGGCTCACAAAATCAAGAGCGTCCATAATCGAACGCGGAAATTCGTTGTATTCAATCTAATTGGTTATTGTTTCGACGACGATCCTCCAAATCTTTAGATCTCCAATTTTTAATTAGAATTCCGCAAAGTAGAAGAAGAAAAGATTCTAGATCCAACTCCAGATTTACACTGGAAGCACCGAAAAGTGAAGATAATTTTCTTAGAGATTATGTCGAGGATTCATAGATCGTCTTTTGATCTAACATCGTCTTCATCTTCCTTCATTGACGTCATACTTGTTGTGGCACTGTCAAAGATACGACAAGTTCATAGTTAATAACCAGTGTAGATCTAATATTAAGCCGTCACCCATGGGTACTAAAGGATTTGTGACCGCTGGACAAGATCTTTGCAGGTTGGGTCTAGAAGGTATGGATGAGGCGCGCCGACCTGATTATACCTTTTTTCTTATCACTTAATTCAAATATTACTAGAAGAACAATTAATTCCAAAGACAATTGTTGGTTAAGCTACCTCTTCCAAATAACATTGTTTACCCCAAAAATTGGTAAACAACCGCTGGTCCTCTGAAGATACCAAAAATACCCTCAGTTACTCGCAGGATCGACCAGATTGATCCTAGGACATGTGCTAAGAAAATGGTTTTGATTTAGTATATCACGTTTTTGGGAAAAATGTCTTGAATCTTTCAACAAGATTCAGAAATTGTTTAAAAAAGAAAATAAAGTAAAAGACAAAGGCTTTCAAAATAAATCAAAGTAAAGACAATGCTTAGAATTTTAAAAGAAAGTAAAGGCAAGGCTTGAAATTAAATGAAATTTAAAGACAAGACGAGGAATGTTAAATTGCTGGAAATGTAAAAGAAACGCAGTAAATTGCTGAAAGGATAAATGACTCTGAAATGTAAATTGCTTTAAAATAAAGGCTTGTAAAGGATAAATGACTTCAAAAGTAAATGACTTGAAGATAAATTTGACATTGAAGATAAATTGGTGGTGTTTCAATCACGTATATTCTCATTGCATTCGTTTGTCTACACGCAGATACTTTGAGTATACGGAGTTACTAGTACATATGATTTCACACACTTATTCTAACACTAGACTAAGTTATTTATATACATTACAAAGTAACCGCTCTTGACGGTTTATCTTACAAATATCCTAAGATGGTGACACTTGTTCCACTATATGCTGAAGAAGTTTCATCTTGCGCCACTTGTCCCTGTCTTTGAATTGAAAACTACACATTTTCCCTCCAAGATTGAACGTGCAAAAACCTTGGTAACTTCCATCTTCGTCGAACATACACTTGGTCGAATCCCTCCAATACTTAGAAAATATTTCAAACTTAGAATTTCACTAAGTATGAAACTTTTAGGCAGGTTCCTTCGACTTTCATCCTTTAGTTAGTTAGGTCGAAACCTTACTTTTAGCTTATCATAAGAAAACTCCTCAATTAAGGAAAAATAACCTCATTAATTGCTAGCGTCGAAATTTAGGGATAACAAGTCTCGGAGGGGGCATAAAGAAATATAGTCGGTCAAAGAACATGAATGTTAAAATTACTACAACCTCGGGCCACCTGACAAGTGCAACATGTTTCGTCGGGACTAAAGTTCGCACAAGATAACCTGGAAACGACACCCTAACTACGGTAACAAGGAAACCAAGTTCCCTCGAAAGGTACCTCTGGTCGACAATTACCCATGACCCTTCGCCCGACATCTTCGATCCTCGAAAAGGTGATCAGATGAAGAGAGCATGTCAAGCTTCTTTCGTGAAAATCAAGAGATGGACATTCCTGGAGAACTTTGTCCTCGTCTGACCATACTCTGGGTCCTGGAAGATTATGACTGTAAGCCTAGAGCCAAAGCTAAAGTGGTGTATAGCCGAAGGTATATTTATTTAGTCATTTTATTATTTCACTATAATAAACTTACTTCATTATGAAATTAAAATATTGTCTTCTATTTTTCCCTATGGAACTTTTGTTGCCTATTTCTCTTTGGGGCTCTAAAGTCGAAGAGACAGAGAATAAATGCATTTTATGAAGGAAAATATTACACACACACACACCTTTGTATGTTCGATACTGACTAAACACATTTCTACGTATTTGACATTCCTTAAGCGCGTCCCTCGCACCTCTGCGTGTCTGATACTAACTAAACACATTTATGTGTATCTGAAACGACTTAAATGCATCTCTCGCACCTCTGCGTGACTGATATAGACTAAACACATTTATGTGTATCTAACACGGCTTAAATGCATCTCTCACGCCTCTGCATGTCCGATACAGACCAAACACATTTATGTGTATCTGACATGACTTAAGCACATCGCTCACACCTTTGTGTGTTCGATAATTCCTAGATACATTTTTGCATATCTTACACAGCTTAAATGCATATCTCGCACCTTTGCTTGTCAGATACAACGTAAACACATTTCTCCATATCAGATACAGCTTAAACACATTTCTTGCATGATTGTATACACGATACAGACTACACGCATTTTTGCGTATCTGATATGGCTTAAATGCATTCTTGCTTAGCAGGTTCCCTTTGTCCTTCAGATCTAACCAATCCAATGGTGTAGACTATGGAACCTAGAGACATTGAAGTCAATCTGAGCCTATCCTCGAGGCAGGGATGGGGATCCCACCCTTGGTCGGGGAACAGTCCGTTGTGACACAAATCACTCTACAAAAAGATAAATTCATTTCATTGACCCTATTGAGCACAAGCCCCATCGGGGAACACACCACCAACACACTCATTACAACATACAAATTGATACGTTACTATAGGGAGCACTAAATGCAACATACAAATGTAGCAAACAAAAAGGATAGATGATGACCTTCAATGCAATAATCAACAAATCACAAATATCGTTGTTGAGAAAATACGTAGAGCACATCAAGTACCTCGTCGCAACAAGACACCTCATTCCCTTTTAAAGGAAAGAAATCAGGATTATCACCCCTAAGAAGACAATCTTTTGCATATGCCAAAGCACAGACTTACTACTCAGCAGAGAACATCGACAAAACCTTGTGATCCACAAATCTTTTATTGCAGGGATGCCATGTGAACTCGGGCATTACTAACAACCAAATTTACAACATAACAACAACAATAAATTGAGACAAGTTCAAAAATTTAATGCTCAAATTATTGAGGTAAACATACTTGTATAAATATTAATTGCAAAATATCCTTTTTGGTCCATTAACTACACCATTGGATTCATATTGGTCCCTTAATAATTTTTTGTGTCAGATTGGTCCCTTAACTATTTAAAATGTGTCATGTTAGTCCTTTTCGTCTAATTAGCAACGAAAAAAAAATTCAAAAATCGATCGCTAAATTCGTCGTTAATTAGACAAAAAGACCAACATGACGCGTTTTAAAGAGTTAAAGGACCAGTATGACACAAAAAATAATTAAGTGACCAATCTGAACCCAATGGTATAATTAAGGGACCAAAAAGGTTTTTTTTTTTCAATATTAATTGTTATATCCGAGGCACAATAGTCTGGAAATGTTACAAGGACAAAGATAGTACAAATAAAAATAGAAAAATAAGAATTTGGTCAAGCCCAATCCCCTAGAGCCTATGTATCAGGACCAATATCTTGAACACCCTCGAGGGTTGTATGGAAGGGTTTCATATCCTTAATTGGAATCTCAGGAGTTGGGCAAAACTTCTTCGCTTGTTCCACAATTCGGTCGCAGACCCTAAACACGGCTTGCATAGTCCGTCAGAGGGAACCATTAAGTGATGCCTTTAGACTGACAACCTCGTCTTTAAGAGTTTCCAATGCATTGACATAAGCCTCGACCTTTTAAAGAAGAGACTTTCGATCCTCCTCTGCACGGTGATTCATATCAACAACAAACTCAGAGGCTTGTTAACAATGTTTCTACTATGCCTTAAGAGCAACCTCTGGCTTGGTTACCCAGGTGGCCAAAGTAGCAAGGGAATCATGGATCTTCGCCTCATATTGCAAAGAGATAGAAAGACAATCCTTTTTCTACAACTCATCAAAATCCTTCTAGAGAGCATATACTTTTTCTTCATAGATTTTCATTTCCCCTTCCAAGTGTCCCTTTTCTTGAAGAGATTCCCAGGAGCAGAGACATCTCCTCAGTCAGCAGCAACAAGGAAAAATAGAGATGCAGTCTGGTATATATTGTGAGTGACCTCAGAAATAAGCTACATCTTATCCCCATCAAAGAGATTCTGAATGAAGAATAGGTACAACATCGACACAATAGGAGCAGCTTCCCCAAGAATGTGAGCAAGCTAGGAAGATAAAGGATTTGGTATCCCCAAGATGGGAATTACTTCCCCTAATCACCATCCTCAATAAAACGGGCCCATTTAGGGGAACCCTCTAATAGGGGAGAGTGTTGATCTTTTTTTTGGGCCTTCTTTATTGGAATTGGACGCGATGGTACCTCCCTCATAGTCATAGTGGCCACAATATTAACAAGTTGGACAATCTCTAGTTCAAGAGTGGAACTTTCATCAAAAGAGATATGAGAAGGGTTCGAATAAGTAGCAGTGGTAGTCGAAGGGGGCATCACAACCTTGATACCCCAAGCATTAGCAAGGGCATAAAACATCTCCAAATTGTTCATATAATCTGCAAAATGCAACACACATTAAAAACACCTAAGACTTCGTCCTCGCTGAAAATATATTTTCTTTTCTCCCGGTTAATCACACTCACCATGGCGTAAGTTTAAATTCACCTCTTCCTCACCTCAGTAGGCGGCACCTCATTGGGGCCAAACCTTTCTTCGTAGTTGAGGACGTGAAAAATAAGAGCATAGTCCCTCTTTCATCACCATCTTGTCAGGGGGAAAATGATTCAACCTGGTGCAGAAGGAAGAGATGTCTCGGTTGAAGTGAGATGATGAGCAATACTTTATATATGAACTTCTACATAAGCGAAAATATTTGGAAGGGGATTAACACAAGGTGAAATGTGCCTCTAACGTAAGGGTCCTCACAAACAAAAATGATCCCTAGGAAATCACCATAGTCCTGGGTGAAGGGGTCGAACCAAGGATTTTATGGATAAAAACTGATAAGCCCTTGGTCATAAAAGTTTCCCAGAAAATAACACTTTAGGTGGAACTAATTAAGGAACAATCTGAGGGAAGGACCTCAGGATTTATGCTCAGCATACAAATGGAATACCCTTATGAAGGCTCAGGACCTCAGATGAAGCTGGGAATGAGCAACTTTTAAGTGTTCTAGGACAGTCACTTCGAATTTGGAGAAAGTTAGTCGCAGTCATATCATTGAGAATACACATTAATAAAGAGGACCGCACAATCATTAAAAAAACTGCATATCCTCTTATTTGGTATCACTTGAAGATTCGATCCTTCTAGATGAACGTTGACCATGATACTTGTAGTGTCTATAGTCGCACATGTACTCAAAATGAATGGAATACCCACTATTTCTACGTCCACCCAGTCTTAATACGCTTTGTCTGGATGATATCGAATATCCAAGCATGCCTTCACTTTAGCATCGTTGTGTTCATAGATATGGGTCTTTGAGAAAAGCTGGATAAAGCTTTTAATGTGCTCTCTCCTTTATTGGTTTGCTTATATTTCCTTATCGGTTAATATGGGAGGGGCATAGGGACCTCGACATGATTAACCTCTCAGCCAACATTTGACAAAAAAAACTTCTAATGAGTATGATGAAAAAGCTCATTCCTCTAAGGAATATCCACATACCCCTTTTTAGTCATAATCATCAAATAAAGGTATAACTTCTAGTTCTGGGTGATTATGATCGAGATAAGGAAGATGAGAATCAAGGGATGTCTCCATTCTCGATGTAAATAAGTTTCCACCTAGGAATCGCTCATTAAGTTAACTATATTATTATTCATCTTGACTAAAAAACAAGAAATGCTTAAGCAAAAAATTAAGTTCAAGATGGTACCTGCAGAGTGAGGTTGATGAAGCTTAAGAAATGAAGAAATAAGAGATTTTGATTACAGAACCGCAATCGTCCTGGTTAATTCTCTCATGAAGGAAAAGTAAAAGTTGTTTTTCAATAAAGTGTAGGTGAATAAACTTGAAAGCCAAAGATTGCAAAATGTTTCCAAAACGCTCAATTTCTCTTATTTATAAGCAAAGACACTTGGATGATGCAGATTAACTAAACGAAGGAGTTATGAAATTAACGACTAGATATATCCTTGGAGATACATGAAAACTCGAGTGCACTCAAGTGCACTAGAAGGTGTGTCATGCCCTAACTTATCATGTCAACACACATGTTAGAAAAAGTCGATGGAACATTTCAATGATGGAAAACTGACTTCGAACGTTTCAAGTCCAACTCATCTTGGACAACGTCTTGGAGGCCAACCAAAATGGCTAAAGGTTTCCCCATCTCATTCAGTAATTGGAAAAGCCTTGGGGGAATTGTTCTGGGCCAGCCAAAGGCCAAAGATCCAAGATATAATTCATCATGAATCCACTGCACTTGACCCGAAATAAAAAGCCAGTACACCCGATAATCAAGGTACACACTTTTGATGTCCATTTTCAACATATTCATCTTGAATTGACTTGTGTGTTTGAGTTCTAACCATATAGGTACATCCCATGTTGTCGTCTAGGAGATAAATACCACTGGTTCAAGAGGTTTAGTTTCCAACTACATCTATTTCTGAACCCGAATGTAAGAAAAATAAGAGGGGGCGGATGGAAAACTTTGAAGGCAAGGAGGTTTGATCAATAATTAGGTTACCGTTCTGAGATAACACATTAATAAATAAATTAATCAATATTAATTAACTATCACAATTTCTGGTACCAAAAAAGTAATGGATCACCCAAGCCTAACCCCAAGTCTAGTCTGATCTGAATCGAGTCGAGTCGGACGATAGTCATCGGGTGCATGTGTAATGGTTTATGGTGGTGCACTCTTACCATTTCACAAAATTGCGTACCCCTTGGGACACATCCCAAGAGGCCAACTTACCTTCTATAAGCACTTCTAAAGGGTGATATCTCACACGTGATGATAGATGCCAATGTCTATCCACCAACCATCAGATGCATCAACTATGTTGATTTCAGTTATCATAACAAAAGTTACTCATCATTTAGGTTAGCTTGTGCATTAGGAGAAGCAACGTGTTTTGGCCTGCTACTACATCATTTAATTGTATGACCTAGTTTTCCATAGTTGTAGTAAGTGAAAGTATCAACGTCATTTCTTTGAGGTGGTGGTTGTTGCCTAGCAATTAGAGCACATTAATAATTTCACAAAATTACATACCCCTTAAGACACACCCCATGAGGTAAAATTTAGAGCTCAATTGTGAGAGGAAAAAATGGTGGAGAGTGGATCTGGCATAAACTTGGAAGAGAAGGCGGTTTGGTCAACAAATAGGTTATCGTTAATGACATCATATTAATAATTAAATTAATTCATATTTATTAATTATCAGCATTTCTGATAGCAAAATATAATGGATCACCAAAGTCCAGGGCTAGTCTGGCCCGATCTGAGTTGAATCGAGTCGGCTAAACGACAATAGACACGTGTATGATGGTGTCTTCTTATCTTTTCACAAAATTGCGTACCCTTTGGGGCACACCCCAAGAGGCCAACTTACCTTATATAAGCACTACTAAAGTGTGTTCTCTCAAATGTGGGATTTTAATGAACTTCTTTAAACTCACATCTTCACACACTACCTCATACTTGTGTTTAATTCTTACCAACTTAAAGCCAACAATTCCTTCCAATTCTCAACTTATCCTTTGATTTTCAACAATTCCCGACTTAAACTTAAAAAAAATGTTTTAGAAGTAACGTCTTAATGTTTCTAAGAATGTACATAAATTGAGGTGTCTACGACTAGAACTTTTGCATAGTAAGAAAGATTTATATTTAACAAGAGTGACTCATTGTCTTGAACTTTATCTTAAATATCAAACCCACACACAACTCCGTTTTAGGGTGTATTCTAAAAGTTTATGCTTTAATAGCCCTACACGTCTATTCCAATTTAGTGAAGGCAAAATTTCATAGAACCCAACCTAAATTACACAGTGACACAAGTGAGTCTATCAAGAGTACTCTTGTATCTAGGTACTCCACTCATACAGAGTAAATATCTCATTAAGAGTTTCTATTATTTCATCCTCATATCGCTTTAGGATTCATACATCTCTTTATTTATATTAGCATAATCATCTCATATTACTCACAACTTATTATTATCCATCAAATCTAATTCTTATAATCTCGGATTCGACCAAATTACCATCTTGAACAACTCATTTATCTATTGGCATTAGTCTCATCTACTTAAATGTATGATGAACCAAACAATAAGGGTTAATAGTCATTTACCCCCTACAATATAGGCGAGTTTTGATTTATCCTCCTTTAAAAAAATAATTTTGGATTACCCCCTGAATTTTTTGGGTACTCCCTAAACGTGTAAAAATTAGGGAGATAAATAAAAAATATATTTTTTATAGGGGATAATTTTTCCACCTGGGAGCAAAAGACTTAGAATTTTAAAATTACAGGGGGGTAATCCAAAAAAATAATTTAAAAAAGATAAATCAAAACACGCCTATATTGCAGGGGATAAATAACTTTTAACTCGAAAAATAATAGATCACCATAGCCCGGACCGAATCGGTAGACGACACACATTATGGCTTATGGTGGTGCACAATAATGAATTCCCAAAATTGCATATGGTGCCTCTAAGAGGCCAATCTACCGTATTTAAACTACTAAAGCGTGATATCCCTTAAGTGTGAAACTTTTATGAACTTTTTCAAATTCACATTTTCACACACTAGCTCATATTTATTCCAATTCTCAACTAATCCTTTGATTTCCAACAAGAAATTTTGTGACACTTTCTCCTAAGCCTTTATCAGAATCAGCGGTTCAAGCTGAAACTTTACTTCATTTATTATTGCCTGAGTTATATGGTGAGTTTGTTGGTTTAATAGTATTGATAGAAAAGAGAGATTTCCAAATAAAACAATGTGGAAATAGAATATTCATTTGATCATATCCATTATGTTCACTTACATTCATCAAAACAGGTCAAGCCAGAAACGGAAGAATTAATGATACGTACCGACTATTGAATCGGTCATGTTATAAAATTGGTTAACATACTCATGTGATTAACAAACAGGAGGTTTCTTCAAACATACTCATGTGATTATTCATTTTAAGAGACAAATTATGTGTCCCTAATTGTAGCGGTAAAATCATGAGTGTAAGCTATTGGTTAACTTAACTCAAAGTAAACAGAGTCGCCACCGCGCTTTTATTTTATTCCAAGAGGAAAGGGAAAAAAGAGCGAATAAATCCTAATGAATCTAAAAGCAAAAAGCTAAAAGAATCGAACAGAGAACGGGTAAGGGGATATGTTACACAATGGGAAGGTTTTACGCACCCAAAATGTCTGTGGTACTCCACGGGAACCCTTTGAAAAATTTACTGCTTTTGGTTTGAAAATGGTTTGTAAAATGTGAGTGGAGGGATGAGAAAAGAATTGTTTTTTAATATTTTTGTGTTTGAAGAGACGATTGTCTCATGCCTACGTACCCACAAAGTGCAATGCGAGATCAAAACCTCGTAGTTCGTGGTACAAAATTTGAAAAGAAACAATGAGTTGAATTGGTTTTAAAATGTAGAGATAAGTCGTCATTCTTTAGCGAATAATTCCGCTAGAAAGAATGAATCATATCTAAACATATGAAAAGAAAAGTGCATGAGGGCACAAAGACAATTGAATGAGTTTTGAATTTTTTTTAACGTTTTTAAGAAGAAAGTTTCGATATGCTTATGTGGTTTAGCATTTATTAAGAAACGAAATGAAAAGGTAAAATCGCATGACCTAAGTCAAGGTTTGATTGTGAAAACATGTGAAGTTTGAAAACAAAGAAGGTTTTGAAAATAGGAAGAAGATTTGAAAATTTAAGAAATGGGAGGAGATGAAGGGACTATCCTAAAACTTGAATGTAAAAGTTAAGAGAAGAGAGATCAAACCGTATGGTGAACATTCTTCAAAGCAAACGGATTTCCATCTTCAAAAACAAATGAACTCAATCGGGGCCAAGGTCTTCAATCCATAATAACTTGAGCAAAGGGAGAGATCCTAAAATCTAAGTCCAAACTTCAAGTCCAATGCTAAGGATAGTGGCCATAGTCCGAAATTAAAGTCACAAGTTTTTTAGAGGTTTAATCCTTTATTAATGTTTTTGTGTCCAAATGGACAAATAGAAAATCAATCAACAATAATAAGAGCAAATAATAAACATGATATGGATGAGTAAAGAAAAATAGAATAAAGGCAATAAAAGTGCAAGAATTTAAATGTTAGTAACAAAAGAAATAAAAATGCAAGAATCTAAAATATTAATAGTAATAATAGAATAATAATATTTACATAATAATGGTATGGTGAACTTAATCAACCACAACCAAGAAGGAAAAAGTGATCAAAATCGAAGGCAACCGGATCCGCTTAGCATCTTACACTATAACGATTAATCAAGGCAAACCGAATCGAATTCAATGAAATTTGAAAGGCGATTGGGAAACCCAAAGCACCTACGCATCAAACATTCATAAGTCTCGATTCTTGATGCAATATGATTAACCACTTTGGGATTACGCGATCAACAAGAGATCCGGTCCACAAAAGTGCAAGTACCCAATTAGATTTTTATTCCGAAGTCGGGACACATTTAGGTCTATGTTAAGCAATCGCCGAGTAATTTACGAAGTAATTACCCTAAAAATGAGGTCGGTCACTACCAATTAAGGTGCATAATGTTAGTGTTAATGCATGTGAGATAATCGATATGTAAATCGTTATTTGGACGCGATACCGCACAAAACTAAAGATGAAAACCAAATTGAGTTGCATTTATGGTACTCTTACATCTTTAAGTTCAATCACTCATCTTGGTGGATTCAAGCATGAAAATGTATCACTAATGCAAAGTACCTTAAATGGATTAAATAATCAACTTAAAGGTAGTTTTGAATTAATGAACATTAACTACTCTAATCAACACCCAAAGTCCATTGAATTTAAAGAGAAATTTCTCCCAAAAATGTTTCTCAAGGTAAAAAATAAAAAGAAGGAGAAGGAGAAGAAAGAGGAAACAAAAAGGGCTTGAAACAAGCCAAGAATTCAAATCTGACTTGCGTTAACCGGTTAACGCATATGGTTAACCGGTTAACGCTGAAGCAACAGCAAAAAAAATGCAGAAAATCAGCATTGATCCATTTTCAAAATTCTCTCAAAACGTTTAATGATCATGATCTGAATTTGCACGAATTTTAAAACCAAAATACAGTGGAATCCCTGCAATCAAACAACAAATAAATATCCAAAGGATCTAGAACCAAAGGAACCAAAGATCTACATCTTGAATTGTTGATGGTGAGTATGGGTTTGTGGAAGGAGAGAAATTACCAAAGTCACTTCTTCAAATTGAACCAAATCAAGCTAGATCTACTGCAATTGATGAACAAGAGAATGAAAGGATGAAGGTTTAGCTCAAGTTAGTCAAGAATTCAATGTGAATTCTTGATAACTTCAAAAGAAAGAAATATAAGCTTTGGGAGAATTTTGGTGTTATGGGAGTGTTATGCAAGAGGTTTTATGGCTATCAAAAGCTTGTAGAAATTTTTGCAAGGTGAATTTGGCTCTCTAAATCTTGTTAAATGAATGAAATTGTGGTCCTATTTAAAGGCCTTAGGTATGGAAATTTGGTGGAATGAAACTTGCTTTAGTAATTTGAATTTAGGTTTGGTAATTGGAATTTTAGTGGGAAATGGAAAAGAGTGGTGATTAATGAGGGTTTATGGTAGGAAATGATCAAAGTGATGTAGAAAAATCAGAAACCAATGGATCTAGAATATTCCAATTAAATCAATGATCAAGTGGTGTTGAATTTGAATAAAATATTCAAATTTCGCACTGGTTAACCGGTTAATGTATTTGGTTAACCGGTTAACCAAGCTAAAATTTGAATATTTTGTTCAAATGTGATTGTTTGGTTTTGCGACCCGATTCTTGTTGTACGTCGAAGAAGTAAACACATGATCCTTGGAAATCCTTTGAGTGAATCAATTAATTTGGGAAATCTTTGATCAGATAAATTTGAATTATTTGCGGATCAACTTCGACTTTTGTCTGCGAGATTTCGCTCGAGCTGCAGGATTGCTATTTTTGGCATTTTCACATGGCTCCTCTTCCTGGAAAAAAAAAGTTAGCAAAAGGAAACAAAAATATTATTTTTTTTGGATTTTGATTAATGGTTAGTAAACATAAACAAATAAAGTAATTAAAGACAACGGTGATCCCCTGCGAGGCATAATCCTAACCCGAGAAGAACCGTGCAACCAGTGCGATCTTGTTGTATGCAAGATGCAGATGAAATGCGAAAAAAGCTTAGGACAAAAATTAAGGTGCAACACTAATATTAAACCTAGGTAACACATGAAACAGGACAAGTTTCATCAACCTACTTTTATTTAGGGCATGTTCACATATGAATTGCATATATGACTCCATGGAAGAAGTTACACATAAATAATGATTGGTGAACTGGACATGCGTCAAAAGCAGAGAGAGGCTACATTGCTACACCAATTATAAATCAAGAAAGTTTACAACCAATTGGCAGCTACAATTACAATAAAACACCCTATGGATGCAGAAACTGAAGGCACATGCACAAAACTGGAGTTACAAGTTCTTATTCTTAAAGTCCTTTACAATGGGAGTAATAAAGTAATCTATTGTTTTCATTACAATCTTGTTATTCTACAACTATTTCAGGAACTGTTGTATGTATGGGTTTTCTATACCTTTTAAGAAGCAAAGAAGAGCATACAACACTTACAGAAGAAAGAGCCATGCATGCACCAGAAACCCATGGTGGCAGCTTGATACCAAGTGAAGGATATAAAACCCCAGCTGCAACTGGTATAGCAACAACATTGTAAGCCATTGCGAATATGTAATTCAATCTAATACGATCAAACGTCTTCCGAGAAAGATGGATGGCTGTGATCACATCTTCCAAGTTATTTCTCATCAACACGAAGTTAGCAGCTTCTATTGCGACGTCAGTTCCTGCCCCTATTGCCATGCCAACGTCAGCAGCAGCTAATGCTGGAGAATCGTTGATACCATCACCCACCATTGCAACTATGCTTCCATCCTTTTGGAATGAACGAACAATGTCGGCTTTTCCCGCAGGCATCACCTCTGCCCTCACATCTTGGATGCCAACCTGCCATGCAAAACATTTGTCATCACAAGTTTAACAAAGTCGTCTGTTTTGGTTCAGAAAAATAAACAATGCTAGTTATCAGAAAAATACGTTTTACTGGCAGCACAAAAAGAAACATGGTACAGTTATATACAGACCTCCTTGGCTACAGCATTAGCGGTTCTCCAGTTATCTCCTGTAACCATAACAGGTATGACACCCATTTTCTGGAGGCCCTTTATAACCACAGAAGCTTCTCTTTTTAGTGGGTCTGCAACCCCCAAAGCTCCGATCAATATATTATCATATGATACTAGTATCCCTGTCTGCGCATTTTGTTCAAGCTCAGTAACAAAATTTTCCACTTCTTCTGAAATATCAATATCATTTTCCACCATCAACATCCTGTTGCCAACCTGTTGAGCATATGCTGCCTCTCATAAGAAAACTCTTCACACAAAAATATTACAAAACAATAGTAAAGTGACAATACCAAAATATGCCTCCCCTTAATAGAGCATTGAACACCTCTTCCTGGGAGAGCAGAGAAGTCTGTGACATCAAAAAGCCACCCAGACTTCACATCATTCTCTGTAGTAGCTGAAGAATCATCAAAGAAATGAAAATGGCGTGCATATGCTAGTACTGCTTTTGCTAGTGGGTGTTCACTGCTAGCCTGAATTATATAAACAAATAAAATAAGTTATTGACTTGCTATTGGTTCCTCTAATATAGAAAAGTAAGTTTTTCCGACAAATTAAACAAATAAGAAAATAATAAATCTACTCCAATCTTATTGCTTATCCCATGCCCGTGATGGCATGAAATAACTAGTGTGTATTGCTCATATTTATTAACAAGTGGATAGTTGCTTGAGCGTAGCGAAGTTGAGGGTTAGGTTAGGACTGTAGCATTTAAACACAAATTGTAATCTTGTAGCCCTAATTGTGATTAATAGAAATCACAACAACCACTCCGCTGTCAAAGATGTAAGCACAAATGGTCGGACTCTAATTAAATTGTGTTTCTACTTTATCGTATTTTTGGTAATTTATTAGTTCCCAGATGCTGTTTACCAACAATAAGGTGAAGCTTGTTAGGGAGTATGGAGAGAACAGGGAGTAACAACGGGCTAATATCTAAGACCACCAAGAGACCTTGACACCACATTTTCACACAAAATCTCAAGGCATTGAGTATATGAGCCCCCATCTCTTTTATATCCTTCAATTAGCCTATTCCTAGATGACGTGGCACTAATAACTCACACTTGAATTCTAACGATAACACAGTTAAAGAAGTTAAGCAGTCTGTGACAAGAGGAAGGGAGGAAAAAAAAGATATGGGACAGTATAACAAAAAGACAACAATGGAAAAAAAATCAGAATTCACCTCAGCAGAAGCCACCAATGTAAGAAATTCCCCTCGTTGCATTCTAGTGAATACCTTGGCAGAAGTAACACTGGCTTTTCCCTGAGTTAGAGTGCCTGTTTTATCAAATATTACATACTTCACCATCTGAGCCCTTTCCAAGGCATCTCCTCCTTTAATTAATACACCATTGTTAGCCCCAACCCCTGTTCCCACCATGACAGCTGTTGGTGTTGCTAAGCCAAGTGCACATGGACATGCAATCACCACTACAGATATTGAGAACATTAGGGCAAACACAAAGTGATTTCCATTTTCTGGCAGCCATTCTTCTGGGTAAGCTCCAACGGCTCCAGCAATATACCTGCAGATAATAAATTCAAATTTAAAGATAAGATCATAAGATTAGGAATGAGAATTTCAGTCATATTAGAAGTCAACTTAAGCAATATAACAAAACCAGTTAAAATGAACTTACCAACCCAAAAATGTCAACAAGGCCAAAGAAACAACGGTCGGAACAAATATGCTTGCTACCTGCCAGAAAAGAGAACAGTACCCGAGTTCATATCATATGTGAACCCATTAACTACTTGATGTTATTGAATCGGCAAAAAAAAAAAAAAGAGCCTACTTTTAGAGCATAATGAACAAGCAAAATAAAAAGCTTAAGTTGATTCCTTAACACCATTTTTTTCAGAAATCAGAGAGCCTTCAAAATATTACCCCAACTATGCAACCTTAACCAAATGTTGATTCCAAGCTACTCAATGTATCTTTTATAATCTAACACATGCTAAATTTGGAAAGTTTTGCATAACAATAAAAATGCAGAAAAAACCACCGGCAAAACTACCTCCGGTCTATCACAAGAAACATTTTACAGAACAGAAGATATGTTTCAGACTAAAATTGTATTCTTCATAAGAGGGAATGATGAAATTTAGTTCTACATACAGAAACACGTACACAATGAAAGTAACTCCCATAGAACATGAAGGTCAACAACCAAGACCCAAATACTTACATAATCAGCAAACTTCTGAATGGGAGCTTTGGACATCTGTGCTGTTTCAACCAAACTTATTATTTGGCTCAAAACTGTATCAGATCCTACTTTGGTAGCTTTAATGTGAAGGACGCCATGCATATTTATTGTACCCCCAATAACAGAAGCATTCACCTCCTTCAAAACAGGTACAGATTCACCGGTTACCATGCTCTCATTTACATAACTTGAGCCCCAAGTAACAATACCATCAGCAGGAATCTTCGTACCAGGAAGAGTTTTCAATGTGTCACCGGGTTGAACAAGCAAAGAATCAATTTCTCTTTCTTTAAAAGACTTACCATCTAGAAAATCGACATACTTATTAGATTATTATTGTTAATGAATTGATGACGTCTAAAACATTAGAAAAGAAGTACCCTTAGGAAATGACATTTCAAAATATTAGACAATCATAGTCAATCATTTCCTCTTGATTACGAGAACAAACATAGAAAATGAAAGTAATATGCACCTTTATCATTAATAATTAATAAAGCTGTTGCAGGAGCAAGTTCTACTAATTTCTTGATGGCATCAGATGTCTTTCCCTTAGCAAGGACTTCCAAATACTTCCCCAACAAAACAAATGTTATAAGCATAGCACTTGTTTCAAAGTAAGTTGGGGACCAAAATCCAGTAAGAGCACCATATAGAAGAGCATAAACTGAATAAACGTAAGAGGTGGTAGTTCCCACAACAATCAACACATCCATGTTTGTTGAACCATTTCTAAGAGCCCTTCCAGCTGCAATATAAAAGCGCTTCCCAATTCCAAATTGGATGACACTCACCAATGCCCATTTCACCCAATCACCTATGAGAAAAGGCCCACGTCGCCGAAGTAACCAGGAGTACATAAATGGTATATGAGGACAAACTACCTTCATGAAGAAGAGAGGAACCTGATAAATGCATTAAGCTAGAATCAATTCAAAAGATCAAACAAGAACATAAAAACATAAGGTATGCTAGCACAGTATCAGTAATTGACTGTGATCACAACATGTATTTCTTAATTTTAGGATAGAAATTAACAGAACATATGTAATTTATCTTTGTACAGATTGGAATCGAAAGTTATTCAGTAATTTTGCAAGTGATTTCAAATACCCCAAAGAAATTGTGATTCATGATCACATGAAAAGGAATACCAATTAATAAAAAAGATTGTTATGTAAAGAAACCATAAGATTGTTAGGTAAATTGAGATTAAATAAATACTCACACTAAGCAACAGGCTGGAGATAAAGACCCGAAATATAGATGAGGTTTCTTCAACATCTTTAGAGGCCGTCCTTGCATAAGGGCTTTTAACATGTACTTCAAACTTTCCATTGCTTTCCCCGTGGATCTCATCAACTAAGGACCTTGGACTGAGAACTTGAGGATCGAACAGAACATCTAATTCACCCGATATCCGGTCAAAATGAAACCGCCTTACTCCTTTCATGTCACTAAGCATACCTTCTATAACTTGTGCGTCTATTAGACTGTACGCACCAACTACTCCAAAAACTACTTTATCCTGCTCATTGCTCTGTACAAATGCAGCTTCAAAGCCAGAATCTTCTATTGCATTGACTATATCCTCTTTACTAATTACACTTGGATCATATTCGACTTCGCCTAACGAAGTAGCCAAAGCTACAACGGCCCTTTTAACCCCTGGAAGATTTTTTAAAATACCTTCAACAGAATTTACACAGGCTGCACATGTCATACCTCCAATTGTGAACTGTCCAACCAGGGTTTCATGTGTAGTATTTCCAAGTCCACCGGATTCGGGTAATATGTCTGCTCCAAACCCTGCATCTTCAATTGCATTTTTAATGTCTTCATCCTGGAATGTAAGTTTCAAAAATATAATTCAATATCTATTGATATTGAATACAAACTTCTGGTAGTAATTCATACAGGCATTTTGTTATAATCTTTCTTGAATGGTGAATTATACAGATGCATGAAGATAGAAGACTGGTACAAGCTGGGGCGTATGCGAGGGGACTGCCAATGTCTCACATCGAGACAATTTTGTATTCTTCTGTATATTTTCTCATATACATATTCTATAGTTTTATACATGCAAAATTACAAAGTGTACTTAATAATCAGTTTGGTTGAGATTATTTTCAACCCAGGAATGAAAATTGTGTCTTCCAATGCACTCAATCAATTTAGTGCAGTGTTCGGTTACAAAAACAAGGTGGCAAAAAATCAATTTTGAGACCACAAGAATTGATTATGAAAGCAATACAACCCTTATGGGTTGAATAAAATCATTTATGGGAGTGGGACCTATACAAAACAGTTTATATTTACCTATCTAAAGTGATTCCACTTTATCATTCGGACATGTTTGGTTAAACGGTGAAAAAATTGATTATGTAAAATTTATTTTGTCTAAATGTGACTTAAAGGAAAAGTGAATTGTGTTTGAATAAATTGTAAAAATCACTGTTATACTCAAAAGCTACAAATTCTACGTAAAATCAATTCAATTTGAGAGCAACCAAACATGTTAAAATCAATTCTAAACTGCACTAAAAAAACTTAAGCGGTGAGGAAAAAAGAAAGAACCTTGAGCATAGCAGGGTTGAAAACTACGTCTGCTTTGCTCTGCAGAAGAGCAACCGAAGCACTGAGAACTCCGTCAACGGCCTTCAGAGCTGATTCGATGGAATTGGAGCAAGCAGTGCATGTCATGCCGGAGATTCTCACCTGAATTCTTCTTCTCTCATCGTCAATTCCGTCGCGGAAGTCAAGGAGACGTGCGTTTTCCAAGTCATCGGAATTATCGGTGGCGGAAAATTCCCGGCCGGCGGGTAGAAAAGTGAGCTGCAAGTCTCTGACATTACCAGGCGCCATTGGTGTAGTGGGAGAGGAGTGAAATTGAGATTTTAAAGAGTAAAAATGATGGAAGCAAAATAAATGGTGGTGAAAAATGAAAATGATTCGAAAGACTCAAACGAAGAGGAAGATGAAAAAATTCACCACTCTTGTTGACTACTTTTATTTGTGTTGATAGTACCTTTTTTTGTCTTTAATTATTAATTAATCTCATTAAAATTGCGTAATAAATAATAAAAATAATAATTTAATTGGAAATTTGACTTTTATTTTAAAATCTTATAAAATATTGTAAACGGATAATATGATGAATTGATAACATAATTTTTTTTATACTATCAGTATATAATACTTAATCTCATAAAAATAAAATAAAATAATATATATAGTAAAACTTCAAATTTATAAGCATAAACCTATCAGTAAATTAGAAGAGGGTTATCTTCGACGCTGTTATATTTGACCAGTAAATGAGATATACTGTACAGTCTTTGGCACACACAACTAAGGATCATTTTATAGGAATTGTATGAATGCATTTAAGGCACTCTAAAAATTGCTATCACATTCTTGTAAAAATATAAAAATATTTTTAGGGAGAAGTTTTATATATAAATTTTATTGAAAAATTTTAATTTTTAAGATTCATTGAATTATTATATATGAAATATATCATATATACTATATATTGATTATTCAATCAATTTTAAAAGTTATTTTTTTTTAAATAAGATTAGAGAAAATATTTTTAAATAAAAATAGGATCGTGCTAACGTGTGTCCTTATGACACATATTAAAGATTCTATAATTAGTAAATATTAAATGCAATGAAATTATATTTAAAATTTTAAAAAATTAAACACACACATTTCAAAAGAATATTTCTATAAATAAGTTATTAATATGTGTCCTTAGGGCACATCTTAGCATTTCCCATAAAAATATAGTAACAAATGTATAATTTTCTATTACACATATATAATTTTCTCATATTTTTACTCCCTAAATGATATTACCTATAGTGAACATTTCACAATAAATTAAGAAAACAATCAATGTTGTATAGAAAGAGAAATTATGTATCATTACAATATTGTCCTTCAATTATGATAGAGAGTTTATTAGGAAAAATATCATTCATTTTGTATTGAAATTGTAAATTGACTTAAAATTAGGGACACGTTTTTTTTTTCTTCAAAGTGATTTATAATTTGGGACGATCAAAGTATTCAAGTACATTAGTCATATTTTCATTAGAAAATAATAAAAAATCACATCTAAGGAATTTGTATCTAAGTTTTCTCTTATTCTTAGATTTGGGAGATACACTTCCCGATAGAGATGTCAACTTGCCTAATTAGTGGCGATCACCGCGGAGATTTCCCGTTTGGGACCCAAAGATGAAGAATTTTTTTCGCGGGAACGAGGACAGGGAACGAAGTTCCCCCGAAGGCACTTTGGAGATGGGGATGGGAAACATATCCCAACCCCGTGGAGTTCGCGCCCCGCACTTGAATATCATAATATCATAATTAATATGCAAAATACCCAAATTGGTCCCTTAACTCCATCACTGGGTCCAATATGGTCCCTTATCTCTAAAAAGTGACAAAAATGTCCTTTAGTTTATTAAATTGTATCACGTTTGTCCTTCTGTCATCAACTGTTAGTCAAAGTCAAGTATCATACACATGTGGGGCTTAACTTGGGTGACTCATCTGCCATGTAGGGTGTGTTTACCTTAAGGGTGTGTATACAAACTAATTTCAGTCATATGTACAAAACTTAGTGAAAATAGAAAGAAGGAACCCTAACACAGCGCAACTACCATTGAAGCTTGAAGCATCATAACCAGCTACCATTGAAGCTTTAAGCATCATAACCATTTCTGAAGCATAGTTTACCAGGTATTCGATTTTACAAGTTGAAATGTTATTCGATTTCAGTTAGTTTAATGATTTAGGGTTTTTATGTTTTAGGGTTTTTAGGATAAGTTACTGATTTAGGGTTATTAGATTTCAATTAGGGATTTGTGTCAATAGAGATGAGTGAGTACCAGAATCTTACAATTCACCACAATGGTGCATTTGTCGATGACGAGCTGAGTGTATACGAAAGGGGGATTGCAGAATTGAAAATAGATGTTGATAGATGGAGCTATTTTGAACTGCTAGGTTGTTTTAAGGATTTAGGTTACACCTGTATTGGGAAAATTTACTATAAGGATCCACAATTTGGGATGAACACCTTGGTTGATGACAAAGGAGCTCTAGAGATTGCTGATTTGTATAGGGTGCACCTTAGGGTTGACATATACATCATACACATATTGTCACAACCTGATTTCTATGATGGTCCACTTGATGAAGTAGAAGCAGATGTGATGGAAGAGGATGACACTGAAAAAGTTCTTGCTGCAATGCTTGAGGAAGTTAATATTGAGGTGAATAATATTGAGCCCTTGAATGAGACAACTCCAAGGATGGAATAGGGTGCTTTGAATCAGAATGAAGGGAATAATAGTGATCCTATGAATGTGAATGTTGAGGTGAATAATATTGAGCCCTTGAATGAGACAACTCCAAGGATGGAAAAGGATGCTTTGAATCAGAATGAAGGGAATAATAATGATCTTGTGAATGTGAATGAGAGTGAGAGGAATAATACTGATGATAGTGAGGATGAAAACTTCAATTATGATAGTGCAATGGAAGTTGGTTTTGATGATGAGGAGGGTGATATGATGGAATCTGTGAATGATCATGAGGGGAAGATCAAAAAGGGTAAAGAAAAGTGTGAAGATAAAGTTAGTGATAATGAAAGTGATGATTTACACAATGGGTGTGAAAGTGATGATACTAGTGATGCTGTTAGGAAAAAGTACCCTATTTTTAAATCACAGAAAGACATGTCAAATTTCAAATGGGAGGTTGGGATGTATTTCACAGCCAAGGTTGATTTCAAATAAGCTATAGCATCATATGCAGTGCAATCTGGCAGGGGTCTTAGGTACATTAAGAATGACAAGGTAAAGGTGAGGGTTAGATGCAAGGAAGAATGTGATTGGGAAGCCTACTGTGTAAAGTTACCTAATGAGGATTCTTGGAAACTAAGGAAGATCATAAACAACTATAGTTGTAGTAAAGAGTACAATGTAAAACTGATGAGTACAAAATTGTTAAGTAAAAGGCTACAAAATTCAGTGAAATCCAATCCAAGATTGAAGCTTAGGGACATAAATGAAAAGGCACAAAAAAATGGAATGTAGGTGTTAGCAAGCAAAAGGCCATAAGAGCGAGATTTGCTGCTAGAGACATGGTAGATGGTTCTTTTCTTGGGGACTATACAAGGATCTATGACTATTGCCATGAACTTTTGAGATCTAACCCAGGTTCTACTGTGAAAGTCAATGTGCATCCTGTACCAGAGGGTTCTGCAGATCATAGACCATATTTTAAGAGGCTGTACATATGCATGCCTGCTTGTAAAGAGTGTTTTAAATTATGTAGATATTTCATTGGGCTAGATGGTTGTTTTTTGAAAGGGTTGTGTGGAGGGAAAATCTTGGCAGGCATTGGTAGAGATCCAAATTATCAAATGCTACCAATAGCATTTGATGTGGTTGAAAGTGAAAATAAAGATAGTTCAACTTGGTTCTTGGAGCTTCTTATTGATGATCTAGGTGGGAGAGAAAAGTGTTTCACATACACTTATATATCTGATCAACAAAAGGTAAATACTTTCTAAGTTATATTTTCTAAGTTATGTTTACTTATAGTTACTTATGTTATTTGTACTAACTTGTGTTATTTTTGTTGTACAAAGGGTTTATTACCTGCCATGGATGAGTTGCTACCTGGAGCTGAGCAAAGATTCTGTGTCAGACATCTTTATAATAATTTCAGAAAAAGATATCCAGGCAAGAAACTCAAGGAAATTATCTGGAAAGCTGCGAAGTCCATATATTACCAAGCTTGGGAAAGAGAGATGAAAGGGATGAAGGAAATCAATGTGGAAGCATACAAGCACATGATCAGCACTCCACCAAGATATTGTAGTAGATCATATTTCAATACTCATAACAAATGTGATGCAGTCCTCAACAATATGTCTGAGACATTCAATAGTGTTATTCTGGATTCAAGAGCAAAACCACTAATTACTATGGTGGAAGAAATAAGGATATATATGATGGAGAGATGGGAAACAAATAGGATGAGGTTTCAGAATATGGTTGATGGGGAAGTCCTACCAAACATAAGAAAGAAAGTTGATAAAACAAGCTCTTACACCAACCTTTGGATTGTCAGGTATATGAATTTCAATTGGTATAACAATTTTGTGCTTATAGTAGATTGTGTGCTTATAGTGATTTCGTGCTTATAGGATGGCTACTGAACATATTTTTGAGGTGAAGCATCTAAAAAAACAAGTTGATAAATTCACTGTAGACCTTAAGGAGCAAAGTTGTTCATGTAGAAGATGGGAGCTGACAGACCTTCCTTGTGTACATGTCTTATCAGCCATGAAGAGTAGAAACTACAACATTGCTGACTACATTCCAGAACATTATAGAAAGGAGAGATACATGGAGGTCTATCAGTTTGTTATTTTTCTAGTTAATGGTTCTAATTTGTGGGCCAAAATGATTATCCAGATGTGCAGCCTCCTAAGTATAAGAAGATGCCTGGAAGGCCAAAGAAAAGAAGAAATTTAGAGCAAGATGAGATTGATGGTTCAGACAAAAAGATGAGAAGGACTGGGTTTAATGTTAGGTGTAGTAGGTGCAAAAAAGCAGGTCATAATAAACTGACCTGCAAGGACCACACCGGTCAGCAAGTATCACAAGGCCAACCATCTAAAGCATTTGTTCAGCAGCCATCACATGTGCAATATCAGGCTTCACAATCTCAGTAGGCTTCACAATCTCAGCAGCCATCACAAGTTCAATCTCAGCAGGCTGCACATGTGTCATCTCAGCAGGCTTCAAGGAAGGCCAAGCAAGATCAAGGAAGGCCAAGCAAGTTATCTTTCAGAAGGCCAACTAAGTCTTTCATGCCCCCATGCCCAACCACCAGGATGAGTGCAACCAAGACTGTTGTAGGCCCAACAACAAGGAGAAGTACACCAACAAAGAGATCAACCAAGACTTGGAAACTTTAGGCTTATGCATTTTGTTTGGACTATTGTATTTTGTTTAGACTAGTAATGTGTTTTGTTGTATTAAGACATATGGTATTTTGGCAAGGCCTATGTTATGTGTTAAGACATATGGATATGTTAACAATTATGTCAATTATGTTTAGCAATTATGTTTAGAAATTATGATCACAAATAAGGCTGATAACAAATGCTAACATTATAAAGCATTCTAAAAACAGTGAAAACAAATGCTGATAACAAATGCTAACATTATGATATTGTCAACATAACAATAGCAAGTAACATTGATCACAAATAATCCATTACAAATGTCAAATTGGTACTGTCAACTACAATGACAACAAATTGATTCAACAACGTCAACAACATCATAAAGCATTCTAAAAACAATGAGAACAAATTGATTCAACAACATCCTAAAGCATTATAAAAACAACTACAACAAGGCCTATGAACAACATCAATTTCCATAATTTTATCAACTTCATGAGCTTCTTCATGTCATTTTACATATTGCTTATTTGTTTCCCATATTCTTCAATAGTCATTTGAGCCTTTGCCACTGACTTTGAGAGCTTCTCAATTCTATCCATCAAATATTGCTCCTTCTCATCTCCAACATCTTCAAAATACCATCCAAAGTACCCACAACCAGCATTGCTTGATCCCTGCAAAATACCATATTCAACATCAACCTTTTTTAAACACACATACATCTACTGTTTTAAAACAAACATACATATGACATACCTTAAAATTAGGACATCCCCAAAAATGTTTCTCATAGTTCTTGAATGTTGTGGCCATATGAAGAACAGGTAAATCCCCACAGTGACATATAGGTTTTCAAGTTGTGCTCGTGTTGACATTCGATCCTCCCTTCGAAGAACACCCACCATAATTGTGTTTTGCTTTCATCACTGGCGTCGGCGTCGACCCACTGGATTTCATGTTTGTGACCAGCTCAAATCCACAAACCATATGCTTTTGCTTGAATCAATTTGGGGATGAAGGGAAATTTTTCAGCAACCCTAGAAAAGCATGACACTAATTGGGGATGAAGAATCTCAGTTTAAAGGAGGAAGAAGACTTCAAATGCCATGTCAACTGCCACATATGACAAAGTTAACGTCTGTTTGGGGGTGGTGGACGGAAAGAATCTATTTGGTACAATTTAAAAAATTAAAGGACCTTTTTGTCACTTTTTAGAGATAAGGAATCAAATTGGACCCAATGATGGAGTTAAGAGACTATTTTGGGTATTTTGCCTAATTAATATATAATTTAACATTTATATATAGGTTTATTTGTCTTTTCAAATAACTTGTTTTATAAACAAATGCAAAACACATGTAATATTAGTAAAAGAAAGAGATCTAAATGATTATTTTAAATTTTTTAAAGTTTGAAATTTGGTATTCATGAATCTTAGGATTAAATATTGTTAAAACAATATATTGTTTATTAATTTTTTATGGTTAGTTTTTGGATCTTTTTATTAATTTAGTTAAAAATAATAAATAAAAATTGTGTTTATAGATCTTCGCAGAAACAATGTGGATCTATGGGGATCCGTGGGGACCTGACTGGGGGACAAAATTATCCTGTGGCGGGGACCCGAGACGGGGATGGGAAGTAAATTCGAGGGAGGGGAGGGGATTGAGATGAGAATATATCACCCGCCCCACCCTACCCCATTGACTTTCATATTTCTGGATGCATCCTAAATACACGCATAAGTGGACCACGCTTTCATTTTGTAAAAGAAAAATTTGAAAAATTATTTATGAAATCTGAAAATACATTTCCATAGAAATTTGTTTTCATTGCTAGCATTTTATCATTTTTTTATCCGAAAATACATTTTATTAAAATTTTATAATTTGCAATAAAAAATATAGTCATACAATAGATTGCAATTATAAATTTTTTAATTCTTTTAATAAAATGATATTGTAAATTTTTTATCAATTTGTTTTGTTAAAAATAAAGATGAAGTTATAATGCATCAAATAAAACATATACACTTATAATTACATATTTATATCCATCTGATAAAAGTCAACAAAATATATATTTATATCTAAAAAATAAATTTTAATTTTAAATATTAATTAAAGAATATGGCTAAAAAATTATTATTTTTTAAAACATGGATACAAAATTGCAAGTAAATGATATATTAAAATAAAGTATATCTATATTTTTAAAATAAATTAAACATAAGTTTGTATTTTTTATTAATTATCTTAAAAATTATCATTATTAACTACTTAGTTAAAAAATAAATAATTATCAAATATAAACACAAAATTTGCTTAAATAATAATTTATTGTATGATTATATATGTGATAAATGTTAAGATGTTACATTAATTCTTTAACAAGTCATTCTTGTATTAAAAAAATTAATTCTTCATTTTTCAAATCTAAAAGAGAAAAATTATTGTGGTTATTCAAAAAATACTATAAATAAACAACACCATGATGGTTAACATAATAAATATAAATATGAAAATTCTTCATTGCACGGGTCATTATCAGCATAGAACATATTTTAATTTTAATTAAAAATTATCATTTGAGAGATAAATTTCTTATTTTCAAATGTAAAAATTTATCTTTAATTTTTTAATCCTTTTCATGTGTCATTTTTTTTATTTAATAAAATTAAATTTATATGATTATTATTACTCAAAATAAGTTAAACGTAAATGTTTATTTTTATGATTAATCATTTTAAAAAATTATATGTAATAACTACTTAGTTAAAAAAATAAATATTTATCAAAGATAAACACATAACTTACTTTAATAATAATTTATTGTATAATTATATATGTGATAAATGTTAAGATGTTACATAAATACTTTAAAAAGTCAAGTTTTTTATTAAAAAAATCACTTCTTCAAATGTTAAAAGAAAGTAAATTTTAAAAAATTTATTGTGGTTCTTCAAAAATACTACAAATAAACAACACCATCATGGTTAACAGACACATAAATATAAATATGATAATAAAATCTTCATTGCACGGTCCCTGTCAATATAATGCATATTTTAATTTTAATTAATAATTGTCTTTATTTAAGAGATAAATTTCTTATTTTCATATGTAAATTTTTTTCTCTCCTTTTCATGTGTCATTTCTTTCTATTGTTATTTAATACAATTAAATTTATATGACTAATGTTACTTATTTACAATTTACATGTCCAATTAAATATAAATAATATATCTTATCAAATAAATTTATCCGTATGAAATATCAAATAAATTTACATGTGTGAGAGCGCGAGTATATTACTAGTTTATAAGAGAAAAATTATTTTTTAGATTCATTGTATCCAAACTGTATCATATCTCATATACATTGATTATTCAATAAATATAAAAAGTCAACTTTCTCTGATAAATAAGATCAGAGGGAGTATTTTCTAATAAATATGTAACTTTCTCATATTTTTACTCCCTAAACGATATTACATTTGTCCCAAATTATAAAAAAAACAATCAATGTTGTATAGAAATAGAAATTATGTATCATTTTACAATTTTATCCTCATTTATGATAGAGAGTTTATTAGGAAAAATATCATTAATTTTGTATTGTAATTGTAAATTGACTTATAATTTGGGATAAGTTTTTTTTCCAAAGTCATTTATAAGTTGGGACAGCCAAAATATTTAAGTACATTTGTTATATTTTCATTAGAAAATAATAAAAATCACACATAAGAAATTGTATCAAAGTTTTCTCCTATTCTTGGATTTAGAAGGCGCATTTCAAGATACACCCAAAATACATCAAATACACGCATAAGTGGATCACGTCTTCATTTTGTTAAAAAAAGTTGAAAATTTTATTTCTGGAATTCAAAAATACATTTCCATAAAAATTTGTTTTAGCCCTTTATCATTTTTTTATTCGAAAATTCATCTTATTACAATTTTATAATTTGCTATAAAAAAAGGGTCATACAATTGATTGCAATTATGACAATTTTTTTTCTTTTAATAAAACCATATTGTAAATTTTTTATCAATCTTTTGCTAAAAATTAAGATGAAGATATAATGCATCAAATAAAACATATACACTTATAATTAGAGTTTTATATTCATTTGATAAAAGTCAACAAAATATATATTTATATCTAAAAAATACATTTTAATTTTAAATATTAATTAAAAAATACATTTTAATTTTAAAACATGAATACAAAATTGCAAATAAGTGATATATTAAAAAAATGTTTCTCTATATTTTAAAAATAAATTAAACGTAAATATTTATTTTTTTGATTAATAATTTTAAAAATTATCTTTATTAACTACTTAGTTAAAACATGAATATTTATTAAAGATGAACCCATAATTTACTTTAATGTTAATTTATTGTATAATTATATATGTGATAAATGTTAAGATGTTACATAAATACTTTAAAAAACCTTTTTTATTTATTTAAAAAAACCACTTCTTCAAATCTTAAATAAAGTAAATTTTAGAAAATTTATTGTGGTTCTTCAAAAATACTACAAATAAACAACACCTTATGACACATAAATATAAATATAATAATAAAACTCTTCATTAAACGAATCATTATCAACATAATACATATTTTAATTTTAATTAAAAATTGTCTTTATTTGAGAGTTAAATTTCTTATTTTCAAATGTAAAATTTTATCTTCTTTTTTCTCCTTTTCATGTGTCATTTTTTTCTATTGTTATTTAATACAATTAAATTTATATGATTAACGTTACTCATTTAAAATTTACACGATCAATTAAATATAATTGATATTGTATCAATTAAATTTATCCGTAAGAAATATCAAATAAATTTATCTATACGGGAGCACGAGTATCTTATTAGTTTATAAGAGAAAATTTATTTTTTAGATTCATTGTATTATCAATGTATCTGAACTGTATCATATATCACATACATTGATTATTCAATGAATATAAAAAGTCAATTTTCTCTTGTAAATAAGATTAGAGAGAGTATTTTCTAATGAAAATATAACAAGTATATAATTTTCTCTTACACATATGTAATTTTTATCATATTTTTATTCCCTAAATGATAATACCTTTGTCCCAAATTATAAGACGTATTGGGCCTTTCGCACGAATTAAAAAGGAAATCAATGTTGTATAGAAAGAGAAGTTATGTGTCATTTTACAATCTTGTACTTCATTTATGATAGAGAGTTTAGTAGGAAAAATGTCATTAATTTTGTATTGAAATTGTAAATTGACTTATAATTTGAGACAAGTTTTTTCCCCAAAGTGATTTATAATTTGGAACAGGTATTTAACTACTTTTGTCATATTTTCATTAGAAAATAATAAAAATCACACCTAAGGAATTGTATATAAGTTTTCTCCTATTCTTGGATTTGAGAGATGCACTTCCAGATACATCTCAAATACAAATACACCAAATACACGCATAAGTGGACCACGCCTTCATTTTGTAAAAAAAAAGGTCGAAAAATCTATTTCTGGAATCCAAAAATACATTTCCATAGAAATTTGTTAGCCTTTTATCAGTTTTTATTCGAAAATACATTTTATTAAAATTTTATAATTTGCTATAAAAAACAATCATACAATTGATTGCAATCATGAATAATTTATTTCTTTTAATAAAATGATATTGTAAATTTTTATCAATCTTTTAATAAAAATTAAGATGAAGTTATAATGCATCAAATAAAACATATATGTTGAAAATCCCCAAAACCTATGGAGAATTTCAATCAATATTGATGAACAAGATTGTTGCACAATGGAAATTAAAAGAAAATTTAGAAGAGAAAAAGTTAGGGTTTAACGAGGAAGAAGACAAAGATGAATATGGCTACCCACAAACGGTGAAATTTTTTTCTTATTGATCCACTCTGCAACTATAGAAGCTGTGAATTACATTATGATTCAATTAATACAAAATAAGGGTTACTCCTTATTTATAGATTTAGGTTAGCTTGCACCTCAAGCTAAAAGCCCAAAAACTATAAAAGCCCAAAATTTCTATTTTAGCTAACATTACTAAAATAGGCCTAAGTCAAAATATGAGTGAAGCAACTGCTTCGACATTTCAACACACACTAGGATACTCTGACACTTCCTTGTAAAAGCTCTAACATTTCGACACAAGGAATTACAACCCAACACACCATATAATTCATTATGTCTAAGTTGTCTGCATTCATCATAGACCTTAACTTCTTGAATACTTCGACATGCACTCCCTTCGTCATGATATCTGCAATCTGATTCTCAGTTCTGCAGTGTTCCAATTTTCTTATTATTTTTTAATATTTATGAATGACACAATTTTATCCCATAAATAATATAAATTAAAACATATATTAAAAATTAAATTAGTATAACTATTAAATTAATATTTCAATAATTGTTTTCTCAAGTTTGTACTATCCCAAATGTAGCCTCAAGGCAACATAAAAGTGTGAATTTTGAAGCATGTTTCTATGTGCTATATATTTTTTGATTTCTTCTCAAGTGCTTTGTTGTGCAAGTCATTTTCTTTTTATTTTCAGATTATATCATATTATAGGGTTCTCTTGGTAAAGTGCATTCCACATATGAACTTTCCTCAATGAGTTATTTTGTTCATTTCAGTTTTTGTAACTTAATAGAGCTCATGACCTTTTTGACGATCAAATAGAGCTCATCACCTTTTTTATATGAGAAACATTAGTAGATGAGTGCATTAGCTAGAAAAACAATTATTTTAGCTGCAATGCTATAAAATAAAAATTCTCTCTTAAAAACTAAAAAAAATGAATTCAGCTTATAGCTTTCATACTCAATGAATATTTTATAATCAGAAGCACAATAAGTAAGTAGATCAATAATTGAATTTAGACAACTTCTCTATCTTGTATGAGGCTATAAGCATTCCATGAGTTGTGTATTCGGTTATCTTCAACCTCATTGTAATCAACATGTGCTAACATATGCTAAAAGTACAATGGAACAATCAGACGGTGGAGGTAAGGTAAGGTATACAAAGAATCCAACTATAATACTTTACACATAATATTTTTTCAAAGAATGCATAATAATAAAATGTACTGAGCAAAATATGTAAGTCGTACACAATAAGGAACCAATCCATAACAATCTTTACATTAAATACTCATATGCATTCTGTCACAATCGACCATAATGCATATCAGTCACAACAATATAATACCTAAAAGGAATAAAGAAAATAACATTCAAGAAAAAACACATCACATAAACCAGGTTGGTGAACAAAAAATCGAGTTATATCAACATATCAAATAAGGCCAAAATTCTTAATCATCCAAACCAAATATGTCCATAAAACCTAAGAATATTTAATTTCGCATAACTAAAAAATAAAAATCCCTACTACAAAGACATTTCTTATTCTAATCACCAAATCTAAATCTTCGAGTCGACAAAAAGTTAATCCATGTGTAGTCCTGTTCATCATCATCATCATCAGAATCAAAGATTCAAATGTCTTCTTCTTCTTCTTCTTCATAATCTGAATCAAATTGTTATATCTTTCTCACCCTTATTGATGATCCCCTCCTTCGTGTCCTTTTTCTTCCTTGCGGCACATCCATCGCTTGATGGACTAGGACGAGATCTTCAACATGTTGTTGCAACTGCTGGTCCTATCGAAGAAAACCATAACATTAGGACTGTGAAAAAAATTAACAGACAAATCTGATGCAATTGTAAAAAATAAATAATGTAGATGCTGAACCTACTGAGATTGTAAGGGGTGGGGAGGTTCTAGGATAGGTAGAGGTTGTTGGATATCCGAAGGTGGTTGGAAATCCGCGGGTGGAAGGATCTTTGCTGCTGGTCGGACCGGTACAGGGGGTACGACGAGTTCGTGCATCTGTTGATGGAAAAAAAGAAACATGATCAAAAAAAGATGAAACTGATAATCGAGCCATGTTTATAAAGAAAAAAAAATGAAATAGCTAACATATGTTTGGACCGGTTCAGTCTGTTGGACATGGATATGTTGTTTCACATCAGAGGCTTCTACGAACTCCGAAACTTGGTTAGACGCCATATAACCTATCCCCCGTTGTTGAAGTTTGGTTTGTGTTTGTGAAAAGAGGAGAGAGATTTATAAGTTAAAGGTTGTGACTCTTAATCTACTCTCCTACTTTGTAAATGTAAATGCATTAATTGTTTTTGAAACTGTAAAAGAGAAGGATCATGATGAAATTCAGAATTAAGTATACCATTAAAGGAACACAGAAGGAAGTATTTACCTCCAATAAGAATTTGAATGGATAGTAGGTCATTACTGTCATCATAATCTCAGGTACACATAGCAGAATTCCATAAAACATTGTCCGTTAGAATCAGGGGGATATGATTGCAACCAAACATAAACTAATGGAGGCTCAGATTCATATTTTCTCAAACAATAACCGAGTTTGCAATGGCTGCATCAACAATATTTGTGCAAAGAACCCAAAAGAATTCACACAGACATAGAGCCACCATGCCTTGAAAATCAAAGTCATGTATTATAGAGGTATATAGGTTCTTATATGGTAGATTGTGGCAATCATCATTGCCTCAAGAAAACATTGAAGTTTTTAATATACTCTAATTTAACATAGGCACCTGGTAATCAAAATTCACGACATTATACAAAGACACCCATATAAGAACCTTTATACATCTCGAAAGTTCCCTTTTACCTTTCAATATCTTTTTGCCACATACACACGTTTTGCTTGGTTAGTGTATTTTGGTGCCCCTATGGTAACAACCGAACCATTCTGGTTTGACAAACCATGCTATTTTTGCATCACTACATAATACATTAGTTTTGTATAACTCTTTTGGGTATGTTTGAACTACAATATGCAACCTACATTGACATTTGGAACCGTAACATTTGATTACACGCTATCCAATATATTATAGAAACACAAATTGTTCACGCTACTCTAACCTCTTACATTTACTCAACTCATCGTTCTTCATCTGCCCTCCATTCCATCTTCAACCCCTCATTCTATAAAGCCAAATCCCGAAAGTGGATATTTATCATACTTGCATTATCTGCTTATAGAATACAAAATTAAATGTTCTTCCACAGGACCATAAACAAATTTAGAAACAACACATTATTTTAAGTATATTAGTATATCTTGTGTTTCACATTGCAAGAGACAATCTCACAAAGTAAATATCGATGAATAACGAAATACCCTAACAATGATTCCACATAACTACTTACCACCATTAGATGTGCCTGAGTTTATTCTGGTGGACATTGATTTCATCGTCAGATCCTCAAGTATTGAAAGGAAGACCTATGCTAAATGCTTTTGCAATTGTACTTGGTCCTAGGGATGGCAGGCAGACCCAAACCCACGGGCCCCACCCGCACCCAAACCCGAGTCAACGGGTGAAAACCCGATTTGACTGGGTTTGGGTTCGGGTTCGGGTGCCACCCGATATTTCGGGTGCGGGTTTGGGTAGTGTGAAACCCACACCCGAAACCCGAAACTACACCCGTTTAGACTTTAATTTTAATTTTAATTGCATACTTTAATTTTAATTTTAATTGTAGATTGTAGAATTTAATTTTAATTATAATGTTAAGATATTGAAGACCTTAATTTTAATTATAATTAGGGGTGTGCAAAATATTCGGTTGTGTGCAAAATTTTAATTGAAATCTTATTTTGTAAGCAACAATATTATAGTAGTAAATAGAACTTATAATCCTTCTTATAATAAACTAAGTAATATATATATATATATATATATATATATATATATATATATATATATATATATATATATATATATATATATATATATATATATATATATATATATATATATATACTTGAAAACTAATTAAATTTTTTGAAAAAAAATTAATTTTGTGTTTTTGTTACGGGTTTGGGTTTGGGTGAAAAAACCCGAACTCAACGGGTGTGGGTGCGTGTGTTATTTTGCCACCCGAATAGCCTTTGGGTATGGGTTCGGGTTCGGGTGTTGATTTCGGGTGCGGGTTTGGGTAGTGTGAAACCCGCACCCGACCCGACCCGTTGCCATCCCTACTTGGTCCAACCTAAATTTACTTAACATTGACATGACATAATACAATTAAGAACAAACCTAATACAATTCATCTATCACTAGTGGGTCACGATACAATGCAAAATACACACAATACGATATAAATACACATGACATACATAAATACAATACATTACACACTAATTCGATATAATACTCACTAATTCGACACAACACAATTTGTACATCTTCCATACACTAAATATAAACACACAAAAGACCAACATTTTCAAAAAAATTGAATATTTTATGTTGAGTGACCACCACACGAAACTTTAATAGTTTTTAAGAACCTTCAATGAAATTCATACATTCCACTTTCAATGCTTATATCAACGAACCATTAAGATATAATACACTCTAATTTTTGAATTCCTATTTTAGCATGATCTAGGGTTTTTAAAAAACAATTTAAGTTTTTGGTGGGGTTGAATTTTTAATTTGTAATAATGCTTTCTAACTTTTTATTTTTCCTTTTCATTCATGTTTAATTGAAATTAGGTATTGCAATTTTTTAGTCAAAGGAATTAATCCACATTGACAATCCACATGGCCTAAGATAAGGGGCCACAATTCTATTGTTCCTCTTTCCTGTTTTTCCTATGTAAAATCCACCCTCTCTTCTGGTTTGAATATGGAGTAAGTGTGAGAGAAGAGCAACAAGAACCAAGAGCATTACCATTTTCTTGTTTGTGGTTGTGATGAGGAAACTAAGATGGGTAATGGATGGAGGAGGGTTTTGGGATTTAGACATTTCAACTCCAAAAACCATTGATGGCTTGGCTTCTCCCGTCCCCGGTGACCCTCTCCCTTTGGGTTTATCACGAGGTGCAAGACTTTCCAGACCTAGACAACTTCAATTCATGCAGCTTTTCATGAAAGCCCCTTTGCTTCCAACCTTTTCACGACCTCAAGGTTTCAGTCTCCAACGTGTTCTCTCGCTCCCTTTTTCTGATAACTGGTAATTTCTTCAACTTTTCATTAACCCCCATTTCCAAAGTTTTAATTTTTATATCAATTTTGACCCTTTTAGTTAATGGGTAGTTCTCAATCATGTTTTATTCTCCTTACCAATTAGTAATACTTAACAATGGGTTGGTTGAGGGTGAGTTTATGAATAGGAATTGACTAAGACTCTTTTTGGATCAACAACTTAATTAAGTTCTTATAAATGATTTTAAATTGCTGTTGTAGTCGTGGATGTTGAGTTGGATGTGTGATGACTAGACATTATAAGATTAGAAATGACAATATTAGAGAGAAGAAGGTTGAGACTTGAGATAATACGTATAGTAGAAAAGATGGTGGAAAATAGAATTAGGTGGTTTGGGCATGGAGAGAAAAGACTTGTAAATTATGTGGTAAGGAGAGTAGATCAGGTGGGGACGAGTCAAACAGTTAAAGGTAGAGGAAGACCTAGAAAAACTATAAGAGAAGCTATTAAAAAAGATCTCGACCATAAAGATTTAGATAGAAGCATGGTCTTGGATATAACATTATGGCGGAAGTTGATCCATGTAGTTGATCCCACTTAATGGTATAAAACTTGGTTGTTGTTGTTGTTATTGTTGCTGTTGTTGTCGTGGTTATATTGCGGAAAATTGTAGTCCAAATAGTGGCAATGATGCTGTTGCATAGGCCTCAAAATCCTTTAATATTGAGGCCACAATTGCCTTTGCAAATTGCAAGTTAAAACCATAAGCGCTTATCATATGAGTTACAAAAACTATTTCAGTTAAAAAATAAAAAAAGTCAAAATGTTTTCACAAGCTATTGTAGAGAGCTTTTAGAAATAAGCTGAAAACAACTTATAGACATGTGATAAATTGTTTCCTTAAACCCTTCCGAACAGTCTCACAAGTGCTTATACTTGTAGACAAACTCAAATAAGTCAATTCCAACATGTTTCTAATGAATGATTGTTTGCATTTAGAAATTTGTTGGCGTTAATTTCCATCCATGTCTTGATCGTAATTGAACCGTGTCTTTTAATTATCATTGAGTTTATAATGGCTGATATTAAAGTTTGAGAGTTTTGCAGGGTTGTATTTTTACTGGGTCAGTTCAATTTGCAGAAATTCATTTCCTCTGTCCAGAACAGCGAGGAAAAACCAGTGCGGTTTTCGTCTTGGTTGAAAACCTTTGGGAATCACCTAAAGAAGAAGTCTTTGTATGCCTTGGGATTATGTTCAGAGTTCCAGTTAACACCGGATGATACTTTACTTTTTGGCTTAGATTCATATGACTATACAGATAAACCTCGTGGAAAAGCTGTCTTTCATCATAAGGTATGCATTTTTTGTAATCCTATTACAGATTCGTAAATTATTTGCAATGTTTTTATTCTCAATTTTTAGCATTTGTTATTGTGATACCGTTCTAGATTTCTATGGCATTAGTGTTTGACGAGGAGCTCATTCCATTTGTACTATTGTGTACTTTTCATATATTAGTCAAGATGCTACGGGATGTGCTTATTGTGAATTTCTTTGTTTGTTTGGTAATAAAGTTTGCATTCCAAAGATAACTCTTCTATTCTCAGTTTGATAGACTCTTAATGTTAATCGCAGAATGCAGAAATAAATGGTTTGTTCAAATTCTGCTATGCTACAATACTAAAGTTTCGCAATCTGACAACTCTTTGCATTAAATTGCATAACGTGGAATAATAGAGGGCTGCCCAAATTTCACTATGCTATGCAATTTGACAACACTGGATTAATCAGAGGTTTTTTCAGAGATTAGTTAATAATTAATATGATTATGTGAGGGTGTTTAGGTAAGGGAAAGAAAGAGGAACCGACTGAAACAGTAACCAACCTTGGCCATTCCTCATTAAGATTTGATCCTGACAGACCACAATATGTCAGTTGCTGACGCCTTATCTCAGTCGCTGGCTCGTTTGTATGTGTCTTCCCACACATTTATCTGATAGGAATCCATCATGATTTATTGTTTGTGTTATGTCGTCTCCATATTGGCTCTGATTTGGCTCCGCCAGACTGTTGTGGTTCTGGTTTCTACTTTGTAGTGAATTCAGTGTACCAAATTGCCAGTTCTCTTCTATTTGTTTCTCATCTGGCAACCTTTCTGGACCCTGGTAGGACCAACCTAATTCAACCCTGAGCAGTCAATAGCGGCGCTATCCCGCTATAGCGGAATGGAACGGAGGTTGACCGCTATAGGAAAATCCTTAACAGTGCATAACACCATAGCGGCTGCTAAGGGTAAATAACGGGATAGTGGCGTGGACTGGTTCTTGGCCAGGAGCGGTTTTTAGCCAGCTATCCTTTTTTCCCTCTAAAAACCGAAATTACCCCTTAAATTTACAAGATTTTAATGATAGTTTTGGATTTTTCAATCAAATTTGAGTGGAGACTCAATCTTAACCTTCCTTCATAGTCATTTATGCACTTCAAAAGGCATGTGCTTTGGTTTATGAATTGAGTTATTTGTTTTATTTTACATTAAATACATGTTTGTAATTCTTATATGTAATTTGTCCAAAAAATGATCAGATAGAACGGTCATTCCGCTGTACGCTATCATGCTATCCCACTTTTGGGTTCGTCTGATCCGGTCAGCTATCCGGGAATGACTACTACTCTGATTCAACCACATCACTAGAATCAATTCAGGAATTGGACTGGCATGATGTCTTTTCAGAGACACAGAGCCAAAATGCAGTGATGGTGGCAGAGGAGATTGCAGGGTAGAGCCTGAAGGCGACTGGCAGTGAAAAGTAAAGAGGCAATACTGATAGTAATGCATGCATGCAATAGGAGGCAAGTGCATTGCCATTGGCATGATTAAATTGGTGAAAGAGAATGGCAGCATCATATCCAGTTTTTCAACTAACTGTCAATCATGCTACGGCGACCACCTCGACCACCATAGCCACAGCGAGCGAGCAAAGAGAAATAAATCACTACAACCCAAGAGCAATCACAGAGAAACCGTAGCATATTCTGTTGAAGTCAGTGGTTACCCCTTACACTCATAGGGATTGTTGTACAATTGGAGAAAACTATTACAACAACTAGCTCACTGTAACAGATTTTGAACCATGATTATCAAATCGAGATTCAAATAAATGAGTCAGAAGACCTGTTATCCGAATCATGAATTGAATCTTATCATGAATGTAAGATACATTACCAACAAAAATATGATATTTTTAAGTAAAAGAAAATAAAAAGCTGGTATGTCATATATAAACATCAAAATAATTCAAGATTCAAGTAGTAAATCAAATAACAAAAGAAAAGTGGCTGACTATTTTGAACAACTAACAGCTAACATTTAAGAACTGACACTAGTTTACTGAGCTGCATGAGTATATCTATATCACAGTTGATTATAGATTATACATTAGCTACCGCGTGTACGTGGAGGTTAATCCAAATTTATACTAAATATATACTTTTATTTGCTTTTCTGTTGTCACATTTTGATAATAACTGAACTAGAATTCGGGTTCAATTTTTTTCACTAATATGAACTTTTATTGTTGCGTGGTTGTAGTTTCCACAACATGATCTAACAGTGGAAGCAGTTTATCCCGGTCTTTTTGTTGATAAGATTGGTAATTACTGGGACGTACCATTTTCAATGGCTATTGATCTTGCTTCTTCGACTACCAGTGACTCTTCTGCTGGTTATCATTTGTCTGCGCACTACACTTCCGGGTCACCCAAGCAGTTCGAGAGTATTCAAAATGAAAATGATAGAGTACCACGGACTCTACATCCGGGTTTGGCCTTCAAAAGCGTCTTTTCTTGGAGGAAAAACATTGATATATGGAGAAGTGAAACTCCTAAATTGAAATGGGTACAACCATATGACATCTTTCTTTCAGATCCTCACGTGTCAGCATCAGGGATGATTGGTATGTTGTCTCCGACTCCGTGTTTGCAATAAATGTATCGAATAATTTGAAAGTGCTTATTGTTTCCTTGAATTCTTTATGGTATAAGGTGCTGCCGCAACAACATATTTTGGGGAGAAGTCTGCAAGAGCGCAAACAGATGACGATGGAGAACATTCTGCGGGATTGTTTCTTCAGGCTTCTGGAATAAAGTCTTCTATTTTAGCAGATTTATTTGGATCCATTTCGTTTACAGCCCAATATGGAAACTTCCAAAGGCCTTTTCTAGATCTTACTCGATTTCAGGCCCGGCTGGATTTTCCTTCTGGCTCCAAATTCCTTTCAGGTGCAACAAGTCTCACACAAGATCTTCTCAATTCTCAAAAGCCCAACATGGAAGCTCTTCAGGCAGCTTGCCCCAATGCTACCGTATCTCTTCAGCAGCAGGTACCACCATTATTCCACAATCTTGAAAGATTCCACAAATTTCAAATTTTTGCCTGATTCGAAAGCTTCATCTTCTAAAGACATTTTATTTTATTCACATCTTGCAGATTGTTGGTCCCATCAGTTTCAGAGTAGATTCAGGAATTGCGGTCGATCTGAAGAACCTTGAGTTTCCTATACAAGCACATGAACCTGTATTTGCTCTTGAGTATGCATTGCATGTACTTGGTTCAGCGAAAGCAGTTGCTTGGTGTTGTCCTAAGCGGCAAGAGTGTATGGTAGAGCTTCGATTCTACGAGACATAATTGAGCCGAACTTGGATACTCTACAGCCGACTTTATGTTGTAGCAGGATCCAATTTGGCAAAAGTCATAGCCAATAGGCACTGTAGAAATCTTTTTCCTTTCCTTCATGAAAGCAAGTTGGTATGGTAAATGGTCCATTAGTTCTCATGTTGTGCTATGGCTTTTATATGAAGATTTTGCTTCTCTATCTGTTTACATATGATTATTTATCTTGTATTTATATCTCTTGGTATTATAGTTCTAATTTCATTAAATACAGGGATGACTAATGCAATAAAATTTTGTATGAGAGTTCTTTACAAAATTAGTGTGAAACTCTTTTGTTCCTAATTTTGTTGGGTAAGGAATGTGTCCATATAGCTGCGACAAAAATGTCAACACATCTTGAAATTTTGTATGAGAGTTGCCACTTGCCAAGATTCAATAGAACAAATGATTTTGGATTATGGTAAATGGGAGTTAATAATCTGATAGTTCGACAAAATTTACAAAAAGTATTGCTCGAGACATAAGCTCCCTTTTAGCTTCTAGGCTACCGTGAATTTTCATCGTGATTTTCTAATTTCTACTGCTAAACTAAACATGAAGAGAAAAAAATAAAAATGATTGTAACTGAATTGCCATAGAATTTAAATTTCAAAGACAAATATTATTCACTTCATTTCAAAATGACTGACAGTTTAAAGTTTTTGCACACAAATTAAAGAATATAATAATATTGTTATAAGATACTGTATTGTAGTTTTACTAAATTAATTTTATTAGTGTGTTAGAAATAGTGTGTAGAGTAATAATTAAAAGACACAAATGGAAAATAACAATCATTTCTATATTAAAAAATGAAAAATAACATTCATTTTGAAATAAATATTTTTTCCGAAAACAATATTCATTGTGAAACGTGGGATTATTAAAGATGAAAAACATAAAGATAAATTACAATTAGTAAAAAATTTATTTTATAATCATGACAACACTTGTTGTTTGTTGAGTTAATATCAAATCAGAATCGAATTTTGTCTCCAGATGTGAATAAATTACTTTCACAAAAGTCGTCCCATTAGTATGCCAATTTTGTTTCATACAGATCTTCAATGTTCAATAGAGTAAGTGTCATTTTTTCCCTTGATTTTCACACGAGTAGAAGAAAATGATAATCATAATCTCTTAATATAGTTGAAAAGTCGACCTACAATTTCTTTTTTAATAAGACATAAAAAGTAGTAGTTACATAACACATATTGTGATGAACCCTCTTCGACTCTCGACGTGAATGCCATCAGTGACAACGATTGCTGGATGACCCCGATATACAACTACCTTGCCACATGGAAACTAACTCCCGACCAAAAAGAGGCTAACATGATCAGTCTCAAAGCTTGTGCCTACGTTTTGACTGAGGACAAGTTGTATAGACGAGGATTCTTCATCCCTCTCCTCAAGTGTGTCAAGGAATCCAAGGTCGCCCACATCAAATCCATGAAGGAATCAACGCCCAACACCTAGGAGGAAGATCCCTCGTCCGAAAGGCCTTGCGAGCAGGATACTACTGGTCTACCATGCAACACGATTCAAAAGAACACGTTAAAAGGTGTGATAAATGCCAACGCCATGGTGACATGCACTTGGCGCCGCCCAACGAGCTTAAGACTCTCTCGTCCTTGTGACCCTTCGCCTGGTGGGGAATGGACATTCTCAGACTGTTTACCACAGGGTCACATCAAAACAAGTACTTGATAGTCGACGTTGACTATTTCACGAAGTGGATAAATGTAGAGGCCATTGCCAAAATCACAACACAAAATAAACTTCATTTCTACAAGAGAAACATACTTGAAATCTCTTCTTCACAATACTTGATAACGAGAAAACGTATCGATTATATTGCTAGATTTCATTGACGTTTTATCGCATAATCACCATTTTAACACTCGATTTCTCGAGTTTTTCTCACCATTTTGCAGGTACATCATTATATGGAGCTAAATCATAAAGTAAGAGCAAAAGGAACAAAAGAAACCATAAAAAGATGAAGAAATGAAGAAGCCTGCAAAACTGCATAATTTGTTGCAGTCACGGTCGTCACCAAGGTGTCACGACCGTGACACCCTAAAAGAGGCCATCACGATCGTCACAACATTGTCACGACCGTGACACTTAAAACCACAGGACACGAGCGTGAAGACCTTGTCACGACCGTGACAAGGGTAAAAGTAGGTTATTTGACCAGACTTGGTCACAGGGCTACGTGCATGTGAAGCTGCTACTTTCCAGATTGACCCTGTATGCCACGTTCCTAGAATTCCTCAACTTCTCCTACGAGGCCCATGCAACACACTCAGCCAAAAGCCCAAATTACTCTCTTATAAATAGCATTAGTTTTATGAAGAAAACACAGAGCATTTTTTTATTCGAATTTCTGCGGAAGCTCTGCCGAATTGTTTTACGACCCTGTTTCTATTTCTGCATTATTTTTCAGCTTTTCAATTTTATTGTATCCGAACCAAACATATAACAATTTCCAACATCGAGAAATTGTTATACATTTACTTGTTTCTAAACCTTCAGAGTTTGCTTTATTTTCGATTTCCGCCAACTCCAAGCTTTCCGGTCTGTGGAAGAAGGAGTCTGCTATAATATTTGTTAACCAGGTTTTTTATAATATTGCAATTTTAATATTTATAATGTTTATTTATTTTTCTGCCATGAGTATTTTATTATTTAATTTTCTGTCTCTGTCTGGTTCAACATCAATGAGTAGCTAATTACCTTAGGGCGGTATGTAGTTAAAACAAACTTAATCGGTAAAATTTAATCATAGGCTTAAAATAATTAGTAACTTAACATTCTGGCTGACACTTTTTAATTTAATTCGACCTTTTCGTTACGAGAGTAAGAAAAGAGTATTAGGTTAGGTCAAGACCACGAGAGTGTGAGATTTTAACCAGATAGCTAAAGTTAGACATTTAAATTAAACACAGTGAAAGCGCTTTAAAATAAATTAGAATTACTTAGTTTCCAAAAATTATCTCTAAACACTTATGGGCTAGTGAGAGCAGGCATAGGGCTTTAGGGGTAAGATCTGAGATAAGACCACGAGAGTGTGAGTCGAGGGTATTTAAACTGGTAACCTCTACCGAATAGATTAAGTAAACACCTTTAAAAGCCTAGGTTAGATTTACCCACCTAAGTTAGTATAATTACATACCGACCGCCTTAGTATCATTTTATTAAAACTTAAAGTTAATTCCGCCTTTAATATCTTAAAATCAACAAAAAATCGTGACAACTATTCGCCTTAGCTAAACTAGAAGTTCATCTCGCACTAAGTAACCATAGAATCCCTGTGGATCGATAATCTTAAATATTACTTCGATAGGCTGTGCACTTGCAGTTAAGATACCGCTAGACACATAATTAGACACGTCTTTAGCCCATCAAGTTTTTGGCGCCGTTGCCGGGGATTCCTTAATTTAGTTACTAGTGCATTTAGGTAGCATTGTCTAGACTAAGGTATCAACTATTTAATTTAATTTAATCTCCGAGTGTATGCCAAGTACTCGCTCTAAAAGCGAAGACTTGCAACCTCTAATCCCTGAATCGGAACGCTTCTTACACGTAAGAAGACGTATATTCGATTACGAAAAAAGTTACAGTATTCCAGATCTTCAATTAGATCCGCCTAAACCAGTCGTAACATCAAAGGATGCAGAGATGGCTAAAGAACAGAATCATCCACTCAAGTATTACGCCAGTCTTTCGCAAGCTGAACCGCATTCAAGCATTGCAGCACCGGCTATCAACCGAAATGATTTCGAACTAAAACCTTCGTTGATATCAGCCGTGCAACAAAATCAATTCGCCGGAAATCCTACCGAGGATCCGAATCTACATCTTTCGATCTTTGTGCAATATGCAGATACCGTAAAAGCCAATGGAGTTACCCAAGAAGCTATTAGACTACGTTTATTTCCTTTTTCACTTCGAGACAGAGCAAGAGCTTGGCTTCAATCTCTGCCTTCGAACTCAGTAACTACGTGGGAGGAACTTAAGAGAGTTTTCTTGAATATATATTTTCCACCTAGCAAGACAGCTATGCTGAGAGCTCAGATCAACGGATTTAAGCAAAGGGAAAGCGAATCATTATTCGAAGCTTGGGAACTCTATAAGGATCTGCTGAGACTTTGTCCACATCACGGATTAATAGAATGGATGGTCATCCATACCTTCTATAATGGGCTCTTATACAATACAAGAATGACAATTGACGCTGCCGCGGGCGGTGCATTGATGGACAAAGAATATAATGATGCTTATGCACTTATCGAAAGTATGGCTCAAAATCATTACCTTTGGGGAAGCGAGAGAGTCGCAACTGAGAAACCAACAAAAGGAGGTATGTACGAAGTGAGTAGTATGGACCAAGTCAATGCGAAGTTTGACCAACTAAGCCAAAAGATCGACAACTTGGCCATAACACCAACAACCACCGTGGTTGCAGTAACACCTAACTGTGAGTTATGTGGAGTCCCAGGACACGAAGTTTCTGATTGTCAACTATTGACAGGTACTCCCACTGATCAAGTGAATTATGCTCAAGGAAACCCATACTCAAACACATACAACCCAGGTTGGAAGAATCATCCGAACTTCTCCTATAAGAATAACAATGCTTTGTACGCACCAGGTCAAGCACCAGCTACATCACCAGGATATCAAAAGACTGCTCCTAATGTCCCTAGAAAATCGAACCTTGAGTTGATGATGGAGAACTTTATAGCTAACCAATCTCAAACAAACAAGGACTTCTTAAACCAAAACATTCACACTAGTGAGCAGATTAAACAATTAGTGAGCAAGGTAGATGCATTAGCTACACATAACAAAATGCTTGAAACTCAGATTTCACAAGTAGCTCAACAACAAGCACCTACTGCTGCACCAGCTGGAGTATTCCCTGGACAACCTCAACCTAATCCGAAAGGACATGCCAATGCCGTAATATTAAGAAGTGGCAAGGAACTTGACGGACCTACCGATCCAAGACTTGACAATCCAGCCATGTACCAAAAACCGGATAGACCGACTGAAGTGGTGAATGATCCAGAAGAAAAGGAAGATGATAATCAAGAGGTAGTGGAGAAAGAACAACCTTATGTGCCTCCACCACCCTATAAACCACCAATTCCGTACCCTCAAAGATTAACAAATTCCAAGACGACGGGTCAATTTAAGAAATTCGTTGAACTTCTGAAACAGTTGAATATTACTATTCCGTTTACAGAAGCAATCACCCAAATACCCTCGTATGCTAAGTTTTTAAAAGAAATCTTATCCAATAAGAAAAAGATAGAGGATAACGGAACAGTTACACTTACTGCCGAGTGTAGCGCCATAATTCAGAATAAAATGCCTCCTAAGCTAAAAGATCCAGGAAGTTTCTCTATACCCTGTGTAATAGGAAAATTCGTCATTGACAAAGCTCTATGCGATTTAGGAGCCAGTATCAGTGTTATGCCCTTAACGATTTGCAAAAGGCTAGACATGGGAGACCTAAGACCAACTAAAATGTCTGTTCAACTAGCCGATCGCTCTGTTAAATATCCTGTAGGCATACTAGAAAACGTCCCAGTACGTACAGGACAATTCTACATCCCTACTGATTTTATAATCATGGACATCTCTGAAGACTCCACTACACCTATCATACTAGGAAGACCATTCTTAGCTACCGCCGGAGCCATAATAGACGTAAAAAGAGGAAAGCTGACCTTTGAAGTAGGTGAAGAGAAAGTTGAATTTATTTTAACACAATTCTTACAATCACCAGCTATAGAGGATACATGCTATCTATTGGACGTAATTGACGAATGTGTAAGAGAAATGGAACTGAAAGAGACCACTTATTCTGAAATAATGAAAATTCAAATCCCTCCGATTTTAGAAGATGATAATTGGCGTAAACCGTATCAAGACGATAGTCTAAGCGAAAGTTTAGCACTTACACCGGATCCCATGCCAAGTAAAGATAAACCTACATTAGGATTAAAAACTTTACCTCATAACCTAAGGTACGAATTCTTAGACGTTGAATGTAAAAGACCAGTTATAATAAATTCCAGTTTAGGAACTATAGAAACAAAGAAACTTTTAGATGTCTTGAAGAAATATCCAACTGCGTTAGGATATAACATATCTGATCTCAAAGGAATATGTCCTTCAGTCTGTATGCATCGTATTCTGCTAGAAGAAGATTGCAGAACCTCCAGAGAATCTCAAAGAAGAATTAACCCAATCCTTAGCACTGTAGTAAAAGAAGAAGTTAAAAAATTACTAGATGCCAGAATAATATATCCAATCTCTGATAGTGAATGGGTTAGTCCAATACATGTAGTGCCAAAGAAAGGAGGTATCACTGTTGTGAAAAATGCTCAAGGCGAATCGATATTGCAAAGAGTAGTGACAGGACATAGAGTGTGCATAGATTATCGTAAACTAAACAAAGCCACTCGAAAAGATCATTTCCCACTACCCTTTATAGATCAAATGTTAGAACGATTAGCCAATCATTCTTACTTCTGTTATCTTGACGGTTACTCAGGATTTTTCCAAATCCCTATCCATCCTGATGATCAAGAGAAGACTACATTCACATGCCCATATGGAACGTTCGCTTATAGACGAATGCCCTTTGGATTATGCAACGCTCCTGCAACCTTTCAAAGATGTATGATGTTAATCTTCGCAGATTTTATAGACAACATCATGGAAGTGTTCATGGACGACTTCTCTTTATGCGGGAAAAGTTTTGAAGGATGCTTATCAAACTTAGAAATGGTGTTAGAAAGATGTGTAAAAGTAAACCTTGTGCTTAACTGGGAGAAATGTCATTTTATGGTCAAAGAAGGAATCGTATTAGGTCACGTAATATCCGACAAGGGAATTGAAGTTGATAAAGCTAAGATTGAAGTCATAAAAGATCTTCAACCCTCTAAAACCGTTCGAGAAATACGAAGCTTTTTAGGACACGCCGGTTTTTACCGACGATTCATCAAAGATTTCTCGAAAATCACTAAACCTCTTACTGGTTTATTAATGAAAGACGCTGAGTTCATATTCAATGAAGATTGTCTTAAAGCATTCGAAACTCTAAAAACAGCCCTCATCACCGCACCAATCATGCAACCCCCTGACTGGAGATTACCCTTCGAAATCATGTGCGATGCGAGTGACTATGCTGTAGGCGCAGTTCTAGGCCAGAGGAAGGAAAAGAAACTTCATGCGATTTACTACGCCAGTAGAACCTTAGATTCTGCCCAAATGAACTACGCCACTACCGAAAAATAATTGTTAGCAATTGTCTTTGCGCTTGACAAATTCCGTTCTTACCTGGTAGGAGCGAAAATAATCATTTACACAGACCATGCTGCTATCCGATATTTATTAACTAAGAAAGATGCTAAACCAAGACTCTTGAGATGGATTTTACTCTTACAAGAGTTTGATCTCGAAATAAAAGATAAGAAAGGTACTGAGAACGTCGTAGCGGACCATTTATCTAGAATAGAAGGTATTAAACCCGAACAAGTGCCGATTAACGATGATTTTCCGTATGAACAGTTGATAGCACAAATAGGAAGCGACCTAGCTCAGTTAGACTTAAATGAATCAGAACCCGTGGAAAAAATCCAGACAACTGTAGGACTGCCATGGTACGCTGACATTGTCAACTACCTAGCCGCAGGAGCTCTTCCACCCGATCTAACCTATCAGCAGAAAAAGAAATTCTTTCATAATCTAAAACATTACTATTGGGATGAACCATTATTGTTCAAGAGAGGACCCGATGGAATCTTCCGTCGATGTATTCCCGAAGAAGAAATAGAAGATGTCATTGCTCAATGCCATTCATCTCCTTATGGTGGACATGCAAGCACTTCCAAAACTTGTGCAAAAATCTTGCAAGCCGGTTTATTCTGGCCTAATCTATGGAAGGATGTCCACATCGCTGTTATAAATTGCGACCGGTGTCAACGCACTGGCAATATTTCAAGAAGAGATGAAATGCCTCAAAAAGGAATATTAGAAGTAGAAATCTTTGACGTCTGGGGAATAGATTTCATGGGACCATTCCCATCATCTTTCGGTAATAATTACATACTCGTAACTGTTGATTATGTTTCAAAATGGATTGAAGCCATAACTTCTCCTACAAACGATACACGAGTAGTAATAAAGCTTTTCAAAAATATAATCTTTCCCAGATTTGGTGTGCCTAGACTCGTCATAAGTGACGGTGGCTCGCACTTCATTTCAAAAATCTTTGACAAATTACTATCTAAGTATGGAGTAAGACACCGTGTGGCTACACCATATCACCCACAAACAAGTGGACAAGTCAAAGTCTCAAACAGAGAAATTAAACAAATCTTAGAAAAGACTGTCGCCATATCTCGGAAAGATTGGTCATCTAAACTTAATGAAGCTTTATGGGCTTATAGGACCGCTTACAAGACACCCATAGGTACTACACCTTTCAAACTAGTTTATGGAAAATCTTGTCACCTCCCGGTAGAACTAGAACACAAAGCTTATTGGGCGATTAGAACTCTCAATATAAACTATAATGCTGCAGGAGAAAAGCGAATCATAGACATTAACGAATTAGAAGAATTAAGGTTAGATGCTTATGAGAATGCTAAGATATATAAAGAAAGAACTAAGCGATGGCATGATAAACGCCTATCTAGGAAAGAATTTAGTGTGGGAGACGTTGTACTCCTCTTTAATTCAAGACTTAGGCTCTTTCCTGGAAAATTAAAATCTAGATGGTCAGGACCCTTTGAAATAACTAAAGTATTCCCGAGTGGAGCAATAGAAATTAAGGGTAGGAATAGTGAACCATTCATAGTAAACGGACAACGTTTAAAACATTATCATAAAGTTGAAAATAGAGATTATGCAAATAATCTAAGGCTTTTAGAGTTGTCCATTGATTCCCCTGATTAATCTAAACCTAAGCATTACGTCAGGCTTTTGACGATAAAAACAGCGCTTAGTGGGAGGCAACCCATTTACTCATTTAATTATTTAAACTATTTCATATTGTTATTTATCGTTTTATTATTTATTTAATTGTTTTGTCATTTTATAGTTTTATTTCATATTACTAGTATTGCTTTTAAAGTATGCATTTCATTTTCTTATTTTTATCTAAAATCACTTTTTACAGATTTTCTAAAAGTCTTTTACACTTTCCTTCTCCCCCTGATTTGTTTCCTCCATATTTGCACTGACCATGGCTAACCAACCCATAAACCATATGGAAACCAAATTTAGAGGTAGGAACCAAAGAATGAAGTTTGAAGAGTTATCACAGAGGCAAATGGATTTGACCCTGTACCCGGATGATCAGACTATGGAAACCCTAGGTATACATGATAGCATCCTGTACTTGTTTAACCGACTTGGATGGGAGAATGCATTGATCCAACATAAGTTTGTGACTTACCGTGAGCTCACCCTTGAGTTCCTTAGCTCCTTAGTTTACCTACCTGAGCGCGGTTTTGGATTTAGGAAAGGATTTATCAGTTTCCTCCTGTTTGGAATAGAATATGACTTTAACCATAAAGAACTAGCTGATTTATTAGGATTCCCTAGTGGACCATTTGCTTTTACTACCACACAGGTAGAATTGATGGATATTGAGCTAGATTTCTTTTGGGGAACTTTAACCGGAAACTACCACCCTGAACCAAATAGCATGAATAATGATGAGATCCATAACCCTGCTCTCCGTTACTTCCATAAAATCCTTGCCCACACCTTCTTTGGAAAAGAAGAAAATATTACCGGAGTTTCTAAAGATGAGATATTTATTATGTCATGTTTCACTAATGGACAGCCTGTTAATGGTGTACCTTTCATGATGCAAACCTTCACCCGTATCCAAGAAGAACCTGAATTACCTATATTAGTAGGAGGTCTTGTAACCATGATTGCTGATGCCATAGGACTTAGGTACCAACTTCACAGGTGCAACCGTTTAGGTACAATCCGTCCTATGAATCTTAACTTCTGCTTTAATAGACATATCATAAGGAATTTAGGACATCCACCTTTTGAGTACCTAATCCGGAATGAAGTAGTAACCCTGTTCACATTGCCAAACCATGCTAGAGTAAGTGTTCACAATAAGGATAAATGGCTTTATGAGTTAACCCCACCTGATTATCCATCTACTCCTGAAACACCTCAGTCTTACAAGATAAAAGATGATATAATGACCGATGTCGAAACTGACCCTGAGACACCTCCTGGTTACCATGACATTGACCACACTGAAGAAGTAAATGAAACCCCTGAAGTGAATCAAGGAGATTATGCTAACAACTTACAGAATATTATGAACACTCTTGAAGCTTACCAAACTGACATTAATTCATTTAAGGAAGACATTAAAAGCATGCGATTGGATATTATAGGATTGACTGACATAACCTGCGAACAATTCTATCACTTGAACTCCGCAATCGAAGATTTGAAGAAACGCTTTTGAAAATGCTATAAGTGATTTAGTTTATTTTTCTCATTGTTTTCGTTTCTAGTTAGATTTATTTTTCGCAAACAATTTCGTACCGTATTTTCATTAATGTAATTTCATTTTCAATTAACTTATGCAATGCACTTCTAATTCCAAAATTTCTCCATTTTAATCAATTTATATATTTTTAGTTCTATGTACTGTTATGCTTGCATTTATTCCTATTATATAAAATCTCTCATGCCATGCAAGTTAGTAAAGCACTATGTTGAAATTAATTGTTATATGGTGTTTTAATATAATATTGAGTGAGAAGTGAAGAAAATAAATTATTATGAAGTATGTGAAATAATTGAGATAGTGTTTTCTGGAAATTATTCAACGAAGCAAGCCCTCACGGTCGTCACAACCCCCTAACGATCGTGACGTGCTAATTTAGCGTGTCACGACCGTCGCGCCCCTGTCACGACCGTGACAACCCTTATTACAGGATTCGTGAGAAACAGAACTGTTTCTCTTCGTGACCTCTTCTTCTTCTTCCTCCATAACTTCCAAAAACCACCCATTTTCTCCATAACTTCCGTAACCCCCCATTACCAACTTTAAACTCATTAACCCCCCATTATCACCACACCTATCACATTCTCACCTTCCAATATTTATTCCGATTCATTATTTCTCTCATTTTATCATTTTTTCACAAAACATCAAAAATCTTCATCTTTCACTCTACCTCTTGCATGCAATGGATACCATTCAATTCAGAGAAGGTGATGCTGGAGAAACCCAGAGAGAACGATTTATCCGATTCCAGAACCGCGGTGTGCAACCTACACGTTATATCGACACTGTCTGTTTGAGGGAACTCGGAATGCTTACCAGTGTCCAGAACCTGCTTCAAAAAGTCGGTCTGTGGGATCTTTGCAGTCAGCCTCAACCCACATTCGAGCTTCTGACATTGGAGTTCCTTAGCTCATTCCAGTACGTCACTCCTGCCGGTTCTCAGAGTCAGCTCACCGGTTTCGCAAAATTCAGATTGCATGGCCAGGAGTTTAACCTTTCGCAAAACAGGATAGCCGAGTTGCTAGGCTTCGACCATGGGACTGAAGCTCATCTCCGCGTGCCCGATAATTTTAGTGAACCCGCTTTCACTTTATGGCACGACATAACCAATACCCGTGCCTCAGCCTTCCAAAGCCTCAATGCTACACACATTCACAACCCGGCAATCCGTTATTTCCACCGAGTCATTTGTAACACCATATTCGCTCGAGAAAGCAACCATAAGCTCAACTCCAAGGAGCTTCTATTCTTGCACTGCGCTCTAAATGACGAGCCGATCAACGCTGCCCCGTTCATGCTTTATCACATCCAGGCTATTGCGCATAGAGGATCAACCCCATTTTTCATAGGCGTCATTGTCACCTCCCTCGCCATTCAGTTGGGGCTTGGTGAGTTGGTCGTAAATCAGTCTTTCAGAGAAGCAGAATTCCTCACCAAGAGTTATTGCAGGTCCGCTCACCTGATTGCGCAGCGAGAGGATGGCAGGTATAGCCCTGTTGTCCATGGCACCATTTTCCACCATATCATTCTGCCGTCCCGCGACCGCATCGACCCATCCAGCCGAGCCAACTGGCTCTTTATTTTACCAGATGCTGCCGAACACGCCCCTATTCATGATGATCAGGCAGACCCTCCAGCGGATGAGATGCAGGACGCTATGGATGCATCTGAGCCTGTCCAGGATATACCAGAGACATCTACCCGACAGCCTCCTGCACCGGAAATCACACTTGAGGAAGTCCTCCGTGCGATTCATCAGCAGAACCAGATGAACGCCGCACTGGAGCGAAGGCAGAAGGAGCAGTATGATGCTTTACTCGGCACTATTGCAAGCAACCAGACATCTACTAATGAGAAGCTCGACGAAATTTTCAGCGAGCTAGAATCCCTCCGCATTGACATCACTGCTGCCACCGGCACCGGTTCTGACCCTGAAGCGACTCCTTCCAGACGCCGCTCCCGCACCAGAAGCCGAGCCCGCGGTCCTCAGCAGCCATAGTTTTAGTTTGCTTATGTTTGTTTTTCGTTTTTGTCGTTTGTACTGTACTTTTACCGCATCTATATCACAACATTGAGGACAATGTCTGATATTGTGTGGGAGAGGTACCTTTCATTTCCGCATTTTCCCTTTTTCGCACTTTTCCATTTCGTTGTATTTTCAATTCCGTTGTATTTCTTTTCGCAAGTTAATGAAGCGAGCAAATCTTTATGCTATTTTCTTTAGTTTCGAATTTTCCCCGTTTATTTAGCCATACCAGAAAAAAATCTTTAATTATTCGCATTACCCAACTTACCTACGGAATCGTAATTAGGAAGCCGAGAACGATTCAACAAGACCAATACAATCTTGACACCTTTGACTTCCCACTTAAGCGATTCCATTCCGTTTATCGCTACGACTACACCTTAAGTTTCAGTTCAAAAGTAACCCCTAGTAGTTTATACTAGCAGTCAGCACCGTCTGAACACAAACCACGTGGGGAGCCGATGAATATAAGCGTTTGATGCCTAATCTAAAATAATCCTTCATATCTCGATGCAAAATGAAAAGAAATTGCACCAAAGTACACGGTCGCATACAAGAAACGAGAAATATGAGAAGGAGTCCATTGCAGGTTGGTTCAGAGGTACTGGTTCTGAACTCGGTAGGGCGTGCTACGGCTCGATCCCCCACAACCTCCAAATCGGATAAAATATGTAGGGTTACCGCACTCGTGTACCAGACCCCGTGCTTAAAAAGGATCAAAGTCGCTAACCGGCTACTCCACTACGTGCGTGCTAAGGCAAAGGGCTTAATGTGATTGCGCTAGAATGAAACCGGGCGAAATAAGATCGAAAAACTCTAGGTGAAATCGTAAAGTAATTACCGATCGTTTCGTTTAACGGGAAGTCGACGACATAGCTTGTTGCTTGTGTCATTAGTGTATCGGTAGTGTAATATCAAAGTACCGGTCTATCCGACAAAACGATCCCTCGTACGGTTTGTTATGAGTATGCGTCAATAAAAGCTTGTCCGCCGATTTTCAACCGACTATTTGCTTGAGGACAAGCAAAGGTTTAAGTTTGGGGAAGTTTGATAACGAGAAAACGTATCGATTATATTGCTAGATTTCATTGACGTTTTATCGTATAATCACCGTTTTAACACTCGATTTCTCGAGTTTTTCTCACCATTTTGCAGGTACATCATTATATGGAGCTAAATCATAAAGTAAGAGCAAAAGGAACAAAAGAAACCATAAAAAGATGAAGAAATGAAGAAGCCTGCAAAACTGCATAATTTGTTGCAGTCACGGTCGTCACCAAGGTGTCACGACCATGACACCCTAAAAGAGGCCATCACGATCGTCACAACATTGTCACGACCGTGACACTTAAAACCACAGGACACGAGCGTGAAGACCTTGTCACGACCGTGACAAGGGTAAAAGTAGGTTATTTGACCAGACTTGGTCACAGGGCTACGTGCATGTGAAGCTGCTACTTTCCAGATTGACCCTGTATGCCACGTTCCTAGAATTCCTCAACTTCTCCTACGAGGCCCATGCAACACACTCAGCCAAAAGCCCAAATTACTCTCTTATAAATAGCATTAGTTTTATGAAGAAAACACATAGCATTTTTTTATTCGAATTTCTGCGGAAGCTCTGCCGAATTGTTTTACGACCCTGTTTCTATTTCTGCATTATTTTTCAGCTTTTCAATTTTATTGTATCCGAACCAAACATATAACAATTTCCAACATCAGGAAATTGTTATACATTTACTTGTTTCTAAACCTTCAGAGTTTGCTTTATTTTCGATTTCCGCCAACTCCAAGCTTTCCGGTCTGTGGAAGAAGGAGTCTGCTATAATATTTGTTAACCAGGTTTTTTATAATATTGCAATTTTAATATTTATAATGTTTATTTATTTTTCTGCCATGAGTATTTTATTATTTAATTTTCTGTCTCTGTCTGGTTCAACATCAATGAGTAGCTAATTACCTTAGGGCGGTATGTAGTTAAAACAAACTTAATCGGTAAAATTTAATCATAGGCTTAAAATAATTAGTAACTTAACATTCTGGCTGACACTTTTTAATTTAATTCGACATTTTCGTTACGAGAGTAAGAAAAGAGTATTAGGTTAGGTCAAGACCACGAGAGTGTGAGATTTTAACCAGATAGCTAAAGTTAGGCATTTAAATTAAACACAGCGAGAGCGCTTTAAAATAAATTAGAATTACTTAGTTTCCAAAAATTATCTCTAAACACTTATGGGCTAGCGAGAGCAGGCATAGGGCTTTAGGGGTAAGATCTGAGATAAGACCACGAGAGTGTGAGTCGAGGGTATTTAAACTGGTAACCTCTACCGAATAGATTAAGTAAACACCTTTAAAAGCCTAGGTTAGATTTACCCACCTAAGTTAGTATAATTACATACCGACCGCCTTAGTATCATTTTATTAAAACTTAAAGTTAATTCCGCCTTTAATATCTTAAAATCAACAAAAAATCGTGACAACTATTCGCCTTAGCTAAACTAGAAGTTCATCTCGCACTAAGTAACCATAGAATCCCTGTGGATCGATAATCTTAAATATTACTTTGATAGGCTGTGCACTTGCAGTTAAGATACCGCTAGACACATAATTAGACACGTCTTTAGCCCATCAATACACAACAAATGGTTCTTATGAATTTGGTAAAGTCAAAACCGAAGACGACGTCAATCTCTTCTTCAAATCTGCAAAACTTTCTTCACACTGGACATCCCACATAAATACTTTACTCTTACAAGTCAACCGAGTCAATGAAAGTGCTAACTTAGAAAATCCTTCAATAAACCTTCGGTAATAACTGGCTAACCCCAAGAAACTTCTAATCTTAGTAACCGACTTTGGAGTTTCCTACTGCAACACAACATCTATCTTAGAAGGATCCACAATAATGCCACTACCTGAAATCACATGACCAAGGACACTAACTTCCTTCAACCAAAATTCACACTTAAACAACTTCGCATACAACTTATTCTCCTTTAAAACTTCCAACACTATTCTCAAATGTTCTGCATGTTCTTCTTCTGTCTTAGAATAAACCAAAATATCATCTATGAACACAACCACAAAGCGATCTAGATAAGAATGAAAAATAAGATTCATGTACTCCATGAATACTCCCAGTGCATTAGTCACACCGAAAGGCATCACCGAATACTCGTAATGTCCATAACGTGTTCTGAACGCCGTCTTCTAAATATCATCTTTCACTTTAATCTGATGATAACCCGATCTCAAATCGATCTTGCTAAACACGCGAGCACCTACCAACCGATCCATCAAATCATTTATCCTGGATAACAAATACTTGTTCTTAATTGTCACTTTATTCAACTGCCTATAGTCCGCACAAAGCCTCATACTTCCATCTTTCTTCTTAACCAACAAAACTGGAGCTCCCCACGGCGATACACTTGGTCGTACAAACTTTTACTCAAGCAACTCTTCCAATTGCTTCTTTAATTCAGCCAACTCAGATGCAGACATCCTATACGGTGCCATAGACACAAACCTAGTACTAGGTACAAGATCAATCGCAAACTCAACTTCTCTTTCAGGCGGCACATCAGGAATTTCATCCGGGAAAACTTCAGGAAATTCCTTCACTACTTCCAACTCTTCAATCTTAGCTTTACTCTCTACTAACAACGACGCCATCAACGTAAACATCTGAGCTTCCTCTTTCATCGACTTCTGTAATTCTCTAAACGATAACAATCCAACTCCTTCCTCTTTTGGAGTAGAAAACCTCACCGACTTACGAAAATAATTTATATGAAAATAATTATACTCTAACCAGTTCATACCTAGAATTACATTCATCCCAGTCAACGACAAACACACTAAATCAACATAAAAGTCTATCAAAGATAAACAATTGACAACTCAAACACACTAGAGAAGTAGTCACCGATCCCTTAGCCGAAATCTCTACGACCATTTCTCCTTTCATCTCAGACAACTTAAGACCCAACTTCTTAACACAATCAGCAACAATAAAACAATGGGTAGCACCCTTGTCAATAATAGTAATTAAAGGTTGTTTTGGTGGTCTGGGATGAAGAATGATGTAGCGCGTTTTGTGTATGCTTGTTAGGCCAGTCCAGAATACTATATAATATAAATTCTGATTTAATTCATTAATTTAATTAATTTATAATAATTCAAACAATTTATTTTTTAAAATAACTGAAAGAAAAAAATCATCATAAATAAAAGTGGAAATTCAATTATGCCAAATAGCCTATGCCACATCATAAAAAATAAATTTAAATGGAGTGAGGGATTAAATTTCCGAAAAACTTAAAATATAGGGATTAAATAAATCAAATTATAAAATAGAAGGATTAAAGCTAAAAAATTTAAAAATAAGAGAACCTAAATTGTAATTAAGAGAACCTAAATTTTTAAAGAAACCGCTCTAAATATAAAGGGTCTAAACATAGAAAAGGACATGAATCAAAGTAGTCTAAAGGGTTTTCATAATAATAGTTTGTTATGAGGTTTATACCAAACAATTTGATGAATAATCAAAATCGAACTAATCAAACGAAAGAGTCAAAAAACTTGAAAACGACTTACCTAAAAAAAAAACAAATTAACAAGTGAAAAAGAAAAAAGAAATATCAATATGTTAATGACTTGTTTAAGAAGAGATTGCAAACACAAATTAAAATAGGGAGAAATTAGAAACTTGAAAATGCTTGCTCCCTAAAGTTTGGTAAGAGGATATTAATGATGCCTCATGCTTGTAGAAATATCTTTAGTATTTGTTGAAATAAAACCAAGGATCACTTAAAAAGTAAAGACAAATTTGGTTTATACACAACCACTATTATTTTTTTAAATTATATATATAAACTTTAAGGATTATATCTATAAATTAGAGATTAATTCATTACAGTTAGAGGTGGAAATAGATCAGACCAATAACAGTGGTCTACAGGCCAGTCTACATAGGCTCAGGTCAGACTTAGATTTTTCAATAAATTAAAAAGACTTAGGTTTTTTTATAAGCCTATTTAATTAAAAAAGTTAGACCCCATACCATGAAAAAACCTCTTAAGCCTAACTGACCAGCATATTTAAATAAATATGAATATTTTTTTATTATCACTATATTATGTATTGTACTTTGAATTAAATTACATAAATAAAAATTGGTTATCTCGGAGAACTTATGAAAATAAAATGAAAACACCTTATAAACAATGTTATAAGTTGTTTTCAAAAGTTATCTTAAACAAATAGTCTCACAAAACTTATGTTAATGGGTAAATTAAAATAAATTAATACAAACAAATATTTAGTCTCATTGGTTTTTTAGTTTGTTAGTCTATTTAAACATTGTTTTAAAAATAATAGATTTTTATTTAGGCTAACAGGTTAACCAGGCCTTAGAAAAGGCCGGACTCAAGCCTAAAGAAAAGCCTATAACAAACTACAGTCCAGACTTAAGCTTCAATTTTTTTGGCAGGTCAAACTTAGGCTTGACAAAGCCTACCTTGACCTAGCCTATTTTCATCCATAATTACGATGTCCATTTGTTTTGATTTTTTTTATTATAAATTTTATGATGTTATATATTTTGGTGTAAAAATATTCAAGAAAAGAACAAATGAAAATTGGTTTGAATAATTATTTTTAAGATGTTATTTTAGGTATTTTATTATTTTATTATATTTTTTTTTGAATATCAAAATTTTAAAAGTCACTTAATTCTAAAGATATTATGAATTTTTTTTCATAAAATTCATTTTTGTGATATAACTTTTTGAAAAAATTGTAATTTTAACTATATTTTGATATTCGATAATATTGGTTTATATTATAAAATGTCAAAATTAATATTTTAAATTATAAAAAATAAATTCAAAAAAATATAATATTTTAAAAACATCTTTTAGAATCCATTTTCGAAAAAAAATTCATTTTTTTTATAAAGTTAAAACAAATTGGTTATATTAATAAGAAAAAAAATAATATACTAACAATATTTGTACATTGTTAATCAATGACAACTATATCTTCACTATATCACACTTATATTTTAAAAGTCTTTTAATGACATAATAGTGTGAAATTTTTACTCAAATAACCAATTTTTTCAATTGGTGACAGTCTATATAACATAAAAGAAGTTGTCAACTAAATTAACAATTCCTCTCTTATATGTTTGTATATTATTCTCAATTGAATTAACGCCTCATTTATATTGAATTTTTTATTATTTAAAAATGGATTAGTTTGGGAAATACATGATAAAATGGGTTAATTTGAATATTTATTTGAGTAAAAATTTCTGATAATGTTGGTTTTACAATTTATATTAATTGAGAGAATAAAATAAAGCATATCCGTTAAACTTTAGTAGTAATAAACACCTTTTGAAGTAGAAAACAAACACATAAACAATCCAATTCCAATCATCTATCGAAAAGACAAAATACATTTTTCATTAAATTATTTTATAAATAAATACTTATTTTTGGTAGTGCATTTTGTAAATAAATATACCAAAAAATGAAACTATAGTTAAGAAAAAAAAACGATAAAGTAAAACAGAAAAAACAAAAACAGGAAAGAAAATCGTGTGACTGGGTTTTGAATTCCGTTTTGACTCTGCACATTGCAACATCACAAACAAGCAGAGTGGTGATCATGAACGATCACAAGGAGTGTGATGTTCGCCAAAACGATAAACCTGTTCGAGTTTACGCCGATGGAATTTACGATCTCTTTCACTTCGGTCATGCCCGTTCTCTTGAACAAGCAAAGAAATCGTAATTTCTATACCACCTTTTTTTTTTGTTTTATTTCATTGAAAGTTTTGTTTTTTTCACTACCCATCTTCCTCAATTTCACTTTTGTTTTGAAAATAATAATTTTTTGTGATTTTTAGTTCAACCCTATTTTTTGTTATTTTTGGGTTGGTTCCCATGATCTAAAGTTTAATTTAGTTCAATCTAATGTTTAGTTGTTTTTAGATTTGTTTTTTGTTTATGATTTTAATGATTTTGAGTTCAATTCCACCACACTTGTTCAATTTTGTTGATTTCTCATTTCCAATTATGGTTTTTTTTTAATGTTTTTTAGAGGCATGCTGAATTTGTCTGATTTTTTATTTATTTATTTATTTATTTTTATTTTATTTTATTGTTGGATTGGATCTATGCAAATTGCTACAGTTGTTGTATGATTGAACTTCTTCATGTTGTGATAATAGTTTTTGTTGTTTGTTAATTGAAGGTTTCCAAACACTTATCTCCTTGTTGGATGCTGCAATGATGAGACCACTCATAAGTACAAGGGTAAAACTGTTATGACTGAGGCCGAACGCTATGAGTCTCTTCGCCACTGCAAGTTCGTTTTTTTTCTTCTTTTCTTCTTTGTTTGCTTAAATATGAATTATTATTGCTGAACTTTTGATGTGTATTCCTTTTAAAAGCATTTATTTTGTTGTATAATTGTAGATGTATCGGGCCATGTTTAGATTGAAGTTTTCTTGACTTGTGATTGTGATTGAAATTCACTTGCTTTTCTTTCAGTGAGGAATAAAAACAAACATGGTCTATAGTATAATAACAAGTTTAGGAGTCCAGTTTTTACTGGTAATTTGTTGTGAAAAATTCTGCTTATTTGCATGAATGCCCTTTGTTTCTTTCCGATACCAATGACTTTGGCTTGTTCGTTGGTCCTAATAGTCGACTGGCGTTGGGATTCTGGCTGTTATTGTTGTCATCGTCACTGGGTGCTAAAGTTATGATTTTTTAGGTGTTCTTAAGCAACTGTCATCTGGGTTTGTTTATTTTAATCCCTGCTGAAGGCACAGGTTTTCAGTAGTTGTTTTTATTTTTTAGGCTTTATTTGAGAACCTTCATCGAAGTTTACTTTAGACTTGTAAGCGATTTGTTGGTTTTGGTAGTAGGGGTTAAACAAGTAGAATTTTGTCCTCATTGATGAGAGTTTTATTCTCTCTCGCTATATATGTTTCCCACAATATTATCATTTCAGTTCATGATACTCTCAGGCCGTGATCCTTCTGTTGACTATTTCATCTAGTTATATTTTGGACAGAATAGTTTTACGAGTGGTTGAAATCTTCTATTGAAAACTTATAAAATCTTCCATTTTTATGCCTTATTTAAATTACTTGTTTGCTTTCATTTTGGATCTGTAACAAGTTCAATTGTACTTGCTGCAGGTGGGTTGACGAAGTTATTCCAGATGTGCCATGGGTAATCACCCAGGAGTTCATTGACAAGCATGAAATTGACTATGTGGCTCATGATTCTCTTCCGTAAGATTAACCGGTCTCATTCTAGCTATTTTCTCTTTGTTGTATCGTCATGCATTCATGCCTCTACTTTATCTGTGTGTTCTTCTTTCACCAAGTTCTTATATATTCTTATATACGTTAACACTTCCTTCCGTATTGTGTTACCATAGTTATGCTGATACAAGTGGAGCTGGAAAGGATGTCTATGAATTTGTAAGTTTGAGTAATAGAACTATCTTTGAATTTAATTTCATATAGTTGAATGTTCTTGACTCCTCTCCGTCTTTCCACGGCGACATTCATCTTTATTTCTACAACAATTCATCTCTATGATTCGTGTGACTACTTGAAGCCTTTTTCTCATGTACTATATATATGTTGTTTGGCCTATGGCTTGCTGATTTTCTATTTTGTTTGGTTTGTTTCCTCGGTTTCTCTGTCGTTTGGCTGTATTATTCTGTATCAGATTAGCGCTAGTTGTAACCATCTCAAACTTTTCGGCTTCCGTTGTTGATCTTATGCCTATTAAATTTGTATTATATAGGTTAAAGCTATTGGAAAATTTAAGGAAACACAGAGAACTGAAGGAATTTCTACTTCTGATATCATAATGAGAATCATCAAAGATTATAACCAGTATGTAATGCGTAATTTGGATCGTGGTTATTCCAGAAAAGACCTAGGTGTTAGCTACGTCAAGGTTTGTTCTCTTTGTCAGTTAATCAGTCCCAGTATTACTATGCTTTCTCGCGTTTCCGAAAGAATTAGCCCCATTACATGATCTCTTATTTGCAGGAGAAAAGATTGAGAATGAACATGGGACTTCAAAAATTGCAGGAGAGAGTGAAGAAACAGCAAGAGACTGTGGGAAAGAAGGTAACAATGCAAATCCTGACCTATCTTATTAGTTATCAACTTTTCTTTTATATCCGTATCAGTAACCGTTCGTACAAACCGTGTTATTAAACTTTGCAGATAGGAACAGTGAAAAAAATTGCTGGCATGAACCGTACTGAATGGGTCGAAAATGCTGATCGATTAGTTGCTGGATTCCTCGAGATGTTTGAAGAAGGATGCCACAAAATGGTTGGATCTCTTTCCCTTCTAAAGTCCTGTTATTTAATGTTCGATATTTCATTTTGTAAAACTTCTGATGGACCGAATCGATTGGTTTGATGACTATACACTAGGGAACGGCAATCAGAGACAGAATTCAAGAACAACTGAAGGCACAGCAGCTGAGATCTCTTCTATACGACGAGTGGGATGATGACGTTGACGATGAATTCTATGAAGATGAATCTGTGGAATACTACAGCGACTAAAGGGACAAATATGCTTGTTTATTTACAGATTGTGAACCGTTTGTGTAAAATATTTTATATATGTCATACATGGAATATGGTTTGGTTTGGACATTATTTGTCTTTTTTCATAGTTTGATATCTATTACCTGTGCGGTTGTTAGAGGATTTGAGTTTTGATATGACCTACTCTTGTGTCATGGAAGATCATGACTAAAAATTTCTCATGTGTTTCTCTCTTTTTGTAGTAAAGTGTCTTTTCAGTTATTTCTTATAATCAACGGGTGAATATTTAATATAGTTCTGATCTAAAGACCCGAAAATTATGGATCCACCAAGTTCAGACTTTATTTATTTATTAGTGATTGGAATTTATTCTTTAAAGATGAATTCAAGTGATTGGAATTCATTCTTTAAAGATGAATAAATGAACTGTCACGGGTTGAACGTTACCAACTGAGCTGGTTTAATCGGATATAAGACTCTTTTAATACTTTTGTATTATAAAGAGTCTAAAATTTGTTGCGATTAAATCCTATCTAAATAGGATTTTGTAAAAATTTTACGACCGTTAAAACATGGTTACATAGAACTTCTTCTATGTATAATAGAACTCTTTTATATTCAGATAAGTTTTTGTATAATAGAACTCCTAAAAATGACTGATAAAATATGTTTAAATAAAACTCCTCCGCATTCGGCATTCAAGATTCCATCTGAGATCTGAAATCTAACTTGGGATTTTTAACTATATGTACAATAATATGGTAATTTATGCATATAAATTTTTAAGTAGGGACAAACATAACAAATGAGTCATGACCCTTAAATGCCGTCTTTGTGCAGGTGTATGGTGTGAAGAAGACATTCAAGTAGTGGGGCAAGTTATTATGATTCTATTTATTGAAATCAATCAGTTATAAATAGTGGCTATCTTTGTTTGTTTCATCTGATAGACACAAAATCTTAATCAGATCAAAGTGACAGGACAAAAATGGCTTTATCACACACTTGGATATGTCGGAAGAGAATATGCATGCAAGTGAGAAAGTATTATGCTTATTGATTCATCCATTAAATATATTTAAGCCTCAAGAATGATGTCGTCATGACCTAACTCCTGGCAGTGGCTAATCATCACTATGGTGTTAAGTTAATTAATTATGTTGACATGTGATAATTAAAAATTATTATTAAATTTAATTATTATGATTAGTTGTTATTAAATATCAATCAAATGATGTTTTGTTTCATAATACTACGGCGAATTAATTCATCCGGTTATATGTTAAGTATGACTCATAGACAGATAAAAACAACAAGACTTAAATCCATATTTGGTCCCCCTATTTTTTTTTTTTTTTTTTAATTTTAGTCCCCCCATTTTTAAAACCCAGTTTTTTGGTCCCTTAAGTTTGGATCAATTGAGATTTACATGGTCCCCCTCCACTTGACTTGTTCATGAAGACTTTCCCATATACCCCCACACCTATACCTGTACCCCCACAATTTTTAAAAAATGCCCATTTTAACCTTAAAATATTTTATTATATTATTATTTTATTATTATTTTTTTTTTACCATTTGTGTCAGACCGTCAGATTAAAGTAAAAATTTGTCCAAAAATATACGTTCCGGAAGACTTTGGGATGAGTTCCGGTACGTTAATTAACATACCGGAAGACTTTATGTAAGTCTTCCGGTATTTTGATGTTTGTTCACCGGAAGACTTAATAAAAGTGTTCCGGTACGGAAGACTTTTACTAACTCTTCCGGTAGCAATGAATATGTGTACCGGAAGACTTTATGTAAGTGTTCCGGTATTGTAAGAGTACAATACTGGAAGACTTTCATAAAGTCTTCCGGTTTGATTTTTTCTTTTAATTAATTTAGTTTTTTTTATTCATTTTTTAAAAAAATATTTTTATTTTGTAGGTGCAGTACCTTTATACGAAAAAGAACCGATATGTGTGAATACATCAGATGTATTTACAACGACAGAGAGATTTGGTACACGAGAAGAGGTGATAAGATGGGTCAAAGACACCGGATTACGAAATAAAGTGACGGTCGTCATCACTCGTTCAGATACACAAACAGGCAAGAGAGGAAGAAAGAACAAAATAATATTTGGTTGCGATAAAGGTGGGAAATACAAGGATATTCGTAGTGGAATAGAAAGTGCGACGAAAAAATGTGGATGTCCATTTAAGATCAGGTCGATTCCGACAAAAGATGGATCTGGATGGAAGATTGATGTAAAATGTGGCGTTCATAACCATGATTTACCCGATAGATTAGAAGGTCACTCATTTGTTGGTAGGTTGACAGCGGATCAGAAGCAACATGTTGCTGATTTAACAAAGAGAAAGGTTGCACCCAGAAATATATTGCATTCCTTGTACGAGCGAGATCCAGATTGTGTCACTCGTATCACACAAATATACAAGCAAAAGAGTATGATGGAAAAAGAGATAAGAGGTCCTAGAAGTGAGATACAACATTTGTTTAAGCTTATCGAGGCTGCAGGTTATGTTTATTGGAGTAGAAAAAGAGATGACTCTGAAGTTATTAAAGATATATTTTGGGCACATCCAGATTCAGTTAAGTTGTTGAATATGTTTCCTATTGTGTTAGTTATGGATAGCACTTATAAGACAAACAAATACATACAACCTTTGTTTGAAATTGTTGGCATGACATCTACCGAGTTGACTTTTGCTGTCGCATTTGCGTATATTGAGTCTGAGCAGACTGAGACTTTTTGTTGGGTGTTAGATAAGCTTAAAAAATTGTTTGTGAAGAAAGATTTATTTCCACAAGTTATGATGACAGATAGAGATCTTGCTTTGATGAAAGCCATTGAGACTGTGTTTCCAAGGACAAATAATTTGCTATGTCAGTTTCACATTAACAAAAATGTTGGTGCAAAAAGGAAACTATTAGTGGATCCTGATATGCAGGAGTCAATTGGCAAATTATGGACGGATGTTGTATGGGCTAGTGATGAGGTTGAGTATGCACAACATTTAAAAGAACTTGAGCAAGAGTGTGTTGATTGTCCTAAATTTTTTGAGTACGTGAACGACACATGGTTGACACCACATAGACAAAGGTTTGTTTGCGCATGGATTAATCGAGTCCTACATATGGGTAACACGACGACTAATCGGTATGTTTTGATTTAGATCCCAAAATATACTTTTTGTGAATTTTGTATTTTTCTTACTTAGTTTAAATATGTATTATTATAGGGTTGAGTCTGCTCATTGGAAGTTAAAGCAGATGTTGGGTAACAGTATTGGTGACATGGTCAAATGTTGGGAGGCCATGAATGACAACTTAAAGATACAAATTAGCAACATTCGAGCTTCTTTTCAAAAGAGTGTGTATGAAGTTGCACATGTCCATTCAAGTCCATTTTACACATATTTACGTACTTCAGTGTCGCGAGCTGCATTGAGGCGCGTTGCTGAAGAGTTAAATAGAGTTGATTATATTGGAACTAACAAAGACAGATGCCGATGTACTCTTAGATCCACCTATGGATTACCTTGCGCGTGTGAGTTGGTAGGGTATAGAATTAGTGGTATTCCGATACCAATTGAGGTTGTGCATGTACATTGGAGGAAACTAAGTATGGAAATTAAGTTGAAAGAAGACTTAGATGAGGAATCAGATGTGGGTATGAAATCTGCAATGGATGAGTTATGGAAAAGGTATAGGTCACAAGATGTTGTTGGAAGAAGGGCATTACATAGTAGGGTTTATGAACTTGCATTTCCCACAACGACTTCTTTGTTAGCACCACCTGAAAAAATAAAGACAAAAGGTGGAGTCAAGAAAAAAGACAAAAAACCTGAAGGGTATGATGTTTACAGGGATCCTTCGTATCATGAATATGTTGATCAAGCATCACAATCTTCACAACGACAATCTCAACCATCACAAAATTCAAAAAAGAAATCTCAACCATCTCAACCATCACAACCTGTGAAAAAGAAGTTAAAATTAGAACAAACTTCACAGTCATCTAAACGGTTCATCCTTCAATTTCCTTATCATATTAGGTCATTTATTGATGACGTTGTCAACGTAATGTCAGATGGTAATTGTGGATTTAGAGTGATTGATTCATTGCGGGGTTATGCTGAAGATGGTTGACTCTACCAGATATGGGTTACGTGATTGCGAATCGGTATAACGTGGTACTTGTCTGTCTAGGAGTCGAATGTTTGACTTTCTTCCCTATGACAACTACATTCTCACCGAATGTCTCATTTTATTGCATTGGATTTGTAAACTCAAATCATTGGATTCAGGTAAACATTGTTATAATTTGATATTATTAGTAAATTATTTGAGTAACATTAAATAATGTATTGTTTAATTTTGAATATAGGTTAACATGAAAGAAGGATTTTCATTGCCACCAGTGACAACAGATTGGAGGAACTTTCGTTCTCCAGCAGCAACATCGTGGATGGTAGGATTTGCTGCGCGTCTACAACATTGGCAACAACTTACGCCTATATTACAAACACATTATAAATTATAAACTATGTTATTCATTTTTATTCATGAATTATATTATATGTTTTAATTTCATTATGTTTTTCATTTTTATTTTCACTTAAATAACATATAACATAAATTGGATTCAGGTAATCATTTTTATTTTGTCGAAAAACTATAAATAACATATAACATAAATATCAGTTCAAATGTCAATATATTAAGAAACAAAGTCTAAGAAATAATATGACATAAACCTAACTATAAATCACTGTGAACGAGCAATACGTAAAGCTGCAAACAGATCAGCAAAATGTGGATCATCCTCTTCAGCTGCATTCTACTGAAGGTAGCGATGAATCAAGGTAGACACAGAACCCCATGCTGGATCAGATGGTCCCGCATCGTAATCAGGAATAGATGCAACTGGCGGCTCATCATAGGTAGGAGGTACCAATCGAGGATGCGAAACACGATAATACCACTCAAGGTATCCATCCTCTACCTCAAATGGGATAGTCGCCCGTGCAGCAGAACGAATCACCTGTCCAACGCTCTGGGTGTAACTAATCCACTCAATATCAATATCACCAGCCATCCTAGGATCAATGGGTGCAGGTGGAATGGACTGACGGTATCCAAACTGTCGAAGACACCTGTCAGGCATGTATGGAACAATGGTATCTCCCCACCTTAAACAACCCCTGAATAGAGAAATCTCATCAAAACGACGATGAACTCTATGATCCTCGAACGGCCTCCATATGACATCAGTCGGTGTCAGCTCATCCATAATGGGTCGCAACTCATCGACCTTTAACGCCCCCTGTTTGTACGTCCACCTCATCGCTCGCGGGAGTCCACAGTTCTGAGCAGGTATCCAATTCTCTCCTTTTTTCCCAAGTGTAGGAAAATACTCGTGAATCCAGCACTGTTAAAAAAACAATAACATAATAATTAAATATAACATAATGAACATAATAAAATTAAAATCAATAAACTAAATTTAAATATATAACTTTAACATAATAAACTGAATTTAAATATATACCTGTAGGAGAGTCGGATAACCACCAAGCTGTTTGCAACTAAACATAGACACATCTCCAAGAAACCTATACAATGTCACCAATGCAGTTGTTGCCCAACTATAGTTGGACAACGCATCCAGGTCCCTAAATAATGCCAAGTATCGCGCCTCCACGAGTGTAAATGACTTATCCGCAAAGATGGTGCAGCCCACTAACACCATCAAATAACATCTGGTCGCAAATGCCCATGATGAAGCTGCTCGATGCTCTACGAATCGATCATATAACCACTCTATCTTGAAGTACGAACCTCTGCACTCACGAACTTGGAAAAGTGCCACTCTCGATGACACTCCAAGATAGTCAACCGCCCACTTAATGGCTAGCTCCTCACTGATGGGTTGAGGGTTCCAGAATACCCCCCTGATAGGCAAATGAAGCAGACATGCCACATCATCTAGAGTAATCGTCATTTCACCGAACGGCAGGTGAAATGAAGATGTCTCTATATGCCATCTCTCCACAAATGCAGAAACCAAGTTTGCATCAATCTTCTTCAAACTCGATCTCTGTAAGGAAGATAAACCGGATCTAAATATGATACCATCAATCTCCGGTGGAAGCTGATGTGGAACCATCTGGGTCAACTTCAACCCATGTCCCGCCACCTTCAATTCCTTCTTTGCCCCTCTCTCCTGAAATCAAATAAAATTAAACAAATTAGATAAACAAATTATATAATTTCGGTTATTATTCAAAACTAAATAATTATAATTTCCTTACCTCACCAAACCATACACGTCTCGCCACGTGATGCTCGTACGAAACCAAAATACTGGTATCGTACGGACCGCCAGGATACCCCACAGGGTCAGCTGCAGCTGCAGATGTACCAGCATCATCTGCGCGTGTCCTACTCGTATCGCCCCGTCTCATCGATCGCACTGGAATCCTCCCATCTCTGCCGCGTGATCGCACCACTGAAAAAAAAAACAAAAAAACAATTATTTAATAAAAAAAAAAAAAAATTTCCGGAAGACTTTCTTCAAGTCTTCCGGTACACACAAAACCATTCCGGAAGACTTCATCAAAGTCTTTCGGTAGGCAATTTAAAAAACATCATTCCGGAAGACTTTGATGAAGTCTTTCGGTAGTCAATTAAACCATTCCGGAAGACATTCATAAAGTCTTCCGGTACCGGAAGACTTTCACAAACTCTTCCGGTACACAATTTTCCATTCCGGAAGACTTACTTGTAGTCTTCCGGTAAACACGTACGAAAATCAAATTTTTTTTCTCTCTGTAACTTTTGGACGAATGGTAAAAATGGAAAGTAAATTTGATTTATTAACTATTTATATGAGGGCAATTTGGTCAAAAAAAAATTGCTGTGGGGGTATGGGATTAAGTGGGGTGGGGTGGGGTAAAGTCTTCCTTGTTCATTAATGATGTGACATGTGTGATTGATGATGTGAGATAGCCAACTTGGATCCATATCATTATGTTTGTTAATATATTATTTAGGTTCTATTTTTAATTCTTCAAATTAATAGTAAAATAAATTAAATCATTTTAAAATAACTTTATAGATATTTCGTTAGCTATGCTTCATAAAAAACACCACTGCATTGAAGGAAAGCTACAATTCGTTAGCTAAGCTACAATAGAAACTAATGAACCATAATCTTGCATCCATCATTTACGCCACTGCATTGAAGGAAAAACGAAACATTGAAGGCTGAACCTTTTCCTGAGTTATTCTTCGAAGCTCGAACCTGAAAAACGAAACATTGAAGGAGGAAAAATGGCAACTGGACGAGTCAAATACTGTTTAAGGTACAATTTCTTGTTTGTTTATTGAGTGTCAGAATGTTTATTTGTTGTTTTCTTCTTGTTGTGGTCCACCATGTACCTTCTCTCCTTTTCTTTATTGACTGATTTTGTCTTTCAACCCTAAAATGTAATGTGTTCGAGTATTATAATATTCTGATTTTGTGTTTCAACCCTAAATGTAATGACAGGCCTAGTCATAATAATAAAGTTAGGTTAAGAATACACCATAGGGGAAAACTAGTTGTGAAACCTGTTAAGTGGTATGTTGGAGGAGAAGTGACTGAGATGAATTGGGGATGAGATGTAGATTTCATGAACTATATGGATTTGGAGAGCTTGATTAAAGGTGAGAGTTATGTAAATATCAAATGTTTGTGGTACTGGAACCATTTGTTTAGTTTTGCTAGAGGTCTTAGGCCATTGAACAATGATACAGATGTGTTGAAATTTACTAAGGATGTAGAGGGATATGTATGACACACCTGCACATCTTTGGACAAAGTTCCATTTTAAGACTTATACAAAATGTGATATGCAAGTCAACAACATGTGTGAAGCATTTAACAGAGCCATATTTGAACATAGAGACAAGCCTATCATCACTTTATTAGAGGAAATCAAGCACTACATAACAAAGAGAATCACAAAACATAAGGAATTGTTGCAGGGATATGATGGTGTTGTATGCCCTAGAATCCAAATGATCCTTGAAAAGAACAAAAGACATGCACAAGGGTGGACTCCAACTTGGGCTGGAGATGATGACCTATCTATCTTTGGAGTTACCAATGAGATTGAAACATATTGTGTCAATCTCAAAAATGAAACTTATTCATGTAGAAAATGAGATCTTTCAGGTATACCATGCTGTCAACCTGCATTTGGAACATCAACAAACAACCTGAGAGTTATGTGGCTGACTACTACAGGTATCATTTCAATATTTTTATAAAATAAAATAATAATATATTTATTTTATATATAATCATGTGTTATAATATTTTTATCAGTTTATTTGAAAAAAAATACTTTGAAATATTTTGGATGACCATGAATTTCTCTATTTTAATATAAATACATTTTTTCTTATAAATATATCAAATGTATTAATTATTTAAAAATAATTTTTGTATAAATAAGATGAGAGAGAGAGTTTTAGTTAATTACTTTTACATTTGATATATATATATATATATATATATATATATATATATATATATATATATATATATATATATATATATATATATATATATATATATATATATATATATATATATAATTTCAATAAAATAGTTTTTTTTAAATATTATAATAGTATATGTAGATAATAATTTTTTTCATCCTTATTTACTTTTATTGATAGATATTTTATTTTTTAAATTATTTGGTCCAATTATTTATTTACTATTAATGTTTTAATTATTAATTTTTTTTTACTATTTGTTTAGTGATAACATTACTAAGGATGTGTTTGATTTGCTAAAACATAGGGGACTAGACAACACAACTCTACTTGTCCCGCGTTTGATTTAGAATTCATTTATGAGATAGAACAAAAATGAGGACCAGGGATTGAACAAAAACTCAAATGTTTGTTCCTCACTAAACCCGAGGATAACTTTTTGGATACAAATTATTTAAAATACGAAAATATCCTTTAATTTTATATTAAAAATATTTATTTTCTATTTTTTTCTATTAATATTTATAATATGAAAATACTTTTTTTTCCCTAGTATAAGTTATTTAAAAAACAAAAATACCTTTTTTTTGTTGGCACATGTTATTTAAAATATAGAAATACCTTTTTTATTTTCTACCAAAAATATATATTCTCTCATTCTTCTATATTAATATTTACAATGTGAAAGTACTCTTTTGTCTCTAGTATAATTTATTAAAAGACAAAACTACCCTTTATTTTTTACTGATCCAAGTTATTTAAAATATTGAAATGCTCTTTTATTTTCTACTAAAAATATATATTCTCTCTCATTCTCCACTATTAGTATTTACAATATAAAAATACTCTTTTGTCCCAAATACAATTTATTAAAAGAAGAAAATACTCTTTTCTAATATATATATATATATATATATATATATATATATATATATGTTCTGTCCATTGTCCATCAAACATCGTACATGACAAAAAATTGTCCAATACTTTGAAAGTTTGTATTGGGTTGTTCTGTCCGGTATTTACAAATCAAACACATCCTAAATAATTATAATTCTTATTTATGATTTCATAAAAATTGTCCTCGCAAGCAAACCGTGAACTTTAACAAAGATAGTACCAAGACAATGATATGAAAATTGTGACAAACATAAAAAGAAAAAACTATGATATAACAATGCTTAAGCAGTGTACAGAATCACGAGACTTGATCATGTTTCTACAAGTAGGACAAAAAGAATGAGAAAGCAACCACTTATCAATACAAACAACATGAAAACGATGATTACACTTTGGTAACCACTTCATATTATCTCCATCACAAAACTCAGCTAAACAAATAGCACAGTTAGAATCCATAGTTTGAGGAGTTGATGATGATCCACCTGAATGACTAGTATAAACTGATGTTGGCAAAGCAACTCTATCTTTCTTCTTGAGTCCCGAATTGCGTCTTCGAGAAGCGAGCCACTGGAGAGGTTCGGTGAGGACGCGGTTCGCGCATTGGAAGACACATTGTAGCATTGTGTTGAGACCAAGAGCGCAGAGTAAAGCACATACTATAGCTGCTATAAGAAGCACTGAGTTGTGACTATGTTGTTGTGGAGGATTGTTACATGGTTTGCTTGGTGTGGGACTGATTGTTGGAGTTTGTGTGTGAACTTCTGCCATAGGTTGATGGAGTTCAAATATGAATACCTTTCATTTTTTATTTGTATTGGAAGTTAAAGAGAGGATGAGATATTGATAAGTGGGGTAAGGGACATGGAAGATTAATGCTTACTTGGTATTCCACTTTCTTCTGTCTATGCACTTCAAATGAGTGTTAAAAGCATGTGATGTTTGTATACTTTGCACTCTTATCTCTATTTTATGTTGGAAATGTTAACTTAAGCATGTGGATATGTATCAGGACTCATTTATCATTCATGTTCATATTTTATTGCATCAATTGATTCTGTTTCTTGTCACATCTGTTTTCTTTTTAAACAATAAAACAATAATAGTTTTCAGGAAAAAGTTTTACATAATAATCCAAAAAAGCATAACATCCTTTAACTAAGAGAATTATAATGTTGCAATTTTCTTAAGAGTTAGTTTGTAATCTTGTTAATTGGTGAGAAATTCAATGCCAACAATAGCCAAGAACAAAGAGAGATCTTGAAAATCAAGTTCCATTAGATGAACAATAATGAATCAGAGCCAAAACTCAGAATATATTTTCCCAAAAATTGACAAGAGTTACAATATAAGACTCAAATTTATCCTTTATCCTATATACAAAGACAAGGTAACCTTTCTTTGAAATACAAAAGATTCAACATAGTAAATGAGAAAATCAAAACATGCACAAAATAAACTCAAAACAACACATCAACATGCCTCTCAGCATTCTACACCACATTGTTTGAGTATAGGACCATTTTGCTTAGGCAAGAAAGGATCAATCCTAACCCAAATCAATGAGAAAATTGATGCCAAGAGAATTGACCAAAGCACCACAATAGTAGGAGTCCTGTTTTGTTTTCCCATGAGACCTTTAAGGAAAGGATATAAATGAACAATGACCCAAAATGCAAAGAACAGTTTCCCAAATAAAGGTCCCCATGAACCATAACCATTGTTAATCGCATCAGAGACACCGGCCACAACTCCGACGATGTTCAAGATTATAAGAGTGGTTGGTGGAATGAGAAGTGTAGTCCATTTGAAGAGATATAACTCTCCGAATTCAGCGTCATCTGCTGCTTTTGCCGTGACAGTGAAGTTTGTGTCTACTCCTGCAAGAACCTTGAGCAGACCTTGAAACACTGCGAAAAGATGCGCTGATACACCTCCAATCACCCAGAATTGCTCGTTTCTCCACCAGTCTTCGATGGTAACTCCACTCCATCGAAGCTCGAGTACTCCCGTTAAAATGATCGAGATAAACAACGCCATAAACCAAACACTAGCAAGGTTGGTCAGCTATACAGCAAACAAATAAAAAAATTAAACACCTTACATAAATATAAATACGTATTTTAAGCGCATACAGAAACAAAGCGCGATATGATCACAAAAGTTTGTGACTGTTTACTTACAGTTGGAATGATGAACTTTCCGGTCAGGAGACACACGGCTGGAATTGTGCAGTATGCAATCAAAGGGATTGAAGTGAAAGGATAAACAATGGTGTTCGTATAAGCGAGCCTCTCTAGATACTTCAATTTTCCTCCATAACCATACCAAAGTGGACAATGGCGACTCATGAAGATCTCGACAGAACCAAGAGCCCATCGCAGAACTTGATGCAACCTATCTGACAGATTGATTGGAGCAGATCCCTTGAAGGCAGGCCTCTTCGGCATGCAATATACCGATTTCCATCCTCTACAATGCATCTTAAATCCAGTCAATATATCTTCTGTGACTGAGCCATAAATCCATCCAATCTGTAAATGAAACAAAAATGTTCTCAAAATGACTCATAGAATAACAATCCTGGTTCAAAAGATATGAAAAAACGCGAACAAAGAACACATTATTTTACCTCTTTTCCCCATTCGGTCTTCTCTTCATAGCCACAACTTATGTTATGAATGGCTTCCTTTACCAATGATTGTGTGTTTGTGCCTTCTGGAAGTCCTCCATTTTCCATCAAAGTTGAAGCAATGAAAACCGGGGACTGTCCAAATCGCTTCTCGAAACTTTTCTGTGACATGAGTGATGATTTCTCTAGCTCCTCATACCCTTCAAGTCCTTCTTCAATCTCTTCAAGATCAAACATGGAACTAGAATCTTTTCTAACATAATCTTTTCCCCCCATTTTCTTCTTCTTGTACATTCTGCTGAATAGACCTCTTCCATTTGTTCCTGACTTCTTTTTTGATTTGGTTTTCCGTGCACCGCAACAAAAGCAACACCATTTTGGCCAACAATCACATGTCATCTTTGGCCTTTTTTCAGAAACTGGTGGATCATATCCATACAATGCTTGTCTGTTGAACACGGTACCCGTACCAACGTAAACTGGACCTTGGATTCCATCAAGCCCTTTCATATTGATCTGTGATAAAAATAACATTTAAGGGTCATTTTTTAAAATGAATTTACATAAAAGTTGAGTTTAAGTTAAGGAAAATGATATACTTACATCAAAGAACACAGTGTTGCGATTAGCATATCGATCGTGACGATCAATACCATCAAATCTTTGAGGAAATTGGACATAGCAGAGTTTCTTCCCTAGCTGAGGATCCATTAGGAAGCACATGGCTTCTCTAAGAGCCTTGCTATTGTTGATGTAGTGATCACAATCAAGATTCAACATGAATGGTGCATTTGTAAGCACAGCAGAAACTCGAACCTTTTGAGGATAAACAAAAGTTATAATCAGGTTTCTGACAGCTAAATTCTGAAGGAACTTAACAAAACAAAACAAAATCAAGTATTTGAGCTTACCAAAGCATTCATGGCACCGGCTTTCTTATGATGTGGATAACCGGGACGTTTTTCACGCGAAATATACACAAGTTTTGGAAGTTCCTTGCCTTCCACGTCTAGTGCACCACCACTTCCTAAGTAAACCTGCAAAAGGCAAGTTTAGGACTATGTTACAACTATCTTCAATGAAGTTTGAATTTCGTCTCGTTAAGGTTAAAAAATCAAACTCTTACTACCGGACTGACACCTTAACATTAAGATGATGAAAAGTGCCAAACCTGAATCATTCCTGGATGATCGCGGGTGTTGTTGCCGGGCCATGGAGTTCCATCTTGCATAACCCAACCCTCTTCTGGTTTCTTCAAAGCCTTTGCCACTAAAGCATTAATTTTCACTTTAAACTCTTCATATTCTCTCTGTCATGCATCAAACACAAAAGAATTATTCTAAGCCTTTCATAGATTCTTATGTAAACAGTTTATGACATGTTTGAAAGAGCTTATGAAAAGAGCTACATTATGACATGTTCATAAAACTGTTTTCAGCTCAGTTTCATAAGTTCTCCAAGATAGCTTATATGTAAACAATTTGATTTTCTTTAATCTTATGTTATAGAAACAACCTATATATAAGCACTTATATGATAAGCGCTTATGTTATAAACACTTCATAAATCATATCTTTATAGCTCACCTTCATAGACCTTCTTTCCTTGACAAAAGTTGGCTGAACCTTATCCTTCAAGTAATCAATTTTCTCCGAAAAATAGTACTCAGGAGCCCTTGGTTCAATACTATACTTTTTACAAAAAGGAACCCACCTTCTCGCAAACTCGGAAGTTTCAGCCAAACAATCAAACAAAAGCATAGAAGCACCATCATCTGAGACATAGGCTGTGACTTTCTCAACAGGGTAGTCAACAGAAAGAATAGACAGAACAGTGTTTGCTGTTATAATAGGCGGTTCTTTCAAAGGATCAACAGAACTAACAAAAACATCGACAGGCGAAAGCTGGTTCGGTTCACCTTCACGTTCAAATCTTATAGATAAACGGTCTAAGTAAGTTTCACGCGTGATTGGTAACCATTTTGGAAACTGATCAAGAATCCATGACAGTGCAAACCATATTTCACATATGACTGATATGAGCCATAAAGGATATGCATCGTATGCCGGTGTTAAGATACGGAAACGGAAGAAGAATGCTAGAATTACTAGTCTCATCACAATTACGATACGGTATGGATTGATTAAGCTTGATGCTATTGGAACTTTGCGCCATAACGGTTGTCTTGCTTCAGTCATACTGTCACAAAAACAAAGAAAATTTAGAGAACAATCTTTTACAAGATGTTATGCTTGATTTCTTTTCGAATAGAAGTGATGACTTACAGATACTCATCTTCTTCAACTTGGTCTTCTTTGCCCTCCTCTTTGTTTAGTAGACCTCTCTTTTCTTGCCTTATTTTCCATTTTTCTACTCTCTCTTGCCATTCTGCATTGCTGAGGGATTCCTTCTCCCCTTCAAAATCCTTGCCAGTAACTGCGTAATAATAGAATGGCGTATGTGAAATAACATATACAATAAAGGATAATCGGTGTCTCCAAATCCTAGCTCAACTGCCAGAAGTCGATATTGTTAGGTTGAACGTCATCACCAGGGTTTGAATTCTGGTACTCGCGATTGTGCGCGTGTGTGTGTGAGTTTCGAGTGGTTATTACCACTCAGAATACCCAAAAAAAGTTAACGGACAGTTGGTAATTTGTATGCACAAGCACAATTGTCTTTTCAAATTTAAGAATGTTCTTACCACTTCCAGCATAAGAAAAAGCCTGTCCAGGATTCAATTTCGGTTGAATGTAGTCCAAATTTTCCTGAAAACAATCACATCATGTCCATAATTTCAATCAATACTAATTGTCTGATTCATTTCTGTTAAGTTTGTCAAGTTAATTTCATGTTCATGAATATGCTTTCATATCATTCATAGAAATTACCACATGATTAACATCGCGGTTCTGGTCTAGATCATCGTGATGCTTCTTGATTGGAAACTCATCTTCAAAATCATCTCCATCAAGGTTCTCGTCTTCATCTCCAACCACTCTTGGACAACCTGCAAGGAAGTCATCATCTTAACCAAGATCGTCTTTGAGGACATACAAAGCAGGCTACCACACAGGACTCAAAATTTCTCATTATTAAACCATAACTAAATAAGATTTCTTAAAATATTTGTCACTGTTAAACCGTGGTTGAATACGATTTCTAATTGTTTTGTCAGGTTAAACAGTAACTATCCTACAAAGCCTCGAAAAACTTAAGACGACTTTGATCATAACATCCAATCACATTTTATTATTCAGATATTTGAACATGGATTTTACAAAACAACATTATATGACATATATCTAAACACCGAGATCGGATTGAAGGCTAACTAAACTAACCTTTATGGCGCTTATAGCGAGTGTTGCATTGAGGACAACATTGATTCCCTTCACTCCTCTCATACTCATAACAAGGTTTACAAACAGGAAATCCACAAACATGACAAGCAACAAAAAGCTCTCCGTTTTCCTTATATCCAACCTCATCACCACAAACACGACATATTTTCGACGAAGATTTGGCAGTAGGAGGCTTATGCTGCAAAAACAACAAAAACACATGCAAGTGTAAGAAGAATGTTCTTCATACTACTACAATGAAAAGTAAAAAAGCATGCAATATGGAAGAGAATACCTCATCAGAGTCATGTGAGAAATGAGAAGTAGAGCCGGTGATCAAACCAGCCATGGTGTTTGAAGCCATGGCAAAAGCCAAAGTTGGTAACAAAGAAGATAGAAAGAAGAGTGTACAAGAATAGAGTTATATAAGAAATTAAAGGATGAGAGTAAAACATCAAGATCATGGTAGAGGCAATTCATCTGTACCAAACTGTGAGTTGGAGGGTCATAGCATCATAGGTTTGAGTCTAAGAAACGTTATATTGTTTGTTGTGAAAGCCTTTTCTTTATTTAATAACATTGCTTGGATTTAAAGGTGGTGTCTTTTTCTAGTTCTTCATACATAGCATCATCAATAAGATACGTGTTGTTTGTTTTATATTTTACATAATTATGCTGGTTATAATGTCACGTTCTAGCCTTTAATTTTCAGATCAAGATAATAAGTTGAAAACTTGAAGACCTTTTATGGAGGAGTGTTTTTTCTAGCTCTTAATAGTAGTTCATGATACACATTGTATATAAAGGAGTTATAATGTCACATCTCACATTTCTTAGCCCACAATATATTTATAAGTACTGTAGTTTAATACTCCCATGTAAGATATCAATTCCAAAGTTCCACAATTGAACGAGGCATGCATTTTTTAACGGATACTCAACCGAAAATTTGAAAAAATCATATAAATCTTAGTCACACAAAATCTTATCTCAGGTGTTTGGACAAAGTTAAAAATTCTTAAGAAATTCAAAATTCTAAGTAATTTATAATTCAATTAGAATTCATTTAATTTTAATTTTTGTTTTGTTTGAATAGAGTATATAAATTCTTAAGAAATTCAAAACTTTAAAATGATTCATTGTAAAATATTTGGGGTCATTTTCATAATTTTTATAAATTTTGGGTCAAATTTAAAATATGAAAAATAGGGACTAATTTATAATTTTTGAAAATTTGAAGGATCAATTTGTAAAATTTAAAAATTATTAAGGATTTATTTACAAATTTTTTAAATTTTGGGAATGAATTTGAAATTGTCATAAAATATAAGGATCATCTTGCAAATTTTGAAAATTTAATAATAAACATTTTAACAATTACTAGCGGGATACCCGTGCTATCACACGAACCCTATCTGTAGTAATCAATTTAATAAGTTAATAAATCTAACAACAATAATATGGATAAATTACAAATACAAAATTAATACTCCTTACATATGGTATATATCAAACTTAATTCAATGTATGAAAAATAAAATTCAAATGATCAGTACATAACCGGTATCTTATAGATTTAATATATTAACATTAAAATTCAAATTCAAATGATCAGTCCATAATGTCAGTCCATAACCGGTATCTTATAGATTTAATATATTAACATTAAAATGGTCAGTCTATAACTGATACATTCACATCTACTCGTTGATCATGTTTGTATCATGCATGCAATTCCAGTAATTACCAAAACCCACTTGAATTCAGATGAGTCTAAAACTATAACCATGGATAAATTCATGTTTCCAATTCAAATAACATTATCTTATAATATTAGTCAATTTTTTCAAACCAAAAATCCATAATAGTTTCCCGTCAAATATCAGTTTTATGTTTTTCTTGTAGGAGAATTTCATAATAGAAGTTTAACTCTACAAAATTCTGTAAATTTAAATTTTTTAAATTATTTGATATTTCATTGAATAATTTTAAATAAAAATATAATAAAAATTTTAAAAAAATTACAAACCTAAAATTTATAACAACTTTCCGTCAAATATCAATTTTAAATTCTTCTTATTATATAATATTTATAATTTTTACAAACACGTCTGCCCGTACATCATGTCTGGATCATACTTGCAATTCCAGTAATTAACAAAACTCAGTTAAACACGTCTACCCGTAGATCATGTCTGGATCATACTTGCAATTCCAGTAATTAACAAAACTCAGTTGAATTCAGATGAGTAAAATATGGATAAAAAAAAACTACATATCAAAAAATAAATTGATATCGATATTTTATATTTTTTTTGTTACTAATATAAATACCTATAATATATAAAGTCATGCTATTTTTTAAATTATTTATTTAAAATCAAATTAACAAATAAAATTATAAAATTAAATAAATTAAATGTTAAATAAAAAAAATTATATTTAATATTTATTAGTGTAGATATATAGGTAAATAAAAAATCAGATCTAAGAATATCATAGATATCTTGATAATAAAAAATCAGATTTAAGAATACAATAGATCTAAAAATAATATTTAACATTTATTAGTGTAGATATAATTATTTCTAATTTTATATAAAAGCAATGGATTTTTTTAATTATTATTATTTATAAAAATATTTTTTTACTATTTTTTAGCCGAAAAATGATGAGAGTTAGTTATTTATTTGGTAAAAGAATAATATAGTTTTTAATAATGATGTATTATTATTTTATTGATAGAAATAGAGAGATATTTATTATTATGTGGAACAAATAGGTATTAAAAAACCTTAATCTTTAATTTTTATAGAGAAAAAACTAGTAACAAATCATAAACTCATTATCTTCTAAGAATATCTTAAAAAATATCAAAATAATTCTCATTGTGTAAATAATTAATGCTATCAAAATAATTCTCATTGCGTAAATAATTAATGCTAGGGTATAATATGATAACTTTTATTGAATGAAGAGGAAAAAAATGTCCATGTGCCACTCGTAATTTCAAGTATTTTTCAAACTAAAATAACGTTTAATTCTCTTTAGTTTTTTGAAATGAAGTAGAATCAGAATATAAAAAAATATTATTATAAATAGATTTGATTTAAAAATAAAAAAACATTAAGTAGATTTGATTCGTTCTTTAAATCATAATCAAATCCAACAATTCACCTTAATTTTATTTAATTTTTTCAAATAAAATGAAATTAATAGTTAGATTTTAACGTAAGAAATAATATATTAAAAGATACTGTAATAAAACAATATTTTTATAGATGAGTAAGTAATATGAACTACATTTGAATCGTTCATAATAACCCCATCCCATGACATATATCATTGCCCGCAGCGACATTGACTCACCAATCACAATCCCATAAAAAAATATTTGTAAAAAAAAATAAAAAAAATTAATTGAGAGTTAAAAAAATTCCAGTAAAATAACAAAATTAAAAATTAATAACAAACTTAGAGTATATGATTATGATGGTTTATTGTCATAGTCAGATTTAAATAGAATCAGCGGCACACGAATCAATAAAATAATAAATTTGTAGCATAAACAAATTTATATTGATTTTTGAATTTTTCTTCTTAAGGAACTTCCTAATACATGTTGTAGGTACCGCTCTTATCCTGGTTTGCAATCAAATGTAAATAAGAAAGTTTAGTGGAATCATATAAGAAAGTTTAGTGGAATCATATATGTTCAAATATAAACACTAAAAGATTATGAAATTAATTTAACACTTGTAATTTGAAGTAAAATAAAGTACTATTATTATAATGTATAATTTAACATTTACACTTATAAATAACATCGAGCGAGTAATCAGAAGCAACAAAATTTTAGGCATCATACCTACCTAATCTTATATCATGATGAAATTAATCTTCTAGTCTAACCTTATATCATGATGAAATTAATATTCTAGTCACTCATTATTTGATAACTTGATAACTGTTTTGATAACTTCCAATTGGGATTTGATAAGGATAACTGTTTTATAACTTCCAATTGGGAGATTTGTCACTGTTTTGATAACTGTAATTGATAACTGCAACTGCAATGGTTAATTGATAACTGCAATGGTTAATGTTAAAATCACAAAACAGCTCCATCTGAACACCTAAAAATTTCAAACAAAGCAAATGATTCAAGTTAATAAACACAATCTAAAAATAACAGTTTCTTTATAACTAATTAAAATTAGAAGTCGTTAGTGCAATTTAACTACAGTGAACCATAAAATCGCGATGAACCCTAAAACCAAAATCCATATCATTGGTAGGCATACTTGAAACTCGAATAAATCAACAATATTGTAAATATGATGTATTGTAAACATAAAAAACACAGAAAGAATCAAGGACCAATATTTATCTCTGTTGTCGGCGGTGGTTAAATTAATGACAGTGAAAGTAGTGAAGATGAAGCTTAAACTGAGAGAAAAATAGTGCAAAAATTTAGAAACTACGAACAACAATCTTTCACAAATCCTTTGAGTCGTTTATGTCCCTTACATGTTCAATAAAACAGACAATTCTAACGTAAGTATAACAATTCTAAAATAAACAACAACAATCCACATCATATGAAACAACTGAAACAAAATCAAGAGATCTAAAATTGTGTTATAGAAGATTTTCAATTCCTGGTAGAAAAAAAAGTAATCAGAACAAAAATATAACAATAACAATTTCTAAGAAGAATATCAAACAAAAGGGGTGGCGGTGGTCAACAATGGTGTTAAAAGGGAAGAAGAATATGAAACAAAACAGAAACAATGTGCTCAAAGGGGAATAATTGTGTTGAAAGGGGAAAAAATGAGGGAAGGGATAATAAATTTGGGAGAGTCGTGTGGATAGTTTATTGTACCAACGGGAATCAAGGATTTTAGTGTTCCTTAGATTTCCCATGTGCGGCATTTGTGCGGCATTTTAGTGTTCCTTAGATTCCCCATGTAGTGTTCCTTAGATTCCCCGTGTGCGACATTTTAGGGTTCCTTAGATTCCCCTTAGATTCCCCATATGAGGCTAATAGTTATGAAATTGTTTCCCTTTGAATTCATCGTGAAAATAAGGTTTAGGGTTTTTTGAGCTTCCCAAATAAAAAAAAGTGGCTGACATTAATCTCTTCTAATTTTTTATTTGATATATAATAAAAACAAATGTGAAAAAAAATGTGGAATTGACTCATATTAAATGCCAAATTGCTATTAGTGAAGTATTAAGTAATAAGACATATGTACCCTTGAAATTAGGTTAGTAATTAAAATTAATTAGAAGGGTTTAATGGTCAAAGATTAGGTAATCTTTTTTTATTGTTAGATATTAGAATATTAGATATTATATAGAGTGATGCCATTTTAATTAGTTTTTGATGTCATTTTAAATTCCTTAAATTTAAAATGAATAAAATACTCCATAAATTTACATCATTTTAATAATTCTCCATATATTTTATCCAATAAATAGATTTTGATCAAATCATCTCAAATTCCCTCAAAAAAATTATTTTCTTTCATTAAAATACTTCATCCAAATACACTTTTAAATATATATACAAATCCGGAGACTAGTACGAACAACCCTTACAAAATTAAGTACAAGAGAGGATATAAATAGTTGATTTGAGTTTGTATTACATTCTAATAAAACAAACTTGCATAACAAAAAAATATTTAATCATAATATATATATATATATATATATATATATATATATATATATATATATATATATATATATATATATATATATATATATATATATATATATATATATATATATATATATATTGTTCTGGACTGGGCCTCAAGAATGTACAACGTCACGACCCAACATGTCGAGCAGAGGCCCATATACTCGAGCAGGGACACCTCTTACTCAAACCAGCTGCTTATGCAACATGCATACACTAAGGACAGACAAAGAGTATGTCTGCCAGCTCATTTACCACGTCACCCAACTGCCCTTTATTATCTCCTGAAAGATAGGGGCAGTTGGACCAAGGACCAGACCTTTTAGCTAGGTCTTCACGCTTCTCACGCGTTCCTTGGCAGTTCCTCCTTGGGCCTAGCTGATCTAAGCCCATAGAGGGACCTTGACCCAGCGCTGGGGGCACATTATAAATACACTTTTTCATTAAAGGGTCAGGTATTCTGATTCATTCTAATTTAACCTATCCATTCACTGTACCTCTTCTCACTTAAGCATTGAAGTGCCTTGCAGGTACACCCCCCTCTTTTCTCCTCCCACTCTTTGGCCGTACATCCTGGAAGGTCCTTCTGATCAAGTCAGATTATATATATATATATATATATATATATATATATATATATATATATATATATATATATATATATATATATATATATATATATATATATATATATATATATATATATATATATAAATTTTTATTATTATAGCTATTTGTTATTTATGATTGTGGCTTATAGGTCGATTAATGTGTACTTAACATGGAAAGATATGCATATGCATATAGATCAGAACCGTTGCTTAATGTAATATCACTTATAAATACATTCTAAGTTTTGACTTTAAAATAAAAGAGTAATGTCAAGAATACTCTCTTTTCTATACTCTTTAATAGGGGGTGTTCATGATTTATCAAGTGTCCCGAACCAAATCATATTTATTTACGATTGGGTTCAATTTATAATAACCACTTCAATAAAAAAAACAGTTAATTTTTAAAATGATTTTAATTCAAATTTAAGGCTAATTTATATTTATAAATTAGTTTATAATCAGTTTGTAATTATAAATCAATAATCTAATATACAAAATATTTTGTTTTTGGTAAAAAAAAAAAAAAAATTGTTTTTGGTAAAAAAAAAATATTTTTTAAATTTTTGGGAAAAAATATTCTTTTTTTTTAGTTTAGAAAAAATGTATTTTTTTTAATAAACATATTTATTAATTTTTCCGTTTTTTTTTTAAATTTCTTTGGAAAAAATATATATTTTTATTTTATTTTTGAATTTTTGTTCAGTTTTTTTAATGATTTCAGATAAAAAAAAACTTATTTATTTTTTCTAAATAAAAAATGTATTTATTTTTTCGATTTGTTTTGAAAATTTTGTTCCATTAATTTTCGGGAAAAAATATTTTTGTTTTCAACAAAAATATTTTTGGAAAACAAATATTTTTTTAATTTTTCGGAAAAAAATGTTTAATTTCAGAATTGTTTTTTTTCGGAATACATACCAAAATTTTAATTTTTTTTATTTAGAGAAAAATTAATTTTCAGAATTTTTTAATTTAAATATATTTAATTTTTTTTTCAGAATAAAAACAATTATTTTCAAAAACCAACTTTTTCTCAAATCTTTATTTTAGAAAAAAAAAATTGATTTTACTCTCAATCATTTTCCTTCTTATTTTTATGAAAAACTAATTTATATAATATAAACAATTTATAAAAAAAATTGGTTCTGAATCGATTTTAAACCGAACTAAAATTGTTTAAATTAAATGGTCCAGTTCATTAACCATTTAAGTGGTTCAGTTTTTTTTTTTTAAATGGCGCAATACAATTGAGTTTGGTTAACCATATTTTTTCACACTCGTTCTCTTTAGTATTCATTTTTTATTAGATAAAATACATGTGGATTTTACTTTTAAAATGAGACTCACACATGTTTAACTTAATAAGAGAGCGGGTGTTTGAGATAGTTTGAGGTAATGTTAAAAAAAAAAACTCCTTAAAATAAAAACACATCACAACTGGGGGTGGAAATAGACCGAACCGAGTTAGATTTTGTCAAGCCTAAGTCTGATATGTCAAAAAAATAAAATCCTAAGCCTGCCATTTTCGAATGACAGTTTAGCCTACATAATTAGGGGTGTACATGAGTCGGTTTGAGTTAAATTTAGTCAAAACCATGATCCAACCCATATAGGATACACTGGTTTGGGTTATATAAAATAACCACCCACAAAATTATTGAGTCGGGTTGGATAAAATCACAAATTTATGGGTTGAATTAGGTTGGATAGTGAGTTACCTAAATTTTTTATTTTAAATATTTTTCTTCCTTATATAATAATAATAAATGATTTGTCATATTTTTTCTTAATAAATAATTTAACATATTACCATTATTTTTTAAAACATCAAATGTCTAAATGTATAATAAAATTCATCATAAACATATTTACAAAAACTAAAGTTACATTACCGTAATACTTAAAATTTATAAAATGCCTACAACTTACAAGAATTAACATCAAAATAATCAAAGTGCAACATCCTAAATAAGTTAAAATCATTACTTATAAAATAAAAGATATTCAAAAGATTGTAATTGAAGCAATAAAGATTAAAGACATTAAAGTCATCACCCATCAAATTGTAAAAAATAGCTACAAAATAGTCACTCAATAAGCCATGGATTTTGTGGGATGAGTATGAGTTTACCCATAACCCAATTATTTTGAATGATTTTTCATTTTTGAAAACTGTGTTCACCCAATGACCCAACCAAACCCATTTTTGGGTCGGTTTGGGTGGATTTTACTGGGTTTGTTTGGTTTACCTAATCCATGCACACCCTTATATACATAATATTTAAATAGACTAACAAACTAAAAGTTTTTTTCATTGACTTATTTTAACTTATCTATTGGCATAAGTTTTACGAGACTATTTGTTTAAGAAAACTTATGAAAATAACTTATGAAGTTGTTCATAAGATATTTTCATAAGTTCTTCAAGATAACTAAATTTTATTTATGTATTTTAATTTAAAGTACAAAACATAACATAATGATAATAAAAAACTATTATTTATTTAAATAGGTTGACATGATAGGCTTAAAAGACATTTTTATTGCATGAGTCCCAGCCTTTTTAACTAAATAAGCTTATAAAAAACCTAAGCCTTTTCTATTTAAAAAAATGCCTAGCCTGAGCCTATGTAGGCTAGACTGTAGGTCCCTGTTAGTCGGTTTGACTTATTTTCAACCCTAATCACAGCTCACAAAGAAACTTTGAGCACGTGAGGTTCAAAATTCATCACTATTAAAGTGAGAGAAAATATACAAGATCGTTCCTGGAGATCAGAATTTAAGGTTGGCCACGAACGTTGGTGATGATTCTCGGTCGTTGAAGAGAGAAGGGAGTGTACCTGCAAGACACTCTGATGCCAAAGTAAGGCATGACAGAAGAATGAGCAAGTACGAGAAAGTGAGTTATGAGAGTGAATATTTGATACCTGGACCTCTAAAGTGAGATGATTTATATAGAGCCCCCAACGCTTGGCTATTGATTTCTAAATGTCAGAAACTAGTCGTTGGGATGAGCAACCTGCTAGGATGTGATGCCCGTCGGGCATGAGGTTAACCGAGTAAGAGTCATCTGTGGCTGAATCTTTGTGACTTCCCCTAGATGTCAGGCAGAAGTCTGAAAGGAGAAGAGGCGTCCGAGCATGGATAAACCTGGTCGATAAGGCCTGCTCGGCTGAGGGGCACAAAACCAATGGGTCCCTTTGACATTTGGTAATTGGGTCGTCCTGGATGCAGGAGTGAATTGGGTCATGTCTAGTCATTGGGCCAGTCTAGAATAGGAGCCCCCAAGTCGTTGCTTCTGGTCGCAGAAGTGATGACTTAATGGTGGCTCGTTTCAAACGGGATGGAACCTGAGACTTGCATGAATTATTTGTCAACCCGACTAGGAGTGTGTTCAATTAAGCCTAGGCGTTGCGACATGGTCGACGAACAAGGAGCTCAACAGGCAAAGGCATGCAGAAGAGTCACCTCATGCATGTGCCTTGGTAAGCGTGCATTTAATGCGTAATGATGACTAGTCCATGTCTGTCCCTAGGTCATGAGTGCGTCATTCATAGATCCCAGGGTGCACGTGATCGTACACGTGCTAAGGGAGTCTATAAATAGGACGACGTAAGCTAATCTCATATTTTTTCATCTATTATCTTTCTGCTCGACAATGATTGCGGTCCTCATCTCACAATCCTCCACCGTAAACCGTCGTCTATCGTTGTAGCTACCGAGGACACTCAACCGACCACCCCAAAGCTTCCAAAAACGCATAAGTTTTCGCAATCTTTTGGAAAATACTTTCCCAGAAATTCATTTCTGAACACTTCCCAAGTCACTGCAGTACCATCATCCTCTAAACGCTGACGGGTATTATCCCACCAGTCTTCAGCCTCTTCAGACAACATATGTGTACCAAAATGCACCTTCTGTGCATCTGTACACGCCATCACCCTAAAGATATTCTCAATAGGCCTTGAGCCACTTATGAGCATTTATGTGGTTCACGGTCACCTTCAAACACCGACGAACTGTTACTCTGAAACTTCTCCAAAGCACAAAACCCATCTTGTTCATTGTTCCGAGCAGTAGCCTCCGCTAATGCCGCAACGACTTCCGCAAGCGCACACGTGTTGTTTCCATCCATTATGCACAACACTCACCATAAGATAAGAATAATAGTTAATAAAAACGATGTACACAGACTAACAACAATGACACCCGACCCGACAGATCGACCTGCTCTGATACCACTAATGTAACACCCTTTCTACCCATAAACACAATTAATCAATTATTTAATAAAATCAGAGTTCCACATGAAAGGGCATCACATTTTCATCATAACTTCATATAAATAACAAGTATGTGTCAATGTCCTGTAACACGGGTTGCAACTTTAATTCATAATAACAAAATATTCCAATATTTCGCAGCGGATTCAAAAGTCAACTTGTTTAAATATTTCTCTCAAAAGAACATACATTTACGGTCACATAATACTCAAAAGATAGCTTAAATTCAACAAAACAACTAATTAAAAACAACCGTTCCCCAATGTTACACGACTCAGAGTAGGACACCACCTAACTCTATACACAACGGAACACACTCCAAGCTACCTCTGAAATCTACAACTAAGCTCAGAATCTGCAGGATGGCATAATAAACAATCACAAACGACATGCAGGGTGAGTAATCCAAATTCAATAAAAATAATCCAAGACTGAATCATAAAAAAACAAATAATCATACAACCACTACAACAACTCACCCACATATAATCATCAACAAATACACATCATCAAACAACAAATGTGATCATGCTATGCCACATAGAATGAAATGCAACATCATAAATGCATGTGGTACCGATTTCAATATGCGATGGACACTGGCAATCTACTCTCCACAAGGGAGCACAACATAATCAACAACACCTCAATCCACACAATGGGATTGAAGCCTCAATTCAACATAGGGGATGCCATGAATACAAGATACATAAAACAACATAAACATTTGCATCATTCATCAATACGTGTATCGATATTCATCATTTATCATCATCATAATTTTATTCATACTATTATTTCATCATGTCATCATTTTCTACTACTTATTCATCATTTTATCACATTATCATCACTATTACTATTAATCCTAGCATACTTAAACATGTAATAATTCTTCCAGCAACAACATGGCAACATGGTACGAAAGATCAGACATCGAAATCAGCAACAGTCGAAACATTATTTTTCTGGGAATACAATGCTCGCTAAGCGAGAAAACTCCCTCGCTAAGCGAAGAACTCCCTGACTCTGCTCGCTAAGCGAGCTCCAGCTCGCTAAGTGTGAAACGCGATTCGCAGAAATAAACCCCGCGATTTCTGCAGAACCCAACCACACTCAGACCTCACTAAACCTCATAAAACACCAGTACAACCACAAAAAACATCCAATTACCACATTATCATCATGAATTCATCATTATTAACAACATACAACAACTAATTATCACTAATCTACCAACAATTATCCCAAATACTTAGGTTTTCATCCTAAAACCTCTCTTTCTCCTAATTCAATCCTACATTATGACTATTGAAGAAGAATTCTCCCCATACCTTAATCAATGTAGCTTTCTCTTCCTCTTTAATCACAATTCCTCCTTGCCTCTTTGTTCCTCTTGTTCTCCTGAGCAACCTTCTCCTTCACCCAAAACACGTTATGAGAATTTGACCGTGAATTTCTTTTCTCATGAATCACTCAAAAGACAACCTTGCCCCTTAGACCTCCAAACTCTTTTATTTTATTTTCTTAATAATAATAATATTAAATAATTCCCAATATTATTATATCATTGTCCTAAATAAAATAATCCTTTATTTTCCACGAAACACCACTTATTTCCACTTATTCATAAATAATTACTTAATTAATTAAATTATGAAATTGGGGTGTTACAGAAATTCCCACGGGGATCCCCACTAACAAATACAAACTGGCATCCCTACAAATATGAGATGATCAAAAAAAAAAATTCATGAGACAATTATGACATTATATATATATATATATATATATATATATATATATATATATATATATATATATATATATATATATATATATATATATATATATATATATATATATATATATTAACCATCATTATATTATATTTATTAATAATATTTTAAATATCTAAATTTTTTTTTCTTTCACGGGTAACTATCATCAAAATCTCTATTTTATTATAATTAACAATTGTGTCTATTTGAGACACAACATTATTATTTTCAAATTTTAAATTTCTCCGTTTTTCTTTCTTCATTTCACAAACTCTTTTTTTATTTTGTATGAATATTTAATACACCTGAGTTTTTAATAATATTGTTTTTCTACTACAATATACATTTTTGACTGATCAAAAATAATTAATTTATCTATATTTTTGAATTTTAAATTCACTATGTTATATTAATTTGTTATTCTAATCATTTAAAAAAATGACATTGGTATGAACACACGAGACTCTTATAATTACATTCCAATATTTTATATATATTTATTAGCCATTATTATATTATATTTATTAATTACAGATTGTCTCTATTTGAGACACACAATTATTATTTTCAAAGAATAAAATATCTCTTATTCTTTTTCTTTATTTCACATGCTATTTTTTATTTTGTACGATTATTTAATACAATTGAATTCATAATAATATTTATTTTTTTACTAACATATATATTTTTGACGGGTTAAAATTACTTAATTTATATATATTTTTTTTAAATTCACTATCGTTTAAAAAAATTACATTACGTGACCCGTACGAAATGCACAAATATTCTAATAGTTTCAAAATAGTGGTACGTGAGTAAAAAAATCCATATAAATAAATGTAAATCCCACGTTGGAACATTTGCTTTGTTTGCGATATAATATCACTTATAAATACAGTTGTGGATTTGACTAGGAAATAAAAACATGTCATAGTTCACAAAGAAATTCCTTAATTCAGTTACGTAGTTCAATTTTTTTAAGAATGATATCTTTGTGAATTTTCGTATAAAATACTCACGAATTGCAGTTCTATATAAGTATGAGCGAATTACGTAACTATGATATAACAATAGCATTTAAATATAGTAATATTTTGTGCCGATCTTTTACAATTTTGATAAATATAATATTTTGTACCGATCTTTTAAAATTTTGATAAAAATGTATAAAATATGTATTTGTATTAGACATTTTAGTATAATGAAGAAAATCCGATAAAAACATATAAAGCGCTACAATATCTTTTGAAAAAAATCAAAATATATTTTTTAAATTGCATTATTGTAAAGAATATTTTGATTAAATTGTCCATATGCTAGGTATAACAATCCCAATTTGTTTTCTTTAATTTCCAAAGATGGAATTGACAACTAAATTCTCGAGACAATTCGTAGTTGGACTTGGGCTTCAAATCTTCCTAGATTCACCATTCTCCTTTCTTTCTCTTGACCCCTTTTCCCCCTTTTTTATTTTCTTTCATTTTGAAGCTTGGAAATGAAAAATAGCTTACATTTTTTTTTCATAAATATTTTCAAACAAAAATATAATTTTAAGCGTCATGGTGTATATTTAGTATTAAAATGAATTGATAAAAAATATAATGACATGTGATTTTGCTGAAACTACATAGTATAGATTTTGCAAAACCACAATGATTCACTCTAATTTTGTCATATTCACTGCAATACCAAATAAACACCAAACATATTAAAAAATATTCTGGTGAGAGAAAAGTATGTGTTATAGTTGAGGAAATATATTCAATCAAATCACACTAATATATTTAAATTATTTATATGACATACCTGAATAATAAATATTCTTATTGAATGATTGCATAAAACTATTTAAATACAAGTAGAAAACGAATTAACCAAGAAAATCTAAATTTAGGTAACTATGGCATACAGAATAATTTATGATTCAATCAAATCTAAATATTCTTATAAATCTATAACAATGTTTAGTATGTGACTAAATTTAATCTAACTTTAACCAACTAAAATAAAGTAACACTTCTCAAATAAATGTATGCACATTTCCCTCTTCAACCATAATTCACAACTTTTGCTATCCTTTCATCTCAATTTCTTCAAACCTTCTTCAATTCACCATACTCTGATCCACTGCGACGAAAACATTCGCAGTAACCACTTCATTCGTCTCGATCACAACCCGATTATCCGACACATTCCTAATCGCGTGACTAGGAAAACTCCTACCTGCTGAACTTAAAGAGTACTGAACATTTTTAATAAGGTTAGGAAAAAGAAGAATGCTGTTAAAATCAACATTCCATAAAGTTCCATTCCCTTGCATAGACATTTTCGCTACCGTCGCCTTTAGACTCATTCCTCTCGCAACGTTCCTGTCAACAATAACTTGATCAATCTGATGAAAAGGACTATTAGATTTATCCAGATGAACAATTTCCACACCATGATCTGATCCGGAGAACATGTTATCGACAATAGTTACACCATTTAAGACACCATTCATCGATTTCAACACAATATTCGCATCACCGAGGAAAAAGCTACTCGAAATATGAAGCTGAACAGGATCTTCAGCAACAATACTAGTGTAATCCATGTAAGAATTCACAATCCTTGTTTGTGTTAAACCAGGTAGCTTCAAGTAAATTCCTGTCCCGCCGAATCCAGTGGCCTTATTGTAACAATGTACACCAGAAAATATATTGGCTTGACCGGTGACCATGATTCCTATTTGAGCTGAGAAAATTACAACGTCGGTGACAGCGTTATCGTTACCTTGGAGGTTTATCGCTGTTCCTGAGAAATTTCTTTCGGTTCTATCGCCTCCTGCGGTTATATGTTGCCCGAGGAACGAGTTTCTTATGTATGTTTCGTGACCACTTTGGACTAAAATTCCATTTGTTGTGAAATGTGTAATGTAACAGTTGTCTATGTTTGTTCTGAGTGAGTTTATGACTGAAATGCCCCCTCCTCTATAGTTTGAATCTAGTAAAAGATCCTTGAAAGTTATGTACTCAAAATTGTAGGAGGAAGAAGAAGAGGTTGATGATAAATCAATAATGTAGCCATCTTTTGGAAATTCATCTGAGGCTTTTAGTGTTCCTCCATGTATCTGTTTTTCAAATCAATTTGACATGTCAAAAGGGTAGAATTGGTAAACATAAGAACTAGTCATATTCAATTTCTTGTTCTAGTTAGACCAACTGCTTCATCATCATGACTAAAAGATGCTAATTTGAGACTCCTTTGTCTAAAAAAAATCAAATATAGCACATCCTTAAAGTCTTAAAACACTGCCAATTGTCAAATAATGACAAGAGGTATGTAAAATTTGGTAGATGCTTTTCATTTAGTCAAACAGGAAAATATTTCTCCGTTTTTACAGGGTTCAGAGTTTTTACAGTTGCGCGCAGAGATATCCGATTTATATAAACAAAAATAGCGGTATATGAAGTAAGTTAGCTAATGAAAAAGTTTCTACATACCATGAGGTTTCCAACGCCGGATAGCGGAAACGTGAGCGACTTGCGGATCATGTAATTTCCGCCTTCGAGATTAATCTGTGCACCTCCGAGGTTGTTGATGCCTTCCATCAAATATCCTTCATTTGGACCATTGGCTGCATCTGCTATGGCTGCAAGGATAGCTTCAGTACTATCTGAACTTCCTGTTGGGTCTGCACCATATGATGTCACATGGTATACTCTTGGATTGTTCAAACCCTACATGACATAAAATCATCAAATATTTGATATTTTCTCATATAAAAAAAAAGAAAAAACCTCAAAAAGTTGTGCATGATTGAATTTACCTCACTCGGCAGAGAAGAAGGAGAAGGAGAAGGAGTTGAAGCAATGGAATCATGTCTTGTTAAAGAGGCTTTCAAAGACTGCAACCTACGTATTGTTTCATGATAGTTCTCAGCATAAACATGAACTATAACGAAAGAAACAAGCAAAAGAACCAAAGAACAAACAAGAGATTTTCTTGTCATTTTTGTTGGTATATTTGATGAGAGTTTTAAGGTTCTTTTAAGGTTAGTGTGAAACGGTTGAGGAAAAATATTCTAGGTTGTGTCCATATAAATAGGGTTGAGGGAAACAAGACATGGAAAGAAGTTATGTTAGCTAAGATTTGATAAGAAAATGTGTAGGGACATTTTGATAATGGTTCATACACATAACACCTTCATCATTTTTTCTTAGAGAATGATATTTATTTTAGTGAAGGTTGATAGGTAAAGTTTTATGACTTCATAGAAAAGGAAGCAGTTTTACCAACTTCTTACTTTAGGGACCTTTGTACTATTTTGACATTTGTGTAAAAAGTATTTTTGGAGTAGGAAGAAAGAAAGCACCATTATGGTGAATTAGGACAAAAATATTATTTGGTGACTATCTATTGATTGCTTGTAGAGAATTTTTAGTATTTTGATTTTGATTTTGATTTAAATAAAATAAAATAAAAATTGGCATGATTAATTTTTTTAATGAGGCAAGTTTTGTAGTAGTGGGTTTGATGGAAGGAGATATAATTGCCTTAAGATTCGCGATACCTCCCATTTAGAGCTTTATTAAGTTATAGTAATATTAATATCAATGCCTTTGTATTGTATTTGAATTTAATTGTCTATATGAAGGAAAAGAAGGATGAGAAAGTTTTATAGGAAAATTTAATTTAATACGAGTAAATATCTACTTTGATTTCTTTCAATAATGTGAAGCTTATACTAGACATCCATCAAAAAGAATAACCATTGCTTATAAAAACATATCTAGTATTTTTTTTATTTAAAAAAAAAGGAGTGAATATTGTCCCTAAATCAATACTTATCACTAAATTATCTCTCAAATGGATTGTTGGCTTTCAAAAAATGTGAACACATTCTTTCGCGGGATAATGAAATTTCGATGTATCTAAATACAATAAATTTTTCTCTTTAACGCACGAACATATTCTTTCACGGGATAATGAAATTTTGATGTATTTAAATACAATAAATTTATCTCTTTAACGCACAAACATATTCTTTCGTGGGATAATGAAATTTCGATATATCAAAATACAATAAGTTTATCTCTTTAACGCACAAACATACTCTTTCGCGGGATAATGAAATTTCGATGTATCTAAATACAATAAATTTATCTCTTTAACGCACAAACATATTCTTTCGCGAGATAATGAAATTTCGATGTATCTAAATACAATAAATTTATCTCTTTAACGCACAAACATATTCTTTCGCGGGATAATGAAATTTCGATATATCAAAATACAATAAATTTATCTCTTTAACGCACAAACATATTCTTTCACGGGATAATGAAATTTCGATGTATCTAAATACAATAAATTTATCTATTTAACGCACGAACATATTCTTTCGCAGGATAATGAAATTTCGATGTATCTAAATACAATAAATTTATCTCTTTAATGCACCTCATTCAAATGAAAAATATATCTAGATTATAAAATTCGGACATACCCTAGAATAATTTTTGCTTGTGTGTACTTTGTACAAGATAACAAATGGGTAAATCTAAATTTTAATATATATATATATATATATATATATATATATATATATATATATATATATATATATATATATATATATATATATATATATATGGTAAAATTCAGATTTGAATTGCGGAGACACATGTACTAGATAAGAAATGGATAAATTATGTGTGTAACAAAGGGGCAATTCTAAATTCAAATGTCCTAACTTATTCCTGAGACTGTATTGTATATGTATTATGTGTATATGTGATATCATAATGTGAATCTGGATTCAATCTTCAAATTCTCCTATAAGATAACAAAGGGATGAATAAAGATTTCAATATTCGCACAAATCCTCGGACAACATTATACATAAGTCATTATCCATATAGTAGTCACGCAACTATACATTATTCACACAGTAAATTATACATAAGTCATTCATTCACTCCCTCTGTCCCACAATGAGTGATCTAGTTGACCATTTCACACATATTAAGAAAAATGAATAAATAAAAGAGAGAGAATGCTATTTTTACTAAATTACCCTCATCATATATTGAGAATGATGAAAGTAATATTAATTATAGGGTAAAATTGGAAAAGATGCATTAGAAATTGAAATGGATCATTCATTTTGGGACAATCTTTTATTTCAATGGGTCACTCATTGTGGGACAGGGAGAGTAATACTTATATCTAACCATACATTATTCATACAACTGTTAAAAATCCATACATGATTCATAACTCAATCATTCAAAATGTTATTATCAAAATACAAATTAAAATACAACAACTATGTATATCTAATGCCTTTGTTCCTCGTTTGTCTCCTATACTACAGTGCAAATCGTGTCTCTAATAATATCACATCGAAAGTGACCATTTCAAGAGTACCTAACTGAAACTCTCCTATAGTAATGACATCTCTTCCAATAACAACAATAAGGTGACATATATACAATTCATCTACGATGTGGTTTACCCTTACTTGTTCCTATTTTAGTATCTCATTATGAGATAGTATAAGGGGATCTCCTTCTAGAACTGGTGTCATATAAGGATGACATATTCTATAAAAATATTGGATGTATTTGTATATTGTACTCCATGGATGAGGAGTTGGAAGCTACATGCATTCTCTAGCACTAGATGCTCATGGTAGTCAGTAAATACTCCATCAACGTCTCTGCGGAGAATAGTGGCAAGAGCAACAAATGTATAATCCCTAGATATACCCTACAAATATCTGAATTTCTACAATACTCGCTCAAGAAGATTTATGTACATATTTTGTAACCCACAAGCCAACTATCTAGATTATTAACATATCACCTTCATATGTCATGTCTGATCATGCTTTCTATACGGTGACAAACAAATATCATCTACCATAATGCAATCACGAGCAAATATGTACGACTTAGTCGTCAAATTCCTCCTGAGTGGTTTAATCGAGCACACATGTGGCAACTCTTCAGTGTAGTCATCAACGTATTCTCAACCGACAATACTTGAGAAATGTTGGATGATTCATGCTTGAAAATGATTCAGAATAATATCAGTAAGGGTGTATAATAAGTACTATGTAATTAATAAATGACGTGTAAATCAATAGCCTGAAATAAATAGTTGCATCTAGCCATATGTCTTGTCTTCCATTTGCTACCTTTAACTAACTTGGAGTACATGTAAAGCAAACAAGTTTTCCTCCAATTGTACTTGTGAATATACTCCAAGTATATGAAGTATTTAAGGCTGACAACTGTTAGCTGAAGATTTCTACGAGGCTAATAATGTTTTGCGTTTTAGAGCGAATCCACATAATCATCAAAAAGGAAGTTTTTGACCCCACCAAGAAAGAGGAAACACGTCGACTTGTCGATAGGAAGAAGAAAGTGAGGAAAAAGCCAATCCAATGAAGATAGGCGTCGAAGCACTTCGACGCTTCCCAGAAAAGCCATTTTGTTGAAGGCTTTCGACGCAACATGCAAAATGCCATGAAGAAACTACCCAAGGAAGTGAAGCGACATAGTGGCCAGTTACCATAGTAGTGGGGTGACATGTGTTATCATCAGATTCGTTGGAAAGGGTCTGATGGTTGTTTTTTTATATCTATTTAAGTATATTTCATTTTCATAATTAAGGGTCACATTTCTTTACATTATAAAAGGGACACACTCAAAGTACCAAGTTATATCAATTCCAAGAATCTTTAATACTTGTTTTTTTCTTTGTTTTCTCTATTTTATTCATTTTCCTGTGTTTGTTTTCATTTACTTGTTTTATTCCAAATCAACGAAGCATTCCGCGAGCGTTTGCACAAACACAAACTAATGCCAAAAAACCCTTACCATATGACACTTTAAAAGTACACCATATACTTAACCGGACAGAGAAATCCTGGGACTCGTTTGGCCGGTCCCGCAAGTAAACCTTTTTTATAGGAGGCCAGCGACCATTCGTGTGAAATCTATGTGCGAGGGTATGACTCGAATTTTGGCCTACCTGGCTGAAAACAAAAAAAAAGAGATGGCTCTAGAAACTAGCAAAAAAGGATAATGATGGTGTCGAAAGACCCATTTATTACCTTAGTAGAATTTTGATAGATGTTGAAACTAGGTATACTATGATTGAGAAATTATGCATATGTATGTATTTTTTATGCATGAAATTAAAGCAATACATAAAGTCTTTTGACGTTCACGTTTCGTCTCATTTTGACGTCATCAAGCACATGTTGTCTAAACCTATTCTACATAGTCGAATAGGCAAATGGGCACTAGCACTGACTGAATTTTCATTAACTTACAAGCCTTTAAAGGCTATGAAGGGACAGATAATGGCAAACTTCATTTTCGACCACGCGTTGGTCGAACCTCAAGTGTTCGTAGTCAACTCAAACCTTTGGAAACTATACTTTGACGGGTCAAGTCATAGGCACAGAACATGCATTGGGGTGTTGATAATTTCCCCACAAGGCCTCCCAACGAAATTTAAATGCAAAGTCAATGGGAAATGTTCCAACAGTGAGACTGAGTACGAGGCCTTAATCACAGGGTTGAAGACGCTCAAGAAACTAGAGGCTAAAAGAGTTGAGAATAAATGAGATTCAGAGTTAGTGATTAAATAATTCACAAGAGAATACAAATGTATCAAGGAGCATCTATTGGTCTATTTTGTTATGGAAAAAAAATTGTTAGAGCAGTTTGACGTTGTCAGCATCGTACATGTGCCTAAAATGGAAAACCGGGAAGCGAATGAGCTAGCGTAGATCGCTTCAGGATATAGGGTGTCGAACAAGAAATTGAAGGAATTTATTGAAGTTAGGGAGAATATGGTGTCGAATGTACCACTGTTGTACCCCAAAATTTGCCCTCCCACATTCAAGATCAGATGTCTCAAGAGGTCTCTTAATAGTCACAAGATTCTTAATTGGTCAAAAGGATTGAAGGTTTCACCAGACAAAGCCTCCTCCTGAACAATGGATCTTAGAACTAGGGTTTTGAGTTTCCCCGAGCAAAGTTAGATTGACATGTACGCCATTCGTGACTTGAAGGTTGAAGGGGATTGAACAACCACTCTTACGTACCTCGAACGATTTAGAGGTTGAGGAACTTAATTGTTCGAAAGGAAACCTCACGGAGGAGGTTCGGCTCAGCGAAGTCCTCATCATTGATGATTTGTCAACGATAGATTGGAGACAACTAATCGTAGAATACTTAGAAAATCATGTCGGAGGAACCGACAGAAAGACCAAGCATAGAGAACTTAGTTACGTCTTGATGGGAAACAAACTCATGAAAAAGACTTCAGAGGGGGTACTACTCAAATGTCTAGGAGATTCAGAAGCATACCTAACAATCTCGGAGGTTCATAGTGGGACTTGTGGAGCCCACCAAGTTGGCCACAAGATGAAGTAGTTGCTGTTTCGATTATTATAAATTACTTTTATTTATATATTACTTCTTTTGGTCACTATTATAATAAAATAAAATAAAATAAAATAATTTATTAATTGATAATTATGGGATATATATATATATATATATATATATATATATATATATATATATATATATATATATATATATATATATATATATATATATATATATATTGGTCAAAGTGAGGGTCAAGAGCCCCAAAAAAGGAACAAACTAAAGAACACCTCTCTAGAGGTGATCACACCTAACTTATCTTTATCAAGCAAATACTCAAAAAAACTAGGAGCATTGGATGAACACGATAACTATAGATTCGAATTACACCCAGCCTTCGTCAAGAAATTCGCACAGTGATTAGTTTCCCTGAAAGTATGAGAAACAAAAACTTCAACAAAACGACTTAAGAGGCTCAATCTTTCGCAACATCTCTAGCCCTTCACATCTCTTGCTTCTTCCTTGATTAATCTCTAAAACAATCTCAGAAGAGTCGGAGTTAACTTAGAGCTTCGTGAAGCCCAAGTCTAAAGCAATTCTCCGTCTCTGGCGTTGATATCACCCTAAACAAAACCACGTTGAATTTTATGAATATCCTTCATGCATAACTTAGGAATCAGATTAGTCATCATCGGATATAATGTAACAACTTCTAGGACACTCTTAGCAAGAGTGATGCGACCTACTAGGGAAAGAGTTGACGCTTTCCGGTTAGAAAGAAAAATCAATTTGATTTATAATAGTAATTTAATGAAGTAAATATTATCTTAGTAATTTTAACTTGTGTTATATATTCTGTCCAAAAAAAACTTGTGTTTTATATACAATTTAAAAAATTATTGTATTTAACTAAATATTCTTAATTAATATAGAAATAGTTTATTGTCGTTTATAATAGTAAAACCGAATACGATATATTTATGTCCATATTGATTTTGTTTTGATTTTATGGAAATAATAGGATGAAAGATTATTAACTATTATTTCTAAAGAATGATGTCAATTTTATAGCATAATGAAAAAATTGAACTGAACTGAATTAAATAATAATAAAAATTCATCCAAATTTAATTGAATGCATCTTGTTTAATTTATTAACAATTGAATCTAATTAAGATTTGATTTATTAACAATTTTTTTTTTCCATCTTTAGGAAAAGAAACATATTACACACAAACAATTTGCCTGCTCGAGTATAGCAAAACGCACCAGTGATGGCTATATTGGTTGATTAAAATTGACTTTAGTATATATAATTCAATGTTGTTTATGTTTTTATATATATCATGCATAGCATCTTGATCGAAAATGTAATAATGGAAGAGTTGGGTGCCTTAATATTTATTTTGGGGGAACAAGTTGTAGTATGGGAAGAGACGCAAACAATCTTATTACTTCATATAGTCTCGTAAGTTTCTTCCCATATCCAAATTTGCCAACCATGTTTGACATATAAAATAATTTCTCGTTTATGAATATTTATGTCTACGATGTTGAAATTTTTCAAAAAGAGTGAGTATTAAAATAATCAAAACAAAAAATATTATTGATTAAAAAAATTTAAAACATAAATCTATTGTAGAACTTGAGAAAACGATTGACTACCGAAAATGTAATAATCCAATTTTGAAACGTTTTCCATTTTTTTAAAACATCATTTTATAAAAAAAAGCTTTACATGTTTTATTTATTTATTTATTCGATAAGAAAGTATTTCATAAAAAACAAACGAGAACAATAGGTTTTTGAATCCACTTACAGAAAAACGAGGTGGACCTCGGAATAAAAAAGAAAATTATTCTCAATTAAATCTTAATCTAAGTAATACAAAGGAAATTTGCAAAACTCATAAAAACTATAATAATTGGAGAAGGTAATTTTTTCGATGAAATATCATCTCCACACCAAAACTTTTATATTTCAAACCCTATCCATCACATTCCAACGATCATTTCTAAATATAGTTTCATTCCGTAAATTCCACAAATACCAAGTCGTTGTCAACCTAACATAGCCTTCTTTCCCTTTTTTCCACCATACTTTGTTTAGGGAAAGCAAACCATTTTATAAAGCTTTCTTTAATATCCCTACCTCCCCACTCCTCATAATCAATTGTATACACATAATTTCGACACCAGAGTTTTTAATAAATAAGAGTCTTAGCAGCTGGTAGCTTCGTCAGCTATTCTTCCACAAGTCACCATTATTTGACAATGAAGTTTCTCAACAGTCCTCATCTCATTGGGCTTTGAACAATGATGTACGTAGTTGTGAAGATATTTGACAGGTTAGGATCACTCTTTCTTCCAAACATGTCCAGAATCTTGAGAAGGTTTGTGATGATTTGGTTCGTGATACAACGAACAGATGTCTGTCGAAGGAGCGGTCGAGATGTCAGCTAAAAGTTCTTCACATCACTACGAAGAAGTCTTCCTGTGTTTTCGACAGGGATATGAAGGCAAGAATTCGACGAAGGAGACGTTATGACTTCATATTTGAATTTCAAATGAATTCGACATGACGAGAAGATGCATCGCTCCGCTAGTTAAAGAGCGGTTTTAATATGAATAACGGTCTCGCTTGGTAAAAGATATGTGGAGGATTCCTAGAGATTAGTAGCATGCAGAACGCCAAGTGGCAAATTCTTAGGAGTTGACCGTTATTCGACGGTTATTTTATTTGTATATAAATAGGATAGCTTTGTTTTGTTTTAAGTGTGTGAAATTCTGTACAACATTTCTGTAACAGTTACTCTAATACTCGTGTGTAAGAGAAAAGAGAATTATCTAGAAAATGTACGTGTAAACACCATTTATATTTCAGTTATAAAATTTAGATTTCCTTTATTCCTTGTTCAAGTTTATGCTTTCATTTATTTTCCAAGCAATTCACTTTCAAGCAAATTTACATTCCAGAAATCCTTTCATGCAAACTTCAAGTTCTTTGTTAGATTATTATGCAAACATATTCATATTTTGATATAAACAAGAACAATTTCATTGGAGATCGTTCGACAGACTCACAAAAACTAGTAAGGCTTTTATATTAAGAAACAAACCCCAAGAATTTAGAACATGTGTCCTAGGACTTGTGTGGTTGGTCCTGCAAGTAACACAATTCCAAGGAATTGGTAAATCAGAGGTTGTTCGCCAAAATCACAAGCGAACACCAATCCAATCGGCAATCTCCTTTCAAACAATAAAGCGACACAACAATTCAAGAAAATATGATTTAAAGAATCCTCCACCAATAAACAAAAAGTACAGTCCAACCCACCGTTCGGAAACACGCAACCTCTATAATGAAGAACCACCTTAGTGGGAATCCTATTTAAAAAACATATACAATCAGAAGTCTTAATCTTATAGGGAACCACCATTTTCCAAATCAAAGGAAAAGCTTCATCGAATTTGTTACTCGGTCCAAAAGAAATACGGAAGGAATTAAGTAAATTAAAGAAATTACTTACCGAATAACTCTCCAAAGGGCTCAACACCCAACTCACCACTTTGTTACCACATAAAGTCGGTCGGACATGATCCAACAAAGAACATAACCGCCCCATCTCAAGAGCCGCTACACCAAATAACTGACCAACCACACCAAAATCACCCCACTCTCACCTTTCATCTTTCCATCCACACATACAAGCCACTGACACATCTATAAGATGAGACAAGTGAAAAAGAGTAGGAAAGTCCTCCTTTAAACATTGTTCACATATCCACCGAGTGCACCAAAAAGAGGAAGAATAACCATTACCAATAGAGAATTTACAATTAGACACAAAACAATTCTCTGGAACGTCTTTATCAAAACCACATAAATTCCTCCACCAAAAGGATGTGCATTTCGGCTTAACGAGCAAATTACCGGTATCCACCATCTTTAAATTTATATCTCCATATCTAAATTTTAACACTTTATACCATAAAGCATTTGATTCCGATAAAATTCTCCATCTCCATTTATTAATTAGAGCCAAATTAAAATCCTCCACCCTCCTCAATCCTAAACCCCATTTTCAAACGGAAGACACACCTTCTTCCAACTAACCCAATGAATTTTTCTCTTCCCTTCCTCACTCTCCCAAAGAAAGTTACTTTAGATTCGAGTAATCTCTTTGATAACTTTCACCGGAGCTTTACAAAATTTAACATAAAAATCAAAACACTAGAAAGTATTGATTTACATGTTTTATTCGGTATTACATTATCATTGATTAGTTGTTTTTTATGTCATTTTTTGTCGCATTATTTTATATAAGTTAGTCATCAAAAATATTATTGAAAGTTATAATTTATAAACAAAATAATCATTTCAATTAATTATTTTTAATTTAATAAAAAATGGTATAATTAAAATAATTATTAATTATCATAAATATCGTATATTAATAAATAATCACTTAATTTGATTTTTCTTTTTTAATATTTTCATCATTAAAATATAATTATGTTGGACAAATTATATATATATATATATATATATATATATATATATATATATATATATATATATATATATATATATATATATATATATATATATATATATATATATATTTTATTATGCTAATGTTGTTTTCTGGAAATAAGTTATTGAAGAATAGGGATGTCAACGGGACAAGGAATGTGTGGAGGATGTTTCCTCACTCTCCGCTCTGCCCCCAATATCTTTCTCATTCCCATCCCCATTACCCACCACAAGGGAATATTTTTTCCAATCCCCATCCCCACAGATCCCACGGAGAATCGGAGATCCACGGAGATCGAGTCTTAAAAAAAAAAATTTCGATCAAAATTATGACACTAGTATTTTGTTGTTTTTTCCTTTTTGAAATAAAATATATTTTGCATTTAAAAAAAACACATCTTGTATCAATACAAAAAATGTAAAAAAACACTTGCATTTACCACTAATTTACTAATTGAATGAAAAACAGATTACTAATTGAAGTATAGTGAAGTTGATGAGTGATTACCATAAACACAATGAACAAAGGAGAATGGTTATTATGATGATGAGAAAAAATGAGATGAAGAATGGAGGATACAAAGAGAATTGACAAAAGAAAAAGAGGAGACGGTGTATACATTATATATAATTGATGCACTTTTTTAGGGTTGGATAATTGAATAGTGAAACAATATATTATACAATGAAACAAAAAAAAATTGTTAGTTATGTGTTTTTGGGATTGACAACAATTTTGTTAAAAACATGTATCACAGTAAGATGTTGAGCAAGATGTCTTAACATGTTGGTCATGCATCATTTTAGCGAGACGGCATGACATGTTATACCAAGTTCTAAGTTTATTGTTGTTAGTTATGTGTTTTTTGGATTAACAATAATTTTGTTAAAACATGTATCATAGTAAGATGTTGAGCAAGATGTCTTGATATGTTGGTCATGCATCATTTTAGCGAGATGTCGTGACATGTTATATCAGGTTCTAAGTTTTACCTCTTGAAAGATTTGTTTATTAAATGTGAGATTCATTTTGGTTTTAGTTCACATTTTGTCGCAATCCAAGGATGGTTATTTTAGGAACACCGGTTATGTGACAGAAGTGCTTTTGTTTCATAAAAATGGACTTGGAGACTTTTTAGGAAACATGTGATTTTTATCCTATTTTATACAAAAGATTATGCAGAATATTTGTCGTTGTTGTTTTGGATCTGTTGTGTTTTTAAGCCTAAGCCCATGCTTATCAAAGGATATTTAAAGAGGACGTGTTAAACCTAATATACACAAGTGAGAGCTACTCATAAGATTAGTGAAATTAGGTTTTTAGTTTGTTCTTTGTTATTTGTGATCCACTCTTATATCACTTTGATATCAGAGTTGGACTGTGTTTTTTGTGAACCATTCATGTATCTTTTAGATGCTTGAATTGGATTGTGTTTGAGTTGTAATTGTAAATCACTCATAAGCTTTTAAACAAAAGTGAATTTTGTGTCATTAGAAGTGTGTCTTCTATTTTCCATTATTATAAGGTTTATCATTGTTGTATGATTGAGGGGAAGTGAGAGGTGTCTCATATCTAGGAGTGTCTTAGATAGAAATAACACGGGTAGTGATTAGGTGCGAAGATTGTAAATCAGATGTTGTTTGTTACAGCAGGTGCAAAAAAGTGTCCAGAATGAGCACGAGGAGCGAGAGAGGTTGGCTGAGAAGGAGCGAAAAAGGTCAAATGAGGAAGAGCGTGAGAAGATGTCAAGGAAGTGTACTTGCGATGTTCTTGAGGTATAAGTATAAGTTTAAAAAATTGTGTTGTATGTTGTTGTTATTATTGTTTGCGTATTTTGATTTTGTTATTATATTTTTGTTGTTTTTATGATGCAAAAATTGAACTTATTGAGTCTACTCAACCAAAAAATTTCAAATGATCAGTTGTACTTTCATGATAAAGTTATGTGTAACACCCCAAATCTACCCGGCGGAAAATCATAAATCAGAGTTTCAAAAATTCAACAACAAAACAGGATGCTACATTTTTCAACTTTAAAAAATTCATTTTATTTCGTAAACATCGATACATAACACTTTCAAATAGGATGAAACTATAAAGTCAACTCTCATTCAATTCCTTGAAATAAAACAACTTTTACAAATAGGCAGCGGATCCACAAATATTCAACTCTGCATCAGTTAACATCTTATTCAACCTAACAACTTGGTAATAACATGTTTCTCATTGAAACAACTTAAAATAACAACTAAATATAACAATAAAACAATTAAGCATTCATCCCCCCGAGTGTTACGTATCAGAGCGACGACACCGACTTGATTACGAAAGTAAGCAACTCTAAACTGGAATACCTGCACGTTACCAATCAAGGTAACATTCAACAACAGAAAGGGGTGAAATATCGAACCATATAAACAAGAGTATGATAATTAATATGCTAGATAGAATCATACTTCATACTATCCCACAACATCTTACCAATCACCCCAAACTATCAACATGTTTTATCAACTTAATTATTATATCAACATAACCAATTTCAACTACACGATTAACATATACACCTTCATCAACTTCGACGAACATATACAACATATTCAACTTCTTCAATATCAGCATAATCGACATTACAAACATAAATATATAAACAACTCAGGCAACATAATACTAGGATCAACTCATCCATCATAATAATATAATCAACTTAGCAACATAATCAACTTATCCAACATAATAATATAATCAACTTAGCAACATAATCAACTTATCCAACATAATAATATAATCAACTTAGAAACATAATCAGTTTATCCAACATAATAATATAATCAACTTATCCAACATAATAATATAATCAACTTAGCAACATAATCAACTTATCCAACATAATAATATAATCAACTTAGCAACATAATTAGTTTATCCAACATAATAATATAATCAACTTATCCAACATAATAATATAATCAACTTAGCAACATAATCAACTTATCCAACATGAACTACTTACTAAACGTAATCGACTTAAACCACTTAATCCACTTAAATCTACATAAACCACGTATTCAACTAGAGCAACATAAACAACACAAACAACATAATCAATGCGACACGAGATGCAACTCGAATGTGCATATGCATGTGGTACCATTGGAGTAAAACTCTCAACTTAAAATATACCAGGTTATCGAGGTATCTGCAAGGCATAAGCCTTCAATTTAATAAATTTGTCAATCCAGGCCAACGTGGTGAGCATCCGCTCCAACTTAGAAATGCAGTGTATGTCATGATACAACGACTCAACACATCACAACAATCAACTCCAACAACATACAACAAATAACATCACAACTTTAATTCAACACCGATTCAACTATGGCCATAGGCCTACAACTTTCAACGTTGGTCATACGACCTACAACTTGAACATCAACATTGGTCTTACGACCTACAACTCAAATAATCAACATGGATCCTTCGACCTTTAACTTAAAAATGCTCCCAAACCGGGACAAAACAACATACGCAACTATACTAGAAAATACACACATTCAACACTAATTAACAAAGTACACCGACTAAAATCACTTATTTATTATTCCGAACTAACTCGTCAATTTTCGTTAAATTCCTGACAACAAATTTTTCCACTCAAATCGGCTAAATCGACTCTGTTTATTATTCTGCGAATTCCACCAGTTATTCACATTGCACATGTTAAATTTACTTTACTGGTATTAACAAGTACTTGAACCCCAGGGTACAGGGTTCGATTCCCACGGAAGGCAAAAACTCTACTAGTGAGGGGGGTAGAGAAGATCGTGAGGTGGCAGTGTCGGGATTGCGTTGCGAGGGGCCCAGGCTGTTACAAAAAAAGTGGGGTTCAAGTACTTGTTCAATCCATTCCCACTACCAATTGAGCTAGCTCAAATGGTAGTGGGAATGTATTGAGCATGTACTTGAACCCCAAGGTACATGGTTCGATTCCCACGGAAGGCAAAAACTCTACTAGTGAGGGGAGTAGAGAAGATCGTGAGGTGGCAGTGCCGGGATTGCCTTGCGAGGGGCCCGAGCTGTTACAAAAAAAAGGCGCCTACTTCCCGCTAGAGTGGGTGGATTCCCATTTTCAACATGGCACTGATAGCTATATAACAAAACTCGAGGACCTAAGCACTGATGATACGACGTTGTTCAACATGCTCATGAATTTTGTTTCGGGTTTTTGCCCCTTAGACCTCATGGACTCAGGGAAGCATATACTCATGAAATCCGACGGAACGCCAACTACACAGGCTAGGCAAATCAACACCAAGGTATTACTCAGTTGCCTGAACGATGACGCGACGATGCAGCTTTTAGGTGGAACTTTAGTTCAATTGCCCTGTGTTCGAGGCTTTAATTTGTACTTGGTTTGTTTATTTTGTTTTTTTTGCAGATAAAATGGCTGAGATGCATGAGCGCCTTGTGAAAGTCAACATAGGAAACTTAAAGAAGGTTCCCACAACGGGAAGTACTTCAATGGGTGCCTCTCTGCTTGGAAAAAGGAAGAGGATCGACGAGAAGATATCCCCACCCAAAACTGTGGTTGTGCCTCTGGGCAACTTTATCCTTCCCCAATGCGTCACTTAGAGGTCATTGTTTGACGAGGGGTCATCCATTTGAGTCCCCGATTTGGATGTCACGGCCATCCTGACTACGGGCTGTAAGGTTATGAGGTCGGAGTTATAACGGGATACTGCGGGATGATGAGGATCCTCGAAATCTCCCTTAGCTTGAACGATGCTGATATTGTGCCTAGGAAGGATCTGATTGCGGCCAACAAGAGGATAGTTGACCTTGAGGATGAGAGTACATAGCTTTACAATAAGATGATTAAGCTCGAGGGGCACCTGTAGGCAAAGAAATTTATTGATCGTGCTGAGATCCGAACAGGAGAAGACGAAGGAAGCTATCGAGGAGAATAAAAAGATGAAGGAAAATGTCACGGGGTTAGAGGGTATCTTGGCTATTTGCGAGGATGAGAACTAAGAGGAGAAGGTTGTGACGACCAGGGAAGAGTTGCTTGCTCGCATCCGTCTGCTTAGGCAGGATAACCTGGCCATGGCTTCCTTCGACTTCAACAATGATGTTGAACAAATCAAGGCGAAGAACCCACGTGTGGAGCTAATTGGTGACGGTACAGGTCCCCTGCATCGCATGGAGAATAATGTGGTGATACCTCCCGACGAGGAGTGAATTTATGGCCTGCATGCCATGTTTATCTTAGTTTGCGTGCCTTAGTATGTTTTGGTTTATGGGACTTAGTCTCTTTTTTGTATAATTTATGACAGCATCCAGCCTATTGGTCGGTTTTTAATATATATTTATTTCCTTTTTTATCTTGTTTGCACATTGTTATTCATAATATGTATGCTTTAAATATTCATGTTATTAAACTGGGGATATGCTCGATGTGTTTTGATGAACTCGACCAGTGGATGGAACTTGTCGAGGAGTGATATTTATCATCGCTGAAGGAAGGGGGTAAAGGGCTCAATCGAGTTCCTTATTCCCTTAAGGCTTGGACCTTTCCCATCACGAGCTAGGGGTCTGCCACATCGGTATGGAAACGGCGGAGCTCGTTCAACGTGTCCCCGTTGGGTGAAACATCTTCCGATCACTTAGGAAAAAGTTCTCTTTCGTTATGTTTAAGGGTTATACTTATAACATGGTACATCCCTATGGTCGGGCATTTCCCCTTAGTAGAGAGGTAGATCTGTTGGCTGATATTTTGCGCTTTGGTTGGACTTAGCTGTAATATTGTTTAAAATTTTCAGCGTTCCATGGTCAAGCAAATGGTTCCCCGATATGGGCCCTCCCAGTTTGTGGCAAGTTTTCCCTTGCGTGAATCCTTCTGATTTTTGCGCAGGACAAGACTTCCTACTTGGATTTCTCATTTGATGATCTTGGTGTCGTAGCGCATCACGATCTTTTGTCTTAGGGATGCTTCGCAGAGAGCTGCCCCTGAGCGAATCTCCTCGAGTAGGCCGAGCTCTTCTCTCAATGCTTCATCGCTGAGTTCTTCTTCCAGGGGAGACTCTGTCGACCTAAAAGGTTCTCTAATTTCTACAGGGATGACTGCTTATGTTATGTATGTCATTCGGAATGGAGTTTCCCCGGTTGTCGAATGTGGAATTGTTCGGTAGGCCTAGAGTACACTATGGAGTTCCTCAATCCACCTTTTCTTTGTCTTGCCAAGTCTTTGTCTAAGGCCTCACAAAATGACTCTGTTAGGGGCTTCAGCTTGCCCGTTAGTCTGGGGATGCTCGACTAACGCGAAGTGCTGCTTGGTGTCTGTTTTGGCGACAAAGTCTTGGAAATTCTTGTCGGTGAATTTTATATCGTTGTCCTTTATCAAGGATTGAGGCACACCAAATCTGGCTAGGATGTTTCTTTTATAGAAGCACAAAATGTTAAATGCAGTGATTCTGGCCAGAGCCTCAGCCTCTATCAATTTAGTGAAATAGTCGACGACCACGATCAAATACTTGTTTTGAAAGGAACCTATTATGAAGAATCTGAGGATGTCCATTCCCCACTGTGCGAACGACCATGGCGACGACATTGTCTTGAGTGCGTCAGGGGGTGCAAGGTAAATCTCCCCGTGATGTTGGAATTTGTCACACTTTTCACGTGCTCTTTGGCATCATTCTGCATGGTCGGTCAGTAGTAGCCTGCCCTTAAAGTTTTTCGTGCTAAGGATATGCTGCCTAGGTGTTGTGCGTTTATACCTTCTTGTATTTCGTGCAAGATGTATGACACACCTTCTTCCCCGACACACTTGAGAAGTAGGATGGAAAATCCTCAGCGATACAACTTGTTGTCTACCAGGACATAAAAGAATCCTTGACGTCTGGTGGCGCTGGCCTCCTTGCTAACTTTGGGAAACTCGCATGTCGTTAGGTAGCGTTATACCAGATTCATCCAACAATTTATGTCACTGATGGCATTGACATTGATGATTTTGGAGGGATTTTCAATGCTAAGGCGGGGAAATGCTTCCTGGATGACGGACTTGTTCCACCCTTTCCTCCACATACTTGCCAATTTTGACAAGACATCCGCCCACGAATTGCATTCATGGGGGATATGTTGGACTTCCCATGACTTGAATTGTGTCAACCTCTGTTGCACCAACGCAAGATATTCGACCAAATGATTGTTCTTAGCTTGATATTCTATTTTGACATGTGATTCTACGAGTTGAGAATCAATGTAAATTTTAATTTCCTGTGTGCCAATGTCTCTAGCCAAGCGGAGTCCTGTCAGAAAAGCTTCATATTCAGTCTGGTTATTAGATGTTGGGAAAGAAAGAACCATGGATACATCAATCGTGAGTCCCTATTCGTTTTCGAGAATGACCCCTGCCCCGCTACCTGAGGGGTTAGATACTACGTCGACGTAGATGACCCACTTATGGGAGCATTCAGGTGTGGTCTTCGTATGGGTCATTTCGGCCACGAAATCAGCCAAGGCTTGAGCTTTTAGAGCTTTTCTACTTTCGTAGTGTATATCAAATTCGGAAAGCTCTAGTGACCATCTCAGCATTCTGCACGCCATATATGGTCGAGCAAGCAACTGTTTTATATGTTGGTCTGTTCGTACGACCATGGTGTGTGCCAGGAAATAGTGCCTTAGCCTCTTGGATGCGTTTACGAGTGTGAGGGAGACCTTCTCTATTTGCTGGTATCTGAGTTCTATTCCATGCAGGGATTTACTCGTAAAATACACGGGCTTCTTCCCCTCTGGGTTTTCTTTAATGAGAGTTGCATTAATGGCCTCGGTGTTGTCGGAAAGATACAAGTAAAGGATATCCCCAGTCATTGGACTGGATAAGACTGGAGAGTCAAGGTCGACTGTGTTGATCTGAAGAGTTGGATTCTTCTCAGGATGGGTGTAACGCCTGTATTTAATTAATTAATTTAATTAAATATTATTGCGTATTTTCCCGATTATAAGTTGTTACGTGTTGTTTTGTCGTCTTTGTCGTTAAGTCGTTTAAGTTGATTTTTATGTTGCGGGTTAAGTTGTGTTTGAGTCACTTAAGTTGATTAAGTCGGATTTAATTAATTAAGTCGAATAATTATAATAATTATAGAGATAATATTAAGTTGGGCTTGGTTTTGTTGTATGAGAATAGTAATGTTGGGGGTGCTAATTAGGCCCATAGTAATTAAGTGGATTAGTGAGAGTTTAGTAAAAACAAGCTGAAAAACCTAATTAGACTAATCAGAATTTTTGTAAGAAGAACAACCTTAGAGGGAGATCGGAGAGGCTAGGTCAAAGATTTTTGCAGGAATTTTTGCGGTGGATTCGAGCTGCCTTCAATCCAAGGTAAAGGCGAGGTTCGAATTCCATAACCGGGATTAGATGATTGTATGTAAGTTGGGATTTTCGTGTAATTTCGTTGTTGTGATTTGTATGAATATTGTGGTCAATATCGTGTTGATATTTCCTGATTTGTTCTATTGTTCATGTTGTGATAATTGTTGATGTTTCTGTGTTATGAGACTGTCTGTGTTGTTGTTGGACTGATTAGTTGCAGAGATTCGTGTAGAAGAAGTTAGGGTTCGTAAAATCAACCATAGAATTTGATAGATGAATAGATACATGAGTTTTTGAGAGTAAAATCGATGTAGAAACCCAATTAAGATTGAACAGAATGAAGAAAGTGTGAGAAATCGTAGCAAGATTGAAATTTGAAGCATTCTGGTCATTTGCGAAACAGATATGGTGTTACGCATAACAGAGAAGGCCATACGCGTAACATTCCTTATTACGCAGGCCATACGCATATGAGCAGGGCAGGCCATATGCGTATCACTTTAGGCCAATAATCATATGAAGAAGGCGTATCACTTTCGACCTGTTTTCTCATCCGTTTCAAGTTGGATTGATCTTAGACTTAAAGTAAAGATAAAATAAGTTGTTTAGAATATATTTGAGAGTTTAAAATAATTAATTTAGTAATTTAGTCGATTAAAGTCGTAAATTATCGTTTCACATTGAAGTGGTGTTAAAGTTGTTCTAAGTTGTGTTGTCCCGATTTTTGGGAAGATTAAAATGATGTAGGTCCTATGACCAATGTTGATGCACGTTGTTGAGTTGTTCAAGTCGCTATGTTGATAAGTTGATGATTGTATGGTTCTTGTTGTATGTCATTCATAGTTGCATACATGTGCATATTTCAAGTTGGAGTGTATGCTCAATTCAAGTTGGCCTGGATTAGCAAATAAGTTGATAATGCCTCGATAACCTGGCAATGTTTCAAGTTGGGAGTTTACTCCAAATGGTACCACATACATATAAGTTGAGTCGCATCGAGTTGCATAATGATTACGTCGTTTGTTGAATGTAGTTGTATGTTGAAGATTGCTTGCCGTGTGAAGTGGTGTGATTATATGATTATCTCGTTTACATATTGATTATCGTATCCTGTTTATGTTATTCGATATCTCACCCCTTATGTTTGAATGTTTCCTTCTGTTGGTAACATGAAGGTAACGAAGAGTCCAGTACTTAGTAGCTTCGAGTTGGTGTTTGTCGCTCTGATACGTAGCACTTCAGGGGGGATAAATGCTTGTTTTGCCTTTATGATTTTGTTTAAGTTTATGAATTAGTTTTAAGTCGTTTTATGATTGAAGGACCAAGTTGAGATTATTTTAATGATTGATTTATTTGAAGTTGTTTAAGAATTGAAACATGTTGATTCGTTGCGTTGTTTTTCGAAGTTATTATATTATTGAAGTTGTTTATTTGATTTTAAAGGTTGGAAAATGTGATATCCCATGTTTGTTGATAAAATTTTATAACTCTAATTTATAAAGTCAGGTAGAAATTGGGTGTTACACTGGGCCTCTTCAGCTGGGACGTCCCCGTCTCTTGAACTTTGTTGCTCTTAGGTGCGGACTCTATAATGGTCTGCCCTTTAGTCGCAGCCTCAAAGCATCTTCGTGCGACTTCAATTTCTTTGTGAAGAGTAGCTACGTGCCTATTCTCAGTGTAATATTTCATTTTGAGATGGACGGTGGATGGAACAGCGATCAGTTCAGCTAGAGTTGGTCTACCCAAAATGCATTGGTACAGTGATAGGCAGTCAATGACCAGGAAATGTGTCATGATCGTCTTGGAGGCATCTCCTTCCCCGAATGTGACCATTAACTCGACATAACCCCAGGGCTTAGAGGTTTCCCCATTGAACCCTTGCAGATCAGATCCTACATATGGGGATAAGTTCTTCTGATCGAGATGCAATTCCCTAAAGAGGGAGGTGTACATTATGTCGACCAAAGCACCTTAGTTGACAAGTATCCTGCGAACATCCATCTTAGCCATCTTGGTGCGTATCAGTAGAGGGATGTGGGAGTTTGGAGAACCACCGAGGAGCTTTTCCATGTAGAATGTGATGGGTTGAGATTTACATCTGACTTTCTCAAGGGATGAAAGTTGATTTGGTGATGAATCGACCAAGTGCTCGAGCCTTCTTCTCACTGAACCGACGTTCATCTCGTTGTATCCCCCACCTAAGATTAGAAAAGTACCTGGTGCTCTCGAAGTGTTGAGGAACAAAGAAATCTTCAGGCCTAGTGATATAGAGAGAGCGACTGGCATGGGGGAAGCTTCCTCTGAAACTTTGTCGACCCTCTTTGTCTCTTCTTGTAAAGGAGCTATGTCCTTGACATACTTCTTTAGATGCCCCTCCTTGAAGAGGATCTCAATGGTGTCTTTATTGTGTATGCAGTCTTCGGTCACATGCCCGTGGCTGCGGTGTAAACGACAATACTTACTTTTGTCCGTATTGGCCTTAGAAGTAGTTGGTTGGGGGAAGCGAACACCTCCTTGCTTGAACTCAGTTTTGATGCATTCAGTCAGAATCTTTTTACGCGGAGCTGTAAGGTGGGTATACTCTTAGAAATGATTTGTGGGGCCCCTACTCTCGCGAGGACGGTCATCTTTTCTCTTCTCACGTCGAGGAGCTTCGGCGTCGTTCACCTGCTTGTGAGTTTGCGAATTCTCCTGGTTCCTTGAATCTCTGGTCTTATACCCAACCTCTTTCTCTTCATACGAGATGTAGGCTTGTGCTTAGTGTAGGAGTTCGGCGAGCGATTGAGGAGGCTTAATTCCATGACCTTACAGAACTCGCTATTGGGACGCATACCTTTCTCCAAGATGTATCTTTTCATGCAATCACTGGTGTGTACTTCTATCGCTTATTTGTTAAACCTATTTATGTAGTCTTTTAGAGGTTCCTCTTTTCCCTGTATAATCCCTTCGAGGGTGGCCTCATATTTGGGGTGACGCCTGGACACAGTGAAATGTCTTGTAAACGGATTCTTCAAGACTCTTCATGACGTGATGGATCTCGATGGAAGGTGTTTCTACCAGGACATGGATCATTTTTGTAACGTGATGGGGAAGAGCCTGCACTTGATGGATTATTTGACATTGTGGTAGTGGAACATGGCCTCAAGGTTTTCTATATGATCATCAGGATTCGTGGTCCTGTCATAAGTGGCCAAAGGAGGGGGGTTTTCGAGACCGCGAGGAATGCGGGTTTGCATGATTTTGCGACTCAAGGGCCCGTGATTGTCTTCGTCGTCGTTGTTGCTATATGAAGGATAGGGGACCGGCTCCAGCTAGGACTTCTACTATGATGACAGGGACGTCAGGTCTCTTTGTAATGAGACTTCTTGGTACCTTGATCTCTTTCATCCGGTGAACGTCTCAGTTTTTGAGGAGGAGATTGGGTGCACTTCTTGGCCTTTTCTGGATGGGATTCCTCTGGCCTGTCTTGAACCGTTGGGGGAGAAAGACGTCTACAATATTTCTTCTTGTGTTTTTGTGGAGGAGTCCGTGAGCGACGTGGAGGGTTGCGAGAGTCTCTACGACGGTGTCTCCTAGCGGGAGAGGGGAGCGACGATCACCCTCGAGCATCTGTATACACTCACTTTGCTGGAAGAACGTTAGGTCTGGCTTGTTAAGCGTGGTGATAAGAGCCTGAGTACTGGCGTCAGAGTCTGAAGAAACGAGGATCAATTTGAACACATGATCTCCGTGAAGGACCGGCGACTATTTCAGATTGTTGGAAGATGAGGAAGGATGAAGTCCCCCGTGGTGGTCGACATCGTGATGGGTTATTCCACGGTTGTCGTGGCTGTCTCCATCGCTAAGGATGATGGTGACGAGATCGTTCACAATCACATTGAGCTGGGAATCCATGAAGACGAAAAGAAGAAATGAGTTTTGATCTTGCGTTGAAAAGAAATGATCTTGTTGATGAAAGACGGGGGAAGCTGTTGATTCCTGTCGCTCCCGCCAAATGAAGCAGGGTCAAATGGGGTACAGACGCGAACGGTCGGCGAAGGGAAACAGTGAGAACACACAGCCATGAACTCACTGGAGAATGAATAGAGTCGCCAGCTAGGCATTTTTATCCCGGAGGAAAGGTAATGCTGCATAGACCTAGAAAGAGATGGATAAGACGGTTGCGAACCAGAGAGACTGAGAAAGGGGGTTGGTTACGACCTAGGAAGGTATTAGCACCCAAATTGTCCGTCGTACTCGACGGGATCCACGCTTGAAAGAATTGTGTTTTAAAGGGGTAGTGTCAGTGCAATTTGTGTGTAAAGAGCTGGAAAAGGATGTACAGGTGTCAGTGCAAGAACAGGAATAAGATGCTCAAGATCATGAGGCTAAAGAATGAAGCTGGAAAGAGGGGGAATGTACAGAGACTTTTGTTCGATAACCGTTAAGTTATGCCTACGTATCCTCTCGTGCAATGAGGAAGTCAGAACACCGTAGTTCGACCCAAAGAGACTGAAAGATGAATTGACTTGTGAACTGCTTGCTTGTCTATGCTCAAGTGTATGACCTGTCTGGCTCAGGTGCAAACTATCTTGCATTAGACGGAAGAAGCGAGCTCTCGTTGGTGAGTGAATGAGATGAGAAAAGAATCCCGGAGGAGACGATTATTGTTTGTTTTTGAGTTTTCAGTCTTTTATTGCTTTTGAAAGTTTGTCATAAGTTAATGAGCTTAAGCCTAAACCAATGGGTTAGTAAACTCATCACATCTTCCCTCTGATTAGGGGTAATGAGAATACCTTAAGTGTGAAGTCAGATTCTCACACTTAATCACCTTTTGATGTAGAGTTAAGATCATTAACCTACTTGTGATTATTTAGATGTTTTTGGTGTTTTTGTTTAGTGTTGAGTAATGAGGTTAAGCCATAATCAGGGATTAAACAGACTCATTATACCATCCTAATAGAAGGATAATAGATGAGAATGTTTAAGCTGAGGAAAGCTCCTCAACTTAATCCATGATTAGGGATTAAACTCATGACAAAACAAGCCTTTGATTAAGTGGATTTTAGTTAATGGTAAGATGATGAAGTGATTTTTAGGGTTTGTAAGACAACTTGAGGGGGACTTGTCCATTAACACTAGGGTTAGTCCTTCTTAACCAATTAAGGAAGAATTAGAACCCTAATGCAAGGCCCAAGTTACAAGTGTGATGTCTTGATGATTATTATGTGAATTGATTAAGAGATTTAAACACATTAAGGGTTTAACACTTAGGATTAAAGTTATACACTCCATCCTAATAGAAGGATGCAGGCATAAGCTTCATCACAAAGCCTTAAAGCCTTTAGGGTTTAGTCCCTGATTATGAGATGAGAAGAGAAGACTCAAAGAAGACACAAAGGTAAAACTAAGAGGGGAGACTAATAAAAACCCTAATCATTGTCATGCTTGGTTGTTCCTAAGGTTTGTGAGGTTAAACAAGAAAGATCTCCAATGGAGCCACCAGGAAGCAGATGAAAGGATCAAGAGAAGCAAAGCAACTTGCTTCATTCAAGAAGTCAAGTCACTTGAAGAAAGAAAGTGGGAAGAAGAAGAATGAGCAAGCTCAAACTCTAACACATATAAAAATGCAGCAATGGATGCAAGAGAGATGAAAAGAAAAGTTATGAGAAGTGAAGGCAAATTCACTTCTCAACATTACTTACCACCTGAAATGTTAGAAAAGAAATGCAATGCAAAGCCAAATGAGATAAGATGACATGATGATAAACAAAACCAGAAGCATGTTGATGATGATAATGATGCTATGAGATGCTACAAACATGAGGCAAGGCATGGAGATGTTCATACAAGATCATGGATGCAAATGATGCAAGTTAAGGAGCATGAACTTACATGAAAAGTTATGAAACATACATGGCAAACAACATGGCAAATGCAAGATGCAATGATCAAACATGCTTTCTATATGTCTTAAGATGTCAAATGAATCAAATGGATTCTTGAAATGTCATGGCAAGTCATGTTATGCAAGAGAATGCAAGAAGGATGCAAATGGAAGCCCAAATTAGGGTTTATGAATCAAACATCAAACAAAAACCCAAAACAGAAGCAAACCCTAGGATAAAAAATGGAAAATACCACTCAAAGAAACCCTAAACCTATACTAAACCAATGCCCAAAGGGGAGATCTCAACTCTTAACCAATCTCAAGTTATGATTTTTATAGGTTATTAGGTTTTTTAGGGTTCCTAAACAAAAGAAATGCCAAACAATTGAAAAATGCAATATCAAATCATGGCCATTTTACCTCAAAAACTACGTGCTAAACACAATGCAATGCAAAAAGAATCAAAGTCCAACTCTTCATAGATAGGCAGAAATGAATTTTTGAACTTAGGATCAAAATAATGCACAAAAATGATTTTAATTCAATGAAAAATTCTCAAAATGCATCAAGATCAAAAAATAAATTTGGTTTGAAGGTTGGACAATGTTTCTAAATGTCTTAGAACATTTCATGAATTTTTTGGTGATTTTTAGATACCTAAAAGTATTTTTAATAAATTAATTTCCATTAATCAATTAAAAATAATCTTTTAAATATTTAAAAATACTTTTTTAATGATAAAAATAAAAACAAAAATATTTTTGTGTCATAAAAATTAATAAAACTTATAAGAAAAAGTTTCATAATTTTTACACATTTTTTACTATTTTAAATAAATTGTGCAAGTTAAATGAAATAAATGAAAAATAAAAACAAATAAAAGGAGAAGTAATCAGATCTGATGGATGAGATTTGAACTGGGCTTGGGACAGTTGACTGGCGCGCAGATCCAAGGGTCCTGGTTGACTCTGATTTTAATTAAGATTTATGAAATAATTAAATGAGTTAATGGTGATTAGGGTTAATTGGGTGAATCCAAGCCACACACACGCGCGGGAGGTCAACGTTTTCAACGCATCCAACGTCCAAGATTCAAACAAACATTAATGACTGTAATTAGGGCAAAACAAATTCAGGTGACCGGAGGGGAGCTCCGGTCATCTTCCCCGGCGACCCCAAAACCCTAAAACATGATTCAGACCACCCCAAGCCAAATTAAACGCCCAGAAACAATCCTCACACTTCTAGCAACTCAAATCAACAATCAAACATCATTTAACTAGCAAGAACAAGCTGAATCGAAACAAAACAAAAATGGGGCCAAACTTTCAGACACTCACAAAATACTCATTTTTTTCACCATTTTCGATTCTAAACACATCACAATGATCCTTAAAGCATGTACTTTCAGTTTATAACAAAAAATCAAAGCTTTATGAGAATGTGTTCTTGACCATACCTGAGATGGAGACTCCTGTTTCTGGACTTTCAGAGCTGCTCTTTGGTGCAAGCTTGCTCCACTGACTCCCCTAGTGCTAATGGAAGGCTTGAAATGAGCTTAAACAAGCTAGTTTGAGAAGTCCAGTTCTGGTGTAGCAGGAAATGAGCTTTGTGTACAGGCAGCTTCAGGTCAATGTGAAGGGTGGTTTTGACTCCTTTTGATGTGCTTGATTTGTTGGTGAAAAGAGCTTGGATGTTTGATGGCTGTGGAAGTTGATTCGAAGAGAAATGCAGGCTGAGGTGAGAAATGGCAATGGGGTGTTCTTGCTCAAATCAGGCCTGATTCTTGGTGGTTTCTACTCAATGAGACCAGGTGAGATGATTGGAGGAATTTGTCTGGGTGTTTGTGTGTTGTGCAGGCAGATTCGAATGGTTTTGCAAAATGGTGAGTTTTTGTGTATGTGTTTGTGTGAAGTGTTTCAGCCTTGCTTGTTGTTATGTTTTGCTTGCAAATGGAAAGTATAAACAATTCTAATTGGCCAGATGATGTGACATGGTCTGCTGTGATAGGTAAGTCACCTTTTGCAAAATGTCAACTTCTTTGTAAGAGAGGCATGGGCTAAGTTATAGCTTGGTACATGAGCATGGGCTGGCGCAGCATGGTATGTGAGTGAAGCTAGAGAGGTTCAACATCCAATGCATCAAGTTGGTGAAGTGTGATGAGTGTTTTTGCAAGTTGTTACTTTTTGAAACTTTGTGAAAAGTGCCTTGTTACACAAACCATAACATGTAATCTTTGGTCCAATTCTGATTTTTAGGTCACATGGCATGTTTGTGTAATGGTTTGAAGTGAATTAGAAGTTGCAAATGGCATTGGTTCATGGTTTTGCAAAATTCTCATTTGGTGCACATCTTGAAAATCAATGATTTTTGCCAACTTTGTCACACCATAACTTTTGATCCAAGAAGAGTTTGATCATGTTCTTGTACTTTTTGAAAAGGGAAAGATGTAATCTACAACTTTCATGACCAAGGTTTTTCCATTTGAAGCATTTTTGGATCAAGAATCAAGGCTTGAAAAGTGACCTAAAATGAAGCATTCTTGAAAAAGTCAACTATGCCCAAAAAGTCAACATTTGCAAAAACTCCAAATTCTTGATTTTTGTGGACTTCAACCTTCTTCCATGATCAAATAAAGATCATATACACTCAAAATGATGAAGATCACCCATTGGTTGGGTCATTGGGGGCCTCAGATGCCCTGATTTTATACTGACTTGTCCAGAAAGTCAACTTTTGATCAGATGACTTCCCCATGGAATTTCTTCATGAAAATTGATATGCATACTCCCTATACCATATAGAGACCAATGGAAACAAGGATGATCAAAAAATTTGGGGTTATGGCCTCTGAAACCAAAACCCTAATTTTCAGTCAACTGTGCAGTCTATCCTGGCTCTGCTTCCATGCAAACCTCAGTTCTTGTGATTCTTTTGAAACCTTGACTTTAAGAGGATGAAATATGATACAAGAACACATATGGATCCCTTTGAAGTGATTGGTGGCCTTTGGGGTGGCTCAAGAAGCTCTTGGATTGCTCAGATCACAAACCCTAGGTGCAGATGCCTTAGAAACTATGCAGTGAATCAAAAATGAAACATGAGGTGATATGATTGTGTTTATGCATATGAGAATGATCACAAGCCATGGTGTGAATGGGTGAGGGAAAATTTGGGGTGTTTACAGCTGCCCCTATTCAAACATGGGTTAGCTGTGCAGGGTGTAAGCGAAGGCTTAACAGGCAAACAAGATAACTTGTGGTTGAATACCAAAGACAGTCCAAAATTTGCACTCACAGAAATGAAGAAGAAAAGGGATATAGATTGTAAAAAAAATAAAGTATACTGTAAAGTGTGGGCAATAAAGCGATGACGGGGACGGCCGACATGCTGGGGATAAAAGGTAAAACTGAGACGGGGACGGCCGACTAGCTGGGAAAAATCAAATTATGATGGGGACGGCCATCAGGATAAAGCTGTAAAATTCTCTGGGGATTAATGAAACATGACGGGGACGGCCGTCAAGTTCACAAAGGTAAAGTAACCAACGATGGGGACGGCCATCGGGCTAAAAAGGAAAAGGGACCACGACGGGGACGGCCATCGGGTTAAAGAATAAATGAAATAAACAGATGATGGGGGACGGCCATCAAAGGTGAAGGACGATCACCTAGCAGGGGACGGCTGCTCTGTTGGGAATAAAAGAAGTATGATGGGGACGGCCATCAAAGGTGGAGGACGACCACCTGGCAGGGTACGGCTGCCGAAAATATCGCGACATAGGACGAATGCCGGATAGAAAAGGTCAACGATGGGGACGGCCATCGGACGAGCATGATGGAGGACGACCATCAAGAAGTGGAGGACGACCACTCAGCAGGGTACGGCTGCTCTCGAGGTTTCTCGTGACACAGGACGAATGCCAGATAACCAAAAATCAACAATGGGGACGGCCATTGGATAAAATGATGAAGGACGATCATCAAGAGGTGGAGGACGACCACCTAGCAGGGGACGGCTGCTAAAAATCAACGATGGGGACGGCCATCGGATGAGCATGATGGAGGACGACCATCAAGAAGTGGAGGACGACCACCTAGCAGGGTACGACTGCTCTCAGGGTTTATCATGACACAGGACGAGTGTCAGATAAAAGAAATGCTTCGTTGGCGATCTACTGGGGATAGTAAACACGGACGAGTGTTCACATCCAAGAAACAAAGGGTATGAGTGTTTAGATGTTGTGTATAGATTAAAGATGCGGACGAGCATCCTTAAGACTACGATACGGACGAGTATCGGGTAGAAACAAATACTGACACGTGTTCAGAGATGATGATACGGACGGGTATCAACTGGTTAACAAAGAACACGGACGAGTGTTGAATCTGAAGGTTCTTCTGGGGGAATAGTAGACACGGACGAGCATCTATATTCAAGAAGACATGAGTGTTTTGACACGGTGTATGGATTAAAGATGCGGACGAGCATCCTTAAGACTATGATACGGACGAGTATCATGTAGAAACAAACACTGGACGCATATTCTGAGATGATGGTACGGACGAGTACCAACTGGTTAACAAAGAACATGAACCAAAGTCGAATCTGCGGGGATGTAACTGGTATATACAAGATACGGACGAGTATCTGTATAAGAGCGAGTGGTGTATAGATGAGTGTTTAGCTGCTGGGGAGAGTGACACGGACGAGTGTCAGAAGGAGAAGAGTGTAATATGAACAAGTATCTGATATACAAAGTCTAGGCGACTGCGCTGGGGATATGATACGGACGAGTGTCAAGAAAGTGTATATATAGGTATGTGTGAGTGCAAAGGGGATGTCTTTGGCTTTCTGCTGGGGATATGACACGGACGGGTGTCAGGACGTATCTGTAATACGGGTGATCTTGTTGTAAGAGTGTTCAGACGACTTTACTGGGGAAAAATGGCACGGACGGGTGTCAAAGTGAGTATATACTGGTGTTTGTGAATTGTGAGGCAGCTGCTTTTGCTGGGGATTCTGGTGGGGATTTTTCTGTACGTTGATGAACTGTCATTATTCACAAGTGTTGGTTCAAAACATGGCTTATGATTATGCTATGTGTTGGATTTTTGCCGTAATGCTCCGTGTTAAAACGGAATGCTACGCTTTGTGGGTGAATATGATGCGAATGCTATGATTGTGCAAAGATATCAAATCCGGGATTCGGATCCCGTTGCTGTGAAGATCTCTGATCGATCTGTATGGAGTGGACATCCCAGCTGGGGATAAGGTCACTGGTAGACCTGGTGAGATGTATCTGCTTGGGGATACAGGTCACTGATTGACATATCCTTGTAATATGAGACCCAGCTGGGGGTTGTAAGAGTCTTCTGTACTCTGTTGTGATCTTCATGCATTGCTCTTCTGAATAGAGGCTGAGACTCTGTAGGGAGATGGTTCCCTGACTTTTGTACTCGGCTGAGGAGGAAGAGATGGCAACTCGGCTGGGGAGAAAGAGAGATCATCACTGAAAGGCCTCCCTAGAAATTCTGTTACGGTGACTTCTTGACTCAGCCGGGGATATGGGCATCTTCTGTGATATCCGCCCATTCTGATGGGGATAAGTAGTGAATGGCAACTCCACTGGGGAAGTTATGAGAGGCAACTCAGCTGGGGAGAGAGCACTTCGGGTGCTAAAATCGAGTGTTGATTTGCCAGCTTGCTGGGATGGAGCTTACACGCCCCAAGTTGCGTTCTGGATACCTGCAATCCTGAAAAAGGTAGAGAAACGCACAAGATAATCCCGAGGTATCCCTTACTGGATTCCGTCATAGGAGTTAGGATACTTCTGAGAGTAAGCATATTTCCTGCAGGCATGTTTTTACTTTTGAAGATAAGCATCTGTATTCTTATGCAATCAGTTTTTTCTTTTAAGACATCAGACATTTTTTTGCAAATAAAATGTACAAAATGAGACATGACTGAAAATCTGATTTTATTAATTCATATGCCCTGAATTGGCAAGATACAGTCAAAGAAACAAATCCCCTGAAATGAGGAGATTGTTACAAATTGAGAAATAAAGTGCCGGCAATGTTGACGACGCTTTAAGGAGCTTCCTCTTGCTATGACTCGTATGACATTTGACGTTCTTCTCACCTTGCTTTCTGAAGAAGGCTGATTCTGATTGAAGCTTGATTCTGTTGAAGCTTTCCCAGTTGTAAGTGATACGGACGAATTCAGAGTGCAGTTGTTCGCTTATTCCCTTATTTTGCATGGATCGCCCTCTCGGGTTTTCGATCCATCGGGATACCCATTTTTGCCTGAGCTGTCCAATGCGGCTTTTCAACTCAGCGGGTGTACATTTTTTATTCATTTTCCCTTATTTTTGCCCGAGTCTTTTATTCTGTTTTTGACTCGCCGGGATGCCCTATTTTTGCCTGGACTTACATTCTGTTTTTGTGTCCAGCGGGTCCTTTTTATGCGAAGTATTTTTTAACTGCATCTGAATTCACAGGGGATGGGAAATCTTCGCCATCCATGGTGCTGAGCATCAGTGCTCCACCAGAGAAAACTTTCTTTACCACGAATGGTCCTTCGTAATTTGGAGTCCACTTGCCCCTGTGGTCTGTATGAGGAGGGAGGATTCTCTTCAGCACAAGATCTCCCACTTGGTACTCTCGGTGCCTGACTTTCTGATCGAAGGCCTTCTTCATTCTTTTCTGATACAACTGTCCATGACAGATTGCAGCCAATCTCTTCTCTTCGATCAAACTCAGCTGCTCGTATCGGGACCTAACCCATTCTGCTTCACTCAGTTTGACATCCATCAACACTCGCAAGGAGGGTAATTCAACTTCAACTGGTAGGACTGCTTCCATTCCATGCACAAGCTGATACGGTGTTGCCCCAGTGGATGTTCTGATTGACGTGCGGTACCCATGCAAGGCAAACGGTAGCATTTCATGCCAGTCTTTGTAGGTGACTACCATCTTCTGCATAATCTTCTTGATATTCTTATTAGCTGCCTCAACAGCGCCATTCATCTTTGGCCTGTAAGGAGAAGAATTGTGATGTTGAATCTTGAAGTCCCGGCACAACTCAGCCATCATCTTATTGTTTAGATTGGAACCATTATCAGTAATGATTCGCTCGGGAACTCCATATCGACAGATGATATCTCTTTTCAGAAATCTGGCTACCACTTGCCTTGTGACATTTGTATATGAGGCTGCTTCAACCCACTTGGTGAAATAATCGATGGCGACCAGGATAAATCTGTGGCCATTCGAAGCAGTTGGCTCAATCTTGCCAATCATGTCAATGCCCCACATAGCAAATGGCCAGGGTGAAGACATTATGTTCAAAGGATTCGGAGGCACATGCACTTTGTCTGCATAGATCTGGCATTTGTGGCATTTTCTGGCATAGGCACAACAGTCGGCATCCATTGTGATCCAATAATAGCCTGATCTTAACAACTTTTTAGCCATTGCATGTCCTCCGGCATGAGTACCAAAAGAGCCCTCGTGCACTTCATGCATCAACAAATCTTCTTCCGTCTTGTCAACACATCTGAGGAGTACCATATCAAAGTTCCTCTTGTATAAAGACCCATCAGTGTTCAGAAAGAAACTACCAGCAAGCCTTCTCAAAGTCTTCTTATCATTGGAAGATGCCCCAGGTGGGTATGTTTGATCCTCCAAGAAGCACTTAATGTCATGGAACCAAGGCTTATCATCTTTGACAACTTCCGCTGTAAATACATATGCTGGTTTATCAAGTCTTGACACTGAAATCTGAGGTACAAAGTTAACAGCTTGAACTTTGATCATGGACGAAATGGTAGCCAAGGCATCTGCAAACTGATTCTCGTCCCGAGGGATATACTCAAGCTTGACTGTTGTGAAGAACGTCAATAACCTTCTTGTATAATCCCTGTAAGGTATCAGATGATCCTGGTGTGTATACCATTTGCCGTTGGTCTGATTGATTACCAAAGCTGAATCTCCGAATACGGTCAATGTCTTGATCCTGAGGTCAATGGCTTCCTCAAGACCCATAATGCAAGCTTCGTATTCAGCTTCGTTGTTAGTGCAGTTGAAAGTGAGTTTTGCCGAGAAAGGCATGTGAACTCCTTTAGGTGTAATGAGTACTGCACCAACACCACGGCCATTCATGTTAACAGCCCCATCAAACATCATAGTCCATTCTTCTTCCGGGTCAGGCCCTTCAGTGTGAACAGGCTCTTCATGATCTTTTGCTTTTATGAACATGATGTCTTCATCAGGGAAGTCAAACCTCATAGGCTGGTAATCATCAATGGGTTGCTCAGCAAGATATTCAGACAATACACTGCCCTTGATGGCTTTCTGAGAAGTGTACTGGATGTCGTATTCTGTAAGAATCATTTGCCATCTTGCAACTCGTCCGGTAAGCGCTGGCTTCTCGAATATGTACTTGACTGGGTCCATCTTTGAAATCAGTAAGGTAGTGTGGGTTAACATATACTGCCTTAGTCGGCGAGCAGCCCACGCTAAAGCACAGCAAGTTTTCTCGAGCAGTGAATAACGCTGTTCACAGTCGGTAAACTTTTTGCTTAGGTAGTATATTGCATACTCTTTTCGACCAGACTCGTCATGCTGGCCCAACACACACCCCATTGACTCTTCTAATACTGTCAAGTACATGATTAGAGGTCTTCCTTCAACTGGAGGCATGAGGATTGGAGGTTCTTGTAAGTACTCCTTGATCTTGTCAAAAGCCCTTTGGCAGTCTTCGTTCCACCTGACCATCTGTTCTTTTCTTAACAATTTGAACAAAGGTTCACAGGTTGCAGTAAGGTGAGATATGAACCGCGAAATGTAGTTCAATCGACCTAAGAACCCTCGAACTTCTTTCTCTGTTTTAGGTGCAGGCATCTCTTGGATGGCTTTGACTTTATCAGGGTCAACTTCAATCCCTTTCTCGCTTACAATAAATCCCAGCAGCTTACCGGATCGCACCCCGAATGTGCATTTGTTGGGGTTCAGCTTCAGTTGATACTTCCTCAGACGCTTGAATAGTTTGAGCAGATTTACCAGATGGTCTTCTTCAGTAAGGGACTTGGCAATCATATCATCCACATAACACTCGATTTCCTTATGGATCATATCGTGGAATAATGTTACCATAGCCCGTTGATACGTTGCACCGGCATTTTTGAGCCCAAATGGCATTACCTTGTAGCAGAATGTGCCCCAGGGTGTGATGAATGTTGTCTTCTCCATGTCTTCAGGTGACATTTTGATCTGATTGTATCCTGAAAATCCGTCCATGAAGGAGAATACCGAGAACTGAGCCGTATTATCAACCAATACATCAATGTGAGGTAAAGGGAAATCATCTTTTGGGATGGCTCTGTTCAGATCCCGGTAATCAACACACATCCTCACTTTGCCGTCTTTCTTAGGCACAGGTACTATGTTAGCAACCCACGGCGGATAGCTAGTTACAGCAAGGAACCCGACGTCCCATTGCTTTTGTACCTCCTCCTTGATCTTCATAGCCATGTCTGGGCGAGTACGGCGTAGCTTCTGTTTGACTGGTGGGCAGTCTTCCCTCAACGGCAGCTTGTGCACAACAATGTCGGTATCCAACCCTGGCATATCTTGGTAAGACCAAGCAAACACATCCACATACTCTTGAAGCAGGTCGATCAGCTGTCTCTTCGCTGAGTCTTGTAGGCAGGCCCCGATTTTAACTTCTTTCACGTCTTTACCTGTACCAAGATTGATCACCTCAACCTCCTCCTGGTGAGGAGTAATAACCTTCTCCTCTTGTCTCAACAACCTGGCTAGCTCTTCAGGAAGCTCATATTCTTCTTCAACCCCTTCGTCAGCTTGATTGATTGGATTGTCAAAGTCATACGAAGTCATAGCCGTGCTGTTGTCGGTGCTGTCTGGAAGGCACACTCTGCAAGGGTTAAGTTTGTTCATTTTAGTGATTTGATTTTAATCTTTATTTAGAAAAGTGAAATGAAGTTGTCATTTTGAAAACACCGCCATTTATTTTTTGTACAAAAAGAAAAATGGAAAAACAGTGAACGAAAAGAAAAAGACTCGGTTGCAAAAAGATGTCTGATATTTCATTAAATAATCTTGTTTGCACAAAAAGTACAGATGGCCCTGATTACAAAATGAGTCTTGTCATCTTGGGCAAGATGCAAGACTTTGATGCATGCTTATAAAAATACAGGAAATAATAATTACTCTGCATGAGTAACTCTTATAATTTCCTGGGAAGACCAGTTCGAGATACTGCTCCCCGGGATCTTTGGACGAATCCAGCTTTCCAGGTTGCGTTCTTCTTCCAGCTCGTCTTCCAGACAGTTGATAGCATCAGGGGTAAGCATCCCCCCACTCACAAAATTGGGCTCTTTCGCAGCCGCTGCTTGATCTTGTTGAGTTGGTCTGTAACCCAACCCAAATCTGTCCTCTTTCTTCTCTACCGATAGCAATTTGCCCCAGCCTTGGGCAGTTCCTTCCTCAACAACCTTCCGGGCTTGTTGGTATGATGACATTGGAGTACCAGATACAGCAGATGTCTCATTCATGTTCAAGGCTTCAAACCCCTGGCTCATTGTTTCATGGATCTCCCCATCCATCTCAATGTACTTATAGGTAGCCAGGTGGCTGACAAAAATATCCTCTTCTCCACAGATTGTAACGATTTGACCCTCCCACTCATATTTTAACTTCTGGTGAAGGGTAGAGGTCACGGCGCCAGCGGCGTGAATCCATGGCCTACCCAATAAACAGCTGTAGGCGGGCTGTATATCCATCACGTAGAAGATAGTTGTAAAGGTCTGCGGGCCAATTGTTACGGGTAACTCAATCTCTCCCAGAACCGATCTCTTTGAGCCATCAAAAGCTCTTACCACCAGGTTGCTGGGTCTCAACGCCAATCCGTCATATTCTAGCTTCACCAGGGCCTTCTTAGGTAAGACATTGAGGGATGACCCCGTGTCTACCAGCACATGGGAAAGGACAGCACCTTTGCATTCCATGGTTATGTGCAAGGCTTTGTTGTGGTTGCGGCCTTCCGCTGTCAAATCAGTATTGGTGAACCCTAGTCCGTGACTAGCATTAACATTTCCCACTACTGCTTCCAGCTGATTGACAGTGATCTCTTCAGGCACGTAAGCTGCGTGCAAGACTTTGAGTAGTGCATTCCGATGGGCTTCGGAGCACATAAGCAATGATAGGATTGAGATCTTGGAAGGCGTCTGATGAAGCTGATCCACTATTTTATAATCACTCTTTTTGATGATTCGCATGAACTCATCAACCTCTTGATCGAATGGTGTTTTCAAGGCTTCTTTAACAACTTGATCTTCCTGCACGAGGCTCTTCCCTTTTGCCTTGGCAGCAGCTTCTTCTTCGGCAGTGGGTCTCTGAATTTGTGGGGCGAAAAGACGTCTACTTCGAGTGAAGCCTCCGCCTCCGCCCACATTGTCTACTTGTAGTGCAGGGGTTGATGATTCAAAAGTGATTCTTTGTCCTTCACAGTACAAGTCAGAGCCGTAATGCCAGGGGATGGCATTACTGCTTTCATAAGGTACGGGTCCAGGCACCGTGATGGTGACTGGACTGATTGCAGCTGTTGAAGGAATGGTGATAGTCTGTGGATCATAATAAATTGTAACTGGTGCTCTGATGGGAGCAGCACTTTCTGAGTTGTAGGCAGAGTTGTTTTCTGGATCATAGAATATGGTGACAGTTGAGACATCCTCATGATTTGTTGCTGGTGTTGTAGGAGACATCGGTGGAAGGATGGATGCTGTTGTTGTAGGAGCTTCATAATGGAGTGGTGCTGGAGTTGTAGAAGGAAAATTTGTTGACATCTGGTCAGTTGAAATGACAGATGAAGTACTTGTTGATGAAAGTGAAGAATTGTCAGGAACAATGGATGCTGCAGTTGTAGGAGGTTCTGAAACCGTTGCTGATGAGATTGCTGGATTTGTTGGAAATGATGTGGTGATCTGAAGCTGGCCACTCCGAATAAGGCCATCTATGCCATTCCTCAAATTATCGCACCCATTTACTGAGATATTGCAGTAAGCACAACCCAACTCACACCCCGGGAACATTTGACATTCCAAGAGCTGAGCTTTGATTTCCACCAACGGTGTCCGGATCTGTCCCACACTAGTTATTAAATAAGACGGCTTGTCTTCTTCAATAGCGTTAATTCTAGGACCACCGTGGTTCGGCATCGGGTTCTTATTGACATTGGGTGGTGGTGCGAAATTCAGAGCTTTCGAGTCTACCAGGTCTTGCACCTTCATATGCAGAGCCCTGCACTTTTCTGTATTGTGGCCAGGCGCGTTTGAATGAAAAGCACACCTAGCATTGGAGTCATAGTTCCTGGGTAGACTGTTGGGATCTGGAGGTGCCAGCGTCCTTAGCTCAACTAGGTTGAGCTTCAGGAGTTGTGGCAGCAGGGTAGCATATGGCATAGGGATCAGATCGATCACCCTATTAGCTTGAGATGACCTCTGTTGGAATGGCCTTTGCTGACTGTTGTTGTTGGTGTTGCTGTTGTTGTAATTTCTTGGAGGATACTGATTTTGTTGGTGGTACTGAGGTTGTTGCTGATAGTTTTGCTGCGGAGGTTGATAAACTGGCTGAGGATGAACTGGAGCAGGAATGGTGACTGCTGCTATTGACCTTTGAACATATTGGGGCCTGCCCCTGTTGGTGTGGATGGCATTGGTCTCGCCAGCTCTTCTTGGGCCTGCAAAAGGCTTTCTTGTACTACTGGACGAGCTGGCACCATTGTCGGAAATCTTGCCCATTTTTAACAGGCTCTCGATTCTTTCCCCAGCTATGACAACATCTGCAAAGCTAGTGGAAGAGAAAGCAACCAGCCTGTCAATATAAGTTCCCTGAAGGGTGTTCATGAACATATCTGCCATTTCCCGTTCAGACATAGGTGGCTGAACAGCAGCAGCCAATTGCCTCCATCTCTGGGCATATTCTCGGAAACTCTCCCTTGAAGACTGTGACATTCCCATTAGGAGGGTCCTGTTGGGTGCCATGTCTAAGTTGTACTGATACTGTCTGATAAAGGCTTCTGCCAAATCCTTCCAGCACCTGATAGTTGCCCTTGTCAGGTGAGAGTACCATTCTCTTGAGGCCCCAGTCAAGCTGTCTTCGAAATAGAACATCCAGAGCTTCTCATCCATAGTATAGGCCTTCAGCCTTCCCAGAAATGATTGTAAATGAGTCCGGGGGCATGAAGTCCCGTTGTATTTTTCAAAACAAGGAGGCTTGAACTTATGGGGAATCCTGACCCCGTCTACCAAGCCCATGTCCATGACGTCGAATCCCAAAGAGTTTTGAGACTCTAAGGACCTCAATTTCTCAGCTATCTCATCCAACCTTCTATCATAAGCTTCCTCCCCAGCACCCATTACTGTGAATTGGTCCTCCTGAGGATCTTCTTGTAGTACCCTGGCTGCAGTGGCAGTCCCTTGAACATTTGCTGGAATATTGACCTCAGGATGGAGGTGTGGCCCAAAGACAGGGGGGTTAACATGAGGTTGTACCCTTTCATTGTTGCTGGTGCCGGCAGTCCCTATATGCGGATCTTCTTGATTCTGCCTTTCCACCATGGCCCTCAATCTTTCCTGGCTCTGAGCCATGTTGTTCATCACTTCCATGAACTGAGTCATTTGATTCCTCATCTCTAGCCTTTCATTTGCCATTTGATTTCTGACCTCAGTAAGGTCCTGCTGCATCTGATCCATTTGAATGCCCGGAAGGTTGCTACGGGTCGGATAACGGTGCGGACGGTTGAGGGGAAAAACTCGGCGCCTAGCAATAGTTCCTGAACACCACAACAGAGTTAGCAACAATAAAACAAAAACCTACAAAACAAACAAGGGGTTAGCATGCAATGCAGTATGCTTATTTGTTCTCAAGGTATCCGGTTTGGCCTTCAGTTTTGACCCTTCCAGACCCTCGGAGATGCTGTTGTTGTTGCTTGAAGAAAACTCAGATGAAGCAAACTAACACAACTATATTACAGAAGGCGAAATAATACAAATTGTTCATTTTACAACACAAGCCCTCTAAGGGGTCAGAATACATCACAAGAAAAGAAAATAAAAGTACATGGAATGAAAGAAACAACAAACAAATGGTCAAACCCCAAGACCAAACTCATCCTCACGAACTTCCTTGAGAAGTGCTTCGGTCACAGGATCAGCCGGGCGCTCCGTGAGATTCCTGATGAGGAGGTTCCGGGTTGTAACAGCTATAGTGAGCTTCTTGTGCTGAGTTTGGTCCTTTGACCTCTTCACCCCTGCTTTGATCTTCAGTTCTGATATCTCCCTCTGGGCTGCTGCCAGGGCTTCTTGTTGTTCTTTTGCACTAGCTTCCAGTTGCTCCATCTTGTCTTGAACTCTCTTGTCTTCCAAAGTACGAGCCTCGGTGATCCTGACCCACCGAGCCTGACTCTCCTTCAGATACAAGTCTGTCCTTGCTCTCTGGAACTGGGCTTCTTTGCAAGCATTCTTCAGGATTTGTTCTCCAGCTTTAGACTTTTTGATATAATCCCCAGACTTCTCAATCTTAACCAGATGCTCTACCCTCAACTTCTCCAGTCTCTCAATCTCCCTCATACCTTCACTCCTCTCCCGGAGGGTCTTCTGCAAAGCCTGGGTTAGCTTCTCATTTCTTTCCTTCAAGCTCTCAAACTCCTCCAAACTGATAGTGGCAGGGGGTGGTGCTGAAGATGATTCAGGCATGTCTTCTATGGTAAAGGGCATCCCAGAGAATTGGGCCCTGGCACGGGACCATTCATAATATTGTGCTGATGCCACATTATTGCACTTCCCTAGAATGGTCACTCCCTTGGTTTGAACGTTATCCCAGGCCCAGGCAGCCTGCCTAACAATAGCCAAATTAATCTTGTTCTCACAATAGAGAGTCTCAGCCAAGTCCTGTGCCCTAGGAGTGTGGACCAGTGCATAGCCCAGTTGCCTTCTGAACAGCAGAGGATTGTAATTGATACTACCCTTAACTCCTATTAGGGGCACATTGGGAAAATGCCCACAGCTGGTGATGATATCCCTGCCCTTGGTGCTCTGAGTGCACCATCTGATGTCAGCTGAAGTTAGAACAGTGAGTCTCTTGGCCCAGTTGCTCTGCTGATGAGGGTTTAGAAATGCATCTGTCCTGGGTAGATGCCTGAGAAGCCAAGTGTGGAACAATGGAGCACAACACCTCACTAATCTCCCCCTCTGCTTCTCATTCCTCTGATGCACTGAATAGTAAAGATCTCCCAATAAAGTTGGCACTGGGTTCTTCAGGATGAACAGATGGATTGCATTCTTGCTAATGAATCGAGGCTCATCTGCAAATAATACAATTCCATATATGCTCAAGGCCAGTAAAGCACAAACAGCTTTCCACTCTCCTATAGAAGCTTTCAGGGTAGCTTGAGAGATCAAGAAATCCAGATGAAAGCCAGGGATTCCAGCTTTAGAGGTCATATGCTGCTCAATCAGGACAGGTTCCAGATGCAAAGCCTTTGCTACTTCTCCATTGCTGGGAAAGACCATCTCAGGGTTGAAAGGGATTCCAGCCCTGATAGGCACACCAACCAAAGATGAATATTCTTCTAAAAGAGGGCCCAATTGAAAGTCTTGAAAGGTGAAACATCTCAATGGGGGATCATAGAATTGAATGCAGGTGTGGATCAGGCTCCTCTGTGATGGGTCCAGATCCACAACCAAATCAAGTATATCTCCATAGCTTTCCCTGAACAAGGATGTGTGATCTGGAGTGATCAGGGTCTGAATCCTCCTGATGTCTGATAACTCTGGCTGGAAGAAGTGATAGGTGATGTTGCTCTTTTTAGGAGCCATGATGCTGAAGACTAAATAGAGACAGGTGCTGATGATAATACTGAAGAAGGGGCCACTGATTGGCTGATGCTGGTGATAACTGAAGCAGATGCTGGTGAAGATAGGTCAATACTGAAGATGGGGTCAAAACCAAAACCAAATGAAGATGGATACCCTGAAACAAATAAGCAAATGTCAATATGATGCAATGATTATGTATGCAAATGAAATGCAAGGGTTTGCGACTGAGCTGGATCTGATCAAAATGCCCTGATATAAGTCCATGTGTGTTCAAGAATTCCAGATGGAGGTCTATAAATCCAGTAACCAAGGTGGGGGACTCAAATAAAGAGCCACATGTCCAGGGTTTTAGAATCACAAGAACTGACCCAAAATGGAGTGCTCTTAAACAATCAAAGTAACAGGGTATTCTGAGGTCAAGATACCTGCAAACCTGTAAACAGCCCAACCCCCTCACAGGTGGTGTTCTAGAACAAGGATCCTCAGACTTGGATCAGTTATGAGAAGTGTAAACACTTCCAACCCGGAGGTACAGTGTTTACAATAACCATAAAAGTTCCTCCTCTAATTCACCTCAGTTTCTGAAGGTCAATACTAAAGGTCATCCAGACTTAGCAGGCTTCCCAGATAGCCCTAGCATTGCAGGAAATCTGCAACACAGAGTTCTCAAGAAGAAACCCATATCTGAACCGTGTTTCATATTCCCGCACCAGACCGAAATGGAATGGGAAAGAATATGATTCACTCTAGCCTAGGTGTCACTCAGGTCCCAGGTATAGGACCTTAACTCTCAATGGAATCACCCGCCCACCAAAACAAAAACCAGATCCAGCCAGACAGCATGACAGTATGATATATGTAAAGCAGTAAAGAAAGCAGATAAACAACTGTACATGAAGCAAAAATAAAACATATATAAACACAAATAAACACATAACACCCCAGTAAACACAAATCAATCAAGCGCTAGGAGGAACCCACAAAAAGAACCAGAAGCCCTGGTTGCAATATAAGATTTCCCCAGCAGAGTCGCCAAGCTGTCGCTCCCGCCAAATGAAGCAGGGTCAAATGGGGTACAGACGCGAACGGTCGGCGAAGGGAAACAGTGAGAACACACAGCCGTGAACTCACTGGAGAATGAATAGAGTCGCCAGTTAGGCATTTTTATCCCGGAGGAAAGGTAATGCTGCATAGACCTAGAAAGAGATGGATAAGACGGTTGCGAACCAGAGAGACTGAGAAAGGGGGTTGGTTACGACCTGGGAAGGTATTAGCACCCAAATTGTCCGTCGTACTCGACGGGATCCACGCTTGAAAGATTTGTGTTTTAAAGGGGTAGTGTCAGTGCAATTTGTGTGTAAAGAGCTGGAAAAGGATGTACAGGTGTCAGTGCAAGAACAGGAATAAGATGCTCAAGATCATGAGGCTAAAGAATGAAGCTGGAAAGAGGGGGAATGTACAGAGACTTTTGTTCGATAACCGTTAAGTTATGCCTACGTATCCTCTCGTGCAATGAGGAAGTCAGAACACCGTAGTTCGACCCAAAGAGACTGAAAGATGAATTGACTTGTGAACTGCTTGCTTGTCTATGCTCAAGTGTATGACCTGTCTGGCTCAGGTGCAAACTGTCTTGCATTAGACGGAAGAAGCGAGCTCTCGTTGGTGAGTGAATGAGATGAGAAAAGAATCCCGGAGGAGACGATTATTGTTTGTTTTTGAGTTTTCAGTCTTTTATTGCTTTTGAAAGTTTGTCATAAGTTAATGAGCTTAAGCCTAAACCAATGGGTTAGTAAACTCATCACATCTTCCCTCTGATTAGGGGTAATGAGAATACCTTAAGTGTGAAGTCAGATTCTCACACTTAATCACCTTTTGATGTAGAGTTAAGATCATTAACCTACTTGTGATTATTTAGATGTTTTTGGTGTTTTTGTTTAGTGTTGAGTAATGAGGTTAAGCCATAATCAGGGATTAAACAGACTCATTATACCATCCTAATAGAAGGATAATAGATGAGAATGTTTAAGCTGAGGAAAGCTCCTCAACTTAATCCATGATTAGGGATTAAACTCATGACAAAACAAGCCTTTGATTAAGTGGATTTTAGTTAATGGTAAGATGATGAAGTGATTTTTAGGGTTTGTAAGACAACTTGAGGGGGACTTGTCCATTAACACTAGGGTTAGTCCTTCTTAACCAATTAAGGAAGAATTAGAACCCTAATGCAAGGCCCAAGTTACAAGTGTGATGTCTTGATGATTATTATGTGAATTGATTAAGAGATTTAAACACATTAAGGGTTTAACACTTAGGATTAAAGTTATACACTCCATCCTAATAGAAGGATGCAGGCATAAGCTTAATCACAAAGCCTTAAAGCCTTTAGGGTTTAGTCCCTGATTATGAGATGAGAAGAGAAGACTCAAAGAAGACACAAAGGTAAAACTAAGAGGGGAGACTAATAAAAACCCTAATCATTGTCATGCTTGGTTGTTCCTAAGGTTTGTGAGGTTAAACAAGAAAGATCTCCAATGGAGCCACCAGGAAGCAGATGAAAGGATCAAGAGAAGCAAAGCAACTTGCTTCATTCAAGAAGTCAAGTCACTTGAAGAAAGAAAGTGGGAAGAAGAAGAATGAGCAAGCTCAAACTCTAACACATATAAAAATGCAGAAATGGATGCAAGAGAGATGAAAAGAAAAGTTATGAGAAGTGAAGGCAAATTCACTTCTCAACATTACTTACCACCTGAAATGTTAGAAAAGAAATGCAATGCAAAGCCAAATGAGATAAGATGACATGATGATAAACAAAACCAGAAGCATGTTGATGATGATAATGATGCTATGAGATGCTACAAACATGAGGCAAGGCATGGAGATGTTCATACAAGATCATGGATGCAAATGATGCAAGTTAAGGAGCATGAACTTACATGAAAAGTTATGAAACATACATGGCAAACAACATGGCAAATGCAAGATGCAATGATCAAACATGCTTTCTATATGTCTTAAGATGTCAAATGAATCAAATGGATGCTTGAAATGTCATGGCAAGTCATGTTATGCAAGAGAATGCAAGAAGGATGCAAATGGAAGCCCAAATTAGGGTTTATGAATCAAACATCAAACAAAAACCCAAAACAGAAGCAAACCCTAGGATAAAAAATGGAAAATACCACTCAAAGAAACCCTAAACCTATACTAAACCAATGCCCAAAGGGGAGATCTCAACTCTTAACCAATCTCAAGTTATGATTTTTACAGGTTATTAGGTTTTTTAGGGTTCCTAGACAAAAGAAATGCCAAACAATTGAAAAATGCAAGATCAAATCATGGACATTTTACCTCAAAAACTACGTGCTAAACACAATGCAATGCAAAAAGAATCAAAGTCCAACTCTTCATAGATAGGCAGAAATGAATTTTTGAACTTAGGATCAAAATAATGCACAAAAATGATTTTAATTCAATGAAAAATTCTCAAAATGCATCAAGATCAAAAAAGAAATTTGGTTTGAAGGTTGGACAATGTTTCTAAATGTCTTAGAACATTTCATGAATTTTTTGGTGATTTTTAGATACCTAAAAGTATTTTTAATAAATTAATTTCCATTAATCAATTAAAAATAATCTTTTAAATATTTAAAAATACTTTTTTAATGATAAAAATAAAAACAAAAATATTTTTGTGTCATAAAAATTAATAAAACTTATGAGAAAAAGTTTCATAATTTTTACACATTTTTTACTATTTTAAATAAATTGTGCAAGTTAAATGAAATAAATGAAAAATAAAAACAAATAAAAGGAGAAGTAATCAGATCTGATGGATGAGATTTGAACTGGGCTTGGGACAGTTGACTGGCGCGCAGATCCAAGGGTCCTGGTTGACTCTGATTTTAATTAAGATTTATGAAATAATTAAATGAGTTAATGGTGATTAGGGTTAATTGGGTGAATCCAAGCCACACACACGCGCGGGAGGTCAACGTTTTCAACGCATCCAACGTCCAAGATTCAAACAAACATTAATGACTGTAATTAGGGCAAAACAAATTCAGGTGACCGGAGGGGAGCTCCGGTCATCTTCCCCGGCGACCCCAAAACCCTAAAACATGATTCAGACCACCCCAAGCCAAATTAAACGCCCAGAAACAATCCTCACACTTCTAGCAACTCAAATCAACAATCAAACATCATTTAACTAGCAAGAACAAGCTGAATCGAAACAAAACAAAAATGGGGCCAAACTTTCAGACACTCACAAAATACTCATTTTTTCACCATTTTCGATTCTAAACACATCACAATGATCCTTAAAGCATGTACTTTCAGTTTATAACAAAAAATCAAAGCTTTATGAGAATGTGTTCTTGACCATACCTGAGATGGAGACTCCTGTTTCTGGACTTTCAGAGCTGCTCTTTGGTGCAAGCTTGCTCCACTGACTCCCCTAGTGCTAATGGAAGGCTTGAAATGAGCTTAAACAAGCTAGTTTGAGAAGTCCAGTTCTGGTGTAGCAGGAAATGAGCTTTGTGTACAGGCAGCTTCAGGTCAATGTGAAGGGTGGTTTTGACTCCTTTTGATGTGCTTGATTTGTTGGTGAAAAGAGCTTGGATGTTTGATGGCTGTGGAAGTTGATTCGAAGAGAAATGCAGGCTGAGGTGAGAAATGGCAATGGGGTGTTCTTGCTCAAATCAGGCCTGATTCTTGGTGGTTTCTACTCAATGAGACCAGGTGAGATGATTGGAGGAATTTGTCTGGGTGTTTGTGTGTTGTGCAGGCAGATTCGAATGGTTTTGCAAAATGGTGAGTTTTTGTGTATGTGTTTGTGTGAAGTGTTTCAGCCTTGCTTGTTGTTATGTTTTGCTTGCAAATGGAAAGTATAAATAATTCTAATTGGCCAGATGATGTGACATGGTCTGCTGTGATAGGTAAGTCACCTTTTGCAAAATGTCAACTTCTTTGTAAGAGAGGCATGGGCTAAGTTATAGCTTGGTACATGAGCATGGGCTGGCGCAGCATGGTATGTGAGTGAAGCTAGAGAGGTTCAGCATCCAATGCATCAAGTTGGTGAAGTGTGATGAGTGTTTTTGCAAGTTGTTACTTTTTGAAACTTTGTGAAAAGTGCCTTGTTACACAAACCATAACATGTAATCTTTGGTCCAATTCTGATTTTTAGGTCACATGGCATGTTTGTGTAATGGTTTGAAGTGAATTAGAAGTTGCAAATGGCATTGGTTCATGGTTTTGCAAAATTCTCATTTGGTGCACATCTTGAAAATCAATGATTTTTGCCAACTTTGTCACACCATAACTTTTGATCCAAGAAGAGTTTGATCATGTTCTTGTACTTTTTGAAAAGGGAAAGATGTAATCTACAACTTTCATGACCAAGGTTTTTCCATTTGAAGCATTTTTGGATCAAGAATCAAGGCTTGAAAAGTGACCTAAAATGAAGCATTCTTGAAAAAGTCAACTATGCCCAAAAAGTCAACATTTGCAAAAACTCCAAATTCTTGATTTTTGTAGACTTCAACCTTCTTCCATGATCAAATAAAGATCATATATACTCAAAATGATGAAGATCACCCATTGGTTGGGTCATTGGGGGCCTCAGATGCCCTGATTTTATACTGACTTGTCCAGAAAGTCAACTTTTGATCAGATGACTTCCCCATGGAATTTCTTCATGAAAATTGATATGCATACTCCCTATACCATATAGAGACCAATGGAAACAAGGATGATCAAAAAATTTGGGGTTATGGCCTCTGAAACCAAAACCCTAATTTTCAGTCAACTGTGCAGTCTATCCTGGCTCTGCTTCCATGCAAACCTCAGTTCTTGTGATTCTTTTGAAACCTTGACTTTAAGAGGATGAAATATGATACAAGAACACATATGTATCCCTTTGAAGTGATTGGTGGCCTTTGGGGTGGCTCAAGAAGCTCTTGGATTGCTCAGATCACAAACCCTAGGTGCAGATGCCTTAGAAACTATGCAGTGAATCAAAAATGAAACATGAGGTGATATGATTGTGTTTATGCATATGAGAATGATCACAAGCCATGGTGTGAATGGGTGAGGGCAAATTTGGGGTGTTTACAATTCCCACAGACGACGCCACTATATAAAAATGATTTGGACAAGTCCTCGTGACCTTCAGGTGGGGGATGCAACAATGTTGTAGGGGATGGGGGTTGTGTACCTGCAAGGTACTCCAATGCTCAAGGAAGTTTCAGGGTGAAGCAAACTAAAACGTTAAGAAAAAATGTAAAGTGATTAGAATTGAATATTTGGCCCTCCAAAGATGAAGGGTATTTATACGGGCATCTGGTGATGGATCGCGGGCGCGTGGCCCTTGACTGGGTCTAACTGCTTCTAGTAGTTTCAGAATGACAGTTGATCACGTGAAAGACGTTAGAACGCGTGTGGGGGAAGTCCCCCAACGACTATATTCTAACGACTCAATTTCTCAACGGTCATGAGGTCGCAAATCACTTGTTGGGCTTATGCCTAGGGGTAAGTTGGATTGGGCCTCAATTGGGCGCAAAAAACCTACTAGGCTAGTCTAGAACAGGAGTAAATTAAAACTCGGCTATATTGCAGGGGGATAAATGACTATTAACCCATTAATAAATTAAGGGATATCAACATATACTAACTCAAAATGCTTCAAGTGTTGCTCGAACTCAAACACTTTATTTGAATACATGACTTATGTTCCAAATATCCAAACATGTTCTTGTTTATTAGGCTCGATGTACTCCTTGCACTTTGAATTTTTTTTTTTTGAAATATTGAATACATTAAAGAGATGAATTGAGGATGAAAACACAACTTCAATAACATTTAAATATGTCACGTGATATTTTTCATTTCATTTATAAATAGTATTTTAGGTGTTTTAGACGGCCTAATATGTCATGAACCTCTAAATATTTAGCTAGATCATGGTTGTGAATATCACATATATCTATTATGTTCCAACCACTATCGCTCGACTAATATCTAAACTTAAATGGACATTTAACTCTTCTACTACAAATTACTTTAGATGATTTTTATTCCGGTAGTTTTCTCCTTTTTTTTTAACTCGTAGTCAATTTTTCTTTCCTCCCTCTTTGTCTATTTGTTGTATTAGAATGAACTATAATAACAATAATACCATAATGTCTCCCAATTAATTGTGCTCAAGATAACACTTCGGCACGAGAGGGAAATATCTTTCGATTAAAATATATAATGAATTACTAATAGATATTATAACTCAGATTAAATTTTTTAAAATTTCATATAAAACATGTAAGTAAAATATATTAAGTCAACAATGAAAAATAGGATAAAATCTACAAGAGAACCAACTACCTCAGACGCATATAACTATAACTTTTTTAAATATAGGAGTGTAAATATCAACTTGAGAAGTTCCTGATAGATTTTTCTTCTTGGCCCAGTCAAAATAAAATAACACTTGCATTAGAAATAGGCAAGCCCAGTTAGCATAGGAGAGAGGGGTGCATTTTGTTTTTAAACATATTGCTTTTTATTAATGGCTGAGATTCAGACTCAATTTTATTGCTATTTTTCTCTTAGTTGATTGGTAGAAATTACTGTATCGTAATTTCAACAATGTACCAATTTCAAGTCAATTTATTGATAATGATCTTGTTTATCTATGCTTGTCATAACTTGATTTGAATGATATAAACAATCAATTGCTAACTAATATTTTGATTTGGTTATTTTCCTAAATTGAATGCAAACGGTTTGATGTATGTCTTCTTCAAAACCTCAGCTTAAAGTGACACTGCTTAAATTTCTCATGACTATGGATAGTAGGTATTGAATGTTTAGATTTACATCATTTTCACATGTCTTATATTTAAATGTGAAGTCTCAAAATTTTGGAATATCCATCCTTTTCCATGCTATCTTAAATTAATCTGAATTAAAATATGTAGACCATATATTTGCATGTTCCAATAGGTGGTCCAAACTTAAATTAAGAGCTGTATCATGTAGACACTTTTCTGATTCTTACGAGTCAATTTTATATTGAGAAAACATTATCGCTTAAACTTAAGATTTTGCCCAACTTGCAAAAATGGTGAGTGCTGAGTATAACAAACATAAATATTGTTTCAAACTTAAACTTAAACATGTTTCAAACTTGATATGTTGTTTCTTCTATTATATATCTTCAGCATAAATTTACATAAATATTGATTGCTCTACATTAACTTAACAACATCAACATCTTCAATGGTGCAACCCAATTTTTAGGTTCTTCATGAGATTCATCATGATACATCGTCTTCAAGCAATTCATTCAATTTTCATTTAATTGTGCAACTCTAAAAAATTCATTTTGAATCCCACCACTTTACTTGATTCGTCATTTAAATTTCATCATCCTCATGTTCAAAACATTCCCAAATATGTTCGACTAGATCTCCTTGAAGTTGGCGATGAACTTGTTTTTCATAAAGACTTGCTCTTCTTTGTAGTCTTGTTGTAAGATTTAGATGAGGACCGTAAAATGTTTCTGTCGTTGAGCTGTTGTCATTTACATTATTATAAGAGTAATCAAAATCATCTTCGTACGTGTGTCGTTCATCTTCAACAATCATGTTATGCAATATAATGCAAACATATATGGTATGTTTGAGGATTTCCATGTGCCAAGCACGCGCTAGGCCACGTATAATTGCAAATCGAGATTGCAGCACTCCAAATGCCTGTTCCACATCATTTCTAGCTAATTCTTGATATAGTGCAAATGGTGTTTCTTTTTTCTCCTTGCGGCATTGAGGTGGTCTTAACAAATGTAGCCCACTCAGGATATATATCATCCACTAAATAATACTTCATATTATATGGAGTCCCATTGATTGTATATTCCATAGTAGCAACATGTCCTTCCAAAATATCGTTAAACACATTGGATTGGTTCAACACATTAATGTCATTGTTTGAGTCTGCAATACCAAAAAATGCATGCAAAATCCATAAGTCTTGTGATTTCACTACTTCAAGCATGATCGTGGTTTTACTATGATTGTAACACCCATCTAAAACCTGCGATAAAACGCAATTTATTTAAAATAAATCAAATCATCATCCTATAATTCCACGGATGTCACAACTTCAAAAGACAACACACATACAGATTCTGCTTCGTAACATGGGTTGCAATATTTTAATAACATAGTATACCATCATGATAAAATCACTTAAATTACTCTCGCAGCGGATTCAAGCTCCAAACTTCTTTAAAATCAAAACAATACCATAAAGGTAGTTCTCAAGAATCACATATAACAAAATATCTCAAGATTTATACTTCATAATTCAAATTAAAAGAAAATCACAAAAACATCTCATAATCTTCGAAAATAACAAAACAAAAAATGTTCTTAAGCAGACGATCTCAACCCCGGTGTTACGTATCAGAGCAAGACTCTTCTTTACTTCTACGAAGTAAAACGATACACTCTGAAGCAACTCCTAAGCTTCATGCACTACTCCGGATTACCTGCAAGTTACCCGCGAAAGAGACAACAATTCCAACTAGAAAGGGTGAGTAATCATAATCATTATAAAAGATGCAGGAAATTGAAAAAAGTAAAGTTACTCTAACAACATCAATAATACACACACAGTCATCATAAAACTCATCATAATCATCAAAACGTCATTTAACTCGTCATCCTAAAAATGTTAATCATAATGATATGCAACTCAATAGACTCATGCATGCGGTACCGGGACATCACTGATGACTTAGTCATCATTATCTCAAAAGATCTCCACCAATAGGATCGGTTCCCGCTTGGAACCAGAACACATCACGAATTGCACTTAATTCACACAATGGGATTAAGGCCATCACTGGACATTACCGTCCAAAAATTCATCATTGGATCATCATCCTACAAAAACGTCAATGAAACATTCATCCTAACTAATATTATGAATGCATGATGCGCACAACAATTAAACACGACCACAACTAGTCAAAATGCATCATCGTTCATCATACTTATCACACACTGTCATATAATAATAGACTCATACATCATACATGTTATAGTTTACACATACCGGTATTATTCAAATATCACATATCAGTACATTTACACACTACAATATGCAACCATCACCACAATATTTTATCATATAAAACTTAGTGCATCTTTCTGCAACAATGTAACTCATACTGATGTTTTTCAAAATATCCCTAAACTACTAAGAATAGAGGTACATGAAGAATAAGGAAAACAAACTCAACATACCCACGTAAAGGCCATTAGAAAATAAGAAAAAGAAATATTCAAAGGGTGTTATGATCGTCCCCATTTAACCACGATCCTCATCACAATCATTGTGACGACCGTCACCTAGTTATGACGACCGTCCCATAGGCGTGACGCCCGTCACGCAAGGTCTTACGACCGTCACGCCAATCCATGGCGTTGGGCATGAAATCAGTTGTTCCTGTAATATCAGTTATGTAGTGATACGATCCCAAAACACAGATACACTCTTATCATACATGTTCTTATTTATTCACTACCAATATATATCCAGTCTCCAATTTAGTTCCTTATATCCATCAATTCTTCTGCTAACCATCATTCATCATAATTTGAATCACCCACTAATATTAATTTCTAGAATTCAATTATAATAATAATGATGACAAACCCCTTACCTCTTGATAATTGACTAATAATCATTCCTCCATGCGTTCTCCTAGTCTCATTTTCTCTGTCTTCTTCTAGCATGAATTCACATAATGAATTTTCTAACTTCTCTCACTCACATGTAACCCCTTTATATCTTAATTCATGTTTTTTTCATAATACCCTCACTTACTTCTCCCCTTACCACAATGTCTTTTAGTCCTATAAATCATATTATCTTATTTTCCTTAATTGATTTAATCCTAACTAATTCTATTTTCTCCAAATAAAATCAGTAAATTCACCAAAACTAACATTCGTCAAATATATTCTTCCAACATGTCACCGAACTCAATTGGTCTCACCACAAATTCAATTAAAAAACAATAATCGACTTAATTAATCAAATAAATAATCATTTTAGAAATAGGAGCGATACAATGATCACCTCGAAAAATTGTCCTTTCCATGCAACATGACAATTCTTCTATTCCCAATGCATACAATCAATAGAACCTAACATTCCTGGAAATTCACGTGACTCCCCCATTTGTAAAAGATGTTCAACATCATTGTTATTAGGTCTTCTTAAATACTCGGCCTCGAATATCTCATTCACGCCTTTTACGAATCTCTCTAAGCTCTCAACTGTAGTGCTTTTACCAATTCGAACATATTCATCTACAATGTCAGCGAAAGATCCATATGCCAACATACGAATAGCAGAAGCGCACTTCTGCAATGGTGAAAGATCCATTTTACCAATTGCATCGACCCTAACTTGAAAATATTCGTCATGATTTCCAAGGGTTTCTAATTTGAAGAAAGACATGCATATGCATTATGAACCTTCTCGGAATTGGGTATTCATGTATACTGAATTTTCCGAGATGAGAAAAATACATATTTGGTTGTTTCGTGACGCAAAAAATACAGTAGAATTTGTTGGAGGTTAGAGAAATTTAGAATTTTGAGGATTAGGATTTTGATAATTTTGTATGAGATGGAACATAAATTGTTGAGAATTATATTGATTAGGGTCCATTTGACCTTAAAAATAATAATTTGAAGTAGAAGATGAAAAATTGGGTAAAATATATGATCAATTGAAGGTTAAAAGGTAAAATTGTGAGAGTAAAATTTAAAATACTATGAGTAAAATAATAAAATTGTAAGAAAAAATAAATTTATGAGACAAAATTTGAATATTATTTGCTTCTATTCATAATCAGATAAACTATTTAAAAAAAATCCGTTGAGCTTCAACTACTATAATTATATTATATTTTAACGAATGAGACCGTTGCACTGTATTGCAACGTTTAATGACCTCGTATCCATTTAATGAGTTTTGTTTGACAGTTGGTTGACTGTTTCAAAGTTCCATAAGAAATTTCTTTAGTTTATAGAATTTATTGATTTGGGTTTAAATTTTTTATTTATTTTTAAATTTGTTATAATTAAAGTTTACGATTTTCTTTTATATCAGTCTAATTACCAGAACTTCAATTCTTCAAAGTGAATGAGTGAAATCTTACTTATTCGAAATCTTGTCTATACCATTAAATATTTCTACACAACTACTAACTGAACCTAAATCCGAATGGTTTTAACACTTTCAACATTAATATTTATTTGAATAATTTCAAATGTTTACTTGCAATTTTAAGCTTACCTTTTTTTTACTACTAAAAGAACCTTCCATCCCATTAAATTAAAGTGTACATGTGTACATCAAAATTCATACGTAGGAGAAAAAGTCTTTCTCATGGATATAGTATTATAGCTCATATAGTGGTTTCATAAATAAGGTGATGCTCTGGTCTTGATTGTGAATTAGAGTTTTGGATAGTAACCACTACAAGCACGCTTATTCAAGTAGGGTCATTTTAGATTCTCTTTACTTTGTTTTCTTAAACTCTTTTGTTTTCCGACAATTTATATTTATTTATTTAATTGGTTGATATTATTTTAAATATTTTATTCCCAAATAAATGGTAGGACAGGACCTTTGTTTTTTTAAGGCTAAATCGTAGAATCTTGTTGATGCAACCATATACGAATCTTTATTATTATTTTTGTCTTTTCTCTGAGCGCACAGGGTCAAAATGTCAAATAACAGTATTAAAGAGTGCTTGCCCGTGATAATGAATAGGTGTTTATCAATTTAATTTGATTTTCTGACAAAGAAAATTTGGAATAATAAAATATAATTAATTTAGCTTAGTTTCATTTTTATAATACTTTTTATGGAATCTGAACCAAAATAAATTAATTAAACGGGTTTAACTGAATTTAAAAATTAACAAACTTATAAAATAAAATTAAAAATCATCTTTTATGTTTCAGAAAATTAGTATGATGAATGAGCACGAGCAATTATCACTAAAATAAATTGACATGGACGTAGGTACCGGTATTTTAGAACATCCACATCTAAAATATTTATTTTGATTTTTTAAATAGATTTTATAAACTCACTTTATATTTCACAAATTAGTGATACTTCCTTTTTATCTGACAAAAATTATAAAAACATTTTTTAATATGACAACGTTTGGAAAAGTATGTTTCGAATTTTGAAGTTGAATTATCCATATAACTCTCATATAGATGTAGATGTCCGGGTAACATTGAAACAACAGTGCAAATGAACTAAGCAAGGAATGGTGAATTTGATTTAAAAAATAATTTATTTTAATAAAAATAATACTGAAATAACTTAATTTTTGGAATAATTTCGAAAATGAAATAGTTTAAATTGCATTTATTAATTGGAATGACGAATGTTTGATTTTTTTTAAGAAACACACATTTGTCAATTTCTATGGCTAACGTGTGTAAGTCAATTTTTTTTTCAAATACAAAGATTCACCAATTCATATGTCGAAATGATTTTTTTTTAATTAGTATATATTTGTCAAATTCAATTGGCTACATAATTATTTTTTTAGTATTTAGTATACATTTATTTTATAAACAATTTGATCATTGAATCTGTCAGCACAATTTGATTATTAAATCTCACTGTATCCTTTCATTGTATCTCAAATATTATTATAATAATAATATTATTATTATTACAGTGGAATGATACTAATTTATCTCAATTTATCCTTCCATTGTATCTCAAATGTATACTAAATATATAAAATAAAATATAAAAAATCTGTGTAGCCAATTGAATTGGTGAATGTATACTAATTTTTTAAAAAAAATTAGACTATTTCGTCATATAAATTGGCGAATCTTTGCCTTTGAAAAAAAATTGGCTTACACACTTTAGCCATACAAATTGGCGAATGGGTGTTTCTTAAAAAAAAAATCAAACATTCGTCATATTGGTGAATGCAATTCAAACTACGTCATTTTCGTAATTATTCCGAAAACTAAATTATTTCAGTATTATTTTTATTAAACTAAATTATTTTAAATAAAAAATCATGAATGGTAACTTAACAGTTATTTTAATAATTTAGCGATAAAATTAACGACGATTTATTAATTAGCGAAAATTTTAGTATTAGAGATAAAAAGTATAGATAAAAGTTTTTAGAATAACTAATTTTAAATAAAAATATTTTGAGAGATTAAAAACGAAATTTAAAATATTTATGAGGACTACAAACATAGTTAATCTTATCTTTTTAATATTAAACTTTTATATATTTTATTATAAATATTTGTTTATTTCTTAACTCAACAATAATATTCTTTAATTTTTTTCATATGTTATTATAAACTTAAAATGAAATAATATATTTTAATTGATCAATGATTTTTTTACTAAAAATACGGATACACAAATATGCCATTACAATAAATATATCAACTAAATCAAAGAAAATAGTATGTCATATTTAAAAAATTAATTGATATATTTTTTCAAAGATAAAATTATTAATATAGTGTAAAATAAAATAAAAAATAAAACATATTAATTTGGTTTAAATATCATGTAATTGTTTTTAATTAATGAGTAAAAACTTCCTTAAATATGAAGAAGGTTCTCCTAAACAAATTCGTTTTTTGGGAACGAAGTTTTAGGGGAGATAACTCATTCGTACGGATGCCCAATATTTTCTAGTCCAATCTTGCTCGCACCTCTGAGGAGGTTTTTATTACTGTTTTGATGTCAGATATGTCCTTCATTCAAAATCTTTCTGAGACGAAGAAAATGGATCTTGTTTTTTAGATCACCCACATCATGTACTAGGTTGTTTCCTTGTTTTCCCTTGTCGTTGTCAGCCGAGGAGACGTCCTGGCTACTAGTAATCCCTTCAAGGAAAGGAACACTTGGAAATGAAATGTGAAGCTATGAAGCGAAAATTCCTCGCTCTTTAAAAGGATTTGGTTGAGTTGTAGAAGAAGTCCAACCTTGTTGACTCTTTACAAGAGAATGCAAAGACCCACGACTTTCCTTCTACTTTGATTTCCCCAATAAATGAGCTAGAGGATTATCTTAAGGTAGAGGAGAAGCGTGTCAAGATGCCTCTAAGGTTGCTACTAAAATGACATGTCTTGCGGAGGATAATCAGAAAACTTTTCGTTAGTAGGTCGAGTCTCATGTCAATACCCTGAAGACTCTTAAAACGAGGTTGTCGATAAGAAGGAGACACTTCCTTTTTCCTTATAATAGACTCTAAAATTCTTGTTGAGGATCTGTAATTAGGTTATGGAATAGACAAATATGTTATGCCTCACTTCTTTGATTCTTGTTGAGGAGTTGAACCCCTTTCAGACTGCTCCTAAGGAGGCTCAAGATGGTGATCATGGTACTTCGACTCTGGATGCTTCAACTTGACCACTTCTTTTCTTTGTACTATCTTTTTTATCACTGTAATATTTTCTACGATGTTGTGCCTTTAATGTAACAATTAATATTTATAAAAGTATTTTTACCTCAGTAATTTGTGCATTATTTAGCTTTAAATTATGAATTTATCTCCATTTTATTGTTGTTACTCTGTTATAGCTTTGGTTGTTGGTAAGTTGTTATAACCTCAGGGCTCTCTTGGTATTATGGACCACATGGAATTTTTGGTGTTCACCAGTGAGTTCCAAGTCTGCATCTTGGCAACTACAAATGGTTATCTGCTTAGGGTGTGGGGATCCTGATTGCATACCTTTATGTGGGAAAGAGGTTCCTCGTTACAACGAAGTACTTGATAAGCTCTTCGTACTTTCTTGACAATGGTCTTTTTTATTTATGGCTTAGCGCATTGAATGATGTTATCTACCATTTTGGATGGATGTGTTTGTTCATTGTATTTAGCGTTTGTTGGCTTGTTGTATTTAACATTTATTCAAATATAGTATTAATTTGTGTTTCCCAAGATAGGGCTCGTAATTAGTGGGACTGGTGAGATACTTTCATGTTTTTGTAATGTGCTCTGTGTCACATAGGACCGTTCCCCAACCAAGGGTATGATGTCCTTATCCTCGAGGGTTGGCTCGGATCGAGTTAGACGTCTCCAAGCTCTACCTCCTAACACATTTGGATTGCCTAGATCCGAAAGGAGGGGTGTTCTTTCTACATAAAAAATGTGTTTAATTTATATCAACTACTAAAACTGTATGTAATCTATATCTGATACACAAAAATGTGTGTAGTCTTTATCATCCCTGCCTTTAGCGCACTAAAACAGAGATAGACAAGAAAGCATACAACAAAGGAAGAAAAGAAAATATAGATAAATATTTATATTTATAATGAAGTAAAGTTGTTGTAGTGGAACAACTAAATGACTAGATAAATAGACCTTCAATTGAAACATCTCTTTAGTTGGACGATATTCCTAGTCCTTGGTAATTGTCCTCCCTTAGGGGACTCCGAGAAGTATGTCCATCTTTATTACAATGTCTTCTTCAGTCGAATCGAGCGTTATGATAACTCGATTTCGTGTCGTATTTTCTGAGTCATTACGCGCATTTTTAGTTGCAATTTAATCGAGTCTTAAGTATGTTTATGTCATTTTATTATGTTTTATATTTGTTTTATGATTTCAAGTGTTTTCCAGCAAAGAACGGAAATAATAACGAGAAAGAACCGAAGAACGAAAGAAAAATAGCAAAAAGGAAAGAATCTGCCTTATCTACTGATATGGCGTTTGCCATGGGCATATGGTGTTTGCGGGGACAGTTTTTCCAGAATTCAAATTGCAGCAGTTGGAGCAGTTTTCTCCCTCCATTTTCAGTTTCGAATTTCACAGATTGTAACTGCCTTTTAGTCTATATATAGGCCTTATTAGGACAGTACTGAGTATCCAAGATCCTGCGGAAGCACTGCTGAAATTCTGCCAAAACCTTTAACCAGATATTAGTTTCCCAAAGCAACAATAACTCGTATTCAGGGATTGTTGCACCTTTTGTATTTTCTTTTTCCGGCATTGCTGATGTACCTTGGATCATTGCTTTATTGAAGTTTATTTTCTACAATTTCTTCGCATTTTACAGGTTATTTACTTTTCTTGCATTTTCTTTACAATTCACGCGTCTGTAAATTTATTTCACAAAAATTCAAAAACAAATATTTTGCTAAAATTAACTTAACATACAAACTTTAATTTTCACAACCATTAACGTAATCGAATTAGTATTTACTATGTTAGGCTAAACCTTTAGGGTCCGTAGTTTGAGGACCGTCGTTACCGACGGGACTCCGTAGAATTAATGGTATAAAAATCGTAACTTTATCACATTCTGGTTGTAGTTTCCAATTAGAATTTAGATAACTTTATCACGGCAGTGGGAATTTATCTAACATTGTTTTGTCACGAGAGCGAGAAACAAGTTAAGGTTTAAGCCGAAATCGCAAGAGCATGAGGAGCGAACCGGATAGTGGGAATTAGGCACCATATCTAAATTCGGAGAGAGAGTTTTAGATGTTGGTTAGAATATCATTATCCTTCAAGGAGCATTTCCTAGTTACCGGTGAGCAAGAGCAAAATCTTGAGATTAAGAAGTGTGGCTTCAGTTATGTTTATGGTATTGAGTCTAATCAACTTAATCATGTTTTGATGACATTTAAGGATATGTCTAGTGGGCGTAGAACTCATGGTAGGCCCAGTGCCACTCCACCTATTAATGATCAGCTGGGTGGTGAAGGGAATTATCCTCTATTTCAGTTCATGTAGCAAATGCAGCAGCAACAAAACAAGTTTATGCAGGAGATAATGCACCAGATAAATGGGGGACTTCATCCTCAGGTGGTCGTGCCTGAAATTGAAGGTGGGACTTTCCGTGATTTCTTCCGCATGAATCCTCAAGAACTTCATCGTGGGTTAGATCCTATTAAAGCTCATGAATGGATAACTGGGATGGAGAGAATCTTTCAGGTCGTGCTGTGCAGTGAAGAGAATAAGGTGACTTTTGTGTCACATTTGTTTAGAGGTTCTACAGCTAGGTGATGGGAGAGTGATTCTAGTCTCATGACTGTGCAAGGAATTCCGAAAGTGTGGGAATAGTTTAAGACAAATTTCATGGAGAAATATTTTACAAGTTCTTTGAGGACCCATAAAGAGTTTGAATTCCAACAGCTTAGACAAGGAAGCATGACTGTAAGTCCGTTATGCAAAAAAGTTTGAAGACATGACGGCTTATTCTAGGCAAGCTATGTATGCTCTGGATGAGAAGTGGAAGATTGATCAGTTTTTGTTTGGACTAAGGGCCGATATTTCTCATAGTGTCTCTCAGAGGGAGTTAACTACCTATTCTGAAATGTTAAGAAAATGCTATGTTATTGAGCATAGTTTGAAGAAGGTGCAAGATGAAGCAAGTGCTGAAAGAGTTGTTCAAAGTGATCGTGGAAGGACTAATCAACCTTTTAGGCCAAGGCCTCAACCCTTCAAAGGGAAGCAAGTGGCGAATCCTAGACCTAACCCTCATCCTTCATGCCTCAGGTGCCGTAAGAATCATTATGGAAGGTGTGGTCCAAGTAACATGGTTTGTTATAATTGTCAGAAGCAGGGACATCTTGCTAAAGAATGTCCACTGAAAAAGGATCAAGTTCAAGGAAGGGTGTATACCTTAGATGCAAGGAAGACCAAAGCCGACAACTCTCTTATTGCGGGTACATGTCTTGTTAATGAACACCTTTGTCTTGTTTTATTTGATTGTGGAGCGGCACATTCTTTTGTGTCTACTAGTTGTGTGAAGCGACTTGGGTTACGAGTTTTTCCCTTGTCTCCTCCTATGGTGGTTACTACCGCTATGGATGAAATCGTTGAGACACCTCTTATGTGTGAAAGTTGTACTTTGTCCGTGGATGGTAGAGTTTTCCAGATTAATCTTATTTGTCTGCCCCTTAAGAAAGTTGATGTTATCCTGGGAATGGATTGGTTGTCTGCTAATTCTGTGTTTAATGGGTGTGAAGAGAAGTTGATCCTTATTCTATCCGTGGAAGTGCCTCCGAAAAATGTGTTGGCAACGATCTTAGAAGGTACGGTCGGAATGGTAAATTTTTTGTTTGAGAAAGAGAAGTTTGTTTTGCTTGTCCTTACTAAAGAGGAGAGTAATGGTCAGCAAGTTTTGAATATTCCGATAGTTTGTGAATTTCCTGAAGTCTTTCCCGAGGATGTTACTTCCTTACCTCTGGTGAGGGAAGTTGAATTCTCAGTTAACCTGATACCAGGGATGACTCCTATATTTGTTTCCCCTTATCGGATGGCACCGGTTGAGTTAAGAGAATTGAAGGATCAGTTAGAGGGTTTGATGGCGAAACATTTTGTTAAACACAGTGTTTCACCGTGGGGAGCTCCTATTTTGTTGGTAAATAAGAAGGACGGTGGTATGCGTTTTTGCATTGATTACCGTAAGTTGAACAAGGTTACTATTAAGAAAAAGTATCCCTTACCGAGGATAAACGACCTTTTAGATCAATTGAAAGGAGCCTTTGTGTTCTCGAAGATTGATCTGAGGTCGGGCTATCATCAAATTCGTGAAAAGAGTTTCGATGTACTGAATACTGCGTTCAGAACCCGTTATGTTCATTATGAATTCTTAGTGATGCCTTTCGGTGTGACGAATGCTCCAGTTGTTTTTATGGATTACATGAATCGAATATTTCAAGCTTATTTGGATCAGTTTGTTGTAATCTTTATTGATGACATTCTTATTTATTCTCGTACTCCACAAAAGCACGAAGAACATCTAAGGATTGTTTTATCAATACTACAAGAGAAGAAACTTTTTTCCAAGTTTAGCAAGTGTGAGTTTTGGATGTCGGAAGTCAAGTTTCTTGGACATGTTATATCTCAGGGAGGTGTAACAGTGGATCCGTCAAAGATTGAAGCCGTGATTAATCAGGAGAGACTGGAGAGTGTTTAAGAAGTGAGAAGTTTCTTAGGTTTGGCAGGTTACTACAGAAGGTTCATCAAAGGTTTTTCTCAGTTGGCGTTGTTGCACCCCAAAATTTGCACTCCCCTAGTCAAGGAATTGTGTACCAAGGTATCCCAAGAGGTTCACAAGGTTCACAAGGTATCCCAAGAGGTTCACAAGGTTCACAATTAGTCAGAAAGTTTGACAATTCTCTCAGACAAAGCCTCATCCTAAGCAATGCACCCTAAACTAGGGTTTGGATTTCATCAGGCTAAATGAACTTCCAAGGCCTCAAGTGAGCTTCATAACATCCTACATGTCTTCAAGAATCCCTATGTCAAGTTTCAAGGCTTTCCCAAAAGGTTATGCTCAGTCAGATGATCAGATATCCAAAAATCAGTCAAAGTAGTTAAAAAGTCAAACTGAGGTCAATTGTGGTCAAACCAAAGTCAAACTTCATGATTTTTTGCCAACATCAAGTATATGAAGTAAAATTCATCATTTGATCAAGGGTTGATCATGATTAATCAAAGATATTTCAGATCATCAAGAATCAGGAGTTTCTAAATTAGGGTTTTCATAGGAAAAGTCAACTGAACTTTGACCAGCCATAACTTTCACATGCTTCTTCATAAATTTTCCATCCAAAGCTCATTTTGAAGGAAATTGAATTCTCTAAAACTTTGTGTCTCACAAGCCAAGCCCAAAAATGCTTCATTTGGAAGGTATGAGCTAAGACATTATAGGTCATTTTAAAAGTCAACAAAAAGTCAACATCTTTCAAAGAGCATAACTTAAGAATGATAAAAGATATGGACATGATACCAAAGAGGTTGGTTAGAGGACTCTCTAATCTTTCTAAAATGTCCAAGAACACTTTCATAGACTTAAAATTGAGGGATTTATGTCTTTGCAAAGTTGGGAAATTTTTGAGAGGTTTATGGAGCAAATGGGACCTTAGAACCAAATTTCTCCAAATGGGCTTGCATTTTTATGACCCAATCACTACAATGACATCATGCACGAATTAAAAATCATTTATTCAAATTTTTATTTATTTTATTTTATTTATTATGATTTTATACATTAAAAATCATTTTAAATCAAAATAAAATATAAAAGTCTCAATATTTGATATGATTTTTGTTCTAGAAAGTCATAAACACCAATTAAAGATAATTGAAATCATATGAGATCAGATCAACAAAAATAGTAAGAAGATATCAAAAAAATTTCAATAGTTTGAAGCATATCTTTTTCAATCTCAAGTGATCCAATAGTCCAAAGGAGGATCTGATTTTTTGACCTAATTAGGTCCTACTATATATGTACAACATAAACACACACAAGGGGACCGAAAAAGAGGAGACCGGAAAAAAGGGAGAAAAAATTCAGAAAAAAAGCTATCCCCATCATCATCATTATCAAGTTCATACAAAAATGCATGAACTGAATTGAAATTTTGAAGCTTTCTTTAGTTTTTTTTAATTTCATTTATTCTTGATATTTTAATCAATTTTGTTTATCTAACGTTGTGTGTCTCATGTTATAGAAGCTTTCTGGGTTGATTATTCGAAGCTTCATGACCAAAACCGAATCCTACCATAGTTAGGGTTTCAAGCTCAAATTTGGGGTTTTTACAAATTTCGCAGGAAATTTCAGAGGTCAAGAGGTTTATTCATGAGGACTGCGCATAGCCTAGTGGCTAAGGTTGGAAACTGGAAGGTCAAGGGCGTGAGTTCAATTCCCACTCACAACATTTTGGGCAAAAAACCTGCTTTTCTTTCATATTTTCCTTTAATTTCTCTAATTAACCCATTTTCTAATTGATTTATCCTTTTAACCATAATTAACCTCAAAAAATTTTTCTCTAAAGTAAATATTTTCCTATTTTCACTCGTTTTTATGTCATTCTTTATCCGCCTTATCATATAATATATGTTTTCCATGTTTAGTAACACAGGCACGCATGACCCAATGGTAAAGGTTCTCCAGAATTTGGAATTAAAAGGGCTTGGGTTCAAACCCTAAACACAACATTTTGGCAAAGAAAGATGGGTTCTTCATCATTTTCTTTTTTTTCCTTAATTTATCTTTTTTTATAAAAACCTTAATCAACCTTTAAATGTTTTTTAATTTAATTAATTCTCATAATTCATTTTTCTTAGATTTATTTAATTATTAGGCTATTTTAATATAAACTGATTATATATTTTCTTTTGTAAAACTCAACCTTGGGACATTTTGTTTTACTAACATGTTTTTCTTTCATTTTTATTATATAATAGGTATTTGTTACACTTATTCATATGCAGACCCACAACCTAGTGGCAAGGAACTGAGGTTTGGAGCATTTTGATGAAGAAACATGGGTGTCCCAGTGGCAAAGAACTCAATGAAGCAAAAAGGGCAAACCCCCAATATTTTGGGTATCTCTAACTTTATTTTTCCCTTTTTCATCAAATTATGTATTTTCTTTAAATTTCCTTATTGTTATTATTAAACTAATTTCTAAAAGATAAAACATAATCCTTTTTTATTTTATTTTTAAAACTTATATTTTTATTATAAACCTTAATTTTTTTCATAAACCTTAATTTTTTCCCTAAACCTTAATTTTAAACCTAAGTCTTAATTTTTTTCATAAACTTTAAACCCTAAAAATTTAGCCCTAATCTTTATCTTAAAACCCAAATTTCGCCATAATTTTTACCCTAAATTTTTTTCCTAAACCTTAAATTTTTTTTTAAACCTTAAATTTTTTTCTCAAACCCTAACCCTAATTGTTTTCTTAACCTAGTTTGCAAACTTTTTTCTTCTAATTTATTCAATCATTTTTATGTTATTCATTCACTGTTTGCCTGATTATGTAACTGTTTCGCCTTTGTAATAATTGATTTTTATTATTTTCCGCCATTATTATTATGTAACTGCCCCTAAGCCATGTAATAGTGTAGGAATTTTATTTTCTGCCTTTTAATTTCTGTCATTTATTTTTCATATTAACTGCGTGGTTAGTAAATAGGGTGTGGAAACTATTTGTAATTAAAATTAATTTAGATAATTAACTTTAAAAGATAAATATTTGAAAATAAACACTCACACACGTAAGTCGATCTTTGATCGCCATCTTGCACTTCCTAGGGTATTCCTCTTGGTTGCCTTAAAATAAAATGGTCAAGTCCCTCGAATATAGGGGTGTCTTAAGCAAAGTCCCTTCACTTATAAAATCATCAAGTCCCTATAAATTTAAAATATCAAGTCCCTTCGAGGTTGCCTACGGAATAATGATCTTGTCCCTTCGAATAAATGATGATAGTCCCTACGAATTGCTAAAGACATCCCTTAAGTTGCCTTCATTGACCATACGATGACCCTACGTTTGTCCCTTAACACATCCAAGGTAATGACTACCTATTCCTTAATAATAGGGATAGTCTTACCATTGAAAGAACATACGAGAACATGAAAGACTTAATTTAGGGTAGGTACATATTAGTTACTTGCTCACATTTCAAAATACTTTTCACACCTCACAATATTTTCAAAACATTTTCAAAACAAGGCTTTGTATACATCCATACGAGGATCATTACAAAGTACTTAGAAAATTTCTAATCACACACCACACTCTTCAAAAACAATTTAAGTGAGCTAAGTAACCAAGAGCCCATGGATAACCATGGATATAAAGGGTGCTAACACCTTCCCTTTATATAACCTACCCCCCGAACTCAAAATCTTTTTAAGGTCTTTCCTGTTCTTTTATGTCCTTTCCTTTTGGATAAAATAAAAGTCGGTGGCGACTCTTGCAATCCGCAACATTTATAGAAAAGTCAGTTCTCCCACCGTGTTACAGAACTGGCGACTCTGCTGGGGATTTAATAAAAGAGGGGTACCCTTAGGAATTAGATCACTTAAATTGTTTGCCTTGTTTGCTTTATATTACTTGTTGGGCTTTATGTGTGAAAGATCCTAACCCGGATCTAGTGTACCTTAGGTAAATGGCAATAGACCAAGGAAACTGTACGGCGTATACCGATATGGTTGATCTGGTGGTCATAGTTAGTGTGACTTCTTGGTTGGTGCTTATATTCCTTAAGTAAGTTGAGGATAATATGAGGCTGCCATATGTTGACAATACACTAACTGACTTTTAGAACCCTAGTCATCCCATCTGGCCTTTAGAAAGTAGTGAGATAGCCAGCTTTGGTGAAGACTGAAGTTGGTTGATACTCGATGCTACACTCATTGAGATCCTAAACTTGGAGGGTTTTGGTTGGCAAGTAAGTTGCCTACTGAACAACCACCCTTGGGAAGGATCAGTGATATTGAGATCCCTTAGAACCCGGTTACTTTTGTAGGACAGGATGAACCAACTAACTTCAGGGGAAGGTACTTACCTTTAAACCTCATGCAAGCCTCTAAACCTAGGGCTATGGTGTGACTTGTTTGTGTGTGCCACATGTTTGTGATTGAGAATAACATCATAAAATCATGACATCATAAGCATAGCATTTTCACTAACCATTTCAAGGACCAAAGGATTTATCTTTGTTCTTTGTTGCAGGTCATGGCTTCTACTCGTCGGAATACTATCCGGATCAAATTTGTAGGGATACCTCCTAAGCTTAAGGAACTAGTCTCTCAAGTTTCTGAAAGATCCCAATTCATCAAGAAGCATGGTCACCTACTTGACTTGGTTACTTCAGGATTTGATGAAGACATGATGAGTGTCCTGTTTTAGTTCTTTGACCCTAAACATCATTGTTTCACATTCCCCGATATTTAGCTGGTTCCTACAATGGAGGAGTTCTCTAAACTACTGGGTATACCTATCCTTGATCAAAGACTTTTCACTGGATTAGAAAAAGAGCCTAAACCTGAGGTTATTGCTGCAGCCTTACATTTGAAGAAATCAGACATTGTCCTAGAAACGAGAAGCGGAGTTAAGGGTATTCTTGCTAAGGTATTGATAGAGAAAGCGCAGGTATTCTTGAAGGCTATGAGTTATGATGCCCTTGAGGAGATCTTGGCCTTATTAATCTATGGCCTAGTGTTGTTCCCTAATCCAGACCAGCTCATAGACGTACATGCCATCAACATATTTCATACTCACAATCTAGTGCCTACATTACTTGGAGATATCTTACATTCTCTTTGTACCCGTACTACGAAGGCACGAGGAACTCTGATGTGTTGCATACCTCTACTATCTAGGTGGTTTATTTCTCACCTTCCTCGATCAGTGATGAAGAATGAACAAGGGTTAAGGTGGTCTAAAAGGATCATGTCACTTTCTCATTCAGACATTCATTGGTGTTCTAGATCCATGGAGAATGTTACTATCATTGACCGTTGTGGGGAATTCCCCAATGTGCCACTCCTTGGCATAAGAGGGGGCATTACCTACAATCCTTCTTTAGCTCTTCGTCAGTTTGGTTATGCTCGGAGCAATGGTCCTCATGACATGCTTATTCAAGGAATTGTGTTCGACTACGACAACGATCTGCAAGGTTACCGTTAAAGGTTCATACGAGCTTGGGGTAAAGTGAACAAGGTTGACAGCAAGACTCTAGAACCAAAGTACTCCATTCCTATGGAACCTTACCTCAGATGGGTGCGATCTTGTGCTCTGACTCTTATGATGCCATATCCTGCTATTCTACCAGTTACTATGGAACCTATTGCAGAAGGAGATACTCCTTATACCATCCTTCGACCAGACATGCCCACTAACCTGGAAGAATTGCAGAAATCCTGGATCCAACTAAAGGAACAAAGAAATACCTTCGAAGCTCAATTCAGGATTAGCCAAGAAAAAGTGTTGGAGCTGATCAAGCAATTTCACGAGGAGCGGAACCTCAACACATACCTCCATACAAAGAGGAAACGTCCATGGGAGACTTAAAACCCCAGTTTTGTACTTATTTCCCTTCATTGTAAGCCCAAGGGGTAAAATAATTTTAACATTTACTAATAAAAGTTTTTATTTCCGGTTGTTTAACAAATGTAAATTCTACGGTCCTTGAAAACATTGCATATGCATCTACATACCATATCATTGCATGACAGGTTGTCACAACAAGTTTCTCATCTTCTCGCTGTTTATTTCAGCAGAAATGGCTCTCGAACAATCTGTCAAAGATCTTCAAGCTCAGAATGCCCAGTTTCAAGAAGTGATTCTGAATTTGTCCAAGGGGCAAGAAGAGTTGAACGCACTCTTCTCTAAGGACATGAAGAAGAAGAATCCTGAGGACAACAAGGATGATCAGCTGAAACAACTACAAGCTGAGATGGCAGAGATTAGGATCCAGATGAATGGCCAAATGGCTCTTATCCAGAGTTTGGCCCAGGGGAAAGAAGAGCTGAGAAGCTTTGTCAATAAGCTTCGACATAACGGAGTTGGGAATCTAATCATCAGTCAACCTCCGTTGAAACAAGCCGACTTGGCTGAAAGGAAAGTAAGGATAAGAGAAGAAAAGTGTAGGCTACCACTGATTGTTCTTCAATGGAAGAAGGAAGACCCTGTAATATTAATCCACTTCGACACAAGGAATATAAAAGACAGTTCATCAAATTCAACACGCCAATGTCATAAATGCTGCAATGCTTGTTGGAAATGAAGCTAATTTCCTTGGAAAATTCTCCTAAAAATCCTAATACCTCTTATCCTTGCTATAATCCCAAAGCAAGGTGTATGTACCACTCCGACAGTCCCGGACACGACACAAATAATTTTTGGGCATTGAAGAATAAGATTCAAGACCAAATTGACGAAGGAATACTCGAGGTTATGCCAGAAGGCCAGGTTGAGTTCTTCTATCGTCCATCAAGCATCAAAGTTTCCAGATAACTGGAGTGACGAGTTTATAGGAAGAGGCTTTGAGAACATTTGAATTTTCGTTTGTAATTTCTTTTGTTTGCCTAAACACTTACTATTTATGTTAAACTTTTGTTTTCATTAATGCATTGCATATGTTTGTCTTGAATTAATCCATTCGTTTCACTATATTTTGAATTATGCTTCATATTTCTATTTTGTGATATTTAACTCCTGATAAAGCTATAAGCTTGTAGAGGGAGGATGACGAAAACAATAACATAATATTAGGCAGTATGCTTTTGAACAGACTATGCTGATGATGTACAGGCATTGTTTCAATTCCTAAACAGTGGAGATATAAGGAAGTTAATCCCTAGTCAACCCTTTTGAGCCTATGAAGTAGGAGTTTTTATTCTCGCACAAATTAAAACCCTTATTCATAACCTGGGGCAGGGTAGTTACTCGGTTAACTCAAATATGCCAATTATCTGTGTTGTACACAACTAATGATGGTTCTCTATAATCATTAAACCTGACAGTCAATATCTAGGAAAAAAAAGCTCACTAAGTCAAAACCCATGAAGGAGACTTAATAAAAAATTAAGACACCCCGCTGACTGTAACCTTGAAATAAACAGTTCAGGCAAAAAGAAGGGATAACAAAGTCAGAAGAAAAAAGGAGGTCACTATAGATCCTCAACAAAGAAAGATGACTGAATGTTCAAATAAATTTTTGGTTTCTGAACCATCACAAATGTCAGTGTTACAATTCCAAACTCCTTTGAGCCTCAATGCATAAGTTAACTGAGCATAGGACTGAATAACATCATGGAGATTGGGTTGGGTACAAATAAAATTTGAGCCTTTATCCTTTGTTTCTTAAACCGTGAACCAGGCCACGTTACAACCCTTTAAAAGTCCTAACTGAAGCATGGTTAGTTCGAAAGCGTACTGCTACAAAAATGTATCCTGACTCCTTTAGGGCTTATTATAAAACTTGAGTTAATATCACAGCTTTCACAAAAACTGTTTTTCTAAAATAACTCTTTTTTTTCAAAACTTCAAGACAGACATAAGCATTGCATTTTTGAATATATTTGTTTGCATATACCTGAGTGTTTGATAAACAGAGAAACTTACAGGATGAATGTTCAATAAAACAAAGTCCTTCCGATAAACAAAGTTGCTTCCTGGATCAAAGTCCATGTATACAAAGGGGCATAGTCATTATCTCCCAATCAAGGGGGCAGGCCATGATACGTCCTAACTCATTTGGGGCAATCAGGACAGGATTCAATTATGTTTAAGTAGCCAGGGGCAGATCTCCTCATCTATCTAAATTACCAAGGGTAACATTACAGAGTTCATAATGCCAGGGGCATAGTCACTGTTTCCCAATCAATGGGCATACCAACTTACTGTTCAATTCATTCGGGGCAATCAGGTCCAGATTCAACAATGCTTAATAGCCAGGGGCAGCTCTCCTCATATATTTGAATTACCAAGGGTAACATTATAAAGCTCATGATGTCAGGGGCATATTATTGTGGGGCATTCTGCTTATTTCTCTTGAGGTAACTACATTCAGATACTTCCATTATGGGACAATTCATCCTCAACCAAGGGGCAATGCTTTCTTTTAAAATCTAATACCCAGAGCGTATATGCTCCATCACAATTTGAAGACACGTTCCTCTCATTGTATTACCTTGATAATGGATTCTCAGCAAAAGCCATTGTGGAAATTAATTGTCTACGCCAGTAGTATCAGATGGTGTCAGTATCATGTCTTCAGATCCAGCTATGAGGATTTCTGGGAAGGTATTCAGGAAAGTTAAGAATCTCAGGAGCTCTAAATCCAATTGGTTATACACCCTCAAAGTTGAAACGATTCTGTTTTCGAGTTCAGCTTTATTTTTCCCTCTTTATTCAGGATTACTTTTCCTCTTTTACTAAAGCGAAAAACGTTTGTTGGTTATGTTTGAATGTATATATGCTTTGAATATGATTGATGCTTACCAGAAATGCATGAAATGCAGTAATAGTATTTACTAAGGACGAACGAGGGTAGTAGTTCAATGAAGCTTCGCCGGTTCATCCCCACAAGACAACTACAAATCCCCAGTAGAGCCAATCTATCTTTATAGATACTTCAAGTTACGTATCCCCTTGAATTTATGTCCATCTCTTTTATCCTCAGTCAGGATACTCAGGAACTTATTCCTTCAATATAAGTACGACAAACGAAGACGGGAGGTTATAAATACTATACTATCAAACGAAATGGGAACGAGGTCCTCATATTCTTCAGTAACGAATCGGGATTTATTTTCCCTAGCCAGCAGTTGTTATACAGAGATACCCAGACACTTCAGGCTGCATGATTCATACATACATCATTTACATCATATCATAGATATGCATCCATAATGCATAATACATTTACTTAAGTATATCATGCCATACATGCATACATATTGCATAAACTAACCTTTTCTTTGCAGGATAGTTATATGCAGATAAAACACTATCAACAATTCACAACAGTTCAGAGACGATCTATACGAAGGTCTAGTGCTGATACTTAATTCAGAGATAATCGCTACGAAGATTCATTTCTGACGATCAATACTCAAGTTGTCCTTGGGTGGGTAAATGGTATATACGAAGATCTATTACCTAATCCAGGATATTTCCAGAAGAGATAATCGTTACGAAGACTTATTTCTACTGGTTTATTTAACAACTCAAAACAGTTCAGAGACGATCTATACGAAGGTCTAGTGCTGATACTTAATTCAGAGATAATCGCTACGAAGGTTAATTTCTGATGATCAATACTCAATTTGTCCTTGGAGGGGTGCGTAAATGATCTATACGAAGATCTGGTGCTTAATCCAGGATATTTCCAAGGGATGTAATCGTCACGAAGATTTAATCCTGATATTCTTTCTATCCTTGGGATGGTGGGTAAATGGTCTATACGAAGATCTATTACCTAATCCGGGATATTTCCAGAAGAGATAATCGTTACGAAGACTTATTTCTACTGGTCTATTTAACAACTCAAAATAGTTCAGAGACGATCTATACGAAGGTCTAGTGCTGATACTTAATTCAGAGATAATCACTACGAAGGTTCATTTCTGATGATCAATACTCAATTTGTCCTTGGAGGGGTACGTAAATGATCTATACGAAGATCTGGTGCTTAATCCAGGATATTTCCAAGGGATGTAATCGTCACGAAGATTTAATCCTGATATTCTTTCTATCCTTGGGATGGTGGGTAAATGGTCTATACGAAGATCTATTACCTAATCCGGGATATTTCCAGAAGAGATAATCTTTATGAAGACTTATTTCTACTGGTCTATTTAACAACTCAAAACAGTTCAGAGACGATCTATACGAAGGTCTAGTGCTGATACTTAATTCAGAGATAATCGCTACGAAGGTTCATTTCTGATGATCAATACTCAATTATCCTTGGGATGGCACATAAATGGTCTACACGAAGACCTAGTGCTTAGTCCAGGATATTACCAGAAGCAATTCGGGAGTAATCGACACGAAGATTTAAACCTGATGTTCAAGTTGTCCTTGGAAGGGTACGTAAATAATCTATACGAAGATCTAGTGCTTAATCCGGGATATTTCCAGAAGAGATAATCGTTACGAAGATTTATTTCTGATGGTCAATTATCTTTGGGATGGTGTGTAAATGATCTACACGAAGATCTAGCACTTAGTCCAAGAGATTTTTCAGAAGAAGTTCAGGAATAATCGCCACGAAGATTTATTTCTACTGATCTATTCAACAACTCAAAACAGTTCAGAGACGATCTATACGAAGATCTAGTACTGATACTTAATTCAGAAAAAAATCTCCACGAAGATTTGGTTCTGATACTTAAATTAAAGTATGTTCTTAGATATGGTTCAGAGACGATCTGTATGAAGATCTAAGCCCTGACACTTAATGAAGGATATTTTTTTCCCCAGAGATAATGCAGAGACGATCTATATGAAGATCTAGTGCTAGCATTCAACTCAAACCATGTTGCATAAACGATTCAGAGACGGCCTATACGAAGACCTAGTACTGATATCCAGTATCAACATAAAGATATTATCACCTCCTGATATTATGGATGGCATCTATAAACCCATCTCCAGTTCTTCCAAGTGGCATCTTCAAGACCACTCCAGCATATACAACCAATTAGAAATGTTACTTTACACACCTGAGAGTGCAAATTTTTGGACTTTTGTGTTCAATCCCCTTCAACCTTCCAAGTCACGAATGACACACAGGCCAATCTAACTCCTCAGGTTTCAGAAAATTGAACAGGGGCAGCTGTTGCACCCTAAAATTTTCCCTCCCCTAGTCAAGGAATTGTGTACCAAGGTATCCCAAGAGGTTCACAAGGTTCACAAGGTATCCCAAGAGGTTCACAAGGTTCACAATTAGTCAGAAAGTTTGACAATTCCCTCAGACAAAGCCTCCTCCTAAGCAATGCACCCTAAACTAGGGTTTGGATTTCATCAGGCTAAATGAACTTCCAGGGCCTCAAGTGAGATTCATAACATCCTACATGTCTTCAAGAATCCCTATGTCAAGTTTCAAGGCTTTCCCAAAAGGTTTGCGCAGTCAGATGATCAGATATGCAAAAATCAATCAAAGTAGTTAAAAAGTCAAACTGAGGTCAACTGTGGTCAAACCAAAGTCAAACTTCATGATTTTTTCCAACATCAAGTATATGAAGTAAAATTCATCATTTGATCAAGGGTTGATCACGATTCATCAAAGAGATTTCAGATCATCAAGAATCAGGAGTTTCTAAATTAGGGTTTTCATAGGAAAAGTCAACTAAACTTTGACCAGCCATAAATTTCACATGCTTCATCAAAAATTTTCCATCCAAAGCTCAGTTTGAAGGAAATTTAATTCTCTACAACTTTGTGTCTCACAAGCAAAACCCAAAAATGCTTCATTTGGAAGGTATGAGCTAAGACATTATAGGTCATTTTAAAAGTCAACAAAAAGTCAACATCTTCCAAAGAGCATAACTTAAGAATGGTAAAAGATATGGACATGAGACCAAAGAGGTTGGTTAGAGGACTCTCTAAGCTTTCTAAAATGTCCAAGAACACCTTCATAGACTTAAAATTGAGGGATTTATGTCTTTGCAAAGTTGGGAAATTTTTGAGAGGTTTATGAAGCAAATGGGACCTTAGAACCAAATTTCTCCAAATGGGCTTGCATTTTTATGACCCAATCACTACAATGACATCATGCACGAAAAATCATTTATTCAAATTTTTATTTATTTTATTTTATTTATTATGATTTTATACATTAAAAATCATTTTAAATCAAAATAAAATATAAAAGTCTCAATATTTGATATGATTTTTGTTCTAGAAAGTCATAAACACCAATTAAAGATGATTGAAATCATATGAAATCTGATCAACCAAAATAGTAAGAAGATATCAAAAAAAATTCAATATTTTGAAGCATATCTTTTTCAATCTCAAGTGATCCAAAAGTCCAAAGGGAGGATCTGATTTTTTGACCTAATTAGGTCCTACTATATATGTACAACATAAACACACACAAGGGGACCGAAAAAGAGGAGACCAGAAAAAAGGGAGAAAAAAATTCAGAAAAAAAGCTATTCCCATCATCATCATTATCAAGTTCATACAAAAATGCATGAACTGAATTGAAATTTTGAAGCTTTCTTTAGTTTTTTTAAATTCCATTTATTCTTGATATTTTAATCAATTTTGTTTATCTAACGTTATTTGTCTCATGTTATAGAAGCTTTCTGGGTTGATTATTCGAAGCTTCATGACCAAAACCGAATCCTACCATAGTTAGGGTTTCAAGCTCAAATTTGGGGTTTTTACAAATTTCGCAGGAAATTTCAGAGGTCAAGAGGTTTATTTATGAGGACTGCGCATAGCCTAGTGGCTAAGGTTGGAAACTGGAAAGTCAAGGGCGTGAGTTCAATTCCCACTCACAACATTTTGGGCAAAAAACCTGCTTTTCTTTCATATTTTCCTTTAATTTCTCTAATTAACACATTTTCAAATTGATTTATCCTTTTAACCATGATTAACCTCAAAAAAATTTTCTCTAAAGTAAATATTTTCCTATTTTCACTCGTTTTTATGTTATTCTTTATCCGCCTTATCATATAATATATGTTTTCCATGTTTAGTAACACAGGCACGCATGACCCAATGGTAAAGGTTCTCCAGCCCTTGGAATTATAAGGGCTTGGGTTCAAACCCTGGACACAACATTTTGGCAAAGAAACAAGGGTTCTTCATCATTTTCTTTTTTTTTTCCTTAATTTATCTTTTAAACATGGTTAACCTATTATTTTTAATTAACTTTTTTTTAACAAATCTTTTTTTTTATTAAATTTAGGTTAGCATTTTTTATTAGTATTATTACTTTTATATTTAGGTTTATTAAAACCTCAAACTTTTTTTTATATAAAAATCTTAATCAACCTTTAAATGTTTTTTTAATTTAATTAATTCTCATAATTCATTTTTCTTAGATTTATTTAATTATTAGGCTATTTTAATATAAACTGATTATATATTTTCTTTTGTAAAACTCAACCTTGGGACATTTTGTTTTACTAACATGTTTTTTTTTTCATTTTTATTATATAATAGGTATTTGTTACACTTATTCATATGCAGGCCCACAACCTAGTGGCAAGGAACTGAGGTTTGGAGCATTTTGATGAAGAAACATGGGTGTCCCAGTGGCAAAGAACTCAATGAAGCAAAAAGGGCAAACCCCCAATATTTTGGGTATCTCTAACTTTATTTTTCCCTTTTTCATCAAATTATGTATTTTTTTTGAATTTCCTTATTGTTATTATTAAACTAATTTCTAAAAGATAAAACATAATTCTTTTTTATTTTATTTTTAAAACTTATATTTTTATTATAAACCTTAATTTTTTTCATAAACCTTAATTTTTTTCCTAAACCTTAATTTTAAACATAAGTCTTAATTTTTTTCATAAACTTTAAACCCTAAAAATTTAGCCATAATCTTTATATTAAAACCCAAATTTCGCCATAATATTTACCCTAAATTTTTTTCCTAAACCTTAAATTTTTTTTTAAACCTTAAATTTTTTTTCTCAAACCCTAACCCTAATTGTTTTCTTAACCTAGTTTGCAAACTTTTTTCTTCTAATTTATTCACTCATTTTTATGTTATTCATTCACTGTTTGCCTGATTATGTAACTGCTTCGCCTTTGTAATAATTGATTTTTATTATTTTCCGCCATTATTATTATTATGTAACTGCCCCTAAGCCATGTAATAGTGTAGGAATTTTATTTTCTGTCTTTTAATTTCTGCCATTTATTTTTCATATTAACTGTGTGGTTAGTAAATAGGGTGTGGAAACTATTTGTAATTAAAATTAATTTAGATAATTAACTTTAAAAGATAAATATTTGAAAATAAACACTCACACAGGTAAGTCGGTCTTTGATCGCCATCTTGCACTTCCTAGGGTATTCCTCTTGGTTGCCTTAAAATAAAATGGTCAAGTCCCTCGAATATAGGGGTGTCTTAAGCAAAGTCCCTTCACTTATAAAATCATCAAGTCCCTATAAATTTAAAAGATCAAGTCCCTTCGAGGTTGCCTACGGAATAATGATCTTGTCCCTTCGAATAAATGATGATAGTCCCTACGAATTGCTAAAGACATCCCTTAAGTTGCCTTCATTGACCATACGATGACCCTACGTTTGTCCCTTAACACATCCAAGGTAATGACTACCTATTCCTTAATAATAGGGATAGTCTTACCATTGAAAGAACATATGAGAACATGAAAGACTTAATTTAGGGTAGGTACATCTTAGTTACTTGCTCACATTTCAAAATACTTTTCACACCTCACAATATTTTCAAAACATTTTCAAAACAAGGCTTTGTATACATCCATACGAGGATCATTACAAAGTACTTAGAAAATTTCTAATCACACACCACACTCTTAAAAAACAATTTAAGTGAGCTACGTAACTAAGAGCCCATGGATAACCATGGATATAAAGGGTGCTAACACCTTCCCTTTATATAACCTACCCCCCGAATTCAAAATCTTTTTAAGGTCTTTCCTGTTCTTTTATGTCTTTTCCTTTTGGATAAAATAAAAGTCGGTGGCGACTCTTGCTATCCGCAACATTTATAGAAAAGTCAGTTCTCCCACCGTGTTACAGGCGTTACCATTGACTAAGCTTACTAGAAAGGACTTTGCTTATGAATGGGATTCTAGTTGCGAGCAAAGTTTCTTGTGTTTGAAAGAAAGATTGATTACTGGTCTTGTTTTGATCATTCCTGGTCCTAGCAAATCTTACGAAGTGTTTTGCGATGCTTCTAAGATGGGATTAGGAGGTGTTCTTATGCAAGAAGGTTAATTTATGGCTTATGCTTCTAGACAGTTGAAGGTTCATGAGAAGAACTATCCAACTCATGATTTAGAATTAGCGGCCATGGTGTTTGCTTTAAAAGTGTGGCGGCATTATCTCTACGGTGTGTGTTTTGAGATGTTCAGTGACCATAAGAGTTTGAAGTATCTTTTATATCAAAAGGAATTGAATATGAGACAAAGAAGGTGGATGAAGTACTTGAAGGATTATGACCTTGAATTGAAGTATCACCCGGGAAAAGCGAACAAAGTGGCGGATGCCTTAAGTAGGAAAGTGATTCATGGTGCCGAATTGATGGTGTTAGAATATGCATTATTGGAGAAGTTTCGAGATCTTAATCTTCAGTTTGTATGGACTCTGAATGGTGTGATTATGGGAAATTTGAATATCAATTCTACTTTAAAAAGTGAAATTCAACAAGCACAAGTTCTAGATGAGAAGTTGCAAGAGATGTTACTCCAACCGGGTTTTGTAAGAGCGTTGGATGGGATTATCCTATTTAACTAAAGAATTTGCATTCCAAATGATGATGTGTTAAAGAGAAAGATTTTGGAGGAAGCCCATAAAGGTTCTTTTACGATACATCTGGGTTCTTCAAAGATGTATCAAGACTTGAAGAAAGAATATATGTGGTTCGGTATGAAGAAGGATATTGCGATATTTGTGTCTGAGTGTGCGGTGTGTCAACAAGTGAAGATTGAGCACCAAAGACCAGGTGGTTTGTTACAATCTTTGAATATTCCAATTTGGAAGTGGGATAGTATTTATATGGATTTTGCAGTGGGTTTGCCGAGTACTCAAGGGGGTTATGATTATGTTTGAGTGATTGTGGATCGACTAGCAAAATTTGCACATTTCTTAGCTGTTAAGACTACGTACAAGGCAAGTCATATTGCGAGGTTGTTTATTGTTGAGATTGTATGGTTGCATGGTGTTCCGTATAACATTGTATTGGATAGAGATCCAAAGTTTACTTCGAGGTTTTGGAAAGTGTTCCAATAAGCTATGAGTACGAATTTACGTTGAGCACTTTTAATCATCCTCAAACGGATGGTCAGACGAAATGTACAATTCAAACAATGGAAGATATGTTAAGAGCCTGTGTGTTTGAAAGTAAAGGAAATTGGAAAGAACTTTTACCTTTGATTGAGTTTTCATACAATAACAGTTACCACGCAAGCACCAGAATGGCTCCGTATGAGGCATTGTATGGAAGAAAGTGTAGGACATCGTTGTGTTGGTCAAAAGTGGGTGAAGATAGAACTTTGGGACCCGAGGTTATTCAAGAGACTACGAAAAAGATTAGGATGATTCGAGAGAAAATTAAGCAAGCCCAAGATCGTCATAAGAGTTATGCTAACAATTTAAGGAGACCTTTGGAATTTGATGAAGGTGATCATGTTTACTTGAAAGTCACTCCGAGATTGAGATTGAAATGACCGTTCAAGTCACGCAAGTTAAGTCCGAGATATGTAGGACCGTATCAGATCTTAAAGAGGATTTGTGAAGTCGCTTACAGATTAACCTTACCACCCTCTCTATCTGAAATGCATGATGTTTTTCATGTATCTCAACTTCATAGGTTCGTTCCTGATCCTCTCCAGCCTATTTTGTCAGATTCTATTGAGATAGAAGAGGATTTGACTTTTGAACTCCAACCGATCTGTATTGTTGGAAGAGAAACTAAGGTGTTAAGAAACAAAGAGATTCCACTTATTAAGGTACAATGGGGGAAACATATCCTCACTTGTTCAGGTAATCTTTAAATTCGAGGACGAATTTCTATTTAAAGGGGGATGATGTAATACCCCGTAAATTATTTAATGCTCTGAATAATAGGTTTTCAATATCAATAAGGTATCAGATTGATCTGAGAGATTTTAACGAAAAATAATTAGAGTAATCAGCGGGACTTATTTTTATTAAGTGATATTATCTGACTCAGAGGTTTTATAAAATTTTGGATTAAGAGATATTTTTGGATACTCTCTATTTGGACCCATTAGATAGATATTTTTGTTATATCAAAAAATATCTTTTATTTTCTCATTGTGTGAGAAAGTTGGTAGAAGAGAAAGAAAAGAAAAAGAGAAGAGGAGAAGAAGAAGAAGAAGAAGAAGAGAAGAGGAGTGAAACCTAGAACTCAAATCCACCATTCTTCATCATCCGTCCATCGAATCGGATCAATTTCTCCGTCAATCTTCATCTCTCGAGGTGGGTTCTTTGATAGAAACTTTTGTTTTAGTTTTTGGTTGAGTTTTAGAGTTTATGAGTTTTAGGGTTTTGTAGAAAATCTTAGAAATTGAAAGTTTAAACGGTTAAAAATCGATAAAATCAAAGTATGTTGGTTAATATGTGAGTATAATCATGTTTGGTAGATGATTTCTCTGTTTGATGATGTTTTGTTGAGTTTTGGAACCTTAGAGAAGATGTTGTTCGTAACTTAGTTTTTCTGGTTTCGCAGAGCTCGCTTAGCAAGCGAGCTAATTTATGGGAAGGAAAAACACAGGGACTTTCCTGCTTAGCGAGTGTCCCCTCGCTTAGCGAGACCTGGGAGTTTTGTTTTGTGTTTTAATTCATAACTTTCTCCTCTGTTGTCCGATTTAAGTGTTCTTTATATCGTTTTGAAGTTAATATTATGTATTGTCTTATGATGCTGAGAAATAATATTTTCACCCGACTTTTACTCGACTTTTCAAATAAACTGAAATTATGTTAAGTTAGAGAATTTGTGAACTAAAGGAGATAAAAGATATAACTTGTGAGATGACAAGGATTACCCTAGGGTTTTGAGAACCTTTAGCGTGCTATACATTAGGCCTCCGTGATAGTCTGGAGTAAGTCTTGAGGTGGGTGGAATTAGGTCCCATGGGAAGCATCCACAAGACTTAAGGTGTGTACGTACATTATCCTTCTGAGAAGTATGAGTAAGTATTGAGGTGGGTAGATCTAGGTTCCACGGGAAGCATCTGTAAAGGCTTGAGGGAGTACTACACGGGTTTCTTTGAGGGAGTCTTGTGTAAGTCTTAAGGTGGGTGGATTTACGTCCCACGGGAAACATCAGTGTAAGTCTTGAGGTGGGTGGATTTAGGTCCCACGGGAAGCATCCGTAAAGACTCCAGTTGAGTATCACATCGAGTCCTCCATATAGTCTAGTGTAAGTCTTGAGGTGGATAGATCTTGGTCCCACGAGAAGCGTCTGTAAAGGCTTGAGGTAGATGATATACTCGTTTAGCGTCGAGAGTGTTTCATGGACTTTGTTCCATCTTGCTTTAGTTTTTTGTGAGGTAGTTACTAAAGACTCGAGATATGTTTTAGATGGAACCTTTAGAGCCGAGAGAAATCTAAGTAGGGAACTCACTGAGATGTTTTATCTCACCCCATGTTGATGTTGTTATTTCAGGTACTTCAGGTTCCGCAAAGGGTAAAGATAAGACAACTTGATTATCTTTGCTTGTTTGATGACTTTTCTTCCGCTGTGGACTTTTGAGATCTTCGGATCTAGTTCTTAGACTTTTATTTTGAACATCTTGTATTATTTATAGCCTTTTGTACTAGTACCTTACGTTGTAGTGGCTATACTTATGCAATGTGTTACTAAGAACTTGTTCTATTTCAGTACCAAACTAAGATTTATATATGAAAAATATGCTTTGATGTATGTCTTTTATATATGGGTATTACACTTTATGTAGCAGGAATCACCATAACCACCAGTTGTAATGCCTCTTCATATTAGGCTAATATCATACCCTTATGTTAGGCTATCACCTTCTTTAGTTAGGCCACCACCACCACCTTTCATTTCATATCATTCAACCATTAGAACTTCATCGATTCGACCACCAACACCTCCATATCGCCCCCCACTTTCATCTCAACATCAACAAATTGGACCTAGTAGTCCTAGATTTATGTCTACTCCTGGATTTACACAATGACAGTTAACTTGATGTATCCTTCTACTTTATTCAGTTTGTCTTTTAGATTTGATGGAATTATCAATTTTTCTTTCCAGTTGTAATAGTTAGTACAATGCTCATTACAATTTTATGGCACTTTGTTTGTTTTTTTTATTTTGGTGATATTAGATATTTTAGATTTTGAAGTTCTATTTGTATGTACAATGTTTTGGAATTTGATGGTACATTTATGATTGAACATATGTGTATTTTTTTTAGATGTTGTATTTTTTAAGGTATTAAATAGTGTATTTTTTATAGGGATCAAAATCCAAATTTTGTAAATGATTATAAATAATATATTTTTTTATTACGGATCAAAATGTATTAAATATTGCTAATAATTAAAAAAAAATTATGTTGATAAAAGTGTTATTTGTAAGTTAAAACATAGAAAATAGGTTTGTTTAGTGGTAGAGATAGTTGCCCATTAACCAAAGACTCATTGGTTCAACCCTTTCTTGGGGCAAAAATTATATAAAAATAATAAGTCCATGTAAGCAAAAATAATACCCAAATACTTGGGTCTTCACTCTTAATATGAAACAACTATAAAGGATCTAAAAATATTCAAGATGACTTTGATTTTAAATCAATCAATTATATAATACTTTATTATTATAAATCTTTAATAAATATAGAGCCCATTTGCTTTGTTTTTTTAAAATGATTTTTATAATGTAAAAAAGTTTTAGTTTGAATAGTTACTAGTAGAAGATCCGTGCGTCCGCACAGGTAAAAATTGTTTTTTTCTAAAATGAATTTTTTTGTTAGTTAAAGAAAATATAATATTTAAAGGAAATATATTATTTTAAAATAACATGCTTTATAATGTTTTAGTTATAAAATGATATTTGTTTGATAAATTAAAGGAAATATAATATTTTTTGTTATATGAAGTAAAAACATTGATCTGTAATATAAACTTCTTTTTTAATATTTTATGTTATTAATATCATTTAACAAGAAACCATAACATTAATAATTTATAACAAACCATAACATTAATATTTTATGTTATATAAAGTAAATAAAATGATATGTAATATAAACTTTTTTTTATAAATATTTTATGTTATAAATATCATTTTATAACAAACCATAACATTGATATTGTATAACAAACCATAACATTAATATTTTCTAATAAACCATAACATTAAATGAAAAAAATTAATATTAATATTTTCTAACAAACCATAACATTAAATAAAAATTATAAAATCTTTCCCTGAATAGTGTAACAATAAATTGGTTTAACAATTGGACCTAATATCCTATAAGCTCAATAGGGTAAACTCTTTGCTTTAATAGGGTAGATTAGGTAAACTCTTTGCTTTATAAGACATAGTACCATGTAGTGAAGTTCCATGAGGTGGTATGTTTTCTGAAAAATTATCTTGGACACTTGAGAACCTCGAAAGTAGGTTTGTTCCCATGTGTGCAAACTTGTTAATTTTAGGTGCACTTCTGAGAGCATCAATCAATGTAGATTGTTGAGTTTGTAGATACGCGACATTGATATTTGCAGGCTGAATGTCTGATAGAGGAATTCTAATGTTGCATGGCGTACTTATGGAAGTTGGGACGTGTTGTTTGAATCGTTTAAATTTCTTTTGTTTTAGTATATGAAATCTACGGAACCTAGCTTGCTTGGATGAGTATTGCCTCCATAATGTGACATCTTGAATCAGTGTATTCATGTAATCATCCCTAAATTATTTAGATTGACAAATTGGGTAACAACAAAGATTGTGTAAGAATCCACAAAAACAAATGATAGTGTAATTTTGCAGTATGATAAAATATTAGAATGCTTTGAAAACTAAAAAAAATCACGTTGCAATGTTTGTAAACTGAAAAAAATTAGAATGCTTTGAAACATAGAATGAATAGGGAAATGAATACCTTTGCTTGAGCAATCCATTCATGTCGAAAACCTTGAAAAGTTGCAATGTCTGTAAGCTGACAGAAGTTTAAGTCAACAATGTAAAGCTTAGATAATTTGAAGATGAAAAGTTACTGATTTTTTTAGACAAGATGTAATTTAGAATGTAGTAGCCTTTGAAAGTAAGGGTCATTTGGTGGGAAATTTGAAAAACAAAGTTTATATTGTATGTTGTAAAACAAAAGTTAAAAATGGTTTAATTAAAAAAAAAGTCATATATAAAAATGTTTTAATTTGAAACGAAATATTCTCCCCTAAGTATAATTGGAAATCAACTATATGAGTTGTAGATGTAAACTTCTATTTTTGATGATATTATGTGCTGTATAAAAAGTTTACGGTAGGGCTGCTATATAGTATAGATGAATGATAAGTAAGGCAATAATCATACCTATAATAGGAGCTATTTGAATTTTCCCTACCTTTTTATTGTAACATTACGTTGGCCATGCGTGTAGAGTTAAACAAAATAAAACCCAATGTACATGGCTCAATGATGTTTCATGGGGGAAAAAAATTTCTTTTACAAAACTGAATAAAGTTAAATCACCATAAATGTTGATATCTATCATATATATATATATATATATATATATATATATATATATATATATATATATATATATATATATATATATATATATATATCAACCCATTGTTTTGTTCGTGAAAAGGAAAAAAGATAACATAGTTGGTGAGGTGCATTAATGGGGTTGCTATTTTAATTAAGTGAAAGCGTCTTTTGTTCAAAAAAGTCAGACACAAAATAGGTCATACTCAAGGTAACTAAGTACTTTCATTATGTTACGCAAAATAGGCTAATGGATATATATATTTAGAACATGATCGTGAGCAACACACAATGAGATAGAAAAGTTATTTATTTATTATATAAAACATAATTTGATGGTGATTTACAAATTTGATGGTGATGTACAAATCTACAAAATATATTACGGTGAAGTACACTTGCATTGAAATGTAACAGGTTTTGCAAAATATAGGAACAATATTTTAAAAAAGCAACACCAATATTTAAAAAAATAATAGAATTATCATGATTGTTGCATCACCATAAAGTAAAATTATATGAATATGCATATCGAAATATAGAATGGATAACATAATTGTTGCATATAACAAAATATAGAATTATAATGAACATCACCAAACCAAAATTAACATTATATAATATGCTCCAAATCACAAAAGAGAGATAATTGTTTAGAGATAATTAAAACAATATCATACATAATATATGAGTTGTATCCAGATTTCAAATACTACACGTCTGATGCCCAAAATATAACCGGATGATAGAGTTTCAAAATGTAGATGTTCTAATAGTACATGATAAAAAAAACCTAGTACATATAACTTCAGGGAGGAGAAACTGTTTGATTTTGTTGAGTCTTGCACTCTTAGCTCTTGTACCCTTGGTGACAGACTGTTTTGGTGGTAAATTGTCCGAGAGTTCTGGCTCATGAATGAGAACATCTTCCGGGCTCCTTTTAGAAGGAGTATTGTTGTAGTTTGGACCAGGGCTCCAGTTCTGGGCAGCAGCTGCATTACTCTAGAATTGCAAAATATGAACAATCTAGTGATTAATTAAACGCCTTGGTATTTGGTTGAACAAATAAATTCATGGAAACTTACTGCAGGGTTTGAATTTTGGGTAAGATTTTTAATAGGGGTGATATCTTCGTCAGAGACAACGATTTTCCCCTTTTGATCAGTTTCCTTTGTGGGGGTAAGATCATAAGCCTAAACCAAATAATAAGACAATAGTTAGTCACTTATAGTGTTATAAACAATGTTTATAAAATTCACAGACCAATGAAAAGGAAAAACATACATTCTGAGGATTGATGTCATCTTTAATTTGTTTGCGGACGTCTTTATCTTGAGTTAGTCTGACGACAGAGGCCTGTTTGTAGTATGGATGATATTTAACACGGAAAGCAAACTTTTTGCCCAACAGGTTGTCAAGATGTGCAGGATAAATCAAGGGATGATCTTCGTTGGTCTTTGATTCACAATGGTTAATTATTAGAGGCATTAGTTGTATAAAGGAACAGAATAGCATTTAATGTATTAGAGGCATTAATAATAGAACAATTAGGTAAAAAGGAACATAATAAGTTTAATGTATACAACATAGTTTTCCTTTTTATAATGCCACATAGTTTTGGATTGGACATAAACTTGTTACATTAGTTGTCTCAAAGCATGAGCAGGCATTCCAACAATTGGTATGTATTCTTTGTCCCAGAAGACGAAATTAGCAACTGCACTTCCATATTCAACCTCAATCTCAATCTTGTACCTTGTGCAACAAAAGATTGTATGAGTATGCGGAAGAATGGAGTACTATTAGAAAATTCAGACTACATGTTTAATATAATTAGACTTACTTTGTGATAATGTTTGATTTATCGGCACACATGCACTGATTCGTCTTGTTACATTTTTGACAAACCTCATAGTACCAACCAAAAGGATTATATTTGAACCTCGCGCTTTTCCCAATTGTATTGCAGAATGATTCCTACATAGAAATACACACATTAAAAGAATATAACAATGTGAAAATTGCTATAGAAAAAGTTCATGTCAAGGAAAGAATTTACATCACGAAGATGGATTATGTCGTTAATGCTCCTAACATCCTTAGTAAAGGAGAAGGACATATCATCAAAGGTCCCTTGTGAGCATGAATTGATTGATTTACTTTGTGAGGCACCCAGAGATTGATTTCCATCACCAAACCTAAGCGTAAACATAAAGTACCATTGTCATGTAAAGCAGTGCATGCCTTAAAATTTACTTGAACATAATGCAACATGAGATAATAGAAATTTCAAATATAACCATACTTTGTTTTGAACTCATCAACTTGTGGACGTTCAAAATTCAAAAGCAACTTAGAACCATTCCAAGCATTTGAAAGGTTTGGCTTTCCAGAGGCTGCATATATAATGAATATAAGAATGAAGAATTAATAACGATGAGACCTTTAAGGGTCAAAAAATAAAGTAATGATGGTACATACAAGCATTTTGACGACACCATGCATGTGTCAAGATAAGTACCAGCTCTCCATTATCAACATTGTATGACATGAACTGTGTCGCATATGACTCCCATAGAGTAAGATCCATTTCACAGCCACTGAAATAATATGTTTAAAAATTAAAGCATTCTTGGAATGCATTAAACTTTATAATAAATGAAGTCAACCATATGAAAATGAAGTCCAAATTACTTATCATCACCCACAACTAAATTTACGCAAGCCTTCTTTCCAGCAACTGGTTTTTGTGTCCTAACAACTTGTTGGACAACACCAATAACATCTGTATATTGAATTGCATCATTAGATTGTTATTTTTCAGAAGTTGGAAATAATAATGGATATAATGGAAAACAGTTACTTACCATACAAACGATCAACAACAAAATCACCACTTAGAAATTCCTTAAAAGTCTTGAACTTGAATGTGTGTTATGGAATATTCGGGATCTCTGTCGCAGTAACAGTGGTGGAACGACTCCAAAACATCATGTAGTCATTGACACATACCTTAAATGGTATGTCATTCAACAAAGGCTCACCATTATAGACTAAATAAGTATTGTTTTCTTGTAATGCATTGCTCCACATATCGAAATCACGAGATCGTGTAATAACATGGATCTGGTCACCCTATTTAATTAGAACTCAAAAAAATACACATGGTTAGACTAAACTTTCAGAACACACATAATAAAAAGAAGCAAAACATTAAAGTAGAAAATATCACCTTTGCATCTTGGATGATGGATTCAAGATGTTGTTGTTTGTTACGCTCATTCACGAACCATATATCAATGACACGTACAAGTTTCCAAACGTTATAGTCTGGCTTCAAATCTTTGATGAAAATGGGTGGTCTTGATTATTCTTACAAAAACTGAAATGGAAAAATATAGAGAATGTTATCATTACGAAGCAAATGAAAATGGGTGGTCTTGCCATGTGTATGTTTTACTCCATAGACGTAGCATAACTAAGCAAAGTTTGTGAGATAATTTTTTTAAACACGGCAAACATATATTAACCAAAGAATACAATATAGGAAACATATAGGAAACATGAGCAACAAAACAATGCAGAATAAATGATTTAAAAAGCCAAAGAATAAAATATTAAACTTAAAGGATGAAAATGATGTTATAATAAAAACAACACCTTTGACAAAAATCAACTTAAGATTTGGTGGGATAAATGACATATTTAAGCCATAATGAAAGAACAACAATGAATCTTTAGCATATAAAGTAAAAATTTCCAGATTGATGCGAAAAGCATGAAACAAACCACTAATAATGAAGTATGACATAATGAAAGAAGAACAATGCATATATAGCATAAAAACATGATTTTATGACATAAAAAAGGTTAATCAATCACATGCATTGAAGAAGAAGATCATACCTAGTGATACAGAAATGAGAGAAAGAAAGAGTGAGAAATATGAAATGGGTTTGAGAACTATGAAATGGGTAGGTTCTTGTTTTTGAATGTCAAGGTAGTATGGTAAGTGATACGCAAATGAGAGAAAGAAAGAGTGAGAAATATGAAATGGGTTTGAGAAAGAAAGAGTGAGAAATGGTACATTTGGTTTTTCTTAGAATGTTGAAAAGAAAGAGACAGAGAAAGTACAAAGGTGCTAGCAATGGATTTTTCAGCTATGCCATGTGGACTTTTTTGCATACTTGATTGGGCAAGTCTTTTTCATTTACTGATTTACGGTAATGGGCAGTAGGCAGTGGGAATTATTTTAGAAGTCAAGGGTATATTTGGGAAAGCATAAGCATTAAATATTCTGTGGGATAGTTGATTCTTAAAATGTAATTTTAGACATTTTTCATTTTATTGTAACTTTTTTTTGGATATTAAAATTTTAAAAAATTACTTAATTTTGAAACTATTTCAAATAGATTTTTATAAAAATCATTTTTGAAAAACAAATTTTTGAAATAATTGTGATTTCGACTATCTTTTGATCTTTAATAATACATTTTTCTAACATCCCAGATCCATACATCTAATATACAATTTAATTTTTATATTATTATTTTCTTGCTCATTAAATAAAATCAATATTTATTGAAAATAATGTTTGACGTGTTGATTCTTTTAATGCAAGTGATATATAAATATATATATATATATATATATATATATATATATATATATATATATATATATATATATATATATATATATATTTTAGAAATGAAGTGTTATATAGAACCAACATCATATAATAATAGTACATTTTTATAGCATCAATGAAAATATACACAATGATATTTGTCCTATAATAATACCCACATAGTACATTTTTTAATGTTGGAATATTATTCTCAATCTTGAAAATAATACGTGTTATTCAAGATTAACCAATATGAATACTCACTAATAATAGTATACTCAAACATATAGTTGATCCATTAAAAGACATATACTTGATATTCACTTTTCTTCCATCATATAATAATAATATTGAAATGAAGTGTTATATGGTTTAGATGTTAATAATAATATTGAAATGAAGTGTTATATGGTATAGATGTTGTAGAAATAAAGTGTTATATGGTCACGTAAGGACGTTACCATGAAAGAAGATCTGGCTGATTGTTCTAAAGGTTTAAACATACATGTAAAAAAAAGTACAAAAACATACATGGATCAAAATCATAATATATATATATATATATATATATATATATATATATATATATATATATATATATATATATATATATATATATATATATATATATATATATATATATATATTACCTTTAAAAAGTGAAGTGACAGAAGAAAATTACTTAATTTTGAAACTATTTCAAATAGATTTTTACAAAAATCATTTTTGAAATTTTTTTTTTTGAAATAATTGTGATTCCGACTATCTTTTGATCTTTAATAATGTATTTTTATGTTATAAAATGTCAAAATTAGTCTTTCAATTAAAAAAAACGAATATAAAAATACTTGTAATAATTTGAAAAACGGTTTTATAAAATCTATTTTTAAATATTAAAGTTGAAACAAACCGGCCCTATAATTATTTAATTTCCATAGAAAGTAATTAAAAAAGGTTAGTTTTTTAAAAATCAATTAATTAGAAACATATAAATATTAAAGAAATTGAAGTCCTAGCCGATAGCTTTAGTTTTCTACCCTTAGGGTCGGTCATGTTTCTATAACTTGAATGTTTGAATTTTATAAAAAAATAACAATGAAAAATATGAGTCATTGTTACTGAGATCAAATTAACTTATATAAAATTACACCCATAAATAATCGTTGCCAACGACTAACTCTCTAGAATTCAACACTTACACTATTACGTAGTCTTTTATCCTATGTTTCGTTTCTACTTATCTTCAATTATCAAACTACTGTAAAATTGTTATTGCCGTAAAAAATACCTCCAACTGTCTATGTCAAAAATTCCATCAGTCAAATCTTATGATTTTATGGGATCGAAAATATGATTTAACCACCTGTACTTAGCTTGTGTTTTTATTCTATGTCTTCATTCCTACCAAAGGTATTAAGGTATTAAACGAGATAGGTACTTTTCCGGGCAAGCCCAACTTCCATAGTTGGGCCAGACAAAGTGACAAAGTGACATGCTCATCGTCGAGCACCATGCCGAGGAGAACGGTCCTTGTCGACCAAAGCTGTATCGACCAGAATAAAATCCCCCAACGGCTAGTTTTGATCGTTACCTATTCGTGCGAATTCCACGATCTGCGCCAAACGGTTTGAACCGATAACCATTCACTAACGACAGTATATAAACCCTCTCAGAGGAGAGGGCCAGGTATCCAATTCTCTCACCTTAATTCTCGTACTTGCACGCTCTTTGCTCAGTCCCTTACTTTAGCATCGGAGTGCCTTGCAGGTACACCCCCCTCCTCTCCTTATCAACCGTCCTTCAACAACGCTCGACACCAGCCATTTCGGATCCTGATCTCCAGGTACGATCAGGTGGCGCCGTCTGTGGGAACTCTGATTTCCCCGTTCTTCTCCCTCAAGATCTTCAAGAACCAAAATATTTTACCAAGATCCATGGCTGCTCGAGACAACAATCCAGATAATCGGTCGAATGACGGTATGCTCCTCATGCAACATGAGAGCAACGCTAATAATCCTCCGCACGAAGAAACCGTGCAGGACCGCCCAGATGGGAAGATGACTTCACCTTCCCCCAATCGCGATCAACCTCTAGAAAGTCGCCCGGAGGTTCCCCTTCCTCCAACACCTTCAGGATCTGACTTTGCAGTGCTGGCTGAGATTCTAAACCAGACAAATTTGTTACTCCTCGCCCACGGTGAGAAGATTTCCCGTCTCGAGGACAATAATCGTCGACCGTCCCGGTCTCCCGCGAGACATCAGAGAGGGCGTAGTCCCCCCTCCTAAGAGGAAGAGGAAAGGACGCAATGATGAATCCACTAGTAACAAACGGTCCCGCCCATCTCCTCCTCGGTCTTCCTCTCCAAGAAGACGATCTCGGTCACCAAGAAAGTCAATAAAGAGAAGATCAAGATCCGCGTCACCCCGACGAACCAAGAAGCACGTGCCCAGGTCTCCTTCATTCAATTCCAGCGACGATGAAGACACCAGGGGCCCCCTCTCGTCGGAAATCATGGCTGCTAAACTCCTGCGGGGTTTAGAGAAACCTCCACCCTTGGGCTCGTATGATGGGACCACCGATCCTGATGAGCATATCGAGAATATTGATGCTTTGCTCGACTACCGGGGGGTGCAAGGGGCAATCAAATGTCGCCTATTTCCTACAACTCTGAGGAAAGGTGCGATGACGTGGTACAAAAGCCTCGAGGCAAAGTCCATCACTTCCTGGAAACAGCTCGGGCGCACGTTTTCCATACACTTCACCGCTTCTAGACGCCACCCGAAGACAGAGGCATCACTCGAAGCAATCATCCAGGGGAAAGACGAGCCTCTGCGAACCTATATCGAAAGGTTCAACAAAGAAGCGGTCCAGGTATCCATACCGGACGACATGAAGAAATACTTGCTGGAGCAAGGTCTGCGTCCGTCGACCGATTTCCACCGTGCGGTTGGCATCGAGACCCCGACCACCCTTGACGCTTTCTTGTTAAAAGCCCAAGCTTACATCCAATACGAGGGAAAACAGGGTTCTAGCTCCGTCCGAGACGCCCGGCGTCGTGAGGACGCAAAGCCCCCCAGGGTCGATGAACCCTCGACATCTCGTCGGGGAGGAGACAAAAGAAAGGAGGATCGTCCCCGTGAACCGTGGGAGCATAGAGGACCCGTCGGTCGGTTTCATGAATATACCCCTCTCCTGGTCTCTAGAGAAAAGATCATGTCTGAATGTGCCAACTCGGAGTTCAGGCAAGCAGGAGTACGCTTCCCGAAGCAGCTGCCTAGTAAACCGGGCACGGACAAGACGAAGTATTGTAAATTCCACAAGAGTCACGACCATAATACCGAAGATTGCATCCATCTCAAAGATGAAATCGAGATACTTATTAAAGACGGGCACCTCAAGCAGTTTACTAAATCAAGAGACACTCATCGCCAAGAGGCGCAAGAGGCTCAGAAGATCGAAGAGGTTGTGCCCATACCATCAGATGTGAACATGCAAATTGCCCTGAGCGTCTATCGCCCGAAGGACTTCTTCCTGCCCGACCACACAGAGAGCCCAGGATATTTTTCCTCCCACAGCCTGTGGGAGACCTTTCCCTCTGCAATGGTCATCTCAGGGGGATGATTTAACAAAATCACGGTCGGATCCGTAAAAAGGAAATTTGACCAATTAATCGCGAAAGGCCCTGCTCAGAACACAACCCTGGACCACCCGAGAGAGGGCTTAGTACCCCTTGCTTTTTACCGAGAGGAACTTTTGGGAGGAGCACCGAATGCCAGCATCCCATTACTCATTTGTGCACGAATGGAAAATTTTGATGTCAGAAGAATCCTGGTGGACCAGGGCAGCTCATGCGACATCATGTACTCTTAATCATTTTCAACACTCCAGTTGAATGAAACACACCTAACTCTATATGTCAGATCAGACTTACAGGGCTTCAACGGAGCAGTCTCCCGACCGTGGGGTTAGGTCGATCTCTTCGTCACCTTCGGGGCTTCCGAAACCGCCAGATCTGTTCGCGTTCAATTCCTGGTCGTGGATTGTCCTTCGCTGTACCAATGCATTTTGGGACGACCAACATTGGCCGAGCTGATCGCTGTTCCATCCACCATTCACCTAAAAATGAAGTATTATACTACTTCAGGCAAAGTCGCTACACTACACGGTGACGTCGAAGCTGCTCGCCGATGCTTTGAAGCAACATCCAAGGGTCTCAGCTTGATGTAATGCCTCAAAATTTGCCCTCATATTCATCCCCTTTACTAGGGTATCATTTCGCACTCATCTGCATTTCTCACCAGGTCATTAACATCATAGTAGTTCATTTCATTGTTTCATAAGGCATGTGATCAGGGCTCAAGGAAATTAGGGTTTTGTACCTTATACGTATCTGGCAAGGATTGAAATAACAAAGAATATTCACTGGATTATGATTCCACTCCAAATGCGGTTGCTCAGTTGTGACTCAATTCAGATGGGAGTCTGATTTAATTTTGGTCAAATTATTGAAAGATCACTACAACTGCAAGATTATTTTGGACCACTGGACTATCTCTTAGACAGTGCATATTCAAGGATCATGTTGTCATGTGCTGAGATTCATCTGTTTATCGAACAGTGTTTGGTGTGAAGTTTGTTTCGAATTTTCAGTTTATCAGTGATTCATCTGGATTCGAATGGTCATGATACATTTCAAATGATTCAGAGAGTTGTGACTAGTCCGAAAATATTCAGTGGCTCAGAAATGATTGTGTTTATAGACTTGTGGAAAGAATTCAAAATGGACCTAGGGTTAAAATCGAGATTTCATATCCATCCATTGCTTTCGTTCTCGTTTTCATAAACCATTTCCGATTATTTCGTTTCACTTTTATTTCCATTTTCGTTTTATCCATCTTTCCACTTATTGTTGTCCATATCCCGTTACCCTCATATAGTCCTCTTTTAATAAGCTCTATTCTTTTCAATATGCATAATTGTCACTCATTTATTTTCTCATTTTTTACAACCATAGGCCAATTGTCAAAGTTTGGATAGAATTTGTTCTAAGTCTTTTTGTTGTCATCTTTCTTAATTCTTACTTATTCCAAGCTCATGTCCATTTCAAAGGATAAAACCTAATTCTATCTTGTTGGGCCATTAGAGTCCATGTGATGTTTCATCCTGATTGGCTCTTAGCCCAATTGTTCATACTCGCGTTCAAATTCATTGACCAAATCCTACACTTGAAAACCATTCTAATTCCAAGTCCATTTAAACTTTCTAAACCATGTCCATTTCTTTTCCTTAGTTCATACTTTGAATTTTTTTTTTTAAAGTTAATAGTAACAATATCCATGCCAATTGTTAACTCCATATCAAACCTTAGATCCAAGTTGCGTTTTAAAGTCTTGGTGCATAAGGGTGTAAAGAGTAAAAAGAAATTGAAATAGAAAAATAATATATCCAAAAGAAGTTGACATAAGGCTTATTTGTTCTCTGTTTATTAGTTTGAACTCATAAATATCAAAGAAGAATTTGATAGTGGTGGTGGGAGGAAGCTTGCCATTCAAAAGGAAAATAGAGTCCACATTACAAGGAGAACCAAAGGTTCCTTTTCTCAGTCAGATTTACAAAAAAATTAATTAATGGACCACCTCATGCTTCAAATCGCAGGGGTTCAGTTGAAGAAGCCCATAGTACTGTTTCAAGCAGATCTCTCATAGGTAGTGTACTGAGCATCCCTAAAACAAAGTCCACTTTTGTCAATCCGAACAATACCCCGCCTCAAGCTGTTGCTGTTGCAGCAACCATTTCTCCCAACGAAGCCGTCGGCTCAATTGCAAATCCTGACCAAAGAAAGTATTTATCAAGCTCTAATCAATGTTCGCCAAATGATATTGAAAGAAAACAAACTTGAAGAAGCCACTAGTTTATCAGCATACCAGAATGGAAAGTTCAGGACAATGGATTCAACAAGCAATTCAAATGCTATATTAAAGACAAGTGAAGTTGAAATTAACTTGTTACCTGAACGACTTTCATCCTCTTTATCATTGAATGGATCCTTCAGGCTACCAGGATGTTTCTGAAACAGTTAATGTCACAGAAGTCTTGGCTTCAGACGCTCATGTGCAGCAAAAGGCTGCTCATCCAAGACGTTCCCATGTGTTGGAGGAATTGAAAGGCAGTTTGATATTTGGAAGTTTTAATACTCTTGGTCCAAGTGAAAGATCTCGTAGCGATTCGAAGATTGAGCAGCCTAAGCAAAAGGTATTGTTAATTCCCAGGGATCAACCAATTCTGACTATTCAAAATACAAAAAGATATGGCTCGAATTCATTCCGGATACCTCAATTTAAGGCTGGAGCAACCATAAGAAACATGCCTTATAACGGAATCCCGCCTGTTGGAGATGCTCCTAGTCTGGCAGCGAATCTCGGAGGTTCGGTTAGAAGTGAAAATCTTGCGGATGGACCATTGAGAGAGGGTTCTGCTGTGCGGTTACGGACTGCGTCAAGAGTATTACTCGGATTCTATCCGCCAGGGCATATGATGGCTTCACCCTCTATCTTATTGCAGCAGTCTCAGGCTGTCGTTGAAAGTGCGAGCTCTTTTCAATAGCCTTCACCCTGCACAAAACCAAAATAAATAAATAAAGAAACAGTCACAATCAATTGTAAGTTCGCGGAAGAAAGGAAAACCATAACAGAAAGCCAAAACAGAAAAAACAGTTGCAATGATAACTAAATTGCAACAAAATCATAACAGAAAAAAGAGTAACTAACTATTCAATTGATTTCATAACAACTTGTAACAGAAAATTCTAGAAGCTACCTGAGAAAATTCCAGAAATACCACCTTCAAGCATTCCCTATAAAGCAGGAGCTTCTGATTTTTTCTTTCTTCTTCCATAATTTTTCATAAACCCTTCCCCAATCATTGATCCAATCTTCTTCTTACTCCACAATCGCATAACTTCTCCCTTCAACCATTCTTCCTTCTTCTTCTTGAGCCAGCCTACTATAATTCTTCCCCATCACAAAAGGAAAAAACTACACATCATTCTTTTCCTTGAATCTTATTCTGGAACTTGTTTCCCTCTTCTCCCAGAAAACTCCACAATCATCACCATCACTCAGTACCAGTCATTACCAAACTGCGCCAAGGACCCTGCCACAATTCAACAACATTGTTTTCTCAGATTTGTCAACAACAATACAATTTATCAAGAACAACCATCAACTAAAGCATCACAGTAGCAACCATAAAACGATATTAGCAGTAACTCGCGCGGGTCCAAGAAGAAGAAGTTACAGGGGAATTCGAGATGAATGAGTTTCCCAGAATTACCTGAACGGAATCGCGCGTCGAAACTTGTAGCAACGGGAGTGCCTCCTTCATCAATCATCACTTTCGTCATTCTTAAGGTGCGAATCACTGAGTTTTTAGTTGGATAGTTTAGCTTGCGATCTGTGTGAGAGGGTGAAGGTCGGCGTTGAGGTTAGGCTAGGTTATAGCTTGGTGGTTGTGGACGGAAGGAAGGTTTAGAGCGTGACGCAGGCGGCGGTGTAGGTGAATGCGCCGTGAAGCTTCGTTTGGAATCTTGTTTGACGGCGATGGAGTTCCGGGTTGCAGAAGGAGGAAGGCGCCGCAAGAGATTAGGTTTAGGTTTGTGGTGGCGTATGGAGAAGGTGAATTAGGAAGAGGATGAGAAGAAGGAGGCGGAAGGGTTAGGGTGGTGACGGCGGAACCTAGGTTTAGAAAGGGGGAGGAGATGAAGGGTTTACGGCGGCGAGCTCGAAGGCCAGGGAGGAAGAAGAAGAAGGGATTTAGGGTTTGTGTAGAGGAAGGGAAATTTAGTTAGTCTGAGTTTAGTTTTAGGTTTAATTATGTTATTCACCCTGTGTTTTCTTTTGAATTTGGAAAATAAAACCCAATGAACCCATTTTAATTACTAGTTAAATATTTGATTAATAAGCCATAAAGAAAATCTGATCCACCATTATACCGTTAATCCACATTAAATTGAGTTAATTCATACTTTATTTCCCATAAGAGTCATTAAAGATTCAGGATAAGGATAAGATAGGCTTTTGGTGTTTCGCTATCTACACCCCATCTTAAGTCCAATAAGAAAAACGCATAAAAATAGTTTCTTTCTACACCTCCCCCTCATCCAGCGAATGGGCCCTGATTCTTGCTTTCAACACCCCTCTTGAGGCCCATAACGAAAAACAAGTGAAAATCTTGCTTTCGGCACCCCCTCTCAAAACCAGTGCATGGGTCCTGGTATTTGTGCTATTAACACCCCCAATATGAGCTCAATTCATATTTAACTTAAAAGAAATTTCTCTTTTCACCCCCTCCAAGTTCTCTTCCATTTTAATTTCTATTTTATGCTATTTCAATTAAATTCTAGAAAAAATAGTAAGATACATAATAAAAATTCCCAAAAATTATATTACAATGTTAAGTCAATTTAGAAACATGCTCAATTTTTGTTTTCTGAATTTAGTCAATTTTCGATTTAATTTCGATTTTTTTAAGTTAATTGGTTTATATTGAATTTTCACTTAGACACATAAATTTGTACAATTTCTTTCTGTCATCTCCCACAACATTTTCCCCCATTCTTTTTGGTATGATTAAAGGACAAATTAAAGTACCCAGAATATTTTTTGTGTATTTTTTAAGGCATTTTTTCTACTGTTTTGGTAGTATAACTTGTGTAAATTTGTGATTGAACTTTACATAGCATTAAAGGACCATTTGCCATAGTTAGGATTAAAATCTTTAAGAGATTTTTTAACACAATAATATAATCAAGTTAGAGACCTTAGGAAATTAATTTCATATTTTTCCCATAACTTTTGATATTTTTTGTCATTTTAATTCATTTCCATCATATTATGCATATTCATGATTCATGTCATTTACTAACTATTCTTCTTTTTATGCAAGGTATGTTTTCAAGGATTGGCTTATGGACTTGGATACTTTTATGCCATGATTGTGTTTTATATTTTGTGTACTTTGTGATGCAACCGCTTAATACTTATATGCTTGTATAGTTTCTATAACTAGGTTAGAAAAGATAAAATGAATCGATAGAAAACCAAATCTAAAAAAAAATGAAATAAATAAAACTCGATCCAACGTCGAGTATATTTTCAAATAAATAAATAAAGTTGCATGTGACTTTAGGGTTCCTCGATTACCATCGTCCCACTCCATTCAACCAAAAGCAAGCCTTGTATGTTTCACACCATAAGTCGTGCGTCTTAGCACCACGCAATCGACCCACCCGATCCATCGTGTTATCCCATTTATGTTTCATGCACGTTTTCTTCCCACCATGACTTAGGAGGACCATATTGTTCATTATTGCCTTTTATGTTATCATTTGTAGTTCAATATCTTTTAGGTAGATTTAATCTCAAACCTCACTAACCATAGGTTATCTTCAAACTCAACTAACTTAGGGTAAGTCTAGTTTCCCTTAGAATGTTTTCCTTTTACAACTTGAGTCTCACTTCTCATCTTACAATAAAATCAAAAACACTTAATAAAGGAAAAGGTGTACAATGCGCCACGAGCCTTAAGCTATACGGGAAATGATTAGTGGAGGTCTCCTTCGCTCTTCTAGGATGCTTTACAAACGTTCCATTGGGGGCGATCTTGGAAAGTATTCGCTCCTGTGTCATAGTCTTTAGTGTTATACATTCAATAAACACAAACTTCAAAACACTTCTTTTAAAAGACAAAAACAAATAACAAGCGACTATCCTGCGGGAACTTCTTTTCTCATCTCATTCAGTCACAACGCGAACTCGCGACGACTTGTCTCATTTGCAAGACGGTAAACGCACTCGTACCAGACGAGCCTGCAACACCTGAGCATAGACATACGCAGTTCCAGCATAAAAAACATAAACAAATAGTTCCCGCCTAGGTTAGGCGAACTACGTCGACTCTGATCCTCATTATCCCGATGAGGTACGTAGGCAGCGGGGTAGGGCCCGTTCAAGCACAATCTTTATTTTCCCTACATTTTCCCCATTCTTTCTTTTTTTGTTCTTTTCTTGTTCTTTTCTCATTTCTAATTCCCATTCCAGTTAGCGGTTTTATTCAGCAGCAGTTATTCTTCTCACCCTTTGAAACAAACAAACAAGCGTGGATCCCGTCGGGTAAGACAGACGATCTGGGGTGCTAATACCTTCCCAGGTCGTAACCGACTCCCGAACTCCGATCTTTGGTTCGCAGGACCTTGTCCTTTCCTTCTTCCTTAGGTTTGTGCAACATTACCTTTCCCATTCTTTTGGGATAAAAATGTCTGGCTGACGACTCTACCTTTCCGCGCCACTTTCGCGTTTGTACTAGGATGAAAATCCCGGGAGCGACAGCTGGCGACTCTGCTGGGGACTAACCTGATTCTTCCGGTTTCCCTTGTAGAGTCAATCCTAACGCCTGTTTGGTTTTGTTTCTTTGGGTAGCCCATCTGCCCGACTTAGCGAAACGACAATTGGAGGCATGCCTCAAGGGAAACGCCGATCTATTTGCGTGGATCGCCGCAAAAATGTCAGGGCTCGACCCCGAGACGGCCTGTCATCACCTCTCCATCAACCCAACGCACAAAGCGGTCGCCCAGCGCAGGAGGAAGCAGTCGACCGAGAAAACCAAAGCGGCCGAGTCAGCTGTTAAAGACCTCCTAGAGGAAAATTTTGTAACTGAGGCTAGGTATACAACCTGGCTCTCAAATGTTGTACTTGTTAAAAGTCTAATGGAAAATGGAGAATGTGTGTTGACTATACCGATCTTAACCTGGCTTGCCCGAAAGACGCATATCCTTTGCCCAATATTGACAAATTGGTCGACAATTCGGCCGGTTTCAAACTGTTGTCCTTTATGGACGCCTATTCAGGGTACAATAAAATCCCTATGGCCGTGTCCGACAAAAACTACACGACCTTCATGACCGAATCAGGCAACTATTATTTTAACGTTATGCCCTTTGGTTTAAAAAACGCAGGCGCGACCTATCAACGCATGATGAACAAGGTATTTCGAACAGAAACCGGGGACATGCTTGAAGTATACATGGGCGACATGATCTTAGAATCTCAGCAAGAGACGGACCACGCGTCCCACTTACGAAAAGTATTCGATCAAGCCCGGAAATGCAAAATGCGTTTCAATCCCGAGAAGTGCACGTTTGGGGTCCGAGCAGGGAAGTTCCTCGAATTCTATTTAACCGAACAAGGTATTGAAGCTAACCCTGAAAAATGTCAGGCATTTACGGAACTTCCTACCCCTGATTCTAAAAAGTCCATACAATCGTTAAACGGGGTCCTTGCTTCCCTTGCCCGGTTTGTGGCAAAATCCGCTCAGCACGCCCTCCCCTTTTATAAACTCCTCCACAAAGAGGTTACCTTTGAATGGATGGAGGAGTGCAAGCAGGCCTTGTCCCACTTGAAAAAGGCATTATCTGAGCCCCCAGTCTTGTCCAGGCCCAACGAAGGGGAGACGTTTTACCTCTATCTTGCCATAGCGAACGAGGTTGTAAGCGCAGCCCTCGTATGCGACCTACCCGAGGGACAAAAACCTATTTACTTTACAAGCAAAGCACTCCACAGCCCCGAGCTTCGGTACCTCCAGGTAGAAAAGGTGGCCCTAGCCCTCCTTTTTGTAGCCATAAGACTACGACATTATTTCTTAGCCCACACCATTATCGTGAGAACAGACCAACCCATAAGACAATTACTCGGGAGACCAGACATGGTCGGGCGAATGTTAAAATGGTCGTTGGAACTGTCCGAGTTTGATATCAAATTAGAAGGGAGACAAGCTCTCAAGGCTCAAGCACTAGCCTACTTTGTGGCAGAACTCACTTTCACCGAGCAGGAGCCGAAATCTCCGTCCAAATGGACCATCTTCGTAGACGGAGTATCTGGCCCGACTGGTAGTGAAGCTGGAATTATCCTGGAAAACAAAGAGGGAAACATCATCGAAGTATGTTTAACTTTGTACTTCCCCACATCCAACAACCAGGTAGAGTATGAGGCCTTCCTGACCGGCCTACGACTCGCGACCAACCTGGAGGCGGAAGAAATCACAATATGCACGGATTCCAGCTGGTCGCCAACCAAGTCCGAGGAGATTTCCAGGCCAAAAACGAAAATATGGCCGAATATATGACCCTTGTCAGGGACAAGCTAAAACGATTCACAAACATAGAGGTCAAACACGTCCCACGAGAGAATAACACCCGAGCTGATATCCTTTCCAAGTTGGCAAGCACTAAAAGAAAGGGAAACAACAAGTCTGTCATACAAGAAGTGCTCCCCCGACCAAGCATCGGACAATCTTCAACCCACCTTGACGTTAATCCCGTGGGCGAAGCCAACTGCTGGATGACCCCAGTGTTCAACTACCTGACCAAGGATGAATTACCAACAGACCCGAAAGCAGCCAGTACCGTGCGTCGAAGGTCATGCTCGTACATTTTAGTCGGTGGACGTATGTATCGCCGAGGTTTGTCCATGCCACTCCTCAGGTGTGTAGAGGAAGAGAACATCCCACACGTACTAAGAGAAGTCCATGAAGGAATCAACGCATAACACTCGGGCGAACGATCGTTAGCCCGAAAGATCCTTCGGGCAGGATACTACTGGCCGACACTCCATCACGACACGACAGAGCACGTAAAAAGATGCGACAAATGCCAACGACATGGGGACGTACACGTAGCACCCCTTACCGAGCTAAAATATCTATCTTCCCAATGGCCATTCGCATGGTGGGGGATGGACATCTTAGGGCCATTCGTCGTCGGATCCGGCCAAAGTAAATACCTCATTGTGGGCGTCGATTATTTCACCAAATGGATAGAAGCTGAGGCCTTAGCCAAGATTACTGCACTCAACATACTGCGCTTCCTTAAGAGGATCATTCTCGCTCGGTTCGGAGTACCACTCGCCATTGTAACAGATAACAGTACCCAATTCACTGATAGACTTTTCAAAGAATTTGTTGCTTCGGTAGGAACAAAACAGTATTTCGCTTCGGTTGAGCATCCCCAAACCAACAGACAAGCGGAAGCTGCAAATTGGGTAATCCTAAAAGGTCTAAAGCGAAGACTGGACGAGCACAAGAAACACTAGGTCGAGGAATTACACAACGTACTTTGGGCATATATAACCACTGCCCACTCAACGACCGGTGAATCTCCGTTCCGGTTAGCATGGGACCGAAGCAGTAATTCCTGTAGAAATGCACATCCGATCCAGACGAACAGAGTCCCTAATAGACAAAGACACCAACTCCGAAGCTTTAAGAGACGAGTTTGATCTGGTCGAAGAAATTTGATCAGAAGCTGCTCTCCGAGAGGCCACTCTTAAACAGAAAATAGCAGCTCGGTATGACTCTAAAGTCATAAGACGAGCATTCGAGGTGGGTAGTCTTGTTCTAAGAAGGAATCACAGAGATTCCCGCGAAGGAAAAATAACGCCAAATTGGAAGGGCCCGTATCGTGTCCGGGCAAAGACCGAAAACGGGGCCTATTATTTAGAAAATCTTCATGGGGAAGAACTTGCTCGGCCGTGGAATGCCGAGAAGCTCAAACAATATTATAGTTAATTACAAAGTCACCTTGCTCGGCTATCAAGCGAGGAGAAATAGATTCGACTAAACCTCTGTGCCCAGGTACAAGCACATCAACCCAAATAACATAATTATCAGTATCTTCTTCTAGAAGAAGAAGGTGACTGTTGCACGGGCGGATACTCAAACGAGTATGACGTCGCCTATGTACCACGACCAGGCAGAACCTCAGCTCGCGATGGGACGTTCAAGCCTCGGGGCCCGAGTCATTATCTTGGCCTGGGCACCGACCAGGAGCCAGCCTCCAACATCTGATTGGTCCCCCAAACCGACGGATTACAAACACATACCCCGTATTTGCCCAATTACATCTGACCCTCATAACAGTCACATAGACATCAAACACTTAACGTTTATAGAAACATAAAAGGAAGGAAGTCCTCCGACGGACGCACTGTTACGAATACTTGTAAATAAAAACATTATGAAGTAACAAACGACCACCAAGGTCAGACTATTTTACCAAAAGGTTGTGACCCCGAAGGACCGACTTGTTCATAATTACATTCAAAGGGGACCACGTCCCCGAGCAAAACAAAAAAATGATAAATTACAAGTTACGACACGCATGACAGACTAGTTTCCCTCCCCTTTTGGAGCATCAGGTTGACCTTCACTCTGGGGCAGCTGCGTCTCAGGTTGTTTAGGCTGAGCATGAACCCTGGGCTGAGAGTCTTCCACGACCAAGTCTGCAGGGACCACTATCTGACTGTTTTCAACTTTATAAAGATAGCTGATGCGGCCGGTATCCAGAGCCAGTTCGGGATGAAGGGCTTGTATCTGATCTACAACATTTTGGAAACTGAGCTCAGTCGACGAGTTCAGATCTTCCATATCCTGGTCAATCCGAGCAAGAAACTGGGCCATGGTCACCAAATCCTTGGTATCAGCTTCCTCATCATCCTTCGGGCAAAAGTCATCCTTCATCTTTTTGTTCTGGTCCAAAGTCCTCCTTTTGTCGACCTCCAGCTTGGCGATAATGTTCCCCCGCTCAGTCAACTCCCTAGCAGAGGCAGCAGCTTCCTCGAAGGCCTTGATCAGCTTTCCTTCGGCAGCAGCCAGGAGCTATTTCAACTTTATCACCTCCCTTTCCTGCCCGGGGTTTCCTTCGGCCGTCAGCCAAGCCATGGACAATACCTGCATGACCGCACTCGCATCCTGGGCCAGAGATAGACGCCGGGCAGGGCAATCCATTGCCTCGACAAACAAAGAGTCCGCCCGGTCGACCTCTATACTTGTCCCTTCGAAGAAGTTCCACTTCACAAAGCAAGGCGACAACACATACTTCAGTTTGGGGGGAGCATTGACCGTCAAATCAACGGTCGCTGCAGATTTATGCCTCTTCATGTGCGAGCCAGTGGACGCACTAGGAGACCCTTGGACCAGGGGGCCCGACCCTGAGCCGCTCGTTTCGGTCAGCTTGGTTTGAACAATCCGCAACCTCTTCTTTTGGTTTTGGTGCAGTCGTTCCTGGATTTTGTCTAAGGGATTCGCCATGGAGCCTGCAAAGAAAAAAGACCAAATTAGTCACGAACGCTAAGATTATTGAAACACAATAACAAACAGAAATTAAAGCAAATACCAAAGAACTCGGACACTTCTTGCCCGGTGTTACACGCCAGAAGATCTGTGACGTCTATCAAAGGACGCTCCACAACCTCTCCCCTGTCCTGATCCAACATTATCTTACCCTCCCCGTCCAGCAGAGGGGTCGGAGTAAAAGAGGCCACCAACTTTGGAAACTCCTCGAAGCTAGCTGCATCGTCCTTGTTCAGGAAATCCCCTACTTGGACGAACTCACTAACCGGACGTCCGTAATGTGAGTAATTCCATGAGAAGGGAAACATCCAGAGCCTCTTGGGAATCACCTGCCCTCAGTCGTCGAGTCTGAGCTCATCATTTTCATCAGTATCTACCCCCAGGAAACTCAACGCTCTCACGGCTTCCTTGCTCGCCGGCTTTACCAAAAAGTAATCGGTCTTAAAAGCCCGGATAGATTCCGAGTGAGCCTTGAATATCTTGGTCCGCTGCTTGAAGGAAATAAAACCCTTTTGGTCGGTTCCCCGTCCTACCTGGCGTTGTAGCGAGAACAATCGGAAGAACAGAGGAAGCGTGACCCCAACACCTAGATGAGCGCACGTCACCTCAAACGCTCTCAGGAACGCGTAAGAATTGGGGTGCAGCTGAGACGGGGCTACACCCAAATGCCCAAGCACGACATAAACCAGATCACTAAAGGGCAATGTTACCCCTAGAGTTGATGTCGCGTACTCGTACATTGAGAACTTTCGGCCGCCAAAGTCTGAGAATATCTGATCATCATCCCCCGGGCAGGTGACGACCCAATCCTCAGGATCACCAACAGTGGGCAAAGGCTCCGCACGGGGTCTCGAAAAGGACGACACCTTGTCAAACAGGTCCTCCACTACCCATTCCTCGGGCGCGGTTATTTTTTCTAAACCCTGGGGAGTATCAGTCGTCTTTCCAGAATCAGGGGCTCCATCCTCCGTCGTGGTCGCGTCTGATTCGTCCGACGAGCTTCCGGAGTCAGAAGGGATTGATGCGGTAGAGCCAAAATCTTCCGAGGACACCTCCTCCGAGGAAATCTTGAGCGGGTCGATAAACGCAGTCTCACCTGAAAAGCAGAGGAAAGGCGTAAGTGAATTCGATTAGAATATCAAATCCACCCTTCCACCGCTCAACAAGTGAAAGGGCGCGTATCGACCTAGGAGTAGGATCCCGAGCCATAGTCCTCGATTAACCATCGCTCAAGGTGATGGCCAGCGCCCGACGACAGCGAGGGTATGCTCAAATCCTAGCTGCTTATCAGGTCCCGGATCAAGGTCGACCGGGACCATCGCCGACCACGAATTAGGGTTCGCAGTTGACGAGCAACGATAACAGAAGGTCTATAATCTACTTATTCTAGTCTAAACTACCGAAAAATCTATCCTAAACCACATGCATTGCTAAGATATCAAACATATAACTAAGAAAAATGCAAAAAGAGCCGTACCTTGAGCTTGAGAGGCCATTACAAAAGAGGTTGGCTTGAAAACGTGGTGGTCGACAGGTAAATGCGGTGGTCGGCGGCTGAGAACTGTGGCTGAGCTACGAGCAATATGGCAGAGAGGAAGACGGAGCGAAAAAGCTTACAAACTACCTTGGGTTCCTATTTATATGGAAGAGAGCACGTGCAGAAACGCGTGACCCCTATCCCTAGGTAATGATTACCTGCGCTCTAGCCCCTAGGCTAGCCGTCAGAACATTGAATGGACGCGAATTCCCAAACACGCAAACGTTTCGTTTCATATCCCTCCTTCGTCGAGCAACCGAATAACTGCCCGCCTGTCGTGGGTCATCGAACGATCATTCCCTGGTCCACGCACGAAAAACACCGGACGTAATGCGTACGCCTTAGACAGAAAACCATCACTAAGTCATCGCTCATCCGCAGAAGCAACGACTTGGGAGGCTCTTGTTCTGGGCAAGCCCAACTTCTAGAGTTGGGCCAGACAAAGTGACAAACTGACACGCTCATCGTTGAGCACCATGCCGAGGAGAACGGTCATTGTCGACCAAGACTGTATCGACCAAAATAAAATCCCCCAACGGCTAGTTTTGACCGTTACCTATTCGTGCGGATTCCACGGTCCGCGCCAAATGGTTTGAACCAATAACCATCCACTAACGACATTATATAAACCCTCTCAGAGGAGAGGGCCAGATATTCAATTCTCATACTTGCACGCTCTTTGCTCGGTCCCTTACTTTAGCATCAGAGTGCCTTGCAGGTACACCTCCTCCTCTCCTTATCAACCGTCCTTCAACGACGCTCGACACCAACCATTTCGGATTCTGATCTCCAGGTACGATCAGGTACTAAGGTATATATTTTGCGGGTATTGGATGAGGTGGGTATTAAAATATTCGTACATATGTTCATATCCACGTATTTTAATAGATAATTATCCGAATTTATATCCGTATCCATTTTATGAATTTTTATCCTATAAAAATGAGTCAAATTGCAATCCCGAAATTACGGACTTATGTGATGAATATTTTTAAATAAAGGTATTGGCGATGGCAAGAATTATGTGTGTCAATTAATCGTCCATGTATGTGATTAGTGTCCTACTTTCTCCACTACATTGCCGACTACCTGTCCAAGTAGTAAAACACGCCTCTACTTATTCACTCCTTTCTGGATCTGTCCAATCCTTTCTCCTATGACGTCCTAATTAGTGTCGTTAAACATATAAATTTGATTCTTATTACTATTTTTTGGATCCAATCTTAGAATCTGAATCATGTCCACACCATGCAGAGTCACTAAAACAAAAGCAAGTACCCAGAACCACTCACTTCATAGGGTCCCGCATTGCTTCCTCGTGCATGTCACGAGTCTCGTATACTAGTAGCAGCCGCCACCACCACATGCTCTTTTTCATATATTCCTAACTCTTTGGTTCGGTCCCTTGAGATTGGAAAGAGAGAACTCGTAACTCAGTTACGATTTTGCTTCCTCTCTTCTCTCTCTCTCTTTCTCTCTCTATCCACCTGATAATTCATCATAGCCACACACACTATGACATCCACTTCCACTTTCACTTTCTTCCATTCTTGCATCATCTTCTTCTTCTTCTTCTTCTATCTCATCGTCTCAACTCCTTCACGTGCTTCTTCGTTTTCTGGTAATTCTTTTTCATTTTCTTCTTTTTCTTTTTCTTTCATAATATGTCATAACATCAGAAAAACTACTACTGTAAAAATAAAATAAAAAACCAGAATATTATGGAAGTGGTTTGTTTTGTTTATGTTTTGATTCTTGGAATCTTGGTTTGGATGAAAATGAAGATACCCTTTTAGGATTCAGATTCCCTTTCCATGATGTTAGCAGAAAAATATCATTTTGTCTTCTCTCTCTTAGGTTTTGATGCAACAGAAGCATCTCAACTCAACTAAAGCCTGGAATCAACAAACGCCACCTCAGCTTGTTTCATGTATATGATTGTTACTTTCGTGGCGTCATCAGTCACAAATAACATCTGAGCAAGCTGAGAAAAATGAAAAGGATCTTCTTTTATGAAATGTTTATGTGGGCCCTTTGTTTGACTCCTTCTGGGCTTATGTTGAGTGTGCTTTTGTTAAATCTGAGGCTGACACTTGATTAAACATGGGAGATTCTCTTGAAATATCATTAAATAATTGTGGTTTGTGTGTTTCTTGTTACTTATATGCGGTGGATGAGAAACTTAATTGTGTATATTGGCTTAATTTAATTTGGGAAGAGGTGAAAAGAAATTAGTCTTTTTCAGTTCTTGTGGTTGGATATGCTAAATGCTTACTTGAAAATGGTTAGGAATTGAAACTGGAGATTTAGAAAAAAGGGGTGATTTGTTTCCGCAGATTCAAAGAGACGAGGCGGTGGCAAGGCTTGTTGAGCTTGGAAAGGTACATAGTCTCATCAACTCATTTTTACTTCTGATAGTTTTGCATTAATATTTCAATTCTGGTTAAAATTGCATATGACTGTGTATGATAGATTCTTGAAGTAATCTCTAACAGTATCAATATAGTTATCAGTTATCACATTGTTGATATTCCTAAATGATGCTTGAAATTGCAAAGTTTTGTTCAATGTTGATATGCAACATCACAGTCTGCAGAAAAGGCTAAAACCCAGTGGCTGGTGTACTAAAGAATTGTTTGTTCTTAGATGTTAATGTTGGTGTTGAATGAACAGGTTAGTGACGCTAGTGGCTATCTAGAGAGGACATTTTTGAGTCCTGCATCCTTGAGGGCGATTGATCTTATTCAAACATGGATGGAAGATGCTGGTTTGAGAACGTTAGCCTTCTAAATTCTGTAACTCTAAATAGTTTCTCTTAAAGCTTAACTAATGAATATGTTTTTTCCAGTTGGGTGGACCAAATGGGAAATGTGCACGGTAGAGTTGAGGGTGCAAATGCAAATACAGAAGCATTATTGATTGGATCTCACATGGTGAGACTGAACTATTTCTTGACAGTTAATGGTAAATTTGTGTGTCGATTCATTGTTCATATCACTGACTATGGTGGATACTCTTTTTTTTTAGGACACTGTTGTTGATGCTGGTAAATTTGATGGATCACTAGGAATAGTCTCTGCAATATCTGCATTAAAGGTTATGCATGTCAATGGAAAGTTGCAAAGTCTAAGGCGTCCTGTTGAGGTTAGTCAATAGTCAAGTAATTGACTGATATAGTTTGCAATTCTAGTATTTTTCTTTGCAAGTTGTTTCTCGATTCCATACGAAACTGAACCCAAACAGTACAAATCTCTAGTGTGTGTCTATTTGGATGGACATGAATCTTATCTTGAATCCCGAGTCGTTCTAATGTCATCGAATCATGCAGGTGATTGCATTTTGCGATGAAGAGGGTGTGAGATTTCAAACTACTTTCTTAGGTAGTGGGGCTATAGCTGGTATTTTACCTGCTACGACATTGGAGATATCTGATAAAAGGTATCAACTTTGAACTTTCTGGTTATGGCTATTGTAAAGTTTCGTGTAAGAAATATATTTACTTATAGATGGCTTTCAGAAATGTATTGATAAAAGATGTTCTTAAAGAGAACTCAATAGAAGCTACAGAGGAAATGTTTTCGCAGCTCAAGTATGATCCAAAATCTGTTTGGGGTTATGTCGAGGTATAATGAGCATTTGCGCTGTTCGTTTATAGTGCTGTTTGGCTCAATAATTTCACAAACATAGCTAACCTGTTTCTTATCTGCTGCAGCTTCACATTGAGCAGGGTCCTGTGTTAGAACAAGTTGGTTTCCCACTTGGTGTCGTTAAAGGCATAGCTGGACAGACACGATTGAAAGTAAAAAAATATTTCCGACGTGTTTAAGCAATTTGAAAGTAATCTGTACACGAAAAATGAACTGAAAGATGATATTAATGATAAGCTATTTTGTGCAGGTTACGGTTAAAGGCTCACAAGGTCATGCCGGAACTGTTCCAATGTCCATGCGCCAGGATCCTATGGTGGCCGCTGCTGAACAAATTGTACTTATGGAAAGCCTCTGCAAACATCCCGAAGAATACCTTTCTTTTGACGGTCATTGCAGCGATTCATCGATAAAATCACTTTCAAGTTCACTTGTTTGTACTGTTGGTGAAATATCGACATGGCCAAGTGCTAGTAATGTCATTCCAGGCCAGGCAAGCGATGAATTTCCAAAATGTTGTTGCCCTGGTGATCTTCAAGTGGACATGTCCTTTTGTTCCTTAATTTTGAATACTATAATGATAATGCGATGATTTGTTGCAGGTTACATATACCGTGGATATACGAGCAATTGATGATCTCGGACGCGAGGCTGTTATCTATGATTTATCCAATCGGATTTACCAGATATGTGACAAGCGTTCAGTTTCCTGCCTTATCGAACACAAGGTATGTTGTGAAGTTCTTAATCCAATATATTCTTAAGCTTATGACACAAACAACTTTGTTTTGGTTTTTCACTTTGTTTTCTGAACTGTGTATCAACAATCAACTTTTCTGTGTTCCCCTCAGCATGATGCAGGTGCTGTGATTTGTGATTCTGAACTAACCTCGCAGCTGAAGTCTGCAGCTTATTCTGCACTCAAAAGAATGGAGGGTGACATTCAAGATGAAGTGCCAACATTAATGAGTGGAGCAGGGCACGATGCCATGGCAATGTCTCGCTTAACAAAGGTTTCACATCCTTTTCTTCTATTTTCTGTATATAAGTTTACTTCGAGCCTTACTGTTATTATATCAGTTGTTATGTTAGTATTTTCCGTTCATCTGTAGAATATGACAATGAATGAGGCTTTAAACAGGTGGGAATGCTATTTGTGCGCTGTCGCGGAGGCATAAGTCACTCTCCACAAGAGGACGTGTTAGACGACGATATTTGGGCGGCCGGTTTAGCAACACTATCATTTCTGGAAAATCTATGATGACCAAGTAAACTAAAAATATGTATATGTTGTGTTTGTAGCATGTAAATATAGGTTAGTTTATTGAGCTCATTCATGATTCAACTTATGTGTCTTTGTTATAGTTGTGTTATTAAATTATCCTCATGTCAAGAGGAGGCCTCTGAATTTGTAACAATTGAAGTTGTTGCAAATTTTGTTGTGAAAAAACAATTCTTCCATGACCATACTTGAGTGGTCAAAGTTTTCAAATGTACTTGATAAATTGAAGAAGGAATATAAAGGCCAATTTATTCATACTTACATTTGTCAAAGTAGCATGTATATGTCAAAAGTGTAATGTAATTATTGGTAAGGGGTATTTGAATTTGAATATATAGTTTAATCAAGGGTTTGTTTAATAACTGCTAATGGAAAGTGTTATTTTCATTTTAGACTGACATGTTTAATTTTTGTTCTGTTGTGACTCTAAATTTGTAGATATCAAAGATATAAAGATCATTGCTCCCTCTAACAAGCTTAATGAATTGCTACCTCCAACTCTTAGAACCCTTGATTAACCCTTGATTGAGACAATAAAGATATGACCTTTCTTAAAAATTCCTGGACTAATCTTCTTAGAACCAGACAGTGATGATTTGGAAACTCACATAAAACAATAATACACCAGACACCTTCCAATCAACTATAAACCCTGGTGAACTTTCACAAGGGTCACTCCAAAGAAGAAAGCCAAAACTTTGGCTCATAAATTGACTTATAGCACTAGGTTAAAATTTGTTTTTACAACTAAAAAGTATGAAATGCATTTTTTTTTGGAATGTATTACAATCTTTCCTTTAAATGGCTTAACAGAATGTGGATGAAAATATTTGCTACCAATACTAGACCATACCTCCTTCCTAATATTTGGTGCCTTTGCGCCAAACACTTAAACTGTTCATATGCTTCCAAGTATTCATCTCATCATTTATAAGATTGCTTCTTTGAAGGTATTTGGTTCATAATACCACAACCCTTCAGCCACATTTTAAGCATAACATATAAGATTAGTATAATCGTACCTTTGAGGTCGTATAATCTTTTTCCTACATCTCGGAAGTGATAATTAGGAAACATTATATGTTTCCCTTTAATAGTATTGGAAATGGGAGTCTTAACTACCTCCTCTTCTTTAGTCTCACTAGAAGGAATCTCTATATTAAACTATATACTTTCCACCATAGTTTCTGATTCTTTAATATTCAGGTCATTGTACTTCATCCCCATATGAGTTTCATCAAAAGTAATTTATCTGCTTATGATAAATTTTGATCCTCTAGGATCCATCTTTCACAATTTACAACTCTTCAGGATAACCAATGAAGACACACTTCATATCCCTAACATCAAGTTTGTCTTGTTTGATATGAGATAATATCAAAGCTCTAAAAATTCTTCAAATTTGAATAGTCCATCGGTTTACTACTTCAAACTTCCATATGTTTCTTGAAGTTTATTCTTTGGATGAACATCTGTTAATCAAGTAAATTGTTGTAGCAACAACTTCACCCGAGAAACTCTTTGGTAACCCAACTACCAACAACATACACCTTCTCTCGCCAAAATAGTTATATTCATGTTTTCTGCTAAGTTATTTTGTTGAGGCATGCTAACGACGGTTCTATGACTCTTGATACCATGTTTCCAAAAAAAAAAACATTAAAATGCTCCAAAAAGAATTCAAATCATTCTCAATTCTTAATACATTCAATTTAATTTCCTATTCACTAAATTTTTTAAAGGTGTCACTTTCACCTTTTCGAATATACACTCGTACTCTTTTAGATAAGTCATCAATAATATAAAGGAAATATAATACATCTATGTGAGTTGCCACCCTTAGATGTGAGTTGCCACCTTTGTCGGACCCATAAATATGAGTGAACATACTCAAAATGTCTACTAGAACTATGCACACTACTATTAAACTATATCTTGTGTTGTTTGTCTAGAATGCAATTACCACAAACTTAGTTTATTTAATTTTTCACTCCTTATCAAACCTCGTTAGCAAGTTCAACTAAACATTTTTCACGCTTTAAACTCAAATTTCACAACTTAGATTTATCAAGAAGACCATATTTATGCATGACCATATTTATAACTACTAAAACTTTTATGGGTCCAAGATATGACCCATTAACAAACGGATCCACAAATAAAATACCAAAATATTTTATTTTTTCTTTTTCTTTTCAATCCTTCGATTTTCTCTGTAAGGTAGGTGATCATGGATTTCGTATTTAATACATGCGAGAGAGATATACTCGGTGAGCTTAAACTTTCGGTCGGATGTCGAGTTGGAGGAGGAGACATTTGCGACATACTAATTGATGTTTTATTTATGACATTTGAGGCATTTTCAGTTTGTGTAAAATATAACATAAGAACACCTTAATTTATAGAAGCCATAGATCAATATGGACCACTCAAAAACTGGCATGTTGATTCTTGAGATATATCTCCAGTTCCACACCCTATTATCTTGTTTCGAAGATGCATTTCCGGAACCTCTCATAAACAGGTTTGAAAATAGAACCCCTTTAAAACAAAACCTTTTCTTTTTTACTAAAGAACAAATGTTGTTATGGAGAAGATAAAAAATGCATTAAGACACAATATGAACAAATGTGGAATATATTACACTTCATTAATATTGAGACATAATTACACACACTTATTTGTTTGGCTAAACAAGAAATTAAAACGAATAGAAACATATGTTGCTAGAAAAATCTATGGGTGATACCCTTTTGACTTTTATGCATTTGATTTTGTTTCAATGTTGCTCAATTTCTCGAACTCTTGCGTCCTTTTTATAAAATGATCCGACCAAGTCTCGGTTTTTGTTGTTTAATGAGTCGTCCACTCCAGTGATGTAAGTGGTATAGGGCATCCTAGTTTCAAGTAAACTTGAATAAAATGACATGATTTTGAAAGCCACTCAATACACATAATACGATCATTTGGATTTCGAGGTGGGGCGATGCGCAGTTGGAAAAAGTTTTCCGAAAAATCATATCGTATTAGATTAACACACACTCTATCATACACACATTCTATTAGGTGACCCATTTCAGGGAAGCAAGTCCATTTTTTCGGTGTCGGACTGCTAAGGAAAGGAACAAAAGACTTAAAAAATTCATCGAATTTTTTTCTTTCTGTACAATCGTGTGTATGATTCTTTATGCATCGTCAACTCTTGGATAAGTTGAATGTATGATTATCTTCTCATTTATCGAGTAAAGTCAAAACTGTTTGATAATCTTAATTACCATCCCCTACAACATTGATGATCTACTCAATGTATTTGTGCATAAAAACGGGCATCTCGTCAATGAATGCAATTTTTTGTTGAGGCGGCGTAGTAGGTGGTTTGCTAATGCGAGCTCCTTTGATAATACGTTTTGATATTTTGGAGTTGGTGAGCCAGGAAACCTTTGTCAACATGTTCAAAATATAAAGAAGATCGTGTAGTAGAATTGTCATTCAATGTAGGCTTGATTTTTATTGGAGCAATTTTTTTTAACTGATTGAGGGGGTGGTTTCAAATTTGTGGTTTCCAGAAAGGAAATCTTCCTTAATTGTTCTTTGATGTGGAGTTTCGGGTTGTCATCAACTTTCAAAAATATCTCTTGTATCAGTTTCCATTCGGTCAAAATAGAGATATTTGATTTACCGTCTTTCGTGACACTATCATCATTAAACCTAAGCCTCTTCTAATGAGTGCAAACATCATCAATTCTTATCGGGCTACCAAGTTTCACCTTTTTTGCAATAACACAAGCACATTAGAGATAATATGTTTTCACAATTGTGCATCCACACTTTGTGCTATCGGAGCCTATATTATCATCTCGTTTAGCCTCGTGAAAAATATAATTCAAACTCGCTCGAGATATGTTGTCGACCAACTTAGAATAAAGATTGTTGTCCTTAAATTTGTGTTCAAAAACTGCGATTCTCCGACAAAATGATGTTTGTATCTCATTATGCTGGTTTTATATCATTTGGTTCACTGAGTCCCAATCTTTACACAAATTTCCCTTACTATTTCCCAACCATTTTTTCAAAGTAGCATTGGCAGACTCAACTTTGTTAGTTGTTGCATTTCCAAGGTGTTTAACCTTATCGGTCCAAGCACAAACAATTTTCTATTTCACTTGGTCAAGAATTGTGCTTTTAACATATTTCAACAAATCAGGATACTTTTCACACACTTTCCTGAAATGCATAACGAAATCGACATATAGTTCATTTGTGGAAGAATTTACTATATGATTCCATGCATCCATTATTTTTTCCACAACCACACCCACCTTCACCATTTTTCCATCTTTGGACTCTATTTATTTTGTCTCTACCGCAGGTTTAACCCGAATTCTCACATTATTTGTTATGTGATACCTACAAAGTAATGCATTAGAAGTAAGAAATACTTTTGCAATCGAATTCATCAAAGCAGTATCACGGTCGATAACAATCCCTTTAGGCATCTTACCTTGATTTTTCAACAGTGTTTGACACACCTCTAAGGTCCAAGTAACATTCTCCTATTTTTCACTTCTAGAAATGCAAACTCAATAGAATATGTCTTCTTAGTTAAGGTTACACCAACCATCTCCAATAATGGAGTTCTATACTTGTTGGTCTTATAGGTTGAATCAAGTATGAGCACAGTAGGAAACATGTTAAACAACTTTATGGAATCAGGATGAGTCCAAAATATATCTCTAACAATAACTTCATCCTCGCACGTTTGATACCTAGACATGTAATTGTTATCATCCAACTGTTTAAAGATTTGGTGCATTTCAATTCTATCCCCCATAAGCGTCTTGTTAGTTTAGTACCGAATATTATAAACTTGCTTGATATTTGATATATTTTCGGGTCGTATATTTTTTTGGTTGAACCAAATTCAATGTCATGTCAGCAATACATTCCTTCTCTTTCGGTATGAGCCGACACACACTAGGATGGCAGGCTAATTTTCACACAAATCATGGTTATGCAAACCACATATCACATTAAATCTCTAGTTTTTGTTTGTCAACATGTAATCACAAACCTTAAACGAACACTCACATTTTCTAGAACTAGTGTCATCTCTTTTAAAATTCCAGAGAGGAGTTCTATATTTCCCGCTTCTTTCGCACGTCATTGTCACAAAAGTGCATCTTATATTCGAACCATTATTAGACCTTCCGATAACCACACCAAATCCAAGTTTGGAGGCCTCCATACGAATCCATTGAAGCATTTGATCATGAGATTCAAACTCTTACTCGTTTTTAAATTGATTGCCAACATCTACCGTCTTTACAACAACACCTTTGACATTCGGAGAAACAACTTGTTTGGGGAAAACATCGGGGTGCACTATATCTAGTGAAAACAATTACCATATAACAGTATATAAGCGCCACTGCTGAAAACAAAACTGAAAAATAGACATAGACTGTTACTGGAAATGCATTTCTGGAAAAGTTCATACCCGTTCCGAATATACATTTCCTAAAAATGTTTGTTTTTCAGACAAAAAACAGATTTAATGTGAGCTGCAACGTGAAATAAATAATTCTTACTTGAAATTCTAACTTCTTTTGCTCCCATTTGATGTGATGAACCACACGATTGAAGAGTTGGAGTGAAAAAGTGGATTGAAAATGGAAGAGTTTTTTGTGAGGGTTTGTAGCAAAATACAACAATGATTGTGTGATCATGAAGTTGTATTTTTTATCAGATTATTTTGGAGATATATTTTCGAAAATATCTTATATGTAAAGGTGACAAGATATTTTAAAATTTCGCCTAAACTTCTAAAGATACATCTCTGAAATTTTCATTGAACTGATCAATTATGAATATATTTCTTAAAACACTATGAAAATACATATAAAAAAAAATCAACTTATAGTAGAACACCCATCTTAATGATTTATATTTAATATATATTAGGATGCATCAGTATCTCCAAAAATTAAAAACATTTGTTTTCATGGTGCCTAAAAATCAAATAAAATACTTTAAGAAAATTTCTAACATTTGTATAGACTACAATGTTATGGTTAATAGTATATTTTACCCTATCTATACCACATTATGTAACTTCCAAAGACATTCAATTAATCAAACTATTTACACACTGTACGGTCCTTATAAATATTTTTAAACTATTTCTTTTAATTAAGTAGTAGTTCATCCGTACTTTATTTTCTTTGATATACTTAAAAAACCTATATAACAAATAAAATTAAAAAAAAGGTACTCCACACTATTATAGGAAGTGACGTTACTCCTGGATCATGGTTTTTAGGTCCTAGCAAACGGTATTCGATATTAACAACGTTGGTTGTTACTCCACCAAACAAACAATACCTGACGCTGTTTCGTAGCCAAATACCACTTGATATCGTGACCACCGTTTTTTCCAATCCACCGTCACCTTTTTCAATTTTACTTTATATCTTTCCACTTTTTTAGTTTGTATTAAACATGTTTTTATGTTTCTATAAATCAGATTTTCTAAGTCTAATTCTTACTTAATTTTGTAGGACAACCTTTAAATCTTAAATAAATAATCCACATGCATGCACGGATACTCCGAAAAGCTAGATAGATTTCTATTTTAAAAAGCAAGAATATCTCTTAAACAAACAAATATGTTATTGTCTTTATATGTGAGGATGATTGACCCACCCACATACTAAACAAAAAAAATATCTCTTAAAAGTTAATATTTTTAAAAGATTAAATTTTACTCTAATTATTTGTAAGTATCATATTATCTACCAATTATTTATTGGGTGGGTTATTTTGCAACAATATTGTTATGGACGGCCCCCGCATCAGGACGGTCAAATAATTCAATGTCAAAGGGATTTATTGACTTTATGTTCCTCAACCGAGGAGGTCGCACGACCAAGATTATCTGTGGTCGGACTCCTCTGCTCCTTTCAGACTTTTGTCTGACACCTAGAGAAAGTCATCTAGATTCAGTCAAAGACAATTCTTGCTCGGATAATATTTTGCCCGATTGGCACCACATCCGAGCAGGTCTATTCATCCCAACGACTAGTTTTTTGTAGTTATCTATTTTTGGGGATCCACGATCCATACCTAAAATAGAGACCAATAGTCAAGCGCTTGAGGCATTATATAAACCCTCTCACATGAGAGGACTAGGTATCTAATATTCACTCTAACAACACACTTTCTCGTACTTGCTCATTCTTCTGCCCTTTCTTACTTTGGCATCAGAGTGTCTTGTAGGTACAACCATTTCTCTCCTCGACGCCTGAACATCATCACCAACGTTTGTGGTCCACCTCAGATTTTGATCTCCAAGAACGATCAATGGCGTCGTTTGTGGGAAACTTGTTTTCCCGTCTTTCATCCCCGAATCATAAAGACTAAAGCACCTCAATCGAAACTCTCGATATGGCTAACCATGACGATGTCGTTGATGCTCGGATTGTTACCAACATCCCCGTTAAGCGGAGGGAAAACGAAGAAATCAATCCCCCACTCGGGGAGCCCAACCGTTTCCAGCAAGACGCACTCACCGTCTCGCCGACACCTGAATCAATTCTCGATCCAGAGATCACTCCAGTTGATCTTCCTCTCACTACGCCAAAAATGAATTTACTAGCGCACCTTAGACAATGCTTTTTTGCAAAAGTGTTGCTATAAGTTAAATAAAAAATAAAACACGGAAACTGTTTATGAAAAAGAGTAAAAGCGCTGCTAAAAGGCCTACCTTAGACATCGCTTTTTGAAAAGCGCTGGTAAAGGACAACATTAGCCAGTACTTCTGGAAAGCGTTGCTAAAGGCATATATTAGACAACGTTTTTCTCAAAAGCGCTATCTAGAGTCATATAATTTTTTTAAAAAAAAATCTCAAAAGCGTCTTTAAAGGCTCATATTAGCCAACACTTTTCAAAAGCGTTGCTAAAGGCCTATATTAGCAAAAGTTTTTCTCAAAAGCATTGTCTTAAGGTCTTATTTAAAATAAAATATTGAATAATATCAATATTTTGTTGTTCATATTCTTTTCTTTCTCTCTCTGCTGCGATTGCGAACGAACGAACGAACGAACACCTCTCGTCACCGTCCTCCACTGTCTCGGTTACAGTCTCGTCGTCGTCCTTCTTCCATTGTCCTTCACCGTCATCCATCATACTCCACCGTTCTCCACCATTTCGGTAAGATTTCTTCTTTTTCCGTTAGGTTTAAGTGGTTTCCTTCTTTTGCTATTAGACAAATTTTGAAAATATAGGATAAATTGAGAAACTGTTTGATAGGGTAGTTAGGGCACATTTACATCTTTAGTTTCGTTATGGCAGTTAGGGCACAATTAACTTCTAAGTGTAATTGGATGATTCACATTGTTAGAAGTTCTGTTAGGATGTTGAGGCTAATTCAGTTAGTGAGGTCATTGTTTAGTTAGTTGAATTGGAAATTGGCTTGAGTTCAGTTCAAATGTAGCTGTTAGAAGAAGTAGATGTTGTGATTAATTGGAGAATTAGGAAAAATTAGTTAAACATTTTGAGTTAGATAGTTTAAAAAAGTTAATGAAGTTAGTTAACAGTTTGTACTGAAATTTAGTGTTGAGCTTGGTTAGTGTAATTGGTTAACGAAATTATAGTTAAGTGACTCTGTTGAAACAATCAAAATTTTTGTTGGTTTGAAGTGAAAACAATTAGGTTATTTTTTAGTTAGTGTAATTGACATTCTATTAGAAATATTTCGAAATTGAAATTACAGTTAGTTAGTTTGGGTTAGATAGTTAGTGAAATGTAGAACTTGATGGTTAATTGTTGTAGTTAGCATTATGATTAATTATAAATATCTATTTGTTAATGATGTTTATAACGTTCAGATTAATAAGAATTAACTAGTTAATTGTTAGGGATGTGTTAACGAGTTAGATGAATTGGATGTGAACAAGAATCAACTATGTTAGTTTGGAATCAATTGAAGCATTATATGAAATTAGTTAAAGTTAGGTTGACAGTTAGTGAAATTCTTGTATGACAGACTCAGGAGTCGAATATGATGTTGAGACATCTTATCTGTTACTTAAACATGGTAAGGCATACACAGCAGCACATTTAAAATTCTGATAAATCAGATTCAAACGTTCTTCAAGATGTTGTGACATCTAATATGACTTTAAGTTCAGGTACTGCATAATAACAGAAAACATAAAAGCTATAAAGAACACAACAAACTTATTAACCCAGTTCAATCAAATCAATCTACTCTGGGGGCTATCAAGCCAGGAAGGAAATCTACTATGTAGTATCAATTCAAAGACTTCTCAGCAAACACCTACAATTTAGAATCTTCTCACTTAATCACTACTTGTGCAAGTTCTACTTATGAACTCCTAAACATGAGAAACTCATCCTCACTTCCAATCACCTCAGTGATGTCTCACAGTCCTCAACAACCAGTTGATGTTATTGACGACTTGTTACCTACCAATAATTCACAAACAGAAGCTACACTTCTATTACAAACAACTTAACCTTGCTTAGCAGCTTTAGTTAAGTACAATACTTCTCTTGCTTACAAGCTTAAAGAATCACAAGTGAAGCAGCCACAACAGGGTTCCTTGTTGTGCATGGCTGCCACAAGAACACAACCCTAATGATGTTTACATTTTCGTTGGTTGGTTGTTACTAAACTAGGTTACAAGGTTTCTTTTATAACCTATTCCCAACTGGATTTGGGCCTAAACAATCACAGTAATAACTGCTACAAATATGCAGAAAAATCTGCTTACAAATATACAAAAAGATCTTTAAATCTAAAAACTCCTAAATTATCTCTAAATATAGAAACTATATATTTTTCAATATTTGTCTTCAATTTAAATTGAGTCTTCAAGATCTTATTCAATCAGCGCCATTGGATTGATTTAAATCTTCAATATAACTATTTCTGTTGAAACCAAAACCGAAACTTCAATCCATCTTCAGCAGTTCATGATGTCGAATGAATTGTCTTGACATCTTCTTTGACATGTTGTTCTAGATGTTGAAACATTTCAACACAACATGTTTGGACGCACACAAAAGGATTCTTTGCTTTATATATATATATATATATATATATATATATATATATATATATATATTCTTTATTTGCAAAGATCTTGTACATACATTGCTGCTATATTTGTTTTACAAAATTAATGTCAATTTACAGAACTTACAATCTCCCCCTTTAGCAAATTTTGGCTGAAACAAATATATAAAATAATACACAAAAAAACAACAACAAAAAGATTACATAGCATGACTGAAAAAACAACAATAAAAACAGATTCTCCACTAAGTCAGAGCAAGTTGTTTGACATCTTCATCAACATTCGCAATCAAAAAACCATTCACTTATTCTTTTAGTGGAGACATCAACAATGGTCAAGGAGTATAAAGTCCTGAAGTCTTGGCCGAACTAATCCATTAAGACCTCTCTCCATTCAGGTTCTACAGAACCCTTCCCCTTAACATGTTGAACATACTCCGTCTAGGTGACTAATGGTGACATAAGAGAACATCCTGTTTTTCCCTTATGTAACTCAGAACACAAGTCACAATTGTGTTTAACAACCCAGGACACAAGTCACAAAGACTAACATACGACATCCACCTTGACATCCTGGTAACCACCACACAAAATAGATGCAACTGTTGTGACAACAGCTCTGAGTATAACATTTGTACACACTCTTTCTCCCCCTTTTTAGCCAAAACTTGGAAAATATAGCCCTCACAGCACCATACCCGCGAATTATTCATCCAAGCTCTAAAGAACCTCATTAGAAGAAAAGATGAAAACAAGAAAACTCACATGTTGGAAGAGGAGGGAATGCGCTTCTATAAATAGGGAGCCAAGGCATAGAAAGTAATGTCCTATCCTTGAAAAAGAAGCATTTTTGTTCCAAGATCTTTATGATAGGAGCAAAAACTTATGCACCATTCATTGTGAAACAAAAACTGATCTTGACTAGCTGACTTGTTCTCTCAAAACAAATGGCCCAATAACGAACACGCAAGAAAACCCAGTGTTTCACATTTTTTTGCCAGCGCCATCCACACATACTCAAAAAGAGAACAATACACACATGTCTTGAGACATGTTCTGACATCCAACGATATATTGTCTGCTAGCAGTGCAACAATATGGTTCACAACACCTAAAGAATCCAACATAAACTGCAGAGAGCAGCTTTATACAATATAGCCTTATGGACTCCTAGGATACTCCTTATCTGGATCATAAGGACATGCACACCACAACCACTAAGTAATAAGAATTAATCAGGAAAAAATACTTAGTAGCACATGTCACAACATGTTGTGTAACATCACATAACCTGGTTAATATATTACTCCCCCTTAACTTCACAAAATAAGTTATACAGAATTGTAACAAACTCACCCTGTCTATGATACTCCATGCTTCTCTGCACTATGATGAAAGGAAAACATAAGACGCATCTTCATGTCTTCAAGAGCTCACCCTCTGTTTAATTTCCAATTGAACACATTCACTTCTAGTACCAAAACACACCTAATCCCTTCTTGGTTTGTAGTTACCACGGACTACACTAGTTGAACATCTTCCGCACACTGGTTCTTGACACAACATTGGCCCAACATAATATTTTTACAGTACTTTGGCCATACAATCCAGATAAAACACATTCAAACTAATTCAGAAATTAGAAAGAATGTCCATAAACATACTTCCAAGCAATCAATACCTGATCTACTTCAGTCTATTTATACATGTTTCTTCCAATGTAGCCCATCTACCTCATCATTCTCCCTTATGATTAGGTAGGATAAGAATAGAAACCATGTAGATAACCACCCAAGATAATGTACTAACACTTAGTTAGAACATTTTCCACACACTAAGATCTTATCACTATGATCCTAGATTTGCTCCACCAACTGGACTTACTATAGCATAGTAATCCAAGAACTGAAAATCTTCAACTTCACTGTGCCACCAGCTAGAATCAGAAACCCAGAAAACCACCTTCAAGAAGAACAAATATCCTTGAGTCTTCAACTCATCACTCTTCTACCTAAGAGCAATTTGTTCCAAGACAATCCTCAAGAATAACCAGTTGCCACACTCTGATTATCTTGATTCTTCGAATCCACTGTAGTGATCAACCAATTGTCACACTTTGATCACCTCCTTTATGAATCCTCATATGAAAAAGCCAATTGCCACACTTGTCTTCTTCACGTTTATCAGAAATCTTCCAAAGATATCCTGACCAGTAAAGTTGATCTTTACCAAGCTGTCAAGATAACATGCCTTATGAAGCATTCAATCCATGTAGATCATTCTATCTTAAATTGATGTTCCACTTCACCAACTAGATTCTGATGTTGAACTAGATGTTTGAACATTTTTAGTCCACATCCAGATGTTAAATTCAGCTCCTTCTTCTGCCACTTGAAAGAACCTCCCTCCTTTACAGAACAAGAGTTTCATGCTCTCATAGACTTGACTTATTTACCAAGTTTGAGTAGACAACCTCCATCATGTTGAATTTGCAGAAAATTCTACCAATATCACATATTAGTGAGAAACTTCCACCATTTTCTCCAAAGTCTTAAAACCTGCCACTGTCTGAATCTTCAGAAGGAATAGTTCAGAACTATACCTTGAAGTAATACCAAGGATGACATTTCTCCATGAGTAAAGAAATCTTCACAAAGTATTGATGATTTATCAATAATAACTTCATGATTATAAACACCTTCCTTATCAAGGGAAGAAAAAAATTCCAGCTGCATCCACCAAAACTGTTTGCACTCTTGCACCAAAACAACACAAATGGCACTACTTAACTCCCCCTTTCATGAACAACCAAAGCTCCTTTTTGAAGATGAACATTAGTTACTCATAATACTTTCTGAATCATAAGATTCAGACTGCAAATATGCATACTTTCTAGATAAATACTAAGTCTCCTGTCTAAGTATCCACCTTTATGCATTATAAAACAATAGACAAATACCAAGTCTCCCGTCAAGGTATTTACTAATGGTCAGATAAGATTACCTCCTCACACAAGGTTGAACATGTAATCTGACTTCTTCTTCTGCAGAAATCTGATACTTTCTGAGATGATGTTCTAACATTTGTTCAGACATCATCAGTATCAGTCATATAACCCTTCATAACAAACATATGCAGGGGCACAAGTGAATCAACCATCAACAGTTGACTAGGCTTCCAAAATACAGACATAAGCAGCAGCTGGGACACTCCAACAGACTTCTCCTTCAGGTCTAGTAATCAGAATGAATTGAGATGTACTCACACACAATATAGCTATTGATCAGCTATATCCACATGAGTCAACTCCATCAGTTGACACAGCTTGACCTTCATGTACAAGGATTCTCTCTGAAATAATCCCTCTTGAAGCTTAGGTACTTCACTAGTGCAGCAAGGACCAGAAATAAATTGTCCTCAAGAGAAAACACATGTTGATCACTCCTTAATCAACACTCATAGCTAAGAGAAGTTCCATGGCTAGAACTTTCTTAGACACACCATACAAATGCATCCTCTTCCAGATCTGGAGAAGGTTCCAAACACTTGTGAAATAAACATAGTAGTTTAGCACCCAAGCATCTATATAGCCATTCCTTGGACAACTGAATCATGCCTAATTCTGATGTGATGTTCTATCATGGGATAAGACATCATTCCAAGGATCACAAAGAGATCTACAGATAAAAGATAGGTCTGTTAACAACAGTCTTCAGATCTCCAAACAACCATTTCTCTTTACAGTGCCTTGGGTGGACTTGAAAAAGAGTCTTCAAGTATCATCAGCACAGTTGACAGAAGCAACTAGACATATACCCCTAACACCATAGGATATATCTCCAGAGAAGAGCAACCTTCTCACACAAAGGAGTTATCAGATAGATAAGCAACGGATAACAAACTCCTTAATATCTTCAAGTGTCACAAATTAGCCCTAGAAATTATCTCCAGGTGACACCAGCAACCACAGGTTTGAAAATAAATCAAACCTATCACAATAGCAGCACAAAACCCATGCTACCACAAATCCATCATCCACTTCTAGGGACCATTCACACATCTAAACAGCTTTTATGTAGAACCCTTGTACCTTGACCATGAACCATAAAGTATCCCCCTTGGATCTCATCCAGAAACAGACTAGGATGCCTGCTCTGGTACCAATTGAAATTCTGATATGACAGACTCAGATGTAGAATATGATGTTGAGACATCTTATCTGTTACTTAAACATGGTAAGGCATACACAACAACATATTTAAAATTCTGATAAATCAGATTCCATTCTTCAAGATGTTGTGACATCTAATATGACATTAAGTTCAGGTACTGCATAATAACAGAGAACATAAAAGATATAAAGAACACGACAGAATTGTTAACCCAATTCGGTCAAATCAATCTACTCTGGGGGCTACCAAGCCAGGAAGGAAATCCACTATGTAGTATCAATTCAAAGACTTCTCAGGAAACACCTACAGTTTACAGTCTTCTCACTTAATCATTACTTGTGCAACTTCTACTTAGGAACTCCTAAACGTGAGAAACTCATCCTCACTTTCAATCACCTCAGTGATGTCTCACAGTCATCAACAATCAGTTGTTGTTATTGACGGATTGTTACCTACCAAAAATTCACAAACAGAAGCTACACTTCCATTACAAACAACTTAACCTTGCTCAGCAGCTTCAGTTAAGTACAATACTTCTCTTGCTTACAAGCTTCGAGAATCACAAGTGAAACAACCACAACAGGGTTCCTTGTTGCACACGGCTGCCACAAGAACACAACCCTAATGATGTTTACATTGTCGTTGGTTGGTTGTTACTAAACTAGGTTACAAGGTTTCTGTTATAACCTATTCCCAACCGGATTTGGGCCTAAACAATCACAGCAATAACTGCTACAAATATGCAGAAAAATATGCTTACAAATATAAAAAAATATCTTTAAATCTAAAAAATCCTAAAATATCTCTAAATATATAAACTCTATATTTTTCAATATTTGTCTTCAATTTAAATTGAGTCTTCAAGATCTTCTACAATCAGCGCCATTGGATTGATTTAAATCTTCAATATACTTTTTTCTGTTGAAACCAAAACAGAAACTTCAATCCATCTTCAGTAGTTCATGATGTCGAATAAACTGTCTTGACATCTTCTTCGACATGTTGTATCAATTCAAATACTTCTCAACAAACACCTACATTTTACATTCTTCTCACTTAATCACTACTTGTGCAACTTCTACTTAGGAACTCCTAAACATGAGAAACTCATTCTCACTTCCAATCACCTCAGTGATGTCTCACAGTCCTTAACAGTCAGTTGTTGTTATTGATGGATTGTTACCTACCAACAATTCACAAACATAAGCTACACTTCCATTACAAACAACTTATCCTTTCTTAGCAACTTCAGTTAAGTACAATACTTCTCTTGCTTACAAGCTTCGAGAATCACAAGTGAAACAACCATAACAGGGTTCCTTGTTGTGCATGACTGCCACAAGAACACAACCCTAATGATGTTTACATTGTCATTGGTTGGTTATTACTAAACTAGGTTACAAGGTTTCTTTTATAACCTATTCCCAACTGGATTTGGGCCTAAACAATCACAACAATAGCTGCTACAAATATGCAGAAAAATCTGCTTACAAATATACAAAAAGATCTTTAAATCTAAAAACACTTAAAATATCTCTAAATATAGAAACTCTATATTTTTCAATATTTTTCTTCAATTTAAATTGAGTCTTCAAGATCTTCTACAATCAGCGCCATTGGATTGATTTAAATCTTAATATAATTTTTTCTGTTGAAACCAAAACAAAAACTTCAATCCATCTTCAGTAGTTCATGATGTTGAATGAACTGTCTTGACATCTTCTTCGACATGTTGTTCCAGATGTTGAAACATTTCAACATAACATGTTTGGACGCACACAAAAGGATTCTTTGCTTTATATATATTCTTTATTTACAAAGATCATGTACATACATTGCTGCTATATTTGTTTTACAAAATTAATGCCAATTTACAGAACTTACAATTAGAACTAGGGATTGTCATGAAATTCATTAAATGTGATGGATAGTGAACTGAAATTATCTTGTTATGTTATGTTAGTGGCTATTCTGATGGTTAGTGATAGAAATATTAATTGGAGTTTGTTTGTGAACTAATGAGAAGAGTTAATATTGATTGCTTAAACACCGTTTCACAAATTTGGTTTTGATTTCATCAATCATGTTGAATCCTCTAGCTGAATAATTGGTAGCTGATGTTGTTTTGAAGTTGATATTGATTGCTTTCAATTGTGATTGTTCTTTTCAGATTGTTGTTTGAGGAGAATTTATTTTAAACCAAGTGCTACTACGAGAAAGGTATTTTATTCTTGCACTCAAATCTTCATATGGTAGACGATACGTGAAATAAAAGTTTGTATTAATCTTTTTTATGTGACGCAAAAGTTTTTTTCTTAGGAAAATATTCTTTTATGTTCTTTTGAAATAGTTGCATGAATAATTATAGTAGTGTTTTTGTCTAAAGAGTGTGAGAATGGGGTAGTGGAATTCGTTAAGTTTGATGTTCAGTACGTTAAAGACCCCAATCGAATAAAATGTCCTTGCTTGGGTTGTTGTTATATGGGTAAGGTTGACGCAGATGGATTGAAATCGCATTTGCTGATGCATGGAATTGATCGAAGTTATAAGTGTTGGATATTTCATGGTGAGAAAATTAAAGATAATGTTGAACCGAGGGGGGAAAGTAATACGATCTATGCTTCAGATGACAAAGACATGGAAACATACGATTGTGATCGAGTCAAAGAGATTGCAGAAGCACTTGAAGAAGATATTCATGATTGTCCCAAAATGTTTTAGAGGTTGGTAAGCGATACAGAGAAACCGTTGTATAAAGGTTGCACTAAATTCACAAGACTGTCTGCGGTATTAAAGTTGTACAACTTAAAGGTAGGCAATGAATGGTCGGATAAAAGTTTCACAAAGTAGTTGGCCCTTATGAGAGAAATGCTACCGGAGGATAATGTTCTTCCTAATCGAACCTATGAGGCCAAAAAATGTTGTGCTCTATTGGCATAAGCTATGATAAGATATACTTTGTGTTGCTTGTTTTCTCCCCCTAGTATTGAGAAAATTAATTTATAAATTGATAATTAGGCCACTGGATTTCAAACAAGTGTCTGATTGTTTTACCAAGATAAAACCTCAAATACAAGATTCATATAAAATGCATTTTCTCAACATTATTTCAAAACTCATCTTAGCGTACTATATTGGAGTAATTGAATAATCACAACATATCCAAAAGTTTACTTAGATGCGAAGTATTAGATTATGAACCTATAATAATTTTTAAGTTAAGGGGAGAATTATCATGTACTAACTTTTTGACTTAATACAAATAAATATCTTAATACTATACTTTGTATGTTTCAAATATCTAATTTAGAATGATGATCTCACAAGTATAAACTATATAACTAACTTTAGACGTCTAAGGAATGGATCTTCAAGTCCATTTTTTTATGAGCATCTCCTTCAAGATGTTCAATATTAATTTTAGTAATATATGTGATAATTATTAAGAAATTTATGAAAAATCCAGAAAATAAGATCTTAGTCGAATTAGTTAAGACAATAATTTCACAAACTTCTAGCTGTGAATAGACATATGCACGATCTTTAAGTCGATGTAACAATTAATGTAATAAAACTCAATTTCTCAAAATTTCCTTTAGAAACACACAAATTTTATTGGATTGAAGAAACTTCTGGTTCTTCAAAACTAGTTCTCACATCATAATACACTTGGGACGACCCAACCAATTTTATTGGATTGAAGAAACTTAATTCTGATTTATAAACATCTGATTTATCATAATACATATGATTGTATTCTTCTAATTTGTTTCAATATCTAGTAAATATAAAATAATTTGCATAAATATATATTTTTCAATCTTAATAAATTTATAATTATTAATATTATTCATGCAATCCTTATGTGATTGTCAAATTTTCTAGGCAAAATACCCAAAATAGTCCCTTAACTCCATCACTGGGTCCAATTTGATCCCTTATCTCTAAAAAGTGACAAAAAGGTCCTTTAATTTTTTAAATTGTACCAAATAGATCCTTTCCGTCCACCACCCCCAAACAGACGTTAACTTTGTCATATGTGGCAACTGACATGGCATTTGAAGTCTTCTTTCTCCTTTAAACTGAGATTGTTCATCCCTAATTAGTGTCATGCTTTTCTAGGGTTGCTGAAAAATTTCCCTTCATCCCCAAATTGATTCAAGCAAAAGCATAGGGTTTGTGGATTTGAGATGGTCACAAACATGAAATCCAGTGGGTCGACGCCGACGCTAGTGATGAAATAAAAACACGGTTATGGTGTGTTTTCTTCGAAGGAAGAATCGGATGTCAACACAAGCACAACTTGGAAACCTATATGTCACTGTGGGGATTTAGTTGTTCTTCGTATGGCCACAACATTCAAGAACTATGGGAAACATTTTTGGGGATGTCCTAATTTTAAGGTATGGCATATGTATGTTTGTTTAAAACAATAAATGTATGTGTGTTTAAAAAAGGTTGATGTTGAAGATGGTATTTTGCAGGGATCAAGCAATGCTAGTTGTGGGTACTTTGGATGGTATTTTGGAAGATATTGGAGATGAGAAGAAGCAATATTTGATGGATAGAATTGAGAAGCTCTCAAAGTCAGTGGCAAAGGCTCACGTGACTATTGAAGAATATGGGAAACAAATAAGCAATATGGAAAAAGACATGAAAAAGCTCATGAAGTTGATAAAATTCTGGAAATTGATGTTGTTCATAGGCCTTGTTGTAGTTGTTTTTAGAATGCTTTAGGATGTTGTTGAATCAATTTGTTCTCACTGTTTTTAGAATGCTTTAGGATGTTGTTGATTTTGTTGAATCAATTTGTTGTCATTGTAGTTGACAGTACCAATTTGACATTTGTAATGGATTATTTGTGATCAATGTTATTTGCTATTGTTATGTTGACAGTACCATAATGTTAGCAGTACCAATGTTGACAATAATGTTAGCATTTGTTATCATCCTTATTTGTGATCATAATTGCTAAACATATTTGACATAATTGCTAAACATAATTGACAAAATTACATTGACAAAATTGTTAACATATCCATATGTCTTAACACATAACATATGCCTTGCCAAAATACCATATGTCTTAATACAACAAAACACATTGCTAGTCTAAACAAAATACAATAGTCCAAACAAAATGCATAAGCCTAAAGTTTCCAAGTCTTTGTTGATATCTTTGTTGGTGTACTTCTCCTTGTTGTTGGGCCTATAATAGTTTTTGCTGCACTCATCCTGGTGGTTGGCCCCGGGGGCATGAAAGGCTTAGTTGGCCTTCTGAAAGATAACTTGCTTGGCCTTCCTTGATCTTGCTTGGCCTTCCTTGAAGCCTGCTGAGATGGAACATGTGTAGCCTGCTGAGATTGAAATTGTGATGGTTGCTGAGATTGCGAAGCCTTCTGAGATTGCACATGTGATGGCTGCTGAACAGATGCTTCAGATGGATGGCCTTGTGATACCTGCTCACTGGTGTGGTCCTTGCATGTCAGTTTATTATGACCTGCTTTTTTGCACCTGCTACACCTAACATTAAACCCAGTCCTTCTCATCTTTTTGTCTGAACCATCAATCACCTTGCTCTAAATTTCTTCTTTTCTTTGGCCTTCCAGGCATCTTCCTATACTTAGGAGGTCGTACATCTGGATAATCAGTTATGGCCCATAAATTAGAACCATTAACTGGAAAAATGACAAACTGATAGACCTCCTTGTATCTCTCCTTTCTATAATATTCTGGAATGTAGTCAACAATGTTGTAGTTTCTACTCTTCATGGCTGACAAGGCATGTACACAAGGAAGGCCTGTCAGCTCCCATTTTCTACATGAACAAGTTTGCTCCTTAAGGTCTACAGTGAATTTATCAACTTAGTTTTCTAGATGTTTCACCTCAAAAATATGTTCAGCAGCCATCCTTTAAGCACAAAATCACTATAAGCACATAATCTACTATAAGCACAAAACTGTTATACCAATTGAAATTCATATACCTGACAATCCAAAGGTTGGTGTAAGAGCTTGTTTTTTAAACTTTCTTTCCTATATTTGGTAGGACTTACCCATCAGCCATATTCTGAAACCTCATCCTATTTGTTGCCCATCTCTCCATCATATATATCCTTATTTCTTCCACCATAGTAATTAGTGGTTTTGCTCTTGAATCCAAAATAACACTATTGAATGCCTCAGACATATTGTTGAGGACTACATCACATTTGTTATGAGTCTTGAAATATGATCTGCTCCAATATCTTGGTGGAGTGCTGATCATGTGCTTGTATGCTTCCACATTTATTTCCTTCATTCCTTTCATCTCTCTTTCCCAAGCTTGGTAATATGTGGACTTTGTAGCTTTCCAGATAATTTCCTTGAGTTTCTTGCCTGGATATCTTTTTCTGAAATTATTATAAAGATGTCTGACACATAATCTTTGCTCAGCTCCAGGTAGCAACTCATCCATGGCAGGTAATAAACCCATTGTACAACAAAAATAACACAAGTTAGTACAAACAACATAAGTAACTATAAGTAAACATAACTTAGAAAATATTTACCTTTTGTTGATCAGATATATAAGTGTATGTGAGACACTTTTCTCTCCCACCTAGATCATCAATAAGAAGCTCCAAGAACTAAGTCCAACTATCTTTATTTTCACTTTCAACCACAACAAATGCTATTGGTAGCATTTGATCATTTGGATCTCTACCAATGGTTGCCAAGATTTTCCCCCTACACAACCCTTTCAAAAAATAACCATCTAGCCCAATGAAATGTCTACATAATTTAAAACTCTCCTTACAAGCAGCCAAGCAAATGTACAACCTCTTAAAAGTATGGTCTATGATCTACAGAACCCTTTGGTACAAGATGCACATTGACTTTCACAGTAGAACCTGGGTTAGATCTCAAAAGTTCATGGCAATAGTCATAGATCCTTATATAGTCCCCAAGAAAAGAACCATCTACCACATCTCTAGTAACAAATCTTGCTCTTATGGTCTTTTGCTTGCTAACACCTACATTTCATTTTTTATGTGCCTTTTCCTTTATGTCCCTAAGCTTCAATCTTGGCTTCCCAATCACATCCTTCCTTGCATCTAACCCTCACCCTTACCTTGTCATTCTTAATGTACCTAAGACCCCTGCCAGATTGCACTGCATATGATGCTATAGCTTCTTTGAAATCAGCCTTGGTTGTGAAATACATCCCAACCTCCCATTTGAAATTTGACATGTCTTTCTGTGATTTAAAAATAGGGTACTTTTTCCTAATAACATCACTAGTATCATCACTTTCACACCCACTTTGTAAATCATCACTTTCATTATCACTAACTTTATCTTCACACCTTTCTTTACCCTTTTTGATCTTCCCTTCATGATCATTCACATATTCCATCACATCACCCTCCTCATCCAAATCATCATCAAACTCATCTGATTCATCATCAAAACCAACTTCCATTGCACTGTCATAATTGAAGTTTTCATCCTCAATATCATCAGTATTATTCCCATCACTCTCATTCACATTCACAAGATCACTATTATTCTCTTCATTCTGATTCAAAGCATCCTCTTCCATCCTTGGAGTTGTCTCATTCAAGGGCTCAGTATTATTCACCTCAGCATTAACTTCCTCAAGCATTGCAACAAGAACTTTTTCAGTGTCATCCTTTTCCACCACATATGCTTCTACTTCATCAATTGGACCATCATAGAGATGAAGTTGTGACAATATGTGTGTGATGTATATGTCAATCCTAAGGTGCACCTTATACAAATCAGCAATCTCTAGGGCTCCTTTGTCATCAACCAAGGTGTTCATCCCAAGTTGTGGATCCTTATAGTAATTTTTCCCAATACAGGTGTAACCTAAATCCTTAAAACAACCTAGCAGTTCAAAATAGCTCCATCTATCAACATCTATTTTCAATTATGCAATCTCCCCCCATTCATATACACTCAGCTCGTCATCGACAAATGCACCACTGTGGTGAATTATAAGATTCAGGTACTCACTCATCTCTACTGACACAAATCCCTAATTGAAATCCAATAACCCTAAATCAGTAACTTATCCTAAAAACCCTAAAACATAAAAACCTTAAATCATTAAACTAACTGAAATCGAATAACATTTTAAATTGTAAAATCAAATACCTGGTAAACTATGCTTCATAAATGGTTATGATGCTTCAAGCTTCAATGATAGCTGGTTATGATGTTTCAAGCTTCAATGGTAGCTGCGCTGCGCTAGGGTCCCTTCTTTCTATTTTCACTAAGTTTTGTACATAAGACTGAAATTAGTTTGTATACACACCTTTAAGGTAAACACATCCTACATGGCAGATGAGTCACCCAAGCTAAGCTCCACATGTGTATGATACTTGACTTTGACTAACGGTTGGTGACAGAAGGACAAATGTGGTACAATTTAAAAAAATTAAAGGACCTTTTTGTCACTTTTTAGAGATAAGGGACCATATTGGACCCAGTGATGGAGTTAAGGGACCAATTTGAATATTTTACCAATTTTCTAAGATCCAACAAAATCGTCATTGCTATTTTTCTAATCAATGGAGATGGAATAATCAGTTTCTTATCAATCATCAAGGGATAATAATTATATTATGAATAAATAAAAGTAATTAATTCTTTGAACAATGCCAGGGATCCTTTATAATATATATAACTTTTTTTTCCTTTCCGAGAGATAGATCATAGATCTTTAAACAATGATAAAGATAAACAGTTTAATTCCGTGCAATCCTCCGAGGATGCATTATAAGTTTTTCAAGAACTATATAAATTATTATTTTTCTATCATTCATGAATCTTGATTACTTCTTCAAGAACTATATTATAAATTATTATTTTGCTATCCTTTAGGGATGTTTGATAAGTTCTTCAAGAACTATATAATAATATTTTTTTATTCTTTAAGGATATTTGTTAAGTTCTTCAAGAACTATATAATAAACACATTATTTTATAGTTTTTCAGAGATATTTTAACATTATTCATCGAATCCTTAAGGGATGCATAAAAATCATTGTTGACTTTTTTTTTCTTCTAATCAACATATCAATACATAATAGACACAATTAAAAATATATATTACAAAATATAAAAATAATAATATTATTTTTTAAATTTTGGAGCTTCATATAATTAGAGTATCGTGCGTGTTATCAAATTAAGTAAAACAATATAGAGATCAAATAGAGGAAGAGAAGAGAGAAAGTAATATTTTATTATCTTTTTCCAGAAGTACCATTTACATTGCAATGTGGTTCTTATTTATAGGACATGACCAATGAATAATTATTAATTTAAGAAATACACAAATGTTAGAAAACTAATTTACTGGAGTTAAAGAATATAGAAAGTTGGATAAATGAATATCCACGTCTATTTATTATAATTTATGACACTTTCTATTTTATTAATAATTTTTTAAAAATTATATTAAATTTATAAAAACACAATTTAAAATTAAATATTATTTTTATCAGTATTCTAGTCTATTTTGATCCCGTAAAACTAATATAAGAAAAACTAGAGGCTGTATCATAAAGCAACAAAAATTAAGAGATTTTAAATTAAGCAATTTTTTAATTTAAAATAAAAATATTTAAAAATAAAAATGATTAATTACCATTACCTGCCGACTAACCACATAAACATAAAAAAGAAAGTAGTAGTAATAAATCTAGGGGCTGTTTGCTGATTCCAATTTTCATCTATCCTGCCTTCTAAAACAACTCTCTCTCTCTCTCTCTCTCTCTCTCTCTCTCTCTCTCTAAACTCACACTCTCCTTTCTTCTATAAATGGAACTGACGATGAAACAATACTCTACCTGAACCTTCTTCAGGACCATTTCTGATTTCTACACTAAGTATTAACTCTTCTACCGGTGAGAATAAGATTCTTTTCGTTTCCATCTCTTATTTTTCGAATATCAATTTCTCTCATTTGCACTAGACTATCATCAAATAATTATCTTTTTCGCTAAACATTTTCTGCCTCTTGATATAAACCCACTGTTATTTTATGAGTGCTGTTCATCCATGTATGTGTTTTTAGTTTCAACTATTTTGATTTATTTGAAACCCTTTTTTATTGGGCAATTTCATTATTTCAATTTGACTTATACTGTTAGTAATTTGTAATTTCAGATTAAATGTCTTTTTTGATGATAGAGATTTGAGAATATGCTGCATTTTGGATATTTTGAGAATATGCTACATTTTTAAATCATTTCCGCTTGCTTTTTTATTGTTAGTACTTGGAAATCAATTTCTATCTCAATCTTGTACATGCATTGTTACATTTTCATTGTAAACTCATAGATCTTACGCATTTTAATGCTTCTTAGGTCTGTATCCCCTTGCCCTTCTTCCATTTTGTTTACAGCCAAACAAGTTTAATAAACGATATCATTGCACGAGCTCTTTCATATTTGAAATTTCTTTTCTGATTTAACAGGCTAGTTTTGAAGGAGTTCATTCATTAAATACTTTGCTGTGTTTTTTCGGTTCGTTGTAATTTGTGCTACCATGTCATTATTGCCGAAACTACGCTGTGTCACTATAGATGTTACTGGCACCCTAATGGCTTACAAAGGGGAGCTTGGTGACTATTATTGCATGGCTGCCAAAGCTTCTGGCCGTCCGTGCCCAGACTACAAGCGTATGCACGAGGGATTTAAGTATGCATATAAGGACATGGCAAAGAAGTATCCGTGTTTTGGGTTTGCGGCCAAAATGCCAAACATCGTGTGGTGGAAAACCTGCGTGCGAGATTCCTTTGTCAGGGTAAGATATTTGTTAGTCGTTACAGTTGGTGTTTACATGGGATGATGCCTATGTTGTTTCTATTTGCATTAGCATAGAAGGAAAGGTAGCATATATTTAGTTTGGTTCTAAATTTGTCTTCTACAACAAGTTCCCTTGTTGATGTGTTCAACTTTCTTGTAACCTATATAAATCAAGCAATGAATTGTAGATTTATGATACTTGCATAAATTCCGTGAATTTGATGAAGGAGAATTTTGTTTTTCTGGCAGGCTGGATATGATTATGACGAGGAGACATTTGAAAAGATTTTCAAGCGCATCTATGCATCATTTGGTTCATCTGCTCCATATACTGTCTTTCCAGATTCCAAGCCATTTCTTAGATGGCTTCGTGGAAAGGGTCTCAAAGTTGGGGTTGTTAGCAATGCTGAGTATCGATATCGAGATGTGATTCTTCCAGCTTTAGGCTTAAATCAGGTAACATTCCCATGATTTTTTGAGGTTTGCTTTCAGAATTATAAACTTGTTTAAAAGATAAATTAACATTTAGCATTGTTATAGAGCATTGCTACTTACAGAAACATCTGATAGGGCTGGCACAAATTGCTATGCAAGAATACTTTTCGAGTTTGCATTATAGGCCTTGTTAGAAATGTTAATATAGAATGTAGCACCTCCGTTTTGAAACACAAACTATTACTGATTCATGATAAATGAATTTCAACGAATCCAAAGCTCCTATTGGATCACATTTGAAGAAAGTCGTATGCACTCATGTCTCATGGACGAGAATGTCTGATAGTTATAATGTTTGATGATACAGGGAACTGAGTGGGACTTTGGCGTTTTTTCTGGCCTTGAAGGCATTGAGAAACCAGACCCAAGAATTTACGAGATTGCACTCGAGAGGGCTGGAAATATTGCACCTGAAGAAACTTTACATATTGGCGATAGCATGCGCAAAGACTATGAGCCAGCTAAGAGCATAGGGATGCATGCACTATTGTTAGATAGATTTAAGACACCAGAAGCCGAGGAGTGGAGGAAATCCGGGGCTGTTGTTCTTCCTGACTTAACTACAACACAAGAATGGCTTTCTTCAGAGAATTCAACTTGCTAGAGGTTCTACGTCTTTGCTGTAGTAGTATATTTATGTATCATTTTGCTCATGTGATAACATACCTGTGTTCTATACCTTTCCGATGGGTTTCGTAAAGACACATGATCTTCTGATGTAGCTCTACCATAACTTTGTAATACAATTATATTACAATGCTTCTTTCTCTTCCTTAGTCACTTAGTTTTGAATGTATTTTATCTCCTCAGTTGCACATGACAATGAGCATATCGAATATGGATACTTCTAACTTGGCTCAAAATTTTACCTGATTCCTAAGTTGGTTTCCCAGCTACTGTTGATTCAAATGGAAATCAGGTTAAACTCATGATTCTAAACCACTACACTGCAAAGTCTAGGATGGAGACTTGTCTCATATGGTCTACGGTAGATCGATGTTCCAAAATAGTTTGAAACACCAACAAGTGATAATACTCTTTGTAAGTAAAAGTTTATAGTATTACTTGTCTTTAGGTCTGAAATGGTTACTCAAATGGTGTCGTTTCAATGAAAACTCAACTTATATTTGTTTTCCTATGTTTTTATCAAATCAATACCGATCAAGTCACTGTTACGATTGTAAGGATGTGAAGAACTTTGAACTTCTACTTAAAATTAAAGATGTCAATTATAGTCTATGAAACTCAAATACTATCATATATGTGATATATGTGGTAGTGTCAATAGGTTTTTTTTTTGTTTTTCATTATTGGTATCAGTGTCTGAGTCAACTCTTGGTGTTCTTTGTTGTCCGTGCTTTGTTGTGCTTTTTGAAGGAACCTAGTTTTGAATCAAAACGGGTGAGGATGCATGTCTGGCCTCACTACTAGAGCTGTTTTCGGTCTGGTCCGGTCAGGTTATTTGTTATCCCGAGAACCGGACCGAAATAATAATCGGGTAAATCCGGACCGGACATAAATAGTGATGGGTAGTTTTTTTGGACCGAAATCGGACTGTTACTTCGGGTATCTGACAAAAGTATCTAACATAGTATCCAATATAATATCCATTTTCATTATCAGATAAAAAAATTACCATATCAAGAGGCAATTCGTCCGGTCCAATGGTCCGACTCCATTGAACCGATTCTCGGGTGGATTTTCGGTTCTTCAGGTCCGTTTACAGCCCTACTCACTACATAGAGGATCCCAAAGTTCTGCGATATCAGTTGTCAAAATTTGACTGATTCTAAAGTATTGTCAACTGTAGACCGTGTGCTAAATTTCAACAATCTAGCAAAATCACCGATAAGATCCCATAAAATTTTCAGATCCAATTGTCACTTGTGGACCACACATACACTGACAGCATCTACAATCTCCATGATATTTGGTGAAGCCAATCTACTACACTAATCGGTGTAGACTAATGTGCATTATTGCACTATCAATATGAATGCATTCAAGTCAAACATTTTGTCCTTATTGAAATTAAATTTGTTAAAAGCCTCTAAGGGTTGGCCCGTTGGAGAAGACTTTGATCCCGAGAGTGTGTTTTTCTCAAGGTCTTAGAATCGAATCCTACTAGGTGTTAACAATTCTTGTGTCAGGTCAGTCTCAGATTCGAATCCTATTAGATGCTAACAATTCTTGTGTTAGGTTAGTCTATCCAAAGTTTTGTACTGACTTTAAATGTACCCTCCGCTATTGGACAGTGAAATTGTTAAAAACTGTGGAATATTCATGTCAATTAGTTGGAAAATTGTGTCAATTTCATTTATTTTCCAAAGAAAAATGTGTGTGCCCTGACTACTCTGTCATTTTTATCAAACTTAACTTTACCGTGCAGGAATCTTCATACTTTGCACTTCACATTCCTAAATTCAATATCTTATTATCTGTTTTATCTAAACAGTGTGAATTCTGTGGTTCTGACGTTCCAATCTTAGTTATTCAAATATGATTTCTCTATCAGTATATAGAGGAGTGTAGGAAACAACTCTATAACAAACTATTTTCAACACCATTTTCAACACACACTTCTTTATTAGTTGAATACATCATTTTAAGGTGTGAATATCTCCGTCCGCCTAATGGAGATAGAAGACAGCTGAAGAAGAGTTAAATTCCACACTAACAGACAATAATTTATGTCACTTATTTGAGATTTTTTTTTTTCATTTCAAAGCAATCTTGTTATTTTCTTCTGTGACAAAATTCCATTCCAATCCCTCAGCAGTTTCTGTAAAGAAACAAGCTTTTTGAATGGCTTCTGCAAAAGTCAATGATGACCATGAGCCACAAAGAAGCTATTGGAGATGGAGCAAACAAGATTTCTTTCCAGAGGAATCCTTTCAAAGCTGGCACAACTATGGTTCTGCTCTCTCACAAACATGGTTAAGGTTCAAGGATCGTGTTTCGACCAGATCAGATGATGCAACCGAGTCACAAGAGCTTCAGAAACAAAGTGAGAATGAAATGAAAAAATGTCTCAACTGGTGGGACTTGATCTGGTTTGGATTTGGTGCAGTGATTGGTGCTGGAATCTTTGTGCTAACTGGTCAAGAAGCTCATAACCATGCTGGTGCAGCAATAGTCTTATCCTATGTAGCTTCAGGAATTTCAGCAATGCTTTCTGTTTTCTGTTACACAGAATTCGCCGTCGAAGTTCCAGCTGCAGGTGGTTCATTTGCATACCTAAGAATTGAATTAGGTGATTTTGTTGCTTTCATAGCAGCCGGTAACATACTTCTCGAATGCGTGCTTGGAGGTGCAGCAGTATCTAGATCATGGACATCTTACTTCACAAGCCTTTTGAATCGTCCGAAAGATTCGTTTCGAATCAAAGCACATCATCTCAAAGATGGATACAATTTACTTGACCCTATAGCAGTTGTTGTTCTGTTAACTGCCGGAACAATCGCAATGATCAGCACAAGAAAAACTTCGCTTCTCAATTGGATTGCATCGGCAATCAACACTGCCGTAATCATATTCGTAATCATTGCAGGGTTTCTTCACGCAGATACATCGAATTTGACGCCTTTTTTTCCTTATGGAGCTAGAGGTGTATTTCAAGCATCAGCAATTCTTTATTTTGCATATGGAGGTTTTGAAAGTCTTGCAACAATGGCTGAAGAAACAAAAAATCCACCAAAGGATATACCAATAGGTTTGATTGGTTCAATGTCAGTAATCATAGTGATTTATTCTTTGATGGCACTTTCATTAAGCATGATGCAGAAATACACAGACATCGATACAGGTGCAGCTTTTTCAATTGCATTTCAGAAAGTAGGAATGAATTGGGCAAAATACGTCGTCGCTTTCGGTGCACTGAAGGGTATGACAACAGTCCTTTTAGTAGGAAGATTAGGACAGGCGCGTTACATCGTCCACATCGCACGTTCCCACATGATTCCTCCTTGGTTTGCTCGCGTTCATCCCAAAACAGGAACACCTATAAACGCAACACTTTTGATTACACTTACAAGCGCCTGCGTAGCCTTTTTCACTAGCTTGGACGTGCTATCGAGTTTGATATCAGTAAGTACACTTTTCGTTTTCGTGTTGATATCGACTGCGCTTCTGGTAAGGCGGTATTATGTTAGAGGAGTTACAACAAAAGAGAATCAGTTAAAGCTAGTTATGTTCTTGCTTCTCATTGTTGGTTCTTCAATGGGAACTTCAGCTTATTGGGGATTAAGCTCTAATGGTTGGATTGGATATACTGTTACCGTTCCTATTTGGTTTTTTTCGACTCTTGGGATGTCGGTTTTTTTGACTCAACAAAGGAAACCAAAATTTTGGGGAGTTCCACTTGTTCCATGGTTGCCATCTTTGTCAATTGCAACAACTGTTTTTCTCATGGGATCTTTGGAATATGAAGCTTTTGTGAGATTTGCAATATGCACTTTGATAATGTTGGTTTACTATGTTTTCTTTGGTCTTCATTCAACTTATGATATGGCTCATCAACAAGAGAAGGTGCAAAATATCAATGCGAGTCACAAAGAGACTGCTAGGATTGAAGGGCCTTAAGATAATTGTAATTTTTATCTTCCATAACTCAGTTTCAATTTTCAAATGTGTGTGAAATTCTATGTTGTTAGTTCTTGATTCAATAGATAATGGTAATATTGCTCAATATGTGAATTAGAAGAGCAATAAAGAAATGTTTAGATATGTAGCTGAAATGAATTGATTACAGTTTCATTTATGGTTAACATTGCTTAGAATGATGTTTCTGTATCATAATTATATCTTTAGTACTTGAAAAATTGAAGCAAAAATATTCATCAATCAACGCATGTTTTGGTAAGTCACAGCTAAGATCCGAAAAAAATGATGAAGATATGAAGAAATTGATTGTGAATTGTGATTTTAACAAGTGTAATAAATTGTTGCAAATCGTACAAAATGGTAAAGTTAATGAGTTTTGAATTTAAAAACTTGCGAAGGAGAAGAAGATAGTTGGATTCAAAAACGCTAACTGTAGCTGTTTACAATAGTTACATAGCTTGATTCATCCAGAATTTTAAATGAAGGTATTCTCATTTTCTCTTATTTTTCTGAACTTTTTGTTTTGTCTAGTAGACAACAACTCTATTGCATATCGATATGAAACATATTCCGTCTGTCCCAAAATAATAGTCTTTTAAGATAAAAAAAGTTGTCCCAAAATAATAATCTTTTTAAGGTAAAAAAAGTTGTCCCACAATAATAGTCTTTTTACGTTTTTAATGCAATATTAATTAGTTTTTACCAACTTTACCCTTAATAAATATTATTTACACCACTTTCGATGTATTACATCATATTATACATTTATAACAACCAATAGTAATTAAGTGTAGTTTTATAAAATTGTTATATTTAATCATTCAATCATTATTTTTCTTAATCTAATATACAATAACTTTAAAAGACTATTATTTTGAGACGGGGGAGTAGTACGAGTACGAGTATCTTCTGAATTTTTTGTTTTCAACAACTCTAATCCCAAATAAGAAGAAGTTGAAACTAGTTACACATGCTAGGATAGCCATGCTAGAATAGCCAAGCTTCATAAAATCTAGGTTTCCTAAGGGATGGATGAAAGAGAAGATCAATATATGAGTGATGAATTAGGTAGTTCAGACTCAGATGCCACTGAAGATGAAATACTTTCCAATTATGAAAAGTTTAGGAAGAAACAGTTAGATAAGGACTATGAGTTTAAGTTAGGTATGAAATTCAATTCCTTAAGTGACTTATTTTATACTTTTATTGATTAAGATCGTGTTAGTAATTTTTTTTGAGTAAATCGCAACGGAGATAAATAATATAAAGTAAATAGCAAAAATTAAAGAGGATATGGTTAGCAAGATGGTACCATAGTGTTATCTAGGTTTAGCCGAACGTTGGCCTAGTCCTGTCCCCAAAAGGTCTTCTTGATATTTTGACTATAAACTTGCAAGTTTTTTTGGATATGCCCACGAACCTTTATACAAGTTGTTCTTAAGATTTTTACAAGCCTATCCCAACTACAAATAGTTTTTACCACAGGCAAAACTAAAACCTTCTTAGAGTTTTTAAGGTTGATCTCAATAACCGACACAACTTTTTCCAACACAGCTCAATAAACCACAAAAAATATTTTATAATTGATTTCTCACAAAGATAACTAAATATTCTCAAGAGTATTACACTCCTAAGATTTAAACAAACATCACAATCACTTACAAAACTCTTCCATGCAAGCAAATTTTCACTCGCAAGCACTAAGACAATATTAATTGAGAGAAATATTTTCTATAGAGATGGGAGAGACAACTTAGAGAGATAAATTCCAAAGAATATGTAAATCATTGGAAAATGATGTAAAAATAAGTGGAGGCGATCCTCCTTTATATAAGAGTTGGAAACATAAAAAAAGAAAATGATCCATGGGCTGATTTAATGAGCCAAACAAGTGGCACAAAGCTCCAATCGATGGGCTAATTTATTCTTAATTGATTAGCAAGCCCATCTAATAGTTAATAGATATAGATTCGTTGTAATTCATTAATATTCTATCATAATTAATTTTTTAACCGATTAGCTCTTCTCAAATCGATTGACTTAACGTTCCAATCAATTGGCTAGCTCAGAGAAGTTTTGTCAATCGATTGACACAACATACCAATCAATTGGTTAGTTCAAAAATAGTTTGGACAACTTTGCAATCACTTGAATTGGGTTAGAAAATGTTTTTCAAGATAAAACATTTGAAAAGATATTTATGTGTGTGTGCGCGCGCGTGTGTGAGAGAGAGAGGGGGAGTTGCATTATTATTTCTAAGTTACTTCCTTACTTTTACAATACTCGGGTCACTCAGACAGATAGACCAACATGACATGGCGAGCTTTCTTCTGGTCATATAAGCACTTTGATCTTGAGTTTCTTTTTGATGAGGCATGTGGTATTTATTTTTTGATAACTCACTCATCAAGGTTGAAAGTTATTTCCATTTACTTTAATCAGTGTTGTTGTCATCAAAACTTCAGAAGGATCTTTTATAGAATTTTTAAATTTATACCTGCAAGCACATATATCCACAATCTCCCCATTTTTTATGAGGACAACATATCTCTCAAGAAGGTGGTAAAAGAAATAACATAAACATGTTTGGGGTGATTAATCCCTCTCTCAATTAAGTGGAGAGTATATTCTACTCCCCTTGAGTAGGGGTGTTTGTGGGCCAGTTTGGTTCGGTTTTGAGAGAATTTGATGCCTAAACTGATAAAAATATATGGATTGGCTGGATTGGATTTTCACTATTTTCTAATAAAACCCAAACTGAACCAAATCGGGAAATAACAGATTAGTTTGGGATGGATTGATCAGATACATTAGACACAAATGTGCAAAAATATTCTTAAAAAAATTATAATTTACATCAACTAATTTTCTATAATAATATAATTTTTTATATAGGTTGTGAATCTCACAAATGACGTTTCATTTTTCTTCCTTCTCAAAATTGAATATCTTATACTAGTTTCCACGATAATGATATAAATTATATGAATCAATATGGTTGGTTCGGGTAGACGGGCTCCCTGATAAACTTTTGGAAATTCGTTGCCCGAACCAATTAACATTAGATTTTATTGGTTTGGTTTGGTTTGGATTCCGATTTGGTTCGAATTTTCCCAAACCAATGAACACCCCAACCTTAAGAGTATATATACCCCCTTTGTCGAAATAAAAAAAAGGTAGATAAACTATGAATTCTATAAGCAAACATAAGCACATAGATTAACATATATCACATGTAGGCATTTCAGTCCATGCATGATTGGTGTAAAATTCCTAATTTGATTCTTATGAAAAGAAGTTTTCTTTAGGAAGGAGTTTAGTAAAAATATATGTGAGTTTATTAGATGAGTTTACAACATCAAGTACATATTCCCCGTCTTCAACATGATCTATAATAAAGTGGTGCCTAACGTCAATGTGTTTAGCTCGATAGTGAAGTATCGTTTTATTTTGTGAAGTTTGTGGCGCTAGTGTTGTCGCATTTTATTGGGACAACTCTAAGATTTACATTGTAGTCATTGAATTATTGTTTCATTTAAAGTAGTTGAGCACAATAGCTACACACATCAACATATTTTTCCTCGGTTGTGGATAACAAACACTTGCTTGCTTCTTTCTATGCCATGAGACAAGCTAGTTCCCAAGTAAATGATACATACTGCCAATACTTTTCCTATCCAATTTGCACCCATGAAAATTGGAGTTGTAGTACCCAACTAAGTCACAACCCGCTCCCTTGGGGTACCATAAACCCATTTGTTGGGTGATAGAGAGGCATCTCATAATGCATTTGACTGCATTGAGATGTGATTCTTCTAGGAATGCTTGAAAATGTGCACAAATACATACAACAAATATTATATCAGGACGAGATTTAGTTAGATAGAGAAAAAAACCTATCATAACTCGATATTCTCTCTCTTCAACTTGTTAGTGCATTACGGGTAAAAAAATCACAAAAAGGTGCTTAAAAGTCCAAAAAGAATGTGAAATCTTCATGGGTGGATCATGTTTACTCTTCCACCTTTTCTAATTTTGCTAGAGAAGGCAACCTTGATGGGGTATTTTTCGAAGATGGTCCCTCTTTGCATTGGGGTGTCTTGGCCCTGAACAAGAATGATAGAATATGCAACAAGTATGTTGATTGTGCCATCCATTTGAAAGTTCTCAATCATATGCTAATGGATCCTTCAGAACTTTATCTAGCAAGTTGGGCATATGTGAAATTTATCTAGCAAGTTGGATCCTTCATAACTCGATATTCTCTCTCTTCAACTTGTTAGTGCATTACGGGTAAAAAAAATCACAAAAGGGTGCTTAAAAGTCCAAAAAGAATGTGAAATCTTCATGGGTGGATCATGTTTACTCTTCCACCTTTTCTAATTTTGCTAGAGAAGGCAACCTTGATGGGGTATTTTTCGAAGATGGTCCCTCTTTGCATTGGGGTGTCTTGGCCCTGAACAAGAATGATAGAATATGCAACAAGTATGTTGATTGTGCCATCCATTTGAAAGTTCTCAATCATATGCTAATGGATCCTTCAGAACTTTATCTAGCAAGTTGGGCATATGTGAAATTTTTCCAGTATTGGTGCGAATACTTGAAGATTAAGTCTTATCTAACCATTTCCTTTCATCTCTTTTGATGTCAATATCTTTTGCGACTAAGATATGGAGTAGAGGCTTAACTTCTCTGGCACCAAGTGTTTAGGGCTTTAAGAGTGCTCCTGAGTTGCATCCTTTTGAAGATAGATTCTTTCTGGTTACTCATATCCATCCTTAGGCTCACGCTGTAATTTATACTATTGGGGATGGAGTGGAGGGGTATATATGTTCAATTGTTCCGTAAGTACAGGAGTGAGACCCATTTTTTGATGGGAAATAAGGCGTGTGTTTATAAAGATGAGGACCTCACTACAGAAGACTTTTACCAAAAGAAATGATTGATAAGCTTCAACAATGATTGTCGCTCTCAGGATTTTCATCCTAGTACAAACCCGAAAGTGGCGCGGAAAAGTCAGAGTCGTCAGCCATGCATTTTTATCCCGAAGGAATGGGAAAGATAATGTCGCACAAACCTAAAGAAGAAGAAAATGACAAGGTCCTGCGAACCAAAGATCTGGGTTCGGGAGTCGGTTACGACCTGGGAAGGTATTAGCACCCCAGATCGTTCGTCGTACCCGGCGGGATCCACGCTTGTTTATTTGTTTCAAAGGATGAGAAATAAGATGCTGCTGAACAAAAGAACTGCTAACTGGAACTGAAAAAGTGAACGAAAAGAAAGAATGGGAAAATGTAGGGAAAATAAAGAATGTGCTCGAACGGGCCCTACCCCGCTGCCTACGTACATCATCGGGAAAATGAGGATCAAAGTCGACGTAGTTCGCCTAACTAAGGAGGGAACTATTTTGTGTGTTTTTAGAGCTAAACTACGTATGTCTATGCTTAGGCGTTGCAGGCTCGTCTGATACGAGTGCGTTATCATCTTGCAAATGAGACAAGTCGTCGCAGGTTCGCGTTGAGAGCAAGTGAGGTGAGAAAATAATTCACGCAGGAAAAGACGAGTCTTGTTTGTTTACTGTCTTTTAGAGAAGTGTTTTCGGAGATTGTTGTTTGTGAACCTTCTCATATTTAGACTTATTCATCGTGGTAGATGACTTACACCTCGCCCCGAAACAGGACGTGTATAAGTAATCCACGGCAAAGTCTCGTGGCGTACGAGAAAGCTCGACCTTACCTTGGAAGCGTAAAGGAATTAAAAGGATGAAGTTGTGTGAACTTACCTTTACCTCCCTACAAAACAAGGGTTAACATGATAAACATGAATAAGAAATGAGGTAAACAATTACCAAACAATTCCTAAGGGATCTAGGACATAAACTAGACTCAATCCTAAGTCTAAAAGGTGCTATAAATATGCAAAGCAAAAATCCAACAACCTATTACAGCTCCTAAATGCACAAACAACAATGAAATGCAATGCACAATGCAAACAGCTTTTTACAGCCAGCACACAACATGCAAAACAAGTGTAAAAAGTGTAAAAATGCAACACTCAACATACATTTTACAGCTACTGCATGGAAATACATCTATGGAATGCAAGACAGATTTGGATGATTTTATTTATGCATAAAGTAAATGACAAATAATGCACAAATAACATATAACATGATCAAATGGAATCAACATACATGATTAAATGAACATGATTATTTCTAATGAATGCTTATGAAAGAATGCACAAAAAAGCAACAAACAACAATTATGCATTTCAAGTTTTTGAGCACACAAGCATATGAACATGAATTATGAACATGTATCAACAAGAATCAATGATTGACATGTAACTTGATGCAAAACTCAGAATTGGGATTATCATGAAAATGTAATCAAAGATGCAAACAAAGTGCAAGAATGAATATGCAAATATGCAAATATGCAATGCGATTATGTGTTCAAATTAACGAAACATGCATGGATCATGAAAATGAAGCAAAAACAGAACCTAAACAATTATAGGCATAATAGCAAAAGAGTTTGATCATGGCAATAAACATTCACAAGTCATTTTATGCATAATTAACAAATAAGCACAAAATATACAAAAAATGACGAAACGCACGTCGAAACGATGGAATCTTGCACCTAAAGTGGTCTTGAAAATTCCCTTAAATCATGATCTATCACTACATGAGCAATCAAGAAACAATGCAATGCAAACATGCAATGAAAATAAAGAATTTTTCAAAGTCAGCACAATGTTAACCAGTTAACACTATGGGTTAACCGGTTAACGCCCTTAAATTTTCAAATCCAGGGCAAATTACAACGTGTTAACCGGTTAACCATATGCGTTAACCGGTTAACACTGAACATAATGCAACAAACTCAGCTATGCAGAAGCACTTTTGGTCTCAAACCTACTTCTAAAAACTCCTAACACATACATGAACATGTTAGCACAAATTTTCTACTGAAATATGGTTCTCTGACACCTATGAGCACCTAGATTAAGCTACAAATATAGCTTCTAACAATCGAAATACACAAATCGCAATCAAATCGTAAAAACGCTCAAAATGTAATTAAATGATGAACAATCGAAGAATGCCATGCGGCGAGATGAAGAGAATAGATTAAACGCGAAGCAGTTTCGAATTACCAACCTACAAAGCGGAGGACTGCTTTGGTGAGTGTTGCAGTGTAGATCGAAACGCAAGTGAAGAAGAAAACCGAAGATCCGCGAACGCGCAAAATAAATATGGTTGATGATGCTTCTTGATGAACAATTGCATTATCACTTCCAATAAGCCAAAATCGATCCAAAAACAGAAGCACTTCTTCAATAAGCTATGGATTTGATGATTGATGAAAGTCTAGCTTCAAGTTCTTCAAGTTTCAATGAAAAACTTGAAGAAATTCTACGGAGAAGCTTTGGAGAATTTGGAAATGGAGGAGAATTGAGAGAGAAATGAGAGATTTGGAAAGTGAAATGATGAAAATCCAGTTCAAACCCCTTGCTTTAGAGTGATTAGGACTTATATAGAGGATAGGCTTGGAATGAGGCTTGGGTATGGAGCTTGCTTAGGAATTATATTAGGTTTGGAGTTAGTTAAAGTTGGTTAGGGCTTAGGGAATATTCCTTGGAATATTCCTTGGAAGAGTGTGGAAGGGTCTAGAATGTGGTAGAAATTTCTAGTGAATGAAATGTGAAAGTGGAGTGAAAAGTGAAGTATGAAATAAAGTGGAGGGAAATATGAAAAGCAACCAATTTTTTTGAAATAGTTTTCCCATTTTCGCGTCCGTTAACCGGTTAACCATATGCGTTAACCAATTAACAGATGAAAAACTTGATTTTTTCATTATTTGGGTGAGTTAGCTTGGAAATGGTCTGGATTATTTTTATGGCATTATTTTTTCTCTTGTGTCTCAATGATTGACAAGCCTTGCTCGATCACACGCCTCATGCATATGCAAATGCTTATGGTTATTATTATTTTTATTTTATTTTTTGAATGCGCTGTAATGCTCAGACGATCATGCGAAATGGCGAAGCATAAACCACTTGAGGTTGGCAAAATATTATGAGGGAAAATTTTAGGGTATTACACTGATCTGGGTTACTTCAGGGGAGGTACCCCACAGAGGAGACCGACCATAAATGCTTTTTGTGCCTCATTGATATTCAATTGTTGATGGAGTCCCATTCTCGGGAAGAAAGAAAAGTATTTTTTGGTAAGTTCTAAAAGCTCATGGCCTATTCATCTTTAAATTTCATATTCATGATGTAATTGTTTTGACAATGATTATGCCAAGATTGAATGAATAATGAAGTACATCTCTGATTCATAAGGCGTTGATTATGGACAACAGGGAGTGATGCTGCTTTGAATACTCTTCCGAGGTTGCAAAGTGTATCATGTATTCCTGCTCGTTTGTTGTTGATAGGTTTGAGCTTTCATTCCTCCTAAGACCATTGGGCCCCTCCTTTAGAAAAGGATTTCTCATAGTTGGTCAATTAGTCTGGGAAGGCCCTATAGGAAGAATTAGCGGTTTTGAATCGGTATACCCAATGTGCCTCTACTTATTTTGCCCTAGGGGGAGTCGGTCGATGAGACGTTCTTTTATCTGACCAATAATGCAAGGAGAAACATCAGTTGGAGGAGAGTGTTTGAAATATTTTGTGAATGCTTTGCAACAAGTGGATCAAATGTTCAAGGATGAAGAGATTGTCTGGGTTAGAGTGGATAACTGGCTGAAGGGGGTGGACCATTATTCCCTATGGGGATTTGATTTCTTTAGTCGCTCAAGAAAAACTTCTATGAAATCACCCCTGACTTTTGGTGGAGAATTAATTGTTTTAGTCGCACGAGTAATGCGTCTATGACATCACCCCTAATTTTCTGTGGGGAATTTATTACTATAGTCACATGTGCAAAGTGTCTGCGACAACACCCTTGAATTCATAGTGTGTGTTTTGTGCAATGAGGAATTGATTGTTATAGTCGCATGTGCAAAGCGTATACTATAACACTCCTAAATTTCTTTGAGTCGGGCTTTGATCCTGTCGATCATGCCCCAAACTTATTGTTACTATGTGTAATCACAAAGAAATAAATATTTCAAAAACTATCACATTTCAATCATGGTTAATAATTTCTCATTTACCTGAGGAGAATGATTATGCAAATAGTGACCTATTCTCCTTAAAGATTGTGATACTTGAGTTTAAGGTGGACCGACGAGGCTACAACGTCCAACATGGACATGATGGGTATTCCTAGAATGCAATTGTAGACTCTCCTGCAAGGGATTGTGAAAATTTGTGAATTGACAGTTCGAATGTCCTTTGCATTGTCTACTAATATCATCATTTCAATGTATCCCTATATACTGGAGGTCATCCCATTGAATTCCTGCAAGTCTGAGCCTTCATACGACCATGAGCTTCCTCTTTCGAGGTCTATTTTTTCAAACAACTTTGAATACAATATATCGCAAAAGCTACCACCATCAATCAATACTTGGGAGACATTGAACTTCCTAATAATGGTTGTGATCACAAGGGGAAATTTTGTTAAGGATTCTTCCCACTTTCTCAGAGTCCCAGAATCCCAATATAGGTCGGTCATGAATATTCATTGATGTGCTTCTATTCTTTTGTGGACGAATAATATTACAACTATCTATTATTACATAGTCCCTTTAGATGAGAGGTTTTCTTGGGGTGTACCTCCCATGATTGCAGCGATATACACAAATTTCCCTTTGTTGGCCTCCTTGCTTTCACCACTGGTCCCAACATTTGTAGTTTTTGAGGGAAATTTACCTTTATGCGACTCTACCTTATTTCTTTTACTCCCTTTCACGCACTCATTTAACCAACATCTCTTGATCAACCCTTCAATGGAATCCTTTAGTTGGATGCAATCATAGATATTATGTCGTGACCTTTATGAAATTGATAGTACTTTGACTTGTCTGTCCAAGATGTCTTCTTGATATGGTAAAGGGGGTTGATTCATCCTTCCCTGAATTCTATGTTGGCATAATTTTGGTTGACACTACTACAACATGCGTTAACAACGACACCATGGTCACCACGGATCATGCCTACACCGTTGTGAAATCTCTAAACTAAGGCGATAGTCTATTATTTTTATTTTTTGATTAAATACTATTTGTATATAACAATTGTTGTGTATTTCAACCGTTGTGACATGTTTTTTTTTTTAATTTTAATTCTAAATTAAACTCTGGCGTTTCATTATGAAATTTAATTATAAAAGTAATATATCATGTTGGTTATGGTATAGACAATCGTATTACATTCATAACTTGAAACTTATGATTGCGGTTTGTATGTCCACTGTTGTGATATGTACTACATCTTTTTTCCATTTTAAACATATATTTTAGAATCCGTAGTATTAAACTAATGTGCAATTAGATTCAATTCCCAACAATTACATTTTTTTAAATTTACTTTCCATTTTAAACATGTATTTTATTTCATTTTTTAGCCTTTTCATGTTAATGAGAAGAATTTGATCAAATTAAAAAAATGAAAGACAAAAGTATATATAATAGATAAGTTCATTAATATTTAAAAAAGGGAGTACATATATTTTTCAAGGATCATAACCTATAGCTATAAAGGCATCTTCATAGTCTAGGGGTTTGTCATCACTCCCTTCATTAGAGTTATAATAATATGTCCTCCCCCCTTATTTTTCTTTTTCTTTGGATTCTTCTTCTCCTTATTCTCCTTCCTCACCCTTAACGCATCTGGCCCGGCGTTGACAGCTTGTTGGACCTCCTCATTTGGTTGCTGACGTTGCTCAGTAGTGATCTTTGTGATGTTTCTGTTGGCATCTGATCATTTGTAGAACTCATTGTTACCGGATATTATGAAGAATTGTAAAACTGTGTATTTATAGATGAGGATGAAGATGAAAAATCTGATACTTTAATGCTTACAATGATGGTAACGTGTAATGTTTGATATTCATGAACGATAATTTTGAAAAACATAGAAAATTTTAAATCACTACATGGGATGTGTGTTTCCCCTCTTTCGGGAAGAGAAAATGTTGTAGTATTACAACGATTGCGTTTTATAACTGTAATTAAATAATGATATAAAATGGAAAAAATGTTGTAGCAAGGATTCAAACATTGTACCAATTAAAGGGGTGAACTACATTTAATATGGATAACCATTGTGATATATTTATAATAAATATATACCTATCGTGACAGTTATATTCGTTAACCGTTGTGAAATATTTACCATATAAGCGAATTAAGCCCCTTATTTACATGTAGTGTCGTTTCCTTTACAACGAAACCCTAGCACCCGTTTTCTCTCTATATATTTGGCAACATATACTTCATATGATTTTAGAATCTGCGAAAAGAAATATAAGAAGTCTGAAGAACCTTTTGATTTAAGCTTCTTCCTCCTTGTATTTCTTCTTGTAGAGTCTAAAACTAGATGAACATTAAGGTATTCTTATTCTTCCATATTTTGTTAGATATTTCTCATTATATCTTTTGTTGCATTTTATTTTTTATTATTATTATTATTATTATTATTATTATTATTATTTTTCTTCCATCTTTTGTTTAAGCTTCTTTCTCCTTGTATTTCTTCTCCATTATTTCACGAACTAGATGAACATGGTGAAAATGTTATGGAAAATAAGATATTCTTCTTCTTCTTCTTCAATTTTCTTATTAGATAGTTTTCATTATCTTGTTTGCTTTATGTTGGTTGTGTTGACTGTGTTGATTGTTCTCATTTTTTCAGATTGGTCTTCAACGGACCATACTTTGGCTATGGCACAAAATATTTGTTACATATGCTAAAAATGTATCTTGTTTTGTTACAATCCCACTTAGGATTTTGTTTCAACTTTTGCTGATTTTGTTTTGAATACTAACTAATTTTCCTTTATTTGAAATAGCTGAAGTTGTATAGTAAAGATGATACATGGTGATGATGATGGTGGTAGCAAGCGTATAGTATGAGTTTATAAGGTGTATATATATATATATATATATATATATATATATATATATATATATATATATATATATATATATATATATATATATATATATATATATATATATATATATATATATATATATATATATATATATATATATATATATATATATATATATATATATATATATATATATATATATATATATATATATATATATATATATATATATATATATATATATATATATATATATATATATATATATATATATATATATATATATATATATATATATATATATATATATATATATATATATATTGTTTGTTTGTTTCACTGTCATTTTGATATTGTATTTGAAATTTAGTTTATTATATACTATGTATATTGTTTGTTTTACTATCCTTTTATTGAAAATATAATCATTTAAATTGACATAAAACCCTATAATTTGAAAATTAAGATGTATTTGAAAACCAACCTAAATTGATCAATGTTTTCCGAATAGCTTCCATCTCATTTCAGCACATTTTATGTTTCTATTTAACTCATAATATATGGTTCAATGGTCGGTTTGCTTCAATTCATCTATATCTACATTTCTATTTTACCTCATCCTCGTCACTTATCACGATAAGTCATCATAACAATCTCCATGATAAGTGGCGATGATGAGGTACTATAATTAAAGATATAGATGTATTGAAGGAAACAGATCATCGATACATTTTTGTTTTAAAGAACATAAAATGTGTTGAATGAGTTTGATGCAATTCGGAAAATAATGGTCAGTTTATGTTGGTTTTCAATAATAGTTTAATTTTCAGATTATATAGTTTACCAATTTAAATTGTTGTATTTATTTAATTAGTGTATGATTAAACAAGCAATATATATTTGTTTATAATAAACTAAAAGGTATATTCCACGACAGTTTAAACTCATAACTGTTGTGATATTTTATATATATCACAACGGTTGATAAATATAATCGTTGTAATATAACGTGCGCTTTCTAGAATACAACAACGGTCTTAGGACTGTGATTATAAGTATCGCACTTACGACAACACTCTATATAACAATGCCCTCTCCCACGTCATTATATGTCATTCCCAACCGTTGTTAAATGGGGTTTTCATAGTAGTGTGAATTTTTCCCGAGAGACATTCAGTGGTGTATACTTCTCGTACCGGTCTTGCATGCCCCGGTCAGAGTCATCTTTTTTCTCGTGGGACTCCTTCCTTGTAGAGCACTTAAAGTTGGTGTCAGTGGATATAGGGTTATCAAAGTGCTTGTTCAACTTCTCTTCCAATATCATATAAGTTTGAGCCATGTTCAACGTCTCATGTGTGGTTCGTGTCTTCTTCCTTCATACCTTCATCCTTAAGGGATGATCACGTAGAAGACCATTTTTGAATATACAACATTTAAGGCATTCTTCGGCCACTCATACCTTAATAACAACCTAAGTAAATCAATCGATATAAGACCATAAGTGTTAATTCTCTGGATTATATGATTGACATTTATGTTTAGAAAAAACTAATATAGCAGCAATATGTTAAATATGATGCTCTAACTTGTAGGAGAAAACAGGTTGAAGTTATATGTATGAAGGAACATGTTGTGTTGAGATATCTCAATAACTGAAGCAACATGTCGAAGAAGATGTCTTTGAAGGAGCATACGACATAGCATACGACATCGTGCTTGTGCTGAGCTGGAGTGATTGGTTCTATTATATTTTAACAGATGCAAAATATTATGGAGATGTTATGCAATCCCATGTGGCGTTGATTTAAAGGGGTGCTGATTTAAAGGTCTGGAAGATTCAATCAGAATTTACAAAGAAATATATACTTTCCAAATAAGGAGATAATTTAGGAAACTAATGATTGAAGACCTATTTTCTTGGAGGTTAATTTGCAGACTTTGTGCAACATTCTGCTGTTTTGAAGGCCTAAATCTAGTTGGGAAATAGGTTATAAATAGAAACATTGTAACATAGTTTTATTAACAAGCCATGAATAGAAAAGATGTAAACATTAGGGCTTTGTGGGTGAACCACTCTCTAGGAGAGTTGGTATTTGTGAGCCACTCTTTTATCCTTCTGATATTAGGGTTGGACTGTCATTGAGTTGTATGTTGTCCACTATAAACTTTTAAGCACGAGTGTATTATTCTTGATTGAAGATTTTAAGCAAGATCAAGTTTTATCTTGGAAAAGTGTTCTTCTTTCTTTGTAAGGTTATGTTATTATCACAATGAGTGATTGAAAGGAAGTGGATGTGTCTCTTATCTAAGAGTTCTTAGATAGAAATTATATTGGGAAGTGATTAAGTGAAGAGTGTAAACTGAGTGGTTTAGCTCTAAATTGATACTACTGATAATGGATTTCCTTCCTGGCTTGGTAGCCCCCAGAGTAGGTGTGAGTCACCGAACTGGGTTAACAATCCTTGTGCATTGTTTATGCTTTTCAATACTATTATTGTTATATACATTCCTTGTTGTTTCTGTCAGACCAGATGTCTCGACATCCTATAGGACATCTGGGATCTGTCATACCAGAATTTCAATTGGTATCATAGAAGACATCATGTTCTGTTTTTGGGTGAGATCCTAGGAAGATACTTTCTGGTTGTAGGCAAGGAAGAAAGGTTCTACTGAAAAGAAATTTGAAGTTGGATAAGTTCATATAGTTGTTTGAATGGTCCCTTGAAGTGGAGGACAAACTATTCATGACATGGTATGTATTGGACTTGTCTGCTGTTATCAAGTGTGTAGCTTTGATGAAGAACTGCTGTTGTGAGTTTGATTTATTTTCAAACCTATTCTGTTTTGTTGGCACTTGTATTATGATGATGGTGTGCAAGGATTATTGAGTCGTGCCTAAAGGTTGTTGAGGAGTTGTTGTGTGTTCCACTGCATGATATATGATGCAACCTTGGTTGTTTCATATGTCTCTGGTGGTGAGACTTTAGGAAGATATTTTCATGGAAAGACATTAAGATTTGGTCTCCTCAGCAGGTTATTCTATGATGTTGCAGTTTATGCAAGACAACTTCAACCGTTTGGTTAGAGATGCCAAAGATACTTAATGATTATCTCAACTCCACTCATAAAGGTACATATCTTTGTTATGTGAAAGAAGTGATCAAAAGGTGAACGAATCTTATTAAAGACTGTATGACATGGAAGTTTTAGCTCATTTTTTCTCAGAAGAAGAATACATTTCAAATCAGGTATTGAAGACCAATTTGTCCAGAACATTGATTCCTTCTTTCTCAATTTTCCTGATGGTGAAAGAAGAGGGTGGAGCCAAAGCAAAAAAGTATCACTTTCAAATCTTTTATGCAGGAGTAAAGATCTTGATAAGTTATCTCTTAAGCTTATTTGTGGTGACCTAATTAGGAGAATCTTCCTGGTTATGGTGTCCAATGTTGTTCTGGTATATTGATGGGCTAAAGACGTGTCTAATTATGTGTCTAGCGGTATCTTAACTGCAAGTGCACAGCCTATCGAAGTAATATTTAAGATTATCGATCCACAGGGACTCTATGGTTACTTAGTGCTAGATGAACTTCTAGTTTAGCTAAGGCGAATGGTTGTCACGATTTTTTGTTGTTTTTAAAGATTAAAGGCGGAATTAAATTTAAGTTTTAATAAAATAATACTAAGGCGGTCGGTATGTAATTATACTAACTTAGGCGGGTCAATCTAACCTAGGCTTATAAAGGTGTTCACATAAACTATTCTGTAGAGGTTACCAGTTTAAATACCCTCAACTCACACTCTCGTGGTCTTATCTCAGATCTTACCCCTAAAGCCCTATGCCTGCTCTCGCTAGCCCATAAGTGTTTAGAGATAATTTTTGGAAACTTAGTAATTCTAATTTATTTTAAAGCGCTCTCGCTGTGTTTAATTTAAATGCCTAACTTTAGCTATCTGGTTAAAATCTCACACTCTCGTGGTCTTGACCTAACCTAATACTCTTTCCTTACTCTCGTAACGAAAAGGTCGATTTTAAATAAAAAGTATTAGCCAAAATGTTAAGTTATTAAATATTTTAAGCCTATGATTAATTTTACCGATTAAGTTTGTTTTAACTACATACCGCCCTAAGGTAATTAGCTACTCATTTTTGTTGAACCAGACAGAGGCAGAGAAACAATAAACAAAATATTCATGGCAGAAAAATAAATAAATAACATAAATATTAAATTGCAAATAATAAAAACCTGGTTAACAATAAAATGGCAGACTCCTTCTTCCACAGACCGAAAAGCTCGGAGTAATTGGCGGAAATCGAAAATAAAATAAAATTCTGAAGGTTTAGAAACAAGTAATTTTTATAACAATTTCCTGATGTTGGAAATTGTTATAGGTTGGGTTTGGATACAATGAAAATAGAATACTGAAAATAATGCTGAAATAAAAGGGTTGTAAAATAAATCAGCAGAGCTTCCGCAGGAAATTGATAGAAAAAATGCTCTGTCAATTGTTCAACTGAATTATGCTATTTATAGAACAATTAATGGGCTTGAAATTTGGACTTGTTGCATTGGGCCTTGTTGAAGCAGTTGAGAAAATATAGGAACGTGGCTAAAAAATAGGCAGACCTTCTTCACGTAACGTTTTGACGTGGTCTCAGTCAAATAACCTACTTTTTCACTTGTCACGGTCGTGACAAGGTCTTCACGTCCGTGTCCCTTGCATTTTAAGTGTCACGGTCGTGACAATGTCATCACGGTCGTGATTGCTTCTTTTGGGGTGTCACGGTCGTGACACCTAGGTGACGACCGTGAGTGCAACAAATTATGCAGGTTTTGCAGGGTTCTTCATTTCTTCATCTTTTTATGGTTGTTTTTGTTCCTTTTGCTCTTAATTCATGATTTAACTCCATATATGATGTACCTGCAAAATGGTAAGAAAAACTCGAGGAATCGGGTGTTAAAACGATGATTATGCGATAAAACGGTAATGAAACTTAGCAATATAATCGATACATTTTCTCGTTATCAAACTTCCCCAAACTTAAACCTTTGCTTGTCCTCAAGCAAATAGTCGGTTGAAAATCGTCGGACAAGTTTTTATTGACGCATACTCATAACAAACCGTACGAGGGATCGTTTTGTCGGATAAACCGGTACTTTGATAGAACACTAACGATACACTAATGACACAAGCAACAAGCTATGTCGTCGACTTCCCGTTAAACGAAAACAATCGGTAATTTCTTTACGATTTCACCTAGAGTTTTTCGATCTTATTTCGCCCGGTTTCATTCTAGCGCAATCACATTAAGCCCTTTGCCTTAGCACGCACGTAGTGGAGTAGCCGGTTAGCGACTTTGATCCTTTTTAAGCACGGGGTCTGGTACACGAGTGCGGTAACCCTACATATATTATCCGATTTGGAGGTTGTGGGGGATCGAGCCGTAGCACGCCCTACCAAGTTCAGAACCAGTACCTCTGAACCAACCCGCAATGGACTCCTTCTCATATTTCTCGTTTCTTATATGCGACCGTGTACTTTGGTGCAATTTCTTTTCATTTGCATCGAGATATGAAGGATCATTATTGATTAGGCATCAAACGCTTATATTCATTGGCTCCCCACGTGGTTTGTGTTCAGACGGTGCTGACTGCTAGTATAAACTACTAGGGGTTACTTTTGAACTGAAACTTAAAGTGTACTCGTAATGATAATCGGAATGGAATCGCTTAAGTGGGAAGTCAAAGGTGTCAAGATTGTATTGGTCTTGTTGAATCGTTCTCAGCTTCCTAATTACGATTCCGTAGGTAAGTCGGGTAATGCGAATAATTAAAGATTTTTTTTTCTGGTATGGCTAAATAAACGGGGAAAGTTCGAAGCTAAAGAAAATATCACAAAGATTTGCTCGTTTCATTAACTTGCGAAAAGAAATACAATGGAATGGAAAAATGCGAAAAGGAAAAATGCGGAAATGAAAGGTACCTCTCCCACACTATATCAGACATTGTCCTCAATGTTGTGATATAATAGCGGTAAAAGTACAGTACAGACTACAAAAACGAAAAACAAACATAAGTAAAACTAAAACTAAGGCTGCTGAGGACCGCGGGCTCGGCTTCTGGTGCGGGAGCGTCTGGTAGGAGTCGCTTCAGGATCAGAACCGGTACCGGTAACAGCAGTGATGTCAATGCGTAAGGCCTCTAGCTCGCTGAAAATTTCTCCAAACTTCTCATTAGTAGCTTCCTGGTTTGTTGCAATAGTGCGGAGTAAAGCATCATACTGCTCCTTCTGCCTTCGCTCCAGTGCGGCGTTCATCTGGTTCTGCTGATGAATCGCACGGAGGACGTCCTCAAGAGTGAAATCCTGTGCAGGAGGCTGTCGGGTAGATGTCTCTGGAATGTCCTGGACAGGCTCGGCTGCATCCATCGCGTCCTGCATTTCATCCGCTGGAGGATCGGCCTGATCATCATGAATGGGGGCATGGTCGGCAGCATCTGGTAAAACAAAGAGCCAGTTGGCTCGGCTGGATGGGTCGATGCGGTCACGGGACGGCAGAATGATATGGTGATAAACGGTGCCATGGATAACAGGGCTATACCTGCCATCCTCTCGCTGCGCAATCAGGTGAGCGGACCTACAATAGCTCTTGGTGAGGAATTCTGCGGCTATGCCAGGAAAATTGTCGAGCAAGTCATTGAGCCCTAACTGAAAGGCGAGGGCGGAGACAATGCCGCCTATGAAAAATGGGGTGGAGCCTCTTTGCGCAATGGCCTGGATGTGAGAAAGCATGAACGGGGCAGCGTTGATCGGCTCGTCATTTAGAGCGCAGTGCAAGAACAGAAGCTCCTTGGAGTTGAGCTTATGGTTACTCTCTCGTGCAAAAATGGTGTTGCAAATGACTCGGTGGAAATATCGGATTGCCGGGTTGTGGATGTGTGTAGCATTGAGGCTTTGGAAGGCTGAGGCACGGGTATTGGTTATGTCGTGCCATAAAGTGAAAGCGGTTTCACTAAAATTATCCGGCACGCGGAGGTGAGCTTCATTCCCGTGAGCGAAGCCTAGCAACTCGACTATCCTTGTTTGCGAAAGTTCAAACTCCCGGCCAAACAATCTGAATTTAGCAACGCCGGTAAGCTGACTCTGAGAACCGGTACCGATGATGTAACAGAACGAGCTTAGGAACTCCAGTGTCAGCAACTCGAATGTGGGCTGAGGCTGACTGCATAGAACCCACATATTAACCTTCTTAAGCAGGTTCTTGACACTGTTGAGCATTCCGAGCTCTCTCAAACATTCAGTGTCGATATAACGCGTAGGTTGCACACCGCGGTTCTGGAATCGGATAAATCTTTCTCTCTGGGTTTCTCCAGCATCACCCTCTCTGAATTGAATAGCATCCATTGCATGCAAGAACTATAGTGAGAGATGAGGATTTTGGATTTTTGTGAAAAAGTGATAAAATGAGAGAAATAATGGTTCGGATAAATAATGGAAGGTGAGAATGTGATAGGTGTGGTGATAATGGGGAGGTTAATGAGTTTTAATTTGGTAATGGGAGGTTACGGAAGTTATGGAGAAAATGGGTGGTTTTTGGAAGTTATGGAGGAAGAAGAAGAAGAGGTTTCGAAAAGAAACAGTTCTGTTTCTCACGAATCCTATATTTAGGGTTGTCACGGTCATGATAGGGAGATGACGGTCGTGACACGCTAAATTAGCACGTCACGATCGTTAGGGGGGCGTGACGACCGTGAGAGTTTGTTTCGTTGAATAATTTCCAGAAAACACTATCTCTTACGCTTCATATACTTTATAATAATTTATTTTTTTCACTTCTCACTCAATATTACATTTAAACACCATATAATAAATTATTTCAATATAGCACTTGTATATTTGAACTGCACGAGAGATTTTTATAGAATATGAATAAATTCAAGCATAACAGTACATAGAATGAAAATATATAAATTGATAAAAATGGAAAAATTTTGGGAACTAGAAGTGCATTGCATATGGTAATTGAAATGAAATTACATTAATGAAAATACGGTACGAAATTGTTTGCGAAAAGTAAATCTAACTAGAAACGAAAACAATGAGAAAAATAAACTAGATCACTTATAGCATTTTCAAAAGCGTTTCTTCAAATCTTCGATTACGGAGTTCAAGTGATAGAATTGTTCACAGGTTATGTCAGTCAAACCTATAATGTCCAATCGCATGCTCTTAATTTCATCCTTGAATGAATTTATATCAGTTTGGTAAGCTTCAAGAGTGTTCATGATATTCTGTAAGTTGTTAGCATAATCTCCTTGATTCACTTCAGGGGGTTCAATAACTTCGTCAGTGTGGTCAATGTCATGGTAACCAGGAGGTGTCTCAGGGTCAGTTTCGACATCGGTCATTATATCATCTTTTATCTTGTAAGACTGAGGTGTTTCAGGAGTAGATGGATAATCAGGTGGGGTTAACTCATAAAGCCAGTTATCCTTATTGTGAACACTTACTCTAGCATGGTTTGGCAGTGTGAACAGGGTTACTACCTCATTCCGGATTAAGTACTCAAAAGGTGGATGTCCTAAATTCCTTATGATATGGCGATTAAAGCAAAAGTTAAGATTCATAGGACGGATGGTACCTAAATGGTTGCATCTGTGCAATTGGTATCTAAGTCCTAAAGCATCAACAATCATGGTTACAAGACCTCCTACTAATATAGGTAATTCAGGTTCTTCTTGGATTCGGGTGAAGGTTTGCATCATGAAAGGTACACCATTAACAGGCTGTCCATTAGTGAAACATGACATAATGAATATCTCATCTTTAGAGACTCCGGTAATATTTTCTTCTTTTCCAAAGAAGGTGTGGGCAAGGATCTTATGGAAGTAACGGAGAGCTGGGTTATGGATTTCATCATTGTTCATGCTATTTGGTTCAGGGTGGTAGTTTCCGGTTAAAGTTCCCCAAAAGAAATCTAGCTCAATGTCCATCAATTCTACCTGTGTGGTAGTAAAAGCAAAGGGTCCACTAGGGAATCCTAATAAGTCAGCTAGTTCTTTATGGTTAAAGTCATATTCTATTCCAAATAGGCGGAAACTGATAAATCCTTTCCTGAATCCAAAACCGCGCTCAGGTAGGTAAACTAAGGAGCTAAGGAACTCAAGGGTGAGCTCGCGGTAAGTCACAAACTTATGTTGAATCAGTGCATTCTCCCATCCAAGTCGGTTAAACAAGTACAGGATGCTATCATGTATACCTAGGGTTTCCATAGTCAGATCATCCGGATACAGGGTCAAATCCATTTGCCTCTGTGATAACTCTTCAAATTTCATTCTTTGGTTCCTACCTCTAAATTTGGTTTCCATATGGTTAATCGGTTGGTTAGCCATAGTCAGTGCAAATATGGAGGAAACAAATCAGGGGGAGAAGGAAAATGGGAAAGACTTTTAGAAAATCAGTAAAAAGTGATTTAAAATTAAAATAAAGAAAAATAAGGAAATGAAATGCATAATTTAAAGGCAATAATAGTAATAATGAAATAAAACTATTAATAACAAAATAAATAAATAAAGCGATAAATGACAGAAATAATAGAATGATAAAAATGAGTTAAATGATTAAATGAGTAAATGGGTTGCCTCCCACTAAGCGCGGTTTTTATCGTCAAAAGCCTGACGTAATGCTTAGGTGTAGATTAATCAGGGGAATTAGTGGACAACTCTAAAAGCCTTAGACTATTTGCATAATCTCTATTTTCAACTTTATGATAATGTTTTAAACGTTGTCCGTTTACTATGAATGGTTCACTATTCCTACCCTTAATTTCTATTGCTCCACTCGGGAACACTTTAGTTATTTCAAATGGTCCTGACCATCTAGATTTTAATTTTCCAGGAAAGAGCCTAAGTCTTGAGTTAAAAAGGAGTACAACGTCTCCCACACTAAATTCTTTCCTAGATAGGCGTTTATCATGCCATCGCTTAGTTCTTTCTTTATATATCTTAGCATTCTCATAAGCATCTAGCCTTAATTCTTCTAATTCGTTAATGTCTAGGATTCGCTTTTCTCCTGCAGCATTATAGTTTATATTGAGAGTTCTAATCGCCCAATAAGCTTTGTGTTCTAGTTCTACCGGGAGGTGACAAGATTTTCCATAAACTAATTTGAAAGGTGTAGTACCTATGGGTGTCTTGTAAGCGGTCCTATAAGCCCATAAAGCTTCATTAAGTTTAGATGACCAATCTTTCCGAGATATGGCGACAGTCTTTTCTAAGATTTGTTTGATTTCTCTGTTTGAGACTTCGACTTGTCCACTTGTTTGTGGGTGATATGGTGTTGCCACACGGTGTCTTACTCCATACTTAGATAGTAATTTGTCAAAGATTTTTGAAATGAAGTGCGAGCCACCGTCACTTATGACGAGTCTAGGCACACCAAATCTGAGAAAGATTATATTTTTGAAAAGCTTTATTACTACTCGTGTATCGTTTGTAGGAGAAGCTATATCTTCAATCCATTTCGAAACATAATCAACAGCTACGAGTATGTAATTGTTACCGAAAGATGATGGGAATGGTCCCATGAAATCTATTCCCCAGACGTCAAAGATTTCTACTTCTAAAATTCCTTTTTGAGGCATTTCATCTCTTCTTGAAATATTGCCGGTGCGTTGACACCGATCGCAATTTATAACAACGATGTGGACATCTTTCCATAGATTAGGCCAGAATAAGCCGGCTTGCAAGATTTTTGCACAAGTCTTGGAAGTGCTTGCATGTCCACCATAAGGAGATGAATGGCATTGAGCAATGACATCTTCTATTTCTTCTTCGGGAATACATCGACGAAAGATTCCATCGGGTCCTCTTTTGAACAATAATGGTTCATCCCAATAGTAATGTTTTAGATTGTGAAAGAATTTCTTTTTCTACTGATAGGTTAAATCAGGTGGAAGAGCTCCTGCGGCTAGGTAGTTAACAATGTCAGCGTACCATGGCAGTCCTACAGTTGTCTGGATTGTTTTCACACGTTCTGGTTCATTTATGTCTAACTGAACTAGGTCGCTTCCTATTTGTGCTATCAGCTGTTCATACGGAAAATCATCGTTAATCGACACTTGTTCGGGTTTAATACCTTCTAATCTAGATAAATGGTCCGCTACGACGTTTTCAGTACCTTTCTTATCTTTTATTTCGAGATCAAATTCTTGTAAGAGTAAAATCCATCTCAAAAGTCTCGGTTTAGCATCTTTCTTAGTTAATAGATATCGGATAGCAACATGGTCTGTGTAAACGATTATTTTCGCTCCTACTAGGTAAGAACGGAATTTGTCAAGCGCAAAGACAACTGCTAACAGTTCTTTTTCAGTAGTGGCGTAGTTCATCTGAGCAGAATCTAAGGTTCTACTGGCATAGTAAATTGCATGAAGTTTCTTTTCCTTCCTCTGGCCTATAACTGCGCCTACAGCATAGTCACTCGCATCGCACATGATTTCGAAAGGTAATCTCCAGTCAGGGGGTTGCATGATTGGTGCGGTGATGAGGGCTGTTTTTAGAGTTTCGAATGCTTTAAGACAATCTTCATTGAATATGAACTCAGCATCTTTCATTAATAAACCAGTAAGAGGTTTAGTGATTTTCGAGAAATCTTTGATGAATCGTCGGTAAAAACCGGCGTGTCCTAAAAAGCTTCGTATTTCTCGAATGGTTTTAGGGGGTTGAAGATCTTTTATGACTTCTATCTTAGCTTTATCTACTTCAATTCCCTTGTCGGATATAACGTGACCTAATACGATTCCTTCTCTGACCATAAAATGACATTTCTCCCAGTTAAGCACGAGGTTTACTTTTACACATCTTTCTAACACTATTTCTAAGTTTGATAGGCATCCTTCAAAACTTTGCCCGCATACAGAGAAGTCATCCATGAACACTTCCATGATGTTGTCTATAAAATCTGCGAAGATTGACATCATACATCTTTGAAAGGTTGCAGGAGCGTTGCATAATCCAAAGGGCATTCGTCTATAAGCGAACGTTCCATATGGGCATGTGAATGTAGTCTTCTCTTGATCATCTGGATGGATAGGGATTTGGAAAAATCCTGAGTAACCATCAAGATAACAGAAGTATGAATGCTTGGCTAATCGTTCTAACATTTGATCTATAAAGGGTAGTGGAAAATGATCTTTTCGAGTGGCTTTGTTTAGTTTACGATAGTCTATGCACACTCTATGTCCCGTTACTACTCTTTGCGATATCGATTCGCCTTGAGCGTTTTTCACAACGGTGATACCTCCTTTCTTTGGCACTACATGTACTGGACTAACCCATTCACTATCAGAGATCGGATATATTATTCCGGCATCTAGTAGTTTCTTAACTTCTTCTTTTACTACAGTGCTAAGGATTGGGTTAATTCTTCTTTGAGATTCTCTGGAGGTTCTGCAATCTTCTTCTAGCAGAATACGATGCATACAGACTGAAGGGCATATTCCTTTGAGATCAGATATGTTATATCCTAATGCAGTTGGATATTTCTTCAAGACATCTAAAAGTTTCTTTGTTTCTATAGTTCCTAAACTGGAATTTATTATAACTGGTCTTTTACATTCAATGTCTAAGAATTCGTACCTTAGGTTATGAGGTAAAGTTTTTAATCCTAATGTAGGTTTATCTTTACTTGGCATGGGATCCGGTGTAAGTGCTAAACTTTCGCTTAGACTATCATCCTGATATGGTTTACACTAATTATCATCTTCGAAAATCGGAGGGATTTGAATTTTCATTATTTCAGAATAGGTAGTTTCTTTCAGTTCCATTTCTCTTACACATTCGTCAATTACGTCCAATAGATAACAGGTATCCTCTATAGCCGGTGATTGTAAGAATTGTGTTAAAATAAATTCAACTTTCTCTTAACCTACTTCAAAGGTTAGCTTTCCTCTTTTTACGTCTATTATAGCTCCGGCGGTAGCTAAGAATGGTCTTCCTAGTATGATAGGTGTAGTGGAGTCTTCAGAGATGTCCATGATTATAAAATCAGTAGGGATGTAGAATTGTCCTATACGTACTGGGACGTTTTCTAGTATGCCTACAGGATATTTAACTGAGTGATCGGCTAGTTGAACATACATTTTAGTTGGTCTTAGGTCTCCCATGTCTAGCCTTTTGCAAATCGTTAAGGGCATAACACTGATACTGGCTCCTAAATCGCATAGAGCTTTGTCAATGACGAATTTTCCTATTACACAGGGTATAGAGAAACTTCCTGGATCTTTTAGCTTTGGAGGCATATTATTCTGAATTATGGCGCTACACTCAGCAGTAAGTGTAACTGTTCCGTTATCCTCTATCTTTTTCTTATTGGATAAGATTTCTTTTAAAAACTTAGCGTACGAGGGTATTTGGGTGATAGCTTCTGTAAACGGAATGGTAATATTCAATTGTTTCAGAAGTTCGACAAATTTCTTAAATTGACCCGTCGTCTTGGAATTGGTTAATCTCTGAGGGTACGGAATTGGTGGTTTATAGGGTGGTGGAGGCACATAAGGCTTTTCTTTCTCCACTGCCTCTTGATTATCATCTTCCTTTTCTTCTGGATCATTCACCACTTCAGTCGGTTTATCCGGCTTTTGGTACATGGCTGGATTGTCAAGTCTTGGATCGGTAGGTCCGTCAAGTTCCTTGCCACTTCTTAATATTACGGCATTGGCATGTCCTTTCGGATTAGGTTGAGGTTGTCCAGGGAATACTCCAGCTGGTGCAGCGGTAGGTGCTTGTTGTTGAGCTACTTGTGAAATCTGAGTTTCAAGCATTTTGTTATGTGTAGCTAATGCATCTACTTTGCTCACTAATTGCTTAATCTGCTCACTAGTGTGAATGTTTTGGTTTAAGAAGTCCTTGTTCGTCTGAGATTGGTTAGCTATAAAGTTCTCCATCATCAACTCAAGGTTCGATTTTCTAGGGACATTAGGAGCAGTCTTTTGATATCCTGGTGGTGTAGCTGGTGCTTGACCTGGTGCGTATAAAGCATTGTTATTCTTATAGGAGAAGTTCGGATGATTTTTCCAACCTGGGTTGTATGTGTTTGAGTATGGGTTTCCTTGAGCATAATTCACTTGATCTGTGGGAATTCCTATCAATAGTTGACAATCAGAAACTTCGTGTCCTGGAACTCCACATAACTCACAGTTAGGTGTTACTGCAGCCACGGTGGCTGTTGGTGTTATGGCCAAGTTGTCGATCTTTTGGCTTAGTTGGTCAAACTATGCATTGACTTGGTCCATACTACTCACTTCGTACATACCTCCTTTTGTTGGTTTCTCAGTTGTGACTCTCTCGCTTCCCCATTGGTAATGGTTTCGAGCCATACTTTCAATAAGTGCATAAGCATCATTATATTCTTTGTCCATCAATGCACCGCCTGCGGCAGCATCAATTGTCATTCTTGTATTGTACAAGAGTCCATTATAGAAGGTATGGATGACCATCCATTCTACTAATCCGTGATGTGGACAAAGTCTCAGCAAATCCTTATAGCGTTCCCAAGCTTCGAATAGTGATTCGCTTTCCCTTTTCTTAAATCCGTTGATCTGAGCTCTCAGCATAGCTGTCTTACTAGGTGGAAAATATCTGGTCAAGAAAACTCTCTTTAGTTCCTCCCACGTAGTTACTGAGTTTGAAGGCAGAGATTGAAGCCAGGCTCTTGCTCTGTCTCGAAGTGAAAAAGGAAACAAACGTAGTCTAATAGCTTCTTGGGTAACTCCATTGGCTTTTACGGTATCTGCGTATTGCACAAAGATCGAAAGATGAAGGTTCGGATCCTCGGTAGGATTTCCGGCGAATTGATTTTGTTGCACGGCTGATATCAACGAAGGTTTTAGTTCGAAATCGTTTCGGTTGATAGCCGGTGCGGCAATGCTTGAATGCGGTTCAGCTTGCGAAGGACTAGCGTAATACTTGAGTGGGTGATTGTGTTCTTCAGCCATCTCTGCGTCCTTTGATGTTACGACTGGTTTAGGCGGATCTAATTGAAGATCTGGAATATTGTAACTTTTTTCGTAATCAAATATACGTCTTCTTACGTGTAAGAAGCGTTCCGATTCTGGGATTAGAGGTTGCAAGTCTTCGCCTTTAGAGCGAGTACTTGGCATACACTCGGAAATTAAATTAAATAAATTAAATAGTTGATACCTTAGTCTAGACAATGCTACCTAAAGTGCACTAGTAACTAAATTAAGGTCCCCGGCAACGGCGCCAAAAACTTGATGGGCTAAAGACGTGTCTAATTATGTGTCTAGCGGTATCTTAACTGCAAGTGCACAGCCTATCGAAGTAATATTTAAGATTATCGATCCACAGGGACTCTATGGTTACTTAGTGCTAGATGAACTTCTAGTTTAGCTAAGGCGAATGGTTGTCACGATTTTTTGTTGTTTTTAAAGATTAAAGGCGGAATTAAATTTAAGTTTTAATAAAATAATACTAAGGCGGTCGGTATGTAATTATACTAACTTAGGCGGGTCAATCTAACCTAGGCTTATAAAGGTGTTCACATAAACTATTCTGTAGAGGTTACCAGTTTAAATACCCTCAACTCACACTCTCGTGGTCTTATCTCAGATCTTACCCCTAAAGCCCTATGCCTGCTCTCGCTAGCCCATAAGTGTTTAGAGATAATTTTTGGAAACTTAGTAATTCTAATTTATTTTAAAGCGCTCTCGCTGTGTTTAATTTAAATGCCTAACTTTAGCTATCTGGTTAAAATCTCACACTCTCGTGGTCTTGACCTAACCTAATACTCTTTCCTTACTCTCGTAACGAAAAGGTCGATTTTAAATAAAAAGTATTAGCCAAAATGTTAAGTTATTAAATATTTTAAGCCTATGATTAATTTTACCGATTAAGTTTGTTTTAACTACATACCGCCCTAAGGTAATTAGCTACTCATTTTTGTTGAACCAGACAGAGGCAGAGAAACAATAAACAAAATATTCATGGCAGAAAAATAAATAAATAACATAAATATTAAATTACAAATAATAAAAACATGGTTAACAATAAAATGGCAGACTCATTCTTCCACAGACCGGAAAGCTCGGAGTAATTGGCGGAAATCGAAAATAAAATAAAATTCTGAAGGTTTAGAAACAAGTAATTTTTATAACAATTTCCTGATGTTGGAAATTGTTATAGGTTGGGTTTGGATACAATGAAAATAGAATACTGAAAATAATGCTGAAATAAAAGGGTTGTAAAATAAATCGGCAGAGCTTCCGCAGGAAATTGATAGAAAAAATGCTCTGTCAATTGTTCAACTGAATTATGCTATTTATAGAACAATTAATGGGCTTGAAATTTGGACTTGTTGCATTGGGCCTTGTTGAAGCAGCTGAGAAAATATAGGAACGTGGCTAAAAAATAGGCAGACCTTCTTCACGTAACGTTTTGACGTGGTCTCAGTCAAATAACCTACTTTTTCACTTGTCACGGCCGTGACAAGGTCTTCACGTCCGTGTCCCTTGCATTTTAAGTGTCACGGTCGTGACAATGTCATCACGGTCGTGATTGCTTCTTTTGGGGTGTCACGGTCGTGACACCTAGGTGACGACCGTGAGTGCAACAAATTATGCAGGTTTTGCAGGGTTCTTCATTTCTTCATCTTTTTATGGTTGTTTTTGTTCCTTTTGCTCTTAATTCATGATTTAACTCCATATATGATGTACCTGCAAAATGGTAAGAAAAACTCAAGGAATCGGGTGTTAAAACGATGATTATGCGATAAAACGGTAATGAAACTTAGCAATATAATCGATACATTTTCTCGTTATCATATATCTGAAGATGAATTCACTTGTGAAGATATGTGTTTCTGATTTTCTAAATCATGTACTGTAGGAAGTTTCATCAAGAAAGAAGCTGAGTTTGATATGTCAATCCTAATGTCTCGATATCACGCTAAAGATCAGTAGTTTATACTAAATGTTGAGTCAAAGACCTATCAGATTGTAGCTGTTTTGAAGGATCTCTGAAGCTGTGAAGTTGAACACTATTTGAGATGCTACTGACGGTTGTATTTGTGCAAAGTATCATTTATAATGTCATAGCATTTCAGCTGGAGCTGGTTGAAGAAAATGTAGTAATCTTGAAAGCAGAAGAGAAAGAGATGATCCTTGTTAGAACTAAAATGTATGAGGACAATATTATAGGGAAAATGCATCCAAGAGATTGTGTGCAGTAGCAGTGAAAATCAGCCAGTGGTCAATTGGTGTCTGCATTCGTTGTTTGGAATGTCATCCAAAATGTTAGAAATGAGCTCTTCCAGTTTTGTAGCTTGAAGAATTGAAAGTAGCAAATTGTTTATGGTATGTTGATACGCTGGTTGTTGTAATGTGCTTTAGATACCTGTTAGAGGAAATATCCTCCTTAGATGCAAAATGATGGCAGTTATCAAGTTAGACAAGAGGTCTGAACCTTGTGCTTATAAGAAGAAGCTTATGGAAGAGTGTGTTATGCAAGTTACTGCAATATTGTTGGTCTGATCTTGGAAGTTGATCAGACGTTGATATGTTCTCTTATGTTCCCTGCAAGAGATATGTGTGGTTTACTTTGGATGTTGGTCTTATAGCCATATTAATTGGTGCAATCCATGTGAATTAAAATTGAAGCCTGCACAAAGTTTACTGGTCTTCTACCACTTGCGCTAGTCTGTCTCTGGTGATTTCGTGATGTCAAACAAAATGTCTTGACACTGTGTTTTAGTTTCCTTTGGAGGACCTAGTTGTGGGGGGAGGTTATTTCTCTCCAAAGAATTGCTACTGTGTTTGATTTTGGTTCTCAAGTATTTCATGCAAGACTGTTTCAACCAACTAAAGTTGCCAACGATACTTGAGTTTTATTTCTCAAGTCCGCTCTCAAAGGCACCATAGTGTGTGATTGATATACTCTTCAAGAAATTTGTTGAAGAAACGATAGAGCCATTTATTTTGGTCTCTTGAAGAGTCTTCCTAATTCTTGACCTAATTAGAAAAGTAATTCTGAGTCTTGCTATTGTTTAGTTTTGCTGGAGTTTGGATTAGTTTTGAAGATCTTTAAGGTGATCAAGAGATGTGTTGATTTTCTGAAAAATAGTAATGACTTCAGAACCAAGCTCAGGTTTGTGTTCCAGAAGAAGGAAACTGATGTGACATCCTGCTAACATGATGGATGCTTTGGGTACTAGACAAATGTGTGATGATCACGTATGTTTGGAACCTACTCCTAACCTGGAAAAAGGAGGCATCTATGCTTTGTGTTGAAGAAGGTCCCTTGTTGAAGAAAGTAAGAGTGCAGAGGTTAAAACTTGTATTTTGGAGACTTGTTAAAGACATCTCAACAAAATTCTTCATGTATAAAGTCTAGTCTGTATGTCAAGGACATTATCTCTAACATCGGATGGCCAAAGGAACCATATTTATGCGTATGTGACTCATAGAAAGAGACTTGTAGCAGTAATTGTTCATGATCAACTACTGGTGAACTCTTATATCCATTGCAAATAGTTGTACATGGATTGCTACATATGTTCCTCCAAAACCATAGTAAGTGTCAAATCCATGTGTGAGAGATAGTTGTTAGATCTGATGTTGGAACAACATCTCAAAGGTGTTGAGTTTTCAGCCAATGAAGTTAGTTGTGCTCATGGTGGAGTATCAGGTCAAGCCATTCACCTAATCTGAAGTGATCAGTGGTGTGGATTTATAAAAGAGGGATCAACTAGTGCCACAAGTGTGCATAAAAGAATGTCAGACTAAATGTCATACCTTGTGTGAGAAGGTTACCTTATCACATATGATAAATACCTTGACAGGTGTCGATTATTTGTCTGCTTTTGATAAGGATGTGCATCTAAGTGATAGTGAATACTCCGACGGGAGCTGAGCATTTATCTATCTACGAAAGATGTTATGCATTCAACTGATGACAAAATACATTGTCGGAAGACTATGTATATGTCTGATGTAAAAGTGCAACATTGCAGTCTGAACATCATAATTCAAGAAATGTTGAGAATTTACTCTTTGTGACTGTTTATTTCTCTTCGTGAAGTTTTGGTGTGTGATAACCTAAATTAGCTACCGAAGGTGTGATCTGTTGAAGATCTTCTTGTATTAAAGGACTATCAAGTTTAATGAGTTCCTTGAATGATATATCAAGAACCAATTAATTGGGTTCTATGAAGAAAAACTGATGTCCTAAATGATGTTGTAACATCACTTTGTGTTATCTCTGAAGGATGTATGAGATTATGATATGGATGATTGAGGATCAACATTGTTGTCAGAAGATGACGTTCTTACTTTGTGGATCAAAATATGCAGATTACAGTAGTATGCTTGGTGCATGGCTACTATGTTGAAGACTCCACTAGTGCAAGCAATTGCTAGTAAATATACATCAGAAGAATGTGTTAGACAATAAGGATATGATCCAGAAGATTTTGATAAAATGTTATTTTCTTCCGCTGCAAGTAACTGTACCTGAGATTGGTTAGTCTGGACCTCAGTAAAGCTTTTGAGCAAACTGAATATGTGTGAAGGAGTGGTTTCCTGTGGAGCAAATATCTAAAATCATATATTGAAGGCTCTTTGATAGCCCACGCACATCAGAATACACATAGAGTATGATTTTCTATGGTTTGTGTTTCTTAGTTTTAAACTACACGTTGCATTATTTTCCAAATTCAAAGTAGCACAATCCATCTTACAATTGCAAACACCATTCAATAAATTCCTCATATGAAACTCCATCGTTTAACATTTACACTGTAATGAATTAAGCCCACTAAAATTAATATTGGTGAGTCATTATTATTTAGAAAGATTTAGATAGTAATACGAATATCATAAATAGATTTGTTATTGAATGTAATTGACATCAAAGAAAATGAATAGAAAAATTACTTTAGAATTGTTAGCATCTTTTTAGAATAGTTTTCCCCTTATTTCTCTCAGCATCTTTTTAGAGTAGTTTTCTCCTTATTTCTCTTAGCATGAAAAGCATGTTCATAACACACATCATCATTAATCATTGAAAATTTAATCTGTCTTATTCAAGTGATAACTCATGTTTTATCATCATTCAAATAAACTAATTAAAAAACATCTTTTACCACATCATATGGTTTGAATATCCAAAATAAAAAATCTATGCAATATAGTGACATTACCCAAATAATGAGAGATAAATGTGTTGCCAAGATTGAGTATTAGGTCTAAATTTAGAGCGAGAGAGAAGTACTGTATCTTTTTGAATTAACCTTTCGGGAACTGTTTAATCCGTGTGACTTGAGAGAAGACAGCACCATAACATCAAACGTTGTACTCACAAATTTCAAACACAAACCAAACCTTGTTTGATTCATGCCATGCCAAAATGCTCAACATTTCCCAAAACCCTTCTCAAACACACACTTCAACTAACCCAAACCCAAACCCTTCTCTCTTACTCTTCCTCCACCTTTCCTCATCCTCCTCCAGTTTCACCTCGAATCTTCAAATCAACCACTCCCCATAAATGGGGTTCTTACAAATTGGGCGATTTATCTTTCTACTCCCTCATCGAAAATCTATCTTCCACCTTCGATTTTCACTCCTTGGAACAACTCCTTCATCGAATGAAGCGCGAAAATAGAGTCTTCATCGAGAAAAACTTCATTATCATGTTCAAGGCTTATGGGAAAGCACATTTACCAGAAAAAGCTTTGGACTTGTTTCATAGAATGGCCGTTGAGTTTCACTGTAAGCAAACTGTTAAATCTTTCAATTCTGTTCTCAATGTTGTTATCCAAGAGGGTCATTTTAACCGGGCTTTGGAGTTTTATTCTCATGTTATTGATTCCAACAATTTTAATCATGTTCATCCGAATGGACTTACTTTTAATTTGGTGATTAAGGCTTTGTGTAGACTTGGGTTGGTTGATCAAGCTGTTGAGGTTTTTCGAGGGATGAGTCTTAGAAATTGTGTTCCGGATAGTTATACATATTCTACATTGATGCATGGTTTGTGTAATGTTGGTAGAATTGATGAGGCGGTTTCGTTGTTGGATGAGATGCAGATTGAAGGTACGTTTCCTAACCCTGTTGCGTTTAATGTTTTGATCAGTGCGTTGTGTAAGAAAGGTGATTTGGCGCGTGCCTCCAAGCTAGTTGATAATATGTTTCTTAAGGGTTGTGTTCCGAATGAAGTTACGTATAATTCACTTGTTCATGGATTGTGTTTGAAGGGGAAGTTGGAGAAGGCGGTGAGTCTCTTGAATCGAATGGTGTCAAATAAATGTGTTCCTAATGACGTTACTTTTGGAACACTCATTGATGGGTTTGTTAAGCATGGTAGAGCTTTAGATGGGGTGCGTGTGTTGGTTTCGTTGGAAGAGAAAGGTCACCGTGGGAATGAGTTTATTTACTCGTCTCTTATTAGTGGATTGTTCAAGGAGGGGAAATGTGAGCGGGGAATGCAATTGTGGAAGGAGATGGTTGAAAAAGGATGTGAACCGAATATGATAGTGTATAGTGCTCTTATTGACGGACTTTGTCGAGAAGGGAAGCCAGATGAAGCGAAAGAGTTCCTATTAGAGATGAAGAATAAAGGTCACATTCCAAATTCTTTCACTTATAGCTCCTTGATGTGGGGTTATTTTGAAGCAGGTGATAGTCATAAAGCTATTCATGTTTGGAAAGAGATGACGGATAATAATTGTAATCATCACGAAGTTTGTTACAGTATACTTATCAATGGATTATGCAAGAATGGGAGGCTTAAGGAGGCCTTAATGGTGTGGAAGCAAATGTTGAGTAGAGGAATCAAATTAGATGTTGTGGCTTATAGTTCAATGATTCATGGCTTTTGTAATGCTCAGTTATTAGAACAAGGGGTGAAACTTTTCCATCAGATGCTTTGTCACGAGCCAAAGTTACAACCAGACGTGGTTATGTACAACATACTCCTGAATGCTTTTTGCACGACAAATAGTGTCTCGCGTGCTATTGATGTTCTAAATACTATGTTAGATCAAGGCTGCGATCCTGATTTTATTACTTGTGAGATTTTCTTAAAAACTTTAAGAGACAATATGGACCCACCTCAAGATGGGAGAGAGTTTCTAGACGAGCTTGTAGTTCGATTAGTTAAGCGACAGAGAACAGTTGGTGCTTCCAATATCATAGAAGTCATGCTTCAGAAATTTTTGCTGCCTAAACCTTCTACTTGGGCCTTAGCTGTTCAACAGCTCTGCAAACCTATGAAAGTTCGAAAAACCATCAGTGAATGTTGGAGCAGGCTGCATTGCTGATACCTAAAATTTGTTATTCAAATACAACTTTTTGAAGCTAAGGAACTCCAGATACAGGAATTTATGGATCCAGACCCTCAAACATAAAACCTCAAACTTTCAAAGTTTATATGCAATGATGTGCCTGCTTGAAAGTGTTGGCATGTGCGCAGAGTTATTTTTTTCTTTCCGGAAACTTGGTATCTGGCCTTGAGACTGACTAATTCAAGGGGACCACTGTCCACCCCATTTAAAGCCAGAGCCAAACTTTGTATGGATTGGCCCAACACAGAGATTATTAGCACCTAGCGGGATTTGAACCCGAGATCTTGAGAGGGACACACTATCAGGTCTGGGGGTAGCATACTCGTAGAGTTAATGACAAACAGGTGACAGATGAGAGAACGGCCACTTAACTGATGAATCTGTTTAAACCTCTTCCAGTCCTTGCAAATTCACAAGAATCATTTGCTTTTCTTTCTAAAATATTTAATCTTTGCAACATACAATGTTGAGAATGTTACTAAAAGGAATAAGTGTTCGATATCTAATAAACTTTGATCTATAAGAGTGGATTTCAACAGGGCTCAGTCAAAGTAATTGGCTGTAATGTACACTCAGTAATTGGCCAGTAAATAATTTCTTGCAATTTGCAAGTATTCTGCAGATTGCATTTTTGCAGATGAACACAAACAAGATTGCTACTGGATGCAAAGGAAAAGGTTATCAAAATTCTATAGTTAACTCTAGTTATCATTCACATGTGAATATACAGATGAGGTGGGAAAATTGTGGGGCTGATTGATGAAAAAGAAAGCCGAGTGTCAGCTATTGTTGTTTATCCGATTAACTCATGTATAGGATCTGTATCGAGATTGGTGCATGACCATTCAGCCACCGCAGAGGATCCGTATCGAGATTGGTGCCTACGTCCAAGTGGTGTTGTTTTTGGTGTAAGAATCTGTATCAATGCTTCCTATCTTATATTGGAATTATTGTCCTTATAGTGTGTTGTATACTCCTATCAAAACATTTCCTTTTGTGGTATTACTGATGTTAACATCTTATTACACTCCAAGTAATTCTGTCCACATTCTATATCCTGGAAATCTGCATCAGTGTCATCTTTTGGTTTTTTCTTTGAACAACATTATGATATGCACAATCAAAAAGGAGGATCTCACATTAGCTCTAAGGTCTGTGTGTGCTTGGACAGAGAATCCAGATAGACTTTTACTATTTTTTAGGATTAAAAGAAAACAAAATAAATTGTGATTGATTATTTTTAGAGCTTTGTTTCAATCCATACAAATTATTTTTAAGGGTAATGCTAAATTGTGTGCTAAAAACACATGTTATGATACTATAAATAGAAAGTTTGTATTGAAAATGTAAATAAAAAAATTTATTTATGAATTTTTAATTAAATCAATACACAATTTTCAAACACAAATTATTTACATTCAACATAAACTTTTCACTGATAGATTTCTTAACCTGTGTTCTTGGGTCACCTTATACCTTTTCTCCCCTTAACCTGCTTTCAAATACCTTCTCAAAGTCTTTGGTTTTAAGTCTTACAAACCTTTAACCTCATTTAAAAAAATAACAAATAAGATCAACATAATCATATTTTTGAGGTGGAACAATCTTACTACTTACCCTTTTAAAGAATGATTCATGCAATCATTGATACCCTTTTGATACTCTTATTGCTTTTAAGGAATGATTCATGCAATCATTGATACCCTTTTGATACTCTTATTGCTTTTAAGGAATGATTCATGCAATCATTGATACCCTTTTGATACTCTTATTGTGTTGTTTTAATGTTGACACTTACTTCATTATAGTTGATGTTGATTCTCTGCATGCATCACCATGCAGAAATTGGCGACTTGGTCTCTATGCAAACCTTAGCAAAGCATTAGGTTTTCAAAAAATAATAATCACCAATTTTCACTCCTAACTATAAGTTATTTTTATAATCTCCCACATAATATATTCCCTTAAACTTTTCTGTTGAATTTTATAAGATGTTTTCATTGGCTATTTTTGAAAATTTTATAAAAATAAGTTCAAAAAATTTTTTGAAATTTTTTTGATGAAGTCTTCCATAGTGTCACAAAATATATGACAGCCCAAATAAGTTCATCCAAACAGATCCATAGTCTATTAAAATCTAAATCCAATACATTCAGAAAGATTTTTTACATTTTTTTGCATGATCCTTATTGTCAAATAGATGCAGTACAATTTACAACTAGTCAAATAAATATGTTCAGCATGTAAATATAATCACTTAATTTCATCATAACTTAAGGAGCTGCTGCTTCTGCTAAACAAAAGAATTTTTTGATAAGTTTGTGTTGTCATTAAGCAGCTGCTTCTGCTAGAGAAGAGAAATTATTGATAATATAAACAGGATTTCCTAATTTAAGCACGTTTCCATCCCCTTTAGCAGAAGAATCTTTCCAGTTCCACACTAAATTCTGACCAAAGTAGATCTGCACAAGCATTTCAAAGGTTACTCTACATCAATGAAACCAAAGGGACATTCATGGAAAATTTGACGACTGAATGTCTCACCTTTTTTTTGTGTTTTTCATTTGGTCTCAAGACTTGGCCAGACCTAACTTTCATGAGAGTTTCATACGGTTCAGTTCCAGGTATTCCTGTCTCTTGATTGACCGTAGGTACCTGACCATAATATAAGCATCAACAATAATGAAAGTTGGATGCATAACTAGATTATGAAATAACAGGAAAGTATGGATAAGCATATGTAATTTATTATCATTGATATGGTTTCCTTAATTTTCTATGTTCTTAAGGATCTTAGCTATATGATAGGTAGGAAAATATTGAGTAGAACTTTTTACCTTACAACGGGCACATAGCTTGACACCCTGAAATGAAAACTTACTTATCTTGATATCTCTCCACAAGTCTTCAGCATTTGGTTCACAACCTTCAATAAGGATACTGCACCATGCGCCATCAAAATCTCGATTATATAATCTAAACTAGAAACCTATACAAAGAAATAATATAAATACTACAACAGGAAACCAGAAGACATGAACAATTTGATACTTGGGTCTAAAACGATTTATAGGTATCGGTTCCTCTAGAAGCTTGTTTAATGCATCCAGTGATTCCTGAAAGCAATAAATGACAAGTAAAAATTAAAGACTTAAATAAGTAAATTTCGGCTTTGTTTCCCAACTGCAACTGACCTGAGATAAGAGTAAGAATGGATAACCATCACTGAACAAGGTCATCTGCTGTCCCTCAACATAATCAGGGTCTACTTTTCTAACTTCTGAAGCTGCATTTGTAAACATTACTCAAGAGTTAACATGGCTATTTATGTCATACACAATATGACCATGATTCATGGAACCATTGTGCTATATGTTAAATTGAATTTGTTCACACTATATATTAAACAACATTTAATATAAAAGCAACAAGTTATTCCTAGTAATATTCATGTGCTTTCAAAATCATTATAGTATGTGCTAAAAGTCCTATATTAAATGAGATATGGCTTGAACATATATTTTATAAGTGGATGAAATTCTCACTTTACAAGCCGATTTTGTAAGATTGAGTTAGATCAAGCCCAAAATTTTAAGATGGTATCAGAACATATCGGGCTACCTACTATCAAGTTTCTACTATGGCCTGAAACTATATTTATAAATGAAGGTAATTTTCACCTTACAACCGGCTTTTTAGAGTTAAGTTAGGTCTGGCTAATCCAAAGTTCTAATAAAGTCCATTACCAATCATTAACACGTCTAAAGTAACAAATCCTTCTAAACATTATTATCGCCGTTTTCTTATTCTTTAAGGTTTCAAAGACGTTACCAGTATTGAACCGGATCAGTTTACTAGGGCTTTCTAAATAATCTGAGAACCACTGCGATGCTTCGGCTCCCTCATCCCAGGCAGGGCCGTTCCATTCCCAGACTGTAATATCATCTACCACTTCATACTGTTTGTTCAAACAAACTTTGAGAGGTTCCATTCCAGGTGCTTTCAACACTGTAAAATGAAAAAAGAGACACTATTCATTAACTAAACAAAGGAAGAAGAAAAATGAAAATCATGATCATGAAGAATATGCAAATCAAAAGTCTGTCAGTGTTTCAACTACTGCAAATCAAAACACAGAAACTGAAAGACATGAACATTAGCATAGTAAGTACTTAAGACAATATTTATGCCCCTTGTATAGGCACCAAGAGAAGTGGGAGAAGGCAAGAATCTGAATATACTAGTTTAGTTATCTAATGTGAACAATGTCCAATCCCGCAATGCTTTGCTTGATATTTTCCATTACAAAACCAAGATTTAAGCAGAAGCTTAAAACCTTGGGATCCAACATAATTGTCATTTGAGGTCCAACACACAAGAGATACTTCAGCCTTAATTCAAATAGCAGTCAGGAGGGGACACTTTGGAGGTCAAGCTTGGTTGAATTGAGTGTGCATTTGGAAAACTGCTTAATTAAATATTTATCCAATAATAACTTATCAAGTCAAGTGTGCATAAGAGTTTACATCCATAAGAATTCCCACATAGTTGTTTTTCATAATTTTATCATATAAGCTTATACAAATAAGCTCAGAAGATGTTATAGGTAGGTTGTAAGCTACTTCATAAACTCAATCAAATCGTGATCATGAAGAATATGCAAATCAAAAGTCTGTCAGTGTACATAAAAAGTGGATGAGTCACCCATTTTGCTTTATGAAGATTCTGATAGAGACAAAGAGGTGGAAGTTCTTTCAATGCATGCAGTTATTCAAGCATTTATTGAATTTGACACTAGCTCAGAATCACATCTATTCAAATATCAATTACTTTTATTCCACGTCTTGTTTTGGATGTTGCTCAAAAAGAGTTTACAGTTTCTATTTATGATAAGCACATAGACCTGGTCACCAGATAGCCCCACTACTTTAAATGCATATACCTTATATCCTCTACCCAGCTGTGATATCTGTCTTTTCTCACTAATATAATATTTTCCCTTTGAAGAACTAGAAGGCCAAAACATATTTTTGGTCCCACAAATATCCTTTTTTTTCTTTCTTGTGTAATCTTTTTCATCAATCTTTATGTATTTGAAGTTGTTGGGGGAGTCTGGAGGAATACCGGGAGCAACATCGAGTTGATGATCTAGGATTACTGAGAAACGGGCATCGTATTGTTGACGTGTCAAGTGTGAGTTTGAAGTCTTAAATTGGATGAAAAAAGTAGATGTTGAAAACTGTTAAGTTAGAAGATCCATGTACCTAATGTATTAATATCTCTTATACATTCAACTTTTAACTCATTTATAATCAATATGAAACTAACCACTCGCACTTAAAGCCAACAATATGTGTTCAATAATAGCCATTGTGATGTTGATTAGGGATTCCAAATTATTTATATCTCCTCGTGGTTGGAAAAAATGAGATTGGGATAGAAGACCCCACCCCCTTCCCTACCCCAAATCATGTCATGTTTCATGGCTTTGCACGTCTAACATCATTAATTTCACAATGAGGATTACTTCTTCCCCAAGTATTCATAGTTCTGTTGCTGTAAACCCTAAAGACCGAATAGTCTCACATGCTCACATGCTCGAGATTTGCACCCTGCCTCCTTAGCCTCGATTAAAGGCAGCTGTTCCGGTCACCAAATAGTCCCGCATTGTTTGGAAACAATTTACTTTATTAAAAAGTGGATTTTAATATTTATGCGATAGAAGACACATTCTTACTCAATCTTACGAAACTCTCAAATTACTTAAAGAAACTTGTCATTGATTGAATATTGCTATGCCAATATGCTAATGATGAACACTATTTGTACTACTCATGTAGGGCTTTAAATTACAAAGTAGAATGATCAAGAAGCATTTAATGCTAGTACTTGATTACAAGAAAATTCTAGAGATATTAAGACTAGTCTAGCTCATGTAATTAGAAGATTCTAGAACTAATGAGGTTCTCATAGCTAATATATTTTTATTTAGTAATATTCTCTTAAATTTCTATAGTTTTCTAAATAGTTTTAGAAAGTTCCATATCATTCTCCTCAGGTTGGAAGAGATTCGTCCACGAGTCAAGATTTTCTTCATCTTCAAATTATTGTGAAATATAAGCCCATTGAAAGTTTCAGAGACTCCATGATCATCAGGCAGCTAAACTTTGCAGGCATTGTCATGTATCTTCTGCACAATTCTAAAATGACCATAAGCTCCTGGGATAACCTGGCATTTGTTTTATCAGGAAACCGTTTCTTTAGCAAGTGCATCCTTATCAGGTCACATTCTTTGAATGTATGCCACTTGCAGTGCTTATCTTGCATGAACGATGGCATAAAACTCTCTGTCATAGATAGAGTACTTGAGTTAACCATTTTTAAGATTCTCAATGAAGTATGCAATAGGATAGCCCTCCTGATTTAGAACAGCTCCAATTCCAATGTTTGAAGCATCACAACTAACTTCGAATACTTGGTCAAAGTTAGGAAGGGGTAGTTCAAGTGCTTCAGTTAAAACACTTGTCTAAATTCTCAAAGATTTTATGGGCTTCTTCTGACCATTTGAATTGGTCTCCTTTGATGCAGTCAGTAGGAGGCAACAATTGGGCTAGTTTTCAATGAACCTCCTCTAAGAGAAAGCTTGGATACCAAATCCGATTCAGGGACAGAAGGAATGGTAAATTCTAAGAGTCTCGCATCGGACAATATATGACCTGAGCATGTGTTTATAAGTGAGGGTACTTCTCATCCTACAAACTGATTTTATAGGATTGAGTTAGGCCCAACCATATTTCTTAACACTATTGGATCAAATTAGTTAAAGAAACTTGTAATTGACGGAATATTCTTTGATGCCAAATTGTTACTGGTAATGAGCCTTATTTATACTACTCTTGTAGAGCTTTACATTACATACTAGTACTTGATTACAAGAAAATTCTAGAAATACTGGAGATATGTTTTGAGGGAGCATAAGAAAAAGGTAACATACCCATGAATGAATCAGTGGTAGGTTCCCAGTGTTCAAGAAAAGCCTCATGTGGAAGTTCAACCTCAACCAAAGCAAGCTTTGGTTCAACTCTTTGTGTACATGCCCTCCCTTTTGAATTCACAACCACCCACTGTCGATCCCATCGAATTCCTAACAAGTAAAAACATTGAATAAAAAAGTTCCAATCAAATTCAAATACAAAAAGCATAAGAAGAATGAATAATTAAGGTACCAAAAGGAGTGAGAGGAGCACAAGGTAGAGAGATTCCACGGCATGACTTGATCGGATAGGTGAAAATGCCAGTAACTTTAGCTACGGGTGGTCCTAACTCTGTTGCAACAGATGGTATTGATGCTACAGCACCCATGTTTCCATATGTGAGAGAATTTCCATATATATATATATATATATATATATATATATATATATATATATATATATATATATATATATATATATATATATATATATATGAAAGACAATTGAATTAATAAGAATATAACGGATATTCTAACTCTTACAAAAATAACAAAAATAGGACAAAAGAAATTCTCTACCAACACCACTCTTGAGCCTAACGAAGGTTCATACAAGACTCAAGAAGAGAAAAGATGGGTTGGAGTAAAGAATTTCACCTACGGAACTCCATTTACAAATAAAGATTTTAACGTTCCAACAAACATTATCTAAGTTACACCTCATTGAATTAAAAACAAAGTTATTTTTCTCCATCCATAAAACCCAAATGCAAGCTAACCAAATAACCCCATTGAATAAAGCATCATTCCTCCCCCACACCAAGCCAAAAAGAAAAAGGACATCTCACCTTGGTACCTAACACAAGCATTACTCCAAGATGATATAAATTCACAGACCTTTGTTGCGAACCGATACGAGAAAAGCAAATGTAACATATTTTCATCCTCGTAATTACAAAAGTCGCAGCACCCGGAAACCGATAAACCTCTAGACCGCAACACTTCTAAAGTAGGAATTTTGTTCCATAGGACCTTTCAACCAAACAATTTTAATTTTGCCGGAACTTTCAACTTCCATAAAGAATCGAATGCCTTCACAGGGGATCACCGTGCTCTTACTTGCTTTATTTTTTTATATTTACTAACTTCTAACCAAAATACCAAAAATATGTTGCAATTTGCTTCTTCTTCTTGTCTCTGTGTGCAGGTTTTCAAAGACAAGGCAGAGTTTTCAATTCAAATGTGGTTGTTCAGTTATGGTTTGATTCAGATGGATGGTTGACCTAATTTTGGTCAAACTATCAAGAGATTGTTTCAACTGTAAGATGTGTGTGCCAATGGCTATTTCTCCGGTAATGCGTATTCAAAGTTCAAGTTGTCGTGTGCTGAAATTCTTTAGGTTATCAAGCAGTGATGTGTGAAACGTTTGGTCTCGATTGAGTATTCATCAGTTCATCTGCAGTTCATCTGAGGATTTATTTTCCTCATCGTGGATTTAAATAATCAAGTCAAGTTTCAGATGATGGTGGTGGCTTCAGTAACAAATTATTCAGTGGTTCATGATTGACTTTAATCAAGTGGTTTTTGTGGAAGCGGTGCAAGTTTGGTTGAAAAATCGAGGCTTCATGGTTGTGTGCGTGTGAGTGGTAGTTGACTCATTTCATAAAAAATCAATTCATATCCATTTATCCACCCTTATTTCATTTTCTATAATCATTTTCATTATCCATTTTTCTACCCTATTCATCCGATTTATTTCGATCATTCAATATCCTCCTTATTCATTTTTATCCATGTCTTATATCTTTATTCATTATCAAATTACTCCAATTTAATTTTTTATTTCTATTCACTTTTTAAAAACCTATTATACCAATTTAGCGATGAGCCCATATACATTTTTGAGACCCAATGTTGTTTTTATTTGTGAAGCCATTCAGCTACCAAGTTTTCTTTATTAAAAAAAAGCTGCAACTAAAAGTACAAGCCTTTGAAGCCATCTTCATCCAACGCAAGCACGTATCACACGTCCAAAACGCAAATACACTGCAAGTAAAACGGCACAACTTCAAATCCCGCAGCTCAACATCTCATTCTGCAGCAAAATTGAAAGCAAAAAACGCACAACTTAAAGTTAAAACGCAAAAACCACATCTCCACAACAAGCCGCATAAAGAAAACATCTCAGCGTCACTTGAGCCAGACATCAACACTATCAGTTAGCCGAACATTCAAGCAGCCAACGCCTTCCTTGCACAAGCCGAACTTACAACATCCCAAGACTCAGCTGCTCACGCATATTATCAGTACACCAAAACGCATTTGAACATAAGATAAAACGCAACCAACAATGAAATAAAACTCAGAATAAAGCACGAGTATTCGGTGACTGCAAAAACGCAAACTACAATACACAAAACGACGTCACCAAATTCATTTCAAAATTCTTCCAATTCCCTCTATAAATACAACATCATTCTTCAATTAATTTCAAGCTTTGATAGCCACAATAAAACCCTACACAAATAAAATCTCAGAGCTTCATTCCAATTTCAAATCCCATTTTCACCTTCAAATTCATCAACAATTCCATTCCTTCAATTCACCTCCCTTAAGCTTGAAAAGTCCTCAGAAACCCTGCATAAATCAAATTCAAGCCTCGATTCTCATTTAACTTTCATCACCTTCTTCACGATTAAACCAAACACAACAAACTCTTCAGTTCAATCATCAACCACAATACACAAAAAAACCAAAGGAAGAAGATTCATACACTTACTTAGCTTTGAAGTTAGTTTGAGAGGATTCCGTCATTTTCGATCCGAATTTTTTCATAGCGATTCTTGAAAGTGTTGGTGGCATTGAGAAGAGCTTGGCGTTACGATTCATTTCATATAATTTTCAAGCTCCGCCGCTGCCGGTGCGGCGGAGAAAGTGGTGGCATTCAGAATGAACAGTAGCAACACAGGTCTTGAAGCACGAAGAAGATGAAATGCTTTATTCATATTTGTTTTATTTTTTTGGAAAATCTGCATTAATGAGTTATTTGGTTTGGGCATATGAGCTTTTTGGATTCAATTTCTTAACACAGAGCTTGTTCATGTACTTAACCCCCATTTTCTTATATATTTTCTTATTATTTTTGGTTTTCCTTTAATTTTTTTTTCTTAATTGACTTTTCTTCTTGATTTTATTTTGTTGGTTATTGATGGATCATAAATGTTAGATCCATCTTTCTCTTCATCTTATTTTTTACTTTTGGTCGATGAGATCTCCGATTCGATGATTATTGATTTTCGAAGATATTTAATCTTCATTATTTCAAATCTATGGATGAATGATCATTTAAATCATTCTCCATACTTTGGGATCGTGATAGGTTGCCTTTGATAAATCAATGTGAAATCTCGATTAAGATTAGACCGTTACCACTTTTTCTTTTCGTGTGACATGTTTTCAGAGGATGATCCATTATATCATTTCTCTAACATGTATTAGCACAAATATCGTTCACCTTAACTGGTGTTGGACGACATCATTTGTAGGGTAATTACTTCGTAAATTACTCGGCAATTGCTTAACATAGACCTAAACTTGTCCCGAATTCAGAATAAAAATCCAATTGGATACTTGCACTTTCATGGACCAGACCTCTTGTTGGCCGCGTAATCCCAAAGTGATTGATCATTTTGCATTAAGAACCGAGACTTATGAATGTTTGATGCGTAGGTGCTTTGGGTCTTCCAATCTCCTTTCAAACTTCAATGAATTTGGTCCTATTTGCCTTAATTGATCACTATAGTGTAAGACACTAAGCGGATCCGGTTGCCTTTCGATTTGGTTACTCTTTTTGGTTGTGGTTGATTAAGTTCACCATGCCACTATTATGTAAATATTATTATACTATTATTATACTAACATTTTAATTCTTTCTCGCACCTTATCCTCTTTATTTTTAATTCTTGCTCCATTATCTCTTTTATTATGCTTTTATTATACTATATCATTCATCATATTGTTTATGTTCATATTGATTCTTGTGTTTTTTTTCCTTTGTCCATTTGGACACAAAAATATTAATAAAGGATTAAATATCTAAAAAACTTGTGACTTTAATTTTGGACGATGGCCACTATCCTTAGAATTGTACTTGGAGTTTTGGACTTAGATTTTAGGATCTTGCCCTTTTCTTGAGTTATTATGGACTGAAGACCTAGGCCTTGATTTGGTTCACTTGTTTATGAAGATGAAGTCTTATTGTGCTCGCCATATGGTTTGATCATTCTTCCTTTAACTTTTACTTTAAGTCTTAGGATAGTCCCTTCATCTCTTCCCACTTCTTAAATTTTCAATGCTTCTCCCTATTTCAAAAATCTTTTTTGTTTTCAAACTTCAAAACGCTTTCATAATAAAACCTTGACTTAGGTCAAATGGTTTTACTTTTTCATTTTATTTCTTAATAAATGCTAAACTACATAAGCATATCGAAACTTTCTTTTCAAAATACTTAAAAAAAATACAAAACTCATTCAATCTTTTTTGTGCCTTCGTGTACTTTTCCTTTTAATCATTTTTACTTGTTTAGATATGATTCATTCTTTTTAGCAGAAGTATTCGCTAAAGAATGACGACTTATCTTTACATTCTAAAATCAATTCAACACATTAACTTTTCAATATTTGTACAATGAACTACGGGGTTTTGATCTCACATTGCACGTCGTGGGTACGTAGGCATGAGACGAACGTCTCTTCAAACACAAAAATCTTAAAAAACATTTATCTTCTCATATCTTTAATCTATTTTAACAAACCTTTTTCAAACCAAAAGCAATAGATATTTCAAAGGGCTTCCGTGGAGTACCACTGACATTTTGGGTGCGTAAAACCTTCCCATTTTGTAATCAATCCCCTTACCCATTCTCTTCTCGATTCTTTTAGCTTTTTTCTTTTAGATTCATTAGGATTTATTTGCTTTTTTTCCTTTTCCATTTGAAATAAAATAAATGCGGGTGACGACTCTGTTTACTTTGAGTTAAGATAACCAATAGCTTACACTCATGATTTTACCGCTACAGAAAAATGGAGACTCTGCTAGGGAGTAATCTCTAAGTGGATTCGGCCTACTTTGATTTATTTACTACTTTAGTTTGATTTGTTTGTTATTTGTTTGTTCCGTTTCAGTTTTGGTGATCCTCTGTGAGTGAGATAGATTCTAACCCGAATCTGAGTTGAACTTATGATAGGACGCCGATATTCAAAGAGATACGCGATGGAGTAGTCCAAAGCGATATCAATTTGATAATCTCCACTCGGTTATGATCTCTTGGATTATTAATGTCATAATGAGTAATCGTAACATGGCATTATTTTCCGACCTTGAGCTGATCATACTGAGGATCGTAGAACCCTTAACCCATCCAAGCCAATTTAGGAACGTAGTGCGGAAACTATCCAGGTGTAAACCTGAGGTGGCTGTCACGTGATACTACACTCGGACGAGGTCTATTTTAAGAATGTTATTGGTTGGGGAGTAGTCAAATGTATCGATAATATTCTAAAGATGGTTGCTAACTCCAGGCACCTCTGTTAGAACCCTTTTGGTTTTCTGCAGGTACAACGAAGACAAACTTTTGTACATGCCTTTGTGGGTTGTTGGTTTTTGTCCCTTGATTCCATGCTCGTGATATGAACCTTTGAACATGTGTGCTTTGTGTGATATTGTTTGTGGTTGTTGCATCCATGCATTCATCATGATCATCATCATGACCATTTCTCAAGGAAAACAATTCCGATTATTGCAAATATCATACAAAGCAAATATTCCTTTTTGTCAAGATTTTTCATGACCGTATTCTCGATATTGACCATGTTTGCTATAATCGAGTTGTTCCCTTGAAATGGAAGTGAACATTGCATATCATTTCATCCTCACATATTCTTGTTTTCATCCGAGTTGTGTGGGAACTCATCCCGATTGTTTTCTTCTTCAATTGTTTGTTGATCCGTCAAGCTATTTCCTCAACACAAATACGGAACTAGAGTTGTTACCATATTGAGAATGGAAAATCAAGCCTTACACAACAAGAGAGTTAGGGAAGACCTTGATGAGCTGAAACACAATGTGAGTCAGATCATGGAGATGCTACAGGCTTTGACCAATAGGGAAACTCAATCCTAGAGGATTGTCATGCGTCAAGTCAATGTATTTGCCGGTGAAGCAAGTGTTGTTGGGAGAACTCGTCGCAGACAACAACACCATGAATAATCATACCCTGCTGCATTTGCTCCTATGATTAATGTTCCATTTGTTCAAAGGAATGTTGGTCAGAACCAGAATCGTAATGCTAGGGGCAAGACAGACTATGATCCTATTCATGTGACTTATGCTGAGTTGTATCCATATTTGGTTCAGAATGGTTGGATTACTACTAGGCCTCTGCCTGCTGTTCCAGATCCTCTTTCAGCTAACTATAGAGTAGATCTTCACTTTGAGTATCATCAAGGTGGAACTGGTCACAACTTAGAACACTGCTTTGCACTGAAGGCTAAAGTGAAAGAACTTATCAGGAACAACATCCTTTCCTTTCATGATACAAATCCTAATGTTGTCAACAATCCTTTGTCAAATCATGAGAATTGAATCTTCTAAATGACTTCAACTGTCATATTATCTTCAAGTCCAGAATATCAGACGGGACATCTCATCCTTGTTGCTGATGGATCACTAGGCCATTGTTTCTTTATGTTTTTCAATTTTCTCCAAGTGTATTGACTTGTTTGATTTTAAACTTTGTTTATATTTTCATGTTGATTTTGAATGAAATGAGCATTGCTTTGTTTTGATTCAATTTCGTTCACTGTTTGCATCTTAATGCTTTATATTTCAAGTTCATTTTTCTTTTCTCAAGCTTTTACAATGATTGGAGGGAGAATGATGAAAACGAGATACCCATAATTGTTGTTGGTATGCTTTCAATTGAGACTTGGCTGATGATATACAAGCATTGTTTCAAATCCCAAACACTGGAGAAATAAGGAAGTTAATCCCTTGTCAACCCCTTTGAGTCGTGAAGTTGTTCTTTCTATTTGAAAAAACCCGCAATTTTAACCTGGGATGGGTAGTTATCAATTAATTTGAATGTGCATTCAAGTACAAGAAAATCATTCAAGACACCTTTCAATAAAGGTTGCAATCTCAAGCTTTCCTTCACACATCAAGAAGTGTTGAAGATGTCTCTCAATTCAAAAGCCAATGATGGTTCACCGTAATCATTAAGCCAGGCAGTCATTATCTTTAAAAAAATGATATTGGAAAAAAATGATGATAAAAATAAATAAATCCCGCTAAGTCAAAACCTATGAAGGAGACTTAGGCAAAAACTGGGGCATCCCGCTGGTTGTAAGTTCAAATGACACAGTTCAGGCAAAAGTTAGGGATAATAAAAAGAAAGATTTGTCAAGAGGTCACCAAAATCCTCAACAAAAATAAGATGAGCGAACAAAATTCCTCACCAAAAAAAACAAAAGGGAGAGGTGTCTTCTATCTCAAAATCCTTTGGCTTGTGAACCATCTTCATTTGTGCAATCCCAAAATGTCTTGGAACTTGAATGCATAGGTTGAATTAATTGAATGTAGGACTAGAGATCATCACGAAGTTGGGTTGGGTACAAATAAACATTGAGCCTATATCCTTTGTTTCATAAACCGTGAACCAGACCACGTTACAACCTTCGAAAGACCTAATTGAATCCAGGTTTCTTTTGAAAAGCATACTATAACAAGGTTGCGTAAACTGACTCCCAAGTTTGTTACCAATCATTTGTTTCTTACCTTTGCTTTATCTTTCATTTTTGTCTCAACCGCCGTGTTTTGACAATGTTTTCATTTGCTTTACCTCAATAAATTTCATTCCAAAAATGATTTTTGATTTCAAAATTTGCATGAACTTTGCATTAAAATTACCAGGTTTGTACAAACACTTTTTATTTGCAAACAAACTTTCCTCATCAAGGAATTTTCAAACAGTTGAGAAACTTGGTCAGTGATCCTATCAGGGGCAAGTTCCTCCCAGATGCTATGATTCAAGAGTTGTTGCTCAGTGGAAGTTGTTCTCAGATTTGGTTAACCTGAAGATTCTCTGCAAGTTCAATATTGGGTTTGTCTTCTCAACATTTATTTCAGGAGCTGAAGCCATGATCAATTTATTTTCTCAATAGTCATCTCAAGATTTGATCAATTTTCTATGACAATAGTCAAGAACTGAATCCATTATCAGTTTGCCCTTATCAGTCACTGAACTCGGGGCAATCTTCTTCAAGAATCTCCAAGTAGTTTTTCATGATTTTTCTCAAAAGATTTTCAACTTGATATAGTTTACCGGTGTGACAGAGATTTGTTCAACAATAGCATCTCTAATCTCCAAGCAGAATGACAGTGATCTCCGTATTGAGGAATAAGTATTCCATCTTTCCACTCCCCTAAGAGTCTAAACTGGTTATCAAGCATTTTCTCTCATATTATTTTCTTGGGTGTGTTATTCCCCATTTTCATACACGTTTGCATATTTGAGTGTGTAGTCCTCATTATGCGTTTTCATGGGTGTGTTAGTCCCTATTTTCGTATACGTTTGCATAATGATTGTGTTAGTCCTCATATGCATTTCTTAAGGTCCTGTTGTTTTCAACATCTTACCTTATGATCAAAGTCCAACTTACTTGGCATTTATCTTTGCTTCTCCAGAACCTTTTTTTCACCTACTTGTTGTCTCTTCTTAGATTCACATTTTATCCGATTGCTATTCTTGGATGTTGTGATCACTTTCCCTCCGATTTCTATTCTCGGATGTCCATAGTGAAGTAATCATTGATTTGATGTACTTTTTGGGACTTTTCCCATTCATTCAGTGTTGTTCTCTAATGTTGTGATTCACATTTTATCTGATTTCTATTCTCGAATGTTGCGATCACTTTCCCTCTGATTGCTATTCTCAGATGTCCATAGTGGAGTCATTATTGATTTGATGTACTTTCCCGGATTTTTTCCCATCTCATTCAGTTCTGTTCCTGAATGTTGTGATTCACATTTTATCTGATTGTTATTCTCAGATGTTGTAATCACTTTCCCTCTAATTGTTATTCTCGGATGCCCATAGTGGAGTCATCATTGATTTGATGTACTTTCCCAAACTTTTTTCCATCTCATTCAGTTCTGTTCCTGGATGTTGTGATTCACATTTTTATCTGATTGCTATTCTTGGATGTTGTGATCACTTTGCCTCCAATTGCTATTCCCAGATGTCCATAACAGAGTCATCATTGATTTGATGTACTTTCCCGAACTTTTCCCATCTCATTCAGTTCTATTCCTGGATATTGTGATTCACATTTTTATCTGATTGCTATTCTCGGATGTTGTGATCACTTTTCCTCTGATTTCCATTCTCGGATATCCCTAGTAAAATCATTAATGTCATTCTTGGATGCTTCTGATGTACTTTTTCGGTGCTTTTCTCACTTCATTCAATGCCATTCTTGGATGTTGTGATCCTTTCCGTTCAATTTCCATTCTTGGACATTTTCGCCTCAATTGAGCCATGTGGTGGTCTCCAGCATGCTGCTTTTCCCCGTCGAAGTTTCATGCTTCTTATGTGTCATTTTGTTCCTTACATATTTATCTGCATTTCATATATTTTTATAACATGTTCATAAATTTTTCATAATTTTTTCATAACATTTCATATGTTTTCATATCATTTCATCTTGATGAAACGAAGATGTCAATCTTCTTATCTATGGATTGAAGAAACTTAAATAGGGGCATCTGTCATACCCTAATATTTTTCGCATCTCATATGCATCTTGCATACAAACAAGATCACACATTGGTTCGTTTATCCTTTTCAGTTGCGGATCTATGCTTCACAGGGGATCACCGTGCTTTTACTTTCTTTATTTGTTTATATTTACTAACTTCTAACCAAAATATCGAAAATATGTTGCAATTTGCTTCTTCTTCTTGTCTCTGTGTGCAGGTTTTCAAAGACAAGGCAGGGTTTTCAATTTAAATGTGGTTGTTCAGTTATGATTCAATTCAGATGGACGGTTGACCTAATTTTGGTCAAAATATCAAGAGGTTGTTTCAATTGTAAGATGTGTGTGACATTGGCTATTTCCTTAGTAATGCATATTCAAAGTTCAAGTTGTCGTGTGCTGAAATTCTTCAGGTTATCAAGAAGTGATGTGTGAAAAGATTGGTCTTGATTGAGTATTCATCAGTTCATCAGCAGTTTATCTGAGGATTTATTTTCCTCAATATGGATTTAAATAATCAAGGCAAATTCCAGATGATGGTGGTGGCTTCAGTTACAAATTATTCAGTGGTTCATGATTGGCTTTAATCAAGTGGTTTTTGTGGAAGCGGTGCAAGTTTGGTTAAAAAATCGAGGCTTCAAGGTTGTGTGTGTGTGGGTGGTAGTTGGCTCATTTCATAAAAAATCAATTCATATCCACTTATCCACCCTTATTTAATTTTCTATGATCATTTTCATTATCCGTTTTTCTACCCTATTCATTCGATTTATTTCGATCATTCAATATCCTCCTTATTCATTTTTATCCATGTCTTATATCCTTATTCATTATCCAATTACTCCAATTTAATTTTTTATTTCTATTCACTTTTTAAGAACCTATTATACCAATTTAGCAATGAGCCCATATACATTTTTGAGGCCCAATGTTGTTTTTATTTGTGAAGCCATTCAGCCACCAAGTTTTCTTTATTAAAAAAAAGCTGCTACTAAAAGTACAAGCCTTTGAAGCCATCTTCATCCAATGCAAGCATGTATCACGCGTCCAAAACACAAATACGCTGCAAGTAAAACGACACTACTTCAAATCCCGTATCTCAACATCTCATTCTACAACAAAATTGAAAGCCAAAAACATACAACTTCAAGTTAATACGCAGAAACCGCATCTCCACAACAAGCCAAATAGCGAAAACATCTCAGCGTCAATTGAGCCAGACATCAACACTATCAGTTAGCCGAACATTCACGCAGCCAACACCTTCCTTGCACCAGCCGAACTTGCAACATCCCCAGACTCAGCTGCTCACGCATATTATCAATACACCAAAACACATTTGAATATAAGATAAAACGCAACCAACAATGAAATAAAACTTAGAATAAATCACGAGTATTCGGTGACTGCAAAACGCAAACTACAATACACAAAACGACGTCACCAAATTCATTTCAAAATTCTTCCAATTCCTTCTATAAATACAACATCATTCTTCAATTAATTTCAAGCTTTGATAGCCACAACAAAACCTTGCACAAATAAATCTCATAGCTTCATTCCAATTTCAAATCCCATTTTCACCTTCAAATTCATCAACAATTCCATTCCTTCAATTCACCTCCGTCAAGCTTGAAAAGCCCTCAGAAACCCTACATAAATCAAATTCAAGCCTCAATTCTCATTTAACTTTCGGAATGAACAGTAGCAGCACATGTCTTGAAGCACGAAGAAGATGAAATGCTTTATTCATATTTGTTTTATTTTTTGGAAAATCTGGATTAATGAGTTATTTGGTTTGAGCCTATGAGGTTTTTGGATTCAATTTCTAAACACATAGCTTGTTCATGCACTTAACCCCCATTTTCTTATATATTTTCTTATTCTTTTTAGTCTTCCTTTTTTTTTTCTTAATTGACTTTTCTTCTTGAATTTATTTTGTTGGTTGTTGATGGATCATAAATGTTAGATCCATCTTTCTCTTCATCTTACTTTTTACTTTGGGTCGATGAGATCTCCGATTCGACGATTATTGATTTTCGAAGATGTTTAATCTTCATTATTTCAAATCTATGGATGAATGATCATTTGGATCATTCTCCATACTTTGGGATCGTGATAGGTTTCCTTTGATAAATCAAGGTGAAATCTCGATTAAGATTAGACCGTTACCACTCTTTCTTTTCGTGTGACATGTTTTCGGAGGATGATCCATTATATCATTTCTCTAACATGTATTATTAGCTCAAATATCGTTCATCTTAATTGGTGTTGGCCGACCTCATTTGTAGGGTAATTACTTCGTAAATTATCCGGAGATTGCTTAACATAGACCTAAACTTGTCCTGAATTCGGAATAAAAATCCAATTGGATACTTGCACTTTCATGGATCGGACCTCTTGTTGGTCGCGTAATCCCAAAGTGATTGATCATTTTGCATTAATAACTGAGACTTATGAATGTTTGATGCGTAGGTGCTTTGGGTCTCTCAATATCCTTTCAAACTTCATTGAATTTGGTCCTATTTGCCTTGATTGATCACTATAATGTAAGACACTGAGCAGATCCGGTTGCCTTTTGATTTTGGTTACTTTTTTTGGTTGTGGTTGATTAAGTTCACGATGCCACTATTATGTAAATATTATTATAATATTACTATACTAACATTTAAATTCTTTCTCGTAACTTATCCTATTTATTTTTAATTTTTGCTCCCTTATCTCTTTTATTATGGTTTTATTATACTATATCATTCATTATATTGTTTATGTTCATATTGATTCTTGTGATTTTTTCCTTTGTCCATTTGGACACAAAAATATTAATAAAGGATTAAACATCTAAAAAACTTGTGACTTTAATTTTGGACTATGACCACTATCCTTAGCATTGGACTTGGAGTTTTGGACTTAGATTTTAGAATCTTGCCATTTGCTTGAGTTATTATGGATTGAAGACCTTCGCCTTGATTTGGTTCACTTGTTTATGAAGATGAAGTATTATTGTTCTCTCCATATGGTTTGATTATTCTTCCTTTAAATTTTACTTTAAGTCTTAGGATAGTTCATTCATCTCTTCCCACTTCTTAAATTTTCAAAGCTTCTCCCTATTTCAAAAACATTCTTTGTTTTCAAACTTCAAATCTCTTTCATAATCAAACTTTGACTTAGGTCAAGTGGTTTTACTTTTTCATTTCATTTCTTAATAAATGCTAAACTACATAAGCATATCGAAACTTTCTTTTCAAAATACTTTAAAAAATACAAAACTCATTCAATCCTTTTTGTGCCTTCGTGTACTTTTCATTTTAATCATATTCATATGTTTAGATATGATTCATTCTTTTTAGCGGAAGTATTCTCTAAAGAATGATGACTTAGGCATGAGACGAATGTCTCTTCAAACACAAAAATCTTCAAAAACATTTCTCTTCAATCTCTTTTAACAAACCTTTTTCATACCAAAAACAATAAATATTTCAAAGAGCTCCTGTGGAGTACCACATACATTTTGGGTGCGTAAAACCTTCCCATTTTGTAACGAATCCCTTTACCCGTTCTCTGCTCGATTCTTTTAGCTTTTTTCTTTTAGATTCATTAGAATTTATTCTCTCTTTTTTCCTTTTCCATTTGAAATAAAATAAAAGCGCGGTGGCGACTATGTTTACTTTGAGTTAAGTTAACCAATAGCTTACACTCATGATTTTACCGCTACAACAATTACTTAATAAGTATGGTTTCAAATATGTATTTGAGGGAGATAAATTTATTCTCTCTAAATGGGATATGTTTGTAGGGAAGGGTTATCTTTGTGAGAGTATATTCATGTGTAATAATAATAATAATAATAATAATAAGATTTCTGCTTATATAGTCGAATCTTGTGATTTATGGCATATGCGACTAGGACATGTTAACTTCAGAAAATTAAATGATATGATAAAATCAAATTTAATTCTGAATCTAAGACAAAACTCGATTTACATACAACTTGCATGTTAACTAAAATCACAAGACAACCTTTTAAAAGAATTGAAAGAAGTTCTAAGGTGTTAGATTTAATTCATACGAATGTGTGTGATTTACATGGTTGGCCCACCATTGGTGGTAAAAAATACTTTGTCACTTTCATTGATGATTGCACTAGATTTTGTTATGTTTATTTAATGCATTCTAAGGATGAAGTCTTAGAAAAATTTAAAATATTTAAAGCACAAGTTGAACTTCAACATGAGACTTTCATTAAATGTATTAAAAGTGATAGGGGAGTTGAGTTCTATCATACTAATTATTTTGAGTCCACCGGTATTGTGCATCAAACAATTGCATCATATTCCCCACAACAAAATGGGATAGCAGAAAGGAAAAATAGGGTGTTGGAAGAAATGGTAAATGCCATGTTAACCTTTTCTGATTTATCTAAAGGATATCGGGGTGAAGTCATGCCAACTGCATGTTATATATTGAATAGAGTTCCTAATAAAAGGAACAAGATAACCTCATATGAACTTTGGAAGAAAAGAAAAATTCAATCTTAATTATTTAAAAGTTTGGGATTGTAGAGAAATTGTAAAGGTACCTGAACCAAAAAGAAAGAAATTGTGAGAAAGAGGAATTGAATGTGTATTTCTGGGATATGTTGAAAATAGCAAAACATATAGATTCATGGTTATTGAATCCAATGACTCATATCCTATTAATATCGTTATTGAGTCAAGAGATATAATTTTTCAAGGAAGTAGATTTACCTCAATTCAAAATCCCAAAGACAATGTTCATTATGATGTTCAAAGTCTAGAAAGTAATGTATCTAATAATGATATGTTGGCATGTTCGGAACCTAGAAGAAGTAAAAGAATCCGAAAAGCGAAAAACTATGGATCATACTTCTTTATGTTCCTTGTAGAAGAAAATAATGATTCGATAATTCGTTATGGACCAATTTGCTATAACCTAGAGAATGATCCAGAAAAATTTGAAGATGCAATAAAATCTCAAGATTCTACTTTTCGGAAAGAAGCTATCCAAGAATAAATGGACTCAATTATGGGTAATAAAACCTGGAAACTAGTAGATCTCCCACCAGGATCAAAACCAATAGGGTGTAAATGGATCTTTAAAAGAAAAATGAAAGTTGATGGTACCATTGAAAAATTCAAAGCTAGACTTGTCTCTAAAGGATTTACACAAAAAGAAGGAATTGATTATTTTGATACTTATGCACTGATCGCTCTGCAAGTGCACAAATCTATCGAAGTAATATAAAAGATTGTCGAATCCACAGAGACCAATGTCAAACTATTGTAATATATTGTTATGGTGCAAAGCTAAGGCTATGATTTAAGGGAGATGAACAAGAATGTAAACACTACTTACTAAAGGTTTGGAAATAAGGATAAAACGAGCCCGAAATATGATTTCCCCGTACCTAAGGGACTTGTAGAAAAAGGATACTATATATGACTGTACGCTTATTCCGTAGAGTATACCGACTTAAAGGCTCAATCTCACACTCTCGCGCTATTGACTAAATCCATATCTCTCAATCACAAGATTTTGCTCTCGCTCGCCCGATAACTGAGAAACACTATTTGAAAGCCAATAACTTCCTAATCAACATTTAAAGCGCTCTCGCTGTATTTAGACATGATGCCTAACTTCTACTATCTGGTTCACTCCTCATGCTCTCGCGGATCTCGGCTTAAGCCTTTATATGCTTCTCACTCTCATGACAAAGCAATGTTAAATAATCTCGCACTCTCGTGACAAAGCTACTTAAATCAAGCATAAAAGTTACAACCAAAATGACAACAAACATGAATTCGCACCTAACAATTTCTACGAAGTCCCGCCGGTTGCGACAATCCTCATACGAAGAACTCAAGAAAATATAACTAGACATGTAATTAAACATAAACAAGCTAAACATAATTAAGGACAACATGCTTGAACAATTATAGATTACGATAACAATAATAATAAAACAATAAAACAAGTAACCTGTAAATGCGGGAAAATAAATGGAGACTTGATTAAACAAAATTGTAAATATTTTTAATAATATGCCAGCAAAGTTGTTGATCCAGGGGTACAATACAATAAAAAGGAAAGAAAGCATATGTGACAATCCCTCGATGTGAGTGATTGTCACTTTTAGAAGTGAATATATGCCTAAGACTACGAAACAAATTTGGAAGCGCTTCCGCGAAAACTTGTATGATAAATGAAGCCCTCCAAGGCTCTATTTATAGGAGAAATTTAGCTTCAAGAAGTCCGGATCAGTTTGAATTCGAAATGAAGCAAAACTGCCAAACTGCTGTTAAAAAAACTGCTCCCGCGCGTAACGGCGATCACCGTATGCAAATGGCGAACGCCATTTGTTCAAAACGTGATTTCCCTCCTTTTTTGAGTAATGGAGAATGCCATCCCCCTAGGAAGGGCAAATGGCGAACGCCATTTGTATCAAGAGGCCAAAATCTTCAATTTAAGCTGCTTCTTTTCATCCTTTAGCTCACTTTTGCTTCTTTTCTTCCATATTGCTTGTGTAGCACCTGTCAAGGGAAAACAAAGAGAAACATAAGTAAAATGCAAGTAAAATGATAAATACTCGACAAAATGGTAAACAATAACGCGCGAAATGGATCGAAAAATACGATACAAATTCAAGTTATCATGCATCTGTTGCAAGAATTGCATCAATTATAGTGCTTTTGGAACTCGCTTCCATCTATAAATTTGTCATTCATCAAATGGATGTTAAAACTGCTTTCCTAAATGGTGAATTGGATGAAGAAGAGTATATGAACTAAGTCTTTATATGGTTTAAAACAAGCGCCCAAAGGCCAAGAACATAAAGTGTGTAAATTAACTAAGTCTTTATATGGTTTAAAACAAGCGCCCAAACAATGGCATAAAAAAATTTGACCAAGTTATATTGGTCAATGTCGCTCCCAAAAGATGAGACCGTGCTCAAATATGGTACAGACGCGAACAGTCGGTGAAAAGAGGGTGTGAGAACACACAGGAGTGAACTCACAGGGAATGAAAGAGTCGCCAGCTAGGCATTTTTATCCCGGAGGAAAGGCAATGCTGCATAGGCCTAGAAAGAGATGGATAAGACGGTTGCGAACCAGAGAGACTGAGAAAGGGGGTTGGTTACAACCTGGGAAGGTATTAGCACCCAGATTATCCTCCGTACTTGACGGGATCCACGCTTAAAAGATTTGTGTTTTAAAGGGGTAGTGTCAGTGTAATATGTGTGTAAAAGAGCTGAAAAAAAGATGTACAGGTGTCAGTGTAAAGTGTATAAGTGACATGAAGTATGGAAGTGTCAGTGTGAGAATAAGAGTGAAATGCTCATGATAATGAGGCCTAGAGAATAATGCTGAAGGAGGGGGAATATACAGAGACTTTTGTTCGATAACTGTTAAGTTATGCCTACGTATCCTCTCGTGCAATGAGGAAGTCAGAACACCGTAGTTCGACCCAAAGAGACTGAAAGATGAATTGACTTGTGAACTGCTTACTTGCCTATGCTCAAGTGTATGATCTGTCTGGCCCAGATGCAAACTGTCTTGCATTAGACGGAAGAAGCAAGTTCTCGTTTATGAGTGAATGAGATGAGAAAAGAATCCCGAAGGAGACGATTATTGTTTGTTTTTGTGTTTTCAGTCTTTTATTGCTTTTGAAAGTTTGTCATAAGTTAATGAGCTTAAGCCTTAACCAAAGGGTTAGTAAACTCATCACATCTTCCCTCTGATTAGGGGTAATGAGAATACCTTAAGTGTGAAGTCAGATTCTCACACTTAATCACCTCTGATGTAGGATTAAGATCATTAACCTATTTGTGATTATTTAGATGTTTTTGGTGTTTTTTGTTTAGTGTTGAGTAATGAGGTTAAGCCATAATCAAGGATTAAACAGACTCATTACACCATGCTAATAGAAGGATAATAGATGAGAGTGTTTAAGCTGAGGAAAGCTCCTCAACTTAATCCATGATTAGGGATTAAACTCATGACAAAACAAGCCTTTGATTAAGTGGATTTTATTAAATGGTGAGATGATGAAGTGAATTTTAGGGTTTGTAAGACAACTTGAGGGGGACTTGTCCATTAACACTAGGGTTAGTCCTTCTTAACCAATTAAGGAAGAATTAGAACCCTAATGCAAGGCCCAAGTTACAAGTGTGATGTCTTGATGATTATTAAGTGAATTGATTAAGAGATTTAAACACATTAAGGGTTTAACACTTAGGATTAAAGTTATACACTCCATCCTAATAGAAGGATGCAGGCATAAGCTTAATCACAAAGCCTTAAAACCTTTAGGGTTTAGTCCCTGATTATGAGATGAGAAGAGAAGACTCAAAGAGACACAAAGGTAAAACTAAGTGGGGAGACTAATCAAAACCCTAGTCATTGTCATGCTTGGTTGTTCCTAAGCTTTGTGAGGTTTTCAAAAGACATCTTCAATGGAACCACCAGGAAGCAGATGAAAGGATCAGGAGAAGCAAAGTAACTTGCTTCATTGAAGAAGACAAGTCACTTGAGGAAAGAAAGTGAGAAGAAGAAGAATGAGCAAGCTCAATCTCAAACACATAACAAAATGCAGCAAGGATGCATGAAAGAGATGAAAAGAAATGGTGAGAAGTGAAGGCAAATTCACTTCTCAAAGTTACTTACCACCTGAAAAGTTAGTAAAGGAATGCAAATGCAATGCAAAATGAGATGAGATGACATGATGCAAATCAAAACCAGAAGCATACATGAGATGATAATGATGCTATGAGATGATGCAAACATGAAACAACACATGAGGATGATCATACAAGCTTATGGATGCAAATGAAACAAGTTAAGAACCATGAACATACATGAAAAATTATGAAATGCATATGGCATACAACATGGCAAATGCAAGATGCAATGATCAAACATGCCTTCAATATGTCTTAAGATGTTAAATGAATCAAATGGATGCATAAAATGTCATGGCAAGTCAAGGTATGAATGCAAATGCAAGATGGATGCATATGGAAGCCCAAATTAGGGTTTATGATCAAAGCATCAAACAAAAACCAAAATCAGAAGCAAACATCAAGATAAAAAATTGAAAATGCACTCAAAGGATCCCTAATCCTATACTAACTCACTGCCCAAAGGAGAAGTTCCAACTCTTAACCTAATTCAAATTATGGTTTTCCTAAGTTTTCTAGGGTTTTAGGGTTCCTTAACAAGAAAAATGCCAATCAAATGGAAAATGAAAGATCAAATCATGCCAATTTAATCTCACATACTACATGCTAAACACAATGCAATGCAAAAAGAATCAAGGTCCAACTCTCAGTGGTTAGGCAGAAATGATTTTTGGAAGTTTGGATCAAAATAATGCATTAAAATGATTTTAATTCCATGAAAAATTCTCAAAATGCATCAAGATCAAAAAAGAAATTTGGTTTGAGGGTTGGAAAATGTTTCTAAATGGTTTTAAATGTTTCATGAATTTTTTGGTGATTTTTAAATACCTAAAAGTATTTTTAATTAATTAATTCTCATTAATTAATTAAAAATAAACTTTTAAATATTAAAAAATATTTTTTGAATGCAAAGAATAAAAATAAAAATATTTTTGGTTTCTGAAATTAAATAAAAGTTTGTACAAAAAATTTCAAAATTTTTAAATAAGTTTTACTATTTTAAAATAAATGGAGAAATCAAATGAAATTAAATAAAAAGAAAATGAGATTAAATGGAAAGTCAGCGCATCCAATGGCCTGTATTCAAACTGGAGAAGGAGGGAAAGACTTCGCGCGCTATCCTACGGCTGACATTCAAACTGGCTAAAATGAATTAATTAACTTAATTAATTAAGATTAGGGCTAAGTGGATGATCTGGGCCGTTGAGCACGCACGGGAGTGGACTAAGTCAACTCATCCGACGCTCAAAATTCAAACTACATTAATGACAGGATTAAAACCCTAATTATTTTCAGGTGGCCGGAGAAGACCTCCGGTCGTCTTCTCCGGTGGGAACCCCACCTGAAAATCCCTAAAATCTTCAAAACGTTACTAAAATGAAATCTAACAAAACAGAAATCATTCCCACACCTCACTAAATCAAAACCCTAACCCAAAACTCATTTATTCTTCCTCAATCAACTGAATCGAAACAAAACATTTTTTAGGGCAAAAGTTTCAGAACAAGATTAAACTCTCATTTCTTCACCATTTTCAAAACCAAGAACATCAGAGTGACCAGTGAATCACGAAGAACAACTTAGGAACTTAAAAATCCATTTCTGGAAAAAAAGTTCATGAAGCTACCTGAGTTTGAAGCTTTTCAGTCTGGCACTTTTTGACCTCCTCTCTTGTGCAAAACCACTCCTGTGACCTCCTTGATGAAGCCTTGATGCTTAGGAAGAGTTTGTGATGGCTGGTTTGGAAGTTTGAACAAGTTCTGTTCAAGGTCAGGTGAGAATCGTGTTTGTGATTCTATGGCTTTCAGGCTGCTTTGAGGATTGCTTTGTGTTCAGTGAAGCATGGTGAAAAGGTTTGTGAAGTTTGCTTATGAGTTTATGAGTTGTGGAGAGTGTTTCGAAGGAAAATGCAAGTGAGGGTGAAAATGTGAATGCTGAGTTGTGGTGTGTTCAGGCTGGCCTCTTGTTATGTTTGGCTTGCAATTGATTTGTATAAACAATTCCCATTGGTCAGAAGATGTGATGTGTGCTTTTGTGATAGGTATGGGTGCTTTTGCAAAATGTCAACTTTTGTGTAAGAGAAGCATGGGTCATGTTCTAGCCAAGTACAAGGAGGGTGTGCTGCGCAGCATGTTGTGTGGAAAGGCCTAGGTTTGATCAGCAAGCTAGCTAGCAAGTGGATGAGAAGCTATCATGACTTTTGCAACTTGGTTCACTTTGGTTCTTATGAAGGAAACTTGATCCATGGGCCATGAAAAATGTGATTCCTTGGGTGCATTCTGATTTTTACATGTTGTGTGATCACGTTGTGTGAATTAGAAGTTCATTTGATAGCTTAATTGGCCTTGAGAAATGAATTTGCCACTTTGCCTCTTTGGTGCATGACTTGAAATTTAGTGATTTTTGCCAACTTTGACAAACCATAACTTTTGATCCAAAATGAATTAGGTCATGTTCTTGTACTTTTTGAAAAGGGAAAGATCTATTCTACAACTTTCATGACCAAAGTTTTTCCATTTGAAGCTTTCTTGAATCAAAAGGTAAGGGTTGAAAAAGTTGCCTAAAATGACATTTTCATTAAAAGTCAAACTTGCCCAAAAAGTCAACTTTGCAAAAGACTTGAAATTTCTCAATTTTGTGAACTTCCAACATCTTCCATGATCAAATAAAGATCATATACAATCAAAATGATGAAGAATGCCCCTTGGTTGGGTCATTGGGGGCCTCAGATGCCCTGATTTTACACTGACTTGTTCAGAAAGTCAACCCTTGATCAGATGACTTCCCCATGGAATTTCTTCATGAAAAATGATATGCACACTCCCTATACCATATAGAGACCAATAGAAACAAGAAAGACCAAAAAATTTGGAGTTATGGCCTCTGAAACCAAAACCCTAATTTTAGGTCATCTGTGCAGTCAAGCCTGGCCCTGCTTCCATACCAATCCCAATTCTTGTGATTCTTTGACATTCTTGACTTGGAGAGGGTATAATATGATGCTTGAACACACATGGACCCCTTTGAAGTGATTAATGACCTTTGGAATGGCTCAAGTGGCTCTTGGATTGCTCAGATCATAAACCCTAGATGCAGATGACTTAGAACCAATGCAAAGACTCAAAATTGTGGTATGAGATGTTATGATTGTGTTTATGCATATGAAATGATAACAAGCCATGGAGTGAATGGGTGAGGGCAAATTTGGGGTGTTTACAGCTGCCCCTATTCAAACATGAGTTAGCTGTGCAGGATGTAAGCAACGGCTTAACAGGCAAATAAGATAACTTGTGGTTGAATACCAAAGACAGTCCAAAATTTGCACTCACAGAATGAAGAAGAAAAGGGATATAGATTGTAAAAGGAAAATAGAGTATATTGTAAAGTGTGGGCGACGGTGGACGACCGTCGAGCAGAGGACGACTGCCGGGTAAAGAGCAATGACGGGGACGACCGACATGCTGGAAAAGTGCGGAAAATACAGCAATGACGGGGACGGCCGACATGCTGGGGATAAAAGGTATTATGATGGGGACGGCCATCAAGTAAAGCTGTAAGATCCTCTGGGGGTCAATGAAACATGACGGGGACGGCCATCAAGTTCATAAAGTAAAGTAATCAACGATGGAGACGGCCATCGGGCTTAAAAGAAAAGGGACCACGACGGGGACGGCCATCGGGTTAAAGAATAAATAAAATAAACAGATGACGAGGTACGGTCATCAAAGGTGAAAGACGATCACCTAGCAGGGGACGGCTGCTCTGTTGGGTTAAGATGAGGGACGATCATCTAAGGTGGAGGACGACCACCTGGCAGGGTACGGCTGCCGAAAATATCGCGACATAGGACGAATGCCGGATAAAAGGTCAACGATGGGGACGGCCATCAGACGAGCATGATGGAGGACGACCATCAAGAGGTGGAGGACGACCACCTAGCAGGGGACGGCTGCTCTCGAGGTTTATCATGACATAGGACGAATGTCAGATAACCAAAGATCAACAATGGGGACGGCCATCGGATAAAATGATGAAGGACGATCATCAAGAGGTGGAGGACGACCACCTAGCAGGGGACGGCTGCTAAATATCACGACATAGGACGAATGTCGGATAGAAAATCAACGATGGGGACGGCCATTGGATGAGCATGATGGAGGACGACCATCAAGAGGCGGAGGACGACCACCTAGCAGGGTACGGCTGCTCTCAGGGTTTATCATGATACAGGACGAATGTCAGATAAAAAGGAAAATTTGCTTTGTTGGTGATCTACTGGGGAATAGTAAACACGGACGAGTGTTTATATCCAAGAAACAAAAGGTATAAGTGTTTAGATGTTTGTGTATAGATTAAATATGCGGACGAGCATCCTTAGGACTACGATACGGACGAGTATCGGGTAGAAACAAATACCGACACGTGTTCAGAGATGATGATACGGACGAGTATCAACTGGTTAACAGAGAACACGGATGAGTGTTGAATCTGAGGGGACTCTTCTGGGGAATAGTAGACACAGACGAGTATCTATATTCAAGAAGACAAAAGTGTTTGACACAGTATATGGATTAAAAATGCGGACGAGCATCCTTAAGACTATGATACGGACGAGTATCAGGTAGAAACAAACGCTTGACGCATGTTCTGAGATGATGGTACGGACGAGTACCAACTGGTTAACAAAGAACACGGACTAGTGTTGAATCTGCGGGGATATAAGTGGTGTATACAAGATACGGACGAGTATCTGTATAAGGGTAATAAGTGTGAGTGGTGTATAGATGAGTGCTTATCTGCTGGGGAGAGTGACACGGACGAGTGTCGAAAGGAGAAAAGTATAATATAAACAAGTATCTGATATACAAAGTGTTTAGGCTACTGTGCTGGGGAAAGTGACATGGACAGATGTTAAGGAATTGTATATATACAAGTATCCGTGAGTGCAAAGAGGATGCTTTGGTTTTCTGCTGGTGGTACGACACAGACGGGTGTCAAAAGGCATCTGTAATGCGGGTGGTCTTGTTTGTAAAGAGTGCTCGGGCGACTTTACTGGGGAATGATGACACGGACGGGCGTCAAAGGGGGTACATACTGGTGTTTGTGAGGCAACTGCTTTTGCTGGGGAATCTGGGGTATTCTGTATACTGTTGATGAGTTGTCATTATTCACAAGTGTTTGATTCAAAACATGGCTCATGATTATGCTATATGTTTGATTTTTACCGTAATGCTCCGTATTAGACGGAATGCTACGCTTTGTGGGTGAATATGATGCGAATGCTATGATTATGCAAAGATACCAAACTGGGATTTGGATCCCGTTACTGTGAAAGATCTCTGGTCGATCTGTCTGAAGTGGACATCCCAGCTGGGGATGAGATCATTGGTAGATTTGATAATTCTGCTTGGGGAAATGGGTCAATGATTGACCTATTCCAGAAGTGAGGGACCCAGCTGGGGTTTGTAGAAGCTTTCGTCACTCTGTCGTGATTCCTTCACGCGTTGCTCTTCTGGATTGAGGCTGAAACTCTGTGGGGAGATGGTTCCCTGGCTTTTGTATTCTGCTGAGAATGAATGGCACTTCGGCTGGGGAGAAAACACTTCGGGTGCTAAGACTGAGTGTTGATTTGCCAGCTTGCTGGGATGAAGCTTACCTGCCCCATGTTGCGCTCTGAATACCTGCAATCCTGCAAAGATAGAAACGCACAAGTATTCCCGAGGTATCCTTTACTGGATTCCGTCATAGGAGTTTAGACACTCCCGAGAGTAAACATATTTCCTGCAAGCACGTGTTTTTATTTTTGAAGATAAGCATCTGTATTCATGCAATCGGTTCTTTAGAGACATCAGACATTTTTTTTGCAAAATAAAATGTACAAGACGAAACATGACTGAAAATCTGATTTTATTAATTCAAGTGCCCTGAATTGGCAAGATACAGTCAAAGAAACAAATCTCCTAAAATGAGGAGATTGTTACAAATTGAGAAACAAAATGCTGGCAATGTTGTCGACGCTTCAAGGAGCCTCCCCTTTTGCTATGACTCGCATGACATTTGACGTTCTTCTCGTCTTGCTTTCTGAGGAAGGCTGATTCTGATTGAAGCTTGATCCTTTAGAGGTTTACCAGGTTGTAGGTGATACAGACGAATTCAGAATGCAGTTGTTCGCTTATTCCTTTATTTTGCATGGACCGCCCTTTCGGGTTTTCAATCCATCGGGATACCCATTTTTGCCTGAGTTGTCCAATGCGGCTTTTCAACTCAGCGGGTGTACATATTTTTTGTTTATTTTCCCTTATTTTTGCCCGAGTCTTTTATTCTGTTTTTGACTCGCCGGGATGCCCTATTTTTGCCTGGACTTACATTCTGTTTTTATGTCCAGCGGGTCATTTTTATGCGAAGTATTTTTTAACTGCATCTGAATTCACAGGGGACGGGAAGTCTTCACCATCCATAGTGCTGAGCATCAGTGCTCCACCAGAGAAAACTTTCTTTACTACAAATGGTCCTTCATAATTCGGTGTCCATTTGCCCCTGTGGTCTGTATGAGGAGGGAGGATTCTTTTCAGCACAAGATCTCCTACTTGGTACTCTCGGTGCCTGACTTTCTGATCGAAGGCTCTCTTCATTCTCTTCTGATATAACTGCCCATGACAGATTGCAGCCAATCTCTTTTCTTCAATCAGACTCAGTTGTTCATATCGGGATCGGACCCATTCTGCTTCATTCAGTTTAACATCCATTAACACCCGTAGGGAGGGTAATTCAACTTCAACAGGTAGGACTGCTTCCATGCCATACACAAGTTGATACGGTGTTGCCCCAGTGGATGTCCTGATTGACGTGCGGTACCCATGCAAGGCAAATGGTAGCATTTCATGCCAGTCCTTATAAGTGACTACCATCTTCTGCACAATCTTCTTGATATTCTTGTTAGCTGCCTCAACAGCGCCGTTCATCTTTGGCCTGTAAGGAGAAGAATTGTGGTGTTGAATCTTGAAGTCCCGACACAGTTCTGCCATCATTTTATTGTTCAAGTTGGAACCATTATTAGTAATGATTCGCTCGGGAACTCCGTATCGACAGATGATATCTCTTTTCAGAAATCTGGCTACCACTTGCCTTGTAACATTTGCATATGAAGCTGCTTCGACCCACTTGGTGAAATAGTCAATGGCGACCAGGATGAATCTGTGGCCATTCGAAGCAGTCGGTTCAATCTTGCCAATCATATCAATGCCCCACATGGCAAAGGGCCAGGGTGAAGACATTATATTCAAAGGACTGGGAGGCACATGCACCTTATCCGCATAAATCTGGCATTTATGGCATTTTCTGGCATAGGCACAGCAGTCGGCATCCATTGTGATCCAATAATACCCTGATCTTAGTAACTTCTTGGCCATGTCATGTCCTCCGGCATGGGTACCAAAAGATCCTTCGTGCACTTCATGCATTAACAAGCCTGCTTCTGTTTTATCAACGCATCTGAGGAGTACCATATCAAAGTTCCTTTTGTACAAAGAACCATCAGTGTTCAGAAAGAAACCACCAGCAAGCCTTCTCAAAGTCTTCTTATCATTGGAAGATGCCCCAGGTGGGTATGTTTGATCCTCCAAGAAGCACTTAATGTCATGGAACCAAGGCTTATCATCTTTGACAACATCTGCTGCAAACACATATGCCGGTCTGTCAAGTCTGGATACTGAAATCTGAGGTACAAAGTTGGCAGCTTGAACTTTGATCATGGACGAAACGGTAGCCAGAGCATCTGCAAACTGATTCTCATCCCGAGGGATATACTCAAGCTTGACTGTTGTAAAGAAAGTCAATAGCCTCCTTGTATAATCCCTGTAAGGTATCAGATGATCTTGGTGGGTGTACCATTTGCTGTTGGTCTGATTGACTACCAAAGCTGAATCTCCGAATACAGTCAATGTCTTGATCCTGAGGTCAATGGCTTCCTCAAGACCCATAATGCAAGCTTCGTATTCAGCTTCGTTGTTAGTGCAATTGAAAGTGAGTTTTGCCGAGAAAGGCATGTGAACTCCTTTAGGTGTAATGAGTACTGCACCAACACCACGACCATTCATATTGACAGCCCCATCAAACATCATAGTCCATTCTTCTTCTGGGTCAGGCCCTTCAGTGTGAACAGGCTCTTCATGATCTTTTGCTTTTATGAACATGATGTCTTCATCGGGGAAGTCAAATCTCATAGGCTAGTAATCATCAATAGGTTGCTCAGCAAGATATTCAGACAATACACTGCCCTTGATGGCTTTCTGAGAAGTGTACTGGATGTCATATTCTGTGAGGATCATTTGCCATCTTGCAACCCGTTCGGTGAGTGCTGGCTTCTCAAATATGTACTTGACTGGGTCCATCTTTGAGATCAACAAGGTAGTGTGGGTCAACATATACTGTCTCAGTCGGCGAGCAGCCCACGCTAAAGCACATCAAGTTTTCTCGAGCAGTGAATAACGTTGTTCACAGTCGGTAAACTTTTTGCTTAGGTAGTATATTGCATACTCTTTTCGACCAGACTCGTCATGCTGGCCCAGCACACACCCCATTGACTCTTCTAATACTGTCAAGTACATGATCAGAGGTCTTCCTTCAACTGGAGGCATAAGGATTGGAGGTTCTTGCAAGTACTCCTTGATCTTGTCAAAGGCCTTCTGGCAGTCTTTATTCCACCTGACAGTCTGTTCCTTTCTCAATAGCTTGAACAAGGGTTCACAGGTTGCTGTGAGGTGAGATATGAACCTTGAAATGTAGTTCAATCGTCCTAAGAACCCTCGAACTTCTTTCTCTGTCTTCGGTGCAGGCATCTCTTGAATAGCCTTGACTTTATCAGGGTCAACTTCAATCCCTTTCTCGCTTACAATAAATCCCAGCAGCTTACCAGATCGCACCCCGAATGTGCACTTATTGGGGTTCAACTTCAGTTGGTACTTTCTCAGACGCTTGAATAGCTTTAGCAGATTCACCAGGTGGTCTTCTTCAGTAAGGGACTTGGCAATCATGTCATCTACGTAACATTCGATTTCTTTATGGATCATATCGTGGAATAATGTCACCATAGCCCGTTGATACGTTGCACCAGCATTCTTCAGTCCGAATGGCATTACCTTGTAACAGAACATGCCCTAAGGTGTGATGAAGGTTGTCTTCTCCATGTCTTCAGGTGACATTTTAATCTGATTGTATCCTGAAAATCCGTCCATGAAGGAGAATACCGAGAACTGAGCCGTATTATCCACCAATACATCGATGTGAGGTAATGGGAAGTCATCCTTCGGGCTGGCTCTGTTCAGATCCCGGTAGTCAACACACATTCTTACTTTGCCGTCTTTCTTAGGCACAGGTACTATGTTAGCAACCCACGGTGGATAGCTAGTTACAGCAAGGAACCCGACGTCCCATTGCTTTTGTACCTCTTCCTTGATTTTCATGGCCATGTCTGGGCGAGTACGACGCAGTTTCTGTTTAACCGGCGGACATTCCTCTCTTAAAGGCATCTTGTGCACAACAATGTCGGTGTCCAACCCTGGCATATCTTGATAAGACCAAGCAAACACGTCCACATATTCTTGAAGCAGATCAATCAGTTGTCTCTTCACTGAGTCTTGCAAGCAGGCCCCGATTTTAACTTCTTTCACGTCTTCATCTGTACCAAGATTAATTGTTTCAACCTCCTCCTGATGAGGAGTGATAACCTTTTCCTTTTGTCTCAACAACCTGGCTAGCTCTTCAGGAAGCTCATACTCTTCTTCAACCTCTTCATCAGCTTGATTGATTGGATTGTCAAAGTCATACGAAGTCATAGCCGTGCTGTTGTCGGTGCTATCTGGAAGGCACTCTCTGCAAGGGTTCAGTTTGTTCATTTTAGTGATTTGATTTTAATCTTGTTTAGAAAAGTGAAATAAAGTTGTCATTTTGAAAACATTGCCATTTATTTTTTGTACAAAAAGAAAAATGGAAAAACAGTGAGCGGAAAAGAAAAAGACTCATTTGCAAAAAGATGTCTGATATTTCATTGATTAATCTTGTTGCACAAAAAATTACAGATGGCCCGATTACAAAATGAGTCTTGTCATCTTGGGCAAGATGCAAGACTTTGATGCATGCTATAAAAATACAGGAAATAATAATTACTCTGCATGAGTAACCCTTATAATTTCCTGGGAAGACCAGTTTGAGATACTGCTCCCCGGGATCTTTGGACGGATCCAACTCTCCAGGTTGCAGTCGCTTTCATCCTCGTCTTCCAAATTGTTGACAGCATCAGGGGTGAGCATCCCCCTACTAACAAAGTTGGGCTCCTTAGCAGCCTCTGCTTGATCTTGTTGAGTTGGTTTGTAACCCAACCCAAATCTATCCTCTTTCTTCTCTACAAGTAACAATTTGCCCCAGCCTTGGGCATTCCCTTCTTCAACAACCTTCCGGGTTTGTTGGTATGATGTCATTGAGGTTCCAGGTACAGCAGATGTTTCATTTATGTTCAAGGCCTCAAACCCTTGACTCATCGTTTCATGGATCTCCCCATCCATCTCAATGTATTTGTATGTAGCCAGATGGCTAACAAATATATCTTCCTCTCCACAAATTGTAACGACTTGGCCCTCCCACTCGAATTTTAACTTCTGGTGAAGGGTAGACGTAACTGCGCCGGCGGCATGAATCCATGGTCTACCCAACAAACAGCTGTAGGCAGGCTGAATGTCCATCACGTAGAAGGTCGTTTTGAAAGTTTGTGGGCCAATCGTTATAGGCAACTCAATTTCTCCCTGAACTGATCTCTTAGAGCCGTCAAAGGCTCTCACTACCAAGTTACTGGGGCGTAATGCCAATCCTTCATACTCCAGCTTTACAAGGGCTTTTTTAGGTAAGACATTGAGGGATGATCCTGTGTCTACCAGCACATGGGAAAGAACTGCACCTTTACATTCCATGGTAATGTGCAAAGCCTTGTTATGATTGCGACCTTCCGTAGTCAAATCAGTGTTGGTGAACCCTAGTCCATGACTAGCATTAACATTTCCAACCACAGCTTCCAACTGATTGACGGTGATCTCTTCTGGCACATAAGCTGCGTGCAAGACTTTTAGTAGTGCGTTCCGATGAGCCTCGGAGCACATGAGCAATGATAGAATAGAGATCTTGGAAGGCGTCTGGTGAAGCTGGTCCACTATCTTGTAATCACTTTTCTTGATGATTCTCATGAATTCATCAACTTCTTGATCAAAAGGTGTTTTCAAAGCTTCCTTAACAATTTGTTCTTCTTGCACCATACTCTTCCCTTTCGCCTTGGCAGCAGCTTCTGCTTCGGCAGTAGGTCTTTGAATTTGTGGGGCAAAAAGACGTCCGCTTCGGGTGAAGCCTCCGCCTCCTCCCACATTGTCTATTTGTGGTGCAGGGGTTGATGGTTCAAGAGTGATTTTCTGTCCTTCGCAGTATAGATCGGAGCCGTAATGCCAAGGGATGGCATTACTGCTTTCATAAGGTACGGGCCCAGGCACTGTGATAGTGACTGGACTGATGGCAGCTGCAGCAGGGACCATGATAGTCTGTGGATCGTAGTATATTGTGACTGGTGCTCTGATGGGAGTAGCACTTTGTGAGTTGTAGGCAGAACCATTTTCAGGATCATAATAAATCGTAACTGTTGAAACATTTGCTGTTGAAGTTGTAGGAGACATTGTTGGAAGGATGGGTGTTGTTGTTGTAGGAGATTCAAAGTGAAGTGGTGCTGGAGTTGTAGAAGGGATGTTTGTTGATATCTGGTCAGTTGAAGTGACAGATGAAGCATTTGTTGATGAGATTGAAGAGTTGTTCGGAACAATGGTTGTTGCAGTCGTAGAAGACTCGGGAACTGTTGTTAATGAGATTGCTGGATTTGTTGGAATTGATGTTGTGATTTGAAGCAGGCCACTCTGGATGAGACCATCTATGCCATCTCTCAAGTTATCACAACCATTCACTGAAATGTTGCAATAAGCACACCCTAGCTCACATCCCGGGAACATTTGACATTCGAGGAGTTGAGCTTTAATCTCTACCAACGGTGTCCGAATCTGACCCACACTGGTTATCAAGTAAGACGGCTTGTCTTCTTCAATAGCATTGATTCTGGGACCTCCGTGGTGTGGCATAGGGTTTTTGTTAACATTTGGTGGTGGTGCAAAGTTTAGAGCCTTGGAGTCTACCAAGTCTTGTACCTTCATGTGCAAGGCTCTGCACTTCTCTGTACTATGGCCAGGTGCATTTGAATGAAAAGCACATCTGGCGCTGGCGTCGTAATTTCTGGGTAGACTGGTAGGATCTGGAGGTGCCAACGTCCTTAGCTCAACCAGGTTGAGTTTCAGGAGTTGTGGCAGTAATGTGGCATAAGGCATAGGGATCGGATCGATCACCCTATTGACCTGAGAGGGTCTCTGTTGGAATGGTCTCTGCTGATTGTTGTTGTTGGTGTTGTTGTAGTTTCTCTGAGGAGGATATTGAGTTTGTTGCTGATAATTTTGTTGCGGTGGTTGATAAGCTGGTTGTGGATGAACTGGAGCGGGAATGGTGACTGCTGCCATGGACCTATGAACATATTGGGGCCTGCCCCTGCTGGCATGGATAGCATTGGTCTCACCAGTTCTTCTTGGGCCCACAAAAGGCTTTCTTGTGTTACTGGATGAGCTAGCACCGTTTTCAGAAATTTTACCCATTTTTAACAGGCTCTCAATTCTCTCCCCAGCTATGACTACATCTGCAAAGCTGGTAGAAGAAAAGGCAGCTAGCCTGTCAATGTATGTTCCTTGGAGGGTGTTCATAAACATATCTGCCATCTCCCTCTCTGACATAGGTGGCTGGACAGCAGCAGCCAGCTGTCTCCATCTCTGGGCGTACTCCCGGAAGCTTTCTCTAGATGATTGTGACATTCCCATTAGGAGGGTCCTGTTGGGAGCCATATCCAAATTATACTGGTATTGTCTAATGAAGGCCTCTGCCAAATCCTTCCAACACCTGATAGTTGCTCTAGTCAGATGTGAGTACCATTCCCTTGAAGCTCCGGTTAAGCTATCCTCAAAATAAAACATCCATAGCTTCTCGTCCATGGTATATGCCTTCAGCCTCCCCAGAAAATACTGTAAGTGGGTCCGTGGGCAGGAAGTCCCGTTGTACTTTTCAAAGCACGGTGGTTTAAATTTATGGGGAATCCTGACCCCGTCTACCAAGCCCATGTCCATAACATCAAAACCCAAAGAGTTTTGAGACTCCAAGGATCTTAATTTCTCAGCAATCTCATCCAGCCTTCTGTCATAGGCCTCATCCCCAGCTCCCATTACTGTGAACTGATCTTCCTGGGGGTCTTCTTGCAGTACCCTGCCTGTAGTATCATTCCCTTGTACATTAGCGGGGATGTTGATCTCTGGATGAAGGTGGGGTCCAAATACAGGGGGGTTGACATGAGGTTGGACCCTCTCATTGTTGCTTGTCCCAGCAGTCCCTAGATGGGGATCTTCCTGATTCTGCCTTTCTACCATTGCTCTTAACCTCTCTTGGCTCTGAGCCATATTGTTCATCACCTCCATGAATTGTGTCATCTGAGCCCTCATTTCCAATCTTTCATTGGCCATTTGGTTCCTGACCTCTGTAAGGTCCTGTTGTACCTGGTCCATTTGTATACCCGGAAGGTTGTTACGGGTTGGATATCTGTGTGGACGGTTGAGTGGGAACACACGTCGTCGAGCAATAGTTCCTGACATCACAACAGAGTTAGTAACAAATAATCAAAAACCTACAAAACAAGGTAAAAGGTTAGTATGCAATGCAACTATGCTCATTTGTTTCCAAGGTATCCGGCTTGGCACTTGGTTTTGACCTTTCCAGACCCTTGAAGATGTTGCTGATGTTGCTTTGAAGAATTCGGATAAAACAAACTAATACATATATTACAAAGAGTAAATGATACATAGTTTGTTTCTTTTTACAATACATGCCCTCTGAGGGGTCAAAACACGACATAAGAAAATAAAAGTACATGAAATGAAAGCAACAACAAGCAAAAGTCAGACACCAAGACCAAACTCATCCTCCTGAACTTCTTTTAGAAGGGCTTCAGTCACAGGATCAGCCGGACGCTCCGTGAGGTTCCTGATAAGGAGATTCCTGGTAGTGACAGCTGCAGCTAGCTTCTTGTGTTGACTCTGATCTTTTGACCTCTTCACTCCAGCTCTAATCTTCAATTCTGAGATCTCTCTTTGGGCTGCTAGCAGGGCTTCCTGTTGCTCTTTTGCACTAGCCTCCAACTGCTCAATCTTGTCCTGAGTCCTCTTATCCTCCAGAGTACGAGCTTCGGTGATCCTGACCCACCTGGCTTGGCTCTCCTTCAGATACAAATCAGCCCTGGCCTTTTGGAACTGAGCCTCCTTGCAGGCATTCTTCAAGATCTGCTCTCCAGCCCTAGACTTCTTGATGTAATCCTCAGACTTCTCAATTCTAGCCAGATGCTCCACCTTCAACTTTTCCAACCTTTCAATATCCAACCTACCATTACTCCTCTCCCAGAGGGTCTTCTGTAGAGCCTGCGTCAACTTCTCATTTCTCTCTTTTAGTTTCTCAAACTCCTCTAAACTGACAGTGACAGGAGGTGGTGCTGAGGATGGTCCAGGCATTTCTTCCATGGTAAAGGGCATCCCAGAAAATTGAGCCCTGGCATGGGACCACTCATAGTACTATGCTGATGCCACATTGTTGCATTTCCCCAGAATGGTCACTCCTTTAGTCTGAACATTGTCCCAGGCCCAAGCTGCTTGCCTGACAATAGCCAGATTAGGCTTGTTCTCACAGTAAAGAGTCTCAGCCAAGTCTTGTGCCTTAGGAGTGTGGACCAATGCATAACCCAGTTGTCTTTTGAATAGTAGAGGGTTGTAGTTGATGCAACCCTTTACTCCTATCAGGGGTACATTGGGAAACTGCCCACAACTGGTAATGAGGTCTCTGCCCTTGGTGCTCTGAGTGCACCACCTGATGTCAGCTGAGGTCAAAGCAGTGAGTCTTCTAGCCCAGTTCTTTTGCTGATGAGGATTCAGAAATGCATCAGTCCTTGGCAAATGTTTGAGAAGCCAAGTATGGAACAAAGGAGCACAACACCTTACTAATCTTCCCCTCTGTTTTTCATTCCTCTGGTGGACCGAGTAGTAAAAATCTCCCAGTAAGGTGGGCACTGGGTTCTTCAGGATGAAAAGATGGATTGCACTCTTGCTAACAAACTTAGGCTCATCCGCAAAAAGAATGACCCCATATATGCTAAGGGCCAATAAAGCACAGACTGCTTTCCATTCTCCTGAGGAGGCCTTCAGGGTAGCCTGAGAGATCAAGAAATCCAGATGTAAACCAGAGACTCCAGCCTTGGTAGTCATATTATGCCCAATCAGAACTGATTCCAGATGCAATGCCCTTGCCACCTCTTCATTACTTGGAAAAGCCATCTCAGGGTTGAAGGGGACACCACCCTTGACAGGTATACCAACCAATGATGAGTACTCCTCCAATAAAGGCCCCAACTGAAAGTCTTGAAAAGTGAAACACCTCAGAGGAGGATCATAGAACTGCAGGCAAGTATGAATCAAGCTCCTCTGTGAAGGGTCCAAATCCATAACCACATCAAGTATGCCTCCATAGTGTTCTCTGAATAGTGGTATATGGTCTGGAGTAATCAGGGTCTGAATCTTCCTGATGTCAGCTAGCTCAGGCTGAAAGAAATGATAGGAGATGTTACTCTTCTTAGGTGCCATGTTGTTGAAGAAGAGTTGAGACAGGTGCTGATGATGGAGAAAAAGCACTGATGATGGGCCACTGACAGGCTGAGACTGGTGATGCAGGTAGCTGATAACTGGAATAGATACTGATGAAAGCAGGTCTATGCTGATGATGGGGTCAAAACCAAGCCAAAATAAAGTATGGATACCCTGAAAAACAAATAAGCAAATGTTAAAATGATGCAATGATGATGTATGCAAATGATATGCAAGGGTTTGTGACTGAGCTGGATCTGATCAAGTGCTCTGATATAAGTCCATGTATGTTCAAGAAATCCAGATGGAGGTCTATAAGTCCAGTAACCAAGGTGGGGGGGACTCAAATAAAGAGCCACATGTCCAGGTTTTAGAATCACAAGAACTGTTCCAAAATGGAGTACTCTTAATCAAGGTAACAGGGTATGCTGAGGTCAAGGGTACCTGCAAACCTGTAAACAGCCCAACCCCCTCACAGGTGGTGTTCTAAAACAAGGATCCTCAGACTTGGATCAGTTATGAGAAGTGTAGACACTTCTAACCCGGAGGTTCAGTGTTTACAATAACCATAAAAGTTCCTCTTCTAATTCACCTCAGTTTCTGAAGGTCAATACTAAAGGTCATCCAGACTTAGCAGGCTTCCCAGATAGCCCTAGTACTGCAGGAAATCTACAACACAGAGTTCTCAAGAAGAAACCCATATCTGAACCGTGTTTCATATTCCCGCACCAGACCGAGATGGAATGGGAAAGAATATGAACCACTCTAGCCTAGGTGTCACTCAGGTCCCAGGTATAGGACCTTAACTCTCAATAGAAACCCACCCACCAAGGCAACAAAACAGATCCAGCCAGCACAGTATGACAATATGATATATGCAAAGCTATAAGGAAAGTAATAAAGCAACTGTACATAAAGCAACAATAAAACATACACAAACACAGATAGCACATAACACCCCAGTAAACACAAATCAATCAAGCGCTAGGAGGAACCCACAAAAAGAACCAGAAGCCCTGGTTACAGTATAAGGGTCCCCAGCAGAGTCGCCAAGCTGTCGCTCCCAAAAGATGAGACCGGGCTCAAATATGGTACAGACGCGAACGGTCGGCGAAAAAAGGGTGTGAGAACACACAGGAGTGAACTCACAGGGAATGAAAGAGTCGCCAGCTAGGCATTTTTATCCCGGAGGAAAGGCAATGCTGCATAGGCCTAGAAAGAGATGGATAAGACGGTTGCGAACCAGAGAGACTGAGAAAGGGGGTTGGTTACAACCTGGGAAGGTATTAGCACCCAGATTGTCCGCCGTACTCGACGGGATCCACGCTTAAAAGATTTGTGTTTTAAAGGGGTAGCGTCAGTGTAATCTGTGTGTAAAAGAGCTGAAAAAAAGATGTACAAGTGTCAGTGTAAAGTGTATAAGTGACATGAAGTATGGAAGTGTCAGTGTGAGAATAAGAGTGAAATGCTCATGATAATGAGGCCTAGAGAATAATGCTGAAGGATGGGGAATATACAGAGACTTTTGTTCGATAACTGTTAAGTTATGCCTACGTATCCTCTCGTGCAATGAGGAAGTCAGAACACCGTAGTTCGACCCAAAGAGACTGAAAGATGAATTGACTTGTGAACTGCTTACTTGCCTATGCTCAAGTGTATGATCTGTCTGGCCCAGATGCAAACTGTCTTGCATTAGACGGAAGAAGCAAGTTCTCGTTTATGAGTGAATGAGATGAGAAAAGAATCCCGAAGGAGACGATTATTGTTTGTTTTTGTGTTTTCAGTCTTTTATTGCTTTTGAAAGTTTGTCATAAGTTAATGAGCTTAAGCCTTAACCAAAGGGTTAGTAAACTCATCACATCTTCCCTCTGATTAGGGGTAATGAGAATACCTTAAGTGTGAAGTCAGATTCTCACACTTAATCACCTCTGATGTAGGATTAAGATCATTAACCTATTTGTGATTATTTAGATGTTTTTGGTGTTTTTTGTTTAGTGTTGAGTAATGAGGTTAAGCCATAATCAAGGATTAAACAGACTCATTACACCATGCTAATAGAAGGATAATAGATGAGAGTGTTTAAGCTGAGGAAAGCTCCTCAACTTAATCCATGATTAGGGATTAAACTCATGACAAAACAAGCCTTTGATTAAGTGGATTTTATTAAATGGTGAGATGATGAAGTGAATTTTAGGGTTTGTAAGACAACTTGAGGGGGACTTGTCCATTAACACTAGGGTTAGTCCTTCTTAACCAATTAAGGAAGAATTAGAACCCTAATGCAAGGCCCAAGTTACAAGTGTGATGTCTTGATGATTATTAAGTGAATTGATTAAGAGATTTAAACACATTAAGGGTTTAACACTTAGGATTAAAGTTATACACTCCATCCTAATAGAAGGATGCAGGCATAAGCTTAATCACAAAGCCTTAAAACCTTTAGGGTTTAGTCCCTGATTATGAGATGAGAAGAGAAGACTCAAAGAGACACAAAGGTAAAAATAAGTGGGGAGACTAATCAAAACCCTAATCATTGTCATGCTTGGTTGTTCCTAAGCTTTGTGAGGTTTTCAAAAGACATCTTCAATGGAACCACCAGGAAGCAGATGAAAGGATCAGGAGAAGCAAAGTAACTTGCTTCATTGAAGAAGACAAGTCACTTTAGGAAAGAAAGTGAGAAGAAGAAGAATGAGCAAGCTCAATCTCAAACACATAACAAAATGCAGCAAGGATGCATGAAAGAGATGAAAAGAAATGGTGAGAAGTGAAGGCAAATTCACTTCTCAAAGTTACTTACCACCTGAAAAGTTAGTAAAGGAATGCAAATGCAATGCAAAATGAGATGAGATGACATGATGCAAATCAAAACCAGAAGCATACATGAGATGATAATGATGCTATGAGATGATGCAAACATGAAACAACACATGGGGATGATCATACAAGCTTATGGATGCAAATGAAACAAGTTAAGAACCATGAACATACATGAAAAATTATGAAATGCATATGGCATACAACATGGCAAATGCAAGATGCAATGATCAAACATGCCTTCAATATGTCTTAAGATGTTAAATGAATCAAATGGATGCATAAAATGTCATGGCAAGTCAAGGTATGAATGCAAATGAAAGATGGATGCATATGGAAGCCCAAATTAGGGTTTATGATCAAAGCATCAAACAAAAACCAAAATCAGAAGCAAACATCAAGATAAAAAATTGAAAATGCACTCAAAGGATCCCTAATCCTATACTAACTCACTGCCCAAAGGAGAAGTTCCAACTCTTAACCTAATTCAAATTATGGTTTTCCTAAGTTTTCTAGGGTTTTAGGGTTCCTTAACAAGAAAAATGCCAATCAAATGGAAAATGAAAGATCAAATCATGCCAATTTAATCTCACATACTACATGCTAAACACAATGCAATGCAAAAAGAATCAAGGTCCAACTCTCAATGGTTAGGCAGAAATGATTTTTGGAAGTTTGGATCAAAATAATGCATTAAAATGATTTTAATTCCATGAAAAATTCTCAAAATGCATCAAGATCAAAAAAGAAATTTGGTTTGAGGGTTGGACAATGTTTCTAAATGGTTTTAAATGTTTCATGAATTTTTTGGTGATTTTTAAATACCTAAAAGTATTTTTAATTAATTAATTCTCATTAATTAATTAAAAATAAACTTTTAAATATTAAAAAATATTTTTTGAATGCAAAGAATAAAAATAAAAATATTTTTGGTTTCTGAAATTAAATAAAAGTTTGTACAAAAAATTTCAGAATTTTTAAATAAGTTTTACTATTTTAAAATAAATGGAGAAATCAAATGAAATTAAATAAAAAGAAAATGAGATTAAATGGAAAGTCAGCGCATCCAATGGCCTGTATTCAAACTGGAGAAGGAGGGAAAGACTTCGCGCGCTATCCTACGGCTGGCATTCAAACTGGCTAAAATGAATTAATTAACTTAATTAATTAAGATTAGGGCTAAGTGGATGATCTGGGCCGTTGAGCACGCGCGGGAGTGGACTAAGTCAACTCATCCAACGCTCAATATTCAAACTACATTAATGACAGGATTAAAACCCTAATTATTTTCAGGTGGCCGGAGAAGACCTCCGGTCGTCTTCTCCGGTGGGAACCCCACCTGAAAATCCCTAAAATCTTCAAAACGTTACTAAAATGAAATCTAACAAAACAGAAATCATTCCCACACCTCACTAAATCAAAACCCTAACCCAAAACTCATTTATTCTTCCTCAATCAACTGAATCGAAACAAAACATTTTTTAGGGCAAAAGTTTCAGAACAAGATTAAACTCTCATTTCTTCACCATTTTCAAAACCAAGAACATCAGAGTGACCAGTGAATCACGAAGAACAACTTAGGAACTTAAAAATCCATTTCTGGAAAAAAAGTTCATGAAGCTACCTGAGTTTGAAGCTTTTCAGTCTGGCACTTTTTGACCTCCTCTCTTGTGCAAAACCACTCCTGTGACCTCCTTGATGAAGCCTTGATGCTTAGGAAGAGTTTGTGATGGCTGGTTTGGAAGTTTGAACAAGTTCTGTTCAAGGTCAGGTGAGAATCGTGTTTGTGATTCTATGGCTTTCAGGCTGCTTTGAGGATTGCTTTGTGTTCAGTGAAGCATGGTGAGAAGGTTTGTGAAGTTTGCTTATGAGTTTATGAGTTGTGGAGAGTGTTTCGAAGGAAAATGCAAGTGAGGGTGAAAATGTGAATGCTGAGTTGTGGTGTGTTCAGGCTGGCCTCTTGTTATGTTTGGCTTGCAATTGATTTGTATAAACAATTCCCATTGGTCAGAAGATGTGATGTGTGCTTTTGTGATAGGTATGGGTGCTTTTGCAAAATGTCAACTTTTGTGTAAGAGAAGCATGGGTCATGTTCTAGCCAAGTACAAGGAGGGTGTGCTGCGCAGCATGTTGTGTGGAAAGGCCTAGGTTTGATCAGCAAGCTAGCTAGCAAGTGGATGAGAAGCTATCATGACTTTTGCAACTTGGTTCACTTTGGTTCTTATGAAGGAAACTTGATCCATGGGCCATGAAAAATGTGATTCCTTGGGTGCATTCTGATTTTTACATGTTGTGTGATCACGTTGTGTGAATTAGAAGTTCATTTGATAGCTTAATTGGCCTTGAGAAATGAATTTGCCACTTTGCCTCTTTGGTGCATGACTTGAAATTTAGTGATTTTTGCCAACTTTGACAAACCATAACTTTTGATCCAAAATGAATTAGGTCATGTTCTTGTACTTTTTGAAAAGGGAAAGATCTATTCTACAACTTTCATGACCAAAGTTTTTCCATTTGAAGCTTTCTTGAATCAAAAGGTAAGGGTTGAAAAAGTTGCCTAAAATGACATTTTCATTAAAAGTCAAACTTGCCCAAAAAGTCAACTTTGCAAAAGACTTGAAATTTCTCAATTTTGTGAACTTCCAACATCTTCCATGATCAAATAAAGATCATATACAATCAAAATGATGAAGAATGCCCCTTGGTTGGGTCATTGGGGGCCTCAGATGCCCTGATTTTACACTGACTTGTTCAGAAAGTCAACCCTTGATCAGATGACTTCCCCATGGAATTTCTTCATGAAAAATGATATGCACACTCCCTATACCATATAGAGACCAATAGAAACAAGAAAGACCAAAAAATTTGGAGTTATGGCCTCTGAAACCAAAACCCTAATTTTAGGTCATCTGTGCAGTCAAGCCTGGCCCTGCTTCCATACCAATCCCAATTCTTGTGATTCTTTGACATTCTTGACTTGGAGAGGGTATAATATGATGCTTGAACACACATGGACCCCTTTGAAGTGATTAATGACCTTTGGAATGGCTCAAGTGGCTCTTGGATTGCTCAGATCACAAACCCTAGATGCAGATGACTTAGAACCAATGCAAAGACTCAAAATTGTGGTATGAGATGTTATGATTGTGTTTATGCATATGAAATGATCACAAGCCATGGAGTGAATGGGTGAGGGCAAATTTGGGGTGTTTACAGTCATTGGATACAAAATAAATGAATCTGAAAAATGTATTTATAGTAAATTTAGCAATGGGAAATGGGTTATGATTTGTTTATATGTAGATGATATGTTAATCTCTGGTACTGAATTAAAAGAGGTAGAAAAGACTAAAGTTTTCTAATCCAAATTTTTTGATATGAAATACTTAGGTGAAGCATATGTGATTTTAGGAATTAAAATCATAAGAGATAGTCAACATATTGGTTTATCCCAATCTCACTATATCGAAAAAGTGCTTAAGAAATTTGATCATTTCAATTGCAAATCTGTTTCAACCCCATTTGATCAAAATGTTATTTTGGAACCACATAAAGGGTGTCCAGTGGCACAACTTGAATATGAAAAGGTAATTGGATGCTTGATGTATGTTATGACTTGTACTAGACATGATATAGTATATGTTGTTGGTAGGTTAAGTCGATATACAAGTAATCCAAGTAAAGACCATTTGCATACTATTAATAGAGTATTAAAATACTTGAAAGGGAGGATTAACTATACTTTAACATATAATGGATATCCTTCGGTTTTGGAAGGATATATAGATTTCAGTTGGGTAACATATGTAGAAGATCATGCCTTCACAAGTGGGTTGATCTTAAATCTTGGTGGAGGTACAGTTTCTTGGGGTTCAAAGAAACAGACTTGCATTGCCGATTCCACCATGGCTGCAAAATTTATTTCTTTGCCTACAGGTAGTAAAGAGGTTGAATGGCTAAGAAACTTGTTGTATGAGATACCTATTTGGCCAAAAAATCAATAGCACCTATATCCATACATTGTGATAGTCAATCCACACTATCTAAAGCATATAGCCAAGTATATAATGGAAAATCTAGACATATTGGTATAAGACATAACTATGTGAAAGATTTAATTTTAAATGGAGTAATCTCCATAGTATACGTAAGAACTAAAAATAATCTTGCATATCCTTTGATGAAAGGTATGACAAAAGACATGGCGTTGAAGACATCATTGGGGATGGGTCTAAAGCCCATATCTAATTGATCACCAATAGTATAAATTCAACTCACACTTAGTTAAAATTAAGTCTTGAGTTCAATGATGAAAGTATACTATTAGAGTGATTGCAAGTACTTAATTATAAATATATCCTAAAGGAAAAAGTACTTGGGAACCATAAGTAAAAGATAGAAGGTTGAGATTATTCTCTTAATAGATATATAGCATATATTTGCTGAAATGCTTATTATGGGAGCATTTCCAATATAATCTACCTATATGAGAATGAAGTGGGCCGCTTCATAGAGTTCAATGGTTTGACTCTTAAATTCTCATGAAAAGGATACATGACATATGGCATAATCAAATGTTTCATATTTACAATTCTTTTGATAATATCGAGATTTCACGTGTAAGTTTTACACACTTGTTCTAATGAATAGTTGGTTAAAAGCTTGTCTACTAATATCTATTCGGGATGAGCGAAACCTATAACTTACTAAGTATTGGTTCAAATCATAAGATACCAATATCTGAAACCATGATATCTCCAGAATTATGAGATTTAGTTATTTTGAAAATGGTGGGGGGTTGTGAGTGAATTTCCAAAATAATAATAATAATAATAGGATAATTGTATTATTTGAATTATTAATATAAATACTGTATTCAGATTTTTTATCTCATTTAGATGGTCTACTGTGATTATTGTTGGTATAATGTGTCATGTCATTTATTATTTTTATGAATTGTTGCAACTTATAAATAAATCATTGCTATTTTATACGAAACGTTGTTACTTTTCATATATGGTAATCAAAATAGTGCAATCTTTTTTCTTAAAAGACGTGTCTGTTCCAAACAGATATCAACTTCGTTATAAATAAGAGGTTTTGGCATAGTGAAAACATATAACAAACTAGTCTCAAATTATTTTCTCATACTAAATTATCTTTCTCTTCTCTAATGCATGAGAGCAAGTAAAAGAAATATTTTTCTGTAAAATACTATCAAAGATACGCTTAGAGAGATTGTGCAATTCTCTTTAAGGATTCCAAAGTATCACACAGGAAATCTGCCGGTAAAACCATTTGCATCCAACATACAAAGATTGGTGGGGGCAAATTGTCCCTTAAGCTTAGTGTGGAAACATACGCTTTGGAATTTTATCAAGCAAATTTATTTATCCATTTTCATCTCAATTAATTCTTAGTTTTGCAGCAATCCCAAAAATAACATATCTAACACCTTATTTCTTGTTCTCTTTTTCTCTATGTTGTTTTGATACATAAATAATGTCCCTTCAATTCAATGAAACTAAACCCAAATAGATATTTTTAAACATTATAGCTATGTTTATTATAATTCGTTCAAATAAAATAAATTTGACTAAGTTAAAATATATTTTTATAAAAAAATCTAATGAATGCTTTCTTTTTAGTATTATTATTTTAATTTATAAAAGGGTTAATAGTCATTTACCCTCTGTAATATATGCATGTTTTGATTTACCCCCTTTTAAAAAAAAATTTGGATTACCCCTTAAAATTTTAAAATTCTAAATCTTTTTCCCCCAGGTGGAAAAATTACCCCCTGTAAAATATTTATTTATTTATTTATCCCCCTGATTTTTACATGCTTAGGGGGTACCCAACAATTTCAAGAGGGTAATCCAAAATATATTTTTTAAAGAAGGGTAAATCAAAATACACATATATTGCAGGGGGTAAATCACTATTAATCCTAAAAAAAATTCATTAAATGCAAAAAAAAATGGATGTTATCAAGAATGTTTCTAATACTATGAGTAAGAATAGATCATATTAAACTTTGTTTGAATAGGTTAGATCTAATAAGAAAAATTAAAATTTTAGTTGACTTATTATCTTATGTTTGATCTCACATTTATAAAAGTTTGACTTGTCTTAATATGTATTTAAAAGTTTATTTTATTTTAATATTTAAAAACACAGACCTAACAAAATAAGATCCAACAACCACAACTTATAAAATAAAAGGGAATATGTTAATTAAAAGTCGTCGGCTTGTCTTCATCATTTTAAAAGAGAGGAATGTAATTTCAGAAAGAAAAAAATAGAGCTTCTTTTGAAACTTTTTATTTTTATCAAATATAAGTATAAAACATAATAAAAATACATAGTTTTTTACAAAAAGATTTTAAATTTTTCTCAAGAGCAGTTGAAATGGTTTTAATGACAACACCTACAACACCTAAAGCGATCTTGATAACAAAACATATAGACAAACAATCAAAGATGTTTAAAGTTGTTGATCTAATTGTTCTGGACTGGACCAACGACTAGATATGGACCAATCCTTTCTAGCCCATGAAACGACCCAATAACCCATAGTCCAAGGGACCCATTGTCATAGTGGTCGTTCTCCTCTCCTCGCCACTGGCCTCTGCTCGACAATAGTGGAGACCACCCAGGATCGGCCGGGACAACCCTTACTCGAAGGGTCTCGTGCCTGACACAACACCTCCTGACCATGATGCTCGTTCGTCGCTCGGTTCCTGGAAGTTACCTATTTTTGGGGGATCCGTGATCCAGGCCCAAAAATAGGGACCGTTGGCCACGCGCTAGGGGCTCTCTATATAAACCTTCTTATTTGAGAGGGCCAGATATTGAATATTCTCTCCTATAATACTTTACCCGTACTTGCTAGCTCTTGTGCCCGTTCTGACTTTGGCATCAGAGAACCTTGCAGATACACCCCCTCCTGTTCTCCTCATCGCACGAACAGACTAGAAGATCCGCATCAACAACCATTGAAGTTTTGATCACCAGATAAGATCAGTGGTGCCATCTATGGAAACATTGTATCCCCGTCTTCTCACCCTCCATTCGTGAAGACAAAACATCACTCTCTGATTTCATTCTTGATGGCTTACCAAGAGGATTCTGATGCAACTCGTGCTCTCACCAGCGTCCCCGTTATGCAACGAGACAATGAGTTGAACAACCCTCCCCTCGGGGAGCCGCATCGTTCTTAGGATGGACGAAAAACATCCCCATCCCCTGAACCATCCCATCAGCCAGATATCACGCCCGGTGATCTTGCTTTGATCCTCATTCCATAGGGGACAAACCAAACATTAGCATCGTTGGTCAAAGCAACCAACACCATCAACCTTCTGCTCCTACGCCAGAGTGAAAGATTGGACATTCTTGAGAAGTCGAGATACTCACGACCCCCCACCCCAGAGAGGAGACATCGTCGGTCCCGTAGCAGCAACCATAAGCTTCTGGTTCTATCAAGAAGAGGACCCATTCGTCTCCCAGGTGAAACAAGTCCCTGCAAACGAAGAAAATATGCAGGAAACTCCATCTTGGAGCACAATCATCCCATGAAGATACCAGAAATCGATCAAGATCTCTTCCTCACAGACATCATGATGATCTCTCCCGTTCAGTCACCCCTTTTTCCAGCGAAGAGGATGAACCTCGTGACCCTCTCTCCGAAGAGATCATGTCTACAAGGCTCCCAAAAGGGCTCAAAAAACCCCCTCCCTTGGGGACCTATGATGGCATAACTGATCCAGACGAACATATCGAAAACATCGACGCTTTGTTGGATTATCGAGGCGTTCGTGGGCTATCAAATGTCGTCTCTTCCCCATGACTTTGAGAAAGGGAGCCATGGCCTGATACAAGAGCCTTCCCTATGAGTCCATCACCTCGTGGAGACAACTGGGGAGGACGTTCTCCCGACATTTTACAGCCTCCCAGCGTCATCCCAAAACCGAGGCATCTTTGGAAGCGATCGTTCAAGGAAAAGAAGAGCCCCTCCGAGCATACATTGAGAGGTTTAACAAATAAGCTGTCCAGGTTTCAACCACAGACGACATGAAAAAATAGCTCCTAGAATGAGGACTCTGACCTCAAAGTGATTTCAGAAAGGCTGTAGGGATCGAGACACCGGCCACGCTCGACGCCTTCCTCCTTAAGGCGCAAGCCTACATACAATATAAGGAGAAAGAAGCAGCAAGTACTGCCCGTGATACTCGACGCAAAAAGAACACAAAGCCTTCCAAACACGATGACGCCTCGACATCACGACGAGAAGGTGACAAAAGAATGGATGAAAGCTCCCTTGAACTGCGGGAGCACAAAGGACCAGTGGGGAGATTCCACGACTACACTCATCTTACGGCAACGCGGGAAAAGATCCTATCTGAGTGCACAAATTCTGAATTCTGCCAAGCCGGAGTCGGATTCCCGAAACAGCTGCTGAGCAAGCCGAATACTGATAAGACTAAGTATTGTTGCTTCCATAAGTCATACGGGTACAATACTGAAGATTGCATACACCTGAAGGATGCTATTGAGATACTCATCCGGGATGGTTACCTCAAGCAGTTCAATAAAAATAAGGACGCCCCTAGGCAAGAAGTCCAAGAAGCCCGAAAGGCTGAAGACGCTGCCCACCGATCGCGGAGACGAATCTTCAAGTCGCTATAAGCATTACGCGACTAGAATATTTTGATGTCCCCGAACCATATACTGGTTCGACATACTTCTCCACATACATCCCGTGGGACTCTTTTCCATCTGCAATGGTAATATCTGGGGGAGGACCCAACAAGATCACGATGGGATTGGTCAAGCGACGCTTCGATCAGATGATCAACACCAGCTCAAATCAGAGTTCAACCCTCGACGCTCCCCGAGGAGGATTTATGCCCATCTCCTTTTATAAGCTGTAAAAGACCTCCTAGAGGGTCATTTTGTAACCGAGGCCAGGTACACCACCTGGATCTCAAACGTTATACTTGTTAAGAAAAGTAATGGAAAATGGATAATGTGCATTGACAGCACCGATCTTAATCGGGCATGCCCGGAAGACGCTTACCCGCTGCCTAACATTGATAAATTGTTAGATAACTCTGCATGTTTTAAAATTTTGTCCGTCCTCGATGCCTATTCCGGGTATAATCAAATACCTATGGTCGTGATTGACAAAAAGTACATCGTGTTCATGACAAAATCAGGCAATTATTACTACAACATAATGCCTTTCGGCTTAAAAAATGCGGGTGCTACTTATCAACGCATGACGAACAAGGTCTTCCGAATAGAAATCGGAGACATGCTCGAAGTTTACATGGATGACATGATCATTAAATCCCATGAGGAAACCGACCATGCCATTCACTTAAACAAAATCTTCGATTAGTCACGCAAGTGTAAGATGCAATTCAATCTTGATAAATTTACATTTGGGGTACGGGCGGGACAATTCCTCGGGTTTTATTTAACCGAGCGAGGAATAAAGGCTAATCCCGAAAAATGTGGGGCATTTTCCGAAACGACCCCACCAAGGTCTAATAAATCCATCCAGTCTTTGAACATGGTGCTTGCATCATTATCGTGTTTCGTAGCAAAGTCGGCTCAACATGCCCTCCCTTTTACAAGCTCCTCCGCAAATAGGCCGCTTTCGAATGGACCAATGAATACGAGCAGGCCCTGAGACACCTCAAAAAGACCCTATCAGAGCTCCCAGTTCTATCCCAACCTGAGGCAGGAGAAACCCTATTCCTCTACCTCACAGCCGCCAACGAAGCCATAAGCGCTGCGCTCGTAAGAGAAATGCCCGAGGGCCAAAAGCCAATTTACATTACAAGTAAAGCCCTGCAGGGACCTGAACTTAGATATAAACAAATTGAAAAAGTGGCACTGGCGCTCCTCCATGCAGCAAGAAGACTCAGACATTATTTCCTCACGCACACAATCGTTTTACGTACAGATCAATCCATTAAACAACTCCTCGGACAACCGGATATGGTCGGGAGAATGTTGAAATGGTCGCTGGAGTTGCCCGGGTTTGATATTCGATATTCGATACGAGGGTAGAGCCGCCATCAAGGCACAAGCCCTCGCGGATTTCGTAGACGAGATTGTCACCCCGGAAGGCCCGACCTGCCCGTCCAGAAAATGGACCATTTTTGTGGATGGTGCATCAAGCTCAACAGGAAGCGGCGCGAGAATCAATTTGGAGAGCGAGGAAGGTATTCTGATTGAGGTATCCCTCGCACTATCATTCCCGACATCCAACAACCAAGCGGAGTATGAGGCATTCCTCGCAGGATTAAGACTGGCCAACGACCTGGGGGCAGAAGAGATCACCATTTGCACAGACTCTCAACTAGTGGCCATGCAGGTCAAAGGAGAGTACCAAGTCAAAAGTGACAGTTTATCAGAGTACTTAACCATGGTCAAGGAGAAGATTACAAAATTGACGCCCGTAGAATTAAGGCATGTGCCCCGTGAAAATAACACACGAGCAGACATTCTCTCAAAACTCGCGAGCACAAAGAAAAAAGGAGGAAATGAATCAGTCATTCAGGAAATATTTCCACGGCCCAGCATCGAAAGGTCGAAAGCGACGATAGTCATCTACTTCGTCGATGATGCCAACATCTGGATGACCCCTATGTACAAATTTCTAACTAACGATGAGCTATCTGAAGACCCAATGAAGGCTAGCGTTGTCAAACAATGATCCTGCTTATACGTCCTAGTCGAGGGAAAACTCTACCGACGAGGGTTCTCCATACCTCTCCTCAGGTGTGTCGAGGAAGAATTGATCCCACACATCTTGCGTGAAATCCATGAAGGAATCAACGCCAACACTTGGGCGGACGATCCCTCGCAAGGGAAGCCCTCATGGCAGGATACTATAGGCCTACGATGCAAAACAACGCAAAGGAGCATGTGAAGAAATGTGACAAATACCAACGGTATGGGGACATGCCCCTCGCTCCACCAAACGAGCTAAAAACAATGTCTTCCCCATGGCCATTCACATGGTGGGACCTGGATATCCTTGGCCCCTTTGTCGTCGTTTCAAACCAAAACAAGTACCTAATTGTCGGTGTTGACTACTTCACGAAGTGGATCGAAGCTGAACCCCTGGCCAAAATCACGGCCCTCAACATACTATGTTTCCACAAGATCCATGGGCATGTAATTGAGGATTTTGTCCACCTGAAAGATGTAATTGAGATTCTGGTCAAGGAATCCCACCTCAAACAATACACCAAAAGAAATGATACTCCTCGACATGAAGAACATACCACGAAGAAAAGATGCGAGGACACCCCGTCCGACGATTCTGCCTTCCAGGTGGCCCTATGCGTATTGCACCCTGAAGATTTCCACCTCCCCGATGTCTATATAGGAGGAAAGTTAGCTGCACACAGCCCGTGGGAAAACTTCCCAGCAGCCTTGGTTATCTCCAGGGGCAGAATAAACAACGCAAACGCCGCCATTTCTGTGAAACGAAAGTTCGACGAGCTCCTACTGACCGCGCCTGATCAACTGGCAACATTGACCAAATCTCGGGGAAAATCCAACCCCATATCCTTTTTCCTCAAGGATCTACTGGGAGGTTCACCTAACTCAAGCATCCTCTTACTGAAAAGGGCCAAAATGGCGCGTTTCAGCGTCCGACGCATTTTGGTCGACCAAGGCAGCTCTGTGGATATCATGTACGCACACCTGTTCAAGACCCTCAAATTGGACAAGTCAAATCTGTCCCCTTACGTTGGGTCCGACCTCCAGGGATTCAACGAGGCTACCACGAGGCCATGGGGGTACGTGGAGCTCCTCGTTCGGTTTGGAGAGAATGAGACGACCAGGGAAGTTAAAGTCCAATTCCTGGTAATCGAGTGCCCTTCGTTGTACAATTGCATTCTTGGTCGACCTACCCTGGCCGAGCTGACTGCAGTGTCATCCACTGTCCACGAAAATGAAGTACTACACAAAAATGGGTCGTGCAGTTACAATTCACGGGGACATTGAGGCAGCTCGATGATATTACGATGTAGCGGTCAAAGGACATGCCATAATCAACACTTCATAGGGCAATAAGAAACCAATAGCTGAGGAATGGCCACCTTCCCTACGAGTCATTTCCATCGACCTCGAAATTCGTCTCGGCAAGGACGATGCTGAAGCTTGGGGTCCCACCAACGGACATGATCCAACTCACCCAATACACCCAATCCCTGACGGAGAGTTCGAGCTCATCCCTTTAGGGGACGACCCTGACAGAATTGTGAAGATAGGTAATGGCCTGCCGTCGACGACAAGGGATCAGCTCGCAACCTGCCTAAGGGAGAATGTAGACTTGTTTGCATGGAGCGCTACTAAGATGCCCGACCTGGACCCCGAGGTTTCCTTCCATCAATTAGCCATAGATCTGACCATTAGGCCTGTAGCACAGTGTAGGCGCAAGCAGTCTCCCGATAAAGCGGAGGTTGCCGAACAGGGTGTAAAAAACCTCTTACAGGAAAATTTTGTTTCTGAAGCCCAGTACACAACCTGGCTTTCAAATGTAATCTTTGTTAAGAAAAATAATGGAAAATGGAAAATGTGTGTTGATTATACCGATCTCAATAGGGCATGTCCCAAAGATGCTTTCCCCTTACCTAAATAGATAAATTGGTAGACAACTCTGCAGGTTTTAAACTCTTGTCCTTATTGGACGCGTACAACGAATACAATCAAATACCCATGTCAGACACAGATAAGCGGCACACGATCTTCATGAACCCGACGGGCAATTACTACTATAATGTTATGCCTTTCGGGCTGAAGAACGCCAGACTACATACCAGCGCATGATGAACAAGGTCTTCTGGGGAGAGATCGGAGACATGCTCGAGGTCTACATCGATGACATGATCGTAAAATCACACGAGGAGCTCGACCACGCCCAACATCTCCGAAGGGTCTTCGAGTAAGCGAGGAGGTGCAAAATGAGGTTCAACCCAGAAAAGTTCACCTTTGGCGTACGAGCAGGGAAATTCCTCGGCTTCTACCTCACCGAACGAGGGATCAAAGCCAACCCCAACAAATGTCGAGCATTCTCATAATTCCCAACCCCGAACTCCAAGAAATCTATTCAGTCTCTCAACGGGATGCTCGCCTCCTTATCTCTTTTCGTCGCTAAATCCGCGCAACTCACACTTCCTTTCTTCAAGCTACTATAGAAATAAGCCACTTTCGAGGGGACCGAGGAGTGCGAGCAAGAATGCTCCACCTTAAGAGGGTACTCTCCGAACCACTAGTGCTATCACGACCTCAGGAAAAAGAAACATTATACCTATACCTGTCTGTGGCCACCAAGGCGTTCACTGCAGCCCTCATATGCGAAACTACCAACGGGCATAAACCTATCTAATTTATGAGCAAAGCCCTTCAAGGCCCCGAGCTCAGATACCATCAGATCGAGAAGGTCGCCTTGGCCCTGATAAATGCAGCAAAGAGATTGTGACATTACTTTCTCTCCCATACAATAAAAGTCCAAACAAATCAACCAATAAAATAGCTACTCTGATGACCAAATATGGTCGACCAGATGTTGAAATGGTCATTAGAACTGTCAGAATTCAACATCCGATATGAAAGCAAAAAGGCCTTAAAGGCACAAGTCCTGGCCGAATTCGTCGTCGAGATGACATATAACCCAACCCCAGCCAGCGGCGCCCATAAATGGACGATCTTAGTCGAGGCGCCTCCAACTCGATAGGAAGCGGTGTAGGTATCATCCTCGAAAACGAAGACGACATATTAATTGAGGTATCATTGGCATTGGCTTTCCCAACTTTGAACAACCAGGAGGAATACGAAGCATTCCTGGAGGGCTTACGACTAGCCGAAGACCTAGGGGAAAAGGAAGTGAAAATCTCCATCGACTCTCAGCTCGTAGCATCCCAAGTACGGGGAGAATATCAGGCCAAAAATGACAATCCCATCGAGTACTTAGCCCTTGTCAAACACAAATTGGAGAAGTTAGACTCTTGGGAGGTCCATCACGTCCCACTACGAGCACAACACGTGAGCATACATTTTGTCTAAACTAGCGAGCACACGGAAGAAGGGCGAAAACAAATATGTGATCCAGGAGATCCTCCCACGACCAAGCATCGAGAAACCTTCCCCGCTGCTCGAAGTGAACGCCATAGGAAACACTCATTGTTGGATAACTCCCATCTACAACTACCTCACGAAGGACGAACTGCCAGCCGGCCCAAAAGAAGCGCCTGCGACCAAGAGAAGGGCATGTTCTTACGTCCTCATCGAAGGTAAACTCTATCGATGAGGCTTATCCATCCCACTACTAAAATGCGTCGAGGAAGAAAAATTTCCTGACATCTTGGGAGAAATCCAAGGAAGGATTAACGCTCAACATCTCGGCGGAAAGTCCTTGGCACGTAAAGCACTTCGAGCAGGCTACTATTGGTCGACGATGCAACATGACGCAAAAGAGCACGTCAAGATATGCGACAGGTGTCAAAAACACGAGGACATGAACCTAGCTCCCCCCAATGAGCTAAAGACATTGTCCTCCCTGTGGCCCTTCACTTGGTGGGGGATAGACATCCTCGGGCCTTGCGTACCTGGCTCCTACCAAAATAAATATCTTATCGTCGGCGTCAGCGTCAACTACTTCACAAAGTGGATCGAGGCCGAAGCCCTCACCAAAATCACAACACAAAATATACTCCATTTCTTCAAAAGAAATATCCTCGCCCGCTACGGTATACCCCAAGTCATTGTCACCAACAATGGAACGCGGTTCACAGATAAAAGGTTCCAAGATTTCATTGCCAATTTGGGCACAAAGCAACATTTCACGTCCGTCAAACATCCCCAGACGAACGGTCAAGCAGAGGCAGCCAATAGAGTAATCTTATGGGGACTAAAGTGCAGATTGGGTGAAGCAAAGAAAGCTTGGGTCGAAGAGTTACATAGTGTACTCTGGGCCTACCGCACAACCCCGTATTCAACGAATGGGGAGACTCCATTCTGACTAACCTACGGGACTGAGGCAGTCATCCCGATAGAAATTAGAGAACCCTCGAGATGAACGGAAGCACCCCTTGACGAGGAGCTGAACGAAGAAGCCCTGCGAGTGGAGCTCGACCTCGTCGTGGAAATCTTATCCGAAGAAGCCCTCCAGGAAGAATCACTAAAACAAAAGGTGGCTCTACGCCACGATGCATAAGTTATTAAAAGGGAATTCCAAGTTGGCAGCCTCGTCCTACGGCAAAACCAGAAAACCTCACAAGAAGGTAAGTTGGCGGCAAACTGGGAAGGACCGTATCGAGTCCGAGACAAGATGGACAACAGGGATTACTATCTCGAAAACCTACAAGGAGAAAAACTTGCTTGTCCCTGGAACGCTGAAAAACTTAAGCAATACTTCAGCTAGACAACAACACGATCAATAGGGCATGGAAGGTACGACCATGATTCTCCATTTCTAATAAAAGGGAAGGCCGACACTCTTGGGAGACGAGCACGACCTTCTTCGACATAGGATACTTCAAACAAACTCCAATATCGTAGTACCACATCGGCAGGGAGCCCAGTTCGCGATGGGACAACCCAAGCCACGGGGTCAGGGCCTCGATTGCGACCCTCATCCCGTTTATCTGCGAATGTAGAACCCGTCACCTCGTCGGTTCCCTAAATCAAAGAGCCCATATAGTCGAGAAACAGGTTCACATACACAATTTAAGATCAAAAAACACTTAGAGAATAAAATCATTTCATTACATAAACCGACCAAAAACTGGCCGGCACATTGTACAAAAGAAAGGGATTATGCCCAAAACACAAAGTGGCACGCAGGCCAGAGAAACAAGTGGCATGCAAGCCAGGAAAACAAGAGGTGCAAAGGCCAACAAAATTATGGCACACAGGCTAGACATATTCATTAACCTTTTCTTCCTCGTTATCTGGGCCGACGAACGGGCATACAATTTTCCAACATCCACCTCGTAATTGAAGGCAGTCCCTACAGTCACCAGCCCAGGGTTGACAATCTTGACAGCTGGTCGGTGGAATTATCAAAACCCAACTTGAGGGTTTCCATGCAGTCTTGCTCGAGCTATCTGATCCGAGCAATCGGATCTCCCAGACATTTCATAACCCGATCCTCCTTACTTTCTTCCTCGGTAGGAAGAACCAATTTTTCCAGCTCTGCGACCCTCAAACAGAGACGCATATTCTCCTTGACGGCTTCTCCGAACTCAGCCTCTTTATCCTTCAGTTTCTTGTTCTCATCTACCAGGCCATCCTGCTCGAGTTTTACCTCCCCCAGATCGAACATCAACTCTTCCTGGAGTTTGTATTTCTCCATATAATCAAAGAAGTCGTGGGAAAGCTGGTCCCTCTTGATCTTGGCCGCCTGAAGCACCTCTTTCGCGACTCTTAACTCCGAGAGTGGGCAGGTATTGTCGGAAAGGACCAAGGCCGTCTCCACGACCCTGATCACTGTAGTTATGTCCCGAGACAAGTTCGACCTCCTGGTCGCCCTGTCCAGGTCGAGGATAGGCTTGGCTTCAGCAGCCGCTACCCTGAAAGAACCTTCGACACTAAAAACTTCTCGCTCGAGATGGCAAAAGGGCAGGAGATAATTTCCTCGATTCTTCGACGAACCGTCATTCACAGCAGCAACCTGACTCGGCAACCCCTCAACACATTAATGTTTGTGAGGAGGAGAATTGTGCACGACAATTGGACTGTCGGGCATCACTGTGACATGTGGAGAATTTAGAGGAGGAGTGGGAGTCCCAGAGCCACTACCCACTTCTTCAGTGGCCATCTGACGGACACAACTCTTTCCCGCCTTCTTTGGAGGTTTGGCCACACCTTTGTTGGCTAACTTCAGCATGCGTTGCTTGAGGTTAGGCATAGAAGATGCAAAATGGAAACAACGTAGATGAATAAAAACAACAAGGAAAAAAGAGGTGATCATAAACCACCTAAAAGTCGGAGAGCCTCCCCGTCTGATTTACATTCGAGCACGACTTTGGTATTAATCAAATGAACCTCGAAGAGAGGCAGCCCAACATAATCCAAAATGGGGTTCTCCAGCCGGTCCAGACACGTCGAGAGAGTAAAACTCCGGACGTAGGCCACCAAATTTTCGTAGGCCAAGGTGTCCTCGGGCTGCAGATGTTCAGCCTTCACACAGTAATGGTTAGTCGACCATCTGAAATTATTTCGTTGCCACTCAAGAGGAATCCTCGAGACAAGGCGTTCCACACCTTGGGCATCCAGCTGCATACTATAAACACTATCCAAAGCACGCGAGGTAATGGACTTCACCGTGTACCACCTGTCCTTGAAGTTTCGGACGAAGTCATGGTAGGTCTTGAAGAGCCTCATCGACTATTTGAAGGAAACCCAGCTATGGCGTACATGTGCGCTCGACCACTGTAGGTGAAAGACTCGAAATAAAAGGGGCAAGGTACAACCGACCTCGAGATATTGACACACCAGTTCGAACACCCGAACGAACGTAATGACATTAGGGTGGAGTTGAGAAGGATCCAAGTCGAGCCTCCTGAAAACGCCCGCCTGAATATCGAAGAAGGGAAGACGAATCCTCGCCTCCCTGAAAGCGAACTCATACATGGGGAGCCGTTTCCCCTGAAAAGCCGAGCATATCCGTTGCTCGGGGAGAAGAGCGTAACACTCCCAATTGTGAGGCTCATCTGGGCCTAGATCCTCCACGATTGTATGGGCAGTGCAATGGTCTTGGACAAAATACGAGTCCATCTCCAATGGCTCTTCAGGGACCCAAGATAGATCCTCGCCCCCAGAGGTGGTCGGTGCATTCCTTTCCACGGGATGTTCTTTCCCGTCCACATCTTCTTTGTCCACTTTTATGTCGATGTCCTCCACGGGGACATCTTCAGTTCTTTGATCCACGTTACCTGAAAAGCAGAGAAAATTGGTGAATTTGACGTCGCATCAAATTCACCCTTCCACTGTAGTTCAAGTGAAAGGGCGAGGGTTAAAACAGGAGAGGGGGAGATGCCCGACACATTCATCTCAATCCAACGGATGCTCGAGACATTTGTCTAAAGATGCTCGATACATTCATCTAAAGATGCTCGGGACATTCAAGGAAGAACCTAAAGGTGCCCGAGACATTCAAAAGATGCCCGGGAAATTCAAAGAAAACATCTAAGGTTTCCCGACACATTCATGACAAACTCAAGATGTGCCCGAAAGATTCATCAGAATTCTCCTTAAAATAGCCCAAGGAAAGGGCCTCCTTTCTTACTCCGGTGACTAAACCACCGTTCTAACTAACAAATTAAGGCTAATCTACCAGAAATGAAAGAAAAAACCGTACCTTACATGTTGTCTGATGAAGCAACAGTATGGCAACGACGACGACAACGTTGGTTCCGGTGAGAGAAAGGTGTATGTCAGGTGAGCTTGATAGGAGAAATGAAAATCGTAAAGTGACAAAGTGGTCCCCAAGCTCCTTTTATAGACACCACATGGGAGGGAGTTCCTAGGCAATCATTGCCTAGGCTGCCGAGATTCCCTTGGGTGGTAGGCAATTAATGCACTGTCACATAGAAAACGAAAAGACGCACATTAAATACCATTTAAGAGAGAAACGAAAAGACAAGACACGTCACTCTTAGGAAGTTCAAGAGGCACTGGGCACACTTGTCGTCGACATCTTAAAATGCGTGTACATTGAATGATTGCGAAACTTAAAGCTTTGTGAATTTTGCCAGACATATATCGATGAATGTCCTCGACATTGACTTATTGTTCTCGACAGGCTCCTTCTTAAGTGATCACTCCACTCCGGAGTTGCGTCTTGGGGGGCTCCTATTCTGGACTAGGCCAACACTGTCTGCGTCAGACAGAGGCCCAGTCTGTCGGGCACGACCCATGGCCCCATACATAGACATGGGCATAACGTCTCCCCTACGTGATCCATGTCACCCAACTACCCACTCATCTCCTGGTATGTAGGGGAAGTTGGACCAAGGGCAAGACCACGTGCTAGGTCTTACTTGCTCCTACGCATTCCTTGGCAGTTCTTCATTGGGCCTAGATAATCCAGCCCATGGAAGAACCTTGACCTAGCGTTGAGGGCACACTATAAATACTCTCTTCCATCAGAGGGTCAGGTATTCTAAATCTTTATATCTTTTATCATTCTGTACTTGCATTCGTACTTTGGCATCGGAGTGCCTTGCAGGTACACCCCCCAGTCCATCACCGTAGTTGCTGCTCAACAACTGAAAGGTTCCTTCTGATCAGGTCAGATCACACACACACACACACACACACATATATATATATATATATATATATATATATATATATATATATATATATTAAAGATGAAATTCATAAACATAAGTTATTATGAATGGATATTATAAAAAGAATAATAAAACAAACCAAATGAATAATACAAAAAGAGTATTATGTAATATAAGTAATTTTCATCATGAAAGAGAAATAAATCTCATTGTAAAATTAGTATTCTTATATATTGAGTGAGAACTAAAAATCTTTTATTTTTATATAATATAATTTTTGCAAAAATTATCTATGATGCCACTGGAAAATAGGGCATCTTATAGAAAGCAATGTTAAAACCAAAAATTTAAATAATAGCAATTGTAACAACATATTTATTTGTTTAAATAATAGTAACTTCAATTTAGAGAGTATTGAACATTTAAATAAATTAATATTTTACACAATATGGTAACAAAACAAACATGGGTATTAAGATAATGGTTCATCAACCAATATGGTTTCATGAGTAATAAATTGAAAGTTAAATCACATAAATAAAATAAGATAGTTAGATGAGTAAAAGTAATTATAAATAAGAGATTGTGTGCTGAGTATGAGGTTATAACAGTGGTGATAAAACAAAACTAAATGAAAGTATGATTAATGTAAGTAAATGAGTACAAATCAAAGGTAGAGAAACTACACCATATGTAGAAACTACAAGAAACCACATATGCTTAAGAAATATCAAAGTTTAATACATATGTCTATATAAAAGATCCAAAATTAACACTGAAACAACTAAAGTAAAAAACACAATTCACACTGAAACAACTAAAGTAAAAAACACAATTATACAGAAACAACATTATTCTCAAAGTGGAACCTGAAATAAACTTCCAACATCAAACATCAATTCCTCCTCAAATGAACATACATAAAATTTGAAAATTGACGCATCCTGAAAGACAAAAGATCCCCATAACGACGCTTCTTTTTCTTTGTGTATTCATACTAATCTTGTCAAATGAACTTTTCATGGTTGTCCCTTTTAAGTTTGCTCCTTTAAATTGTATGAATGATGTGGTTGTAAGTTTCGTCAGCTTGAACATTAACCATGTTGATATGTGTTTGATATCTTATAGAGGATATACTTCTTAATCAGTTATAATAGCTTCCTTGTTTTTTCTGGGAACCATTTTGTGTATTTGCTTGATTTCATGCACAATGAGTTTTTGTTTGTAGTTCCATATGGTCTATGCATCATGTGTGTTTTGACCAAGTTGTTGTTCGCAATTGATTTTGATGAACAACCTCTAGTTTCTAATTTATATTAAAATTGGATTACTTGCAGGATCAACCATACAAATCCTAGGACATAAGTGTGAATTCGGTCGAATAGTATAACTCTAATAATCTTGTGATTTTACGTCTATTAGGTTTTTTATGTATGATTATGTGACAGTACTTACAATAACTTCCACCTTCCCTGTGGCATGGTCACTCCAACCCTCTTCGACATAGCAGCCATTTAAGGGATTCTTCCTTTAGGAGTGAATTTCGACACTACCATACTAAACCATGAATCTATTAACTCCGACACTAGAAAGGCCTCTTACTCCGTTTTCATTGCCCATTACCATGATAAGGAAACTGCTGAAGTGTCTGATAAAGAACACATAACTTTCCTAACCTTATGGCTGTCAAAGTATGTTTTTTGCTCTTGATCTCTGCAAATGGCCAAATGTTTTGTTACTATAGTCAATCAACTCCATAATGGGACCAGACTGTGTTTGAGCGAAATGATTCTGGCGAATCTGTATGAGTCTTTGAGTGAGAGCATGGATTTTTTAAAGGCTGTTACAGTTATGGCTTAATGCCACCTTTGAAACCTCCATCCCTGTTAAGAATGATGTAGACGAAGAAGAAGTGAAAGACAAAAGTGGCGAATGGCCCAGATTAGTACAGCTGACGCCAACTGATGAAGGACTTAGTCTTCGACAAGCTTTTACTGGTTATGTCATGATGTTCGCCAAGAGATATAACTTCACCCCTTCTATGGCACCCTTTTCCAGCAGGACAGTTGAAACTGAATGGTTTACCAAACAACCCCTTTCGAAATGCAGCAGGACGAAAATGAATTCCTCGACGTTTGGGAATCATTTATGATTCCTAGGCTTCTCCCTTCTCAACACAATGTTACAAATACCAAAGTTGCACTAATTGTTTACCAGCTAATCTTATGGCTCGACAATTTGGACTCGTTCAACCAAAACCCAAGTCTATTTTTCCCAAGAAAAGCTCTATCATCTTTTACAACTCATATCATCCTGAAGAACAAAGCAAAGAGTTGGCGAAGAAATTCTTCGACGAATATCTTGAAATTTTCTCAGTGGTCTTTCGACATTCTTTCCTTTGCACTCACGAATTTGATGTTTGGTGGAAGGAATACTACATCACCAAATTCTTTAATGTAGCAACTTTCACTACTCATCTGACAAACGCCTTTACTCTTGTACAAGACCGGACGAAAAAAGGTAAAGAAAGACATATCAAAGAGATACAAAAATTTCAAAAATATTTTGAAACTATCTATAGGCCAGAGGAACTTAGTCGAACCATAAGTGAAGCAGTAGTAACTTTAAAACACAAGTTAACAGAAAGATTGGAAAAGTTGAAGTTGCCTTCATATGTTCGACCAGAACAACGATATGAACTGGCTTTCAACCTTTATCCACCAAGGTTTCCCCCTCTGCCTTCTGCTGACTTTGGCGTGGCGTTAAGCCCTCCATTTCCAGATTGGTTCGTTTGTGGGGATTCCATAAAACTGCTTCGACAACAAAGCAAAAAGCATGTTGAGCGTGTGGTTCCGACTAAATTCACTTTGGACAATTACAAAGGACACCTTCATATTGGAATAGAACATGTTCACGTGGAAACTCCCATTCTTAAAGGTGTTTAATAAAAATATTTTCTTCATTTTCGACATTCCTTGTATATTTCTTATGTTGATTTCTGACTTTGATTTGTTTTCTTAGCCACAAGAATTCCCCCCAAAAAAGTTGTTGTCGAAAGCACCACTGATATGATGGACGAAGACCCCCTAGTCATTACTAAAAATATTGTGATAAAGGTATAATCCCTTTTCTCTGCTTAGTTGATTTAGTCTTTCAAAACTGAATCATCTCTGTCTTTATGTCCAGGTCGGTCGAAAACAACCACCTACCCCCAAAAAGAAAACTTAAAGAAGAAAAGGTCTCTAGTGAAGAATCTGGGGATGAATCACCAAAACCAAGTCAACCTCAGAAAAAGAAAAAGCTTGTAAAGGTCTCCTCACAAAAATCCAAAGTCAAAACCACTAAACAAACTCCACCACATGGTCCAACCATGAAAGTGCAAATCAAAGATGCAGAGAGTGGAAACTCTAGTTTCCACACTGAGATTCCTCAGGTATTTCTTTATTTCGACTATTTACTTTTTTCCTACTTATTATACTATTTTGTTTCCTCAATTTTAAGTTACTTGCAGGTCATCCTTGACAACACTCCTGAGAAGGAAAAAACAAAACAAGATGATTCGATGCACCAAGCTGCTAATCCACCACCTATTTCACCAAAGAATGTGGCGAAGAAGTTAGAAATGGAGAAGGAGCAATCTCATGATTCTCCTCGATACTCTAATGATCATTCTCCTTCTCCTCCTCCAAAATCAAATGCGGTCCCAAAAATGACGATTTGAATGTTGACGTTGGAGTCGAAGATGAGAATGACAAGAAAGGAAAAAACATTGGTGGTGTTGGCAAGTCGAAATAACCAGATGTTAGCTTACACCAAGGACAAAGCAGTCAACCACATCCTAACATACTGAAAGGAGGTTCACCAACAATTGGTTCTACAAGCTACTCTTGTGAAGAACTTGAGAATCTCAAAGTGCAGAAACCTTTGGAGTATCTAAAAGTTGCGCTTAGCGCTCGCTATAATTTCCAAGACTCATCTCAAAGCACTTCGACTACTTTTGGAGCCACTTCTAGCGCACATTCCCTTGATACCACCATGGCTGAGATTAGAGCGTAAAACTTGGATATGGATTTGTTCAAGGTCTTGGAAGAGAATTTGACAGCTTGCTTTGATTTGAAGAAAATCCTAAAACAAGTGAACATCTTGGAATCTCCTGCTGAAGTGAGTAGTTTTGTGATGGACTTGACTACTTTGATCGACTTGGTAAGTGCGGATCTCAACCATATCAAGGATTTCTCCAAACAAATCTCTAACAAAAGTGAAACCCATCTTGCCGAATGGGATGCTGCAGCTATTTCGACCAACAAAGTCTCAGAGTTGCAACAACTGTCTGAAACTTACACCAACAAAGTTGTCGAATGTGACAACAACATCCAGAAGTGGAAAAAACAGATAGCCTCCCTTAACAAGAAGATTTCTCAAGAAGAGAGGCGTAAGGAGTCCTTCCAACAACCTAATTAGAAGGAGACTGAAGAAGAATTGAAGGTGGGTGTTTACCATTCCGAAAGGGCCCAAAAGCTTACTCAAGAAATTGAAACTCTTTCGGCCAATAAAAGCTTTTGTGACCGTCGACTCCAGATTCAAAAGAAGAAATTTGATGAATTGAATAAGTATTTTGCCAATATTAAATTATAATATAAATAGTTTTATTTTATCAAGTCCATGAGATTTTTGTTTGTAATGTTATTAATGCCATTTGTTTGGCGAAGTACACTACTGCTTTATGCTATGAATGATTATTCTATGTTTATTTTGATTTCTTGCAATGTTGGTTTATACTTTTTCAAGTATTTCCCATTTATCTATAAAATTCTCATGTCTTTCCCTATTTCCTCAATCTCATAGGCGCCATTCGAAAATATTTTTAAAACTTGGAAGGGTCCTTCCCACTTAGGAGACCATTTTCCCATTAATTTGTCTTTTTGATCCATAAGAAGAATTACCTTCCACACCAAGTCACCAACTAAAAAAGTTTTATGTTTCACTTTCTTGTTATAAAACTTTTCGACTCTGACTTTTTGTCTTTTCACCAAGTTCAGTGCACACAACCTTTCTTCGTCTAAATCAACTAACTCATCCACCGTCATACTCCAATATACGTCTGACAGAATTTCATGATGCCTCTGAATTCGAATCGATTGTAAATAAATTTCGACTGGTAAGACTGTATCATGACCATAAGTTAACATAAATGTAGTAGAATTTGTTGCTTCTTCAGGATACGTTCGACAAGCCCATAAAACTTCATCTAAAGTTTTATGCTAATTTCTGGGTTTCTTGATCAAATTTATCACAACTTTATTTGCTGCTTCAACTTGCCCATTCGCCTGAGCATAGTAAGGTGTCAAAGTAAGGAGTTTAAATCCTACTTCCTTTGCAAACGTTTGCATATTCTTTCCAGTGAACACATATCCTTGATCTGTAGTTATTGTCTCTGGAATTCCAAATTTATAAATTATATGATGTCGAATAAATTCGATGACTGCTTCTTGATCCATATTCACTAGTGGTATAACTTCAATCCACTTAGTGAAGTAATATATTCCCACCAGAATGTACTTCTGTCCTTTCGAGGAAGCTGGCCGAATTTCGCCAATTAAGTCTAAAGCCCAACCTCTAAATGGCCAAGGCTTTACAATCGAATGCAACTCAGTTGTAGGAACATGTGGTATGCCTGCATGCAATTAGCATTCCTGACATTCTTTAGCGAAATCGACACAGTCTTTCAACATTGTTGGCCAATACATTCTCTGTCGAAATAATAACCATTTCATTTTGTGGCCTGCTTGATGTGCACCGCATGCTCCACTATGTACATTTAACAAAGCTATGTAAGCTTCTTCTTCGCTTAAGCATTTCAGCAAGACTCCTTGTGAAGTGTTTTTAAATATCTCATTTCCAAAAAGTACATAACTTAAAGCTCTATACTTAACCTTTCTTTTGAATTTCATATTTGGGTCTTGTAGATAATCCTTAATGGGGTTTCTCCAATCTTCAATTCTTGAATCATCTACATTGAAAATTTCAAAAATTTCTTCGTCACCATATCCTAACTTTATTGTTTCCAAATCAGATGGAGACAACTTGGTGGATATGACTCTTCCTCTAACTTCAATAGCCTTTTCTAGATTCTCTTTCGACACCTTATACCCAGATGCAATTTGAGCAAGCTCATTTTCCTCTTGATTCTCCATCCTAGGTATATTCCTGATGGCCACACTGTCGAATCTTTTAAGAAGTCTATTGGCTATCACGAAGTAAATAATTAAATTCTCTTTTACACATTTATACTCTTTGGTCAATTGTTTTACTAGAGTCACCCATTATTTCGACTCTTGTGGCCCCCAATTCTAACAAGATCTCAAGTCCAACAATTAATGCTCCGTATTCTGCTTCATTATTTGAACACAAACCTTCGACTTTGTACTTGAATTTTGTTGGAATTCTGTCAGGAGAAATTATTAATACTCCAACACCTGTTCCATTCTTATGATTGGAACCGTCGAAATACAATTTCCAAGGTTCTAATTCGACATACTTGTCACTCCCGGGATTTTCATCCTAGTACAAACGCGAAAGTGGCGCGGAAAGGTAGAGTCGCCAGCCATACATTTTTATCCCGAAAGAATGGGAAAGGTAATGTTGCACAAACCTGAGGAAGAAGGAAAGGACAAGGTCCTGCGAACCAAAGATCTGAATTCGGGAGTCGGTTACGACCTGGGAAGGTATTAGCACCCCAGATCGTCCGTCGTACCCGACGGGATCCACGCTTGCTTGTTTGTTTCAAAGGGTGAGAAATAATATGCTGCTGAATAAAACCGCTAACTGGAAACTGGAAATGGAATGAGGAAGGAACTGGAAAAGAAAATGGAAAAAAAGGAAATGTAGGGAAAATAAAGAATGTGCTCGAACGGGCCCTACCCCGCTGCCTACGTACCTCATCGGGATAATGAGGATCAGAGTCGACGTAGTTCGCCTAACCTAGACGGGAACTATTTGTTTGTGTTTTTTATGCTGGAACTGCGTATGTCTATGCTTAGGTGTTGCAGGCTCGTCTGGTACGAGTGCGTTTACCGTCTTGCATGAAAGACAAGTCGTCGCGAGTTCGCGTTGTGAGTGAATGAGATGAGAAGAGAAGTTCCCGCAGGATAGTCGCTTATTATTTGTTTTTGTCTTTTATGAGTTTTGTATGAATTTGGCACAAGGAAGTGAATTCAAACTCTTTTCCATGGAATGTACACTTGACTCTACATTCCAAGATGGAATAATAGACCAAGCATACCCAGTAAGGAGAATTTATCCAACACTGGTTTCCTAGGATTAGGGCTTAAGTTCACTGGCTTGTTGAACTTTATTAAGTGTTTTTGTTGCTTTTGTGAAGAAGTATCTTTTAAGTTTTCTTTGTGAACAACTCCTTGATGAGACTTGTGCATCATGATAAACAAGCTTACACCACTCCAAGATGGAATGAATGCAAGTGATTCATGGAATAAGGCTATACACAAGGAATCCTTTCATTTATTTGTTAAGTGTTTTTGGATTTTGTTTGAAGATAAGAAGAGAATGACTCAAATTGCAAAAAGGCAAAATCTAAAGGGACTAAGACTCAATCCTAATTTTGTTTATTTACAAGAGATCCTATGGTTAATGGAGTTTTCTATTCCTAATGAGAAACTAGAAACTACTAGAATTCAACTTACTTCTTAATGAAGTTAAGTTGATTCTAAGAACAATGGGGAAGCCTATACAAGTTATAAAATCAAGTAACAAGGCAAAACAATAGAACTGAATAAAGCAATAAACTTCTAAAAGTGCAATTAAAGGCATGAACTAAAAAATAGTCTATTTTATTTATTCTATTTCTAATGAAAATGAAACTTTAAGCCTAAGTACTAAATCAAAGTCAAACCTAATACTTTCATTCTAAAACTCAATTTAAACTAACCTAAGCCTATATTAGATTCTAGGATTAAATCTAGTCTAGACTATTATTATTCTTTTTTCTCTTGAACTTTATTTACATGGCCTAAACTAATGGGAATTATGCATAACTAGGCCTAAGAACTAATATTCTAAAAAATATTAAAACTTCTGGAAAAAATATGAAAATTAAACTATAGGGACCTAATACTATCTATAATATTGTATTAAAAGGGATTCTAAAAAATCTTATTTTTTCTATGCCTAAAAATGATTTGTTTTCAGCTAAGAATTAACCACTAATTCCTAAGGACTACACCACTAAAACCTAAGATAAAAGGTCCTAAAAAATCCACTAAAAATATCCTAAGAACTATTATGAGTCCTCTAATTACAGAAAAAAGAGTGGCTCAAAAATCCTACTGGAAGCTACCTAAATAAAATGAACAAAAACACGTGTAGTTAAAGGAATTCAATAAAAATGCTAATTAAGCGAAAATCAGAATTAAATCAAAAATAACCAAATTTCAAAAAATAAAATTGTCACAAATTTCTAAATTTAATTATCAAGCTACTGGAATTTTTGTAGAATTTTCTTATGAATTTTCCTATTTTATTTGAATTATTTTGAAACTATATTAAACCAGAAAATTAAATTCTAAAAAAAATAGAAGGGGGGTGAGTTAAGTAATTATTCTAGTTGTTTTTATAATACGGGCCTAAAATGGGGGCGCAACTAGCAAGAGGGCTAAGCCCAATATGCTGGATAAAGGGGGAGTGCAATAAGTAGTATTTTGAGTTCATTTTATTAGTGGGCTTAACATGGGAGGTGGAGATAGCGCACAGACAAGGCCCAAAACGCAGGAATAGCTGAGGGAGGTGCCAAAATCATTTTTTCATATTGTTTCTTGACCTGGGCTTATAATGGGAGTATGATTAGCAAAACCAAAAGAGCCCAATCACAGGATAATGAGGGTTAATGGTAGATTAATGGATTTTGAAGACTAAACCGAAATTAATTATTGATTAATTTTCTTTAATCATCCTTAATGTTTTCCATTCATATTCCTTTCTTAATTAAACACAACAACCTCATAAATCTTAAATTCTTATTAACTAACATAATAAAAATAAGAGAAAACAAAAAAATCAGAATATTAAAAGGGGATTAATTATGGATTAATTGCAGAATTAAAATTATAATTATTCTTAAAACTCCATTAATTGATTAACAAAAATCAAAAATTATAAAACAAAACAAATATAAAACTGAAGACAAACTAAACCCTAATTCACTACTTTGTCCCCATCCGCCGTCGCGGTACCCTCAACCTTCTTCTTCCCCGACCTCCTCTTCACCCATCCCCGGCGCCGTCCATGGCCTACACCCTTCTACAAATACAAATGCAGAAGAACAAACCAAACCCTAAATCGTCCGCATTCCTCGCCGCTGCAACCATAACCCCTCACTTCTTCGTCTATACCGACCCTAAACGCCGTCACGGTAGCCTCTCCACCTACCCCCTCTAATCCTCCAGCAATCCTTTACCATCTTTCCCACCTCGTCTCGAATCCAAGACTCCTTCAACCTAAGTCTATAAACTGAAAACCTCCAAGGACTCAAAGAAAATGGAATTGCGGTAAATAGGATTCACACCTGAAATTGTGTTCGTCGCGGTCGTTGCTGATGCAGATGATGACGGACTCGTGCGATGAATCTTCTTCCTCAGTCGCGGCCTTTATTTTCCTCTTTTGATTCTTCTAATTTTCTGAGTATTGTTGGTGTTTGTTGCAGGTTGTGGTCGTTGCGGTTGTTGACTGAATTCGATATTGATGAAACCGAATGATGAACTTTGCTATGGTGGATTGAAGCTTCTTGATGACGGCGCGGTAATCTTCTCAGGTGATCTCGATTTGGTCTCTCTTCTGAGTATCTCTTTACTCTGTTATATCTGCCGCGATTATGAACCTATGCCCTTGAATCGTGACTGTAATCCTGAAACTTGCAGATGCAACTACAGATGTTTGACGAAGGTCGAAGCGATTTGTGGATTACTGAATGTTTACGGGCTCATCAGTGCTGAACCGTGCTTCTTATGTTGAAGACGAGAGTGATTTCGAATCGGCAACATTATTCAGGTAAAGCAACTCATCTCGCTTCAATTCTTCTGATTACAGAGTGCTTTGTAATTCCGTTGTTGATGAATTGTTTCTGAATCGTTTCAGAGTTGTTGAGTTGATGAATCTTTGGTTTCGGTTGCGGATATTGCCATTATGCTGATGTTAATGAAGGTTACCATTGAAGATTTTGGTTCTTAGACCAATGATATTGAATCAGTGATGAAGATAATGTGAAGGTTAGTGAAAATGAATCGATGAGGGTTCTTTTTATGGTTCACAGGTTGATGATGATGAAGGGGAGAAGATTGATACAAATTGATGAAGGTGATGGTGAAGATTGAGGAAAGCTTGGATTGAAGAAAAAAGGATGATAAGAGTGGAAAAAGATTGAGAGAAGAAAATGGTGAAGAAGATTGAAGAAGAGTGAAGAGTCTGATTTATAGGACTGGAAGATTGTTCTAGAACTTCTCAGGTAAAAAATTTGTTGTGATTTCAGTTATATTTCTGTTAGGAAGTTAGGATTGGTTATGAGTTGGTTATTGATTGTTTTCTCTGAATTTCACTTCATGAAACTCTTCTGCTAAATCAGTTCATCCTAACTGATTCTCCTCTTTTGCATCATCAATTTCTGATAAATACTTGTTGTTTACAGGGCTGCTTTTGAATTAGTTACAATTGGTAGTGTTTATGCGTTCCTTTTTCTTCTGTTATGGGAGATTGGAGCTTTTTGTATGGACTGTGTTAGAGGATTTTCTGGTTAAAGGTTTTTCGTTGGTGGATGAAGGTTTGAAGGTGAAGGCCCTTGAATTTGATGATGAAGCTCTCAGAGATTGTAGTAGATTGTAAGAAGAGTGATTATTGGACAAGGTTGAAGAATTTCTGCCGGTTGATTATTGTTATGTCATGAATTGAAGAAAATGAAGGCGGAGAGATTGAAAAGTGCTCTTGATTGGTATGAAGATTGAAGTTCAGAGTTTCTTTTTATTATCAGTTCTTTTTCCTGGTGTATTCTTTGATGGAACTTTTCTGTAGCTGATTCTCTCTTTTTGTTTCATAAAATTTCAACCCCCATCTTGTTAAGCTTCTCACTATTTTCGCAGCTAAAAAATCATCATGTAACTGAATTATTTTCTAACCATTCTTCCATTACCAATTAGCTCTCAAACCTTGCATATTGTAATTTTGTTTCAGTTGTTTCAGTTAAAGACTTGGACAGAACTTTTGTTATGTTATAACTGACTTTGTGTACAGTTTGCGAATTTTTCCTTTTTTTTTTCTCATACTGGCCTTTTTCTAACACTGACGATGAAGGAAGTTCCACCCAATGCATTATTGTGTTAATGGGCTCACCAAACCTTGGACCAAAAAGAATATATAATTCTCATACTTCTTTGTAGTGAATATTAATAGGTGAACATGTACTTAGCGAATTAACGAAAATGGGCATGGTTTATGGATTGAATTTGAATTTGACATTAGAAGTAACTTGGATAAAAAAAATGGATTAAAAAGGAATAAAAGGTTGACATTTGAATTAGAATCCCTTGGGAAATATAGAACGCCAAATTGGAAAGAGTTTGAAAATAATGAGAAGAAAACGAAGTGTGAATTAGCAAATGGTTCTAAAATGAACTAGAAGGTTTATTGATGTCAAATAGAAAAAAAAAAGAAAAAAACGAAATTGGGCCAAAAAGTGGAATAGTGATTTAGGAACATGAATTGGATGTTACACTTAAATTGTCTAGTGGGTATCAAAAATGAACAGAACGAACATGGTACGGGTATGTACTGATGTTCGTATGATGGCTTCCAAATAAGCCAATAGTCGTGCATTCTCCTTTAATCCGAATCAAATCCTTCAACACAATCCACCTTCAGGAACTTCGATGCCATACTAAAATCCACACCATCTCGAATTATTATTCCATAAACAAGAGGATCCAAATCAATCTCTGATACAATGGGCCTCCATTGGCGAAGTTCCCTCCAAATCAGAATCATGACCAAGAACTCCCAATTCTCCTTGAGATATTCAATGATGAGGAATAGAACTTGAGACGTTAGGAAATAGGCAACACTCCTACGCAAAGCAGATCTGATTGAACACCTCAATAATGGGTTAGATGCGCCCGTGAATGTTCTCCACAAATTCAATCCATAATAGATACGGATAAGGTACGAAACCCTAATTTCCACGAGCCTTGATCACATGCCTTATGAATCCATGAAATGCATTATTATGATGTTAATGACCTAGTGAGAAATGTAGATGGATGCGAAACGATAAGCTAGTCGAGGGTAAAAAGAATGAGGGCAAATTTTGAGGTATTACAGCTGCCCCTATTCAATCATCTGCAAGCCTGAACGAATAATTGCAACAGCTTTTAGGCGTTCAAGGTGTGGAGTGATTGAATACTTGAATAAAAAACCTGGAAATTTGCACAAATGAGTGCAACAGAAACGCCAATTGCCCATTTATTTATTTATATATTTTTTAGTTTTGACCTCTGAATAGGTAACGAAAATAAGACCAGGTGGAGATATGCTGGGACGATTTCCATCCTCGAATGACAACTCAAAAGATCCTCGGATCAAAAACGAAACCATCCTCGAATGAAGACGCAAAGGTGTATCAGCCTCGACCGATAACCAAACACAAAAAGAAAATAGGACGAGATGGAACGGGATCGTTGTACATAAACGAGGGCCCAAGCAAACAGGATCATTGTACTTAAATGATAACCTGAGACGCGACCGTTGTACTGAAACGGAGACGCGAAAGAATGAGACTGTTGTACTGAAACAAGACTCAAATACGAGACCATTGTACTTAAATGGATACTCGAAAGGAATGGGATCGTTGTACTTAAACGAGAGCCCAAGACGCGACCGTTGTACTGAAACGGAGACGCGAAAAAATTAGACTGTTGTACTGAAACAAGACTCAAATACGAGACCATTGTACTTAAATGGAGACTCGAATGAAATGGGATCGTTGTACTTAAACGAGAGCCCAAGACGCGACCGTTGTACTGAAACGGAGACGCGAAAAAATGAGACTGTTGTACTGAAACAAACCTCAATGACGAGACCATTGTACTTAAATGGAGACTCGAAAGGAACGGGATCGTTGTACTTAAACGAGAGCCCAAGACGCGACCGTTGTACTGAAACGGAGACGCGAAAAAATGAGACTGTTGTACTGAAACAAACCTCAATGACGAGACCATTGTACTTAAATGGAGACTCGAAAGGAACGAGATCATTGTACTTAAACGAGAGCCCAAGACGCGACCGTTGTACTGAAACGGGGACGCGAAAAAAATGAGATTGTTGTACTGAAACAATACTCACTGGGGATAACAACAAGACTTGGTAAAAGTAACCACTCTGGGGGATGAAGTTGCATTCTGTGGGTAACACTTCAATCTGATTGGAGATATAACGGGTCTTATGTAATATAACTCAAAACTGGCCCATGCTGGCATGCACATGTTTGAATTTATGGCGTAATGCTCCATGACGATGGAAATGCTACGCTTTGGAGAATGCAAACGCAATGATGATTATGCGAATGACAATGCAAGGAGATCTCTTGATAAGGAGATTGCAGGTATCCCAGATAACTTGACTGGGGAGAAACGATGATCACTGCATTGATCTAGTTCATCCTGATGAGGAGGAAACAACTCTGCGGGGAAAGCTGTTAATAATTCACTGGCTCTGAATAGCCACCACTGCCAAAAGTAAATTGGACTTTGAGATTGGAGCGCCAAGACCCTGCTGGAAATGGACCCTTCTTGAACTCTGGTGAGGAAGTGAGGACTTCCCGGCTTGGCTGGGGACCAAAGGCCTGACATTGCTGAGGAAGCAACTGCTGGGGAGGAAAGAACTCCTCATACTGCCGAGAATTGCCCCTGTCTGAAAGGAGACTTCTGCTTGGAGACAACACCCACCCTTTGCTATCTTGCTGGATGAAATTTCACCTTTCACATGGCTGGGGATGATTGGAAACACCCTGGGAGACACTTGTTTCTGTTCAAACAAAAGGGAATGCCCATCCTGGATAATAGTTATCAGCTTTGTTAGCAACACCAGTACCTGTACCTGCATGAGCACGATCGATAGTACCTGCAACATAGAGAATTAGTTTGGGACCTGCTTGCCCCAGGCTCATAGCATGAATCATTGTGTAGGTATCTCTACACCCTTTCTGAGTTATATTAAATGTTTCTATTCTCCTGCACGAGTTAGAAAAGCATTCAAATGTTCATAACACAATGCAAGTTACCATTTGCTAGACGTTTTCACAATCAATCAATGCTAGATGAAAAAGTAAAAACAAAGAAGCAAAATAGTCAATTGACTGAAGTTGAATTCTTATTGATTTGAAAAGATGGCCCTGAATAGGCAATACAAAGGAAGCAGTTCCCTGGAATGAGGGAACAACTAAAAGAAAAACAAACTATCCTATTGGCAATGTGAGAAGTGAATCTCATCAAGTCTCAACCCAGTTATGACTCGTATGTCTTCAAGACGCTCCGCTCTCTCTGCCTCTTGAGAAAAAGTAATTGAACTGATCTTCAACCCTTAGGATAGCCTCAACTGTAGGTAGGTCGTGGATCTCGCAGATCGCAGTCGTTCGTGTTAATCCCTCTTTTGCGTGGATCGCCCTTTCGGGTTTTCAATCCACCGGGATACCCTTTTTTGCCTGAGTTGTCCGATGTGGCTTTTCAACTCAGCGGGTGTACATTTTTTTTCAAGATTTCCCTAACTTTTGCCCGAGCCTTTTTATTCTGTTTTTGGCTCGCCGGGATGCCCATTTTTGCCTGGATCTTTATTCTGTTTTTATCCAGCGGGTCCTTTTTACACGAAGTATTTTCTTACTGCATCTGCGTTGACAGGGGATGGAAAGTCTTCTCCATCCATGGTTGTCAGCATTAAGGCTCCGCCTGAGAAAACCTTTTTAACCACGAACGGTCCTTCATAGTTGGGTGTCCACTTGCCCCTGTGATCGTTGAGAGGAGGAAGAATCCTTTTCAGCACTAAATCTCCTGGCGTGTACCTCTGTGGTCGCACCTTCTTGTCAAAAGCCTGCTTCATTCGTCGCTGATACAACTGTCCATGGCATACAGCTGCTAGACGCTTCTCTTCAATGAGGCTCAATTGATTATATCTGGATCGGAGCCACTCAGCTTCATCTAGCTTGACATCCATCATCAGCCTCAATGAGGGGATTTCTACTTCGATCGGTAGAACTGCCTCCATACCATACACCAATGAGAATGGAGTTGCCCCAGTTGAAGTACGTACGGATGTCCTGTACCCATGCAACGCGAAGGGTAACATCTCTTGCCAGTCTATGTATGTCACAACCATCTTCTGAACAATCTTCTTGATGTTTTTATTAGCCGCCTCGACGGTGCCATTCATCTTCGGACGATATGGAGAAGAGTTGTGGTGTTCTATTTTGAAGTCTTGACACAAGTCAGCCATCATCTTGTTGTTGAGATTAGAACCATTATCAGTAATGATCCTTTCAGGGACTCCATACCGGCAGATGATGTCCCGCTTAATAAACCGAGCGACCACTTGTTTAGTGACATTGGTGTAGGATGCCGCTTCAACCCACTTCGTGAAATAATCAATAGCAACTAGGATGAAGCGATGCCCATTAGAAGCTGTTGGCTCAATCTTTCCAATCATATCGATGCCCCACATAGCGAACGGCCATGGTGAAGACATGACACTCAACGGATTCAGAGGCACATGGACCTTGTCGGCATAAATTTGACACTTATGGCATTTGCGGGAGTATTTACAACAATCGGATTCCATGGTAATCCAATAGTATCCGGATCTCAATAATTTCTTGGCCATGGCATGTCCACTAGCATGGGTACCAAAGGAGCCTTCGTGAACCTCCTGCATTAACAGGTCTGCTTCGCGTCTATCCACGCATCTGAGCAGCACCATGTCAAAGTTCCGTTTGTACAACACACCATCTTGATTCAAGAAGAAACCTCCTGCCAGTCTTCTAAGGGTCTTCTTATCCTTACTAGATGCCCCAGTCGGGTATTCCTGAGCCTTCAGGAATTGTTTGATGTCGTGGTACCAAGGCTTGTTATCTTCACCATCACCGACTGCAAAGACATAAGCAGGTCTTTCTAACTGGGAGACCGAAATTCGAGGCACGAAATTTTCTCGACAAACTTTAATCATGGACGACAAAGTTGCGAGAGCATCGGCGAACTGGTTTTTGTCTCTAGGAACATAGCTCAGCTTGACTTTGGTAAAGAAAGTTAACAACCTCCTGACATAATCTCTGTAAGGAATCAAACGAGCTTGATGAACTAGCCATTTGCCATTGACTTGATTTACCACCAAAGCAGAATCTCCGAAAATCTCAAGGTTCTTGACTCGCAAGTCTATTGCCTCTTCGATCCCCATGATACAAGCTTCATACTCTGCCTCATTGTTAGTGCATTCGAAGGTCAATTGGGCGGCGAGAGGTGTGTGAACTCCTTCTGGTGAGATAATCACAGCACCTACTCCACTCCCATTCATGTTTACAGCGTCGAACATCAACTTCCATCTGGATTCAGGGTCAGGCCCCTCCTCCGGAAGTGGTTCTTCGTAGTCTTTAGACTTGAGGAACATGATGTCCTCATCCGGAAACTCAAACCTCATGGGTTGATAATCATCGATCGGCTGCTGAGCCAAGTATTCTGACAACACACTCCCCTTGATAGCTTTTTGCGAAGTGTATTGTATGTCATACTCCGTGAGTATCATTTGCCAACGGGCCACTCTTCTAGTCAAAGCCGGCTTCTCAAAAATGTATTTCACAGGATCCATCTTGGAAATTAAGAGAGTAGTGTGTGTCAGCATGTACTGTCTTAGTCGGCGAGCAGCCCATGCCAAAGCGCAGCAAGTTTTCTCGAGTAGTGAGTATCGTGTCTCACAATCGGTAAACTTTTTGCTAAGGTAATAAATGGCGTGCTCTTTTCGACCAGACTCGTCCTGCTGACCCAGCACACATCCCATCGATCCTTCAAGCACAGTAAGATACATAATCAGAGGTCTCCCTGGCACTGGAGGCATAAGAATTGGTGGTTCTAACAAGTATTCTTTGATTCGGTCGAAGGCTTGCTGACAGTCTTCGTTCCATTTAATGGCCTGATTCTTCCTCAGAAGCTTAAAGATGGGCTCGCACGTGGCCGTCAGGTGAGAAATAAACCGTGCAATGTAGTTTAGTCTCCCCAAGAATCCACGCACTTGCTTTTCAGTCTTCGGCTCAGGCATTTCTTGGATAGCTTTCACCTTGGCTGGATCAACCTCAATTCCTCGTTCACTAACAATGAAACCGAGCAACTTGCCAGAACGAACTCCGAAGGTACACTTATTCGGATTCAACCTCAGTCTGAACTTCCGAAGCCTGTCAAACAATTTTGCTAGGTTAACCAAGTGCTCTTCCTCTGTCTGGGATTTTGCTATCATGTCATCAACATAAACCTCAATTTCATGATGGATCATGTCGTGAAACAACGTCACCATTGCCCGTTGATAAGTAGCTCCTGCGTTCTTTAAACCAAATGGCATGACCTTGTAACAAAAGGTGCCCCAAGGAGTGATGAAAGTTGTCTTTTCCATGTCCTCGGGAGCCATCTTGATCTGATTATAGCCTGAGAATCCGTCCATGAAAGAGAACACGGAAAACTGAGCAGTATTATCGACAAGTACATCTATGTGAGGTAGAGGGAAATCGTCTTTGGGGCTGGCCCTATTCAAATCCCTGTAGTCCACACACATCCTGACTTTGCCATCTTTCTTGGGAACCGGCACAATGTTGGCAACCCACGGAGGATAACTGGTCACGGCTAAGAAGCCAGCATCAAACTGTTTTTGCACTTCTTCTTTTATTTTAATTGCCATGTCTGGACGCGTGCGCCTCAACTTCTGCTTTACCGGAGGACAACCTTCTCTGAGAGGTAGCTTGTGTACCACAATGTCAGTGTCTAAACCAGGCATATCTTGGTAGGACCATGCGAAGACGTCAACGTATTCTCGAAGCATAGCCATCAAACGAGTCTTGACAGATTCTTCTAATGCAGCCCCAATCTTGACTTCTTTCTTGTCTTCTTCAGTACCCAGGTTTATTACTTCGACATCTTCTTCGTGCGGCTGAATCATCTTCTCCTCCTGTTTAAGCAGTCTGGCCAATTCTTCGAGTAAATCGCAATCCTCTTCACCTTCCTCATCGGCTTGATAAATTGGATTGTCGAAGTCATACTCAGCCATAACAGGGTCGTCATTGATAAGATCCGGTGACAAGCACCTGCATGAATGATGATTTATGCAAGGCTTTAGCAACAACTTGAGAAAATGAGAAACATTGCCATTTTAAAACTTTTCTTTCTTTTTGAAAAACAAAAGTAAAAAATGAAAGACAGAGATCAACATGAATGAATGTGAAACGTCAATTTTATTTATGATTGTGTTAATGAACAAATGAACCCTTACAAAGAGCCACTATGCCTCGGGCAAGACATAGTGCTTTATTACAGGAAAAATAGAAGCAAAACATTATTACTCTTCGAAAGAGGTGACCGAAATAAGCCTTTCCGATGTCCAGTTGCTAAGCTGAGTTCCTGGTGCGGCAGGCCTGATCCATTCATCCAAGTCACAATCACTATCGACAATGTCATCTTGCACAGCACTGATGTTTTCGTAGTCTACCACTCCCGCGCTTGTGAAAGTAACCGGGCTCTGACAATCTTTAGTACTTGGTTCGGACGAAGATCTTCCAGGGTGATAGCCAATCCCGAACATGTCTTTCTTCTCTGGCACTTCTACTGGACTGCCCCAGCCTTCTCGTATTCCAGATTCTACCAATTCAAGCGCTTGTTTATAAGAGGCTATGGACACCACCTTCTTCGGTTCTTCAGGAGAAGTTGCTACTGCGGATGCTTGCTCAGACTTCAAGGGCTCAAAAGCCTGACATGGGGTCTCAACTATTTCGCCATCCATCTCCACATATTTGAATGAAGCTAGATGACTAACAAATATATCTTCTTCCCCACTGACAGTCACAATTTGACCCTCCCACACAAACTTTAGCTTCTAATGGAGTGTAGACGACACCGCACCTGCCGAATGTATCCAAGGTCTTCCGAGTAAACAACTATACGCTGGTTGGATATCCATCACATAAAACGTGGTATTGAAGACTTGTGGACCTACCTTGATAGGCAACTCCACCTCTCCAAACACCGATCTTCTTGACCCATCAAATGCTCGAACTACTAGATCACTGGGCTTTAGAACCACTCCGTCATAGTCCAACTTCATCAGTGCTTTCTTGGGCAATACGTTCAAAGATGATCCAGTATCTACCAACACGTGGGAGAGTACTGCACCTTTACATTCCAGAGAGATATGCAATGCCCGATTGTGAGCACGCCCATCAGAAGTCAAATCCAAGTCTGTGAAACCCAATCCATGACTGGCATTGACGCTGGACACAACCGTTTCTAACTGGTTTACAGAAATATCCTGAGGCACGTATGCCTTGTTCAGAATATTCAGGAGAGCTTTCCTGTGAGAGTCAGAACACATGAGCAAGGACAAGATGGAGATCTTCGACGGCGTCTGTTGCAGATGGTCCACGATCTTGTAGTCACTCTTCTTGATGATCCTCAGGAATTCTTCAGCTTCTTTATCAAAGGTGAGGTCTGGATCAGTTGATGGAGTTGGATCATTGACAACTACTGGTTGCTTCCCTCTGGCTCTAGCTTGGGCTTCGGCAGTATCTCTGGGTGGTATCACATTGTTTCTCAGTGTTTCCGGCGCAAACAATCTTCCACTTCGAGTAAAACCCCCTACTCCAACATTTTCTACTTGAGCTGGGGTTATACTAGTCGTGGCCAACTCTTGCTTCTGGCCGTTACAGTACACTTCGCCACCATAATTCCAAGGAACAGCTCTGTCACTTTGGTACATTATGGGTCCAGCAGTGGTAATGGTTATTGGTGCCGCTCTGGCTCGTGAAGGAACCTGAGATGGATCATAAAAGTTAGTCATTGTGGCGACTTCACTTTCTTTCACAATCTTGTCAAACTGCAGCACTCCTTCATCAATCATGCATTGAATTCCGGCCTTCAACCGTTTACAACCGTTGGTAGCCTCAGCACATTCCGAACAATCTCCCTTGCACCCAGGGAAGATACCTTTCTTCAACAAGCAAACCTTGATAGCAACCAATGAAGTCTGCAAGTCATCTACATCATCCACCAAATTCAAGTTCTCCCCTTCACCAATTGCACCAACTGTGCCCCTGTGAGGAGGCATGGGATTTTGCAGCACATTAGGAGAGGGAGCAAAATTGATCGCTTTGGAGTCCAACAAATCCTGGACGACATGCTTCAACGCTTTACAATTCTCAGTACTATGGCCGGGAGCCCCAGAATGAAACTCGCATCTAGCATTTAAGTCATAACCTTCAGGAATTTGGCCTGGCTTCAGAGGTTGCAAGGTCCGGAGCTGAATCATTTGAAGCTGCAGGAGATTCTTCAACAGTTGGGAATAAGACATTGGTGGAGCTTCAATATGTCTATCCTTCATCCTCTGAGAGTAGTACGGACGAGGGGCTCTTGGCTGATACCCCTGTGAGCGTTGCGGCTGTGGAGGCTGGACCTGCTGTTGGACGGGCGAAGTTGAAATAGTGACAGGGGCCACTTGCTGATAATATCCTTGGTGAATCATCCCCCTCTGTGCGTATACTGCACCTGTTTCTCCTTCCCTCCTTTTCACAAAGGGCTTCTTGATACCAGACACCGAAGCGCTTCCATTCTGAATTTTCCCCTGTTTGAGCCAGCTTTCAATTCTTTCTCCAGTCAGGATAATGTCCGAGAAACCACTTGAGGAACAACCAGCCAATCTTTCCATGAAATGCCCTGGGAGGGTATTCAGGAAAAGATCGACCATCTCTCTCTCCAATAAAGGTGGTTGCACTCGGGCGGCCACCTCACGCCACCTCTGTGCATAATCTTTGAAGCTCTCCGAGCTCCTCTGTGTCAAGCTTTGAAGCTGAGTACGGCTAGGTGCCATGTCAATGTTGTATTGATATTGTCTGAGGAAGGCCTCTCCCAAATCCTTCCAGCTTCTAATAGAGCTCCTCTCCAGCTTCATGTACCACTCTAAGGACCCTCCTGAGAGGCTATCCTGGAAATAGTACATCCAGAGTTTCTCGTCTCGCGTGTGAGCCGCAATCTTCCTGTAGAAGGCCTGTAGGTGAGTTTTCGGGCAAGAGCTGCCGTTGTATTTATCAAATGCTGGTGGCCTGAACTTGTGTGGAATGACCACCCCAGGTACTAAACCCATATCTGACACGTCGATCCCCAAAGTGTCTTTGCACTCAAGGGCCTTGACCTTCTCCGCAAGCACCAAGAAGTCATTAAGATTTCCATCACCGCCGAAACCCATATCATTATTGAAGTACTGGAATTGGTCTTCCTTCCTGTCGTGCACAGGAACATACGTAGCCATAGCTGGATCTGGAACATGAGGTCCACTTGGGCCGTTGTTAGTGTTGGGAGGACCCCCTAGTCCGCCGGAAGTGGTTGCCTGAGCATTAGTGTTAGGAGGAGTTAACCCTTGAATTGCATTTCTCAGCTCCTGCTGCCCCTGGGCCATCCCTTGCATCAGGGTCATAAATTCTGCCATCTTGGTACGGACTTCATTGAGTTCTGTCTGCATGGCGTCCATTGCTGTTCTTTGATTGCTGCGGGTCGCGTACCGATGAGGGATATTTTGTCGAAGGTATCGGGTCTTGGCGGCCCTCGCAATCTTTGCCTGTTGAACACAGATAAATTAAACATCCCGAAGAAAACCTGCAAAGATAAAAACAAAATGCAAATGATGCGTATGCAATGCAATGTGTTCCTTTTATTCCCGAGTCTTTTCCTATGTCCGGTCCTGGCATTAAGAAGATAAGGATTGGGAAGAAGACCCAAGTAATATTCAAGTATAATGACGGCTGTGGAGAATCGGTGCTTATTATTCCGTGTCGGTGCCAATAACGAACAAGAAATCCAGAACAAATCAAATCATATAAACTGGAGTTTGAAAATACAAAGTCCCCGAAGGGTGCTAATCACAACAAAAGTACATCACATATAAGGAATCCCACAACAAGCCTGTGGGTAATCCGAGTACAATAACATGAAATTATACCCTAGGGAACTCTATATCTTTCAATCTCCAGCTAAGGCGTTTGACGCTCTGGAACAGCTGAACTACATCTGGATGACCGGGCTCCTGGATGAGCTTCTGAATGAGGAGGTCCCTCGTATCAGAAGAAGTGTGTAACTCCTCGATCTGCTGTAGGAATGCTGCCTCATTCTCCTTGCTTTGACTCGACTCGGCTTTCGACCTTTTCACATCAGCTTTCAACTTCAAGTCTTCAATTTCCTTTTGAGCTTCCTTCAGTGCCTGCTGGCTTTCTGCTACGCGCTGGAGACGGTCCTTCTCTTGATGATAAGCCTTCCTGAGAAGTTCCTTCTGCCCATCTAAAGAATCCTGAAGGCTTTTGATTTCCTGCTTGTGCTTGGCGTCTAACTCCTTTTGTTTCTTCAAATTTTCGTCCCATTTCTCCTGCCATAAGGTAACAGCTTCATTGGCTTCACTAAGATCTTTCTTCTCTCTTCGGCGCTGGGCAGTCTTGTGAGTCTCAGCTAAACCTTTCTTTCGGAAGTAGAGCTCTCTATCTTCAAAGTCCTTTTGCTTGAGACGGACTATCTCCTCGGCTTGTACAGCTCTATCTTCTAATCGACGGTTCTGGATCATCAGCTTTTGACAAGAATTAAGAGCCTCTTGATTTTCAACCCTAAGTTGCTTAACCAAAGCCTCTAACTTCTGATATTCCTCCAAAGGTACCGAAGTCCTTGGTGCTACCTCTTTAGGGTAGAGAGGTGTCTCTCTAGAAAATGGTAGAAGATGAGTCTTCACACGATCCTCCAGCCAGCTGGCGAAAGGATCATAGGTATTAGGATCTACTCTTCCAAAATCTTTCTTTCCTTTCATCACCCTAACTTCCCAAGCTTGGGATGCTAGCATGCTCATTTTGGAGTTTCCCTCTGCTGGAAAATATAAGGACTCATTTGCATCGTCGATCAAAGGTACGTCTCTTAAAGGATAGCCGAACTGTTTCCTGGACAAGATAGGATTGTAGCTAATCCCACCTTTCCTTCCCATCAAAGGCACATTTGGAAAGCTACCACAACTAACCAACATTTCTTTGCCCACCAAGTCTCTGTTGCATCCCCAAGCAATGTCAGCTGAGGTTAAGCCCATTAATCTTTTGGACCACTTCCAAGATTGTTTCAAATCCTGAAAGGGTCCTGATTTAGGGAGTTGCCTTACAAACCAATCAGCGAATATGGGAGCACAACAATTTACAAATCCCTTCCTCTTTTCATTTCTGTGGTGAACTCCATAATAAAAGTCAGCTAGCAATGTAGGAACAAGATTTCTCTTGACGAAGATGGTGATGGCCTCCATGCTAATTAGCCCTTTCTCTCCTGGAAACAAACTGATTCCATATACTATCATGGCTAACAGTGCTTTGAAGTCTACCCACTTCTTTTCCGATGCCATGACATGTGCCTCTGCAATAAGAAAGTCCAAAGGGATTCCTTTACTTTGGCCAGCCTCTAATCCCATCTTAAGTCTAAGCATACTCAAATGACAGGCAATAGTGATATCCTCATGAGAAGGGATCCTCTCTGAAACATAATAAGGTACACCCTCCTTAACAGGAACACTCAGCATGCTAGAAACCTCCTCTAATGTAGGTGCCAGGATGTAATCAGGGAAAACAAAAACCCTCAGCTGTGGATCATAAAACTGCAACAAGGAATGCAAGCTATCTTTCTGGTCGACTGTGGGCTTGCTCACATAATTCAGTATCTTGCCATACTCTTTCCTGAAATCATCAAGGACTCGGTCACCCATCAAGCTAATCAAACCCTGGACACTCTCTGTCTCTGGCTGCGGGAAAGTATAATGAACATTTCTCTTCCTCGGAATCTCCATGCTGAAGTAGCAAATATGACCAGGACCTAGGAAGTAATGAACCCTGAGAATAAAAAGAACACAAAATGATTAATGATGCTATGATGCTTATGCAAGACAAGGCATGTGATCAGTGAAGTGTCTGTGATGTGCCAATCAAATAATCAGGTGTCGGTGCCAGGTCTCAAAAATCCAGATATCACAATAATCATCCCTCTGATCCGGGATCCATAACTTAAGAACAGAAATCCAGATCATAAAACTGAACCAAAGGCAAAGTGGGTATGCTGAAGGTATCAGAGTTCCTGCAAACCTGTAAACCCCTCCCAATCTCACGGGTGTGCTACTCGGGTCAAACATCACGGACTCTCAAAGCCGAATAGCAATAATACGTTCACCATTTCCGAGAAATGGCTCATGACCAAATCAGGGAATCGGTTTGGCATTATGTACTACGCAGGGAGGTCTCAGTTGAGTCCGGAAAAACAAGCATCCCTCACAAGTTTCCAGCTTCAAGCACTGAGTCGAGAAACAATAGTACATTCATCCCGAAGGGTACAATACTATCGTCATACGATCAGTTTGCTTTAACTGAATTCCTATGAGAGAACCAGGCCATCCTATGCGAGTTCCCAGTGGGCCCTCGGATGCGAGTGGGTTTGCCAACAAATGTGGTCTGCCACTGTCATCACTGGAGAGGTATGTTTCCACAAAGGTTCTCAATGATCGGTCCCCTGACTGCACATAACTATCAAGGTAGCGCATCAACCCAGAAAGATTTCGGTATCAATACATTCCCGAGAAGGTCGCAAGTCAAGGTGTGGAACTCACTACTACCAACATAGCAAGATGCCATGAAGCCAAAGTGGAACCACTCTAAGTCCTAGGGTGCACTCGAGCCCCGGTTACGAGCTCATCTCACAGTAACCCCATCCCACAGAAAAAATGAAAACCAGCACAGCCAGACAGTCCAGTATAATATGATGCATGGAAAATAAAATACTGAAAGCGGTAAATAAATGCAATAAAGTAAAGCTGTAAAGTAAAACTGTAAATAAAACAGTAAAGCTAAACTAAAGCACTCAACATCAAATAGATAAACACCCAAAGAAACAAAACCAAACAGACGCTAGGATTGACTCTACAAGGGAAACCGGAAGAATCAGGTCCATCCCTGTCGCTCCCACCAAATGACACCGGGTCAAATAGGGTACAGACGCGAACGGTCGGCGAGAGGAGGGTGTGAGAACACACGGGAGTGAACTCACAGGGAATGAAAAGAGTCGCCAGCTAGGCATTTTTATCCCGGAGGAAAGGTAATGCTGCATAGACCTAGAAAAGAGATGGATAAGACGGTTGCGAACCAGAGAGACTGAGAAAGGGGGTTGGTTACAACCTGGGAAGGTATTAGCACCCAGATTGTCCGTCGTACTCGACGGGATCCACGCTTAAAAGATTTGTGTTTTTAAAGGGGTAGTGTCAGTGCAATTTGTGTATAAAAGAGCTGAAAAAGGATGTACAGGTGTCAGTGCAAAAGAAGTGTGAAGTGTAATATGTACAGTGTCAGTGTAAGAACAGGAATAAGATGCTCAAGATCATGAGGCTGAAAGAATATTGCTGGAAGGAGGGGGAATATACAGAGACTTTTGTTCGATAACTGTTAAGTTATGCCTACGTATCCTCTCGTGCAATGAGGAAGTCAGAACACCGTAGTTCGACCCAAAGAGACTGAAAGATGAATTGACTCGTGAACTGCTCACTTGTCTATGCTCAAGTGTATGACCTGTCTGGCTCAGGTGCAAACTGTCTTGCATTAGACGGAAGAAGCAAGTTCTCGTTTATGAGTGAAGATGATGAGAAAAGAATCCCGAAGGAGACGATTATTGTTTGTTTTTGTGTTTTCAGTCTTTTATTGCTTTTGAAAGTTTGTCATAAGTTAATGAGCTTAAGCCTAAACCAATGGATTTAGTAAACTCATCACATCTTCCCTCTGATTAGGGGTAATGAGAATACCTTAAGTGTGAAGTCAGCTTCTCACACTTAATCACCTTTGGTGTAGGGTTAAGATCATTAACCTACTTGTGATTATTTAGATGTTTTTGGTGTTTTTGTTTAGTGTTGAGTAATGAGGTTAAGCCATAATCAGGGATTAAACAGACTCATTACACCATCCTAATAGAAGGATAATAGATGAGAATGTTTAAGCTGAGGAAAGCTCCTCAACTTAATCCATGATTAGGGATTAAACTCATGACAAAACAAAGCCTTATTAAGTGGATTTTAGTTAATGATATGATGAAGAAGTGAGTTTTAGGGTTTGTAAGACAACTTGAGGAGGACTTGTCCATTAACACTAGGGTTAGTCCTTCTTAACCAATTAAGGAAGAATTAGAACCCTAATGCAAGGCCCAAGTTACAAGCTTGATGTCTTGATGATTATTAGATGGATTGATTAAAGGAGTTAAACACATTAAGGGTTTAACACTTAGGATTAAAGTTATACACTCCATCCTAATAGAAGGATGCAGGCATAAGCTTAATCACAAAGCCTTAAAGCCTTTAGGGTTTAGTCCCTGATTATGAGGTGAGAAGAGAAGACTCAAAGGAGACACAAAGGTAAAAACTAAGTGGGGAGACTAATCAAAAACCCTAATTATTGTCATACATGGTTGTTCCTAAGGTTTGTGAGGTTTAAGAAAGAAATCTTCAAAGGAACCACCAGGAAGCAGATGAAAGGATCAGGAGAAGCAAAGTGACTTGCTTCATTTAAGAAGACAAGTCACTTGAGGAAAGAAAGTGAGAAGAAGAAGAAAGAGCAAGCTCAATATCAAACACAAAGTAAAATGCAGCAATGATGCATAAGAGATATGAAAAGAGATTGTGAGAAGTGAAGGCAAATTCACTTCTCAAAGAACTTACCACCTGAAAAGTTAGTGAAAGGAATGCAATGCAATGCAAAATGGAATGAAATGGCATGATGCAAACCAAAACCAGAAGCATATATGAGATGACAATGATGCTATGCAATGATGCAAACATGAAACAAGGCATGAGAATGATCTCATGAACAAAAGAATGCAAATGGAGCAAGTTTAGAACCATGAACATACATGAAAAGTTATGAGATGCAAATGATATACAACATGGCAAATACATGATGCAATGATCAAACATGCTTCTCATGTGTCTTAAGAGGTCTAATGAATCAAATGGATGCATAAAATGTAATGGCAAGACATGGTATGAATGCAAATACAAGATGAATACAAAAGGAAGCCCAAATTAGGGTTTATGATCAATGCATCAAACAAAAACCAAAATCAGAGGCAAACATCAAGATAAAAAATTGAAAATGCACTCAAAGGAACCCTAAACCTATATTATCTCACTGCCCAAAGGAGAGGTTCCAACTCTTAACCTAATTAGGGTTATGAATTTTCTAAGTTTTTTAGGGTTTTAAGGTACCTTAACAAGAAAAATGCCAAACAAATGGAAAATGAAAGATCAAATCAAACCAATTTAATCTCACAAACTACATGCTAAACACAATGCAATGCAAGAAGAATCAACGTCCAACTCTCAATGGTTAGGCAGAAATGATTTTTGGAAGTTTGGACCAAAATAATGCCTTGAAATGATTTTAATTCCATGAAAAATTCTCAAAAGACATCAAGATCAAAAAGGAAATTTGGTTTTAGGGTTGGACAATGTTTCTAATTGATTATGAAGGTTTCATGAATTTTTTGGTGATTTTTAAATACCTAAAAGTATTTTTAATTAATTAATTCCCATTAATTAATTAAAAATAAACTTTTAAATGATTTAAAAATATTTTTTTATGCAAAAAATAAAAATAAAAATATTTTTGGTTTCTGAAAATTAGTAAAAGTTTATACAAAAAATTTCAGAATTTTTAAAATGATTTTGCTATTTTTAATAAATATGAGAAAACAAATGAATTAATATGAAAAAGAAAATGAATTTAATCTGAAAAATGGAAAAGTAATCAGATCCAAAGGCCCAAGTTTGAACTGGCTGCGCGCGCGTTTGACCTGGCGCCATATCCAATGGCTGACATTCAAACCTGGCTAATTATGATTAACCATAATTAATTGTGCCCTAATCACTTTCAGGCGACCGGAACACTGTTCCGGTCGTCTTCTCCGACCAACCAAAATCTCAAACTCTCTCTATACGCATCCAAAACAAAATCTAACTGCCCAGAACTCTTCCCCACTCAAAAACGAATCAAACCCCTCAATCAAACAACATTTATCATTCAGAAACAAGGAGAATCGAATCAAACATTTTTTAGGGCAAAAGTTTCAGACAAAGCATACATCCTGGTTTCTCAACCATTTTCAAAAGTAAACATATATTCATGATCAGGGAAGCATGTAGATTCATTTAGGAACTTAAAATACACGTTCTGGAAAAAAAGTTCATGAAGCTACCTGAGTTTGAAGCTTTTCAGTTTGCAACTTTCTGACCCTCTCCCTTCGTGCAATCCACTCCTTTTAGGCCCCTGATGAAATCTTGATGCTTAGAAAGAGTTTGTGATGGCTGGTTTGGAAGCTGGCAGGGGTTCTGCTCAAGGTGAGGTGAGAATCGTATTTGTGATTCTGGCAGTTTTAGGCAAGGATGATGGGTGCTTTGTGACCAGGAAGATGTGTTGAGTTGGTTTATGAAGTTTGTTTCTGTGTTTGTGGCCTGTATGATGAGTTTCGAATGCTTTTGCTCAAGAGGGTGAAAATGAGAATGATGTCTTGTGAAGTGTTTCAGGCTTGCTTCTTGTTGTGTTTGGCTTGCATTTTCTTTGTATAAACAAATGCCATTGGTCAGATGAAGTGACATGTGCTTTATTGATTGGTATGGGTGCTTTTGCCAAAATGTCAAAGTTGGTGTAAGAAGGCATGGGCTACTTGCTAGCTAAGTACAAGGAGGGTGTGCTGCGCAGCATGATGTGAGGAAGGGCCTAGGATTGATCAGCAAGCTAGCCAGCAAGTGGATGAGAAGCTATGATGAGTTTTGCAACTTGCCTTGCCTTTGGTTCTTATGAAAGAAACTTGATCCATGGGCCATAAAACATGTGATTCTTTGGATGCAATCTGACTTTTAGGACTTGTATGATCATGTGGTGAAGTTTAGAAGTCCATTTGATGACTTAATTTGCCTTGAGAAGTGAGCAACTTTGCCTCTTTGGTGCATGACTTGAAATTTAGTGATTTTTGCCAACTTTGACAAGCCATAACTTTTGATCCAAAATGAATTAGGTCATGTTCTTGTACTTTTTGAAAAGGGAATGATCCATTCTACAACTTTCATGACCAAAGTTTTTCCATTTGAAGCTTTTTTGAATCAAAAAGTAAAGGTTGAAAAAGTTGCCTAAAATGACAATTTCATTAAAAGTCAAACTTGCCCAAAAAGTCAACTTTGCAAAAACTTGAAATTCTTGAATTTTGTAAGCTTCTAACATCTTCCATGATCAAATAAAGATCATATACAAGCAAAATGATGAAGAATGCCCTTTGGTTGGGTCATTGGGGGCCTCAGATGCCCTGATTTTACACTGACTTGCTTGAAAAGTCAACTCTTGATCAGATGACTTCCCCATGGAATTTCTTCATGAAAATTGATATGCATACTCCCTATACCATATAGAGACCAATAGAAACAAGAATGACCAAAAAGTTTGGAGTTATGGCCTTTGAAACCAAAACCCTAATTTTAAGTCACCTGTGCAGTCAAGCCTGGCTCTGCTTCCATACCATTCTCAGTTCTTGTGATTTTTTGACATTCTTGACTTTGAGAGGATATAATATGATGCTTGAACACACATGGACCCCTTTGAAGTGATTGATGGCCTTTGGAGTGGCTCAAGAAGCTCTTGGATTGCTCAAATCACAAACCCTAGATGCAGATGACTTTGAATCTATGCAGTGAATCAAAAATGTGATATGAGATGGTATGATTGAGTTTATGTATATGAAAATGATCACAAGCCATGGTGTGAATGGGTGAGGGCAAATTTGGGGTGTTTACAGCTGCCCCTATTCAAACATGAGTTAGCTGTGCAGGTTGTAAGCAACGGCTTAACAGGCAAACAAGATAACTTGTGGTTGAATACCAAAGACAGTCCAAAATTTGCACTCACAGAATGAAGAAGAAAAGGGATATAGATTGTAAAAGAAAATAAAGTATATTGTGAAGTATAGGCGACGGAGGACGACCGTCGAGCAGAGGACGACTGCTAGGTAAAGAGCAATGACGGGGACGGCCGACATGCAGGAAAAAAGTGCGGAAAATAAAGCAATGACGGGGACGGCCGACATGCTGGGGATAAAAGAATTATGATGGGGACGGCCATCAAGTAAAGCTGTAAAATTCTCTGGGGATTAATGAAACATGACAGGGACGACCATCAAGTTCATAAAGCAAAGTAACCAACGATGGGGACGGCCATCAGGCTAAACTGATGAAGGACGATCATCAGGAAAAGGAAAAAGGACCACGATGGGGACGGCCATCGGGTTAAAGAATAAATGAAATAAACAGATGATGAGGTACGGTCATCAAAGGTGAAAGACGATCACCTAGCAGGGGATGGCTGCTCTGTTGGGGATAAGATGAGGGACGGTCATCTAAGGTGAAGGACGATCACCTGGCAGGGTACGGCTGCCGAAAATATCGCGACATAGGACGAATGCCGGATAAAGGGTCAACGATGGGGACGGCCATCGGACGAGCATGATGAAGGACGATCATCAAGAGGTGGAGGACGACCACCTAGCAGGGGACGGCTGCTCTCAAGGTTTATCATGACATAGGACGAATGCCAGACAACCAAAATCAACAATGGGGACGGCCATTGGATAAAATGATGAAGGACGATCATCAAAAGGTGGAGGACGACCACCTAGCAGGGGACGGCTGCTAAATATCACGACATAGGACGAATGTCGGATAGAAAATCAACGACGGGGACGGCCATCGGATGAGCATGATGAAGGACGATCATCAAGAGGTGGAGGACGACCACCTAGCAGGGTACGGCTGCTCTCAAAGTTTATGACACAGGACGAGTGTCAGAAGAGAAAATTTTACTTCGTTGGCGATCTACTGGGGAATAGTAAACACGGACGAGTGTTTACATCCAAGAAACAAAAGGTATAAGTGTTTAGGTGTTTGTGTATAGATTAAAGATGCGGACGAGCATCCCTAAGACTACGATACGGACGAGTATCGGGTAGAAACAAATACTGACACATGTTCCGAGATGATGATACGGACGAGTATCAACTGGTTAACAAGGAACATGGACGAGTGTTGAACCTGAAGGGACTCTTCTGGGGAATAGTAGACACAGACGAGTATCTATATTCGAGAAAACAAGAGTGTTTGACACGGTGTATGGATTAAAGATGCGGACGAGCATCCTTAAGACTATGATACAGACGAGTATCAGGTAGAAACAAACGCTGACACATGTTCTGAGATGATGGTACGGACGAGTACCAACGGGTTAACAAAGAACAAGGACTAGTGTTGAATCTGCGGGGATATATAAATGGTGTATACAAGATACGGACGAGTATCTGTATAAGTAGTAAGTATGAGTGATGTATAGATGAGTGTTTATCTGTTGGGGAGAGTGATACGGACGAGTGTCAAAAGGAGAAAAGTATAGTATAAACAAGTATCTGATGTACAAAGTGTTTATGTTACTGCACTGGGAAAAATGACACGGACGGATGTCAAGGAAATTATATAAGTATATGTGAGTGCAAAGAGGATGCTTTGGCTTTCTGCTGGAGATATGACATGGAAGGGTGCCACAAGGAATATGTACTGATATTTGTGAATGTAAGGCAACTGCTTTAGCCTTAGCTTTCCGCTGGGGAATCTGGGGGAGTTTTCTGTATATTGCTGATGGATTGTCCATATTCACAAGTGTTCGATTCAGAACATGGCTTATGATTATGCATTGTGTTTGATTTTTGCCGTAATGCTCCGTATTGGACGGAATGCTACGCTTTGTGAGTGAATATGATGCGAATGCCATGATTATGCAAAGATACCAAACCGGGATTTGGATCCCGATGCTGCGAAGATCTCCGGTTGATCTGCTTGAAATGGACATCCCAGTTGGGGGTGAGATCATTGGTAGATCTGATGAGATGATATCTGCTTGGGGAGGGATAGGTCACTGATAGACTCATCCTGATAATGAGGGACCCAGCTGGGGTTTGTAGAAGCTTTCTTCACTCTGTTGTGATCCCTTCATGCGCTGCTCTTCTGGATAGAGGCTGGAGCTCTGTGGGGAGATGGTTCCCTGACTTTTGTACTCAGCTGAGGAGGAAACAAGGTTGGCACCTCGGCTGGGGAGAAATAGCAAGTGGAAACTTAGCTGGGGAGAAGACACTTTGGGTGCTAAGACTGAGTGTTGATTTGTCAGCTTGCTGGGGTGCAGCTTTCATGCCCCAAGTTGCGTTTTGGATACCTGCAATCCTGCAAAGATAGGGAAACGCACAAGTAATCCCGAGGTATCCTTTACTGGATTCTGTCCAGGCGTTTAGACACTTCTGAGAGTAAGTATATTTCCTGCAAGCATGTGACTTTTACTATATATATTTTTTTGAAGATAAGCATTTGTATTTATGCAATCAGTTTTTCTTAGACATCAGACATTCTTTGCAAATAAAAATGTACAAGACGAAACATGGCTGAAAATCTGATTTTATTAATTCATGTGCCCTGAATTGGCAAGATACATCAAAGGAACATATCCCCTGAAATGAGGAGATTGTTACAAATTGAGAAACAAAATGCTGGCAATGTTGACGACGCTTCGAGGAGCTTCCCTTTTGCTATGACTCGTATGACATTTGACGTTCTTCTCGTCTTGCTTTCTGAAGAAGGCTGATTCTGAAAGAAGCTTGATCCTTTTGAAGCTTACCAAGTTGTAGGTGATACAGACGAATTCAAAATGCAGTTGTTCGCTTATTCCCTTATTTTGCCTGGATTGCCCTTTCGGGTTTTCAATCCATCGGGATGCCCATTTTTTGCCTGAGTTGTCCAATGCGGCTTTTCAACTCAGCGGGTGTACATTTTTTTGTTTATTTTCCCTTATTTTTGCCCGAGTCTTTTATTCTGTTTTTGACTCGCCGGGATGCCCTATTTTTGCCTGGACTTACATTCTGTTTTTGTGTCCAGCGGGTCATTTTTATGCGAAGTATTTTTTAACTGCATCTGAATTCACAGGGGACGGGAAGTCTTCACCATCCATAGTGCTGAGCATCAGTGCTCCACCAGAGAAAACTTTCTTTACTACAAATGGTCCTTCATAATTCGGAGTCCACTTGCCCCTGTGGTCTGTATGAGGAGGAAGGATTCTCTTCAGCACAAGATCTCCTACTTGGTACTCTCGGAGCCTGACTTTCTGATCGAAGGCTTTCTTCATTCTTTTCTGGTACAACTGCCCATGACAGATTGCAGCCAATCTCTTCTCTTCAATCAGACTCAGTTGTTCGTATCGGGACCGGACCCATTCTGCTTCGTTCAGCTTAACATCCATCAGTACCCGTAGGGAGGGTAGTTCAACCTCAACTGGTAGGACTGCCTCCATACCATACACAAGCTGATACGGTGTTGCCCCAGTGGATGTTCTGATCGACGTGCGGTACCCATGCAAGGCGAATGGTAGCATTTCATGCCAGTCCTTATAGGTGACCACCATCTTCTGCACAATCTTCTTGATATTCTTATTAGCTGCCTCAACAGCGCCATTCATCTTTGGCCTGTAAGGAGAAGAATTGTGATGTTGAATTTTGAAGTTCCGGCATAGCTCTGCCATCATTTTGTTGTTTAAGTTGGAACCATTGTCAGTAATGATTCGCTCGGGAACTCCGTATCGACAGATGATATCTCTCTTCAGAAATCTGGCTACCACTTGCCTTGTAACGTTTGCATAGGAAGCTGCTTCGACCCACTTGGTGAAATAGTCAATGGCAACCAGGATGAATCTGTGGCCATTCGACGCAGTTGGCTCAATCTTGCCGATCATGTCAATGCCCCACATAGCAAAGGGCCAAGGTGAAGACATCACATTCAAAGGATTGGGAGGCACTTGTACTTTATCCGCATAAATCTGGCATTTATGGCATTTTCTGGCGTAAGCACAACAGTCAGCATCCATTGTGATCCAGTAATAGCCTGATCTTAGCAACTTTTTAGCCATGGCATGCCCTCCAGCATGGGTACCAAAGGATCCTTCGTGCACTTCACGCATTAACAAGTCTGCTTCTGTTCTATCAACGCATCTGAGGAGTACCATATCAAAGTTTCTCTTGTATAGGGAACCATCAGTATTCAGGAAGAAGCTGCCAGCAAGCCTTCTCAAAGTCTTCTTATCATTGGAAGATGCCCCAGGTGGGTATGTCTGATCCTCCAAGAAACACTTAATGTCATGGAACCAAGGCTTATCATCCTTGACAACATCTGCCGCAAACACATATGCTGGTCTGTCAAGTCTGGATACTGAAATTTGAGGTACGAAGTTGGCAGCTTGAACTTTGATCATTGATGAAATGGTAGCCAGAGCATCTGCAGACTGATTCTCGTCCCGAGGGATATACTCAAGCTTGACCGTTGTAAAGAAAGTCAATAACCTCCTTGTATAATCCCTGTAAGGTATCAGATGATCCTGGTGGGTGTACCATTTGCCGTTGGTTTGATTGATTACCAGAGCTGAATCTCCGAATACGGTCAATGTCTTGATCCTGAGGTCAATGGCTTCCTCAAGACCCATAATGCAAGCTTCGTATTCAGCTTCGTTGTTAGTGCAGTTAAAGGTGAGTTTTGCCGAGAAAGGCATGTGAACTCCCTTAGGCGTAATGAGTACTGCACCAACACCTCGACCATTCATGTTAACAGCCCCATCAAACATCATAGTCCATTCTTCTTCCGGGTCAGGCCCTTCAGTGTGAATAGGCTCTTCATGATCTTTTGCTTTTATGAACATGATGTCTTCATCAGGGAAGTCAAATCTCATAGGCTGGTAATCATCAATAGGTTGCTCAGCAAGATATTCAGACAATACACTGTCCTTGATGGCTTTCTGAGATGTGTATTGAATGTCATATTCTGTGAGGATCATTTGCCATCTTGCAACCCGTCCGGTAAGCGCTGGCTTCTCGAATATGTACTTAACTGGGTCCATTTTGGAAATCAATAAAGTAGTGTGGGTCAACATATACTGTCTTAGTCGGCGAGCAGCCCACGCTAAAGCACAACAAGTTTTCTCGAGCAGTGAATAACGTTGTTCACAGTCGGTAAACTTTTTGCTTAGGTAGTATATTGCATACTCTTTTCGACCAGACTCGTCATGCTGGCCCAGCACGCACCCCATTGACTCTTCTAATACTGTCAGGTACATTATCAGAGGTCTTCCTTCAACTGGAGGCATAAGGATCAGAGGCTCTTGTAAGTATTCCTTGATCTTGTCAAAAGCCTTCTGGCAGTCTTCATTCCACCTGACCGTTTGTTCTTTCCTTAGCAGTTTGAACAAGGGTTCACAAGTCGCTGTGAGGTGAGATATGAACCGTGAGATGTAGTTCAATCTACCTAGAAACCCTCGAACTTCTTTTTCAGACTTCGGTGCAGGCATTTCTTGAATGGCTTTGACTTTATCAGGGTCAACTTCAATCCCTTTCTCGCTTACAATAAATCCCAGCAATTTACCGGATCGCACCCCGAATGTGCATTTGTTGGGGTTCAACTTCAGTTGGTACTTCCTCAGGCGCTTGAATAGCTTCAGCAGATTTACCAGGTGGTCTTCTTCAGTGAGGGACTTGGCAATCATATCATCCACATAACACTCGATTTCTTTATGGATCATATCGTGGAATAATGTTACCATAGCCCGTTGATATGTTGCACCGGCATTCTTCAGTCCAAATGGCATCACCTTGTAACAGAACGTGCCCCAGGGTGTGATGAAGGTTGTCTTCTCCATGTCTTCAGGTGACATCTTGATCTGATTCTATCCTGAAAATCCGTCCATGAAGGAGAATACCGAGAACTGAGCCGTGTTATCCACCAATACGTCAATGTGAGGTAATGGGAAATCATCCTTCGGGCTGGCTCTGTTCAGATCCCGGTAGTCAACACACATCCTTACTTTACCGTCTTTCTTAGGCACAGGCACAATATTAGCAACCCACGGTGGATAGCTAGTCACAGCAAGGAACCCGGCGTCCCACTGCTTCTGTACCTCTTCTTTGATTTTCATTGCCATGTCTGGGCGAGTACGGCGTAGTTTCTGTTTAACCGGTGGGCATTCTTCTCTTAAAGGCAGCTTGTGCACAACAATGTCGGTGTCCAACCCTGGCATATCTTGATAAGACCAAGCAAACACGTCCACATACTCTTGAAGCAGGTCAATCAGTCGTCTCTTCACTGAGTCTTGTAGGCAGGCCCCGATTTTAACTTCTTTCACATCTTCATCTGTACCAAGATTGATCGTCTCTACCTCCTCCTGATGAGGAGTGATAACCTTTTCCTCTTGCCTCAACAACCTAGCTAGCTCTTCAGGAAGCTCATAATCTTCTTCAACCCCTTCATCAGCTTGATTGATTGGATTGTCAAAGTCATACGAAGTCATAGCCGTGCTGTTGTCGGTGCTGTCTGGAAGGCACTCTCTGCAAGGGTTCAGTTTGTTCATTTTAGTGATTGATTTTAATCTTGTTTAGAAAAGTGAAATAAAGTTAACATTTTGAAAACACTGCCATTTATTTTTTGTACAAAAAGAAAAAATGGAAAAACAGTGAGCGGAAAAGAAAAAGACTCATTTGCAAAAGATGTCTGATATTTCATTGATTAATCTTGTTGCACAAAAATTACAGATGGCCCGATTACAAAATGAGTCTTGTCATCTTGGGCAAGATGCAAGACTTGATGCATGCTTAAAATATACAGGAAATAATAATTACTCTGCAGGAGTAACCCTTATAATTTCCTGGGAAGACCAGTTTGAGATACTGCTCCCCGGGATCTTTGGACGGATCCAACTTTCCAGGTTGCGGTCGCTTTCATCCTCGTCTTCCAAATTGTTGACAGCATCGGGGGTGAGCATCCCCCCACTAACAAAGTTGGGCTCCCTAGCAGCCTCTGCTTGATCTTGTTGAGTTGGTTTGTAACCCAACCCAAATCTATCCTCTTTCTTCTCCACAGGCAACAACTTGCCCCAGCCTTGGGCAGTCCCTTCTTCAACAACCTTCCGGGCTTGTTGATAAGATGTCATTGAGGTTCCAGGTACAACAGATGTTTCATTTATGTTCAAGGCCTCAAACCCTTGACTCATAGTTTCGTGGATCTCCCCATCCATCTCAATGTATTTGTATGTAGCCAGATGGCTAACAAAAATATCTTCCTCTCCGCAAATAGTAACGACTTGGCCCTCCCACTCGAATTTTAACTTCTGGTGAAGGGTAGACGTAACTGCGCCAGCGGCATGAATCCATGGTCTACCCAACAAACAGCTGTAGGCAGGCTGAATGTCCATCACGTAGAAGGTCGTTTTGAAAGTTTGTGGGCCAATCGTTATAGGCAACTCAATTTCTCCCAGAACTGATCTCTTAGAACCGTCAAAGGCTCTCACTACTAGGTTACTGGGACGTAATGCCAATCCGTCATACTCTAGCTTCACAAGGGCTTTTTTAGGTAAGACATTGAGGGATGATCCTGTGTCTACCAGCACATGGGAAAGAACTGCACCTTTGCATTCCATGGTAATGTGCAAAGCCTTGTTATGATTGCGGCCTTCCGTAGTCAAATCAGTGTTGGTGAACCCTAGCCCATGACTAGCATTAACATTTCCAACCACAGCTTCCAACTGATTGACGGTGATCTCTTCGGGCACATAAGCTGCGTGCAAGACTTTTAGTAGTGCGTTCCGATGAGCCTCGGGGCACATAAGCAATGATAGAATAGAGATCTTGGAAGGCGTCTGGTGAAGCTGGTCCACTATCTTGTAATCACTTTTCTTGATGATTCTCATGAATTCATCAACTTCTTGATCAAAAGGTGTTTTCAAAGCTTCTTTAACAATTTGCTCTTCTTGCACCATGCTCTTCCCTTTTGCCTTGGCAGCAGCTTCTGCTTCGGCACTGGGTCTTGGAATTTGCGGGGCAAAGAGACGTCCGCTTCGAGTGAAGCCTCCGCCTCCTTCCACATTGTCTATTTGTGGTGAAGAAGTTGATGATTCGAGAGTGATTTTCTGTCCTTCACAGTATAAATCAGAGCCGTAATGCCAGGGGATGGCATTACTGCTTTCATAAGGTACTGGCCCAGGCACTGTAATAGTGACTGGACTGATGGCAGCTGCAGAAGGGACCGTGATAGTCTGTGGATCATAGTATATTGTGACTGGTGCTCTGATAGGAGTGGCATTTTGTGAGTTGTAGGCGGAATCATTTTCAGGATCATAATAAATCGTAACTGTTGAGACATTTGCTGCTGAAGTTGTAAGAGACATTGTTGAATGGATGGGTTTTGTTGTTGTAGGAGATTCTGAATGAAGGGGTGCTGAAGTTGTAGAAGGGATGTTTGCTGATATTTGGTCCGTTGAAGTAACAGATGAAGCATTTGTTGATGAGATTGAAGAGTTGCTTGGAACAATGGTTGTTGTATTTGTAGAAGACTCGGGGATTGTTGTTAAGGAGACTGCTGGATTGGTAGGTATTGATGTTGTGATTTGAAGCAGGCCACTCTGAATGAGACCATCTATGCCATCTCTCAAGTTATCACAACCATTCACTGAAATGTTGCAATAAGCACACCCTAGCTCGCATCCAGGGAACATTTGACATTCAAGGAGTTGAGCTTTAATCTCTACCAAGGGTGTCCGAATCTGACCCACACTGGTTATTAAGTAAGACGGCTTGTCTTCTTCAATAACATTGATCCTGGGGCCACCATGGTTTGGCATAGGGTTCTTGTTAACATTTGGTGGTGGTGCAAAGTTTAGAGCCTTAGAATCTACCAAGTCCTGTACCTTCATGTGCAAAGCTCTGCACTTCTCTGTACTATGGCCAGGTGCATTTGAGTGAAAAGCACATATGGCGCTGGCGTCATAATTTCTGGGTAGACTGGCAGGATCTGGAGGTGCCAACGTCCTTAGCTCAACCAGGTTGAGTTTTAGGAGTTGTGGCAATAATGTGGCATAGGGCATAGGGATCGGATCAATCACCCTATTGGCCTGAGAAAGTCTCTGTTGGAACGGTCTTTGCTGATTGTTGTTGTTGGTGTTGTTGTAGTTTCTCTGAGGAGGATACTGAGTTTTTTGCTGATAATTTTGTTGCTGTGGTTGATAAGCTGGTTGTGGATGAATTGGAGCGGGGATGGTGACTGCTGCCATAGACCTATGAACATATTGGGGTCTGCCTCTGCTGGCATGGATAGCATTGGTCTCACCAGTTCTTCTTGGGCCCACAAAAGGCTTCCTTGTGTTGCTGGATGAGCTGGCACCGTTGTCAGAAATTTTGCCCATCTTTAATAGGCTCTCAATTCTTTCTCCAGCTATAACGACATCTGCAAAGCTGGTAGAAGAAAAGGCAGCTAGCCTATCAATGTATGTCCCTTGGAGGGTGTTCATAAACATATCAGCCATCTCCCTTTCTGACATGGGTGGCTGGACAGCAGCAGCAAGCTGTCTCCACCTCTGGGCGTATTCCCGGAAGCTTTCCCTGGATGATTGTGACATTCCCATCAGGAGGGTCCTGTTGGGAGCCATATCCAAATTATACTGGTATTGTCTGATAAAGGCCTCAGCCAGGTCTTTCCAACATCTGATGGTGGCTCTGGTCAGATGAGAGTACCATTCCCTTGAAGCTCCTGTTAAACTATCCTCAAAATAAAACATCCATAGCTTCTCGTCCATGGTATATGCCTTCAGCCTCCCCAGAAAGGATTGTAAGTGGGTCCGTGGGCAGGAAGTCCCGTTGTACTTCTCAAAGCACGGTGGTTTAAATTTGTGGGGAATCCTGACCCCGTCCACTAGGCCCATGTCCATAACATCAAAACCCAAGGAGTTTTGAGACTCCAAGGACCTTAATTTTTCAACAATTTCATCTAGCCTTTGTAACACGGTGGGAGAACTGACTTTAGTTAAATGTTGCGGATAGCAAGAGTCGCCACCGACTTTTATTTTATCCAAAAGGAAAGGGTATAAAAGAACAGGAAAGACCTTAAGAGATATTTTTGGGTCCGGGGGGTAAGTTATGTAAAGGGAAGGTGTTAGCACCCTTTACATCCATGGAAATCCATGGGCTCTTAGTTACTTAGCTCACTTTTGAATTGTTTTTGAAAATGTGAAGTGTGTGAATAGAAAATTTTCATATGAGTTAATAATGATCCATGTACGGATGCGTAAAAACTTGTTTTTTTGAAAATTTGTTTGAAATTTGTTAAGTTTGAAAAGTTTTGAATGAAGTGAGCAAGTACATAAGAGGAATCTACCCTAAAGTTTAAGTCTTTCTGTTCTTTATCCTTTAAGTGGTAAGACTATCCCTATTATTAAGGAATAGGTAGTCATTACCTTGGATGTAAGGGACAAGTGAGGGTCATCTGTTTATGTAGGCAACTGTGGGGTGTATTAAGCATTTAGGAGGGACTATCATCATTATTCGAAAAGGGACTTGATCTTTAAAGGCAACCATTAGGGACTTGATGATTTTTCTTTTAAGGGACTTGCTTTATACACCCCACTTGACCTTATGATTAGGCAACATTGAGGGATAGCCTTAGAAAGTGTAGGATGGCGATTAAAAATCGACTTACGTGTGTGAGTGTTCAATATTATTTATCTTACAATTAAAGTGATCTAAATTTATTTTAAATAGAATACATGTTTTGCACTCCCTAAATTACTAACCATAACATAAAAATTAAAATTAAATATTACAAAATTTACACCAAGGAGCAATTACAAAATAATTATAAGCAATTAAAATAAATAGCAAAAATAAATATATAAGCAAAATATAAATAAATAAGCAAAAATAATAAATAAGCAATAAATAAATAAATAGGGGTTAGTAATAATAATAATTAAAAATAGGGTTAGTAAAAATATTAAGAACAAATAAGGTTAGTGAAATAATAATAATAATAAAATATATAAGATTAGTGAAGCAAAAATAATAAATAATAATATGGTTAGTAACAATAACAATAATTAAAATAAATAGAATTAATAAAAATATTATAATAACATGATGAGAATAATAAACACAAAATTAAATTTTAATATATAAACATTTATTTAGAAATAAGAATAATTAAATAATTATTATAACATAAAATTTTTTAAACATAATATAATTATAAATTTTAATCATTACAAATTTAATTATTTCTAAACATATATTAACAATTATTTATTAAAAGATATTTACACATTATATGAAGAAAATAAGTTTTAAATATCATATTCACAAAAATTAATCATATTTACAAAATTTATATTAAATATTATATTTACAAAATTTAATTTTTATTAATCATTGTATTTACAAAAGTTATATTAACTAAATATATACATAATAATTATATTAAGGTAAAAATTACTTAGAAAAATAAAATTAGGTTTTACAAAATTAGGGTTCATTCATAAAATATTTTTAGGATTTATAATATAATATATAAAACTATTTTCATTAATATACATATATTATAATTTAAGAGCATAATAAAAAAAAACTGGTTTTTTTTTAATTAAGAAAATAAAATTTTTTAGAATTTAGAAAATATAAGTGTTATTTTAGGATTATCTAAATATATATACACATAATTATTTCTAACTAATGATAAAAACAATTAAACAAATTAATTTAAACAAATTAAAACAGAAAAAGGAAAAAAATTGCCACTTACCTGGGGCAGGGATCGAACCCACGCCCTAGGCCTTATTTTCCTTGTACCAACAGTCTAACCACTGGGCTGCGCATGCCTTGTGAATACTGGATGAATACCAATCAATATATATCAAACCTGCAAAATACGAAGAAAATGAACAAAAAATACTGAGGCAGGGATTCGAACCCCTGTCCTGGCCTTCATGCGCACGCTCTCTTTCCACTACACCATCAGCAACATTTGCAATTTAATCATAAACAAAACTATATAATATAAAACAAAATTTGAATCCCAGGGACGCGCGCCAAACTTCATCTTCTTCATTCAAATTTCCTGCGAATTTTTCTTCGAATTCTCCTGCGATTTTTCCTGCAAGTTCTTAATCCCGAAACCTATGTTTTTCAATCATCAAGCAAATCATAATATCAATACAAATTTGAAGCCCAGATCAATTATATGAAGCTTATAGGTCACGGCCATGTTTTTAGAATTCATTTAGGTGCCCTAAATGCTAAGTTCCCGAAATTGAACTTCAAACCCTAACAATGGTGGATTTTAGTACAATCCATAGGAATCAAATTAAACCATCCAGAAAGCTTCTAAACATCATAACAAACACAAATCCATAGTTAGTTTTCATTATCAATGCATAAACAATTCAAATCGAAAAAAATTTAAACATGAACTATATGCTTTCGGGTTACTCATATGTGCATGAATTAGATGTATTTGAGGGTTGCTTTCGACTCAATGATGACCAAAGATCATTGCCATGTCTTCAAATTACCTTCTAATGCTTTGTTTGTCTAAATCCGAATTTGAGTTTGCTTGAATTTTTTTTGAAGTGTGAAACCTACCTTTGAAGCTGCTGGAATTCGTCCCCTTGTGATTGAATTAGGTTTAGTACTTATAGATGAGTGAACTTAGGTCATAAAAATTGAATTGTTGTGTGGAAATTTTGATTCAAAAAGATTGAAATTGATCATGTCTTAAAAGTTCAATATTCTTGCATAAAGGCTTACTATTTTAAGACAAATCTCATGATTTCTTTCCCCTTCAACTTAAATCAATAATTAAGACTTTCTAGAAGCTTAATCTCCATTAAATATCATATTTTCATATTTTATATTTATTTAAAATGATTTTTTATGAATTAAATCAAAATAAATAAAAATAAAATAATAAAAATTCTGATTTTTAATCATTTGGGTCGTGCATGATGATAGTGTATGGATTGGATCATAATTTGGCAAGCCCATTTGGCAAGAATTGGTTTTAAACCTCCATTTTCATCATAAACCATCACAAAATTTCCCAACTTTGCAAGGGCACATCTCCCTCAATTTTAATGCTATGAGGGTGTTCTTGGACATTTTGGAAAGCTTGAAGAGTCCTCTAAACAACCCCATTGGTTTCATGTCCATATCATTTACCAATCTCAAGTTATTCCCTTTTGAAGTTGTTGACTTTTTGTTGACTTTTGAAATGACCTATAATGTCTTAGCTCATACCTTCCAAATGAAGCATTTTTGGGCTTGGCTTGTGAGACACAAAGTTGTAGAGAATTCAATTTCCTTCAAAATGAGCTTTGAGTGGAGACTTGGTGATGAAGTATGTGAAAGTTATGGCTGGTCAAAGTTCAGTTGACTTTTACTGAGGAAACCCTAATTTAGAAACTCCTGATTCTTGATGATCTAGAATCTCCTTGATGAATCATGATCAACCCTTGATCAAATGATGAATTTTACTTCATATACTTGATGTTGGCAAAAAATCATGAAGTTTGACTTTGGTTTGACCACAGTTGACCTCAGTTTGACTTTTTAACTGCATTGACTGATTTTGACTTATCTGATCATCTGACTGAGCAAACTTTTGAGAAAATTCTTGAAACTTGTCATGGGGGTTCTTACACACATATAAGATGTTATGAAGCTCACTTGAAGTCTTGGAAGTTCATTTAGCCTGATTAAAGTCAAAACCCTAGTTTTGGATGCACTGCTTAGGAGGTGCATTGTCTGAGGGAATTGTCAACTCTTCTGACCAATTGTGAACCTTGTGAACCTTGTGAACCATCATAAAATGTCTTGTGAACCTCATGGGAAGTATTGTGAAGCTTGTGGACCTTGTGAACCTCATAAAGTGACTTTGTAGACTTCATGAACCTCATGAAAGGTTATATAAACATTGAGAAACTTGTGAACCTTGTGAACCTTCATAAAGTAACTTGTAGACTTCATGAACCTCATGAAAGGTCTAGTGAATGTTGAGAAACTTGTGAACCTTGTGATCCTTCATAAAGTAACTTGTAGACTTCATGAACCTCATGAAAGGTCTTGTGAATGTTGAGAAACTTGTGAACCTTGTGAACCTTCATAAAGTAACTTGTAGACTTCATGAATCTCATGAAAGGTATTGAAAGCATTGTGAATCTTGTGAACCTTGTGAACCTTCTTAGCACACAAAGTCTTGTATTGTGAGGGCAAATTTTGGGGTGCAACAGCTGCCCCTGTTCAATTTTCTGAAACCTGAGGGGTTAGATTGGTACATTTGCCAGTCGTGACCTGGAAGGTTGAAGGGGATTGAACACAAAAGCCCAAAAATTTGCACTCACCAGTGCATAGAGTGATATTGATGGTTGATTGTATATGCTTGAGTGGGCTTAAATATGCCACTTGGAAGAACGGGAGATGGGCTTAGAGATGCCATCTAAAGAACTGGGTGTGATAATAGCTTTGTGTTGATACTGGATTTCAGTACTAGGTCTTCGTACAGGCCGTCTCATGATTTGAGTTGTTGGATGGACCAGTAGAAATAAATTTTGTGATGATTATCTCTTCTGGAAATATTTTGGATTAGGGAATGGATCTTTGTACAGACCGTTTGCCTATTCTCCAAGGGCCAAAAGAACGTCAGGATTTGTTCTTAAGGATCAAAAGAACGTCAGGATTTGTTCTTCTGAGTAAAATGTCTTGAACCAAGGGTCAAAAGAACGTCAGGATTTGTTCTTCTGAAAGAGTCTTGAACAAAGGGCCAAAAGAGCGTCAGGATTTGCTCTTAAGGGTCAAAAGAACGTCAGGATTTGTTCTTCTGAAAGAAGTCTTGAACAAAGGGCCAAAAGAGCGTCAGGATTTGCTCTTAAAGATCAAAAGAACGTCAGGATTTGTTCTTCTGAAAGATGTCTTGAACAAAGGGCCAAAAGAGCGTCAGGATTTGCTCTTAAGGATCAAAAGAACGTCAGGATTTGTTCTTCTGAAAGATGTCTTGAACCAGGGAATGGATCTTTTTACGGACCGTTTGCCTGCTATTCGAGGACGTCTTGAGTAGTGTATGGATCATTTCTGACCTGTTGTAAATTGTTGATATTGTTTTATCTGCATATAACTATCCTGCAAGGAGAATGTTAGTTTATGCGTTAGGTATGCATGCATAGTATGATGCCCCTAAGTAAATGTATTATATATCTATGGATATGTATGTTATGGTATGATGTAAATGATGTATGATATGATACTTCCGGAAGAGTCTGGATGTCTTCGTATAACAACTGCTGGCCAGGGAAAATAAATCCCGATTCGTTGTTGAGGAATATGAAGAACTCGTTCTCGTCTTGCTTGATAATATATTATACATAACCTCCCGTATGCTGGGGATAACAAGGTATGGATGACCTCCCGTATGCTGGGGATAGTAAGATATACATAACCTCCCGCATGCTGGGGATAACAAGGTGTATATAACCTTCGTCTTCGTTTGATGGTAGGGCAGATATAACTTCCCGTCTTCGTTCGTCGTACCCTTATTGGAAAGTAATTTCTCGTATATCCGCATGAGGATAAAAGAGATGGATATAAATTCCAGGGGAGATGAGACTTTATGAAGATGGATTCGTCCTACTGCGGGTTTTGTAGTTTTCTTGTAAAGATGAACCGGTGAAGCTTCGTTGAAATCCTTCCCTCGTTCGTCCTTAGTAAATACTATTACTGCATTTTCATGCATTTCTGGTAAACATCAATCATATTAAGTACACATGCATTTCTTGTAAACATCAATCATATTCAAAAGCATACATACATTCAAACACAATCAATGGACGTTTCGCTTATGTAAATAGGGTAAAAGTAAATCTGGATTCAAAAGATGGAATTTATTTATATCAGAAAGTGACCCATACACGGGTAAGTTTGTACAAGGAGACATAAACCCTAGTAAGAGGATTTTGTCATAAAGTTTTTACAAAACAGGAAGAATCAGCTATGTGGGAAACAATCCTATTGAGTTTCAATTCTACTATTGCCATTATCTTCAAGTATCTCATCTTCTGCTGTTGAGACGGAAACAATTGGATTGAGCTTTATCTGTTCGAGCTCGAGTAAGTAGTACAACTGGTTGCAGTTTTATGGGTGATCCAAACGAGACATAGTCATACGCTTTAATCCCTAACTTTTGCCTGGATTGCCCTTTCAGGTTTTCAACCCACCGGGATACCCTTTTTTGCCCAAGCCGCCTTTTCAGGTTTTCGACTTGCCGGGTGTACATCTTTTTATATATATCCCTAATTTTTGCCCAAACCCTTTTGGTTTGCCGGGATGCCCTTATTTTTGCCTAGGCCTGTCAACCTAGCTGGTCTCTTTTTATGCGTAGTATTTTTTAACTATGTCTGCGTTCACAGGCTGTGGGAAGTCTTCACCATCCATTGTAGTAAGTATCATGGCACCTCCTGAGAATACTGTCTTGACTACAAATGGTCCTTCATATGTTGGAGTCCACTTGCCCCTAGGATCACCCTGTGGTAATATGATATGCTTGATTACCAAGTCACCAGCCTGATATACCTTTGGCTTAACCTTCTTGTTAAAAGCTTTGATCATTCGTTTCTGGTACATCTGGCCATGACAAACTGCTGCTAACCTCTTCTCATCAATCAAATTTATCTGGTCAAGTCGAGTCTGAATCCACTCATCTTCATCCAAGCCTACATCCTTCATAATTCTTAAGGAGGGAATCTGAACTTCAATGGGCAGAACTGCTTCCATACCATAGACTAAGGAGAATGGGGTTGCCCTTGTTGAAGTACGTATTGTGGTACGATAACCATGAAGAGCAAATGGTAACATCTCATGCCAGTCTTTGTAAGTAACAGTCATCTTCTGTACAATCTTCTTGATGTTCTTATTAGCAGCTTCAACTGCCCCATTCATCTTTGGACGATACGGAGAAGAGTTGTATTGCTTAATCTTGAATTGCGCGCAGAGATCAGTAATCATAGTGTTGTTCAGATTAGAGCCATTGTCAGTGATAATCCTTTCAGGGATGCCATACCTACATATGAGATTATTCTTAATGAACCGAGCCACAACATTCTTAGTAACAGATGCAAATGAAGCTGCCTCCACCCACTTTGTGAAGTAATCAATAGCAACCAGGATGAAACGATGCCCATTAGAAGCAGTAGGCTTGATCTCACCAATCATATCAATGCCCCACATGGCAAAGGGCCAAGGAGCAGTCAACACATTCAATGGTGATGGAGGTACATGGACTTTATCAGCATAAATTTGACATTTGTGACAAGTTCTGGAGTGTTGATAGCAATCAGCTTCCATGGTAGACCAATAGTAACCTGCTCTCAATATTTTCTTTGCCATAGTATGACCACTAGAATGAGTGCCAAAGATCCCATCATGCATATCTTCCATAATCTCAATTGCTTCCTTCTTATCCACACAACGAAGCAAAGTTGAATCATGATTGCGCTTGTACAAAATGCCATTACTCAAAAAGAACTTAGCAGAAAACCTTCTCAGAAACTTCCTATCTTTGACAGATGCCCCTTCAGGGAACTCCTGAGCTTCAAGATATCTTTTTACTTCATAGAACCAAGGCTTCTCCTCTGCCCCTTCAGTGTCAATCTCATTGCAGTATGCAGGCTTTTCAAATCTATCAATAGTAATCTTGGGAGCTTCATCATCCCAGCTGATCTCAAACATGGATGCCATGGTGGCTAATGCATCTGCCAACTGATTCTCTCTTCGTGGAATATGTCCAAAGGTAATCTCTTTGAAATGTGGGATTAAAGACAACACATGCTCTCTGTAAGGAATGAGATTATCATGCTTGGTATCCCAATCTCCTTTAATTTGACTTACTACCAGGGCTGAATCTCCATACACATCAAGGAACTGAATCTTCATATCAATAGCAGCTTTAATACCCAGGATACATGCCTCATACTCAGCCATGTTATTGGTACAATAGAAACAAAGTCTGGCAGTAATCGGGGTATGACAACCTTCAGGGGAACTAATCACAACACCAACACCATTACCAAGTGCATTAGAGGCACCATCAAAAACCATAGTCCATCGGGATCCTTGTTCAGGTCCGTCATATTGTCCAGGTTCTTTGGTAATAATCATAATGTCTTCATCAGGGAACTCAAAATTCATTGACTGATAATCATCCACTGCTTGATGAGCCAAATAATCAGCAACAACACTTCCTTTAATGGCCTTCTGAGTAGTATACTGTATATCATACTCTGTCAAGATCATTTGCCATCTTGCAATTCTTCCGGAGAGAGCAGGTTTCTCAAATATGTATTTGATTGGATCCATCTTCGAGATCAATAAGGTAGTATGAGTCAACATATACTGTCTTAGTCGGCGAGTAGCCCATGCCAAAGCGCAGCAAGTTTTCTCGAGCAGTGAGTATCTTGTTTCACAGTCGGTAAACGTTTTGCTAAGGTAGTATATTGCCTGCTCTTTTCGACCAGACTCGTCATGTTGCCCCAATACACACCCCATTGAATTGTCTAACACTGTTAAGTACATAATCAAGGGCCTTCCATCAACTGGTGGCATCAAAATTGGAGGTTCTATCAGATATCTCTTGATTTCATCAAAGGCAGTCTGGCACTCATCATTCCATTCCATCACCTGATCTTTCTTCAACAACTTGAAGATTGGCTCACAGATGGTAGTTAATTGGGAGATAAATCTTGCAATGTAGTTCAATCGTCCCAAGAAACCTCTAACCTCTTTCTCAGTACGGGGAGCTGGCATCTCTTGTATAGCTTTTACTTTTGCAGGATCCACTTCAATACCTTTTCCACTGACAATGAAACCCAGGAGTTTACCAGATCTAACTCCAAAAGCACACTTGTTTGGGTTCAACCTCAACTTGTATTTCTTCAACCTCTCAAACAACTTGTGCAGATGATCAAGATGTTGCTCTTCATTCTGAGATCTGGCTATCATATCATCTACATATACCTCTATCTCATGATGAATCATATCATGAAACAAAGCCACCATAGCACGCTGATATGTTGCCCCTGCATTCTTCAAACCAAATGGCATTACCTTATAGCAAAAGGTGCCCCACTGTGTCACAAATGTTGTCTTCTCCATATCTTCAGGTGCCATCTTGATCTGATTGTAACCAGAGAAACCATCCATAAAAGAGAATACCTTATGCTGAGCAGTGTTGTCTACCAGAATATCAATATGAGGAAGTGGAAAATCATCTTTAGGGCTAGCCTTGTTCAAATCTCTGTAGTCCACACACATACGTACCTTACCATCTTTCTTAGGAACTGGTACCACATTTGCAACCCACTGAGGATAAGAAGTCACTGCTAAGAACCCTGCATTGAACTGTTTCATTACCTCTGCCTTAATCTTTTCTGACATTTCATGACGCATACGACGAACCTTCTGCTTCTTTGGACGACAATCTTCTTTCACTGGCAAACGGTGAACCACAATGTCTGTATCCAACCCTGGCATATCTTCATAAGACCAAGCAAAGATCTCCACATAGTCACGTAACATCTGAATCAATCTGCTCTTGACACTGTCCTCTAAATCAACCCCTATCTTGACCTCTTTTCTGTTTTCTTCAGTTCCCAGATTCACAACTTCGACTGGCTCTTCATGTGGCTGTATAGCTTTCTCTTCTTGTTGTAACAATCTAGCAAGCTCTACAGGTATTTCACAATCGTCCTCATTTCCGTCTTCAGTTTGATAGATCGGATTCTCGAAATTATAATTGGCAATAGTAGAACTGTTATCAACAGGATCCAGAGTGGATGAGGATCTGCATTTTAGTGATGTGGGTGTGTGTAAGAACACATAGCTGATAAAACAAAATAAAAGAAAAAGAAAGACAAGGAACACAATATTTACGAAAACGAAACGTCCACTGATTTTATTGAATGAAGTATGCAAATGAAATGACAGCCCGTAACAAGCACACCATTGTGCCCCGGGTAAGGCACATGGCTTGAAAGTTTTATTGTTCAAGAAATTACAAATTTAAAAACACAACACAGTAATAGTATTTACTCCTGACTAAAGGAGATAGGGATAACATCTTCAGCTTTCCAATTATTGAGTCCAGCACCCACAGTAGGAAAAATCCATGCATCCAAGTTGTAGTCTTCATCATAGTCTCCCACAACATTGACCTGATCTTTCATAACCCCTTGATTGGTGATACGAGCAGCACGAGCACGACGAACAGCCTTCTGGGACTCTGCAGTGAAACCCAAACCAAACTTGTCAGACTTGTATGGGATATCAGGAAGCTGACCCCAAATAGTACAACCACCTTCATCCACCACAGCTCTAGCATCATTGAGGGAGGCCATTGCCATTGTTGGAGGTTTTCTGGTGACCACAGGAACTTTCTTCACAACAGGAGGAGCTACATAATCATTAACCACCCAGGGAACCACTTCAAATGTCTGACACGGAGTTTCAATGTATTCACCTTCCATTTCCAGATACTTGAAAGTGTTTACATGGCTGACAAAGTATTCTTCTTCTCCATAGACAGTAACAACCTTCCCATCCACCGGATATCTCAACTTTTGGTGCAATGTAGAGGTTACAGCACCTGCCCCATGGATCCAGGGACGACCAAGCAGACAAGAGTATGAAGGACGAATATCCATCACAAAAAATGTAGCAGTAAAGACCTGGGAGCCAACTTTGATTGGAAGATCAATTTCCCCATGTACTACTCTTCTAGAACCATCAAAAGCCTTTACCACAATATTACTGGGCTTCAGCACAGCATCTTCAGGACTTAACTTGTTCAAGACTTCCTTAGGCAACACATTCAAAGAGGAACCATTGTCTATCAGCACATGTGACAGGGTAGTGCCCCTGCATTCAATTGAAATATGCAAGGCCCTGTTATGATCCCTTTTGGCAGGGGTCAAGTCAGCATCAGAAAACCCTAACCCATTGTCATAGGTCAGGTGGGCAACACAGTTCTCAAATCGGTCAACAGAAATTGCACTGGGTACATGAGCAGTCTTCAGAAACTTGATCAAGGACTTGGCATGAGCCTCAGAACATAACAACAAAGACAGCATAGAAATCTTTGAGGGAGTATGCCCCAGTTGATCAACAATGTCATAATCACTCTTGCGAATGATTTTCAATACTTCTTCCATTTGCTTAGAGAGGTCATCAGCAGCTGGCACATCAGTAGATACAGGTTCAATAACAGGACCTTTGCCCCGAGCATCAGTGGTGGAAGCAGCAGCAGGAGTAACTGCATTCTTGGAAGTAACTGGAGGAGAGAAGACTCTTCCACTACGTGTGATCTTGCTAGATCCGGCAATATTGTCAATGTCAACAGGCACATCAGCTAAAGGCTCCTGCTTAACACCATGGATGTAAACATCAGACCCATAGTGCCAAGGCACCGCTTTGTCAGACGTATATGGGATAGGACCAGGAGTAGTAATGACCACAGGAGCTACTCTGGCTTCAGCAACAACTTTCACGGGACCTTCAGCAGTAATTTTGATTGGACCCTGATGAGTGATTTTAATGGGACCCTTTGAAGTGATTCTTATTGGTACTTTGTCAACCATGTCAACCTCTTCAATCTTATTACTTTGAGTCAGATGATCCACCATACTTTCTACAGACGACGGAGTCCTCTCAAACACTATAGTATACTTATCCATGAGACGTTGAATTCCATCTCTCAATATGAAGCAACTATCTGGCTTATAGGTACAATACAAACAATCTTCACGACAACCTGGAAAGATCCCAGCCTGTACTAACTTTTTCTTGATAACAGACAATGGTGTGGTCAACTCCATAACTGAATAAACATGTAGATCTTCATCAATGGCATTGACAGTCTTCTCGTGATTTGGCATTGGAGCAGTAATCACATTGGGAGTACCCGGAGGATCAAACTCAATTTCTCCAGCATCAATCATATCTTGAATTTTATTCTTCAAGATCCAGCAGTTATTAGTATCATGACCCTGACAATTTGAATGATATGCACATCGTGCATTGGGATTGTACCTGGGAGAGGTAACATTAGGATTCTGAGGAGCTTCTTTCAAAGTAATAAGTTCAGCCTTCAACAAGTGTTGCAATGCCTGAGCCATTGACATGTTGATCTTCGTGAACTGCCTTCTAGCCCTCTGTTGGTTGCCCTGTGGCTGCTCTGTTGTTGCAGGAGTTGGATTTGAAATATGCACTGCACTAACAGATTGATGCCTTCTGTTACGATCAGGTTGACCATAAACAGCATTGGATTCTTTCTTCCCAGTGGGAGGCTTCTTTGCAGCACCTGATGAAGAAGTGCCCACATGGATCTTACCATTCTTTATACCATTCTCTACTCGCTCTCCTGTCATGATTAACTCAGTGAAGCCAGATGATGAGCTTCCAATGAGATGACTGTAGAACGGACCATTCAGCGTACACATGAACATATCAACCAGCTCCCTATCAGTCAAAGGGGGTTGAACTCTTCCGGCTAAGTCTCTCCACTTCTGAGCATACTCTTTAAAACTTTCCTTGGCACCCATTGACATGCTCTGAAGCTGCATGCGAGTGGGGGCTAAGTCAGCATTGTATTGATACTGCTTATAGAAAGCTTCAGCAAGATCATTCCAGTCTCTGATGTTGACACTCTCTAACTGATAATACCACTCCAGCTGAGCTCCAGATAAGCTCTCTTGAAAGAAATGGATCCACAACTTTTTGTCAGCAGTGTGAGGTTGAATTCTTCTGACATATGACCTCAGATGCAGCTTGGGACAAGAGACCCCATCATAGACAACAAATGTAGGAACCTTGAAACCAATGGGTATGACTACCCCAGATATCAAACTCAAATCCTCAAAATCCAGCCCAGATGACTTCTGCAATTCCATAGCATCCATCCTGTCCACCAGCATCTTGAATTTGTCTTCATTAGGCTCATGGTAGTAATTAGCCTCAGAATCAGAGTCCCCCATAGTGTTGTGGAGACTGCCTCCCTCTTTTTCAGATTCCTCAGATTCATAGTCTTCAACCTGCTCTTTGGTCTTAACAGGACCTTTGAACCTTCTTCCCATGTTGAGCAAACCAGCAGACCTTCTAGTCTTCTTAGTCTTCTTGGCCAGAAGTGCCTTCAGTTCATCCTGCCCCTTGGACAGGTTCAAGATCAGCTCTTGGAACTGCGCATTTTGTGCCTGGAGATCCTTAACTGATTGTTCAAGAGCCATTGCTGAAATAAACAGCGAGAAGATGAGAAACCTGTGCGCAATTATAAACCTGTGATGCAATGAAATGATATGGGAATGCATATGCAATGTTTTCAAGGACCGCAGGATTTAAATTTGCTTAAACAAACAAGAAAGTAAACTTTTATTAGTAATAACTTTGTTTTGCCTTTTAGGCTTACAAAAATGGAATAAAATAAGTACAAAAGATGGGGTTTTAAGTCTCCCATGGACGTTTCCTCTTTGTGTTGAGGTATGAGTTGAGGTTTCGTTCCTCATGAAGTTTCTTTGTTAGTTCTAAGATTCTTTCTTGGCTTGCTTTGTAATGAGCCTCGAAAGTATCCCTTTGCTCCTTCAGTTGGATCCATGACCTCTGCAAGTCTTCCTTATCAGTAGGCATGTCTGGGTGAAGGATGGTATAAGCTGTGTCTCCTTCAGCAACAGGTTCCATGATAACTGGTAGGATGGCAGGATATGGCATCATGAGAGTCTGAGCACGAGATCGTACCCATCTGAGATAAGCCTCCATAGGAATAGTGTACTTAGGCTCCAGTGTCTTGCTGTCAACCTTGTTTACCTTTCCCCAAGCTCGTATGAATCTCTGACGGTAACCCTGAAGATCGTTGTCGTAATCAAACACAATGCCCTGGATTAACATGTCATGTGGACCATCACTCCGAGCGTAACCAAACTGTCGTAAAGCTAGAGAGGGGTTGTAGGTGATGCCTCCTCTTATGCCTAGAAGTGGCACATTAGGAAACTCCCCACAACGGTCAATGATGGTGACATTCTCCATAGATCTGGAGCACCAATGGATATCTGAGTGAGAAAGTGACATGATCCTCTTGGACCATCTGAACCCTTGCTCATTCTTCATTACTGAGCGAGGAAGGTGAGAAATAAACCACCTAGAAAGTAAAGGTATGCAGCACATCAAAGTTCCTCTTGCCCTTGTAGTACGGGTGTGAAGAGAATGCAGGATGTCTCCAAGCAATGTAGGCACTGGATTGTGACTCAGGAAAATGTTGATGGCATGAACATCTATGAACTGATCTGGATTGGGGAACAATACTAAGCCATATATCAGCAAGGCTAAGATATCCTCAAAAGCATCATAGCTCATGGCCTTCAAGAACACCTGAGCTTTCTCTATCAACACCTTGGCAAGAATACCCTTGACTCCACTTCTTGTTTCTAGAACAATATCAGACTTCTTCAGATGTAGAGCTGCAGCAATAACCTCTGGTTTAAGCTCCTTCTCCAAACCTGTGAAGGGTCTTTGATCAAGAATAGGTATGCCTAGAAGTTTAGAGAACTCCTCCATTGTAGGAACCAGCTGGTAGTCAGGGAATGTAAAGCAGTGGTGCTTAGGGTCGAAGAACTGAAACAGGACACTCATCATGTCTTCATTGAACCCTGAAGTGACTAGATCCAATAGGTGACCATGTCTCTTGATGAACTGGGAGTGATCAGACACTTGAGAAACCAACTCTTTAAGCTTGGGAGGTATCCCCACAAAGTTGATCCTGATGGTGTTCCTACGAGCAGAAGCCATGACCTGCAACAAAGAACAAAGATAAATCCTTTGGTCCTTGAAATGGTTAGTGAAAATGCTATGCTTATGATGCATGATGATGTCATGATGTTATGTTCAATCACAAACATGTGGCACACACAAACAAGTCACACCATAGCCCTAGGTTTAAAGGCTTGCATGAGGTTTAAGGTAAGTACCCTCCCCTGAAGTTAGATGGTTCATCCTGTCCTACAAAAGTAACCAGGTTCTAAGGGATCTCAATATCATTGATCCTTCACAAGGGTGGTTGTTCAGAAGGCAACTTACTTGCCAACCAAAACCCTCCAAGTTTAAGATCTCAATGAGCGTAGTATCGAGTGTCAACCAACTTCAGTCTGCACCAAAGCCGGTTACCTCACTACTTTCTAAAGGCCAAGATGAGTTAACTAGGGTTCTAAAAGTTAGTTAATGCATTGACAACATATGGCAGCCTCATATTATCCTCAACTTGACTTAAGGAACATAAGCACCAACCAAGAAGTCGCACTAACTATGGCCACCAGATCAACCGCATCGATATACGTCGTACAGTTTCCTTGGTCTATTGCCATTTACCTAAGGTACACTATATCCGGGTTAGGACCTTTCACACATAAGAGCACCCCAACAATATAATAATAAAGCAAACAAATCAAACAATATTAAAGTGATCTTAATTCCTAAGGGTACCCCTCTTAAATTAAATCCCCAGCAGAGTTGCCAGTTCTGTAACACGGTGGGAGAACTGACTTTAGTTAAATGTTGCGGATAGCAAGAGTCGCCACCGACTTTTATTTTATCCAAAAGGAAAGGGTATAAAAGAACAGGAAAGACCTTAAGAGATATTTTTGGGTCCGGGGGGTAAGTTATGTAAAGGGAAGGTGTTAGCACCCTTTACATCCATGGTTATCCATGGGCTCTTAGTTACTTAGCTCACTTTTGAATTGTTTTTGAAAATGTGAAGTGTGTGAATAGAAAATTTTCATATGAGTTAATAATGATCCATGTACGGATGCGTAAAAACTTGTTTTTTTGAAAATTTGTTTGAAATTTGTTAAGTTTGAAAAGTTTTGAATGAAGTGAGCAAGTACATAAGAGGAATCTACCCTAAAGTTTAAGTCTTTCTGTTCTTTATCCTTTAAGTGGTAAGACTATCCCTATTATTAAGGAATAGGTAGTCATTACCTTGGATGTAAGGGACAAGTGAGGGTCATCTGTTTATGTAGGCAACTGTGGGGTGTATTAAGCATTTAGGAGGGACTATCATCATTATTCGAAAAGGGACTTGATCTTTAAAGGCAACCATTAGGGACTTGATGATTTTTCTTTTAAGGGACTTGCTTTATACACCCCACTTGACCTTATGATTAGGCAACATTGAGGGATAGCCTTAGAAAGTGTAGGATGGCGATTAAAAATCGACTTACGTGTGTGAGTGTTCAATATTATTTATCTTACAATTAAAGTGATCTAAATTTATTTTAAATAGAATACATGTTTTGCACTCCCTAAATTACTAACCATAACATAAAAATTAAAATTAAATATTACAAAATTTACACCAAGGAGCAATTACAAAATAATTATAAGCAATTAAAATAAATAGCAAAAATAAATATATAAGCAAAATATAAATAAATAAGCAAAAATAATAAATAAGCAATAAATAAATAAATAGGGGTTAGTAATAATAATAATTAAAAATAGGGTTAGTAAAAATATTAAGAACAAATAAGGTTAGTGAAATAATAATAATAATAAAATATATAAGATTAGTGAAGCAAAAATAATAAATAATAATATGGTTAGTAACAATAACAATAATTAAAATAAATAGAATTAATAAAAATATTATAATAACATGATGAGAATAATAAACACAAAATTAAATTTTAATATATAAACATTTATTTAGAAATAAGAATAATTAAATAATTATTATAACATAAAATTTTTTAAACATAATATAATTATAAATTTTAATCATTACAAATTTAATTATTTCTAAACATATATTAACAATTATTTATTAAAAGATATTTACACATTATATGAAGAAAATAAGTTTTAAATATCATATTCACAAAAATTAATCATATTTACAAAATTTATATTAAATATTATATTTACAAAATTTAATTTTTATTAATCATTGTATTTACAAAAGTTATATTAACTAAATATATACATAATAATTATATTAAGGTAAAAATTACTTAGAAAAATAAAATTAGGTTTTACAAAATTAGGGTTCATTCATAAAATATTTTTAGGATTTATAATATAATATATAAAACTATTTTCATTAATATACATATATTATAATTTAAGAGCATAATAAAAAAAAACTGGTTTTTTTTTAATTAAGAAAATAAAAATTTTTAGAATTTAGAAAATATAAGTGTTATTTTAGGATTATCTAAATATATATACACATAATTATTTCTAACTAATGATAAAAACAATTAAACAAATTAATTTAAACAAATTAAAACAGAAAAAGGAAAAAAATTGCCACTTACCTGGGGCAGGGATCGAACCCACGCCCTAGGCCTTATTTTCCTTGTACCAACAGTCTAACCACTGGGCTACGCATGCCTTGTGAATACTGGATGAATACCAATCAATATATATCAAACCTGCAAAATACGAAGAAAATGAACAAAAAATACTGAGGCAGGGATTCGAACCCCTGTCCTGGCCTTCATGCGCACGCTCTCTTTCCACTACACCATCAGCAACATTTGCAATTTAATCATAAACAAAACTATATAATATAAAACAAAATTTGAATCCCAGGGACGCGCGCCAAACTTCATCTTCTTCATTCAAATTTCCTGCGAATTTTTCTTCGAATTCTCCTGCGATTTTTCCTGCAAGTTCTTAATCCCGAAACCTATGTTTTTCAATCATCAAGCAAATCATAATATCAATACAAATTTGAAGCCCAGATCAATTATATGAAGCTTATAGGTCACGGCCATGTTTTTAGAATTCATTTAGGTGCCCTAAATGCTAAGTTCCCAAAATTGAACTTCAAACCCTAACAATGGTGGATTTTAGTACAATCCATAGGAATCAAATTAAACCATCCAGAAAGCTTCTAAACATCATAACAAACACAAATCCATAGTTAGTTTTCATTATCAATGCATAAACAATTCAAATCGAAAAAAATTTAAACATGAACTATATGCTTTCGGGTTACTCATATGTGCATGAATTAGATGTATTTGAGGGTTGCTTTCGACTCAATGATGACCAAAGATCATTGCCATGTCTTCAAATTACCTTCTAATGCTTTGTTTGTCTAAATCCGAATTTGAGTTTGCTTGAATTTTTTTTGAAGTGTGAAACCTACCTTTGAAGCTGCTGGAATTCGTCCCCTTGTGATTGAATTAGGTTTAGTACTTATAGATGAGTGAACTTAGGTCATAAAAATTGAATTGTTGTGTGGAAATTTTGATTCAAAAAGATTGAAATTGATCATGTCTTAAAAGTTCAATATTCTTTCATAAAGGCTTACTATTTTAAGACAAATCTCATGATTTCTTTCCCCTTCAACTTAAATCAATAATTAAGACTTTCTAGAAGCTTAATCTCCATTAAATATCATATTTTCATATTTTATATTTATTTAAAATGATTTTTTATGAATTAAATCAAAATAAATAAAAATAAAATAATAAAAATTCTGATTTTTAATCATTTGGGTCGTGCATGATGATAGTGTATGGATTGGATCATAATTTGGCAAGCCCATTTGGCAAGAATTGGTTTTAAACCTCCATTTTCATCATAAACCATCACAAAATTTCCCAACTTTGCAAGGGCACATCTCCCTCAATTTTAATGCTATGAGGGTGTTCTTGGACATTTTGGAAAGCTTGAAGAGTCCTCTAAACAACCCCATTGGTTTCATGTCCATGTCATTTACCAATCTCAAGTTATGCCCTTTTGAAGTTGTTGACTTTTTGTTGACTTTTGAAATGACCTATAATGTCTTAGCTCATACCTTCCAAATGAAGCATTTTTGGGCTTGGCTTGTGAGACACAAAGTTGTAGAGAATTCAATTTCCTTCAAAATGAGCTTTGAGTGGAGACTTGGTGATGAAGTATGTGAAAGTTATGGCTGGTCAAAGTTCAGTTGACTTTTACTGAGGAAACCCTAATTTAGAAACTCCTGATTCTTGATGATCTAGAATCTCCTTGATGAATCATGATCAACCCTTGATCAAATGATGAATTTTACTTCATATACTTGATGTTGGCAAAAAATCATGAAGTTTGACTTTGGTTTGACCACAGTTGACCTCAGTTTGACTTTTTAACTGCATTGACTGATTTTGACTTATCTGATCATCTGACTGAGCAAACTTTTGAGAAAATTCTTGAAACTTGTCATGGGGGTTCTTACACACATATAAGATGTTATGAAGCTCACTTGAAGTCTTGGAAGTTCATTTAGCCTGATTAAAGTCAAAACCCTAGTTTTGGATGCACTGCTTAGGAGGTGCATTGTCTGAGGGAATTGTCAACTCTTCTGACCAATTGTGAACCTTGTGAACCTTGTGAACCATCATAAAATGTCTTGTGAACCTAATGGGAAGTATTGTGAAGCTTGTGGACCTTGTGAACCTCATAAAGTGACTTTGTAGACTTCATGAACCTCATGAAAGGTTATATAAACATTGAGAAACTTGTGAACCTTGTGAACCTTCATAAAGTAACTTGTAGACTTCATGAACCTCATGAAAGGTCTAGTGAATGTTGAGAAACTTGTGAACCTTGTGATCCTTCATAAAGTAACTTGTAGACTTCATGAACCTCATGAAAGGTCTTGTGAATGTTGAGAAACTTGTGAACCTTGTGAACCTTCATAAAGTAACTTGTAGACTTCATGAATCTCATGAAAGGTATTGAAAGCATTGTGAATCTTGTGAACCTTGTGAACCTTCTTAGCACACAAAGTCTTATATTGTGAGGGCAAATTTTGGGGTGCAACAGCCTTCTGTCATAGGCCTCCTCCCTAGCTCCCATCACTGTGAACTGATCTTCCTGGGGGTCTTCTTGCAGTACCCTGCCTGTAGTAGCATTCCCTTGAACATTAGCAGGGATGTTGATTTCTGGGTGAAGGTGGGGTCCGAATACAGGTGGGTTGATATGAGGCTGCACCCTCTCATTGTTGCTTGTCCCACCAGTCCCTAGATGGGGATCTTCCTGAGTCTGCCTCTCTACCAAGGCTCTTAATATCTCTTGGCTCTGTGCCAGTCCATTCATCACCTCCATAAATTGTGTCATCTAATTCCTCATTTCCAATCTTTCATTGGCCATTTGGTTCCTGACCTCTGTAAGGTCCTGCTGTACCTGGTCCATCTGTATACCCGGAAGGTTGTTACGGGTTGGATATCTGTGTGGACGGTTAAGTGGGAACACCCGACGTCGAGCAATAGTTCCTGAAATCACAACAGAGTTAGTAAAAACAAAACAAACCTACAAAACAAACAAAGGTTAGCATGCAATGCAGTATGCTTATTTGCCTCCAAGGTATCCGGCTTGGCACTTGGTTTTGACCTTTCCAGACCCCTGAGGAAGATGCTTGTGATGTTGCTTGAAAGAAACTCAGATAGAACAAACTAATACATATATTACAAAAAGTAAATGATACATAGTTTGTCTCTTACAAAACATGCCCTCTGAGGGGTCAAAAATACAACATAAGAAAATAAAAGTACATGAAAGTGAAAGCAACAACAAGCAAAAGTCAGACACCAAGACCAAACTCATCCTCCTGAACTTCCTTTAGAAGTGCCTCGGTCACAGGATCAGCTGGACGCTCTGTGAGATTCCTGATAAGGAGTTTCCTAGTAGTAACAGCTGCAGTTAACTTCTTGTGTTGACTCTGGTCCTTTGACCTTTTCACACCAGCTCTAATCTTCAACTCTGAGATCTCTCTCTGGGCTGCTAGCAGGGCTTCCTGTTGCTCCTTTGCACTAGCCTCCAACTGCTCAATTTTGTCCTGAGTCCTTTTATGTTCTAGAGTACGAGCTTCGGTGATCCTGACCCACCTAGCTTGACTCTCCTTCAGATACAAATCAGTCATGGCCTTCTGGAACTGAGCCTCCTTGCAGGCATTCTTCAAAATCTGTTCTCCAGCCCTAGACTTCTTGATGTAATCCTCTGACTTTTCAATCCTGGCCAGATGCTCCACCCTTAGCTTTTCTAACCTCTCAATGTCCAGCCGACCATCACTCCTCTCCCAGAGGGTCTTCTGCAGAGCCTGAGTCAACTTCTCATTTCTCTCTTTCAAATTCTCAAACTCCTCTAAGCTGACAGTGGCGGGAGGTGGTGCTGAGGATGGTCCAGGTATATCTTCCATGGTGAAGGGCATCCCAGAAAATTGAGCCCTGGCATGGGACCACTCATAGTACTGTGCTGAGGCCACATTGTTGCATTTCCCAAGAATGGTTACTCCTTTAGTCTGGACATTGTCCCAAGCCCAGGATGCTTGCCTGACAATAGCCAGATTAGGCTTAATCTCACAGTAAAGAGTCTCAGCCAAGTCTTGTGCCTTAGGAGTGTGGACCAATGCATAGCCCAATTGCCTTTTGAATAACAGAGGGTTGTAGTTGATGCAACCCTTCACTCCTATCAGGGGTACATTGGGAAACTGCCCACAACTGGTAATGATATCCCTGCCTTTTGTGCTTTGAGTGCACCACCTGATATCAGCTGAAGTCAAAGCAGTGAGTCTTCTAGCCCAGTTCCTCTGCTGATGAGGATTCAAAAATGCATCAGTCTTGGGCAAGTGCTTGAGCAGCCAGGTATGGAACAGGGGAGCACAACACCTCACCAATCTTCCTCTCTGCTTCTCATTTCTTTGGTGAACAGAGTAGTAGAAATCTCCCAGTAAGGTGGGCACTGGGTTCCTCAGGATGAAAAGATGGATTGCATTCTTGCTAACAAACTTAGGCTCATCTGCAAATAAAATAACCCCATATATGCTAAGGGCCAATAATGCACAGACTGCTTTCCACTCCCCCAAGGAGGCCTTCAGAATAGCCTGAGAGGTCAAGAAATCCAAATGTAGACCAGAGATTCCAGCCTTGGTAGTCAGGTTCTGTCCAATCAAGCAAGGTTCCAGATGCAATGCCTTTGCCACTTCTTCATTACTTGGAAAAGCCATCTCAGGGTTGAAGGGGACTCCACCCCTGATAGGTACACCAACCAATGATGAATACTCCTCTAATAAAGGTCCCAACTGAAAGTCTTGAAAAGTGAAACACCTCAGAGGGGGATCATAGAACTGCAAGCAATTATGAATCAGGCTCCTCTGTGAAGGGTCCAAATCCATAACCAAATCAAGTATGCCTCCATAGTGTTCTCTGAATAGTGGTATATGGTCTGGAGTAATCAGGGTCTGAATCTTCCTGATGTCAGCTAGCTCAGGCTGAAAGAAATGGTAGGAGATATTGCTCTTCTTGGGTGCCATGCTGTTGAAGAAGAGCTGAGACAGATGCTGATGATGGAGAATAACACTGAAGATGGGCCACTGACAGGCAGGTGCAGGTGACTGAAGCAGGTAGCTGATAGCTGAAGTAGATACTGATGAGGATAGGTCTATGCTGATGATGGGGTCAAAACCAAGCCAAAAATAAAGGATGGATACCCTGAAAAACAAATAAGCAAATGTCAAAATGATGCAATGATGATGTATGCAAATGATATGCAAGGGTTTGTGACTGAGCTGGATCTGATCAAGTGCTCTGATATAAGTCCAGGTATGTTCAAGAAATCCAGATGGAGGTTCATAAGTCCAGTAACCAAGGTGGGGGACTCAAATAAAGAGTCGCATGTCCCGGGTTAAAATCACAAGAAATGTTCCAAGATGGAGTACTCTTAATCAAATCAAAGTAATAGGGTATGCTGAGGTCAAGGGTACCTGCAAACCTGTAAACAGCCCAACCCCCTCACAGGTGGTGTTCTAAAACAAGGATCCTCAGACTTGGATCAGTTATGAGAAGTGTAAACACTTCCAACCCGGAGGTACAGTGTTTACAATAACCATAAAAGATCCTCCTCTAATTCACCTCAGTTTCTGAAGGTCAATACTAAAGGTCATCCAGACTTAGCAGGCTTCCCAGATAGCCCTAGCACTACAGGAAATCTGCAGCACAGAGTTCTCAAGAAGAAACCCATATCTGAACCGTGTTTCATATTCCCGCACCAGACCGAAATGGAATGGGAAAGAACATGAACCACTCTATCCTAGATGTCACTCAGGTCCCAGGTATAGGACCTCAACTCTCAATAGAACACCCACCCACCAAAGCAACAAAACAGATCCAGCCAGCACAGTATGACAGTATGATATATGTAAAGCTATAAAGAAAGCAGTAAACAAACTGTACATAAAGCAAAAAATAAATACAAATATACAAACACAGATAGCACATAACACCCCAGTAAACACAAATCAAACAAGCGCTAGGAGGAACCCACAAAAAGAACCAGAAGCCCTGGTTGCAGTATAAGATTCCCCAGCAGAGTCGCCAAGCTGTCGCTCCCACCAAATGACACCGGGTCAAATAGGGTACAGACGCGAACGGTCGGCGAGAGGAGGGTGTGAGAACACACGGGAGTGAACTCACAGGGAATGAAAAGAGTCGCCAGCTAGGCATTTTTATCCCGGAGGAAAGGTAATGCTGCATAGACCTAGAAAAGAGATGGATAAGACGGTTGCGAACCAGAGAGACTGAGAAAGGGGGTTGGTTACAACCTGGGAAGGTATTAGCACCCAGATTGTCCGTCGTACTCGACGGGATCCACGCTTAAAAGATTTGTGTTTTTAAAGGGGTAGTGTCAGTGCAATTTGTGTATAAAAGAGCTGGAAAAGGATGTACAGGTGTCAGTGCAAAAGAAGTGTGAAGTGTAATATGTACAGTGTCAGTGTAAGAACAGGAATAAGATGCTCAAGATCATGAGGCTGAAAGAATATTGCTGGAAGGAGGGGGAATATACAGAGACTTTTGTTCGATAACTGTTAAGTTATGCCTACGTATCCTCTCGTGCAATGAGGAAGTCAGAACACCGTAGTTCGACCCAAAGAGACTGAAAGATGAATTGACTCGTGAACTGCTCACTTGTCTATGCTCAAGTGTATGACCTGTCTGGCTCAGGTGCAAACTGTCTTGCATTAGACGGAAGAAGCAAGTTCTCGTTTATGAGTGAAGATGATGAGAAAAGAATCCTGAAGGAGACGATTATTGTTTGTTTTTGTGTTTTCAGTCTTTTATTGCTTTTGAAAGTTTGTCATAAGTTAATGAGCTTAAGCCTAAACCAATGGATTTAGTAAACTCATCACATCTTCCCTCTGATTAAGGGTAATGAGAATACCTTAAGTGTGAAGTCAGCTTCTCACACTTAATCACCTTTGGTGTAGGGTTAAGATCATTAACCTACTTGTGATTATTTAGATGTTTTTAGTGTTTTTGTTTAGTGTTGAGTAATGAGGTTAAGCCATAATCAGGGATTAAACAGACTCATTACACCATCCTAATAGAAGGATAATAGATGAGAATGTTTAAGCTGAGGAAAGCTCCTCAACTTAATCCATGATTAGGGATTAAACTCATGACAAAACAAAGCCTTTATTAAGTGGATTTTAGTTAATGATATGATGAAGAAGTGAGTTTTAGGTTTTGTAAGACAACTTGAGGAGGACTTGTCCATTAACACTAGGGTTAGTCCTTCTTAACCAATTAAGGAAGAATTAGAACCCTAATGCAAGGCCCAAGTTACAAGATTGATGTCTTGATGATTATTAGATGGATTGATTAAAGGAGTTAAACACATTAAGGGTTTAACACTTAGGATTAAAGTTATACACTCCATCCTAATAGAAGGATGCAGGCATAAGCTTAATCACAAAGCCTTAAAGCCTTTAGGGTTTAGTCCCTGATTATGAGGTGAGAAGAGAAGACTCAAAGGAGACACAAAGGTAAAAACTAAGTGGGGAGACTAATCAAAAACCCTAATCATTGTCATACATGGTTGTTCCTAAGGTTTGTGAGGTTTAAGAAAGAAATCTTCAAAGGAACCACCAGGAAGCAGATGAAAGGATCAGGAGAAGCAAAGTGACTTGCTTCATTTAAGAAGACAAGTCACTTGAGGAAAGAAAGTGAGAAGAAGAAGAAAGAGCAAGCTCAATATCAAACACAAAGTAAAATGCAGCAATGATGCATAAGAGAGATGAAAAGAGATTGTGAGAAGTGAAGGCAAATTCACTTCTCAAAGAACTTACCACCTGAAAAGTTAGTGAAAGGAATGCAATGCAATGCAAAATGGAATGAAATGGCATGATGCAAACCAAAACCAGAAGCATATATGAGATGACAATGATGCTATGCAATGATGCAAACATGAAACAAGGCATGAGAATGATCTCATGAACAAAAGAATGCAAATGGAGCAAGTTTAGAACCATGAACATACATGAAAAGTTATGAGATGCAAATGATATACAACATGGCAAATACATGATGCAATGATCAAACATGCTTCTCATGTGTCTTAAGAGGTCTAATGAATCAAATGGATGCATAAAATGTAATGGCAAGACATGGTATGAATGCAAATACAAGATGAATACAAAAGGAAGCCCAAATTAGGGTTTATGATCAATGCATCAAACAAAAACCAAAATCAGAGGCAAACATCAAGATAAAAAATTGAAAATGCACTCAAAGGAACCCTAAACCTATATTATCTCACTGCCCAAAGGAGAGGTTCCAACTCTTAACCTAATTAGGGTTATGAATTTTCTAAGTTTTTTAGGGTTTTAAGGTACCTTAACAAGAAAAATGCCAAACAAATGGAAAATGAAAGATCAAATCAAACCAATTTAATCTCACAAACTACATGCTAAACACAATGCAATGCAAGAAGAATCAACGTCCAACTCTCAATGGTTAGGCAGAAATGATTTTTGGAAGTTTGGACCAAAATAATGCCTTGAAATGATTTTAATTCCATGAAAAATTCTCAAAAGACATCAAGATCAAAAAGGAAATTTGGTTTGAGGGTTGGACAATGTTTCTAAATGATTATGAAGGTTTCATGAATTTTTTGGTGATTTTTAAATACCTAAAAGTATTTTTAATTAATTAATTCACATTAATTAATTAAAAATAAACTTTTAAATGATTTAAAAATATTTTTTTATGCAAAAAATAAAAATAAAAATATTTTTGGTTTCTGAAAATTAGTAAAAGTTTATACAAAAAATTTCAGAATTTTTAAAATGATTTTGCTATTTTTAATAAATATGAGAAAACAAATGAATTAATATGAAAAAGAAAATGAATTTAATCTGAAAAATGGAAAAGTAATCAGATCCAAAGGCCCAAGTTTGAACTGGCTGCGCGTGCGTTTGACCTGGCGCCATATCCAATGGCTGACATTCAAACCTGGCTAATTATGATTAACCATAATTAATTGTGCCCTAATCACTTTCAGGCGACCGGAACACTGTTCCGGTCGTCTTCTCCCACCAACCAAAATCTCAAACTCTCTCTATACGCATCCAAAACAAAATCTAACTGCCCAGAACTCTTCCCCACTCAAAAACGAATCAAACCCCTCAATCAAACAACATTTATCATTCAGAAACAAGGAGAATCGAATCAAACATTTTTTAGGGCAAAAGTTTCAGACAAAGCATACATCCTGGTTTCTCAACCATTTTCAAAAGTAAACATATATTCATGATCAGGGAAGCATGTAGATTCATCTAGGAACTTAAAATACACGTTCTGGAAAAAAAGTTCATGAAGCTACCTGAGTTTGAAGCTTTTCAGTTTGCAACTTTCTGACCCTCTCCCTTCGTGCAATCCACTCCTTTTAGGCCCCTGATGAAATCTTGATGCTTAGAAAGAGTTTGTGATGGCTGGTTTGGAAGCTGGCAGGGGTTCTGCTCAAGGTGAGGTGAGAATCATATTTGTGATTCTGGCAGTTTTAGGCAAGGATGATGGGTGCTTTGTGACCAGGAAGATGTGTTGAGTTGGTTTATGAAGTTTGTTTCTGTGTTTGTGGCCTATATGATGAGTTTCGAATGCTTTTGCTCAAGAGGGTGAAAATGAGAATGCTGTCTTGTGAAGTGTTTCAGGCTTGCTTCTTGTTGTGTTTGGCTTGCATTTTCTTTGTATAAACAAATGCCATTGGTCAGATGAAGTGACATGTGCTTTATTGATTGGTATGGGTGCTTTTGCCAAAATGTCAAAGTTGGTGTAAGAAGGCATGGGCTACTTGCTAGCTAAGTACAAGGAGGGTGTGCTGCGCAGCATGATGTGAGGAAGGGCCTAGGATTGATCAGCAAGCTAGCCAGCAAGTGGATGAGAAGCTATGATGAGTTTTGCAACTTGCCTTGCCTTTGGTTCTTATGAAAGAAACTTGATCCATGGGCCATAAAACATGTGATTCTTTGGATGCAATCTGACTTTTAGGACTTGTATGATCATGTGGTGAAGTTTAGAAGTCCATTTGATGACTTAATTTGCCTTGAGAAGTGAATTTGCAACTTTGCCTCTTTGGTGCATGACTTGAAATTTAGTGATTTTTGCCAACTTTGACAAGCCATAACTTTTGATCCAAAATGAATTAGGTCATGTTCTTGTACTTTTTGAAAAGGGAATGATCCATTCTACAACTTTCATGACCAAAGTTTTTCCATTTGAAGCTTTTTTGAATCAAAAAGTAAAGGTTGAAAAAGTTGCCTAAAATGACAATTTCATTAAAAGTCAAACTTGCCCAAAAAGTCAACTTTGCAAAAACTTGAAATTCTTGAATTTTGTAAGCTTCTAACATCTTCCATGATCAAATAAAGATCATATACAATCAAAATGATGAAGAATGCCCTTTGGTTGGGTCATTGGGGGCCTCAGATGCCCTGATTTTACACTGACTTGCTTGAAAAGTCAACTCTTGATCAGATGACTTCCCCATGGAATTTCTTCATGAAAATTGATATGCATACTCCCTATACCATATAGAGACCAATAGAAACAAGAATGACCAAAAAGTTTGGAGTTATGGCCTTTGAAACCAAAACCCTAATTTTAAGTCACCTGTGCAGTCAAGCCTGGCTCTGCTTCCATACCATTCTCAGTTCTTGTGATTTTTTGACATTCTTGACTTTGAGAGGATATAATATGATGCTTGAACACACATGGACCCCTTTTAAGTGATTGATGGCCTTTGGAGTGGCTCAAGAAGCTCTTGGATTGCTCAGATCACAAACCCTAGATGCAGATGACTTTGAATCTATGCAGTGAATCAAAAATGTGATATGAGATGGTATGATTGAGTTTATGTATATGAAAATGATCACAAGCCATGGTGTGAATTGGTGAGGGCAAATTTGGGGTGTTTACAATCCCCAGCAGAGTCGCCAGCTGTCGCTCCCGGTATTTTCATCCTAGTACAAACGCGAAAGTGGCGCGGAAAGGTAGAGTCGCCAGCCATACATTTTTATCCCGAAAGAATGGGAAAGGTAATGTTGCACAAACCTGACGAAGAAGGAAAGGACAAGGTCCTGCGAACCAAATATCTGAATTCGGGAGTCGGTTACGACCTGGGAAGGTATTAGCACCCCAGATCGTCCGTCGTACCCGACGGGATCCACGCTTGCTTGTTTGTTTCAAAGGGTGAGAAATAATATGCTGCTAAATAAAACCGCTAACTGGAAACTGGAAATGGAATGAGGAAGGAACTGGAAAAGAAAATGGAAAAAGAGGAAATGTAGGGAAAATAAAGAATGTGCTCGAACGGGCCCTACCCCGCTGCCTACGTACCTCATCGGGATAATGAGGATCAGAGTCGACGTAGTTCGCCTAACCTAGGCGGGAACTATTTGTTTGTGTTTTTTATGCTGGAACTGCGTATGTCTATGCTTAGGTGTTGCAGGCTCGTCTGGTACGAGTGCGTTTACCGTCTTGCATGAAAGACAAGTCGTCGCGAGTTCGCGTTGTGAGTGAATGAGATGAGAAGAGAAGTTCCCGCAGGATAGTCGCTTATTATTTGTTTTTGTCTTTTATGAGTTTTGTATGAATTTGGCACAAGGAAGTGAATTCAAACTCTTTTCCATGGAATGTACACTTGACTCTACATTCCAAGATGGAATAATAGACCAAGCATACCCAGTAAGGAGAATTTATCCAACACTGGTTTCCTAGGATTAGGGCTTAAGTTCACTGGCTTGTTGAACTTTATTAAGTGTTTTTGTTGCTTTTGTGAAGAAGTATCTTTTAAGTTTTCTTTGTGAACAACTCCTTGATGAGACTTGTGCATCATGATAAACAAGCTTACACCACTCCAAGATGGAATGAATGCAAGTGATTCATGGAATAAGGCTATACACAAGGAATCCTTTCATTTATTTGTTAAGTGTTTTTGGATTTTGTTTGAAGATAAGAAGAGAATGACTCAAATTGCAAAAAGGCAAAATCTAAAGGGACTAAGACTCAATCCTAATTTTGTTTATTTACAAGAGATCCTATGGTTAATGGAGTTTTCTATTCCTAATGAGAAACTAGAAACTACTAGAATTCAACTTACTTCTTAATGAAGTTAAGTTGATTCTAAGAACAATGGGGAAGCCTATACAAGTTATAAAATCAAGTAACAAGGCAAAACAATAGAACTGAATAAAGCAATAAACTTCTAAAAGTGCAATTAAAGGCATGAACTAAAAAATAGTCTATTTTATTTATTCTATTTCTAATGAAAATGAAACTTTAAGCCTAAGTACTAAATCAAAGTCAAACCTAATACTTTCATTCTAAAACTCAATTTAAACTAACCTAAGCCTATATTAGATTCTAGGATTAAATCTAGTCTAGACTATTATTATTCTTTTTTCTCTTGAACTTTATTTACATGGCCTAAACTAATGGGAATTATGCATAACTAGGCCTAAGAACTAATATTCTAAAAAATATTAAAACTTCTGGAAAAAATATGAAAATTAAACTATAGGGACCTAATACTATCTATAATATTGTATTAAAAGGGATTCTAAAAAATCTTATTTTTTCTATGCCTAAAAATGATTTGTTTTCAGCTAAGAATTAACCACTAATTCCTAAGGACTACACCACTAAAACCTAAGATAAAAGGTCCTAAAAAATCCACTAAAAATATCCTAAGAACTATTATGAGTCCTCTAATTACAGAAAAAAGAGTGGCTCAAAAATCCTACTGGAAGCTACCTAAATAAAATGAACAAAAACACGTGTAGTTAAAGGAATTCAATAAAAATGCTAATTAAGCGAAAATCAGAATTAAATCAAAAATAACCAAATTTCAAAAAATAAAATTGTCACAAATTTCTAAATTTAATTATCAAGCTACTGGAATTTTTGTAGAATTTTCTTATGAATTTTCCTATTTTATTTGAATTATTTTGAAACTATATTAAACCAGAAAATTAAATTCTAAAAAAAATAGAAGGGGGGTGAGTTAAGTAATTATTCTAGTTGTTTTTATAATACGGGCCTAAAATGGGGGCGCAACTAGCAAGAGGGCTAAGCCCAATATGCTGGATAAAGGGGGAGTGCAATAAGTAGTATTTTGAGTTCATTTTATTAGTGGGCTTAACATGGGAGGTGGAGATAGCGCACAGACAAGGCCCAAAACGCAGGAATAGCTGAGGGAGGTGCCAAAATCATTTTTTCATATTGTTTCTTGACCTGGGCTTATAATGGGAGTATGATTAGCAAAACCAAAAGAGCCCAATCACAGGATAATGAGGGTTAATGGTAGATTAATGGATTTTGAAGACTAAACCGAAATTAATTATTGATTAATTTTCTTTAATCATCCTTAATGTTTTCCATTCATATTCCTTTCTTAATTAAACACAACAACCTCATAAATCTTAAATTCTTATTAACTAACATAATAAAAATAAGAGAAAACAAAAAAATCAGAATATTAAAAGGGGATTAATTATGGATTAATTGCAGAATTAAAATTATAATTATTCTTAAAACTCCATTAATTGATTAACAAAAATCAAAAATTATAAAACAAAACAAATATAAAACTGAAGACAAACTAAACCCTAATTCACTACTTTGTCCCCATCCGCCGTCGCGGTACCCTCAACCTTCTTCTTCCCCGACCTCCTCTTCACCCATCCCCGGCGCCGTCCATGGCCTACACCCTTCTACAAATACAAATGCAGAAGAACAAACCAAACCCTAAATCGTCTGCATTCCTCGCCGCCGCAACCATAACCCCTCACTTCTTCGTCTATACCGACCCTAAACGCCGTCACGGTAGCCTCTCCACCTACCCCCTCTAATCCTCCAGCAATCCTTTACCATCTTTCCCACCTCGTCTCGAATCCAAGACTCCTTCAACCTAAGTCTATAAACTGAAAACCTCCAAGGACTCAAAGAAAATGGAATTGCGGTAAATAGGATTCACACCTGAAATTGTGTTCGTCGCGGTCGTTGCTGATGCAGATGATGACGGACTCGTGCGATGAATCTTCTTCCTCAGTCGCGGCCTTTATTTTCTTCTTTTGATTCTTCTAATTTTCTGAGTACTGTTGGTGTTTGTTGCAGGTTGTGGTCGTTGCGGTTGTTGACTGAATTCGATATTGATGAAACCGAATGATGAACTTTGCTATGGTGGATTGAAGCTTCTTGATGACGGCGCGATAATCTTCTCAGGTGATCTCGATTTGGTCTCTCTTCTGAGTATCTCTTTACTCTGTTATATCTGCCGCGATTATGAACCTATGCCCTTGAATCGTGACTGTAATCCTGAAACTTGCAGATGCAACTACAGATGTTTGACGAAGGTCGAAGCGATTTGTGGATTACTGAATGTTTACGGGCTCATCAGTGCTGAACCGTGCTTCTTATGTTGAAGACGAGAGTGATTTCGAATCGGCAACATTATTCAGGTAAAGCAACTCATCTCGCTTCAATTCTTCTGATTACAGAGTGCTTTGTAATTCCGTTGTTGATGAATTGTTTTTGAATCGTTTCAGAGTTGTTGAGTTGATGAATCTTTGGTTTCGGTTGCGGATATTGCCATTATGCTGATGTTAATGAAGGTTACCATTGAAGATTTTGGTTCTTGGACCAATGATATTGAATCAGTGATGAAGATAATGTGAAGGTTAGTGAAAATGAATTGATGAGGGTTCTTTTTATGGTTCACAGGTTGATGATGATGAAGGGGAGAAGATTGATACAGATTGATGAAGGTGATGGTGAAGATTGAGGAAAGCTTGGATTGAAGAAAAAGGATGATAAGAGTGGAAAAAGATTGAGAGAAGAAAATGGTGAAGAAGATTGAAGAAGAGTGAGGAGTCTGATTTATAGGACTGGAAGATTGTTCTAGAACTTCTCAGGTAAAAAATTTGTTGTGATTTCAGTTATATTTCTGTTAGGAAGTTAGGATTGGTTATGAGTTGGTTATTGATTGTTTTCTCTGAATTTCACTTCATGAAACTCTTCTGCTAAATCAGTTCATCCTAACTGATTCTCCTCTTTTGCATCATCAATTTCTGATAAATACTTGTTGTTTACAGGGCTGCTTTTGAATTAGTTACAATTGGTAGTGTTTATGCGTTCCTTTTTCTTCTGTTATGGGAGATTGGAGCTTTTTGTATGGACTGTGTTAGAGGATTTTCTGGTTAAAGGTTTTTCGTTGGTGGATGAAGGTTTGAAGGTGAAGGCCCTTGAATTTGATGATGAAGCTCTCAGAGATTGTAGTAGATTGTAAGAATAGTGATTATTGGACAAGGTTGAAGAATTTCTGCCGGTTGATTATTGTTATGTCATGAATTGAAGAAAATGAAGGCGGAGAGATTGAAAAGTGCTCTTGATTGGTATGAAGATTGAAGTTCAGAGTTTCTTTTTATTATCAGTTCTTTTTCCTGGTGTATTCTTTGATGGAACTTTTCTGTAGCTGATTCTCTCTTTTTGTTTCATAAAATTTCAACCCCCATCTTGTTAAGCTTCTCACTATTTTCGCAGCTAAATAATCATCATGTAACTGAATTATTTTCTAACCATTCTTCCATTACCAATTAGCTCTCAAACCTTGCATATTGTAATTTTGTTTCAGTTGTTTCAGTTAAAGACTTGGACAGAACTTTTGTTATGTTATAACTGACTTTGTGTACAGTTTGCGAATTTTTCCTTTTTTTTTTCTCATACTGGCCTTTTTCTAACACTGGCGATGAAGGAAGTTCCACCCAATGCATTATTGTGTTAATGGGCTCACCAAACCTTGGACCAAAAAGAATATATAATTCTCATACTTCTTTGTAGTGAATATTAATAGGTGAACATGTACTTAGCGAATTAACGAAAATGGGCATGGTTTATGGATTGAATTTGAATTTGACATTAGAAGTAACTTGGATAAAAAAAATGGATTAAAAAGGAATAAAAGGTTGACATTTGAATTAGAATCCCTTGGGAAATATAGAACGCCAAATTGGAAAGAGTTTGAAAATAATGAGAAGAAAACGAAGTGTGAATTAGCAAATGGTTCTAAAATGAACTAGAAGGTTTATTGATGTCAAATAGAAAAAAAAAAGAAAAAAACGAAATTGGGCCAAAAAGTGGAATAGTGATTTAGGAACATGAATTGGATGTTACACTTAAATTGTCTAGTGGGTATCAAAAATGAACAGAACGAACATGGTACGGGTATGTACTGATGTTCGTATGATGGCTTCCAAATAAGCCAATAGTCATGCATTCTCCTTTAATCCGAATCAAATCCTTCAACACAATCCACCTTCAAGAACTTCGATGCCATACTAAAATCCACACCATCTCGAATTATTATTCCATAAACAAGAGGATCCAAATCAATCTCTGATACAATGGGCCTCCATTGGCGAAGTTCCCTCCAAATCAGAATCATGACCAAGAACTCCCAATTCTCCTTGAGATATTCAATGATGAGGAATAGAACTTGAGACGTTAGGAAATAGGCAACACTCCTACGCAAAGCAGATCTGATTGAACACCTCAATAATGGGTTAGATGCGCCCGTGAATGTTCTCCACAAATTCAATCCATAATAGATACGGATAAGGTACGAAACCCTAATTTCCACGAGCCTTGATCACATGCCTTATGAATCCATGAAATGCATTATTATGATGTTAATGACCTAGTGAGAAATGTAGATGGATGCGAAACGATAAGCTAGTCGAGGGTAAAAAGAATGAGGGCAAATTTTGAGGTATTACAGCTGCCCCTATTCAATCATCTGCAAGCCTGAACGAATAATTGCAACAGCTTTTAGGCGTTCAAGGTGTGGAGTGATTGAATACTTGAATAAAAAACCTGGAAATTTGCATAAATGAGTGCAACAGAAACGCCAACTGCCCATTTATTTATTTATATATTTTTTAGTTTTGACCTCTGAATAGGTAACGAAAATAAGACCAGGTGGAGATATGCTGGGACGATTTCCATCCTCGAATGACAACTCAAAAGATCCTCAGATCAAAAACGAAACCATCCTCGAATGAAGACGCAAAGGTGTATCAGCCTCGACCGATAACCAAACACAAAAAGAAAATAGGACGAGATGGAACGGGATCGTTGTACATAAACGAGGGCCCAAGCAAACAGGATCATTGTATTTAAATGATAACCTGAGACGCGACCGTTGTACTGAAACGGAGACGCGAAAGAATGAGACTGTTGTACTGAAACAAGACTCAAATACGAGACCATTGTACTTAAATGGATACTCGAAAGGAATGGGATCGTTGTACTTAAACGAGAGCCCAAGACGCGACCGTTGTACTGAAACGGAGATGCGAAAAAATGAGACTGTTGTACTGAAACAAGACTCAAATACGAGACCATTGTACTTAAATGGAGACTCGAATGAAATGGGATCGTTGTACTTAAACGAGAGCCCAAGACGCGACCGTTGTACTGAAACGGAGACGCGAAAAAATGAGACTGTTGTACTGAAACAAACCTCAATGACGAGACCATTGTACTTAAATGGAGACTCGAAAGGAACGGGATCGTTGTACTTAAACGAGAGCCCAAGACGCGACCGTTGTACTGAAACGGAGACGCGAAAAAATGAGACTGTTGTACTGAAACAAACCTCAATGACGAGACCATTGTACTTAAATGGAGACTCGAAAGGAACGAGATCGTTGTACTTAAACGAGAGCCCAAGACGCGACCGTTGTACTGAAATGGGGACGCGAAAAAATGAGATTGTTGTACTGAAACAATACTCACTGGGGATAACAACAAGACTTGGTAAAAGTAACCACTCTGGGGGATGAAGTTGCATTCTGTGGGTAACACTTCAATCTGATTGGAGATATAACGGGTCTTATGTAATATAACTCAAAACTGGCCCATGCTGGCATGCACATGTTTGAATTTATGGTGTAATGCTCCATGACGATGGAAATGCTACGCTTTGGAGAATGCAAACGCAATGATGATTATGCGAATGACAATGCAAGGAGATCTCTTGATAAGGAGATTGCAGGTATCCCAGATAACTTGACTGGGGAGAAACGATGATCACTGCATTGATCTAGTTCATCCTGATGAGGAGGAAACAACTCTGCGGGGAAAGCTGTTAATAATTCACTGGCTCTGAATAGCCACCACTGCCAAAAGTAAATTGGACTTTGAGATTGGAGCGCCAAGACCCTGCTGGAAATGGACCCTTCTTGAACTCTGGTGAGGAAGTGAGGACTTCCCGGCTTGGCTGGGGACCAAAGGCCTGACATTGCTGAGGAAGCAACTGCTGGGGAGGAAAGAACTCCTCATACTGCCGAGAATTGCCCCTGTCTGAAAGGAGACTTCTGCTTGGAGACAACACCCACCCTCTGCTATCTTGCTGGATGAAATTTCACCTTTCACATGGCTGGGGATGATTGGAAACACCCTGGGAGACACTTGTTTCTGTTCAAACAAAAGGGAATGCCCATCCTGGATAATAGTTGTCAGCTTTGTTAGCAACACCAGTACCTGTACCTGCATGAGCACGATCGATAGTACCTGCAACATAGAGAATTAGTTTGGGACCTGCTTGCCCCAGGCTCATAGCATGAATCATTGTGTAGGTATCTCTACACCCTTTCTGAGTTATATTAAATGTTTCTATTCTCCTGCACGAGTTAGAAAAGCATTCAAATGTTCATAACACAATGCAAGTTACCATTTGCTAGACGTTTTCACAATCAATCAATGCTAGATGAAAAAGTAAAAACAAAGAAGCAAAATAGTCAATTGACTGAAGTTGAATTCTTATTGATTTGAAAAGATGGCCCTGAATAGGCAATACAAAGGAAGCAGTTCCCTGGAATGAGGGAACAACTAAAAGAAAAACAAACTATCCTATTGGCAATGTGAGAAGTGAATCTCATCAAGTCTCAACCCAGTTATAACTCGTATGTCTTCAAGACGCTCCGCTCGCTCTGCCTCTTGAGAAAAAGTAAGTGAACTGATCTTCAACCCTTAGGATAGCCTCAACTGTAGGTAGGTCGTGGATCTCGCAGATCGCAGTCGTTCGTGTTAATCCCTCTTTTGCGTGGATCGCCCTTTCGGGTTTTCAATCCACTGGGATACCCTTTTTTGCCTGAGTTGTCCGATGTGGCTTTTCAACTCAGCACGCTGATAAGTCGCTCCAGCATTACTACCCATTCGTAAGTTCCTATTGCCCCAGGACAACAAAATGTTGTCTTAGGAATATTTTCTTCGATGATGAAAATTTGGTTATAACCAGAGTATCCGTCTAGCATGCTTAAGTACTCATGGCTTGCTGCCGAATCTATAAGCATTTCTGCTACTAGCATAAGGTATTCATCTTTTGGGGTGGCTGAGTTTAAGTCTCGAAAATCAATACAAACCCTTAAATTTCCATTTTTCTTAATTACATGAACTATATTTGCAATCTAATTAACATACCTGGCTATGCAGATGAATTTGCACTTTAGAAATCTTTCGACCTCTTCTTTTATTTTCGAGAGAATTTCTGGTGCGAATCACCTTGGCACCTGCTTCACTGGTTTTTTCCCTTCCAAAATTGGCAGCTTCAATTCGACCAAACTTCTGTCTAAACCAGGCATCTCGTCGTAGTCCCATGAGAAAAAAATCTTTGTATTCATGTAACAACTGGACTATTTTGACTTTGAACTGTGGGTCCATCTTGGCACTTATATAAGTTGGTCTTTTTACTGCCCCCAGTCCTAGATCTATTTCTTCTAATGGATCTTGCACTACCATCTTCATGTTGATGGACACTGGATCTTTTTCGAAACCTAAAGGTTCGTCATCATAAATGGCATCAAGTTTTTGGTGCTGCCATTCACCCATCTGACTATTTTCGACGTCTTCTTCAACGTTTCTTTGAGGACATTGATTGTCAGACTCCTTTTGGTTGGCTTCGACAGCCATATATTTTACTTCGGCTTCTAGTGCCGCTTTTAGTTTATTTTTGGCTATGTAAGCTGTAATTCTTTCGAGCGCTGATGCTTCAGTCATTGTCGTCGAATTCACTTCCCCACCAAGTTTGTTCTATATGGGCAGTTCCCCATATAAAATTTGACTCATCGACCACTTCTTTGTCCCACTGAAAACCATAAGTTGGGTGGAGATACATTGAGCAGTAGACGTTATTAGTAGCTTTGAGGTCGAAACCAACTGGACTACATGGGGGTATGTGAGCCAAGTTCTTGTCTAAACTTAGACGGTCCACGTGGTTTACTTCAGACATAAAGTAACGCTGGCCTGCTTCAATGTTTTTGACTATGCCATCTGGTCGCCAAATATCTATTCGTTGGTGCATTGATGAGGGCACAACTCCTACACCATGTATCCATTCTCTTCTAAGAAGAAAATATAGTTTTCTTTTGAAGCGATCACCATGAACATTGTTGGTCTTGTTATGGTTCCGACAATTAAATCCACCTGGATTACCCCCATGGTGGTTCCTATCTTTCCTTCATAATTTGATAACACCATATTATGAGGTTTGGCGTCGGAATCATCCTTACCAATTTTTCCTAACATAAAATGAGGCATCAGGTTTACTACTGCTCCCCCATCTATCAGTATCTTATTCACTCCAACATTTTCAAATTTTCCTTTTATGAACAAATGCTTTAAATGCCCTTTCATTGAGTCATCAAGTATTTCAAAAAATGTATTTTGTTCTTCCATGCATCCATTATTCATTATATAGTAGCAAACAGGTCTATGTGCCATTTGTTCCTCCCCCATACTATCACATTTATCTTCGACCTCCATCACCCTGTCATAATCTCTGGGAAGCACTGAGACTACGTTGCAGACGACATCGAAAGATGCTTCTGAGTCGGATTGAAAATCATCAGTCATCTCTTCATCCTCTTGAGCTTTTTCTTTGGGCTTCATTTATTCGACCTTGTTGCATGGGTTGTTGCTGTGTGATGATTCTTTTCTATCCACCCTTTGGATGTTGTTGCTGGATGCAACTTCGTTTTTCTTGACGACACCCTTTTTGATCATGCTTCTTCCTGCAGCTTCTTTCTCTGCTCTCTTATGCCTTTGGAACCTTCTCCATTGGGACTTTGTCTTGGGATTCTTACCCTTATAGTTATCTGAAAGGTAGGTTCTTGGTTTGCGTTTTTTGACTTCATCCCTTTCTACTATCGAAGGGCCTCTCTGAACGTCGAAACTTCCCCAATTCCTTCGTCCCTGAGTGTCCCTGATTGGTTGCACCCATCTGTTGTCAGCATCTTTGTTTGTTGGTTTGTACGAAGTGTAGTTTCTGCCTCCAACTCTTTGTTGGTGGTGTTCAACCCTTCTTGGATCGTACCTTTTTGTTTTGGCAGCTGGGATTGCTCCCTAGTTCCCTTTTCTCTTGGACTTCTCTATCACCTCCAGATTGCTTGCTGCTTTTCTGTCGAAGATAGTGCTGCAACATGGGCACAACATCACCTCAACTTTCTTCCTTTGGCACTTTTGGATGAACTCGACCAAGCTTTTGTCTTCTCTTGGATATGCCAATCTCTGGTACTCCTCTCGACGGCATCCTTCGACAGCTTGTGCCTGAGTTTTCTGTGATGTCTCTACCATGTTGATACTGGTTGTTTTCCCACCACCGATAGTTAATTTGTTCATCGTTTCAATAATCACTTACTCAGTTTCTCCTATCTTCTTTGTTGAGTCATACTCTCCATTTGGGGATGATTTTCGACAAACATCTTGGCAGAAATCTTCGACTGACTTTCCTCTGGGATCTTCCATTATTCTACGCAAGATTCCATATGTGACTGGCTTCTCAGGACCTTCAACAATCCTTGCCTTCATCTTGGTAGCATCTTTATCAAACTCAGTGTTGTTAGTGAGGCCTTCGGTGACCTTCTTTTTGACATTATTGCCTTCAGTGGCCTCCCTTTCAGTGTTGATCAAATTATCAGCAGCTACTTGATTTCCTGTTACAATAAGGCTCTCGGTAGCCTTCATCTTCCTTTCGACGAAATCTTCAGTGATCTCGTCGTTGCTCACTTTGTTGTAACCCTTAGTGGTTTCAACCTTGCTTGAGTTGTTGGGGCCTTCAACAACCTTCATGTTTTTTGATACGAAATCTTCAGTGATTTCGCCATCTTTGGTTTCGCTTGAATCTTCAGTGATTTCAGCATTGTTTGTGTCATTTAGGCCTTCAATAGCCTCCTTGTTAGTGTAGCTAGTTGAATCTTCCTTCACTAGGTGTTCAACGCTTTGTTATTCAGTGACTTTGTCATGGTCTGCAAGATTATCAGCAATCTCCACCATGTTAATGTTGATGTCGAAACCTTCAGTGGCCTCCACCATCTCGAAACAGTCCTCATAACCTTCTTCGGCCTCCACCATGTTGATGATAACTGGCTCAACATAGTGGGCATCAACATTCTGCATAGGGTTCAAATCTATTTTCATCTGTTGTTTCTGCTTGTCACCGAACTTCAGCCTTTCGTCACGGATAGCATTTGAACAAGATCCCTGAAAAGGAAACATTGAGATGTTTTATGACCTAGAAAGCCATGATACTTACAAAAACCTCTCTTTTTATGTTGTTCCATAGGAGGCACTTTCGTTCCTGGTGGTACTATCATCTGACAATCTTCGACTAATTTGTTAAATATTTTGTCACATTTGGTTACGTCGAATGTATAAGTTCTTTTGGGAACTTTATCGTTCCTATTAGATTCAACTAGATTTTTTCCATTCGACGGGACCAACACTTTACAGGAATATGGTGGACCTTGTTTTATTCTGCTAGGTCAATTTCCTGTTCATCGAGATTAACTAGTCTGTCAATGTCATTTCGTCGTCCTGGCATACTCCCACATAAGCCAATCTTTCTTTCTTACTCTTACTTGCTCTAAATTTTTCAGCTTTTAGTCTTTCAACTTGTCTCACCCTATCTGCTAGTTGTGCCATATCCCTTAGATATTGAGTGTCTAATTTCTTTCTTATAGAATAATCTAAACCCCCTACGGCTATTTCGACTAACTCATGTTTAGGCACCTGGGTGAAACATCTTGCCTTTAATAATCTAAACCTGTTCAGGTAGTCGTCTATTGGTTTAGAGAATTTACTTTTAACACTGGCTAACTCTTTTAGGCTTATTTTGGTTTGTCCTATATAGAATTTTTCATGGAATAACCTCTCCAATTGAGTCCATGTATAGACTAAACCTGCATGCAAGGATGTGAACCAAGTAAACATGTTTTTCGTCAAAGAACTTGGAAAGTATTTTATTCTCAAATTCTCATTGTGGGCTATCTCACGTGCTTTGATCAGGTAATGTGCAACATGTTCTATGGTGGATTCGCTAGTGTCCCCTGAGAATTTGGTGAACTTAGGAACTTTCCATCTTGGGGGTAATTCTTGTTGCAAAATATATTCTGATAATGGAGAAATATAACTAGGCCTTTGTAACCATACATTCACTCCATTCTATGTCATTATCCTTTCGACCATGGCTGCTAAGTTATTTTCGGCAGGCAAGTTATTATAACGCATCTGCTGCACTATGTTATCATCATCTTGACCTCTCTGGACTAATATCCTCCTAGGCTCTTGCTGGGCAGGAATTTCTATACGAGTAATTTTGAAAATATAGTTAACGGTAACGACAACTCGAGTATCGTTCTCAAGGATTCTTGTAAGAAATTAATCAATAACAAAAATATAAATGGGGGTTTGATTTTGATTTTGAAATAAAAGTGATTATAAAAATAAGCTAAAACGAACCAACATACTGCATCGACCTCCGACTTATCATCGATTCCTATAAAATCCCAATTCCCTAAACAGGTCTGATCCTATTCGACTATAATTACCATAGACAAGCGCAATAGAAATTATACCATGTATGATTCTGAATTCCGGATTAAGCAAACAGATAAAGACAGTTGTGAATTAAGCAAACACAACTTGATCGAACGCGATAATGCAAAAGCTACGTTAACGCGCGGAAAAGATTCAAAATCATACAATTAATCGAAACAAAGAATTCTAACATATAACAACAATTAAAATAAGCACTTAATTGAAGGTATAGAAATAATTCAAGGATAACAGATAAAGACGAAATTTTATTAAAGAACCTCGAAGCGGAATTCAAATACAGTAGATTGATCCTTGGGGAATTAGTTCTCCATCATTCTTTCTTCGAGCGTAAAAAAATAAATCGTAAAAAGTGTAGTGTGAACAGTTGCGGCTGCTAGGTTATATGGAAAAAAAACCATTTACAACCCAACTGGGTCAAATACATAACCCAAGTCCAATTCTAAATGACCCGAAACTAAATAAAACTAATGCAGCAGCTTCAAACAAAATTCTGGAAAATATGAATCTGAATCTGACTTTGGCTCCAACACAAAAGTTGTAGCTCTCTCTCTTAGCTTTCCGTCGACTGGTAGAACGCCTCAATTAGATTCATGGAACTCCGGTTATGATCATTTCCGTAAATGCTGTTAAAGCTGAAAATTAAGTACGAAAATCAAATTAAGTCAAAAATAAAATAAAATAGAAAAACAAATTAAAATATAAAAATAAACAAAGAAAATCAAAGAAATTCTTAAGTGCAAACATGGGAGAATGTGCATTAAAATGCCATGATCAAATTCCCCCACATTTGAACTTTTGCATTCCGAGCAAAAATAAACTCAAGACTCAAGAAACACAACATCATTCAGATACTCATTCTAGGCTACAAACTTTTCTTCGATTAAGATAACATCGATAGGTACTAATCTTACACACTAAGGATATCGTAAGAACACAAATCCGTAATTGTGCGGTCATAAGCCTCCCTCCTATACAAACCAATCTGAATGATGTTATTATGCCTAATCCTAACTCACTCATCCTCCTTTTTTCTCTCTTTCATTCTAGCTCAATCACATTAAGCCCGTTATCTATTCATACACATGGTAAATAAGTCTGTTAGTGATTATGATCCATACTTGACAATATTTTAAAGTTACTTTAGTAACAATAAATTTTTTTTCTTAAGGTTTCACATCCGTTAGGCTAAATGACCGGGTGAGGGTCACATAACTTATAAGGCGGATTCCTATTCAAATTTTTTTTTAAGCGCAAGATCATTCACTTATTTGCATCAGCTTAATTACTTAGTGTAATTTCTAGATGGTGCTGACTGATAGATAAACTACTTAAGAGATATTAAAGGATGAAAACTCAAGGTTATGGCATAACAAGTATTCAAAAAGATTTCCATATTCAGGAGACTTAAGGTGTTAAAATGATACCGATCTTGTGAGCTTTTCCCAAGTCTCCATAACTAACCTCAAAACAATCTATAGCTTAAAACTTTCGGGAAAAAATGCCTAGTAATTCTAAAACAAAACAAACAAAAACAAAACAAAAACAAAGAAAATAAATTATTCCCTCCCCCACATTTAAAACAAGCATTGTCCTCAATGAAAGGATATAAATATAAAATAAGAGGGATGGAAAGGAAAGAACACACTCGAGTATTCAAGGTGGATAGGTGATCACATAAGCATCATTTCCTAAAGAGAGCTCTTCTATAGTCTCTTCTTCCAAAGTAGGGATCTCATAGAGTATATTTGGGTAGTATCCATTAATCTTGAAGTTTTTATAAGTGTCTTCGCCTTTTATTCCAGGATCAAAGAAGAATCTTCGATAAGTAAACGTATTGAATGTGCACGTGATAGTGATCTCATTTTCTACAACTTTAAGAATCAAAGGATTAAGGGCCTGCCTCACTAATTTTGTTCCATCTTCAATTGAGATCCTATGCATACTCATGGATGGGCTAATATGACAAGTGTCAACCAAAGTCCATCCAATTCCCTTCTTATATTCCTGTAATGATTTCTCTTCCTGCCCAAATTCAAATAAATTATTAGGAAGTGGCTTCAGCTCTAAAGAGGGTGATTTCTCGATGGGTGGTTTATTCCGGGAAGCCGGGGTATCGAGAGCTTCATTGACATGAACAAATTCATTTGCAACCTCATTTGCAGTAAGAATATCAACTTGCAAGGCAACCTCAATTTCAGCACAAATAAAGCAAATTTTAGTGTCAGTACAAACATCACAAGAGTAAACATCATTAAAATCAGACAATGATGGAAAATCAGCTGCAAACAAATTAATACAAGTATCATCAATAGTTTCAAAAGGCAACTCTATTTGAAAAATAAAATGTTCTTCCGAAGATTGTTGGTTTGATCCTTGAGCTTGCTGCATAACATTCATTGAAGTGGTAAGTTGATCAAGTTGTGTTTGCAAAGCCTGAAGACTATAATTTGTTTGTTGCTGAAACTAGAGATTATTTGCAGCAATTTGCTTGACAAGGTCCTCTAGTGAAGGTTTGGAAGGTGCAGAGCACACAACATGAAATTCATTCATATGCTTATGTGGATCCTCACCTGCAAAACCATTAAAACTTGGCAACAAGTGTGTTAAACTAAATTTCAATTCGAAAGGTGCATCAACAACATCAGGATATTCAATACATAAAGAATTATAATTCACAAGTGTAACCAGTTCTCTCAGAGTTATTTGATCAGTCATTATATGATTATAAATTTCAACACAGAATCAAATAAAATCACTGCAGATTTTAAAAGAATGGAAAAAAAGAAAAGCGATTAAAATAAAATCTAAAAAATATAAAAATAGCGCTAAAAATCCAATTAAATTAAATAAAGCTCGCACAAAAAATTTCAGATTTTTTTGAAAATATGAAAAGAGAAAATAAATCAAATAAAATAGAAAAACACAAAATTTGCGATTTTGAGGGTCAAAATCTTTTAGAATTCTATTCTAAAAGAGTATTGTTTGTTGACTTATTTCTGATTTTCTGGAAAAAAATCGGTGCAAATCAAAACAATATCTTCCAACTTACCTGAAAGGCTGGAAAACTTATCACTATACTGCAACCGGTATTGCAACCCTGAAAATCAACAAACACAACAAAAAAAGAAAAGAAAAAAAAAACAAGAAAACTATACTTATGACTATAAAATCAGTTAATAACAACAAGAATCCCCGACAACGGCGCCAATTTGATTCGCGTGTCGCGCACGAATAAAAAACGAGTAATTTTGAAAATATAGTTAACGGTAACGACAACTCGAGTATCATTCTCAAGGATTCTTGTAAGAAATTAATCAATAACAAAAAGATAAATGGGGATTTGATTTTGATTTCGAAATAAAAGTGATTATAAAAATAAGCTAAAACGAACCAACCTACTGCATCGACCTCCGACTTATCATCGATTCCTATAAAATCCCAATTCCCTAAACAGGTCTGATCCTATTCGACTATAATTACCATAGACAAGCACAATAGAAATTATACCATGTATGATTCTGAATTTTGGATTAAGCAAACGGATAAAGACGGTTGTGAATTAAGCAAACACAACTTGATCGAACGCGATAATGCAAAAGCTACGTTAACGCGCGGAAAAGATTCAAAATCATACAATTAATCGAAACAAAGAATTCTAACATATAACAACAATTAAAATAAGCACTTAATCGAAGGTATAGAAATAATTCAAGGATAACAGATAAAGACGAAATTTTATTAAAGAACCTCGAAGCGGAATTCGAATACAGTATATTGATCCTTGGGGAATTAGTTCTCCATCATTCTTTCTTCGAGCGTAAAAAATTAATTCGTAAAAAGTGTAGTGTGAACAGTTGCGACTGCTAGGTTATATGGCAAAACCAAAAAAACTCGTTTACAACCCAACTGGGTCAAATACATAACCCAGGTTCAATTCTAAATGACCCGAAACTAAATAAAACTAATGTAGCAGTTTCAAACAAAATTCTGGAAAATATGAATCCGAATATGACTTCGGCTCCAACACGAAAGTTGTAGCTCTCTCTCTTAGCTTTCTGTCGACTGGTAGAACATCTCAATCAGATTCCTGGAACTCCGGTTATGATCATTTCCGTAAAGGCTGTTAAAGCTGAAAATTAAGTACGAAAATCAAATTAAGTCAAAAATAAAATAAAATAGAAAAACAAATTAAAATATAAAAATAAACAAAGAAAACCAAAGAAATTCTTTAGTGCAAACATGGGAGAATGTGTATTAAAATTCCCTGATCAGTCATTATCCTTTCGATCATGGCTACTAAGTTATTTTCGGCAGATAAGTTATTATAACGCATCTGCTGCATTATGTTATCAGCATCTTGACCTCTCTGGACTAATATTCTCTTAGGCTCTTGTTGGGCATGAATTTCTATACGAGGTTGTTCGACTACTTCCTCTTGGTTTCTAAGGTTTGCCTGGGGGATGTCTACGGGTCTTTGGTTTATGTTGGGTTCTTCTTCGACACCTAACCTAGGGTTTTGAACTATTTGTTCTGGTTGTCGAATCTGAGGAACACCAAAGAAATCAACAATGTGCGTCATTTGTCGTGCCAATAATTAGTTTGTTAGGGTTGTGTTTTGTATTAAAGGATTGAACACTGTCCCCATCTGTTGTGCCAATATTTGGACCATATCGTGATTGATTTCGTCCATTTGTTGTCTAATTATCTATGCATAATTATTTGTAATTGCTGGCATGTAAGTTGGAAATCCTGGTGGAGGTTGATTTATTCTACCTATGTTTCCACTAGATCCTGATCCTTGCAATGGTGAAGACCTATTGACCAAGGAATCAGAATATAATGATGCTGCATTTTGCAAACTTGCTATCGTCGTATTAGCATTCCATAAGGTTGTTCCCTACTGTACGGAGGCATTGTAAAGTTTGTCACAAAAGGCCTATGAACACTCCCTATAGGAGGTGGTGTCCAGATGGGCATTTTTTGTCCCAAGGTGGTGAAACTAGGCGCAATTATAGACACTACAAACGCAGGCGTTGACCCTGATGACGAAGGTATGGCGTCTGACACAGAGATTGCCCCCGTGTCTCCCCCTGTCAAAAGGGTAGGGTTAAGCGCCATAGTATTTTCATTTTGAGTACTTGGCGGATTCGCCATTCTTCTCACTCTTGTTCTTTTAGGTCTTTCTACGTCGGTTATGTAACGCCCGTTTATTTAATTAATTTATTTAATTAAATATAAGTGAATTACGTTGTGTTGATTTTTGATGTTTTGTGTATTCGAAGTTGATTTAAGTTGGTTTCCAAAATATCAGAATAATTCGTAGATGTTTATAAGTTGATTCAAGTTGAATTTATTAAACAAGTTGATTTAAGTTGTAGATAATAATATTGAATATTTTGCGTTTATAGTTGATTATGTTGATTTGGTAGTTTGGGCGATTTAATTGATAGTCGGTAATTAGTCGGGAGAAATAATATTCGAATTAATATTATGGAATTATTAGAGTATTGATTTAAGTGGGCCTAGTTGTGGCGTGGATGGTAGAAGTCGTGGGGGTGCGGATTAGAAAGCCCAATTAAGATTGAATTATAATAATAATAATTATTATAATAAAAAGAAAAATAAAGAGGATAATTAGTCAAGAGGAGAAGTTGGAATCAATAGAAGTTGAGAAAAGTAGAACGAGTAAAATTGGAGAACGAGGAAAAGTGGAGAAAGCGGTTACGAGAAGTCACTGTCGGAAGCTGAATCAGATAGTCGATCATAGATTCGAAACGGCCCTCGATTAAGGTAAGGGTGGGATTCGAACTCTATAATCGGGATTATGATGATTAATATGTGGGATTGGGATTTTATAATTTTCTATGCTGACTGATGTTGATTTCGTGTTGATTGTGTTGTGTTGATTTGTTGTAAAGAACATAAGTTTGTGATAATAAAAAATTTCCTAATTGTGGCTGGATTAATCGTTGAGAAATTATTTGGATTTATGGATTCTGGAAAAAAAATTGGAATTTAGGGACGGAACCCCCAGGCAGAGGGTGGCACAGGCCACCCATTACTAAAGGGAGGGTGGCGCAACCCGTGTGAGCATAATCATGGTGCAGGCCATATAATGGTGGGATGGGGATGGCGCAGACCATACCCCTACCATGAAGCATGGCGCATAACATGTATTGGACATGGAGGGGATGGCGCAGGCCATCCCTTAATTGTGGGGAAATACTTTTGTTTTGTGCTACAAATTATTATGTGTAGAAATACTTAAACAAATTATATTAAGTATTATTTTTGGTGATAATTTATAAAATGCTTGGAACCAGTAATTAGTATTGAAGGATTAGAGGAAATTACCAACTAATGAATGATGAAGTCAGATAATTAATTTATGCCTTAACACTGTAACCAATTTAATAATGCAAAGGAAGAATAATAATGTCAAGGACTTGGACATAGTTGCAGTAGCCGGTTTCGTATCAGTGCAGGAGGTTAGTAATGATGTGAATGCTATAAGGAAATATGAGTTGATACCAGTAAGCTAATTTAATGGAATTCAACATATTTGGTGAAATTTATGGGTAATGATAATCGAGCATAAAATAGTGGCAGTATCGATCCCGAGTAGGGAAGTAATTTAACAGACAGAGGTAGTTTTGCAGCAAGGCTTAGTTGAACGACAGTATAATTTAGTAGTAGGAAAAAAACGTATATCAGTAAGTTGAATGTACCAAATGCAGTGTGAACGACTGGTAGAAGTTGTAAGGTGCAGAATGGTAACAATGCAGTCGAACGCGAGAATTTAAGCGGAAAAATTAGTTACCCAGAATTTAATGAAAATTTACGAAGTAGCTCATAAAATTTAGTAGGTAAATTTAGTTGGTTTATTTTGTCAATACGTGTTGAATGTGTGGATTTTGTGTACGTTGAAATATATTCTTTTGTCTCGGATTATGGACATCTTTAAGTTGAAGGTCGAAGGACCAATGTTGAGATTAAAGTTGTAGGTCGTATGACCAGCGTTGAAAGTTGTAGGCCTATGGCCAGGGTTGAATCATGTTGAATTTAAGTTGTTATGTTGTTGTGGTATGTTGTTTGAGTTGTTCGTTGTTTGTGTGTTGCGTTGTTGGTCTCATGGCATTTATTGCATTTCTAAGTTGGAGCGGATGCTCACCATGTTGGCCTGGATTGGCAGTTTTATTAAGTTGAAGGCTTATGCCTTGCAGATACCTCGATAACCTGGTATATTTTAAGTTGGGAGTTTTACTCAAATGGTACCACATGCATATGCACAGTCGAGTCACATTCCGTGTCGCATTAATTATGTTGTTTGTGTTGTTTATGTTGCCAAGTTGATAAAGTTGTTCTTGTTGCTTACGTTGATAAAGTTGTGTACGTTGCTCAAGTTGAATAAGTTGTTTATGTATATTTAAGTGGATTATGTGGTTTAAGTTGATTATGTCGAGTAAGTGATTCATGCTAAGTTGATTATATTATTATGTTGGACAAGTTGATTATGTTGCTAAGTTGATTATATTATTATGTTGGATAAGTTGATTATGTTGCCAAGTTGATTATATTATTATGATGGATGAGTTGATTATAGGATTATGTCGCCTGAGTTGTTTATATATTTATGTTTATAATGTCGATTATGCTGATATTGAAGAAGTTGAATATGTTTTAAATGTTCATCAAAGTTGATGAAGGTGTGTATGCTAAGGTTATAGTTGGAATTGATTTTGTTGATGTGTGAATTAAGATGATAAAATATGTTGGTTGTTTGGGGTGTTTAGTAAGACGTTGTTGTGGATAGTCTGAAAATTGTATGATTCTATCTAGCGTATTAATTATCATACTCTTGTTAATATGGTTCGATATCTCACCCCTTTCTGTTGTTGAATGTTACCTTGATTGGTAACGTGCAGGTATTCCAGTTTAGAGTTGCTTACTTTCGTAATCAAGTCGGTGTCGTCGCTCTGATACGTAACACTCGGGGGGATGAACGCTTAATTGTTTTATTGTTATATTTAGTTGTTGTTAGTTAAGTTGTTTCAATGAGAAATATGTTATTACCAAGTTGTTAGGTTGAATAAGATGTTAACTGATGCAAAGTTGAATATTTGTGGATCCGCTGCCTATCTGTAAAAGTTGTTTTATTTCAAAGAATTGAATAAGAGTTGACATCATAGTTTCATCCTATTTGGAAAGTGTTATGTATCGATGTTTATAAAATTAAATGAATTTGTTAAAGTCGAAAAATGTAGCATCCTGCTTTGTTGTTGAAATTTTTGAAACTCTGATTTATGATTTTTTGCTAGGTATATTTGGGGTGTTACATTAGTGGTATCAGAGCAGGTCGGTCGATACGACCAATGTTGTTTAATATTGTTAATTCTTTTGTACGCGGAATGTGTGTGAAACACTATCGGTACTTGTTGTTAGTTTCTAATCGTTGTTGCAGGTGTTAGTTGGAATTAAGTGGGGGAGAAGCTTGACTCCCAGACTGTTGTTGGAACGTCGAAGTTGGTTCAAAGTAGATGTTGATTACAAGAGTGCAAGGTTGTTGAAGAGATGTTGTTGTGGACCGGCGAGAGCATGGACTCATAAATTCGTATCGGTCGGGTTTGAGTCGTGCATGAATTTTGGATGGAGATTGTTTAAGAAAGAAGGAATTACTCCAAATAAAAAGACAAGTTAATGAATTAAGTTGAAGGATCAAGTCGGTAGATTGCTATGCCTTGAGTGTAGTTTAATTAAAGTCAAGTAATTTTTGAAGTTGGATGTAGAGCAAGATTTTTGGTAGAACTTGGAAGTAAGATAGAGAGAGGTGGAATTTATATTCAACAATCTCAAAATTCAGGTTTTTGCAATCTTGGAGCAGCTGTCATGAGAAGTGGCATAACTTTTTAACCTTGATTCATATTGAAGCGGTTCTGAACTTTTTGGAAAGCTTATGAAATTCCCTACAGTTTGCATATAAGATTTGCGTTCAGGAGGTTTATGATGAGGGAGATAAGCGCATTTTAATAGTTGGGTCTGCAGCTGATTTTTTGAAAATTCTGCATGCGGGAATTGTTGACCAGTCCCAGTGCAAGGAGGATAACTTTTTACTCGTGAATCAGATTTAAGAGATTCTTGGAGTTCTGGAATCTGCACGAAATTCTCTTTATTTTGGGATATAATTTTGTAATTTGGAGGTCTTTATTGGAAGAGATAATTGTGTCCGAAGTTGAGCGTTTATTGCTGAATTTTTGGAAAGATGAAGACGAGTGTGGAATATTAATATGAATAAAATGTTGGTATTATAGGGAATGCAAAAGTATCGGAGAACGCATAGAGATGTGATTTATGTCGAATAGGGACGATTGAAGTGCCAATGTTAGATGATGGTAGTATTGAGAAGAAGATGGATGTTTGATCAATGTTGTTAAGAATTTTAACTTGGTTGAAAATTGTATATGGAGCAAACCGCTTGGATGGTACTTATTGTAGCGAATAAAGTGTTAGTGGGATATCGAAAGTTGGTTGGTGCTATGAATGTACATAAGGGAATCGGTACTGGATTTTGGATGTTTTGCATTGTTGACGAAGTTTGAATTAAGGAGACTAAGGAGGAGTTGATAAGCCGTAGAGAGTTGGTGGAGCAATATGCTTACAGACTCCGAGCACAAGTTGAAGTACACTATTATGTTGGGTATGATGATTTATGTCACTGTTATGGTTTCCAGATGTCTATTGACAAATTGAGGAACTGATCACCCTTAATCTATTGTTGATAGCAGATAAAATCATAAATGATGGATAAATGTGTCATGCCAACTAGTATAGTGTGTACGTCGAATTGGTTGAAGTCAAGATGAGTGCTTGAGTATTGTTTGTTTTGTTGATGCAAGTTATTATATGAGAGTATAGTTAGAATTTAAGATGAAAGTATGAAGTTGTGTTTGGATTGAATTGTAATAAGAAAATTCATAGTTGAACTCTGAAGGATTTGAATGTTGTTTTGGTGATGAGTTAAGTGGCATAAGACGTGAAGCTTTCTTGAGATGATTAGAAAGGAAAGTAGGTGGAAATGTAAAACGATGATTTGACAAGAATGTCGGACAAAGTTAAGTTGCAAGTATTAGAAGTGAAATTATAAGTTGGTTTATTAAGGTGCGATATTCAGTTGGACAATAGTTGGTTGGTTGTGTCTATTCGGATGAGAATCTATAAAAGATTGTGTCGGTATGAGTAAGAATCGAGTATTCGGTAAGTTGAATTAGTTGGAAGCGAAGGGTATGAGTTATCTAATGGAGATTAGTTGGGCCCTTGTATCTTATATTGATGTAATGATGTTGCATGGTTAAGATGATTTTTGCAGGACGTGTTGTTAAAAGATGGTAAAGTTGTAGCCTATGTTGATGATAATTGGGAATTCATGGAAGTATATGAATGTCTTATCCAAGATTTGGAAGTAGTCGTCGTTGTAATTATATTGAATGTTCTAAGGTGTTATCGTACGAATCTAAGTTGAAGTATGCGGTAACTACAAGAGTTAGAATACATTTTGGAATAAAATTCCAAAAGGATTGAGTCGAAGGGCTTTTTGGATATGTCGATTTTGATAATTGTAAGTTGGATTTAGACTCAGTAAACTTTGTAAATTGCAAGTAATCAGAGTACGCAGCAAACGCGTGGTGTATTGTTGTTATTCTTATGTGAATGAGTTGAGATGTTGATAGTTGATTGAGTTGATGTTGTGTTTAAGTTGGATGTTCTTGTGTTGATGTGTTCTAAATTGTAAGTTGGTTACTCGTTGTGTTGTGTTATTGGTTGTCGAGTTTATTGTTTGATTGTTGTTTGTGTTGTAGTTAACATTATGTTATGAATTGTTGTCGGTGTTATAAGTGGGGTTGCCTTCGAGGATGTAAGTTGATTAGTCGGGATAAATAAGTAGTTGGAGTAGTTGAATCAGATAAATTTTCGAGGACGGAAATATTCTAAGTGGGGGAGAGTTGTAACGCCCGTTTATTTAATTTATTTATTTAATTAAATATAAGTGAATTATGTTGTGTTGATTTGTGATGTTTTGTGTATTCGAAGTTGATTTAAGTTGGTTTCCAAAATATCAGAATAATTCGTGGATGTTTATAAGTTGATTCAAATTGAATTTATTAAACAAGTTGATTTAAGTTGTAGATAATAATATTGAATATTTTGCGTTTATAGTTAATTATGTTGATTTGATAGTTTGGGCAATTTAATTGATAGTCGGTTTAGTCGGAAGAAATAATATTTGAATTAATATTATGGAATTATGAAAGTATTGATTTAAGTGGGCCAAGATGTGGCGTGGATGGTAGAAGTCATGGGGGTGCGGATTAGAAAGTCCAATTAAGATTGAATTATAATAATTATAATTATAATAAAAAGAAAAATAAAGAGGAGAATTAGTCAAGAGGAGAAGTTGGAATCAATAGAAGTTGAGAAAAGTAGAACGAGTAAAATTGGAGAACGAGGAAAAGTGGAGAAAGCGGTTACGAGAAGTCAATGTCAGAAGCTTAATCAGATAGTCGATCAGAGATTCGAAACGGCCATCGATTAAGGTAAGGGTGGGGTTCAAACTCTATAATCGGGATTATGATGATTAATATTTGGGATTAGGATTTTATAATTTTTTATGCTGACTGGTGTTGATTTCGTGTTGACTGTGTTGTGTTGATTTGTTGTAAAGAACATAAGTTTGTGATAATCGAAAATTTCCTAATTGTGGCTGGATTAATCGTTGAGAAATTATTTGGATTTATGGATTCTGGAAAAAAATGGAATTTAGGGACGGAACCCCCAGGCAGAGGGTGACGCAGGCCACCCATTACTAAAGGGAGGGTGGCGCAGGTCACCCGTGTGAGCTTAATCATGGCGCAGGCCATATAATGGTGGGATGGGGATGGTGCATGCCATACCCCTACCATGAAGCATGGCGCAGGCCATGTATTGGACATGGAGGGGATGGCGCAGGCTATCCCTTAATTGTGGGGGAATACTTTTGTTTTGTGCTACAAATTATTATGTGTAGAAATACTTAAAAAAATTATATTAAGTATTATTTTTGGTGATAATTTATAAAATGCTTGGAACCAATAATTAATATTGAAGGATTAGAGGAAATTACCAACTAATGGATGATGAAGTCAGATAATTAATTTATGCCTTAACACTATAACCAATTTAATAATGCAAAGGAAGAATAATAATGTCAAGGACTTGGACATAGTTGCAGTAGCTGGTTTCGTATCAGTGCAGGAGGTTAGTAATGATGTGAATGCTATAAGGAAATATGAGTTGATACCAGTAAGCTAATTTAATGTAATTCAACATATTTGGTGAAATTTATAGGTAATGATAATCGAGCATAAAACAGTGCCAGTATCAATCCCGAGTAGGGAAGTAATTTAACAGGCATAGGTAGTTTTGCAGCAAGGCTTAGTTGAATGACAATATAATTTAGTAGTAGGAAAAAAACGTATATCAGTAAGTTGAATGTACCAAATGCAGTGTGAACGACTGGTAGAAGTTGGAAGGTGCAGAATGGTAACAATGCAATCGAACGCGAGAATTTAAGCGGAAAAATTAGTTACCCAGAATTTAATGAAAATTTACAAAGTAGCTCATAAAATTTAGTAGGTAAATTTAGTTGGTTTATTTTGTCAATACGTGTTGAATGTGTGGATTTTGTGTACGTTGAAATATATTCTTTTGTCTCGGATTATGGGCATCTTTAAGTTGAAGGTCGAAGGACCAATCTTGAAATTAAAGTTGTAGGTCGTATGACCAGCGTTGAAAGTTGTAGGCCTATGGCCAGGGTTGAATCATGTTGAATTTAAGTTGTTATGTTGTTGTGGTATGTTGTTTGAGTTGTTTGTTGTTTGTGTGTTGCGTTGTTGGTCTCATGGCATCTATTGCATTTCTAAGTTGGAGCGGATGCTCACCATGTTGGCCTGGATTGGCAGTTTTATTAAGTTGAAGGCTTATGCCTTGTAGATACCTCGATAACCGGGTATATTTTAAGTTGGGATTTTTACTCAAATGGTACCACATGCATATGCACAGTCGAGTCACATTCCGTGTCGCATTAATTATGTTGTTTGTGTTGTTTATGTTGCCAAGTTGATAAAGTTGTTCTTGTTGCTTACGTTGATAAAGTTGTGTATGTTGCTCAAGTTGAATAAGTTGTTTATGTATATTTAAGTGGATTATGTGGTTTAAGTTGATTATGTTGAGTAAGTGGTTCATGCTAAGTTGATTATATTATTATGTTGGACAAGTTGATTATGTTGCTAAGTTGATTATATTATTATGTTGGATAAGTTGATTATGTTGCCAAGTTGATTATATTATTATGATGGATGAGTTGATTATAGGATTATGTTGCCTGAGTTGTTTATATATTTATGTTTGTAATGTCGATTATGCTGATATTGAAGAAGTTGAATATGTTGTAAATGTTTGTCGAAGTTGATGAAGGTGTGTATGCTAAGGTTATAGTTGGAATTGATTATGTTGATGTGTGAATTAAGATGATAAAATATGTTGGTTGTTTGGGGTGTTTAGTAAGACGTTGTTGTGGATAGTGTGAAAATTGTATGATTCTATCTAGCGTATTAATTATCATACTCTTGTTTATATGGTTAGATATCTCACCTCTTTCTGTTGTTGAATGTTACCTTGATTGGTAACGTGCAGGTATTCCAGTTTAGAGTTGCTTACTTTCGTAATCAAGTCGGTGTCGTCGCTCTGATACGTAACACTCGGGGGGATGAACGCTTAATTGTTTTATTGTTATATTTAGTTGTTGTTATTTTAAGTTGTTTCAATGAGAAATATGTTATTACCAAGCTGTTAGGTTGAATAAGATGTTAACTGATGCAAAGTTGAATATTTGTGGATCCGCTGCCTATTTGTAAAAGTTGTTTTATTTCGAAGAATTGAATAAGAGTTGACATCATAGTTTCATCCTATTTGGAAAGTGTTATGTATCGATGTTTACGAAATTAAATGAATTTATTAAAGTTGAAAAATGTAGCATCCTATTTTGTTGTTGAAATTTTTGAAACTCTGATTTATGATTTTTCGCCGGGTAGATTTGGGGTGTTACAGGTTACAACTAATTTACCGCTTCTTAGAATCATATAATGAAGTATAACCCTTTTTATTATTCAGAATGATTATATTACTTTTTAATTTCACACTAAGGTCCCACTGGGCGTGCCAATTCGTTCGTAATTGATTTTGACGAACAACCTCTGGTTTCCAATTTATATTAAAATTGGTTTACTTGCAGGATCAACCATACAAATCCTAGGACATAAGTGCGAATTTGGTCGAATAGTATAACTCTAATAATCTTGTGATTTTACTTCTATTAGGTTTTTTATGTATGATTGTGTGACTTATCTAACTAAGTGCAAAAGTAGAAGAAATGGCGAAGATTCAAGGAAACTAAATTATGACAATGCATAAAAGAATTACAAAGGAAAATACTTGAAGGAAACTTAAAGGTAGTAACTTAAGACAATGCAGAAAGTAAATGGCGAAGAACAAGTAAATGACTTGCAAAATGTAAAGAAATGATAAATAACTTGAAATTTTATTAAACTTGGTAAAATAAAGTGGTGTTGCACACGTACATTTTCCAGAACAAGACTCTTTTCTCACACACGGGTACTTTGAGTATTTTACAGGAAGTTTGTACAAGATTTTTCACACGCCAATTCTAACATAAACTATCCTATTTATATATAAACAAGATAACTGCCACTAACAGGAAAATCCTAAAACTATGACATTTGGCATTCGACATGCCTTCTTCCACCAAATGCTTCCACAAGTCCTTCTTCTAAACATATCAATCTTTAAATTTTAAATTTCCTTCTTTGCGTCGAAACGACGCATCTCTTTACAGGTTGTCGAACTTGTCGAAATAACATCATTATTTGACTCTGTCGAAAGCGTCGAAAAACGTCTTTCAATTAGCTTGGTCGAAAACGTCGAAAAACACTTTCTTTGTCTGACTTAGTCGAAAATGATTTCTGAAACTTCTTTCCTTTTTAATCAAAGTACACTACTTTGATCTTTATTTCCATGGCGTCGAAAATCCTTGTCTACAGTTGTATAATAGACATAATGGATGTTTAGTTTCATCGGATATTTATGTTGAGATTATCTTGTCAATGCCCACAACAATATTGGGATATTTATTTGAAGGATGTAAAAATAGTAGTAGATGATCATGAGATGTCCTCTTTTCTAAAATTCGACGGTGTACATATTTGTCGAAATAAATAAAATTTGAAATAGGAAATGAGAAAGACATATGTATGAACTATTTGATATTTTGTAAAATGAAGGAAATTGTTCTGGACTGGGCCTCTAAATCAGTGTCGGGCAAAAGCCTAACTCGCCGGGCACAACCTGCAACCCACTAACCCGAACGTGGGGAGACAACGTCTCCCCCACGTGCGTCACATCACCCAACTGTCCTTCATTATCTCCTCAAATATAGGGACAGTTGGACCAAGGGAAAGACCACGTGCTAGGTCTTACTTGCTCCTGCGCATTCCTTGGCAGTTCTTCCTTGGGCTTTGCTGACCCAGCCCAAGTAAGGATCTTGGTCCAGCGCTGGGGGCACACTATAAATACCCTCTTTCACTAAAGGGTCATATATTCTAAATCTATCATTCTCTACTACCTTTTTGTACCATATACTCATTTTAGCATCGGAGTACCTTGCAGGTACACCCTCATCTTCTCTCAATCCACTGTACGTTTGTTGTTCAACACCTGGAGGGTTCCTTCTGATCAGGTAAGATCATCAATTACATTATGGTTAGACTTACATGCTTTTGTTTTTTCCGAGTACATGTTTCTATGTTAAGTCGTTAAGAAGTTGATAAAATTTTATTTTGAAAACACGGAAACAATATCAAGGCATTCTTGTGGTTGTGCTTCTATAAATACATTTGAATTTCAGGCCAATTTGGATTACAGGTGAATGTAAGAAAAATATCAGGGAAATCAACTGCTACAAAAATTTTCATTCCATAGAAATAAAGTGCATCCATGAATCACTTACCTCCCACAAATGATGATGGAAGAACAAATTGTTTACCCTTTTTGGAACTTGAATTAGGTTGACTTGAATTTGTATCGTGCAAATTTCGGTATTTTTAACACGAAGTTTTGACTGGTTTTTCCTCAACCATGTTAGCCTTTCATACTCCATCATGGTAAAGCCATCAACTAAGAATTTCTGAAAGAGTGTTCTTAAAGAAATCAATGTTGTTTCCTCATTCATCCTTGTTTGAATTCTAAAACATAACCATTCTTTAATAGTAAGCTGGTTTCTTCCCTGAGGATTCTGCTTTACTTGAAATCTATGAGGAATTTTCATGCGATAACCATCTTCGCCATATGGAAATAGAAGTGGATATTGATACGTCATGTAAGCATAATGGAATTCATCAATTTGTTACAAATGACCAGTATGAGCTTCAATGATAATATCTCTTTTCTCACCAGTGTCAAATTCTTAGCAGGAAAGAACCAATGTTCTATTACGTTTTTATCCCCATCATTTCTGAAGTATAACATTAGGAGGCGTGACACCAGAAGTTCCATGTTGGCTAAAAGTTGTAAGTGATTGAAGTGTCACTCATATGTTTATCATTTTTCTCCTTATTTTGAAATGTTTAGTTTAAGACATTTCTCTGTTGTATTTAGTTTGCTCATTTTTTTAAGAAGGCTTTACCATATACCCCTACATCCATACCTTTACCCCTACAATTTTTTCAAAATGCCCATTTTAACCTTATTATATTTTATTATATTTTTATTTTATTTTATTTTTTTTACCATTTGTGTCAGACCGTCAGATTATAGTAAAAATTGGTCCCAAAAAACACGTTCCGGAAGACTTTTAAGATGAGTTCCGGTACGTTGATTAACATACCAGAAGACTTTGTGTAAGTCTTCCGGTATTGTAATGTTTGCTCACCGGAAGACTTAATAAAAGTGTTCAGGAACGGAACACTTTTATTAAGTCTTCCGGTATCCCTGAATATGTGTACCGGAACACTTTATGTAAGTGTTCCGGTATTGTAAGAGATACAATACCGGAAGACTTACATAAAGTCTTCCGGTTTGTAATTTTTTTTTATAATTTTTATAATTTTTTTATTTTTTATTTTTAAAAATATTTTTATTTTGTAGGTGCAGTACCTTTATACGAAAAAGAACCGATATGTGTGAACACATCAGATGTATTTACAACGTCAGAGAGATTTGGTACACGAGATGAGGTGATAAGATGGGTTAAAGACACCGGATTATGAAATAAAGTGACGGTCATCATCACTCGTTCAGATACACAAACAGGCAAGAGAGGAAGAAGTAACAAAATAATATTTGGTTGCGATAAAGGTGGGAAAACAAGGATATTCGTAGTGGAATAGAAAGTGCGACCAAAAAATGCGGATGTCCATTTAAGATCAGGTCAACTCCGAAAAAAGATGGATCTGGATGGAAGATTGATGTAAAATGTGGCGTTCATAACCATGATTTACCTGATAGATTAGAAGGTCACTCATTTGTTGGTAGGTTGACAGCGGATCAGAAGCAACATGATGCTGATTTAACAAAGAGAAAGGTTGCACCTAGAAATATATTGCATTCCTTGTACGAGCGAGATCCAGATTGTGTCACTCGGATCAGGCAAATATACAAGCAGAAGAGTATGATGTAAAAAGAGATAAGAGGTCCTAGAAGTGAGATACAACATTTGTTTAAGCTTATCGAGGCTGCAGGTTATGTTTATTGGAGTAGAAAAAGAGATGACTCTGAAGTTATTAAAGATATATTTTGGGCACATCCAGATTCAATTAAGTTGTTGAATATGTTTCCTATTGTGTTAGTTATGGATAGCACTTATAAGACAAACAAATACAGACAACCTTTGTTTGAAATTGTTGGCATGACATCAACCGAGTTGACTTTTGCTGTCGCATTTGCGTATATTGAGTCTGAGCAGACTGAGACTTTTTGTTGGGTGTTAGATAAGCTTAAACAATTGTTTGTGAAGAAAGATTTATTTCCACAAGTGATGATGACAGATAGAGATCTTGCTTTGATGAAAGCCATTGAGACTGTGTTTCCACGGACAAATAATTTGCTATGTCAGTTTCACATTAACAAAAATGTTGGTGCAAAAAGGAAAATATTAGTGGCTCCTGATATGCAAGAGTCAATTGGAAAATTATGGACGGATGTTGTATGGGCTAGTGATGAGGTTGAGTATGCTCAACATTTTCAAACTAGTGTGTATGAAGTTGCACATGTCTATTAAAGTCCATTTTACACATATTTACGTACTTCAGTGTCGCGAGCTGCATTGAGGCGCGTTGCTGAAGAGTTAACTAGAATTGATTATATTGGAACTAACAAGGACAGATGTCGATGTACTCTTAGAACAACCTATGGATTACCTTGCGCGTGTGAGTTGGCAGGGTATAGAATTAGTGGTATTCCGATACCAATTGAGGTTGTGCATGTACATTGGAGGAAACTAAATATGGAAATTAAGTTGGAAGAAGACTTAGATGAGGAATCAGATATGGGTATGAAATATGCAATGGATGAGTTATGGAAAAGGTATAGGTCACAATATGTTGTTGGAAGAAGGGCATTACATAGTAGGGTTTATGAACTTGCATTTCCCACAACGAATTCTTTGTTAGCACCACCTGAAAAAATAAAAACAAAAGGTGGAGTCAAGAAAAAAGACAAAAAAACCTGAAGGGTATGATGTTTACAGGGATCCTTCGTATCATGAATATGTTGATCAAGCATCACAATCTTCACAACGACAATCTCAACCATCACAAAATTCAAAAAAGAAATCTCAACCATCACAACCTGTGAAAAAGAAGTTAAAATTATCACAAACTTTACAATCATCTAAACGGTTCATCCTTCAATTTCCTTAACATATTAGGTCATTTATTGATGACGTTGTCAACGTATTGTCAGATGGTAATTGTGGATTTAGAGTGATTGCTTCATTGCGGGGTTATGCTGAAGATGGTTGGCCAATGGTTCGTCGGGACTTAGAATTGGAAATTATACATAATGAAAGATCAGCTTTATATGCCAATTTATTTGCTGATCGGTTAGCTGAAGTGAGAGATTCTTTGAATATAGAGGGAAGTGGTTCTCAACCAATAAATAAATGGTTGACTCTACCATATATGGGTTACGTGATTGCGAATCGGTATAACGTGGTACTTGTCTGTTTAGGAGTCGAATGTTTGACTTTCTTCCCTATGACAACTACATTCTCACCGAATGTCTCATTTTATTGCATTGAATTTGTAAACTCAAATCATTGGATTCAGGTAAACATTGTTATAATTTGATATTATTAGTAAATGCTTTGAGTAATGTTAAATAATGTATTGTTTAATTTTGAATATAAGTTAACATGAAAGAAGGATTTCCATTGCCACCAGTGACAACAGATTGGAAGAACTTTCGTTATCCAACAGCAACATCGTGGATGGTAGGATTTGCTGCACGTCTACAACATTGGCAACAACTTACGCCTATATTACAAACACATTATGAATTATAAACTATGTTATTCATTTTTATTCATGAATTATATTATATGTTTTAATTTCACTATGTTATTCATTTTTTAATTTCACATTCATGAATTAAATTTTAATTTCAATTTTTTAGTCGAAAAACTATAAATAACATATAACATAAATATGATCGTACATATAAGTTCAAATGTCAATATATTAAGAAACCAAGTCTAAAAAATATCAATAAAATATGACATAAACATAACTATACATCACTGTGCACGAGCAATACGTAAAGCTGCAAACAGATCAGCAAAATATGGATCATCCTCTTCAGCTGCATTCTGCTGAAGGTAGCGATGAATCAAGGTAGACACACAACCCCATGCAGGATCAGATGGTCCCGCATCGTAATCAGGAATAGATGCAACTGGCGGCTCATCATGGGTAGGAGGTACCAATCGAGGATGCGAAACACGATAATACCACTCAAGGTATCCATCCTCTACCTCAAATGGGGTAGTCGCCAGTGCAGCCGAACGAATCACCTGGCCAACGCTATGGATGTAACTAATCCACTCAACATCAATATCACCAGCCATCCTGTAGGCTCATAATTTTGACACCGTGAATTTAAGATATAAAGTCATTTTTTGCTAAAGAGATAGTCATCAGATAGGGGAAAAAAGAAGTAAAGATATTCAGAAGTTGTTGACAAGGCCAGATGCTCAAGTATTTCGACAGGAGTACAAATAGTGTTCCAGCAAACAAAGTTTGGAAACCTTTTTATAGTTTAGCATTTGACAGGGTAGGTATGTTTTTCAACACTTCGACAAAAGAGAAGTTTTTCGACAGAAGCATTGGTTTGTAAGGTTTGAAGAGTTTTTGTCTTCTTCGACAATTCGACAAACGAAGAGATGCAACACTTCGTCACAAAAGGGAAGAATTCAAATTTAAAAGTTGCAACCTTTGTCAGTTGGACGCGTGGAAGTTTCAGAAAGGAAGATTGCATGCAGGCTGACAATTGTCATTTAGTTAGAATTTTCCCGTTCTAGGCAGTTATTTTGTTTTGTATATAAATAGGGTAGTTTGTTGTAGAATGGGGTGTGTGAAAACTTGTACAATAATCCTGTAAAAAACTCCAAGTACCCAGTGTGAGAGAAATGAGTCTGATATTTGGAAAAATGTATGTGTTGAACACCATTTTCTTTCAAGTTATTTAAATTATTAGTTTTGTTTTGTCAAATTACTTTACTTTTCGGTTTCTTTATATTCCTGCAAATACTACACTTTTTCTGTCATTTTCTTACTTTTGTTCAAACTTTTAATTTACTTTGCTCTTCACATTCAAAACACAATATTTTTACATCATTAACAAAACAAACCACAAACAATTAACAACACTAAGAGTAATTCGACAACCAATTGCACATGTGTCCTAGGACTTGTTTGGTTGGTCCTGCAAGTAACCCAGTTTTATAAGAGATTGGTTAACCAGAGGTTGTTCGTCAGAAATCACAGCGAACAAATTGGCACGCCCAGTGGGACCAGTGCAATTAATAAAAAATTAATACGAATCCACTTAGTTAGAAAGTTCCTTGCTGCGTTGTATGATTCTTAGAAGTGGTAAATTAGCCGTAACCGACGTAGAAAGACCAAAAAGAACAAGAGGAAGAAAGATGGCTAACCTGCCAAATACTTCGAACAATCTTAACGAAACCATTCCAGTTTCCAATCCTATCCCTTCGTCAGAAGGGGGCGCAGGTTATGGCCCTGTCTTAGAACAGATTAGGCCCCCATCTGCGGATTCGATACCAGCGGGTTCAGGATCCCAAAATGTGCCTGGTTCTTCCACCATGGGGCACTCAATGCCCATGGGAACGCCTCCTCCTGGAGGAAATACCTTTAGGACATTTATTAATTATTCCATGCCCATGTCTGGGAGAGAACAACCATATGGAATGCCAACTTCAATGATGGCAAACTTACATAATTCATCACCATTATTTTCTGATGCTATGGTCCAAATGTCTTCACCATTACAAGGGTCAGGATATGGTGGAAATGGGAGTAGCTTAAATCAGATTCCACCAGGATTCCAAATGCCAACTATTACGAACCATTCTGCGCAAGTAATTCGTCAACAGATGGATGAAAGTAACCGTGATATGGTACAAGCATTGACACAACAAATGGGGGAAGTGTTCAACTCTTTAATACAAAAAACTACCCAAACAAACCAGATATTGGCAGAACAAATGGCACGCATTGCTAATTTTTTTGGAGTCCCTCAAACACAACAAAGAATGCTAATGGATCAAAATCCTGCTAATAGGCCTGTCGAAGAAGAACTTACTATAAACCAAAGGCCATTGGGAAATCCTCAGGAAAATCCTAGGGGCCAAGAGGTAGTAGTCGAACAACCTCATGTAGAAAACCCCGTTCGACAGGAACCTAGGAGAATAATAGTCCAAAGAGACCAAAACGCTGATGAAATATTGCAGCAGAGAATGCGTTGTAACAACCTGCCTGTCGAAAATAACATTTCAACCATGGTCGAGAGAATAATGGCGCAAAATGGAGTAAACGTAGGATTACAGAGGCCTAGTTATACTTCCCCTTTGTCTGAATACGTTTTGCAACAAGAATTACCACCAAGGTGGAAAGTCCCCAAATTCACCAAATTCTCAGGGGATACTAGTGAGTCCACCATAGAACACATAGCGCGTTATTTGATCGAAGCAGGAGAGATTGCTAATAATGAGAACTTAAGAATGAAATATTTTCCAAGTTCTTTGACAAAAAATGCTTTCACTTGGTTTACTTCTTTGCCTGCAACTTCAATATTTACATGGACCCAATTAGAAAGACTGTTCCATGAACAATTCTATATGGGGCAAACTAAGATAAGTTTGAAAGAATTAGCGAGTGTCAAAAGAAAATTCTCTGAACCTATAGATGATTATCTAAATAGGTTTAGATTGTTGAAGGCTAGATGTTTTACACAAGTGCCAGAACAAGAATTAGTCGAAATGGCTGCAGGGGGTCTGGATTATTCCATAAGGAAAAAATTAGACACCCAGTACTTAAGAGACATGGCACAACTAGCAGATAGAGTAAGGCAAATAGAAAGGCTAAAAACTGAGAAATTTAGATCAAATAAAAACAAGAAGGAAAGAGTGGCCTATGTAGGGATAGTTCAAGACGAAGATTATGACGAAAATGAATCTGTCATTTTCGACCAGCAAGAAATTGATCTGGCAGAACTAAAACAAGGCCCTCCATATTCCTGTAAAGTTTTAGCTCCGTCGAATGGAAAGAATCCAGTCGAAATTGAAAGGAATGATAGGTTCCCTAAAAGAACTTACACATTCGACATCACCAAATGTGATGAAATTTTCGACTTACTAGTTAAAGATGGTCAATTGATAAAACCAGCAGGCACTAAAGAGCCTCCTGTAGACCAACAGAAAAAGAGAGGTTTTTGCAAATACCATAATTTTTTGGGTCATAAAACTTCTCAATGTTACCTTTTCAGGGATCTTGTCTAGAATGCAATCCAGAACGGAAGGTTGAAATTTGGAGACAAAGCTAAGCAACAGATGAGGATTGACTCCAATCCCATGCAGGTTGTGGAGGCCAACTATGTTGAACCAGAGATGGTGAATGTGGTCGAAATGGAAGTAATGTCTGAGGAAAGTTTTGAAATGGTAGAAGCTACTGAGGGCTTCGACACCAACTTCACCATGATAGAGGCTGCTGAGGGCTTCGACACCCATGTAAACATGGTGGAGGGGGCTGATGACCTCACTGACCAGGATGAGGAAGAAGAAGTCAAAGCTACTGAAGGCTTCGACAGAGAGAACGCAATTGAAGCTACTGAAGGCTTCGACGGAGGGAACACTGTCAAAGTTAGTAAAAGTTTCGACAAGAAGAATTACAACAGAGATACTGAGCATGGAGTGATCTGGGACACTCTAGGAGAGCCCAGTGGAAAGTTTGACTTCATGGTGAAGTATTCTGCACCACCAAGCTCTAAAACTGACATCAGCGAAATCAAACCCACAGGATGGGGAGATTTCTTCAGAGATGTTGATGAGGAAGCAGATAACAAAGTCCTCATTACCCAAAAAGAGGCCACTGAAGGCCTTAGTCATGACAAAATCAAGGAGATAGAGACTGCTGACAATGTCCACATTGTCGAACCAGTAAATAAAAGCATTACCAGGATTAAAGAAGATCCTGCTGAAGGTTTTGTGCAGCCCACCCCTCATGAAATTCTGTGTAGAACAATGGAAGATCCAAAAGTAAAGCCAGTTGCACAATGTTGCAAGTACATCCATAAAGGCTTACACCCAAAAAGCAGTGTGGATCAATTAAAAGGGAATATCCCTGAGGAAATGATGCTAGTCGAAAAAATGAACAAACTAAAAATTACAAGTGATCAGAATGCAGACATTCATATGGTAGAAGTCATTCAGAAAATACGACATGACACCAACAAAAAGAACCATCAAGAAGAGCATCAGAAGTTTGTTTATCCAAAAGAAGATGAAAGTCTGGTGGAATTCATCCAGAGGTGCCAGAAAAAGAATGCAGAAGTCATGCTTTGTCCAAGGTGCAGCTCTGTGTTCGACAGGAAAGCAGCCAACAACTTGGAAGCAGTAGAGAAGGCCAAAAAGAGAGGAAACTGGGGAGCAGTCCCACCAGTCAGAAATGAGAGATTTGACCCAAGGAGAAGGGAGCATCATAACCAAAGAATGGGAGAAAGGCGTTATAGCACCTATAAACCATCCAACAAGCCGAATGATGACAAGTGGGTCCAGCCTATAAGGGATGCCCAAGGTCAGAAGAGGTGGAAAAGTTTTGAAGTAAATAGGGGTGCCTCAATAGAAGCAAAAAAGGAAGTAGAAAAAACAAAGCCGAAATACGTCTCTGAAAATTACAAGGGGAAGAACCCCATGTCAAGGTCCCAATGGAGGAGGTTTCAAAGGCAGAAGAGAGCCGAAAAAGAAACTGCAGAACAGAACAGGGATGGTAAGAATAAAGCTGAGTCAAGCAAGTGTGTGCAGGCAATAAGCAAAGGAGAATCTCTGGCAAAAGAAGAGCCTCCTCAGAAAAATAAATCTAGTAACGTAACAGAAATGCTGAAAACTAACAACAAAATGCCAGAAGACGAAGAAGTTACTGATGACTTCAAGTCAGAATCTGATGCGTCCTTCGACGGAACATGCAATGTGGTTTCGGTATTGCCTAGAGATTACGACAGGACAATGGAAGTGGAGGACGAAGAGGATGATATGGCAGATGACAGCATAGGGCTTAAGCCGGTGTGTTACTACGTGATGAATAATGGTTGTGTCAAAGAGCAAAATGCGTTCTTTGAAAAGCCAGAAGATGCAATGAAGGCCCATTTGAAACCCTTGTTTATAAAAGGGAAAGTAGAGAACGTGGGTGTGAACAAGATCCTAATAGATGGAGGAGCAGCTGTCAATCTAATCCCTCATTATATGATAAAGAGGATTGGAAAAGATGACTCAGACACCAAACCCCACAACATGGTGTTGTCTAACTATGAAGGTAAGGTAGGAATAACATTGGGGGTGATACAATTGAACCTAACTGTAGGAACCATTACCAGGCCTACAATGTTTGTGGTGATAGCATCAAAAGCAAACTACAATCTGTTGTTAGGAAGAGAGTGGATCAATGGGATTGGGGTTGTACCGTCATCCATGCATCAGAGGATAGCAATTTGGAGGCCAGATGGGATCGTCGAAAACATAGAGGCAGACCAAAGTTACTTCATGGCTGATGTAAACAATGTCACTAGTCGTAACTTCGATAAAAACTTGGCTCACATAGCACCTTGCAACCCTGCTGGTCTCGACTTGACAGCCTCCGACAATGCATACTGTTCCATGTATCTCCACCCTACGCATGGATTCCAGTGGGACAAAGAGATAATTGGAGAGACAAATTACACTTGGGGGACCACTCATGTCAATCCAACTGGGTGGGGAAGTGAATTCAGTGAAAATGACTGAAGCATCAACAATATAAAGGATTACGGCTTATATAGCCGAAAACCAACTCAAAGCGGCCCTAGAGGCCGAAGTAAAAAATATGGCTATTCAAGCCAACGCACAAACTGTCGAAGAACAATATCCTCAAGAAGATATTGGGGAACAATGTGCAAAACAAAGTATTGAAGAAAACTCTAATGGCGAATGGCAGAATCAAAGGCTTGACGCCATTTATGATGACGAACCCCTGGGGTTTGAAAAGGATCCAGTCCCAACAAATATAAAAATGGTGGCACAAGATCCCTTAGAAGAAATCAATCTAGGACTGGGGGCAGAGAAAAGGCCAACTTACATCAGTTCCAGGATGGATCCTCAGTTCAGAGTCAAAATAATCCAATTGCTGAATGAGATTAAAGACTGCTTCGCATGGGATTATGACGAAATGCCTGGTTTAGACAGGAACTTGGTCGAATTGAAGTTGCCAATAATGGAGGTTAAAAAGCCAATAAAGCAAACTCCCAGACGCTTCGCACCAGAAATCTTGTCGAAAATTAAAGAGGAAGTTGAAAGACTTCTAAAATGCAAGTTCATCCGTACAACGAGGTATGTTGAATGGATTGCTAATATCGTTCCTGTGATTAAGAAAAATGGCAAGCTTAGGGTGTGCATTGATTTTAGAGATTTAAACTCAGCTACTTCTAAGGATGAATATCCTATGCCAGTAGCAGAAATGCTTATAGATTCTGCAGCAGGCCATGAGTATTTGAGTATGCTTGATGGATACTCTGGCTATAACCATATTTTTATTGCTGAAGAAGATGTTCCAAAAACAGCTTTTTGTTGTCCAGGGGCAATAGGAACATATGAATGGGTAGTCATGCCCTTTGGTTTAAAGAATGCTGGAGCTACCTATCAAAGGGCCATGAATTCTATTTTTCATGATTTCATTGAAACATTTATGCAAATTTATATAGATGATATTGTGATTAAGTCTGTCTCAGGCTCAAACCATATTGACCACCTTCGACAATCCTTTGAAAGGATGAGGAATTTTGGTTTAAAAATGAATCCCCTTAAGTGTGCTTTTGGTGTGCAGGCGGGTGATTTCTTAGGTTTTGTGGTCCACAAGAAAGGGATTGAAATTAATGAGAACAAAGCCAAAGCCATAATGGAAGCGAAAGCGCCATCGACAAAGAAGGAATTGCAGTGTCTACTAGGGAAAATTAACTTTCTTAGAAGATTCATCTCCAACCTTAGTGGAAAAACACAGGCTTTCTCGCATCTACTTCGACTGAAGAAGGAAGATTTCACTTGGGGGCAAGAACAACAAGATGCTTTCAACAAAATCAAAGAGTATCTGGCCAGTCCTCCAGTTCTAATGTCTCCTTGTCGAAAAAGAAGTATGAGGCTTTACATCTCAGCATCTGACAGAACATTGGGAAGCATGCTTTGTCAGGAAGATGAATATGGCGTCGAAAGGGCCATCTATTATCTCAGCAGAGTCTTAAATGATGCTAAAACTAGATATAGTATAATAGAAAAACTATGTTTATGTGTATATTTCTCTTGTACAAAGCTAAAGCATTATATAAAACCCATTGATGTATATATATCCTCTCATTTCGACGTAATAAAACACATGTTGTCTAAATCCATTCTACATAGTCGAATTGGAAAATGGGCCTTGGCCTTAACTGAATATTCTTTAAAGTATATGCCTCTAAAAGCTGTCAAAGGACAAGTGGTTGCTGACTTTATAGCTGACCACTCCATAATTGAAAGTGAAATAAAATATGTCGAAATAGAACCTTGGAGATTATATTTCGACGGTTCCAGTCACAAGAATGGAACTGGTGTTGGGGTGTTGATCATTTCTCCCAATAAAATTCCAATAAAGTTCAAGTACAAAATAGAAGGCTTGTGTTCAAATAATGAAGCAGAATATGAGGCTTTGATTGCTGGACTTGAAATATTGTTGGAATTGGGGGCAACAAGGGTCGAAATAATGGGTGACTCTGAGTTGGTAATAAAACAATTAACAAAAGAATCCAAATGTGTCAAAGAAAATTTGATCATGTACTTTGTAATAGCCAATAGACTCCTCAAGAAATTCGACAGTGCAGCCTTTAAACACATTCCTAGATTAGAAAATCAGGAAGCAAATGACTTGGCTCAACTGGCATCAGGCTACAAAGTGTCGAAAGAAAATCTGGAGAAAGCTGTCGAAGTAAGAGGAAAAGTATTATCCACTAGATTGTCCCCATCAGATTTGGAAACAATAAGACTGGGTTATGGTGACGAAGAAAATTTTGAAATTTTTAATGTAGATGATCCAGAGGTAGGAGATTGGAGAAAACCTATTAAGGATTATTTACAAAACCCAAACCAGACAGTCGAAAGAAAGATAAAGTATAGAGCTTTAAGCTATGTACTCTTTGGAAATGAGCTATTTAAAAAGACTGCAGAAGGAGTCTTACTAAAATGCTTAGGTGAGACTGAAGCTTATATAGCTTTGTCAAACGTGCACAGTGGTGCATGTGGTGCACACCAGGCAGGTCACAAGATGAAGTGGTTACTATTTCGACAAGGGATGTATTGGCCAACAATGTTAAAGGACTGTGTCGAATTTGCAAAAGGGTGTCAAGAATGCCAAATTCATGCAGGCATACCTCATGTGCCTGCAAATGAGTTACACTCTATTATAAAGCCTTGGCCATTCAGAGGTTGGGCTTTAGATTTAGTTGGGGAAATTCGACCAGCTTCTTCAAAGGGGCAAAAATACATTTTGGTTGGAGTAGACTATTTCACTAAGTGGATTGAAGTTATACCACTGACGAATGTAGATCAGGAGGCAGTTATAGAATTCATCCAGAAACACATAATTTATAGGTTTGGAATACCAGAAACCATAACCACTAATCAAGGATCTGTGTTTACTGGAAAAAACATGCAGGCATTTGCAAAAGAAATAGGTTTTAAGCTATTAACTTCGACACCCTATTATGCTCAAGCAAATGGACAGGTCGAAGCAGCCAATAAAGTTGTGATAAATCTGATAAAAAAGCATATGGGTAAAAAACCTAGGAATTGGCACAAGACTCTGGATCAAATCCTGTGGGCTTGTCGAACGTCTCCTAAAGAGGTAACTAATTCTACCCCATTTAAGTTAACTTATGGGCATGATGCAGTATTACCAGTTGAAATCTATTTACAATCAATACGAATTCAAAGGCATCATGAAATTCCATCTGTGACTTATTGGAGTATGATGATGGATGAGTTAGTTGATTTAGATGAGGAGAGGTTGCGTGCTTTAGAGTTGATAAAAAGGCAGAAAGAAAGAGTCGAAAAGTTTTACAATAAGAAAGTAAAATTTAAAGCCTTTTTAGTTGGTGATCTGGTTTGGAAAGTGATTTTGCCCATGGACAAGAAAGATAGATTGATGGGAAAATGGTCTCCTAAATGGGAAGGACCGTTCCAAATCTTAAGAGTTTTTTCAAATGGCGCATATGAAGTCGAAGAAATGGAAAAAGATAAAAGAATACTGAAAATAAATGGCAAATATTTGAAAAAGTATAAGCCAACATTGCAAGAAATAAAGATAGACATGGAATAAATTCATAAAATTGCAAAACTTGTCTTCGCCAAACAGATGGCGTGGGTGACATTACATATAAAAAGCCTTGAAAGGCTGCCAAAGAAGAACAAAAAAAAACTTATGTCTATTACAAACTACTGTGGAAGAAAAGTTGCTTTGAGTTCATCAAATTTCTTCTGTTGAAGTTGAATTCGACGTTCACAGAGGCTTTTACTAACAGACAGTTCGTCAATTTCCCTATTGAGTTGTTGGGCCATTTCTGCATGTTGAAGCCCCTTCTGAAGCTCTCTGTCTATTTACTCTTGGTTGGGTTGTTGGAGACTGGCTTGACGTTCCTTCTCTTGAAGAATCTTCTTCTGGAGTTCGACAATCTGAGCCTGGTAAGTCTGGATTTTACTTTCGCATTCAGCAGCAGCTTTGGAGTAGTCTTCAGAAAGTTTGTTTAGCTCTGAGATTCTTTCAGTCGAAGAAGCTACAACATCCCACTCTGAGACTTGTTTTTCAGACTTAGTTGTGATGCTCTGAGAAAACTCTTTTTGGCGAAGTAAGTCAGCACTCACCGAGTCAATCATAGACATCAAATCCATTCCCAGACGGCTTTCCTCAGCAGAAGCCTCCAAGAGATTGGCCTGTTTCAGAAGTTTCTTCAAATCATATTGGGCAGAAGGATTTTCGACCAGAACTTTAAATAAGTCTACCCCAAGGATTTTGGCCTTAATCTCAGCCATGACAACACTAATTGGCTGAACTTCAGAGGTAGCTCCAGAAGTTGTCGAGCTGCTGTGGGAAGAATCCTGAAAGTTGTATCGAGAGCTGAGAAGGGCCTTCAGATATTCTAGAGGTTTTCTTACTTTCAGGCTCTCAATTTCTTCATGAGACAAGCTTGTCGAACCCGTGTTTAGAGGAGTTTCTATTGGGGTAGGAATAGGTTGGGCACTTCCTCCAGGGTGCAAGCTTGTATCTAGCTGCTTCGACGTATCTGTTTCTTCTTCGACAGCCTCCTTGTCAGCTTCTGATGTATCAATTGGTCCTTGTGATTGTGCATCTTGATCTTGATCAATTTTTTCCTCCACAGTGAATTCTGGGCGAATATGGGAATTGTTGTCAGAGGATTCTGGGTCACTGATGTCGAAGTCACTGAAGGTCTGAGGTCCATAAGCACCGGCATCTGGAGTGGCCTCTTCTAGAAGTCGTTCATCCAAAGTCTTCTCAGAATCAGAAGGGATAAGCTCTTCCTGTACTTTGGAAGTCCCTTCGACATCAAGATTAACCTGAAGTCAACAGAAAAGGGAAATCAAAAGAAGAAACAATGCAGTTAAGATTATGAATACTGTCAGTCGAAAATAGAAATACCTGAGGAATCTCAGTATGAGTGCCTGAATCCCCACTCCTCTCACTTTTTGAAGGAACTTTAGTGTTTGGACTAGTAGGGGGAGTTCTTCTGTTGACAATAGATCTCTGGGATGCCACTATTTTTATTCTCATGCCCTTGTTCCTTTTGAGAGGTTGTGGCTCAGGAGATTCGTCTTCAGATTCTTCGACACTCACCTCCTTCTCTTCTTGTTTTCTTTTGGTGGCTGGTGTGCGAGTTACCTGAGATGTGCAAAAAAGAAATGTGTTCAATGTTAGGAGTATTAAAATTTATACAAAAAAAAGGTGGGATGCCTTTGTGTGTCGAAACCTTCTTAGCAGCTGTAGGTAATTTTTCAACCTGTTTGGAAGAGGTCCCTTCGCCAGGGGTTTTCCTGCTAGTTATTCTAACAGCTGAAAGAAAAGAAAATGAGTGAACATGGATATAAAACATATAAAGAGTTAGAAATAAGAAGAGGGTTGTATTTCTTCGACACCTTCAAGAATAGGAGATTCCACGCTAACGTGTTCTATTCCAATATGAAGGTGCCCTGGGAAGTTGCCCAAATGATACTTCGTCGGAACCACACGTTCAACAAGTTTTTTGCTAGACTCGCGAAGCAGCTTTAAGTCAGACTCACACACAAACCAATCTAGGAATGGAGGGCACAAGGCCACACCAAATTCTGCAGAAGGAAGTGGGGGAAACCTTGGAGGAAATGAGGTGTAAGCAAAATTGTAGTGTGCATGTGATGGAATATATGGAGGCAACTCCAACTTATCCATTTTTTCTGAAAATTTTTGTTTTAAAGTCACTGCTGCTTCGCCTATGGTTCGACGAAGATCATTTGGCCTGTAAATAGTTTCAAAATATTTTTGAAATTTTTGAATTTCTTTGATGTGTTTGTCCGTACCTTTCTTCTTTTTATCATACACAAAAGCAAAAGCATTCGTCAGGAGTGTGGTGAAAGTTGTTACGTCGAAGAATTTGTTGAGGTAGTACTCTTTCCACCAGACGTCGAAGTCCTCAGTGCACAAGTGGGTTGGTCGATAAATTGCAAGGTAGACTTCCAAGGATGCGTCGAAAAATTTGTGATACAATTCTAAACTGTTTTCGAAATTATGAAAGGAATTGTAGAACAAGATGGAACCTTTCATGGGGTAGATAGGTTTTGTTTTCGTCTGGATTAGCCCAAATTGTCTAGCCACCAGGTTAGGTTGATAGACAATAAGGGAAACCTTGGTGTTATTAAGGTTATGGTGGGAGAAGAGATGTCTTGGTATGAGGAATGATTCCCAGATAGATATGTAGGAATCCTCTTCCTTCTGGTTTTCTACAGGGAGTTGTCTGGTTAACTATTTAGGGCCTACATTCCTGTTGGCGAAGGGTGCCATGGATGGGGTGAATTTGTAACGTTTTGCAAACATCATCACATAGCTAGTGAAGGCTTGTCAAAGGCCTATCCCTTCATCAGTTGGAGTTAGTTGGACTAGCCTAGGCCATTCGACACGCCTATCCTTTACTTCCTCTTTGTCTACTGGGTTCTTTATGGGGATGCAGGTTTCGAAAGTGGCATTCAGCCACAGTTGTAGAAGACAGAAAGGACCTGTCAGGCTGATGGTTCCCTTCTCTTTGATAGTCTTCAAGTTGCTTACACTTTCGCTGAGAGACTCATAAAGGTTGGCCAGAAGCATTTCACTTAGACAAAAGGCAACTCCAACATGAAGTTGGTTGGCAATAGTGATGTAACTTCTGGCAACTTGGAGGGATCTGGTGCAGAAGACAAACTTTGCTAGCCACAGAGTGAGGAAAGCTATATGTTCTTTGTCGGAGACCTCTTCAGTGTCTTTGCCTTGATGATGTGCAATAAATAAGGAATAACCAGCATGCTTCGTGTCAAATCCTATAGGGTCTTTGTTTAGATGTTCAGGATTGAAGATTTCGCCTATAGGACTAAGGCATGTAATGGCTGCTATGTCGAAGAGGGTTGGGGTAACCATCCCACAGGGGAGGTGAAAGTTGTTGTAAGTGTTGTCCCAAAAGTATAGGGAAGCCAGCAGCATGTTCTGGCAGTAACGTGGGCCTTCTTTCGACAGTTGAATTAGGTCATAGATACCTGTTTTCTTCCAAAATTTTCCCTTAGCTTTTTCGACTCTACTTAGCCAGGCTAGATAGTCCGTAGGATCTTTTGTTAAGGGAGGGCTCCTAAAGATCCTATTTTGATTTAAATATGACAAATCTAGGTTTGTCGAAGCTAAAGGGTTTTCAGGTTTTTTAGAGGATGTTCCAGTGGGTTGAGGGTTCTTACTGGCACCTATTGGTTTAGAGGCAGAATAAGAAGGGTAAAAGTCCTTTAAGCGATTTTGATCAACATTAGGGTCAGAAAGTGGACCTAACATTTCTTGGTAAACCCCAGAAATTAAAACAGGAATTAGTACCTGGGATCGGTAGATGCTGGCTTTCTCCCTCTCGTTTGGAGGTTCTGGAATATACTGTTGTTGGTTTACTTGCATTGGCCCAGATAGCGTGTGAGCAGGAGGAAGATCAGTGGTCTTTTTTGCTTTCTTAGCGCTGTGATCAGCAACATTCTTTGGGGGAGCCATTGTTAAGTGAAGATCAGAGCTGGAGTTGCAGAAGGTTTAAAGGAGTTAAAATGGAGATTTTTGTTTGGTAAAGAAGAAGAAGTCTGAGAGTGTAAAAGGTGAAAAAGATTTGGAAAATGGTATTTATAGGAAGAAGATGACAAAATAAAAAGTAAATAAAAAAGAAAAAAAAACGTTTCAGTTTGGTCATGGGAGATGTGTCCTCTTGATTAATGGTGATGATCAAAAAGTGACGATTGGTGGGAACCCATGATTAGCTAGGTTGTAGGGTTATGGAAGGTTGTGTATAAACGTGGGCTAGATGAGACGTTTTTCAGAAAAGTGAAATCATGGTGTTTTCTTGGGACTTAACAAAATCACTTTACAATTAATGAAACTGACATGGTGTCAGAAGTCATTTCGACAGCAAAGGATGCTTTCTCTAGAGTTTAGTCGAAACATCTTTGCTGGGGGGCAATTTGTAGGCTCATAATTTCGACACCATGAATTTAAGATATAAAGTCATTTTTTGCTAAAGAGATAGTCATCAGATAGGGGAAAAAAGAAGTAAAGATATTCAGAAGTTGTTGACAAGGCCAGATGCTCAAGTATTTCGACAGGAGTACAAATAGTGTTCCAGCAAACAAAGTTTGGAAACCTTTTTATAGTTTAGCTTTTGACAAGGTAGGTATGTTTTTCAACACTTCGACAAAAGAGAAGTTTTTCGACAGAAGCATTGGTTTGTAAGGTTTGAAGAGTTTTTGTCTTCTTCGACAATTCGACAAACGAAGAGATGCAACACTTCGTCACAAAAGGGAAGAATTCAAATTTAAAAGTTGCAACCTTTGGCAGTTGGACGCGTGGAAGTTTCAGAAAGGAAGATTGCATGCAGGCTGACAATTTTCATTTAGTTAGAATTTTCCCGTTCTAGGAAGTTATTTTGTTTTGTATATAAATAGGGTAGTTTGTTGTAGAATGGGGTGTGTGAAAACTTGTACAATAATCCTGTAAAACACTCTAAGTACCCAGTGTGAGAGAGAAATGAGTCTGATATTTGGAAAAATGTATGTGTTGAACACCATTTTCTTTCAAGTTATTTAAATTATTAGTTTTGTTTTGTCAAATTACTTTACTTTTCGGTTTCTTTATATTCCTGCAAATACTACACTTTTTCTGCCATTTTTCTTACTTTTGTTCAAACTTTTAATTTACTTTGCTCTTCACATTCAAAACACAATATTTTTACATCATTAACAAAACAAACCACAAACAATTAACAACACTAAGAGTAATTCGAAAACCAATTGCACATGTGTCCTAGGACTTGTTTGGTTGGTCCTGCAAGTAACCCAGTTTTATAAGAGATCAGTTAACCAGAGGTTGTTCGTCAGAAATCACAGCGAACACATCCTAGGATCAATAGGTGCAGGTGGAATGTACTGACGGTATCCAAACTGTCGAAGACACCTGTCAGGCATGTATGGAACAATAGTATCTCCCCACCTCAAACAACCCCTATATAGAGAAATCTCATCAAAAAGACGATGAACTCTATGATCCTCGAACGGCCGCCATATGACATCGGTCAGTGTCAGCTCATCCATAATAGGTCGCAACTCATCCACCTTTAACGTCCCTTGTTTGTATGTCCACCTCATCGCTCGCGGGAGACCACAGTTCTGAGCAGGTATCCAATTCTCTCCTTTTTTTCCCAAGTGTAGGAAAATACTCATGAATCCAACACTGTTAAAAAAACAATAACATAATAATTAAATATAACATAATGAACATAATAAAATTAACATTAGACTTAAAAGAAAATCAATAAACTGAATTTAAATATATAACTTTAACATAATAAAATTAACATTAGACTTAAAAAAATATCAATAAACTGAATTTAAATATATACCTGTAAGAGAGTCGGATAACCACCAAGCTGTTTGCAACTAAACATGGACGCATCTCCAAGAAACCTATACAATGTCACCAATGCAGCTGTTGCCCAACTATAGTTGGACAACTCATTCAGGTCCCTAAATAATGCCAAGTATCGTGCCTCCACAAGTGTAAACGACTTATCCGCAAAGATCGTGCAACCCACTAACATCATCAAATAACATCTGGTCGCATATGCCCATGATGAAGCTGCTCGATGCTCTACGAATCAATCATATAACCACTCTATCTTGAAGTACAAACCTCTGCACTCACGAACCTGGAATAGTGCCACTCTCGATGACACTCCAAGGTAGTCAACGGCCCACTCAATGGATAGCTCTTCACTGATGGGTTGAGGGTTCCAGAATACCCCCTGATAGGCAAGTGAAGCAGACATGCCACATCATCTAGAGTAATAGTTATTTCACCGAACGGCAGGTGAAATGAAGATGTCTCTAGATGCCACCTCTCCACAAATGCAGAAACCAAGTTTGCATCGATCTTCTTCAAACTTGATCTCTGTAAGGAAGCTAAACCGGACCTAGATATGATAGCATCAATCTCCGGTGGAAGCTGCTGTGGAACCATTTGGGTCAACTTCAACCCATGTCCTGCCACCTTCAATTCCTTCATTGCCCCTCTCTCCTGAAATCAAATAAAATTAAACAAATTATACAATAGCTACTAATAATTTCGGTTTTTATTCAAAACTAAATAATTATAATTTCCTTACCTCACCAAACCATATATGTCTCGCCACATGATGCTCGTACGAAACCAAAATACTGGTATTGTACGGACCTTCAGGATACCCCACAGGATCTGCTGCAGCTGCAGATGTACCAACATCATCTGCACGTGTCCTACTCGTATCGCCTCGTCCCATCGATCGAACTGGTATCCTCCCATCTCTGCCTCGTGAACGCACTGTCGCTCCCGGGATTTTCATCCTAGTACAAACGTGAAAGTGGCGCGGAAAAGGTAGAGTCGCCAGCCAGACATTTTTATCCCGAAAGAATGGGAAAGGTAATGTTGCACAAACCTAAGGAAGAAGGAAAATGACGAGGCCTTGCGAACCAAAGATCTGGGTCCGGAAGTCGGTTACGAATTGAGAAGGTATTAGCACCCCAATCCGTCCGCCGTACTCGACGGGATCCACGCTTATAAGTCTGTTTTCAAATGGTGAGAAATAATATGCTATTCAAAGGAAAGAATGACTATCTGGAATAAAATGGAAATGAGAAAAGAAATGGAATTAACAAATGGGAATAAAAGGGGGAAAATGTAGGGAAAATAAAGACTGTGCTCGAATAGGCTCTACCCCACTGCCTACGTACCTCATCGGGATAAATGAGGATCAGAGACGCTGTAGTTCGTCTAACTAAGGCTGAAACTCGTTTGTGATTTTTAGGATGACGTTGCCATAGCTCTAGCTCAGGTGTTACCGGCTCTGACTCGAGGGTGTTTACCGTATCGCTGTTTGAACTGTCGAGACAAGTCACATTCGTCCGCAAAGAGTATGAGATGAGATGAGAAGACGTGACTTCTTGGTTTGTTGTTTTTTATAATAAATTTTTTGAGTTTGTGTTTATGGTATGTACACCACTAAAGACTATGACACAGAAGCGAATACTTTCCAAGATCGCCCCCAATGGAACGTTTGTAAAGCATCCTAGAAGAGTTAAGGAGACCTCCACTAGTCATTTCCCGTATAGCTTAAGGCTCGTGACACATTGTACACCTTTTCCTTTGTTAAGTGTTTTTGATTTTATTTTGAAGATGAGAAATGAGACTCAAGTTATAAAAGGAAAACTTCTAAGGGAAACTAGACTTACCCTAAGTTAGTTTGAATTTGAAGATGACCTATGGTTAATGAGGTTTGAGATTAAATCTACCTAAGAGATATTAGAACTAGAAATAAGAACATAAAAGAAATTAATAGTGAACAATATGGTCCTCCTAAGTCATGGTAGGTGAAAACGTGAATGAAACATAAACGAGATAAAACGATGGATCGGGTGGGTCGGTTGCGTGGTGCTAAGACGCACGACTTATGGTGTGCAACATACAAGGCTTGATTTTGGTTGAATGGAGTGGAACAATGGTAATCGAGGAACCCTAAAGTCACATGCAACTTTATTTATTTTGAAACTTTACTCGACGTTGGATCGAGTCTTTATTTATTTTCGAGATTTGGTTTTCTATCGTTTTGTTTTATCTTTTCTATCCTAATTATAGAAACTATAAAAGCATACAAATATTACATCATAAAGTACACAAACATAATTGAGGCATAAAAATATCCAAGTCCATACGAAAAATCCTCGGAAAATACCTTGCACAAAAAAGAGAATAGTTAGTGAATGACATGAATCATGAATATGCATAATATGATGAAATGAATTAAAATGACAAAAATATCAAAAGTCATGGAAAAATGTGAAATTAATTCCCTAGGGTCTCTAACCTGATTATAATATTTTGTTAAAAAATCTCTTAAAAATTCTAAATCTAACTATGCCAAATTATCACCTAAATCTATCTAAGGTTTAATCACAAATTTATACAAATCACACTACCAAAACAGTAGAAAAAATGTCCTAAAAAATACACCAAAAATATTCTAGGTACTTTAATTTGTCCTCTAATCATAGCAAAAAGAATGGGCAAACAATGTTATGGGAAGTGGCAGAAATAAAATGTACAAATTTAAGTGTTCATGAGGGAATTCAATATAAATCAATTAAAATGAAAAATCGAATTTAAATTAAAAAATGCAAGAATTCAGAAAGTAAAAATGTGGAAAATTTCTAGATTGAATTATTATTCTACTGTAATTTTTGTGGAATTTTATCAAGCATTTTAATATTTTTAATGGATTTAAATCAAACAAATGCTAATAGAGAAAATAAAAGAAAAGAACAAAAAGAAAGGAGGTGTATGCAGTAATTTGTTTTAGTCAAGAAAAACAATCAAACTTACATTGGGAGTGCCGATAGGAACTATGTTAAGCCCAATACACGCAAGCCTGGGATGTACCGGAATTAGGGGGTGCAATACTGAATCCATGGCTTTGAAGGCCCAATAAGCATAGACATAGTGCATGGGAGGTGAGAAAGTAATTTGCTGTGTGTACCAAGCTAATCCATGGAGAATTTTGGTAAGCCTGGTCCAATTGAACACAATCTTCCACGATTAAAACCAGAAAACCCTAAAATCAATTTTCCCCTCCTACATGATACCTCTTATTATAGCCCCTTCTCACCGGAAATAAAAGACGTCGCCGACAACGCGTCATCCTCAACCTTCAACGATTTTGGCCTCACTGCCTTCTTCCTCTCCACCTCGCTCTTCTTCGTCTTCCTTAAGCCTCATCATCGTTTCTGTCTCCTCTAGCTCTTTTCTCCGTCGCGACTGACTTCGCCCACAACAACGAAGACTTTACACGACCTGAATCGCACGCGCGGCCTCATTCAACACTTCCTCTCCGTCGTTCTTACTCTTTCAAACCCTAGGTTCATCCTCTTCATCTTCCTAGCTAATCTCGACGATTTCAAAGGATGGATCGACAAGGAGTTTATTTATTGTTCTTCTTTGAGGTTTACTTCGTAACTTCCCTTTGCTTCTTCTTATTCGCTGTGAATTCGCTATTATTATGTTGACGATTTATGGATCAATTTCGATACGAAATCGTAACGGATTTTGTTGAAGACTTTTGATTCCACTGCTGAACACTTTGAATTTGCTTCTCTAATCTAGATTTTCTTTTGTAGGTGTCGTTGTTGCAAGTCTTGAATTTGCAGTGAGATTGATGAACGATGGGGGAACGGTGAATACCGGTTTTGCCTTTATGAAGCTGAAGGTGGACGACGATGATGATAAGGACGAAGGAGGTTGTCCATGGTGCGTTGCTTTCTCGCTGCAATTTTGATTCGTGTTATTTCGCTCGCCGATTTTCTTTTTGGTTGATGGCTTGCTTGATGGTTGTAGGCTGTTGATGCAGATTAACGGAGGCTTCCGTTGAAGGGTTCTTGGGAATGCTTGAAGGTGTTTGAGGGACGTTGAAGTTGATGAAGGATGGTGGAGACGAACTGGTGTAATCTTGTATTCACTTTTGGATTTCAAAAGTAACTTGCTGAAGATTTTTTCAGGTGAGTTTTCCGACAGTTGATTCTTCTGTTTCTTATTGCGTCTCAGGCATAACCTCTTGCGTTGATTCTGAGTACTTGCAATCTTTTGCAGATTGAAACAAAGCATCGAAGGTGAGTGTTTGAGGTTTGTTGCAGAAGTGTTGATGATGGTGCTTGAAGCTGTGATTGCAGCGGTAAGAAGGTTGTTGGATTGTATGAAGATTGGTGAAGATGCAAAGTTTGAAGGTGAGGTTGATCAAGAGTTTCTACTGGTTTTCTGTTTCTGTAATTTTTGTGAGTTTTGTAACTGGTTGTAAATAAAAATTCAGAATTGAAGATGATGGTTATGTTGAATCTTTGTTGCAGGGTTGGAGATTGATGGAAGTTGAGGATTATGAAGATGGAGTGAAGCTGAAGAAGAGTGAAGGGATGTCGTTATGCAGAAAAACTGAGAAAGAATGAGGAAAAAAATTGAATCTATTGGACCAGGAATGAGAAGCTTTTATAACCGATTCTGTATTTTCTGATAACTTCCATATGCATAATTTTTCCTCCCTTTTGTCATTGATTCTTCCTCTGATATGTAACTCCCTTTTCTGTTATTTCTGTTGTAATATCGTAACCGGCCTGTAACCGAATCATAACCACTTTCGTTATATAAATCCTTTCTTAACTGTATTTCTGTTAACTGATATGTCCTTCAATTTCTGATCTGGTTTTAGTTAATTTCTACTTAGAGATTTCCCACTGATTTTTCTGTGTTGGTGAATTTATCTATAACTACTTTTATTAAAATCAAGGCCTATTGTAACCACATGCTCAGATTTGGGGCATCACTCTTCACCTTGAGTGCAGCAGCTCCTCACTAAAATATTACTCTTGATACAATATGTAGTTCATGAAGTAATTTCTTACTATCAGACATTATTGTAAGTTGGTCCTAGAGTTTGCCACCATCATGGAGCATTACCTCATCATCTGTTCCAAAAAAAATCCATGGGATACATAATCTTGAAGCTAAAATTAGATGTAGGTTAATGTAATTTTATCTTACATAGAAATTAGAGAGACGATTAATTTAAAATACAGACGCCGAGTAATGCTTTTAAATGGCTTACTGACTAAGAAAAATAGATTAGTGGGGAAAACTAAGGCTTGGGAAATTGATGTTGGTTGGAATCATAGAAATATTTGATTAGCAAAGTGTGATGAATATTGGCAACCGGATAAAAACAGGTTTAACGGACTTTTGGACTTTGGATATTGAATGATGAGATGAAAAATAAAAATGTGATTTAGACTTAAAAAAAAGTGAATGAATTTTGAACCTCAACTTGCATGTTTGAACCCATGGCATTAAGTAATCTTGGATGAATATTTCATAAAAGAATCCAAATCAACGTGCACCAATACTTTGCAACTTCATCTTTTGCACCCTAATTCATACTTGTACCTCGATCCACAAAATATATCGACTTGATATCTCACAATCTTTGATATGAAACCTCAATTGGTCTTGTATGTGTCATAATCTTCAATAACATGATGCTCTTCAATACCACGTGATTAGGGAAACAAACCATGACTAATGATCTAAATGACAGATACGACTCGAGGCAGTAAGAATCGACAACCCCATGGTTCATAGCAAAATTCAGTCATAACCCTCTGAATAGGAACAATCAAATCTCAAGAAGATGCTTTGATCCTGTGCCTTATGAGCCAACGAAATGCATGATTATGATGTTAATGACCTAGTGAGAAATGCAGATGAATGCGAAAAAAAAGCCAGTTAGATGGTAATAAATATGAGGGCAAATTTTGGGGTGTTACACGCACCACTGGAAAAAAAACAATAAAACAATTATTTAATTTTAAAAAAAAATTAAAAAAAAATTAAAAAAATAAATAAATTTCCGGAAGACTTTCTTCAAGTCTTCCGGTACACACTTTTTGGAAAAACCATTCCGGAAGACTTTATGAAACTCTTCCGGAACACTTTGTAAAAACGCATCATTCCGGAAGACTTCATCAAAGTCTTCCGGAAGTCATTTTAAAACCAACCCATCATACCGAAAGACTTTCATAAAGTCTTCCGGTACCGGAAGACTTTCAAAAACTCTTCCGGTAAACAAATTATCAAACCGGAAGACTTACTTATAGTCTTCCGGTAAATACTTCTGAAAATCGAAAAATATTTTCTCTCTGTAACTTTGGACGAATGGTAAAAATGGAAAGAAAATTTGATTTTTTAACTATTTATACAAGGGCAATTTGGTCAAAAAAAATTAGATGTGGGGGTATGGGATTAAGTGTAGGGGTGTAAGGTAAAGCCTTCTTTTTTTAAACAAATTTAAGAAAAACAAAACTAGGTTTCACACTTATTTTCTCTCTAATGGTTGATTTTTCCCGTTCTTTTCTTTCATTGTTGATTGATCATCCTCACTTAAAATAAGTGAGACATAATGGATTAATAAATTTGGGCTTTTTCCTGCATAGAAGGGAGTTCAATATCCAACCGAAAATTTTACCTCATACCCCTACAAATTTTTTAAAATGTCAATTTTGCCCTTATTTATTTTTAATTATTTTTTATCGCTCGTGTCAATTTTTATTCATCGGAAGACTTTTCGAAAATGTACCAGAACACTTAGGCGAAGACTTCCGGTCTTAATAATACATTTGGATGTATTATTAAGACACCAGAATACTTTTTGAAAGTGTTCCAGTTAAACAAATTTCTAAATGAGTTTCAGCAATGGTTAAAAACAGTGGCCTAAAGTAACGAATATCATTTCGGGACCCTTTTAAAAAGTGTTCCCAAATGATATTTGTTACTTTAGGACACAGTTTTTAACCGTTGCAGAAACTCATTTAGAATTTTTTGTATCCGATACACTTTCAAATTTTTTGAATTTTCTATAGGTATGGGGTAAAATTTTCTATACTAGCGTTCAAACGGGCACTCTCGTGTCCGTTTGTCCGTTTTTTTAATGTGCACCGCGCGAAAATATTTATAGTGTCAATTTTTATAAGTTTGATTTTAATATTAACTATTTATATGATGATGAGGCAAATTAACAATATTTTACTATGAATAAACACATATATTAATATATTGATCATCACCTACCAAGTGTGTTACCATTAACATGTGTAATTCTATTTGGACCGGTTTTATTGTCAAGAGTTTCTTAAAAATGTGAGCTTGGAAAAGTCATGTTTGTGAAATTTTGAAGTGGAACTCTCGACCGACTGTTTTTAGTGCGCGGTTTTTGAGTTTGCTTCTCTTGATCTCATCACCACTTATAAAGGTCCTTTCGTCTCAATAAATGGTCTTTTTTTTGCTCGTCGTCCATATTTGTTTTTATTTTCGTTCATTTTCAGTCCTTCGTGTCCTCTAATGTTGACTTGATATTTTGTGGATAATTTTTATATGTAAATAGAGACAAATTAAAAATTATATTTTGATATTTTTTATAATTTGTGTTTGTATAAAAAAGTTGTCTTTAGTGAGGAACAAAAACCTTCTCATATACCTTGTCCTATCCCATGTAAAAGAGAATTGTCCACTCCAATCTCTTATTTTTTTTACCCATAAACCCATAAAATCATAGTACATCACAGCAATGATACTGGTGACAACGGTTGTGTAACCGCTGCAATCTACTTTTCGCGGCAGTTTGAAAAATAGTTGATTGAAAAAAGTTTGGAAATCTAATTCAGTTTCTCTCAACTAAACTTTACTTGATTAGATTTTATCCCAAACATATCAAACTTGATGTTTAACCTCTCTAAACTCTAGTGGCAACAAAATATTGATAATGAAGAGAACCCTATTATTTGCATGATCCTTATTATAGATGCATTACATTTTACGACTGCTCAAAGCAATGTTCAGCAATCATGTAAATGTATTCACTTAATTTCATCATTGCCACTGATACTTAAGTTTGATAAAGTATGTGTCAGTGTAGCCTTTTAAGCTGCTACTTCTGCTAGAGAAGGATATTTTTTGATAACACAAACAGGATCTCCCAATTTAAGCATGTTTCCATCCCCTTTACCAGAAGAATCCTTCCAGTTCCACACTGTTTTCTGACCAAAGTAGATCTGCACAAGCACTTCACATCTCATTTGACATCAATGAAACCAAAGGAACATTTATTGAAAATTTGATAACTTAATGTCTCACCTTGTTTTTGTTATTTTCATTTGGTCTCAAGACATGGCCAGACCTAACTTTCATGAGAGTTTCCCATGGTTCAGTTCCATATATTGCTGTCTCTTGATTGACTTGCGGTATCTGAATATAATATAATCATCATCAATAATGAAAGTTGGATGCATAACAGGAAAAAATTGATTAGTTTCCTTAGTTTTGTACCTTACAACGGGCACACAGCTTGACACACTGAAATGAAAACCTGCTTATCTTTATATCTCTCCACAAGTCTTCAGCATATGGTTCACAGCCTTCAACAAGGATACTGCACCATGTGCCATCAAAATTTCAATTATATAATCTAAACGAGTCATCTATACTATGAAACTATATAAATATTACAACAAGTGACGATAAGGATGAACAAATCGATACTTGGGTCTGAAACGATTCATAGGTATCGGTTCCTCCAAAAGCTTGTTAAGTGTATCCAAGGATTCCTGAAAGCAATAAAAGAAAAAGTAATAAGTATAGACTTAATTAAGTGAATATCGACTTTGTTTTCCATCTGCAATAGGCCTGACCTGAGATGCGAGTAAGAATGGATAGCCATCACTGAAGAAGATCCGTTGCTGTCCATCAACATAACGAGGGTCTACATTTCTAACTTCTGAACCTGCATTTGGAAACATTACTCAAGAGTTATCATCATAATTTGTCGGACTATATTTGCTATCAGGTTTCTGCTATGGTTTGAATTATACTTATAAATGAAGGCAGTATTCACTTTACAAGCTAGTTTTGTAGAACTGAGTTAGTCCTTTACCAATCATTAACACGTCTAAAGTAACAAATTCTTCTAAGCATTATTATATTCGTTTACTTATTATATATGTTTTCAAAGACGTTACCAGTATTGAAGCGGACCAGTCTACAAGGACTTCCTAAATAATCCGAGAACCACTGTGATGCTTCAGCTCCCTCATCCCAGGCAGGGCCAGTCCATTCCCACAAACCTATATCCTCTACTACTTCATACTGCTGTTTGTTCAAACAAACTTTGAGAGGTTCCATTCCAGGTGCTTTCACCACTGTAAAATGAAAAAAGAAACACTATTCATTAACGAAACAAAAGAAAAAGGAAAAAAGAAATCATGATTATGAAGAATATGCAAATCAAAAGTCTGTTAGTACACATAAAAAGTGGATGTGTCACTAATTTTGATTTTGAGGATTCTTTCTGAAGATTATGATAGAGACAAAGAGGTGAAAGCTCTTTCATTCAATTCATTGTTTCCAGTTTAGACAAGCATTCGATGCATTTGGCATTAGCTCACATCTCTCAAGACATCAATTACTTTTATGTCACGTCTTCTTTTGGATGTTGTTCTAAAAGAGTTCACATTTTCCATTTGTGATAAGCAGATAGCCCCACTACTTTGAAAGCATATACCTTATATCATCTACCCAGCTGTGAAATCTCTTTTCTCACTAGTATAGCTTTTTTCCGTTTAAGGAAATAAAGCAGAAATATGTAAAAATATATTAATTTATAATTATGAACCGGAAGATTCAAACAGGTTACACAACTTCAAAGATTAATCTCTAAGATCTCAGAAATATTTAAAGGTCCACTCCATAAAAAAAGTGAATTTATATATGCATGAACTAGAAATCAAATTCTAACCACATGTTTAAGGACTAGAATCGCTTATTGAGCCTAATTCAACCTTTATAAAATCGGATTTTAAGGTGAAATATGCTGCTACTTATAAACTTATAAAATACAGAATATGATATAGTATGGTGAAGCATAAGAAAAAAGTAATATACCCATGAAGGAATCAGTGGTAGGTTTCCAGTCTTCAAGAAAAGCCTCAGGTGGAAGTTCAACCTCAACCAAAGCAAGCTTTGGTTCAACTCTTTGAGAGCGTGCTCGCCCTTTCGAATTCACAACCACCCACTGTCGATCCCATCGAAATCCTAACAAGTAAAAACATTGAATGAAAAGCTCCAAATAAATTCAAATACAAAATCATAAGAAGGAATATATGGTACCAAAAGGAGTGAGAGGAGCATGAGGAAGCGAAATGCCACGGCATGACTTGATTGGATAGGTGAAAATGCCTGTAACTTTAGCTTCAGGTGGTGCTAATTCTGTTATTAGTGTTGGTTTTGAAGATGATCCTATACCCATGGTTTCTTCTTTTTATTGTTCTCTCTTTCTCTTTGTTGTTTGATAATAAGTAGAGTTAGTTCAATGCAAAAATATGCAAAGCTTTAAACTTCACTCTATGAGCCACGTCACAAGGAAATGTCATACTTTACAACAATATAATTACCCTTTTTCTTTATTCAATTTTCAATGTGGACTTTTTGTTTTTTAGGAAAATTTTCAATGTTGTCATGTTTTATGAAATTTTGTTAATGAACAAATTATTTTCTTGTTATTAGTAGAACAATTTCGATTTGAATTTTCATAGAAGGCAACTACGAACTACTATAAATTTTGCCTACACTCTTTCTAACCTTAGGCTTCATTGTGTCATTATTTGTAATCAATGTTTGCCATAGACATTTCAAATCCATGAGATAATGCCTAGCTAGGTTCAATGAAGCGATCATCAAGGTGGTTCACCCAACCAATAAATGTTTATGCGAGCTTTCCAGAATGAACTCAAAGCTAGGCACTTCAACACATCACCCTTAGTTTCTCCATCAAATTCCGGTTCTGGGGTCAGGCATCAAGTGGTTCCAGCCCCTGTAGTTCTCCCTACCAAATCCAGCGTCAATCACCATTAGACCAACTAACGATTGGTAGTTTGATTTTTATTTTAAACACTTATAAAATATAACAAACGGATGATGGTGATGAATTGACCGTGTAAAATATTTTACACTCTCAGTGCATATCAATTAATCCCTATATATAATTATTCGTTTATTTATTCTGCTATCCGTTATCCCTTTTTAGAGTCTGTTGCTCCGCTCCACCGTCCGAATTAATAATTCTGATTTAAAGACACTAAAAGGGATCACAACCCTCATGTCATAATTGACACCCATATACATATAGAAAAACTCTCCCCTGGTCCCTACAAAAAGGTGATATTGGCCCTCTCTCCCTCGTTGTACGACTCTAATAAGAAGTTACATTTGTCCCTAGTGGTCGATATGTATAGATTCTAAAGAAACAGAGCCATAGTTGTCGTGTTAGTGAAGACGAAGCTAATGTTGTCATGCCCGCCACTGAAGCGGGCGGTGCTTATTGTCACCATTGTAGGGCCCTCATGTCTTGAAAAAGAAGAGGACAAAAGAAGGCCACTATCACTACTTTCATCGGAATCAGAGCTACTAGAACTAAACTATCATAGCTCCCCAACATTCCTAGTTCTACATAGTGTTTCCAAATCCTACATATTTCCTCATGTGTTCTAGGTTCTATCAAATCACCATTCTTATCACACTCGCTAATAATTACCATCTCTTTGTAGCGTAAAATGAAAGATCAACAGCGGAAGCAGAATTCAGTACCTATGATTTGATGATTTGCTTCAGGAAGTGTTGAGGATGAACACAAATGCGAAAACACATCCTGAGCCTCAGTCGAGGAATGACTGAAGTATTGGATGGACTGATTCAAACATAATAGGATGATTCATCCCAGTCGTTCCCTTAATGAATCATACCCGAGAGACATGAAACCGGTTTATTAGGCTTAAGAACCAGTCTCCCCATTGGCTTCTCCACCAGAGCTCGTGTCTATAAATACTCAGCTATACATTTGAGTAAATTATTCAGTTTTCTACATATCAGAACTGTATAAACCCTCTTGCATACCTTATTGCAAGCAGAGTAGATCTATAGTACTCACCGCAAGTACACTTAAAAAGACTTTTTATTGTTTGCATGAATCCTTATTGTCATGTTATTAACTGGATACAAGACATAATAGATGCATTATAATTTACAATTACTAAAGCAATGTTCATCAATCATGTAAATGTAATCCCTTAATTTCATCATAGCCACTGATACTCATGTTTGATGATGTTTGTGTAACTGTAGTCTTTTATGCAGCTGCTTCTGATGGAGAAGAGAATTTTTTATTGATGTAAACAGAATCCCCCAATTTTAGCATGTTTCCATCCCCTTTAGCCAAAGAATCCTTCCAGTTCCACACTATAAGTTGACCAAAGTAGACCTGCATAAGGATTTCAAAGGTTACTCGACATCAATGAAACCAAATGGACATTCATTGAAACTTTGATGACTGAATGTCTCACCTTGTTTTTGTTATTTTCATTTGGTCTCAAAACATGACCAGACCTAACTTTCATGAGAGTTTCTGTTGGTTCAGTGCCAAATATTGCTGTCTCTTGATTGACCGTTGGTAACTGTCAATAATATAAGCATCATCAATAACAGCAAACCATGGATTAGCATATGTAATATATGATCAGTTAAATAGTTTATTAGTTTTCTATGTTCTTAAGTATCTTGTTAGCGATATGACAGGTAGGAAATTGTTGAATAGAACTTTCTACCTTACAACGGGCACACAGCTTGACGGCTTGAAATGAAAACCTACTTATCTTGATATCTCTCCACAGGTCTTCAGCATTTGGTTCACAACCTTCAACGAGGATACTGCACCATGTGCCACCAAAATATCAATTAAGTAGTCTAAACTAATAACATATACTATGAAATAATAAAAATATTATAACAGGAGATGAGATGACATGAACAAATTGATACTTGGGTCTGAAACGATTCATAGGTATCGGTTCCTCTAGAAGCTTGTTTAGTGCATCCAAGGATTCCTGAAAGCAATAAATGTAAAGTAAAAAGTAAAGACTTAAAATAAGTAAATTTCAACTTTGTTTCTCTACTTCAACTGGCCTGACCTGAGATAAGAGTAAGAATGGATAACCATCACTGAAGAAGGTCTGCTGCTGTCCCTCAACATAATTAGGGTCTACATTTCTTACTCCTGAAGCTGCAATTGAAAACATTAGTCAAGAGTTATCATGGTTATTTATGTCATGCACTACGACTGCGGTTCATGTATGTTAAATTGATTTTTGTTCACACTACATTAAACAACAATTACTATAAAAGCAAAAAATTAATCCTAGTAATAATCATGTTATTCTCAAAACCATTATAGTCCATGTTAAAAGTTCTATATTAGATGACTTGAACATATCTTTATAAGTCGAGACATTCTAACATTACAAGTCACTTTCGTAAGATTCAGTTAGACACCCAACTCAGAATTCTAATATGGTATCAGAACATATCAAATATATGTCGGACTACTTTCTACCAGATTTCTGTTATGTCTTGAACAAATATTTTATAAATAAAAGTAGTCTTCACACAAGCCAATCATGTAGAGTAGAGATAGGTCCGCTCAGGCCCAACCCAAAATTCTAAGATAGTCCTTTACCGATCATTAACACGTCTAAAGTAACATCCTTCTAAACAATATTATCGTTGTTTTCTTATTATATAAGGTTTGAAAGACGTTACCAGTATTGAAGCGGACCAGTTTACTAGGTTTATCTAAATAATCCGAGAACCACTGCGATGCTTCGGCTCCCTCATCCCAGGCAGGACCGTTCCATTCCCAGACTGTAATATCATCTACCACTTCATACTGTTTGTTCAAACAAACTTTGAGAGGTTCCATTCCAGGTGCTTTCAACACTGTAAAAATGAAAAAAGAGACACTATTCATTAACTAAACAAAGAAGAAGAAAAAAGAAAATCATGATCATGGAGAATATGCAAATCACAAGTCCATCAGTTTTTCAACTACTGCAGTTTTTTTATTCTCTCAAAATTAAGAACAGAATGAAAGCCCATCATCTGTCAAATTAAGAAAGAGATTTAATCACATTTGCAACACCCGCAACTGCAATTGTGTCTGCGACCATTATTTAAGTCAAAACAAGAAACATAGGTGTAAATGAATAAAATATATAAACACAGAATATGATATATTATGGTGGAGCATAAGAAAAAGGTAACATACCCATAAAAGAATCAGTGGTAGGTTCCCAATGTTCAAGAAAAGCCTCAGGTGGAAGTTCAACATCAACCAAAGCAAGCTTTGGTTCAACTCTTTGTGTACATGCCCTCCCTTTTGAATTCACAACCACCCACTGTCGATCCCATCGAAATCCTAACAAGTATAAAAATTGAATAAAAAAGTTCCAAATAAATTCAAATACAAAATCGTAAGAACGAATAATTATGGTACCAAAAGGAGTGAGAGGAGCATGAGGAAGAGAAATTCCACGGCATGATTTAATTGGATAGGTGAAAATGCCTGTAACTTTAGCTTCAGGTGATGCTAATTCTGTTGCAAAAGATGGTGTTACAGTTACAGCACCCATTGTTGTTTCTTGTTCTCTCTTTCTCTTCGTTGTTTTGATAATAAATAGAGTCAGTTCAATGCAAAAATGAAATGAACTGAACCTAAACTTTGAACTTCACACTTTTTCTTTATTAAATTTTCAATGTGGACATTTTTGTTTTTGTAGGAAAATTTTCAATGTGGTCATGTTTTATGAGATTTAGTCAATGAATAAATTATTTTTTTAAATTGTGAATATATTTAATCATAGTTCTACGATTTAAAAAATTGAATAAATTAAAAAGCATTTCTATGAGAAAACATTTATATACATTTTATTTATCTTCAAATTTTATTATTTATCATTTAATTGTGATTATAAACAATTAATCTTGAAAATCCATATCAAATCAAATAAACAACTAGCATGAATATTTCTAAAATGGTGAAGTGTAATACCCATATATAAAAGACATACATTAAAGTATATTTTTCATATATAAATTTAAGTTTGATACTGAAATACAACAAATTTTTAATAACACATTGCATAAATATAGTCACTACAATATAAGGTACTAATACAAAAAGGCTATAAATAATACAAGATGTTCACAAAATAAAAAGTATAAGAACTAGATCCGAAGATCTCAAAAGTCCATGGCGGAAGAAAGCCATCAAACAAGCAAAGATAATCAAGTTGCATTATCTTTACCCTTTGCGGAACCTGAAGTACTTGGAACAACAACATCAACATGGGTGAGATAAAACATCTCAGTGAGTTCCCTATCTTAGAGTTCTCTCGGCTCAAAAAGGTTTGAATCTAGACACTACTCAAGTCGGGGAAAACCTAGACTACGAGTTCACATAACAACTAGAGACATCAAGGTAAAATAAAAATGGAACATACAAGGTGCTTTAAGGCATCTTTCCCCGCCCAACGATCTCTTATGGCAAGCAAGTATGGGTCACTCAATCCTTAACGTGTAGATAACTTTCCCCGCTCAGCCATCTCTTATGGCAAGCAAGCACGGGTCACTCATCATCTACCAAAGGTACTTTCCCCGCCCAACCATCTCTTATGGCAAGCAAGCACGAGTCACGACACCTTACCACAAAGTAACTTTCCTCGCCTTGCCATCTCTTATGGCAAGCAAGCACGGGTCACAGTTATTTTTCCTAATGGATAACTTTCCTCGCCCAATCATCTCTTATGGCAGGCAAGTACAGGTCATGGTCATCCATTAAGGGATTCGAATCTACGAATTAATTATGTTCCCTCCCGGCCGTCCGTCACATGGGACCCCGACGCGAGCTAAACACAATTAAATTAGGATTATAATGCAATTGGAACACAACTTCCATTCGCTCACAACTACTTAGGGATACTAATTCGGGTATCGGTGTCTAAGCATTGTCATGTCTCTAAATTGGTTTCGTATCAACCTAGGGTAAACCTAGCTACCTCAGAAGTTATACCTTTTATTTCCTTTAGTTCACAAATTCCCTAACTTAACATAATTACGGTTTATCGAAAAAGTCGGGTAAAAGTCGGATAAAAATAATATTTCTTAGCATCATGTGATAGTATATAATTTTAGCTTCAAAACGATATACGGATCATTAAAAACGGATGCACGAAACAAAAGTTGAGAATTAAAACACAAAACAAAACTTCCAAGTGTCGATAAGCGAGGGGTGTTTGCTAAGCGAGAAAGTCCTTGTATTTTTCCTTCCCTGAAATTCAACCTGCTCGCTAAGCGAGCTCTGCGAAACCAGAAAACTCAGTTACGAAACAACACTTCTCCAAATGGCCAAAACTCAACAAAACATCACCAAACAGAGGATCCAACCACCAATCGTGTATATACTTATATATTAACCAATATACCTTGATTTTATTGAGTTTTAACCGTTTAAACTTTCAATTTCTAAGATTTTCTACAAAACCCTAAAATTCATAACTCTAAAACTCAATCCAAAATCTAAAGAAAAAGTTTCTAACTATGAACCCACCTCGAGAGATGAAGATTGACGAAGAATTTGAGTCGATTCGACGGACGAATGATGAAGAATGGTGGATTTGAGTTCTAGGTTCCACTCCTCTTCTCTTCTTCTTCTCTCTTTTCTTTCTCTTCTACCAACTTTCTCAGACAATGAGAAAGAAAATTTATATTTCTAATATAACAAAAATATATATCCAATGGGTCCAAATAGAGAGTATCCAAAAAATGTCTCTTAATCCACAATTTTATAAAACCTCTGAGTCAACTAATATTAGTTAATATAAATAAGTCTCGTTGACTGCTCTAATTATTTCTGTTAAAATCTCTTAGAGAAATATGGAACCTTATTAATATCAAGTAATATTACTCAGAGCATTAAATAAATTATGGGGTATTACATCCTCCCCCCACCTTAAATAGAAATCCGTCCTCGAATTTAAAGATTACCTGAACAGGTGAGGATATGATTCCCGCATTTCTGATTCCAGCTCCCATGTAGCATCTCCCGTGCGCCACATCCCATTGTACTTTAACAAGTGGAATCTCTTAGTTTCTTAACACCTTGGTTTCTCTTCCAATAAGACGGCTCGGTTGTGGTTCAAAAGTTAAATCTGCTTCTATCTCGATAGAATCTGGCTGAATAGGCTGAAGAGGATCAAGAACGAACCTACGAAGTTGAGATACATGGAAAACATCATGCATTTCAGATAGAAAGGGTGGTAAGGCTAATCTGTAAGCAACTTCACCAATCCTTTCTAAGATTTGATATAGTCATACGTATCTCGGACTTAACTTGCGCGACTTAAATGATCCTTTCAATCTCAATCTCAGAGTGACTTTCAAGTAAACATGATCACCTTTATCAAATTCCAAAGGTCTCCTTTGATTGTCAGCATAACTCTTCTAACGATTTTGGGCTTGCTTAATTTTCTCTCGAATCATCCGAATATTTTTCGTAGTCCCTTGGATAACTTCGGGTCCTAAAATCCTATATGTACCCACTTCCGACCAACACAATGGTGTCCTACACTTTCTTCCATATAAGGCCTCATACAGAGCCATTCCAATGCTCGCATGGTAACTGTTATTGTAGGAGAACTCGATCAAAGGTAAAAGTTCCTTCCAATTTCCTTTACTTTCCAACATACAAGCCCTTAACATATCTTCCATTGTTTGAATTGTACGTTCCGTCTGACCATCCATTTGAGGATGATTAGAAGTGCTCAAACGTAAATCCATACCCATAGCCCGTTGGAACACTTTCCAAAACCTCGAAGTAAACTTCAGATCTCTATCTGACACAATGCTATACAGAACACCATGCAACCTTACAATCTCAACATTAAACAACCTCTCAAGATGACTTGCCTTGTACGTAGTCTTAACGGCTAAGAAATTCGAAGATTTCGTTAGTTGATCTACAATCACCCAAACAGAATCATAACCACCTTGAGTACTCGGCAAACCCACTACAAAATCCATAAAAATACTATCCCACTTCCAAATTGGGATGTCCAAAGGTTGTAACAAACCACCTGGTCTTTGGTGCTCAATCTTCAGTTGTTGATACACCGCACATTCAAACACAAATACCGCAATATCCTTCTTCATACCAGTCCACCAATACTCTTTCTTTAAGTCTTGATACATCTTCGAAGAACTTGGATGTATCGTAAAAGAACCTTTATGGGCTTCCTCCAAAATCTCTCTCTTTAACGCATCATCATTCGAAATGCAAATTCTTTAGTTAAATAGGATAATCCCATCCAACGCTCTTACAAAACCCGGTTGGAGTAACATCTCTTGCAACTTCTCATCTAGAACTTATGCTTGTTGAATTTCATTCCTTAAGGTAGAATTGATATTCAAATTTCCCATAATCACACCTTTCGGAGTCCATACAAACTGAATATTAAGATCTCGAAACTTCTCCAATAATGCATATTCCAACATCATCAATTCGGCTCCATGAATCACTTTCCTACTTAAAGCATTTGCCACTTTGTTCACTTTTCCCGGATGATACTTAAATTCAAGGTCATAATCTTTCAAATATTTCATCCACCTTCTTTGTCTCATATTCAATTCCTTCTGATAAAAAAGATACTTCAAACTCTTATGATCACTAAACATCTCAAAATGCACACCATAGAGATAATGTCGCCACACTCTTAAAGTAAACACCATGATCGCCAATTCTAAATCATGAGTTGGATAATTATTTTCATGAACCCTCAACTGTCTAGAAGAATAAGCTACAACTTGAAATTCTTGCATAAGAACACCTCCTAATCCCATCTTAGAAGCATCGCAAAACACTTCGTAAGATTTGCTAAGATCGAGAATGATCAAAACTGAAGCAGTTGTCAATTTTTCTTTCAAACACATGAAACTTTGCTCGCAACTAGAATCCCATTCATAAGCGAAGTCCTTTCTAGTAAGCTTAGTCAATGGTAACGCCAACTGAGAAAAACCTTTGATGAACCTTCTATCGTAACCTGTTAAACCTAAGAAACTTCTTACTTCTGAAACACTCTTTGACCTCTCCCAATTAATCATGGCTTCGATATTTGACTGATCCACTGCTACACCTCCCTGAGATAAAACATGTCCAAGAAACTTGACTTCTGATATCCAAAACTCACACTTGCTAAACTTGTCAAAAAGTTGCTTCTCTTGCAGTATTGATAGGACAAGCCTTAGATGTTCTTCGTGCTCTTGTGGAGTAAGAGAATAAATAAGAATGTCATCAATAAATATTACAACAAACTGGTCCAAATAAGCTTGAAATATTTGATTCATGTAATCCATAAAAATAGTTGGAACATTCGTCACACCGAAAGGCATCACTAGGAATTCATAATGACCATAACGGGTTCTGAACACAGTCTTCGGAACATCGGAACTCTTCACACGAATCTGATGATAGCCCGACCTCAGATCAATCTTCGAGAACACACAGGCTATTTTCAATTGATCTAAAAGGTCATCTATCCTCGGTAAGGGATACTTGTTCTTGATAGTAAACTTGTTCAACTTATGGTAATCAATGCACAAACACATACCACCATCCTTTATCTTTACCAACAATATAGGAGCTCCCTACGGTGAAACACTTGGTCTTACAAAATGTTTCGCCATCAAATCCTCTAATTGATCCTTCAATTCTCTTAATTGAAGCGGTGCCATCCGATAAGGGGAAACTAATATAGGAGCCGTCCCCGGTATCAAGTCAAATAAGAATTCAACTCCCCTTTCGGAGGTAAGGAAGTGACATCCTCAGGAAAAACTTCAGGAAATTCACAAACTATTGGAATATTCAGAACTTGCTGACCATTACTTTCCTCTTTAGTAAGGACAAGAAAAACATATTTCTCTTTCTCAAACAAAAAGTTTACCATTCCAACTGTACCTTCTAAGATCGTTGCCAACACATCTTTCGGGGGCGCTTCAACAGATGGAATGAGGATCAACTTCTCTTCACACCCAATAAACAAAGAATTAGCAGATAACAATCCATTCTCAGGATAACATCAACTTTCTTAAGGGGCAGGCAAATAAGATCAGTTTGGAAAACTCTACCATCCACGGACAAAGTAAAATTCTCACACATAAGAGGTGTCTCAACGGTTTTATCCATAGTGGTAGTAACCACCATCGGAGGAGACAAGGGAAAAACTTGCAACCTAAGTCGCTTCACACAACTAGTAGACACAAAAGAGTGTGTCGCTCCATAATCAAATAAAACAAGACATGGATGTTCATTAATAAGACATGTACCCACAATAAGAGAGTTGTCGGCTTTAGTCTTTCTAGCATCCATAATATACACTCTTCCTTGAACTTGATTCCTTGGCTTGATACAATCTCTTGACAAATGACCCACTTCATTATAATTGTAACACCTTACTCCTCCATCTCTTTGACACCTACCAAAATGACGCTTGTTACATATCTTACACACGGGTGAAGAGTTAGGTCCAACCCTTTGAACTTGCTTCCCTTTGAAGGGTTGAGGCCTTGGCCTAAAAGGTTGATTAGTCCTCCCACGGTCACTTTGAACAACTCTTCCAGCACTTGCTTCAGCTTGCACCTTCATCAAACTATGCTCAGCAACATAACATTGTCTCAACATTTCAGAATAAATAGTAAACTCCCTCTGAGAGACACTATGAGAAATCTCGACCCTTAGTCCAAACAGAAATTGATCAATCTTTCACCGTTCATCTGGAGCATACATAACTTTCTTAGAATAAGCCGCCATGTCTTCAAACGTTTCTTCATAACTGGCCACAGTCATGCTTCCTTGTCTAAGCTGCTGAAATTCAAATTCCTTTTGGGTTCTCAAAGAACTTGGAAAATACTTCTCCATGAAAGTTGTCTTAAATTGTTCCCACACTTTTGGAATTCCTTGCACGATCATGAGATTAGAAGCACTCTCCCACCACCTAGATGTAGGACCTTTCAACAAATGTGACGCAAAAGTCACCTTATTCTCTTCACTTCATAGCACGATCTGAAATATTCTCTCCATTCCAGTTATCCATTCATGAGCTTTAATCGGATCCAAACCACCATGAAATTCTTGAGGATTCATGCGGAAGAAATCACGGAAAGTTACACCTTCAGTTCCAGGAACGACCACCTGAGGATGAAGACCCCCATTCATTTGGTGCATCATCTCCTGCATAAATTGATTCTGTTGATGATGCATCTGCTGCATGAACTGAAACAGAGGAGCATTCCCTTTACCATCTGGCTGATCATTAACAGGAGGAGTGGCACTAGGCCAACCATGAGTTTCATGCCTACTAGCCATATCCCTAAATGTCATCAAAACGGGATTAAGTTGATCAGGCTCAATACCATAAACATAACATTTAGTTCTACAACGAGATTACATATATGAACGAAAAGAACACTTATAATATTCCAAGGCTAGGTCGAGGATACGACCTGCTCTGATACCAACTGTAATACCCATATATAAAAGACATACATCAAAACATAGTTTTCATATATAAATTAAGTTTGGTACTGAAATACAACAAGTTCTTAGTAAAACATTGCATAAATATAGTCACTACAACATAAGGTACTAATACAAAAAGGATATAAATAATACAAGATGTTCACAAAAATAAAAAGTCTAAGAACTAGAACCGAAGATCTTAAAAGTCCACAGCGGAAGAAAGCCATCAAACAAGTAAAGATAATCAAGTTGCCTTATCTTTACCCTTGGCGGAACCTGAAGTACCTGGAACAACAACATCAACATGGGGTGAGATAAAACATCTCAGTGAGTTCCTTATCTTAAAGTTCTCTCGGCTAAAAAAGGTTTGAATCTAGACACTACTCAAGTCGGGGAAAACCTAGACTTCGAGTTCACATAACAACTAGAGACATCAAGGTAAAATAAAAACGGAGCACACAAGGTGCTTTAAGGCATATTTCCCCGCCCAACCATCTCTTATGGAAAACAAGTATGGGTCACTTGATCCTTAACGTGTAGATAATTTTCCCCGCCTAACCATCTCTTATGGAAAGCAAGGACGGGTCACTCATCATCTACCAAAGGTACTTTCCCGCCCAGCCATCTCTTATGGCAAGCAAGCACGGGTCACGACACCTTACCACAAAGTAACTTTCTTCGCCCAGCCATCTCTTATGGCAAGCAAGCACGGGTCAGAGTTACTTTCCCTAATGGATAACTTTCCCCGCCCAGCCATCTCTTATGGCAAGAAAGTACGGGTCACGGTCATCCATTAAGGGATTCGAATCCACAGATTAATTATGTTCCCTCCCGGCCGTCCGTCACATGGGACCCCGACGCGAGCTAAACACAATTAAATTAGAATTATAACGCAATGGGAACACAACTTCCAAGTTACCTCACAAGTTATACCTTTTATTTCCTTTAGTTAAAAAATTCTCTAACTTAACATAATTACGGTTTATCGAAAAAGTCGGGTAAAAATAATATTTCTCGGCATCATGTGATAGTATATAATTTTAGCTTCAAAACGATATGCGGATCATTAAAAACGGACGCACGAAACAAAAGTTGAGAATTAAAACACAAAACAAAACTTCCAGGTCTCGCTAAGCGAGGGGGTGCTCGCTAAGCGAGAAAGTCCTTGTATTTTGCCTTCCCAGAAATTCAACCTGCTCGCTAAGCGAGCTCTACGAAACCAGAAAACTCAGTTATGAAACAACACTTCTCCAAATGGCCAAAACTCAACAAAACATCACCAAATAGAGGAACCAACCACCAATCATGTATATAATCATATATTAACCAACATACCTTGATTTTATCGAGTTTTAACCGTTTAAACTTTCAATTTCAAAGATTTTCTACAAAATCCTAAAATTCATAACTCTAAAACTCAATCCAAAATCTAAAACTAAAGTTTCTAACTATGAACCCACCTCGAGAGATGAAGATTGACGGAGAATTTGAGTCGATTCGACGGACGGATGATGAAGAATGGTGGATTTGAGTTCTAGGTTTCACTCCTCTTCTCTTCTTCTTCTCTCTTTTCTTTCTCTTCTACCAACTTTCTCATACAATGAGAAAGAAAAGTTATATTTCTAATATAAGAAAAATATCTATCCAATGGGTCCAAATAGAGAGTATCCAAAAATTGTCTCTTAATCCACAATTTTATAAAACCTCTGAGTCGGCTAATATTAGTTAATATAAATAAGTCTCGCTGACTGCTCTAATTATTTTTGTTAAAATCTCTTAGAGCAATCTGAAACCTTATTAATATCAAGTAATATCATTCAGAGCATTAAATAAATTACGGGGTATTACATGAAGTGTCGAAACCGAGTACGCATCCGTATTGGATACTCGTTATTGAGAATGTTATTTTTTTTGTCGAAATATTTATGTGTCGAATTGTAACTCTTATTTTTGTAACACATTATACTGACAAAATTTGCAATTCCAAGTGAATAAAAGGTTTCCAGAGTTTGTAGGCAAAGAAAAAAACTCTGCAGAAAATTCATCATCTTCTCCATTCTTCCTAAACTTTAATCTTCTCTCCTTAAGAATCAAAGTGTGATTGATACAAGAATGAAGAACAAGAGATGAATTCAATCAGATGATTGAATCTTGTTCATCAAGAAAGGTTCGGAATTCCCAAATTTCTTGGGTTAATTCCAACATTCATACCTTATTCGTAGTAGTTCATTTTTTCTCAACATTTGATTTTGAATAAAATTTGTGATTTCTTTTAATTTTTTATTTTTTATTCATTTTTCATTGTATCATAACATTATTATTATTATTTTTATAATGATGTTTTATTATGAATCTAACAATTTAGTTATTTACTCATTCATTTTATAGAAAATTCTTATTTCTTATTGATGTATTTATATCTTGATTTAAAAAAAAAAATTATATCATGTACCGATACTAGTATCCGTATCGGGTACGTACCTACGCATCATAGATGAACATGCATTAATTTATTTAATTATTTTAATATCAATTTTCTTTATACATTGTTTGAAAAAAAACATTTTTTTTTAATTTTAATTATTCATGTCTAATTATTTTTAAAAGTAATCATTTATTATTTTTGAAATTTTTTTTTGCCATAAATATATTAAAACGAGTACAAAGGATACTCAAATCTGATTACAAAAAGAACGATACGAAGCTCGACAAAACAAAAAGATTACTTACCAATTGAAACGCAAGACAAATAAACCAAAGAGTCTTTGTTGAATTCATACAAATTACAATTGGTATGAGTAATATCTCTAATGAAAGAGCATCTCCAAACCGTGAATTTCACCATCCAAACGGTATCAACAATATTTCAACCGATATTTCTGAAGATGATACCGTATCGTGTACCGATACCAATATTATATTTTTTTTTAAATGTTGTATCATGTGTCGATACCAGTACTCGTACCGGGTAAGTATTTGTATCTATGCATCATAGATGAACATGCATTAGTTTATTTAATTATTATAATATCAATTTTCTTTATACATTGTTTAAAATTGATTTATTTTATTGCAATACAACTTTTTTTAAATAAAAAAAATCTAAAATACCACACCTTAACTTTCTAAAATGCCAAATATTTTAGGTCAAAATAATAAAATAATAGCTTGCCGGGGTAAGGGGAAAAACATATAATCCCCCCTTTTTATTTATGTAAACAATATTATATTTATTTAATTAATTAATTATTAATTATATAATTAACTACTTTCTTCTACCATGGTTAAATCCGATATTTCTTTCAGAAATTTTATTTAGAGTGGAAACATCTTGATTAGAAAAAAATTGCACGATCGCTTAAATTTTTATTTTTCTGTTATTGGTTAATTGTTAGTATATATTTTACACTCTTGTGAGAATTTAAATTTTGGACCTCCAATTCCTTTTAATCCTGAACTCAACTGTTTCAAGCCATTTGTGCTACCTCTCCTACCCCAAAGTCAAATATATCTCTAATAACCTCTTCTATTGAATCAATCGATTGTAAAAGAAAAAGTTACCCCTCACGCAGTAAAGGATGCTCGTAACTTCTTATTCAGAAAAGTAAAATTTGTTAGATTGGACAAACCTAATATGATAGAATTTCATACCTTTATCTTCATCCTTCGTTGTTCGGAGACTTATCCTAACAAAAATCCTTTAGGATGAAAACTTTATTGTAATCAATTATATACTTTCTCCGTCTCATAATAATTGTTTTTTTTTTAGATTTTCACAATTATTAAGATAATAATTAATTGTGTTGATTTCAATAATAAAATTAATATCATTTATTAAAATACTTTTATTAATAATAAATAGTGAAGTAGTTATATGAATTAAAATATAATAAATAATAATAAGTTACTGAAAAAATATAATAAATATCACGTTAATAATTTAAATATACAAATAATTTGAAACTAATTAAAATAGAAAAGATACATCTATTGTGAGACAATGAAAATACTTTTTAAGAGTGTTTTGTAGTTAGTATTTATAAGGATATCACTGGGAATTTCGGCATATCTTAGTATTGCCAAAAATGGTAACATATTTAATGTGAATGATTAATTTATGGTGGTATCTCAAAGTCAAAGATACGGTTATTTTAGTTTAGACCCACATGAATAGGATGTTTTACCCAAATACCTCTTTTGAAATTCATATACCAATATATCCTAGTTTAAAAAAATAAAATCCAAAATATCTTTTTTAGTGTATGTTCGGCCAATGAGATATCAAGCATGAGAAAAAAAAAATTTCGTGTGGATGTTCGGTATCCCAGTTACCAAGCACCAAAATAATTTAATATCTTTTTGTTTTCGTGTGAGTGTTCGCTATCCCAGTTACCAAGCATCAAAATAATTTAAATTTTTTCTGTATTTTTAGTTTATTTATTGTGGTAAATGATTTTAATAATATATTTAATTATAATTAAAATCTTTATTAATTTTTTTTAAATAATTCTTTTTTGAAGAGAGATACTCGGTCATTGAACACCCGAGCAGTAAAAGTTGCTCGGCCATTGAATAACCGAGTTAGCATGTAATATTTGATTATAAAGAGTCTGATGCGTTTCAATAAAATTCATCACCAATATCAATTTGTATGTTTAGAAATGTTTGTTTGGGTTGTTGCGTTCTACAGACAAAACAAAAGAATCAATATTTACCTAGATCCTCTATGAAATTTTAGAACACTGATTGCAGTCATCAACACGGGTCTTCGACATGTAGGAGGTCATCGCTTGAAGATGAGAAAAGTAAAGTATCGTTGTTCATACATAATGTTGATTGATGCTAGCCCTTATGGTACGTACATATATTACATGGATCGTGTTGAAAATGATGATGTCCAATGTATGTTTTCAGCAAATAGTGGTGAAGTCAACAGAGGATTCGATGATCCACTTGTGTTGGTTGTTGTTGTTGATTAGTTTGTTAAGTTGATGATGTATGAACAAGATATTATCACGATTGTGGTTATCTCCTAGGCATGTTTAGATGTTTAATCGTTATTTTGTTTATCGTCTTGTTGTTTTGTTGTTGTATGTCGTGATGTTATTTTATGTTTAATATTCTTGTTGTTTATCGTATTGATGGTTGAATGTTGAATTAAAAGGAGACTTATGAAAGGTAAATCCATTACTAAAAGATTGGAAAAAAAAAATTAAACTACGTGGGTCTGTTAGACGGACCAACGATGTTTGGACATTTTCGACGCATGTGGCCAATTTCTCGACAAAGCCTACATCTTCTCTTTTCTTTTTCAATGTCATCCATTTCGGTTCTAATTCGGGTACTATTTGGTCGTCCCTTCTTCTTTCTTCTCATAGATTCGTCGTGACAAAGAGTAAATCCTTCATAACATGGTCAGTTTTCCTCGTGGGGTAGTCCCCAGAAGCTTTCCTTGTAGACATTGAATACGTTATAAATTTTGAATACATTTGGAATGTGAATGGAGTAGTCTTGGTGTATACTTGAACATGCTGCAATGGTGTGAGAGAAAGGTAAGTGAAATGCCTGAAATTTCCCACAATCACACCACTGCTTCTTTAAATCAACGTTGAAAGTAACACTAGGTCTACTATCATTCAGATTAATTTTTTCATTGACCATGAAATAGAAATTTTCACAATCAAAATGCATGACATTATGGGTGCTAGCTTTAGCCACTTCTTCATCCATGCCCTTATTGCAACCATCCGTGAAAACCTGACAAGAAGGCAACTTTTTTGTCCAATTGTGGCCTCTTTTACCAAAGAGCAATCCCAATCGATAGTACGTAGATTGGACCAATGCAGTGATGGGAAGTTTTCTGGTTTCCTTGAGTACCGCGTTCATTGCCTCTGCCAAGTTGGTTGTCATATGTCCTCAACGTTGCCCTTCATCATATGTTCTTGCCCAATAATATATATTAGTTTAAGATTCCTTAAGTCATGTACGAATCTTCCATGCTCGGTATCTTGGTCAGCAAACAAAAAAAACATTCACATGCATGGTAACTTGGTCAACGAATAGACTGTACACATTTTCCATGCTCGGTATCTTGGAACGCGGGCTCACACAGAGTGTTTGAATGCCCGATATCTTGGTTAACGAGCATGTTTGTCACTGCATGCATGTAGCTTAGTTGTGTGTTATAGCTTGCATGCATTCAATCATAAATATTCACTTATAACATATCACATTATATTTTCTTCACTTCACTAATATTTTAAAAATGTCTTTGTTGTAGATGGGAGAGTCACATCGTGGTACACCCACAAATATCGCAACTGAAGTAAGTTTCTAAACAATTCAAAGTATTTTTTTCTTTATCATAGTAATTATTAAAGTAATTATTTATCTACTTGTATTAATTATTTTTCAGATGGATTTCCGGTTCCGATTCCATGTACATGCACATATTCAACCGAGAGCTAAAATAATTCCTTATTTGGAAGTAACCGGTTTTGCGAATAGCGTAAAAATTATGAATTTACCATTGGACTCTAGTCTAATCGTAACTTTATTAGAGAGATGGAGACCAAAGATACATACATTTCATCTACCTACTGGTGAATGCACAATAACACTAGAGGATGTTAGTAAGTTACTTAGTCTCCTTATGAATGGTAAATGTGTAAATGGCCCCATAGAAGTTTACCCAGATATTTTTATTGAATATTTAGGGGTACAACCTACAGAAGATGGCATGAATATATGTTGTGTACGAATTGTTTGGATAAAGCGTATTTTTGCCGAGTTTAATGATAAAGCTTCCCCAACCGAGGAAGACAATATTTTAGGTGCTAAACTTTACATTTTGTGCATCATTGCTACTTTGTTGTGCCCATACAAAAGTCACAACCTGTTGCATGCATCTTGGATATCTATGATAAGTGATCTTCAAACTTGAGGCAAATATAGTTAGGGTTCAGCTTGCTTGGCAAAATAGTGCAGAAGTATGTGCAAGGCATCCAAGAACAGGGTTAAAAGCATGGGGGGTGCGTACTACTACTCCAAATCTAGGCATTCACGCGTATACCCTTGCTTGCTCCCATTACTAGCATGGACCCAACCTTTCCATACTGTTGCACCCCAAAATTTGCCCTCTCACAATCAAGACAATCTCTCTCAAGACTTCTAGATGATCATAAGATCCTCAATACTCCCAATTGGTCAAGAAGTATGGAAGTTTCCTCAGACAATGCCTTCTCCAAAGCAAAATATCCAAGACTAGGGTTTTGTGTTTCTTCAGATTAAAATGATTTTCAATACCTCAAGTGAGCTTCATAACATCCCACATGTATTCAAGAATCCCCATGTCAAGTTTCAAGGCTTTCCCAATAAGTTTGCCCAGTCAGATGATCAGATATGCAAAAATCAGTCAAAGTAGTTAAAACGTCAAACTGAGGTCAAATTAAAGTCAAACTTCAAGATATTTTTGCCAACATAAAGTTTATGAAGTAAAATTCATCATTTGATCAAGTTTTGATCATGATTCATCAAGGAAGTTTCAGATCATCAAGAATCAGGAGTTTCTAAATTAGGGTTTTCTTAAGAAAAGTCAACTGAACTTTGACCAGCCATAACATTCACATGCTTCATCAAATTTTTTCCATTCAAAGCTCATTTTGAAGGAAATTGAATTCTCTACAACTTTGTGTCTCACAAGCCAAGCCTAAAAATGCTTCACTTAGAAGGTATGAGCTAAAACATTATAGGTCATTTCAAAAGTCAACAAAAAGTCAACATATTCCAAAGGGCATAATTTGAAAATGGTAAAGGATATGGACATGAGACAAAAGAGGTTGGTTAGAAGACTCTTTAAGCTTTCCAAAATGTCCAAGAACACCTTCATAGACTTAAAATTGAGGGATTTATTCCTTGACAAAGTTGGAAATTTTTTGAGAGGTATGTTGAGCAAATGGGGTCTTAAAACCAAATTTTCCCAAACGGGCTTGCAATTTTGTAATCCAATCTTTACAATGACATCATGCACGACCCAATGCTTATTTTTTCAGATTTTTATAGTTTATTTTATATTTATTTGGATTTTATTCATTAAAATTCAATTTAAATATATATAAAATATGAAAAATCAAATAAAGCATGAAATCTTTGATTGAAAATCATTTGAATTATATTTAGAATGATTGGAAATCAACTAAAGTCAGATTGAACCTAAAATAGTAAGTATTCATATGATTTTTGAACTTTTATGGTGATTGGTTTCTTCATGATCAAGTTACTTCAAAAGCCCAATAATCCATAACTATTTTGACCTAATTCTTTTCCATACAAGTACACAAACCTAACACAAGCACAAGGGACGATTTTTTTCTGCCTCCAAGAACACAAAAGCAATTTCAAAATTTTCATCAAAGTTCAATTTTCGATTTTGGTAACTTAACCATATTCAAAGGCTTTTATGCATTGCAATTACTTTATTGATGTTCATTGAACATAATTCAATCATCATACACATCAAAAGCATGCTCATAAGCCGTAACCGAATCAAGAATGTTCTTGAGTTTTTTATTTTCGATTCTCTTAATTCATGTGTTTTTTCTTATTTTTGATCTCATATTATTGTTTGTATTGGTGTGAGGATCGTTTCTGGGCAACAACATTGAAGTTTCGTGACCTCAATCACATTCTGCCATTATTAGGGGTTTAAAGCCTAAATTAGGGCTTTACGTTTTGACAAATATAAATGAATAATGAAGACATAGATGAGTTGTACATGTTGTAATGATCACGTTGATATGTTCAATTGGATGAAATCGTACGTATTCGATGTTATTTGAATTTCGCAGGTTCTGAATGTGAGAAATTCGCAAGAAAATTTGTATATAAATTTGCAGGTATTTTCGCAGGTCTCAAGGAAGGGGATGAAGTTGCTTGGCGCCATCTGAAGATTCAAATTTTTAACATAATATTTTTTGTTTTAGTTTCTATTTATTTCACCAATTGGTTGCTAGCCTAGTGGCCAGAGAGTGCGCGTATGGATGCAAGGTCTCATGTTCGATCCTGGGTGAGACCATTCTTTTTGCTTATTTTTCCAGATATTTAGCCTCTTTATCATATAATCATTGATTGTTGTTTTATGTTCAGACGCGCCCCATGTGGCTTATTGGTAAGGCATTTGGTTTGTGAGAATGAGGATGCAGGTTCGAATCTGGCTGGGACCATTTTTTTTGGATTTTCCTATTTTCTCAAACAAGTTTCATATATTATTTACCAAGGTGATCTTATTGATACACGCGCGTGTTAGCTCAGTTGGTTGGAAAACTTGTTGTGGGAGCATGGAGGCCTGAGTTCGACCCCAGACTCCAGCAGGTAAGCTATTTTTGTTCTTTTTTCTAATTTTTTTTTGCCATTTTAATATATTTTAATAATTATGATTAATTAACTAAAACTTTTTCTAAATGAATAAAAACCTAATTAGTTTTTATATGAAACTATAATTCAATATTTGTAAATAAGTACTAATTATTTTTCTAAACTTTATTTTATTATTTATTTTAATATAATTGTATTTTGTTAACAAAACTAATTTAATTAACTATTTTTATTTTAACACTTATATGTTTAATTTTTGTAAATAAAACTATTTTATTTTAAAACCCTAATTATTTTCTAATCCTAATTTTTTTCATTAACCCTAAAAACTTAATTTATTTTCTTTAACCCTAATTAAATTTTTTTTTTATATAATAACTTTTTCATTTTGTATAAATTTTTAATACATTATTCTTTTATTATTATCATTATTATCATTTAAACTTAAATTATTTTTCTTATAAACTCTAAAATTCTAACTTATTTAACTTAATAATTTCTTTAAAAATTCTAATTTTTCTTTATTGCTTCATTATTATTTTCTTTTTTCTAATATTTATTAGTATTGCTTTATTTATTATTATTGCTTATTTATATTTGCTTTATTATTCTTATTATTTATTTTTATCCGATTATATTGTAACTATCCCAAAGCCATGTAATAATTCATAGATTTATTTTCCGTCATTATTTTCATTATAAATATTTATTGCGTGGTTAGTAAATAGGGTGTGGAAACGATTTGTAATTAAAATTAATTTAGATAATTAACTTTAAAAAGATAAATATTTGAAAATAAACACTCACACACGTAAGTCGATCTTTGATCGCCATCTTGCACTTCCTAGGATATTCCTCTTGGTTGTCTTTAATATGGTCAAGTCCCTCGAATATAGGGATGTCTTAAGCAAAAGTCCCTTCAAGTATAAATCATCATAGTCCCTACAGTTTAAAAGATCAAGTCCCTTCGAGGTTGCCTACGGAATAATGATCTTGTCCCTTCGAATAAATGATGATAGTCCCTACGAATTGCTAAAGACATCCCTTAAGTTGCCTTCATTGACCATACAATGATCGTACGCCCGTCCCTTAAACACATCCAAGGTAATGACTACCTATTCCTTAATAATAGGGATAGTCTTACCCTTGAAAGAACATATGAGAACATGAAAGACTTAATCTAGGGTAGGTACCTCTTAGTTGCTTGCTCACATTTCAAAATACTTTTTACACCTCACTTTCTTAAACATTTTTCAAAAACAAGGCTTTGTATACATCCATACGAGGATCATTACAAAGTACTTAGAAAAATTTCTAATCACACACTACACTCTTCAAAAACAATTTAAGTGAGCTAAGTAACTAAGAGCCCATGGATAACCATGGATATAAAGGGTGCTAACACCTTCCCTTTGTATAACCTACCCCCGAACTCAAGTCTTTTAAAATAGGCCTTTCCTGTTCTTTTATGTCCTTTCCACTTGGATAAAATAAAAGTCGGTGGCGACTCTTGCTATCCGCAACATGACTAAAAGTCAGTTCTCCCACCGTGTTACACATACACTCAAAGGTATTCCTAATATATAATACATTTTATTTGCTTCTTATTAAATTATACCTAACATTCAATTTTTTTGTGGTAAATTCAAGATGGTGCCATCGAAGAATGAATTACCGAAATAATCCTCGTCATGATCTTCGTGGGTATTAATTCATAATAGATCACATGGAAGCACACGATGTAAGTGTGAAACAATACAACCTATATGTTTTCCATGACTTCCTATTTATAATCTAACTTTAAATTTTTTTTTACTAGTTTATATGAAGGTCTTACCTTCAATTCCCAGTGCCAGATCTTAGAGATAGTCAAGTCTGGAGTGCGACAACTCATGTCGTATGCTTTTTTATTGTTGAAATGCATCAGACATATAGGATTAAATCCATTTTGAATTTAAACAACCAATCCCTTCACAACCAATGTGTCTAAGGGAACAACACGAAATGAATATAAAAAATCCCAAAAAGTTCATTGGCAACAACTAAACAAAGAGGAAGTGAGTGAATGGAGAAACAAAAAGTATTTAGTATTGCAGGGAGAAGAGGTAGTGGGTGAGCATAAGCTAAGTCAAGAATATTTTAATTGGTTACATGCAATTCCATATGTGCATGTTGCTCCCAACCAATTTTTGAACGACCCTCGCCAACGTGCCTCCCATCAAACTCAACACACTATCGCGTCTCAATATGAAGATGTTCCACCAATGTATACACCCCAATTTGGGGGACAAGAAAATTCATCCACACAACAGACATAACATCACACACAACACACCTTTTATGCCACCTCATCCCAACATCAAACTCCCTACATTCCATTCCAACAACCAAACTACTCCTACAACCAACAATTCCAAAAATAATCCACCCATCGACCAGCCTTACAGTTCACTCCAATTCCTCCACCAAACTTCGAACACTCAAACCCCCAATCCCAACAACACACATCCAACACAACATACTCTCAACCCACCCCCACGTTCACCTCTGATAATGTCTATTACCCACCAATTCAAAATACCCAACTTGAAACCTTCACACAACAAACAAACTCATTCTAAAACGTTTTGCTCACACATGACCAAATTTTGAATATGCCAGATTATAACATTGAAGATCTTATGGCTAATGTGGACCCCCTATGACACATCACAACAAAGATATATCTTTTGATTCATCTCCTCCTCCTCCATCACCACCTCAAAGAGACTTTGGCAGACCAAAATGGATAATAAGGAAACCCGGTTGTGGAACAGACGACCATAAATAACCAATGACATATGTGTTTACCCTAAAAATTGTAAATAATCGCTGGTCCTCTAAAAACAACAAAATGTTCTCAGTTACTCACAAGATCGACCAGATTGATCTAGGACATGTGTTATAGTAGGTTTTAATTGGTTTTTCAGGAATAATGTCATAAACTTTTCGACAGAGTTTATGAAGTGTTTTTGGTAAAAAGAGAAAATAAAACAAACAAAACTCAAAACAATTGAAGTCGAAAGTAAAGTGCAGTAAAAGTGTAAAGGGCAAGGAAGCGTAAAGAAAACAAGTAAAAAGATGATAAAAGGCTGAATAATAAACTTGCTCGAAAGTAAAGAAAATGAAAGATAAAAGGACTTTAAAGTAAAAGCTTGAACATAAATTGCATTGATATGAAATAGGGTGGTGATCTCATCACGTACATTCTCGCCTTCCCTCATTTCTCTACACACGTGTACATTGAGTGTTTATGGAGTAACTTGTACAATATGATTCACACACAATTCTAACACTAGAACTACTTTATTTATACTAATCGAAGGTAACCGCTATTGGCAGTTTACTCCTAAAAATGTGCCACTTGACACTTTGCATGTTCTTGAACTTCCAATGTGCGCCACTTATCTTTATTCAAATTGAAAGAAACATAACTTTCCCTCCAATACTGATATCAACTGCTGAACATCGACGGATGCTCGGTCAAACCACATTTCTTATACTTAGAAAATATTCTAAGTCCACGTCCTTGCATTCCTTGTATCTTCGACTCAAGCTTCTTCAACTTGATTTGGTCAAAGCCCTTTTATTTCTCCCAAAAGTCATGATGCTAAAGTCAATGCTTTCTGAAGTTAACTAGGTGTCAAAATTAGGAGCTCACAAATTTCCCCCAAAAAATGTCCTTTCGACCTAGTTGACAGGAAGGTCATTTTTTATCATAGCTTTCGACACCCATCTTTCGACGACACAAAAGCATGGTCATAACTGACCAACCATCGATCAAGAAACTATTTAGTTTCTAACAACCACACTCACGACGTCATGCCATAATGGTTTTTACAAAACGTCTCCTCAACAACCACTCTATCACTAGCCATCGTTGCACTTTTCCTTGAAACCATACCTCTGCAGTCACATTATAACTGCCACCGCCCAAAGCAACGCCTCAAAAGGACACGCGTTTCACTAACACAATTTATCTTAATGGTGATTTGAAAACCAACAGTCTTCCGAAGGCCTATAAATATTCCATTTTCCACAATTTAACTTCTTTACACTCTCATAACTCTTATAACCTTATTTTCTTCTCTCAAACCTTCAAGAACTCAGAAAAAATATTTCATCTTCTAAACTTTCTCCAATGGCTTCCAACCAAGAAATTTCCCAAAGCAAGAAGACTCAAAAGAATAACGGCTCTGCAAGCATCGCTCCACTTCCTCCCTTTACCCAGAGTCCTGGGCCTATGTTAGTGAAGAACCAACAGTTCTCGCCTAAAACCTCTTCAAGAGGAGAAGAGCCATATCTATGAGTCACAGCTAATAATTCCTCTCATCATTTATGATAAACAAACTGCTAATTCTGGACCCTTGTCCAATGTCCCTGCTGATGACTCCAAGTTGGGTGAGTTTTTCCCATCTTACCATAAAACTAAGCCTTTAGGGAAAAAGAACAAAACTACTGAAGGCGGACCCTTAGCTGAGAAATTTTCCCTAGATCTATCATTTATGACGGGAAACTTTCGATTGGTGAGAGCAGCCCCTTCCTTTCAAGGTTCCGACCGCTAGCTGGCCAAGATGGAAAAGGTCAAGGCTGATGAATGGAAAAAGATAGGGATCTACGACCTTCTTATGTTGTCGAAGACTGGTCTACCCTATTGCTAGAACATGTTGATGGCTTCTATGTATTTCTAGGACAACACCCACTACACCTTCCATTTACCTTGTGGGATGGTGACCCCCACACTCTTCGACATAATAGCTATCATAGGGCTTGAACCCACTGGTCATACCTATGATCCAGAGGTTCAAAGTGAAGACACCATAGGCTTTGCCTCATGCAAACCTACTTACAACAGCTTCATGAAGTATCACTTTGATACCTCAACTGACACCGTTTCTGACAAATAACACATTGCTTTTTAACTATGTGGCTCTGTAGATATATCTTTTGATCCAAATCCTTACAGGTGGACAAGAAATATTTGCCTTTAGCCAACCAACTACACAGCAACGCAGGAGTATGCCTAAGTGAATTAATCTTGCCACCTCTTTATGAGTCAATAAGTGAAAGTGCTACTGGTCTGAAGAACGTGAGTTCGGCTGGGACCTTCTAATTGGTTGGACCCATCTGGCTAATTCAATTGTGGCTCAATGCTACTTTCAAAGCAAGCCTACCCACAAAAGGAGTTATTGATGAGAACTCCAATGAAATCAAAGAAATGAGAGTCAAAGGGACTCGCCTAGTACAACTAACCCTTACTGATGAGAGGAGAACCTTTCGAGAATCTTTCTCTAGCTACATTATGATGTCTGCCAAGAGATATGATTTCAGTCCCACGATGACTCCTTTTGTTAGGAGAAATTATGGACCAGAATGGTTCACTAGATCATTTCCCCTACATCCAAAAATCACTAAGAAGAATCAAAAGCAATCTGGGAGGCCTTTTGTTTCCTAGATTTTTGGTCCACAAGTTGAATCATCAAAGGGCGTAGCAACTTAATTTCCTACCAACCAAATCTAGTCTCTCAACAGTTTGGATTGGCTCAAAGCTACCCCAAATGTTTGTATGACAAAAAAGGACATATCAACCTTTTTGATGCTAACTCTGACGAATAGGCCACTTCTCTTCGACTTTCTCGACTCGCCAGTCCAACTCAGCTTTCCTTGGTCCAATTCAACCCTAACTTTCTTTACACACAAGAATTCTATAAATGGTGGTCGAAGTACTACCAAGAGAAATTCCTTGATGCTTCTTCCAGGTAAGGTCCCTAAAAGATATATTGCCTGTAGAAAATATTGGACCTATTGATATATTAAGATTTTTAAAAGGTATGGATTTTTTTCCTAATTCAATTATTGTATATAGAATTTTATTGACTATTCCAGTGGCAGTTGCCTCTGCAGAAATAACTTTTTTAAAATTGAAGTTGTTGAAATCTTACTTGCGGTCTATCATATTACAAGAAAGATTTAATGGGTTAGCATTAATTGCAGTTGAGAATGATTTGTTGGAGAATATACAATATGAACACTTGATTGAGGAATTTGCTTCAAAAAATGCAAGAAGGAATGCTTGTTTTTAAGTTGCTAGAATATATTTTGATGATATTGATTAGAATATGACTTTTTGTTAGGTTAATTAGTTGCACGGATAAATGACTATTTATTGTTGTTGATGTTATTTATAATTTACATAAATGATATTTTTTATTTAAAAAATTATATTTTTTATTAGGGGTCTATTTTCATTATTCGTCCCGGACCTCTAAAAACTTAGGACCAGCTCTGATATATATATATATATATATATATATATATATATATATATATATATATATATATATATATATATATATATATATATATATATATATATATATATATATATATATATAATTCTTGTTAAAGTGATAGATAATTTGTCATTGCATCTGTGAATAATAGCAAGAGCTGCAACCAGACAGAGAGAACCGACCATAATTCCTACTACTATTTCTAGAGCCAAAAGCTAAGTAGGTTCCGAAATTCCGTGATGCATGCCTACATGATAAACTATTTGGTGGTATTGGTTGCTTGCCACTGGCCAACTCTTGGCAGGTGAAGCACCACCACATTGTGTGAAAGATCGCTGCTTTGTATCATTGCTTTGGAGGCAAGTTTCCTTAAAAGCTTAACCTATATATATATAAGAAGTAAGTATATATGTTTTATGAGATTGATGAGAAAAATGCTATAATTAAATAGGAACCAAAATACCTTAGAAGATACTCCAGGCATTTTGCTATGCTATAAACTAAAAAATTATATGAAAAATCTGCTAATTTTAACTAAGGTGAACAACATAAGCCACATGAATTCTCTCTAGAATCATATCTGTAGAAATTATAAAAACCATCAAAGATAGATTAAAACTTTGATTAGTGTAATTGCTTGACATTGTATACCCAATACTAAACTTGACTATATAATTTATAACCACATAAGTTTTAAGACTTATTGTACATTGAAAGGCTACTAAATATAAATTTTGTCTATACCCAATATATCTCCTTAACGGTTAATAAATTCTTTCATCAACTATCATGAAGAGTTAATGAAAATAGATTAAAAACAGTTTATAAATTCTTTCAAATAAATTCTACGAATACCAATAAGTATCATACATCAATATCTAAGAAAAAAAATAACATATTGTTATTAAACTGCACTACATTTCATTCATTAAAATTAATCCAAAAATTATTAAGTTAAATAAATTGAAATATTGAATATTTTACAAAATTATATTAAAATAATATTAAAGCAATATCCATAGTTAGACCAAAATATAAAGAAAAAAAAACTTATGAATCTATATAAGAAATATTTCTACCTTAAAACCAATGTTTGATTTTTAAATTAATTTAGTAGTTAAATAAATAAGTTTCTTTTAGTATATTATTATTATCTCTTGTTAGCTATATGATAGGTAGGAAAGGAAACTACCGAGTAGAACTCTTTACCTTATTTTGTTTGATATGTCTCTACAAGTCTTCAGAATATGTTTCCCACAATTATGTGCCACCAAAAACTCAATTAGTTCAAACTAGTAACGTATAATGATATAAATACTATTACAAAAGATGAGAAGACATGAACGAATCGATAATTAGCTCTCAAATATTTTATAGGTATCGGTTCCTCTAGAAGCTTAGAGATGAAAATACATGAATGATTCGATACTTGAGTCTCAAACATTTCATAGGTATCAATTCCCCTGAAGTTTGGAGATGAGAAGACATGAACAAATTGATACTTGGGTCTCAAACATTTCATAGATATCAATTGCTCTAGAAGCTTGGAGATGAGATGACATGAATGAATCAATACTTGAGTCTAAAACATTTCATAGGTATCGGTTCCTCTAGAAGCTTGGAGATGAGAAGACATTAACGAATCGATACTTTGGTCTCATACATTTCATAGGTATCAGTTCCTCTAGATGATTGAAGATGAAAAGACATGAATGAGTCAATACTCGGGTCTCAATCATTTCATAGGTATCGGTTCCTCTAGAAGTTTGGAAATGAGAAGACATGAATGAATCGATACTTGGGTCTCAAACATTTCATAAGTATCAGTTCCTCTAGATGCTTATAGAAGACATGAATGAATCAATACTTGGGTCTCAAACATTTCATAGGTATCGATTCCTCTAGAAGCTTGGAGATAGAGTTAGAATCAAGATTTCGATTCTGAATGCAGTTGATTTATGGTGCATTGTTTGTTGGATTATTTGGTTCTCTAGGAATCAAATCCTTTTTAAAGATGAAATACGAGATCCAAAATTGGTTACACATAGAATTATTTTAAATTCTTGTTGGTGGTTATCCAAGAACTAATATTTGTACTTACTATGACTGATGTAATTATCCTTGGATTTATTTATAATTGTAGGACTGTGTTAGGTTCTTTGGATAGTTGAACATTGTAATCAGGTTGGGGTACCCCTATTACCCTTATTATTATACAATTTTGCTTATAAAAAAATTATTTTTCAACTATAACTAGCCTGACCTGAGATGCAATTAAAAATATGGATAACCATTCATGAAGAAGATGATCGGTTGCAAGTAAACAAAACTTATAAATACATTTTTTTATAAGCAAATTCACTAGAATTAGACTAAGGAAATCTCAAAACAATACACTACAACCACCGAAACGGATAGCCGATTACAAAAAATCAAAAGGAAACTTAAAATCACTCGTACAAACTACATTTCTTACTATGGCTCATACCCAAAATCAACCAATTCCACGAGGATACAATTATAGCAAAAACGATTTCTTCAATATTACAAATCACTTCATTGAACAACATATTATTTCTAGCCCGCCATATGTTCCAACAAGTAATATATCAAATATAATTTACCGTGTCTTTCTTCCCTCGGTTTTAAAGATTAGAAAACCAAGCCTTGGCATGGAGACTACACCTATCTTCCGACATTCTTCTAATATCTACCCACTCACATATCTTACTCTATATCAACAAAGATTTAGAGCACTAAAAAAATAAATGATTGGAATCATCCACCTCTTGAGAGCAAAACAAACAAACCTTATCATTTTCCACGATACTTCTAACCGCTAGATTCATCGTCGTAGGAAACCTATTGAGCACCAATCTCCAAGCAAACACTTGAACTTTCAACGACACACTCGACTTCCAAAGTAAAATCAGAAATTATGCAGTTTAGTTATCCACCTCACTTGACAGTTCCAAAGAATTCAGAAAAAGATAGAAAGAATTTACCGAATACACCAACGAGTCATCAAGAGGCCAGACCCAAACGTCCTTAATATTCTGCGTTAACGAAATATGGTCCAGAAGCTGGAAGCACTCCTCAAGTTCAGAATTAATACTACTATCGGAAGCCGCAAAGAGATCCCGAAACTTCCATCTCCAACGACCGTCTTCCCAAGATTCCATGTCAGAAACAACCCCACATTTAATCCCGCAATTTTGATATAATCCAGGGAACTTTAAAGCAACATCGCATATCCACGTCGAAAGCCAAAATGCAACACCCGTTCCATATCCGATCTTGCTAATCAACAACTTATTAAAGCTTTCAGCATCAACCGATCTTGATATGGACAAAATGTCCCTCATCCACAGAGAATCCGACTTCAAACAACATGTCTTCGAAAAAGTCTGAATTTTCAAGCTCAAGTTACCATACCTTGATTCAAGAACCGGCTTCCAAATTTCATCATCGTACCGAGCGAATTTCCACAACCATTTAGTAAGGAGAGCTCTATTAAACCGACCAACATGTTTTATCCCAAGCCCTCCACAATCTCTCGATTTACAAACGTTTTTCCAACTTATCCAAGACACAAACTTAACATTAGAGGATCCCGCCCATAGAAACCGACATTGGATAGAGATGATATCCTTCACAACTTTCTTGATTATGTATAATTCAAAATATTATCATATCTGTAATTATTATCGGAAAATCATAATATCAGTAATCAACGTTTTGATACCAATTGTTAAAAAATTTCATATTTAGGATCTTGATATCATGATTTTTACGGTGCTCTAATTTCTATGAAAAACGTTAAAAAAACGTACTCGGATCCATGACATCAATTCTTATTCAGTTCTTGATTCTTGATCTTAATTTTTCTCTCCTCTTTTCCTTCTTCTTTTATGTATATTTGATGATTAAGTTATTTTTATTATTTGTTTGTGGGATAACCCGAAAGAATGAGAATAGCCATTGTCGTTTTTCTAATGATACATGTTTATAGATATCTTATTCCAAGAGTCTATCTCATTACAATAGTCATGTCTCAATAGGTATGAAGAGAGAAAAGAGAGATTTAAATTTTATTTTAAAATTCAAAACAAAAATCTCATTAAATTAATTATCCATCAACCTAAACAATCATCATATGAAGACATTTTTTATTTAAGCAAATCTTTAATTTACATGAGTTATATATTTAATGGATTAATAAATTAATTATACAATATGAAAAAGTAGATGCATGAATTAGCTTGCTTGGTGGCTGCAAGATCCACCAGAATTTAGAACTTGGCGAAATTGCAGCAAGGCAATTATTTGTGTTGGAGCCAAATGTGCCAACAACTATTCTATGTTCTATTGTCTAACATTTACTTTTCAGTTGGACTTTGGAACCAAGATATGGAAGTTAGGAATAAAATGAAAGAAATGAGAGTAAGAAAAGAACCAGGATGTAGTTGGATTGGACATGGAAATGAGGTTCACAAGTTTATGGCAGGGGATATTTCACACCCACAAAGTATAGAGCTTCATGAATATCTTGAAACCCTATCCCAAAAAATGAAAAGGGAGGGATATGTATCTGATACTTCATGTACTTCACAATGTAAATGAGGAAGAGAAGAAACTTTGCTTTGTGGACATAGTGGGAGACTAGCCATAGCGTTTGGTCTATAGCACATAACGTCCAAGCTCCATTGAAGCATGCACTTTAGTCCATCCCTCATTCAAATACATTATATAATTTTATTTAATTTTACAGAAAAAATACTTTAACTCATAGGTTTGAGTTGGTATATTTGGTTAAAATGTTCACCAAAAACAACAAACAATATATTTAAAATATATTAAATCATAGAACCGAAATCCAACATATAAAATATATTATAAACTTTGAATTCTCCATTACATAAAAAAAATCAACAAAGTGGTTGACTGAACAAATTACATAATATTAAATGTACCATTAGAGTGAGCAAATTGAACATATAGTCTGGATAAGAGTAAGCAAAACCAGCAATAGAGCAGTTACACTTGACGCTGTTTTCCAAGGAGTGTTGAAGTACTCCTGTAAAAATGAATTTTTATACTTACTGATTGAGTTTTTATAGAAATCATTTAACTTAGGACATACAGACGTATAATTTGCATATTGTATAGGCAATGTAACAGTTTTGCAAAGATTGTTAACCATTGTAACCACTTCCTTAGCATCACCCATCCGATTCACAATAATTTTCTTATCAACCAAGATGCTCACATCTTTTTCTGTATTAATAAGAAAATCCAAGATAATAAAGTACTCAGAAAAGAAACGATATTTTAGAACAAAAAAGTGACATTCTTCAAATGCTATTATATTCCTCATGTATGACTCTGTTGCATGATGGACATGTAAACGTGGCATTATCAACACACCCTTCTCATCAAAATTCAAGTCAAGTAAGTTTCTACTTGCACTTCCTTCAAATTCTAAACCTGCTTCTGATAATTGACTCACACTGTATACATGTTCAATTTCTCCAACCATTTCTCCATCTCCAATTTCTCCGTAGAATATTATATGAAGTGCTGTTTTTGACGGTAGCAAACTTGTTCTTAACAGATCTGTGAAGTGTTTTGGATACTCTACTTCTTCTGGATTTATGTTGGGCAGAGTGGAGTTGATGTATTTAAAATTTTCAATAGCAATCGAAAGAAATGAACGCAATTCACCGGATATACCCATGGATATACCCATTAATTTATGTATATCTTCGAGAACAAAAAACGGTATCTGATTTTCAAGGAGTATTAAGTCACGGTAAATGTCATAATGTAATCCAGGTTTTCGTAATATAGGGTCCCTTCTAAACCAATCTCGCTTGTGGCAAATCCTAACAAAATGTTCAACTATAAAGCATGCATCAATGATCATGATTTTTATGAAATCTTTGCTGTTAAAGCTTAAATGCCCATCATAACAACATCTGATTCTATCCTCCCACTCTTCAAATTTGGAAACTAAATCATCCAGATATAGGCATGTTCTATCTAGAAATCCATGGAGATAATGGAGTTTGAGTTGTTCCATTTGGTGCAAAGTGTTGTCACTACTTGAACCAAGTGTACTGTGAAAAGGACCAATGGAAATGACTTGAGGTGTATAAGCTTGTGGATCAGTTTGGCGAATTCTTTGCGGTACTCTGTATATGGATTGTTCACGAAGTCTTGGTGCAACCCTTACGTTAAGCATTTCATCCAGTTCACCGACACAACCATTTGGTTTTGCCTCCATTTTCCTAAAATTAACCTTTAACTTATTTTGAGTTAATGAAAATAGATTAAAAACAGTATATAAATTCTTTCAAATAAATAATATGAATACCAATTAGTATCATGCATTAATACCTAAGAAAAAATAACATATTGTTATTACACTGCATTACATTTCATTCAGTAAAATTAACCCAAAAATTAGTAAGTTAAATAAATTGAAAAATTGAATATTTTACAAAATTATATTAAAATAATATTTAAGCAATATCCATAGTTAGATCAAAATATAAAGAAAAAAAATATCTTATGAATATATGAGAAATATTTCTACCTTAAAACCAATGTTTGATTTTTAAATTAATTTAGTTGTTAATTAATTAAGTTTCTTTTAATATATTATTATCTCTTGTTAGCTATATGATAGGTAGGAAAGAAAACTACTATAGTAGAACTTTTTACCTTATATCGATATCTCTCTCCACAAGTCTTCAGAATATGTGCCACCAAAAGCTCAATTATTTAATCTAAACTAGTAATGTATAATGATATAAATACTATGACAGGAGGTGAGAAAACATGAACGAATCAATACTTTGGTCTCAAACATTTCATAGGTATCAAGTTCCTCTAGAAGCTTGGAGATGAGAAGACATGAACGAATCGATACTTGAGTCTCAAACATTTCATATGTATGTGTTCCTCTAGAAGCTTGGAGATGAGAAGACAGGAACGAATCGATACTTGGGTCTCAAACATTTCAAAGGTATTGGTTCCTCTAAGCTTAGAGATGAGAAGACAGGAACGGATTGATACTTGAGTCTCAAATATTTCATAGGTATCGGTTCCTCTAGAAGCTTGGAGATGAGAAGACATGAACAAATCAATACTTGGGTCTCAAACATTTCATAAGTATCGCCGTATCGATTCCTCTAGAAGCTTGTTTAGTGCATCTAAAAATTCCTGAAAGCAATAAATGAAATGTAAACAGTAAAGACTTAAATAAGTAAGCTTCAAACTTGTTTTACAATTGTAGCAGGCATAACCTGAGATGCAAGTAAGAAGATGGATAACCATCACTGAAGACGATCTGCTGATGTCCCTCAACATAATCAGGATTCAGGATCTACATTTCTTACTTCTGAAGCTGCATTATTTGAAAACATCACTTGAGTTATCATGGTTATTTATGTGGTGGACATATATACCATTTGAGTTTAAATTAAGTCAATTGTGCACAAGAGATTAAATCAATAAGCATTTCCACATAAGTTGTTTTTCATAATTTTATCTTATAAGCTTATAGAAATATGCTTAAATGTTCATGTCAGAAGATCCATCTATCTACCTTACCATTTTTTATGCTTCTTAATGTGGGACAAGCAAACATAAAAAGTGGATGAGTCACCAATTTTAATTTTTAGGATTCTTAATGAAGATTATGATAAAGACAAGCACCAATTACTTTTATTTCACGTCTTCTTTTGGATGTTGTTCTAAAAGAGTTCACATTTTTCTTTATAATGTTAATGCCATTAAGATCCATCTCTCTTGATATAATTTATGAGAATTAAATGTCCAATTGATGTGTTCTAAAATAACAAGAAAAATGAAAGAGAAGAAACACTTCGTAAAGTGTTGTTGTTTAATCAATAAGTGTTTATTGTTGACAATATGTATATATGTTTTTGATATGAAATCTTGCGTTAATAGTGTAAGAAGACATTAACTTTTCATACAATTTCGAAAATTTTGTTACATGCATATGCTTATAATTTCAAATTTTAAATTTTAAATTGTAATGTTAAAACAAAATTAATTAAATATGATTGCGTACAATGCATTGTCAATGTGAATTCTTGTGAACATATAATATGAATAATATGCAAGTAAGACAAAAAAACATGTTACAAAAAACATTGTACCTTACGACAACCCAGGAATACTAAGGCACACTGTTTTAAGGGACAATGGTACTGTGCAATTCTATTATATAATTGAAAACTTTCATACATTTAAGTATACATATAGTCATGATCTTGTTAATTTTTGTCATGTTGTTTTAAGCAATAATGATACGGTGCAATCCGACCATTTAAAATACATATTTGTAATGAAATGATTGTGAATTTTGCATCAATGTTCTGCATAATGATTTTATTTATTTGTTATTATAATTTAAAGAAATTTAATACAAAAGAATGCATAAATAAACTCATAGTATAATTTTAAATTTATGTGATTATAAATTATGTCCTATTTATTAATTTGTGGTTGCAACATTGATGAAAAATATACACTTGTATTTATTTGCACTGTGAAAGATATGATGAATCTGTGTAAGTTGTAATTTATTTTAAAAATAATTTGTTAATCACTAAAGGGGTCAAATTAATTGGTATTTATAATTTTAAAACTATGCAATTGAATTATGATTTATATGCTATATGAATTGTTTATGGTCAATGGAATTTATTGTTATAAGGTATATAAAGATCATCTGATAATGAATTATGAAAGACTTCTGAATTTGAAGTCTAATGTAACTATTGAATACCAAGATGTGAAATTTTGAGATCCTTATCATGGAGGATAAGAAATTCAAGATTTCCACAAATAAAGAACCTCGTGAGGAAGGTTCTTCACGAATTGTTAAAACACAAATAAAAAATTGTGGCTTCCGCAAATCGTGTTTTTAGAGATGATGCTCTAATCAAGAAATTCAAAATTCTTGAGAAAGGAATGGACAAAAGAAATAAGAAAAAAAAGAGCAAGAAGAGCAAAAGACATAAAAGCTTATTATTGAAAAGTTGTCAACACTTTTAAATCAGTTCATATATTATTGAATTGTAAATTGAAAGAGAAGATCAATTGTCTATTGAAATTGATTCAAGAACAAGTTCATATATTCAAATTTTCAATTACAATAATTGATCACCAAGTGTGTGGTGATTAAATTTGTAAAGAAAGTGTGTGTACTTTCTAAAAGTATTTGAAAATAGAATATGATATATTTTCTATTTATTGGAGAAATGTCCTTAAAATTGGTTTGATTCAAAGTTCACTATAGTTGTTGATATATTTGTGAAATCAAGAAAGTAGTGGCTTCAAGGAAATCCTCTTTTTAAAAGGATATGTTATCCATAACAAAATGGATTCAATAATATTAAATCATACTTGGGAATTTACCAATCTACCTAAAGGATCAAAATCCATTGGATGTAAGTGGGTGTTTAGAAGAAAGTATCATAGTGATGATACACTAAACACCTAATTAATGATTTTAGACAAAATGAAGGTGTTGATAACATTCATAAATATGAGATCTCGATGAGGAGATCTACATGGAGTAACTAGAATGTTATATGGAAATAAACAAAAGGCGTGCAAGCTTGTCAAATCCTTGTATGGATTAAAACAAGCATAGAAAAATGACTTCAAAAGTTTGACTTTGTCATTGTAAGATTCTCCAATTAAGGGGAGACACATAACTTAGTGGAGATTTTTCAATCATTATCAAATACTGATTCAAAGAGTTTGTCATCATCAAAAGCGGAAGATTGAGAAGAATATATCATATATCTAGTTAAAATTTTGATGATGACAAAGACTAGAAAAGGAGAAAAGGTTCAAAACTGCCATGCACATCAATGATGAAGTTGATCAAGAAGGTTTAGCATAGAAGTTCAAGTGAAGATTCGACACAAGTGAACATAAATAAGGTGCTCATTTTAATTTATACTATACTACTTTAAATTGCTCATAATTGCATATCTCACTTCATCTAAAACCTTCTTGCATCATCAAACATGATTATCTAAAAATATTCTTCATCTGATTCTTGTTACAAGTGTTTTTACATAATGTTGTGTGAGAATATTGTGTTATTCACTTGTCTCCATTTTAATTATATAATAGATCATTAGTAATGAGATAAATGGAATTGTATAAACAAAGAGGTTTCTGACCTCCACATTCAAGATGAATGATCTTGGACTAGTTGACACACTTTTGGGAACCAAAGAAAAAGAGAAATATCGAGGGTTATGAACTTAGTCAAAAAGACTATGTTAAGAAAAGTGTTTGATAAGTTCAAACACTTACGCTTTAAAAAAATGACCACTTTATTTGATTCTAGTGTCAAAATTCAAAAGAATGATGGAAGAGTTGTGGTTCAATTAGAATATGCAAATGTTTGCAATGTACTAGAACCGACACAATATTTGAAATTAGTAAAATGAGTAGATTTTACTAGAAATCTGATTGGTGAACATTGGATGACCATCATTAGGATTTTCAGTTATCTCGTGAAAAAAAATTATGGCCTCAATTATGGTAGACTTACTGTCATATTAGAAGGATATACCGATCCGAGTTGGATATTGAGTATTGAATATCATAAATCTACATTTGGGTGGATATTTACACTGCCCATGAGTGTAATTTCTTGGAAGAGCAAGAAACAAATATGAATCACTCTCTCAATCATAGAATCAGAGTTTTGAGGCTCTTGCTTATGCAAGTGAAGAAGTTGAATGGTTGAGGGACCTTAGACATTCTTTCTTGAGGAAATTGATTAAGGATGTAATCATTCACATATATACGATCGAGCTACAATTTCCTTGATCCATTTACTAAGCCGGCCACTGGCCAGAAACTTAGTAAAAACAACCTCGAGAGGCAAGAGGTTGAAACTCCTTGAATAAGGGTTCCAACAATGATAGCAACCTAATCTGAAGTTAATAAATCTTAACCTAAGATTCAATGGGTAATAACAAGTCATTGATTTGGATGATTTGGATAATCTGAATAATGAAGTCACCATGCTAAATTCCAACCTTGATCAAATGACCAAATCTATCATATTGCTAAATAGTGGATCTGAAACACTTGATGATATTCTTCAGACTGGAATGAGTGAAAGAGACCTATTTGGGATAGGATTTGATGGATCTAAAAACAACTCCTCAAGTAGCAGCCAACCTAAGCTCAAGAATGATGGTTCTAATCAGATATTAAAACCAGTATCTCAACATCATGGTACAGGAAGATCTACTCATCAAAGGAAAAGATATCAAAGGTGGAGGTGTCACTATTGTGGCAGATTTGGTCACATAAAAACTTTCTATTACATACTTCATGGATACCCTGATCATAATCCACAACCCAAACCTAAGAAAAACATGGTCATCAAGAAACAACAATGGGTTCCTAAGCATGTTGCCTTGATAGCTCATATTTCTCTTATAGTATCAACTAAAGATGATTGGTATTTTGACAGTGGTTGTTCTAAGTATATGACTTGAATAAAAATATGTTGGTTGATATCAAACCTCATTCTACCAGTTATGTGACTTTTGGTGATGAAGAAAAGGGAGAAATCAAAGGGTTTGGAAAACTTAAGTGTTCAGGTGTTCCAAATCTGATGGGGTATTGCTTGTGAAAGGATTTACTGCTAATCTCATTAGCATCAGTTAGCTGGTTGATCAAGGGTTCAGTGTCAACTTCATAAAATCAGAATGTATTGTCACAAATGAAGAAAAGGTAGTAATCATGAAGGGAGTCAGATCTAGAGATAACTGTTATCTCTAGGTTAATCAAGATTCAAGTTACTCATTTGTGTGCTCCATATCCAAAAAGGATAAAAAAAGGAAAAATCATGATTACTCAAGATCATGTGAATAGAACTTGTGACAATGGCATGATGGATTCTCATGGGAGTGATCTTGTCTTATCTTAGTATGGTGATAAGAAAAGTACTACTGAAGGGTGTTTCTTTGTAGGCAACAATCTCATCTCTTGGTTCAGCAAAAAGCAGAATTGTGACTCCTTATCTATTGTAGAGGTTGAGTACATAGCAACTGATAACAGTTATTCTCAGCTTGTTTGGATAAAACAAATAATATCTAAGTATAATGTCACATAGGATGTCATGACATTATATTGTGACAATCTCAGTACAATCAACATGTCCAAGAAGCAAATTAGTCTTTATAAGGGTTTATGGAAATTAGTGACATGTGGGAACATCCTTAAGGACATTGTGCATTTTCAAAAATCTATTAATGCAATTTAAATGGAGGTGCGAAATATTTGATTTTATCATCAATTCTTTTATTCAAAGGAAATCCATTCAAGAGCCCATTACCTCTCATCAAACACGCCAAACTCTTTGAATATCCCATACATATCTTTGGCATCGTGATAATCCGAAAATTCTGTAAAGAAGAAAGAAGTAGCAGCAAGCAAATCTCCTTCATTAACTTTACCACCGGTTGCCTTCCAGATAGACCGTTTGGGAGTAACTGAAGAAAACCGTGTCTTCTTCCCCACATCCATCCAACCATTGTTTCTATATTGTCTCATTCTATACTAAACAATAAACCAGAAATAAAACCAGCAACAGACGAAAGGAAACTTAGTTTCGAATCGAGATTCCGACTCCAATGACACAAACAAAATGAAACCACAATGACCTTGTCAAATCCGAATACATACAATCCCCTTAACGAGGCCCCTAAACCCGAAAGCTTAGGAATTTAAGCCAAAGATAAAAGGATTGGTTATCCGAATTCCCCACCGATCATTGGAAATTGTTTGGACATGAGATGGTAACTTGATATGAAATATAACATGTTAACTAGTATATCACATGGTTGTAGAAGAGGATGATGAAAGGAAAAAAATTAAAATCCAACAATGAGGATGAAGAAAGGAAAAAACCTAGAGAGAAGATGTACACACTCTCTCTCTAAAGAGCCGTTAGTTTTTTATACATGTTTTGGTCGAGGGGGAGATAGTCTATCTCTCCGGTGTATTTCTATTGCTGAATGTGTGCTCTGAATAATGCTAAATAAATCTTAAATTGTTTTAGCCAAAAAAATTCCAGAGGGGGAGTTTGTAGATGTTTTAAATTGGCAATATTTTATGGTAAATCATGTTTCTGATTCTGAATGTCATATGGGATATTATGACATGTGATTTAAGCATTTTGCAGGTGTGAAGGTTCAATGTATGCAGCTATTTTATCAGGATGTCAACACTAATGTCATGACATCTCTGACTGGGCCTGAAGACCTAGTTGAATCCTTATTTCATGCACGCGTTTTGCTGTTATTAATTGTGTGATTTGTTAAGCATTAACAGGCACGATTTATTAGAAGGAAATGATTCAGCATTGAGTAATATTAGCAGAATATTTTATATGTTGCTATTTTAGTTCCTTTATTTTAGGAATTATCGTATTTGATTGTGCAAGTTCAGCAGGCTCATGCCCATGATTCAGACTCTACAAAAAGGTTGAATTACCCTAGTTTGAAATACACAGATACAAAGAAAATAATGATTGCATTATTCAGCGTTTTTGTGTGTGTTTTAGTTTTCTTGTAAGTCAAACAATTGTCATGTTGATGGTTGTTTTGGACTAGGTTTATCGAGTTGTATATTGTCCACTCAAAGCTTTTAAGCAAGAGTGGTTGTACTTGACTGAAGCTTTCAAGCAAGATCAAGGATTGTTTTTGAAGAGTGTCTTCTTTCTTTTATTGATTTCGTGTTTGTTATCACTGTTGTGATTGAGGGGGAGTGAGAGGTGTCTCATATTTAGGAGTTCCTACATAGAACTAGCATTGGGTAGTGATTACGTGAGAAGATTGTAAACTAGGATGTTTGCCGAGGGTCTTTGAATTGATACTACTGATAGTGGAGTTCCTTCCTGACTTGGTAGCCCCTAGAGTAGGTGTGTTTGCACCGAACTGGGTTAACAATTCTCTGTGTTCTTTACTTCTGCATTTGTTTATTTACTTTATTATTTTTAACCTTGTCAGATATCAGTGTCGTGACATCTTATTCAACATCGTATATCTGTTGTCAGAATTTCAATTGATATCCCAGATAACGGTGACGAAGGGTTGATAGGGAATTTTATGGCTTGGTTTTCATTTTGTAAATCAAAACGGGTTAAATCAGTAAGAGAAGATTTTATTTAGTTGGCGGTGATTTGGAATCTCTGGTTGCTAAGGAATGAAATTATTTTCATAAACATAGACTGGAATGTGATCGATATAGTGTGGTTGGTGAAGTACATGATCTGGAGATGATTGTTTATAGGAGATATTACTCATTCTAATTGTAATTTATATGAATTTGACAAATATCCGTTATATTATTTGTCATAGGTTGCAATTGGTGGCTAATTTCTTTTGTCGAGCTTGATCTCGTTCTTTTGTAAGTGGTTTGAGTACCCTTTGTACTCTTATTAATATATTCATAACTTAAACAAAAATATGATAGATGATTTATAATTGATAAGTTAAATGATTTTTTTGGTGTGAGTGGTGTGAACAGTATCATCAATCATGTATCATGTTTAGACAATAAGAGTGATTCTTTCCAATATGTTATTTAAGTGAGACGATTGAACACACAGTCTGGATAAGAGTAAGTAAAAGCAGCGATACAGCAGCTACAGTTGATGCTATTTTCCATGGAGTCTTGAAGTACTCATGTATAAATATAGCCTTATACTTATTTCTAGGGTTTTCATAGAAACCATTTAACCTTTCACAAATAGACATATATTTTGAATTTAGTTGAGGTGCTAATATCTCTTTGCGAAGATTGTTAACCATTGTAGCCACTTCATTAGCATCACCCATTAAATTCACAATAATTTTCTTATCAACTAACATGCTCACATCTTTTTCAGTATTAATAAGAAAATCTAAGATAGTCAAATACTGAGAAATGTAGCGTGAAGCTTCTGAAACATGTGCCTAAGAGTTAACCAATCTTAGGCACATGTTTCAGAAGCTTCACGCTACATTTCTTTTCGTCCTTTGATCCTCTGTTTTTATTTAACCACTCTAGTTTTTTTTATTTCTTTAGAATATGAAATTAGTTTTCATACCTTATCATAACGAGAAGTTTACCCGATGAATATATATGTTGTAAACACCTTCGGTATAAGAAGCTGGGAAAACCTTTGAAACGGAGGATGCAAGGACATGTTGGCATTGTCAATGTAGGTGAATGTTTATTTATCCAATTCAAAAAATTGGATAAAATTACCTTTAGTATAAAATGCATCGAAAACAATAAATAATTATACTATTTTATAAATAATTAAATAAATAAAAATTAAATAGTATCATATGATTGGTTAAAGATACACTACTCATCTTTTTGTGATGAATAGAAAAGTTATCCCATTTAATTAGTGTTTCCTTATATTATTTAAGAGAAATGTTATTCCTACACCAAATCATACATTACACCGTATTTACTGTTCACCAATACGGTGAACAATAAAATATTATAATAATAAAATATCTTTTATTTTAAAATATAAATTTTTTTATTATTTTTATATCTGGGTATTTATTAACCAATTTTATATCTTCATTAACCATCTTTTTACATTGTATTAACCAACTTTATTTTACTACAAAAATTATTTTTATAACTGAATACTTATTAACCAACTTCATAACTTAATTAACCAATTTTTTATATTGTATTAACCAACTTGTTTTAGTAATAAAAATTATTTTTCATGAATTATTTTTTTGGTACTGTTCACGAGTACTGTTCATCACTATTCACATGGTACTGTTCATGTACGATTTTACTGTTCACGTACTGTTCACTGTATTTGTGAACAGTACATACGGTGTAGGTGTATAGTATGGTGTAGAGATAGCATTGTTGATTATTTAAGGGCATTATGGTATGTAGATAGTAAGCAAAGACATCAAACTTACTTAAATGAGAAAAAAATCATTAATAGTCTTTTATGTTGAATCAAATATTATATTCATTCAAGTTTTATAAATAGAATTTAAGTATTAATGTAAATAGAATTTCTACGGTGAAGTTGTTGAAATGATTTTTTTGATGAAGTCAATATTTTTGGCAAATCAAAACACAAACCGAAATAATATTAAATAAAAAACAATTTATATGAACTTTCTGCTACGGGATCAGCAGGAAGTTCAAGCTGCTACATCAATATTTTATATGAAACTTTCATTTATGGCATATCAATCCTCCATAAAATTAATACTAAATAAAAAATAATTTTTATTTGACAAAATCAATTTTCAATTAAAATCTCTAAATCACAAACACATATTTCGAAAGATCGAATGGAATTTTAAATACCTCTCTTCTTCTTCTTCTCCACCTTCCTTTAATGGTACATACCAAATTCCTATTTGTTTCGGTTCATCCTTCAATGTTATCACTAAATATTATTCATCTTATTTGTTCTCTTTCCTCACCTAATTTCGTAATTGTTTAGTCTCAATATATAACTTTAAGAGATAACGTTCATCTACTATATATCGATTGTGTTGGTCATCCAAGGGTATCGATTTTTTTTTTTATCTTTGTTGCCATATTCCCTCATCCAGATTCACAGTGGAATGTTGTCTTCTTTCATAAGTAGTTGTTTGTATCCATCTCAATCTTTATTTTATTTTTCTAAAATTTAGTTGATTAGAGTTATTATACATAAATTATTGAATTGGGTATTGGGTTTGTATTTTTAGTTGAAGTTGATTTGAATTCTTACCTAGAAAAACCATTTGGTGATTAAGGTTTGCATTTTAAGCTGAAGTTGGTCTATGATTTGAGGATTGAGGTTTGTATTTTTAGTAGAAGCTAATTCAATACTTACGCGGGAATTATGGAATTAGGGATTAGGGTATATATTTTCTAAAATTCATAAATTATGAAAATTGCATTTGCATTGAATTGGTATAAAGTGAAATAATCTTAATTCAATTAAATAGTTAGTTTTTCAGTTGCATAAAGAGGAATTTATATTGTAATATTATTAAAATTTAAGTTGTGTGTTATTGTGAATTATTTTGATGGTTTATTCTTCAAATATTATGTAGTTAAGTAATGGTTGCAAACATTTTACTCATAGTGTTCAGGGCCGGCCTTACCTATAGGCAACCTAGGCATGTGCCTAGGGCCTCATCAGTTTTAGTTTATATATATATCTATATATATATATATATATATATATATATATATATATATATATATATATATATATATATATATTACTGTTTATTTTTAAATTTTTATTAATAATTTTTTTTTATTTCTATATACTGGTTTTTTATTTAAAAATTGTGACTGTTGGTTTCAATTGGAGTTTGAAGAGTTGTTACTTTTTCAATAAAAGGCGCAACTACTAATAAAATTACAATTAATACATTTTATAATATTCATTCTATATATAAATAAGAAAACAAATTAATACACCATAACTCATTTATCAATTTGTATACTGTGTTATTCTGAAAGAAAGAATAGATATTCATTGTGTATTATCTTTCACAAAGGATACTTCTTTTATTATTATATTATTAGTATTGTTCTACCAATTGATTCAAACATCTCTCCAGTCTCCACTTTCATTTCCAATTTTGAAGTTTCTTTAAAGAAGAAAAAAAACAAATCTCCACAAAAGGATTAAAGCAGGTTTTATTTTTCTTAACATTTTCTCATTTAGTTTTTAATTATAGTCTTTTTATTTGTTTAATTTAATTGTTTTCTATTTTATTAGTTTTAGTGAATTTTATTTATTTTTATTTTATACGTATTTAATATTGTGAAACGTTGGTTTATTTTATTTTAGAACAATGTCGACTCGAAAATTTGAATCAGGAAGTTCAAAATTAAAAAAGAAGAAAAGAATTGACGCTTTAATTGAATCACAAAAGGGAGCTTTAGATAAATTTATTAACACAAACAAAAGAAGTAAATTTGAAAACTTAGGTGATTGTTCATCAAACGAACAAGTTAATAATGTAGAAACTAACAATATAGACATAAACAACGAAAATGAAAATATAGATACTTTTGTCGAAGAAGTTAAAATTATAAACAATGATGAAAATGTCAATAGTAATTTATTAATAGAAGAACGTTATAGTGTAGACACCACTAAAAATATATATGATCCAAGTCAGTGGATAAATATTAGTACAAGTTTAAGAGATTTATTAGTCGAAAAAGGTCCAATTAAAGTTAACGATATAGATTTTCCTAAGGATGAATCCACAAGACGCTTTTCTTCCTCATTTTATATTCAAAAGTTGTCTAACGGAGAAAAACGTGAAAGAAGATGGCTAATATATTCTCAAGATTTAAATAAAGTATTTTGTTTTTGTTGTAAATTATTTAATACAATTTCTAGTACAAGCAAATTAGCAAATGATGGCATTTGTGATTGGAAAAATTTGGGTAATACATTGAGGAGTCATGGGATGAGTAAGAAACACATTGTAAATATGGATTCATGGATTGATTTAGAAATTAGATTGTTAAAAAATAAAACAATTGACATACATGTTCAAGAACAAATAAATAGAGATAGAGAACATTGGAGAAATGTATTGTTAAGAATAATTGTGGTTGTTAAAACTCTTGAAAAAAAATAACTTAGCATTTCGTGGAACAAACGAAAAGATTTACCAAGAACATAATGTAAATTTTTTAAGTCTAATTGAAATGATTGCAGAATTTGATCCTATAATGCAAGAGCACATTCGTCGAATTAAAGATCATCAAATACATAATCATTACCTTGGACATAGGATACAAAATGAGTTAATAAGTTTGATAGCAAATGAAATTAAAACAAAAATTAATCAAAAAATTATTAATGCTAAATATTTTTCAATTATACTTGATTGTACTCCGGATATAAGTCATCAAGAGCAAATGTCTTTTATATTACGATGTGTGGATATTTCTTCTACTCCAATTCAAATTGTTGAACATTTTGTAGAATTCTTAATAGTGAATGACACGACCAGAAAATGTCTTTTTGATGCAATTGTGAATGAAATAAATATTATTGGAATTGATATTAGTAATTTAAGAGGGCAAGGTTATGATAATGGATCTAATATGAAGGGAAAACATCAAGGTGTGCAAAAAAAGATTTTTAGACATTAATCCTAGATCATTTTACACTCCATGTGATTGTCATAGTTTAAACTTAGTAATTTGTGATATGGCTAATTGTTGTCCTAAAGCTACATCTTTTTTTGGAGTATTACAACATATATATATATATATATATATATATATATATATATATATATATATATATATATATATATATATATATATATATATATATATATATATATATACAATATTTTCTTCTTCTACTAAAAGATGGAAAATTCTACAAGATCATATCTCCAACCTAACACTTAAATCATTGTCACAAACACGTTGGGAAAGTGGTATTGAAAGTGTAAAAGCTTTGAGGTTTCAAACTTCACAGGTAAGAGATGTTTTATTGAAATTATCTAAAATTACTGATGAACCTAAACTTAAAAGTGAAGCAGATTATTTAGCGACTTATGAACTTGAAAATTTCGAGTTTTTGTTAGCCATGACTATTTGGTATGAGATATTATTCGCAGTAAACTCTGTTAGTAAAAATATGCAATCAAATGATATGTGTATTGATGTTGCTATAGAACAATTGAAAGGTCTTGTTTCATTTTTTGAAAAATATAGGGAAAATGGATTTGAAAATGCTTTGATTTCTGCAAAAGAAATTGCTATTGAAATGGATATAGAACCAAAATTTCGTGAAAAGAGTATTATTCGTAGAAAAAAACAATTTGATGAGATTATAGACAACGAAGTTATAAAATCTTCTGAAGAATTATTTAAGACAAATTATTTCTTATATATAATAGATCAAGCAATCACTTCCTTTCAAAGTAGATTTGAACAATTTAAAATATATAATGATATTTTTGGTTTTCTATTTAGTATTAAGATATTAAAATCCATTGACATTGAAAATTTAAAAGAAAATTGTTTTAACCTTGAACAATCGTTGAAACATAACATTGAATCTGATATTGATGGATCTGATTTATTTATGGAACTAAAAATTTTAAGAGAAATAATAGAAGTGGAAAATGATACACCAATTGATATACTTAATTATATAAAGAGACTTGATTCTTTTCCAAATGCATATATTGCTTATAGAATAATGTTAACAATTCCTATTACAGTTGCGTCTGCCGAAAGAAGTTTTTCAAAATTAAAGTTAATAAAATCATATTTAAGATCTACAATGTCTCAACAAATATTAAATGGATTGGCTTTATTATCAATCGAAAATGAAATATTGAATGGAATTGATTACAATAGTTTAATAAATAATTTTGCATCTCAAAAAGCTCGAAAAGTAAAATTTTAAATAAAATATATTTTAGAAAATTTTTTTATTACTAATAATATAAAAGCCTCTTTTTTTACTTTTGCCTTAAGCCTCAATAGGTGTTGGGCCGGCCCTAATAGTGTTTGAACTTGAAAACACACACTGAAAAAGGACTTGCATGGGTGTGCAAAACATAGTTAATTCATGTAGTTTATCCCACCTAATGGAATAAGATTTGATTGTTGTTGTTGTTATTTTACTTTTTTAGATTAAATATTTTGATAACCAACAGTAGATTGGGAGGGAGTATTTGTTTAGTGGACTATGTAAGAGTTTAAATTAACTGGTGTGCAATTGTTGGACAATGTTTTTCACCCTTTATTTATGAGTGGAATATTATATTAGTTTTTTGTATGTGAATTAGTGTAATCTTACTATTTTGGTTTTGTACAAAATATATGCTTTTACATACCAGAGAGTTTATGATATGAGATCTTTTACTTTATTTGAAATCGTACAATTTAGTAATGATAATATGTAGTAGAAGTTGTATCATATGGATGCTTTAAGAACTTTGGAACATTCCAATTGATCATTAAACATCTCACTTTTGGGGACCTATTTCCAATTAGGGATTTGCCCCAAATGTAAGTTTCAGTCGTATGATCATCTACTTTTGTTGTTAACAAAAATTTTAAACTAATATACCAATTTTTTTTACATCGAAAGAGGTTGGCTGACATCAATAAACCTCCTGAAATGTTGAATTTCTTCTTAGCATGTTGGTTTGTGGATTAATTATTTCGTCATTGTTTTTTTAAATTTTCGCAGCAATAACATCGCTCATGAGGTTTGCATGGATGGTACAACGACGCAACTATCACTTCTTGCATGTCATGCTTCAGTGAGATTGTTCAGCTCTATCAACAAATCTGGTGTTCAGAAAGAGCTTGAACTCGAAAATACACACTGAAGAAGGGCTTGCATGGGTAAACTAAAAGGATTTAAAGTTTGTTATTAACAAACACAAGTGTTGTGTCTGTGTGAGATGTAAAGACATATCATAAGAAAAACATGTCTGTAAATTTCAGATAAGCAATAGTATGTTAACTTTTATAAAATGATTTCGTAGATAATACTCTATATTTGTGTTAAATAATGTGTACTTTTTAGTCCCAATTAAAGTTTGTTCTTTCTAATTATAATTTATTCTAAATAATGGTATAAATTGAAATGTTAGTCATTAAGAAAGTACTAAATTAGTTGCAATTTTAAAGTTTAATCAGAATCAAATAGATTGGAAAAATTTGTTTCATAGCAAAATATTAATTTTTGAAAAAAAATATGTTTCATAGCAAAATGCTCATTTTTTGATACCATGGTAAATTTAGTATTAGAGTTTAATATCAATTTTGGAAACAATGCTAAATTATCACTTTGAGCTTATGATTTGAATTTGATAATCATTTAAGTTTTGCTGCATTTTGAAACAACTTCGATGAGTATGCAACATCCTGATTAGAGATCAAGTCAACTTGTGAAAAAGGAGAGTGTGAATATAAGAGCTCAAATCAGATGTAAGCTCAAGTCAGTTGGACAGAGCCATATCACAGAGGTATGTTAAATCCATACATAACATCTTATTGGGAAATAAAATTGTTATGTGTATTTGGAGTGTATCAATTAACTTGTAATTGATTTTCATCAAAAAGGTCAAAACATATAATAAACAATTAGACTATACAAAATACAACAGAATTATCAAAGAAAATTTGGAAACACAACCAAATTATCCCAAATTCATAGAAGAAAACCTCAACATTAAAAAATATTTTTTTTGTTGTTTAAGAGTCATGAATGACTCAATAACATAAGATAATCAAACTTGATAATTCATGGAGTCAAAACGGTGTACACATTAAACCATATCAATTCAAAATACGAACAAAAATCATCCCAAGTTAATATGACATAATGTACCATCATAAACAATGACATTAATTAATGTTGCGCCCAAAAATAATCTCAATCCTTTGACAATCATACAAACATCAAACTTCAAACATCAATCACATTTTACCTATGCATTCCTGAGCTTTTCTTGATTCTCCCAATAATTCGCAGACTTTGACACCACTTCGTATTTAAACACATTATTAATTTGAAGAATCATATGTCTTGATCATTGCATTGACTATTTCACATTGAGACGTAGTTCTTATACGATCGAAAAACTTATAGCGTAGATATGTAATTGACTAAAATGCTTTTCTCGTATGTTTTAGCAACTCAGGTATTTTCTTGAAGTTCATTATCCTTAACTAACTCTGACCAAAATTCATCAAATTGCTTGGGGTAAAATTTGAGTACATTGTTTATTTTTTTAAATCATCCAAATTTTTTGAATTATGTACATTTTACCCGCATTCTGGTTCAAATGGAAAGCACACAACCGATGGGCCACATCAGGAAAAAAGTGTTTTATAGACTCCCTCATCCCCATCTTCATGTTCTTCTACTATTTTTATATATATTGTAGTTAAGAATATTCTAAAAAACTGTCCTAGTTTTTTCTTCTTCTTTATACAAATACTTTAGATGCTAAAATTAAATTGTTTGCATAACATGTGTCAACATAGTGAAGCATTGAAGCATGCACCTTTAGTCTATCCCTCATTCAAATACACTGTATATTTTTATTTCATTTTCAAGAAAAAAGACTTTTACTCATACATTTGAGTTGGAGTATTTGATTAAAATGTTTACTCAAAACAACAAACAATACATTAAAAAAAATACTAAATTGGAGAACTTTAAACCCAAGAGTAACACAAACAAATTATCAACTTTGAATTCTCCATTACATTAAAAAAAAAAATCAACAAAGTCGTCGACAGAACAAATTACATAATATTAACTGTACCACTAGAGTGAGACGATTGAACACACAGTCTGGATAAGAGTAAGTAAAAGCAGCGATACAGCAGCTATAGTTAATGCTATTTTCCATGGAGTGTTGAAGTACTCACGTATAAATATAGCCTTATACTTATTTCTAGGATTTTCATAGAAACCATTTAACCTTTCACAAATAGACATATATTTTGAATTTAGTCGAGGTGGTAATATCTCTTTGCGAAGATTGTTAACCATTGTAGCCACTTCATTAGCATCACCCATTAAATTCACAATAATTTTCTTATCAACTAAGATGCTCACATCTTTTTCAGTATTAATAAGAAAATCTAAGATAGTCAAATACTGAGAAATGTAACGTGAAGTTTCTTAAATGTGATATTCTTCAAATGCTAATATATTCCTCATGTATATCTCCATTGCATAATCGGCTGTAAAACATGGCATTTTGAACAGACCCTTATCATCAAAATTCAAGTCAAGTAAGTATTTACTTTCACTTGCTTCAAATACTAACCCTGCTTCTGATAATTGACTCACACTGTATACATGTCCAACTATACCGTTTTCTTCTTGGCCAAAATCAAATGATGACGCCATCCAAAATGTTCTTAACAGATCTGTCAAGTGTTTTGGACAGTCTAGTCTTTCTGAATTTATGGTCTGACCATTTAATCTTTGAAAATAGAAAAGAGTAATTTTAAGAAATGAAGGAAATTCAAAAGCTAATTTGTATATATCTTCAAGAACAAAAAACGGTAGCTGATTTTCAAGGAGTATTAAGTCACGGAAAATGTCCATTTCTAACCCAGGTTTGAGTAATATTTGTTCATTTTCCCTCCAACTTTCGCAGTCATGATGCCTAAGAAAAAGTTCAATTATGAAGCATGCATCAATTATAATGATTTTTAAGAAATCATTGCTCTTAAAGCTAATAAGCCCTGCATAACAACTTCTAATTCTATTCTCCAACTCTTGAATTTTGAAAACTAAATCATTCACACATAAATTTGTTCTTTTTAGAAATCCTTTGAGATATTTGAGTTTGAGTTGTTCCATTTGGTGTAAAATGTTGTCACTACTTAAACCATATGGACTGTGAAAAGGACCAATGGAAATGTTTTGAGGTGTATAAGCTTGTGGATTAGCTTGGCGAATTCCTGGGGGTACTTTATAGATACACTGTTCACGGAATCCTGAGTCTTCTGGAACATCCACTCCTTTAAGCATTTCATTCAGTTCATGTGAAGTCTCCATTTTCCTAAAATCAACTTATAAATTCTTTTAGATAGAGTCTTATAAATACTTATGTCATCAAATAAACTCAAAAATTAAATCTAAATTATCAATTATTCATATATAGAATTGAAAGAGACAAGAAAAATGATAAGAAGAAACAAATAACCTGAACGTTGAAAGAGTCAAGTAGTTTTGTTTAACTTGGAGCAGATCTCTATTACACTCTCGGTATTGCCTTTTGGATTTGTTTCATTTTGAAGAACGGTCTTGCCTTATATAAAATGGGCTAGGTTGTAACATGTGCCTAAGAGTTAACCAATCAATAAATGGGATGGGGAAGTCCTGAATGAAGTTAATGCAAATACAGTCTCCAGTAGCTGGCATGTCCCTCAGTAATAATTTTCTTTTCGTCCTTTGATCCTATGCTTATTTATCCAATTCAAAAAATTGGATAAAATTACCTTTAGTATAAAATGCATCGAAAACAACAAATAATTATACTATTTTATAAATAATTAAATAAATAAAAATTAAATAGGAATTTTTTTTAAATATAACATAGTTTATTAATTAAATTTCCAAAATAACGTAGTTTTGAAAAAAATTACCAAACTAACATAGTTTGGTAACTCATTCGCCAAATCATGTGAAAAACAAGTGCAAATTGTTTTGAATTCGCCAAATGGATTGGCTAGATTCAATAATATTTGCCTAATTCGCCATTCCATTTGGCGAATGAGTTGTAAATGCATGCATGCATTCGCCAAATGGAATGTTGCATGTTTAGGGTTAGCAATTTTTTTTACTATATATATGCCTCACTCATAAACATCAGATTTATCTCACTCCTTCCTTACAAACCCTAAACATTCATTCCTTTCAATCTCCCTCTCTCACAACATGGCTTCTCCCCGTCCATCTAGTTATGCATCGACACCGTCTTCCTCAACATCAGAAGAACCGCTTCCAAAATTTGATATTTTAAAGAAAAATGCTTTAGTGTTTTTCTCGGCAACAAAGCCTCCTCTGAAGATGCTGTTATGGAACCCC